>CAUJRU010000173.1:0-1347173 GCA_963277665.1 Viscum album
GAGGCCTTACGACGTCATCTTGGGTATGGACTGTTTATCTATAGTCCCTGCCCAGATCGACTGTATTAGGCACAAGGTGTGATGTGTCCACACGGATGGACTAGGTTCACCTTCACCGGCGAGAAGGGAACCTTCGCAGCATAGGATGGAATCACGCAGAGGAGAGGGGATCTGATCACACATCAGTTGGCTAGTCTCATCCTCGGAGCAGTTGACGGGCGGAGTCTGAGTTTTCCTGTAGGGGTGGATCAGTATGCAGATGTTTTTCCTGACGATGTTCCTGGACTACCTCCTCACAGGGAGGTAAATTTCCATATAGACCTGTACCCTGAGACATCACCAATATCCACTCTGGCATATCAGATGGATCCCATCGAGCTTCGTGAGCTACGGGTACAACTGGAGGACTTACATGGGAAAGGTTTCATCCGACCCAGTGTTTCACCCTGGGCTTCTCTGATTCTGTTTACCAAAAAATGCAGATGGGAGCTTGCGACTATGTTTCAACTACCGTCGCCTGAACCAGGTGACCGTGAGGAACACGTATCCAATTTCGAGAATTTATGACCTCTTTGATCAGCTCAAGGGAGCAGGTTGGTTCTCGAAGATAGACCTCAGGTCAGGCTATCATCAGCTCTGAGTTTGGGATGAGGATGTGCAGAAGATGGACTTCAGGTGTCAGTACGACCACTATTAGTTCTTGGTCATGCCCTTCGGTGTGACCAATGCTCCATCAGTGTTCATGAGTCTCATTAACAAGATCTTCCAGCCCTACCTCGATCGGTTTGTCGTAGTCTTCATTGATGGCATACTGATTTACTCGATGACTGAGGAGGAGCACGCCTATCACCAGCGGGTTGTACTGGATACACACCGAGAGAACCAGCTTTATGGTAAGCTCTCGAAGTTCCAGTTCTGGCTTCAAGAGGTTCCCTTCTTTGGGCACGTCATCTCTGAGGCGGGAGTTGCAGTGGATCCCACGAAGGTCGAGGCGGGTACTTTCTTGAGATCCACCTAGTAGCGTGATGGAGGTGCGGAGTTTCGTTGGACTGGCTGGGTACTATCGGAGATTTGTGCCAGACTTCTCCAGAGTTGCAGCACCGCTTTAAACTTTGACGAAGAAGGGGAAACCCTTCGATTGGTCAAACAGATGTCACTAGAGCTTCAAGGAGCTGAGACAGAGATTAACTAGTGCACCCATCTTGAGACTACCATATGAGGGTGTAGGTTACGTAGTTTACTGCGACGCATCAGGGGCCAGATTGGGAGTTTCCTAATGGATGAGTGAGCTATGATCTCTTACGGTTCACAACAGTTGAGGAAGTAAGAGCTGAACCACGCTACCCATGACCTGGAGTTAGAAGCAGTGGTCTTCGCCTTGAAGATATGGCGGCACTATCTGATGGGTGAGCTCTTTACAGTCTACTCTGACCACCAGAGCCTCAAGTACATCTTCTTGCAGAAGGACCTGAACCTAAGAATGCGGCGATGGCTCGAGTTCCTCCTGGACTATGACTTCGAGATAGTCTATACGCCTGGAAAGGGTAACGTAGTAGCCGATGCTCTCAGTAGGAGGACGGGCATCTAGCTACTTGGAGAGGAGACGGAGCAGTTAGCTGCTTTACAGATATCCATTATGGATAGAGATGGGGCAGCCTTTCTTCAGTCCCTCAAAGTCACTCCTCCACTACTTCAACGGGTCATAGAGGCACAGCATGGGGACATTGTCTCTGAGACGGGACATTCATAGATATCCTCAAGACAGGCACCTAATGGATTTTATGTAGGAGGATATCACCTCATCCTTTTCAGGGAATACACTATGGTACCCATTTCATTACAGGAGGAGGTGATGAGGGAGTTCCACACTTCCCCTCTAGAGGTACATCCTAGGGTAGCAAAGATGTACCAGGACCTCATACAACAGTACTGGTGGCCGGGTATGAAGAAGGCAATGGAAAAGATCACTTCTCAATGCCTCACTTTTCAGCAAGTAAAGGCAGAGCACCAGGTACAAGTAGGCTTGGTACAACCCTTAGAGGTCCCGGAGTGGAAGTGGGACAAGATATCCATGACTTCCATGATGTGGCTTCCACGTACATCCAGAGGACACGACCCCATCTGGGTGATCGTAGACCGACTCACCAAGTCGGCCCACTTCCTACCTATCAGAGAGAAGAGCTTCGTGGAGAGCTTGGGACACCTCTTCGTTTAGGAGATCATACTACTTCATGGTGTGCCATCTTCTATCGTCTCATATAAAGACGTTCGCTTTACTTCCCAGCTTTGGAAGGGGTTGTAGGAGGCGTTTGGGACGCAGCTACGCCTGAGCGCCGCCTTTCACCCACAGACAGATTGTCAGACGGAGAGGACCATTCAGACTCTCGAGGACATGCTCCATGAATGTGTCCTCGACTTTGGTCATAGCTGGGAGGATCACCTAACCTTGGTGGCATTTGCGTACAATAACAGCCACCACCCCACCATCGGGATGGCACCATATGAGGCCTTGTACGACCGACCTTTCAAATCACCTCTGTGCTGGACAGACCCTGGGGAGTCAGCACTTGTAGGATGAGAGATGGTTCAGGCCATGACTTAGAAGGTACAGATCATCCTGGAGTGGATGAGGAATGCTCAGAGCCGACAGAAGTCCTATACTGACAGGAGGCGGAGACCACTATAGTTCGAGGATGGTGACCATGTTTTCTTACGTGTCTCACCTCAATGTGGATTACAGAGATTTGGCCGGGGTGGTAAGTTATATCCACGCTTCAACAGACCGTTCCAGGTTCTCAGCAGGATAGGCGAGGTGGCTTATCACCTGGCTCTTCCACCTCAGTTGCACCGGGTGCACGATGTCTTCCACGTAATCCAACTGAGGAGATACGTGCACGACCCGACACATATCATCGATTATAGGGAGATGGACATTGATGACCAGGCGACTTTTACTGGGGTCCCAGTGGAGATCGAGGATCGACAGGAGCGAGTCCAACATGGACGGTCGATTCCTCTAGTGCGCATTATGTGGCAGTATGTGAACATCCAGGAGAGCACATGGGAGCGGGAGGCTCAGAAGCATGCTCAGTACCCTCATTTGTTTCCCTAGGTATGTTGTCGCTTTACGGGGACGTAAATCCTTGAGGTGGGAGTAATGTAAAGACCCAGAAATTTCAAGGAATTTTTTTTAAAAAAACTCGTTGGAATTTGACGAGTCTGTGGCTTATGACAGCGCTTGATTCTAAGGCCCGGTGTGCCCGGAAACAATTTTTGAAGTTTAGCTCAGGTATGTTTAGTGAACGAACAAGCGGGTTTTTCTAACTTTTGAACCGGTGCTCGGAATTAAAATCTGAGGGCACCAATGAACTCGCAGCGCCGGTAATTGATTAAGGGGACACTTACTATAGTTGCGTTCGCAAAAGAGGAGAAGTTAATTTTTGGGGGCTTGTTTATGAAATAAATAAAAAATTTCCAAACAATTTTTATTACTAAGGGATGTTACTCCCTCCCATCGGTAGTTAAGGGTGGCGCCTGCAGCCACTTAATTACCCAAGTGAAGAGGATAGAGAGGTGGGGCCCACATGAGTCCCACCATTTACTTTCCTCTAACTTCATTTATTTTCCCCTACTGTTTCCCTGATGTTTCCTCAATTAATATCCCTTGTTTAACTATTGGGTAACTCCTCATTTTGATTAATGAGGAACCTTCCTTTTCCCTTTTAAATTTAAACTGCAAACACATTTAATTATGGGGAACCTTCTCTCTCCTTTCTTTAATTAAATTTTGACACATCTTAATTAATGTGGTGAATTAAATTGTGAGAGATATTCTTTGTGTATAATAAAATAAAAGGAGGACACTATTATTTTATCAAGGGAGATCTTCATTGGAGAAGGAAAGATCATGGGAGAGCTTTTGAGCTGTGGACAATGAACAGCAGCCTTCGACGAAGAACGACGAACAAATCTGGTTCCACAGAGATCGACGATGCGCTGCCAAAAACCTCTTCTCCACGAATCCATGTACCGCGACACCATGTATCGTGATTCCTACGATCCTCTCCTCTGCGACGTCGTGTACCATGATTCCTACGATCCACTCCTCCATGACGCCGTGTTCCGCGATGCCTACGATCCTCTTCTCCGTGACGCCGTGTACCATGACGCCAACGACCGTCTTCCTTGTAGAGGTAGGGGTTTTGGTTTTTTTCTCTTTATATGGTTTATACCCTCGATATGTCAAATAAATTTTGGGAGTTGTTTCAAACCACTAACGTGGTGGGTGCGGACCAACGAACAAGTCTGAACCCACCGTTTCTTTGTTCAAGATGCGCAGAGCGTTTGGCAATGAAGAAACAGGACCACAACATTGTTTGAAAGACGTCACAGTGAAGATCGGGTCCTGAGACGACCATAGGCATAAACAGGAGAAAGAACGGACCAATGGAATGACTCTGGTGGCCCGTAGACACCACTCGCGGTGCGGGTCGCCGGCGCGGTGGCGCCTCAGTGCATTGCCGGTAAGAGCCGCCGTAGCTGAAGCCGCGCCGGCAGGCGGCTGGATCCCACGGCCGTGCGGGATCTGGAGGGGACGCAGTGACCGCACACCGCGTCCATGGAGCTCAAAGGAGAGGGCACCGCGTCCGCCCCTGCTCGGCCCGCTGGCGGAGGCAGCACGCCCCCCCGGACGGGCCAGGGCGGGTTGCCCTGACCGGGTCGGGCCGCACCCAGCTGGGCCGGGCCGGGTCGGAACAGGCCGGACCCAGACTCGGGTCGCGTTGACCCGGTTCGGGCCGACCCGCGGGGGGGGGGGGGGGGGGGGGGGGTTGGGCCAGGCCGGGCCCAGACCCCCCACTTCAGACTATTTTCAGTCATTTGCCATAACTGGGGCTACAGGCCTCCGATCGATGCACTGTTAGTTTCGTTGGGATCCTTGGATCGAGACGGTCATTTAGGTATATTAAACTAAAGGTTTAGGAGAACTTTGGATATGGTCGGGATGGTTCGAAAACAAAACCAACCGGGACCTCGGAGCGGGAATGCTTATAACTCGAGCTCCGGACGTCCGAATGACGTGCCGTCGACTTTGTTTTTTCCTTCGTGTAGGATGGTTCATTTGGCTTACTCCGCTTGATGTTTGGACACAGCTAGAGTAAGGTCGGGATGGTTTTAACTTAAAAACCAACCAGGACCGTAGGACGGAAAAGCTAATATCTCTCATACAGGGCGTCCGATCGATGCGACGTTTTTCACGTTGAGTTCCTATTGACAAGACAGAACATTGTGATACATCAACTCTGAACATCGTGACAGTTGATATATCGACCCCCTTGGATCATGGAGCGGACCCTCCTGGAACCGAGCGTGCTGTGTGCGGGAACCCTAGAGCTGGTTGCGACTACAACGACTTCTGTATTGGAATCCTCTGTGGGTTCGACAGCGGCAACGAATTTACTTGGGTCCTCCATGGGTTCGGCCTCGACGACTACCATAATAGAATACTCCATGGGTTCGACAGTGATTTCTACTGTTCATGTATTCTATGTGGGTCCGGCAGTTTTGACCTCTGTACTTGTATCCTGTGTGGGTCCGGTATAGTAGTTGGTCGTCTATCCTGTGGGGGTTCAATAGCTTAGTTGGTCTTGTATCCTTTTTGGGTCCAGCAGCTTAGATGAATCAGTGGCTACATCAGATCATCTCTATCACCTTACGAAGTGTATACCTATGTGAGATAAGTCATGATTCTCAATCATTATTATTGATGTGGTTGAATTTATTTTCCTATGTGGATTGGGTTGTGCTTTCCTATATGGACTGGGTTGTGCATGGGCTCGGGGGTTGGAGCCAAACTATAACTGATTACTTAGGTTTATATATAGGCATATACCTAAGTACTTGTATTGATACTTCGTGATTGTATCTTTCCTTTTTGGTTTATACATCGTGGATTTTGAGAGTCCTTGGGGGGTCTCGGGGTCCCTACTGAGTATCGTCTACTCACACCTGCATGGGCTATGCCCGTAGTACGTTTTGTTGGATGTTGATGACGGACACCACTGATCGTGGTGGAGGATTGTAGAGATGGACGTTACCCAGAGGTGGACCACTTGGCGGGACATACATGGAGCATACGGTCCGGCAGAGGAGCTGAGGAGACTATCTGTACCCACCCTTCAGGTGGGATTTCCGAAGGACGACTCAGTGTTGCTGTTTTACTTTCTATTTCTTTACTTTCCTTTAAGTTGTACTGTACTTTTAGTTGAGTTTTTATACTGGCCCATTTTCTTTCAGCACTTACCTTGTACTCAGTTTTACTTAGTGTTACTTCACTTGTGTATTCTGTGGTGTTTGTTTACTCTTTAAAGGAAATGCCTTCCCTTATTTGTAATTTATGCCTTTGGTGCTAGTCTCCAGCCCCTGGCCTTGGGAAGACGGTCTTTGGGTAGTCACGACATGGACCCCAAGGACAGGTCGTGACAGTTTTCCATCAATATTGTATGATGGAAACCAAATCTAGTGATAATGTTTGCCTTCACAAAGATGATTATGTTATTCACCCTGAATACTTTAAGTGGTATGTATTCATCCCATTTGGAAAAGAAGTAGGTCGATGTGAGTATGAATTTGATCATTCTGGCTATAACAGATGGATATGGTCCCAAAACATCCATCCCCTGTGTGAGTAATGGCCATGAGTACTTAACTATATTATGTAACACTGGGGGTGTATGAAATTACCGTGAAAATGGTAGGAATTGAATTTTTTGGTGAATATGGTACAATCATGTATCATGGTGGGCTAGAAATACCCAAGCCTTTATATTTGGTGAGAGATCGTGGTTGCTGATTGGGTCACTCCACAATCTTTGTATCACACTTCATTCATGATGGTAGACGTTTCTTCTCCATAAATTCACCTGAGAAAGACTATGTCAAGGCCTCATTGGTAGATGTCCTTTTCATGGTTTACCCCATTGTATAAGACAAAATGGACTACCCATCTTTAGACTTACTCCCTTTCAACCTTATCTGGTGGGAGATCCTTGTTCCCAAGTTAATTTGTAATGGGAATCATCCAACTGATGGTACACCCATAAGGCTCAGGAACAAGACTAATTTAATTGATTTCATCCATATTACTCTGCATTAATGGAAAGAACATTCAGTGGTGAGAAATGCTAACGACCGTTTCATCCCAATTTGGATTGTCCAAGGTTGTGTCTGCTTTTTATAAAGCCTTGTCTTGGGAATTCTATGACCAAGGGAAATACGTCTACATTATTTTTATGGGAATTCATACATTAGTGTTCGAACATGGTTCAACTAGGGAACCAATACTTCTTTATTAATAGAATAGTCACTGTTAGCCTGTTTGGTGACTAGCTCCAAATCACCTTTTATTTTTAGGTGTTTGGATGGCACCTAGAGTGCCAATTCCAGTCCTGTAATTAGGGCCCGATACTAAAAATCATTGTTTGCACACCCTTTAAAAGTAAGGAAAGAGTAAATAAATATGTCATTTTAGAGATATATGATTACGACTCACTACCCCACTTTGTTGATCTTGGGAACCTCCATCCCTCCCACCGTCAGGTTATGGGAAGCACCATCAAAGTGCATTTTCCATATCTGGGGGTCCTCATGAATGGAAAACACTTCTTCTTTCAGATGTTTAGCATTTAATGGTGCAGTTTCATCCGACGGGTGCTCGTCCAAGAAGTCTTCTAATTCCTATACATTGATGGACTTCAGGGGAACATAGCATATGTCGAACTGTTGTAGGATCACCACTCATTGTGATAGGCACCAATTTATCATGGGATGGTTGAGGATATATTTGAGCAGGTTGCAGCAAGAGATGAGGTGGACCTCATGGTACTGTAGGTAATTCCTGAGCTTCATAACCGTGATGATATGGGCTAGGATATTTTTTTAAATCTTCGAATGCTGAGTTTCAGTATTGATCATTTTCTAGATGAGGTAGTAGAGGTTGTTCTCACTACCAACATCATTTTTCAATGCGAGGAAGGGGCCTAATGACCATTCTAGTGTAGTTACATATATAATGTGTGGTCTCCCCTCAACTGGAGGCATGAGCACCAACATGCTGTGGAGATATAATTTTAATATTGTTAAACGCTTCTTGGAAATCATCACTACACTCATACGAAACTCCTTTCAACATTAACCTGGTGAATGGTAAAAATTTACCTGCAAGGATGGCTATGAAGCCCCAAATGTAGTCAAGGATCCCCTAGTGACCTCTAAACTCAGTGAGGTTGCGAGGTGGGGACATGACAAGAATGGATTTTTCCTTCTCGGGGTCGAATTCGAAGCTACAATGGCATTCTATGAAACCAAGGAATTATCTCGAGGTAATTCCAAAGGTGAATTTAAGATGATTCATCTTTAAACTTTGTTGTCGCAATTTGTTGACGACAGTTTCAAGATCATCCAGGTTGTTCGAACGTCATTGTGCTTTAACCACCTAGTCATCAACATAACACTCGACGAATTTTCCCAAAAAGGGCTTGAAGATTCAATGCATGGCTCGCTGATATGGGGCGTCGACATTCATTATATTAAATGGCATCATTTTATAATAGAACACTCCCAAAGGTGCCCTAAAAGTAGTAGCTTCCTCATATACTTGGGCCATCTGAATTTAATTATATCCAAAGTAACCATCCATGAAAGAGAGAGATTCATATTTGGCTATTGCATTAATCAATAATTCTATGATCAGGACCAAGAAGATACCTTTTGGTAAATGCCAATTATGTTCCCTGAAGTAAATGACGATTCTAATATTCCCATTATTCTTTTGGATATGGACTATGTTTTCCATCTAGGTCGGATATTGAACATCCCATATAAATTTTTCTTTGATCATATTGTCATCTTAAACCTCTATTATGGAATAATGCATCGGGTGAGTCATTATGGGTGCCTGCTTATAGCCCTAGTTATCTTTTGGTAAGCCTGGATGATAGGTGGCAACCTCAGGATCGACGCCTAACATTTCTGTGTAATTCTAGGCAATCACATCTTGATTCTTCTTTTGGAAGTAGTTTTATGCCTCCTTCTCTTCGACAGGCATGGACACATTAATCAAAGTGGCTCTTGGGTCATTTTTGGTGCCCATGTTTATCTCCTCAAGTTCATCGATGGTGGTGGATACACCTTCTTCGAATGACGGAGGGGCATCTTTGAGTTCACCTTCCTCTTCTTGTCCATCTTCGTCATCTTCATCACCTTCCTCTTCTAATGGAGAAGGTATTTTTGATATGAACACTTTAATTATGGGGTAGAAATCGCCTTTTTCCTCAGTGATTAATGCATGGGAATTTTGATGCCCTAAAGATGGGTCCAGAGCATCTTTGATTGGGCCTTTCCTGAAAACATGGGAGTTGACCCACTTTTTCAGGTATTTTGGACTTGATGGTCATGATAGAGGCCATGCAAACAAACATGTTAGAATCTAGACTTGTACTTATGCATCCAACTTGGTTGATCATTTGTACTTACTCTTCCCCGAGTTGCTGGAGGGGGTCGACCGGAGCCATTTCAAATCCATTTGGGGCACTGATCCAATCAACATCATCGGCTGAAAGATGTTTTTATTCTTGACTCATAGAACCTGGTGTTGATATAATGTGTTTCACAAGACTTAAAAGGAGATTTATCGACGTTTAATTTCTTTTTTCCCCATTGCATAAATATTTGAGGCACTGATGGTATGATGAAGGAATTGCAGCGTGATGATGCATCCAAGGCCTCCTCAATAGAACATTGAAGGCTGTACTTTGCCGCACAACCTAGAACATGGAATCTGAAATTAGATCTCTGAGCCAACATTTATGCATGATTCTTTCTAATGGTTTCTGATCAATTTTTTGTATCCCAAAATAGTTTTAGTGCAGGGTGTCAATATCTCTTCATCATTTCACAGTCAACGAAGCATTTGCAGCGAGAGGAGGTAAACTTTAGAGATTTTGTTGATGAAGATCCTCTGAATATCAATTACATTTATCTTTCCAGACATATAAAAGGGTTTGATGTGCCCTTTCATGATGGTGTCTTCATCCTAGTCTATGGAGGAGATGACGTTGTGACATTCTTCGAGACAAGTCTTCATCCAGTAGACTTCAAAAGCTACTACTTCAGACTAGAACTCCTGGGGACATAGTGAGGCTTCAATGAGTGCATCCCTAAGATCTAAATTCTTGATCAACACATCCATGATTGATTGCATTTCTTGTACTATATCCAGCTGCTTTAAAATATCATACTTCTTATCTAAATGATGACGCTTTCCGGCTTGGGGGTTCTCTTTTACAGAAACATTAGGGGTTTGAGCTTTGGACATAGATTGTTTGGACTATGTAATAGGGGTCGGCAGTGTAGTCATCCTTTCCACGTTTTTCCGAACATGTCTACCAGTATACCTTGGGTGGTTTAGTATTTGATTTTCTCTTGATTGATATTCCCAGATAATTGGTCTTGTATTTCATCCTATGAGGGAGAATGGGCATTCTAGTTCTTGTGGTATCTTTAGGAGGGTCTTTCTACGAGTCTCCATGATGTTAGTAGTTTGACTTGTGGTGTGGTCAGGAATTAAACTCATTCCACGTTCATGCCTTCCAAGAAACCTCTGGCTTCTATGGCCACTTCCTCTATCTCTCCAATTAGGTGAATGGAATTCAGGTTTGTGGCCACAATCCAAATATGAGAAGGTGTTAATCAAGTTAATGATATTAATGGATCTGAAGACCAGTTATTGATCTGACATTGTTTCTCTCAGACTCTCTCCTTCGGAAAGTGTCACTTGGCAGGTTGTTGCTCATTGTACTGTTTGCAGGGGTGGTTCCCATTGAACCAATAATATTGGCATGAAGCCTGAAATCGTCAACATTGAATTGAAATTTGTTATTACCTCATCTTCTTGATATTTATTTCATCCCTTCTAGCCTCTAGAGGACCGTAGGGTAGAAGATGATGGTTGTGTTGTATTTGGAGATTTTGGGGGAGTAGTTGGTTGTTTCAACTGTGCCTAGAGGATTCCAGAGACTCAGTTGATGGTCTTCCAGGTCATCCAGTTATCGAACATTCCCTCCTTACTAGTGAATCTCTACCATCCCAATTCCTCTCTTGATTATGAGGGGGAAACACACACCACATGTTCTAGTGGTGGGCCCAACTTTACTTTCTCAGAATCCACCATATTATGAAAAAGATCTTTAAAATCAGACCACACTTGTATGGTATGTCCTAGTATTCAATGATACAAAAAATAATTTATATGTTCATCGAGACCCACATCGTCGGCTCTCTTTGCCTATGGAAGCTGGAGAAAATTGTAATTCATAGTGGTAATGAAATAGCCGCGTACCTGGCCATCTTGAAATAAAGGAACATTATTTATTCGTTCTTTGATCTAATTTCTTTCTGCACCTTTTTTTCATATAGTTGATTTTGGGGTGTTTTTTGGTTTCTAGGGGGTCCTATATAGTTTTGTGGGGGAATTGCAATTGGATCCAGTGCTGGGGGTGTCTTAAGCATGATAGAATCCCCTTCATCTTTTCCCGTTATTTTCCGTCGGGGTAATGGGGCCACTCGGCACTTGAGTTTGGACCATTTCCATGAGTCTTATATACTCTGGGCAATGAATGAGAAGTATCTAAACCCACTTGTGTACAGTACAGGGATGAATGACGTTTTCAATTCATACCAAATGTTATCGATACACATGGAGAGAATCTCATCTCGGGGTAGTGGCTGGTTTTGGGAATATGTTAGGCCCTCCCACCTGGCAAGGAAGTTTGAGACTCTCTCTTTACATCACTGCTTGCAGTTCGTTAGGTCACTGACTATTATCTCAGGCAGTGTTTAACTGAACTAGAAGAGGAACTATTGTCATAGGTCTTCCAAAACTATGATAGAATTGGTTGGGAGGATAGTATACCATAGGAAAGTCGATCCCTACAGGGTTCGTATGAAGCACATGAGTTTTATGGATTATTGATACTTTGGATTGCCTGCCATGGGATCGTAGTAATAAGCATAATGCATCAAATGTTGTTCTAGGTCCATCGATCCATTGAATATTGGGAATACGGGGTTCCTGAAGTTTGGTGGTGGTGGAGAATTTATCACCCACTTGAGGTAGGGTTCGTGCTCTGTTTGTATCAAAGCATGTCGCCCCTCTATGAATTCTAGTCGATCTGTTAGATACATGAAGATGTTTAATATCCCTTGATGCATATATTATAAAGATTTATCTTGAGCCGATGCGGCAGTAGCCATGACTTGTAGTGCCAGAGATGCTGGAATTTGGTGTGGATACTGAGCGGGGGGAATCATTTGTGGGTTTACCTGAATATATTACGACTGCCTTCCTACTGGGGGGAGTCATTATGTCCTTATAGAGACGGGTTTAATGGTTCTCTGTTCATGGATTCATTCACTAGAATGAGTTCTTGGGTAATCAAAACCTCTTCTGGGAGTACCTACCGATGTTCATCATAGCGACCACATCCAGTGAGATAGCTCCCTCGATGTAGCTCAACATTAATGCACCTAGGACCTTTCATTTCTTCCTCCTACTTAGTGAACCATTCCTCAAAGGTGATGGATGCACTATCAGGTGTAGGAGAAGGAGGTTCATAGATGACCATGGATTTATTCTTCTCCTTGCTAAGGTTTTGTGTGGGAGGTAATGTCAGATTGGCTAAGGGGGAACCCGGATTTCATCCCACACTCTAGTTTTCAGTAGGCACTCCATTAGGATAAGTGTGGGATGACTCTGGGAGGGAACCATATTCCTTCATGTCCTCTCCCCCTATGTCATTTCCTATGAGATCTATGGGTTCAATGTTTACCTCGTTCATGGATGCATTACGCATTGGGGGTGGTGTGCTCGGTGTCAAATGGTAGGAAATCTTCATACACCCTTTATTGGAAAATCTCCATCAATTATATGGTATTCATCAGATTTCATGGAGAAGAGTGACCAGAAGGGAACCCCTGGTCTGACCTCATAACGCGACATTGTCTCAGAGGGTTCGAACCACGAGAAGGGGTGGAATGGGTAACTCATATGTCCATTTTTCTTCCTATATGGTGGAAGACATACATCTATTGTTTCGGGATTTTTTTTCTAAAAATGACCCCACCCCTATGGGATATTATTGTTCCCATTCTCATACCAATGTGATACGACCTGTATTACTTCATTTTACGGGGGGAATTTTGATTTAAAAATTCTCCCTACCCTGTGGGATGGTGTTGGTCCCATATCGCGGTGGTAGCCGCTGCTATATCCACCCTTTCAATTTCATATACTCCCATGTGGGTGTAATCTGAGTGTGGTATTGGGTATACACAGAGTCTAGGGTCTTTTTAAGACATGAGCATTGCATGCTGGTTTACTTCCCTTAGGCAGGAAGCATGCTTGATGATCCTCGTCTCCTGAATCAAGAAGATTTTTCATTGTCTGTTCTCTTCAACCCAGTCTCTTTTGATACTTACATCAGGATGGTTTTTGTTAAGAAATCCATTTTCCTGAGCAGAGGTTTCACATGATTGTTTCCTCTTGGTGATAACACTGCAGTATGTCGTTTGCAATGGGCCATGTTAGACGGGGTGTTAGGATAATTGTATAGCTCTATGTTCTCCCCACCTTGAATGTTAATGCCAACAGGGGCATTGCCAATGAGGTGACACAACTTATGCAGTGCATGGAGGCATGCCTGTTCAAGGTTTATCTTCTGCCTTTCTAATTGTGGCTTCCTTACGGACGACAGGGCTTCTAGGTTAATTAGATGGAGAATCCCCCCTATCGTGTGGACGTGGTCCACATACCCTTCATAGTGAAGTAATTTTTCTTTCATTTTTCTATGATTTGTCCATATGTTTAGGTGAATTTCATGTGTAACTTCCTCAGAAAACTATCCAAGTATGTTGAAGTGATAAGTGGTCATTAGACAATACATCACCAGTTTTTAATCCATGCCTAGTTCTCTTATCACATGCAACATATCATGATGTGGTTCTTTTGAAGGCTCCTATACATGATATTCCCACCTTGAACACTTCTTCATAATTTAGTTCCATTAAACTGGGTGGGCTTGAGACTTATTGATTAGAGGAAGTCATAAGGGTGGTTCTGAAGATGAGCGTGGTCTCGGTCCATCCTCTGGTTGAGATAAAAATATCACTCATTGTAGATGGGGTGCCCGAAGCGTCAGACTCTTTTTAGAGAACCATAACATAGAAGGTCTTTCTTATATTTGTTCTGGAAAGGGGAGGACCTTCTTTTTAGTAAGAATTTTGATTGTGGGGAGGACCTGCGCAATAGGTTCTACAATGATGAGGGCTACTATTGCAACTTGATGCCCGACAGCGAGAATATTTTGGACAACATATACCCTGGGGATGAACTTCACGGTGGGTGTGAGAAAAGGGGGACCTTCTTGCTGCCTGATGACACTGAGGGGAGGACCTTCACAACAACTGTCATTGTAGGGAGGGAATTATCAATGACATTCATCATGGAGAGGACTACCGTCATGACTTAATACCTAGCTATAGGAAGAATTTATGCATTGTACATCATGGGAAGGGCCTTTAGCATGCACTGTAATGAGGGGAGGACCTTCTCATTGTATGGTGTTACTATGGGGAAAACTTTCACAGCAATAGTCATTGTGGGGAGGGCCATCGTAATGACTACCATGATTGCCAGGACTACCAATATGACTTGACGTCTGATTATAGAGAGAAGCATATTTGTAGTGTATACCATTGGTAGGACCATCAGGGTGGATTAAAATAAGGGGAGGACCTTATTATTATCTCATCCTCAGTCTAATGGGAGGGCTACCCCAACACGCTTCAGGAGATATACTATCATGATTAATCATTCTTGACCAATGGAGTAAGCCCTCATGGGTTCTCTATGGAGGACCTTCAGAGCAACAGGTAGTGACATTGCATGGAGGACCATCGAAAATACGAATTCCACTTCCATAATCTGGTAATGGAATGATAGGGTCTTGATCGTTTGTTGATATATGTTTGAGGGGGTCAAGAACCCAAGATTCTAACAGCGAATTATCATGTATGGGCACTTCATTTTCTGGTTTTCTTCTCCACTTTTCATTTTTGGGAGCTATCTTGCGGGTAACCGGGGCCGTATGCTATTGGTAATGGCCTAAATATATGGTTCCTTATCTTGTTGGATCCTGTGATGTCATCGGGATACGTCGACGAACATATTGTGTTTTGGTAGGGATATATGCATGTACTAGAGCGGCTACCACATTGGACCAGCATCCCCCAGTTGGAATGAGTGTTATTTCCATATCCAGTTGTCTGTATGTTGCGGGATATTATCATCAACCCTCCTGGACTGGATAAGGGATGCATAACTACTCTAGAGTGACTAACTCATTTTTGAAGTGAGTCATTCCATTTGATGGAACCGGGCTATGGGATCGATTTCTCACATTTTCCGTCAATGCAATGATATCCTGGAATTTTTGGATGATATGTTCTGGGATTGACGTATAATATTCCATAATTTCCAAGATGTTTTGGGATACATATTTGGAAAGAATGGGTATGAAGGTCCTTTCCAATATTAGAGTAGGAGTTTGTGCTTGTTCCGGTCCTCCATGAGTCGCTAGTAGATACTGGCAGTTCTCCTGTACCGGTACAGAGGATCGAGTCTTCCACCGGTTGTATTCTCTGTTTTCCAACTTATATCACTGGTGGTATTCATATTCACAAGTGGAGATTTTCATCCACTCTCTTGCCACTATATTTTTCTCATGGTCTCCGTGTAAATCCGTAGGAATTTTACATTGCCTGTATTTAGTTGATGCACTATTTGGATGGAGAGCTTTATATGCATCATCAGGTGCTTGTTCCTACATATAGCCTTTTGGTGCCCTTTTTAGATGGTAGTAATAAAATGAATCAGCAGGTATTTGTGCCTACATATAGCTGGTTTCCTCTCTATATGGATGGAGTTCTTGTTGTATTTCGACATATATCTGCATCTGCCTAGAATTTACCCCTCTGTCTGCATTGAGCAACCAGCGAGCATTAGCTGGAATTTTCATGTTCTCATATTGTGAAACCCTATTTCTATGGTGGGCTAGAGTGGATAGGGAATAGTCTTATGTCTTCCCATTGAATTCTATCTTTTTAGTATGGTAGAGTTGATCTTAAGTAACTAGGGGGATACCATGATCTCGATTACATATTTTCCACCCTTGGTGGGCAACAGAAGAGGCTCGGGTCTCCTGGACTGTGGAAGGTTCCCTCATCATATGTTCCTCCTCTACATGAGGAGGCTTGATTTTCTAGTTTTATTGGAACCACGCTCTGGTGGGGGCCCATGGGTAGGACCCACGTGCTGTTGAGATGAAGTTGTTAGCATTGACTTTATCGGACTCCCTATGATAAGTTAGGTAATCATGGTCATGTTCCAGGTAATGTCTCCCGAAACAGTTGGAGATGACCAAAAGGATGGCCTTGTGTGGGGGTTCTAGTAGCGGATGAAGATGCAGCTGTCAGACCTTTGTAGACTGGAAGTCTTGTCTTGCGGCCTCCAGCGTTGGGAGAGTACCATTTCGGTGGTACTCTTTTATTAGGGTATTGGATACCTAGTGTTGAAGAGGATGGGTAGGCTGACGGGGGGGTCCTACTCATTGTTGGGTCCCCAGACGCCTATGGGATAACTGATTTGCATGTCTACATGGGCCATTGGGATGTCATTTGAATTGAAGGCCACTCTGCAGTAACTTACAATATGCATATATGAAATCAGACCACAAAACATCGTACAATAAATATTCCTTTAAACGTATGCATGTGTGGTAATTTAGATTAGCCCACATCCCCTTTTCTGTTAATATAGATCAATGGGGCCTAAGTGGGGGGAGAACTGCCGCCTCGGATAAGGATTCACATCAGGTTCACCATTTTTGTTCTTCCTCTGAGAAGGCATGTTTTTCTCGTACCGGGGAAAAAAAAATGGTCTGACGTGCTGTATCCATTTTTCTTTAATCATTTTGGTAGAACCTCTACCTTGGATAAGGATTTAAGTCAGGTTCCTCATTTTTATTCCACCTCTTAGTTGGCGCATTTATAATCAGTGCTGAAATGGCACGACGAGTATCATCCCCCATCCCTTTTTCTATAGAGATGGGTTTTCATCAAATACAACATTCCTTTTTTTGGACCGGTTCGACATCACTATCCTTTAAAGAAGGTTGAATTAACCCTATGGGAACTATCGGTCCAAGTGGGTGATTTCTTGGGGTTCTAGCACTAATGAAATCAGTCCTTCTTGGCTATAACACCCTCGGATGGTCTCCAACAGGTTTATTCCTGGAGTGAAGAATTCCCAAGGGCCCTATTATCCATGATTCCTGGACCTTCTTTCTAAATTCATAAGCTATTTGACCGATGATTCGTCCAACGACACTTAAGGACTCCATCGGTCAATAGGATGGGTGGTCAGGCTCACCGTACCCTTCTAGGGGAGGATTGTTGCATATTCTAGGACACTCGTATAGATTTAAGTCATGTTCTTATGTTCAAGAATCCTTGGTTCATTCCCGGAGAATGTGTCCATAGGCTACCCTTGGTTTACAAAATATTCGTGTGAATGCATATATTTGATGCTACGGATGTGACGTTGTCCTGAGCCATATTATAAGGTACCCAAGAGTTTATCGTCATCTAGGGGGATGGAAGGTTACTTTATGTTGGGATTGAGCCCATAATAAGGGATTCATATGTATCATTAGGAGAGGAATCAAAACCCATGTAGTTTAGATTGTGAAGGGCTTTTTCATAGAGGATTCAAATTTCACAGGATGTGATTTGGTGAACCCCTTTATAGGGGCACCCGGTTGAGATGAGGCCTTTTGGTAGGCATCCTACATATACTGATTTGTTTAGGAATCAGTGTTCTCATAGTTCATATTTGTGGTGGGGATTATGCATAGAAACATTCCATTTGAGAGACTTGATTAGGTGAACCCTTTTAGCGGGGCACCGTTTTGAGATCGGGCCTTCTAGTAGTCGTCCGATGTATCGTGATTTGGTCAGGAATTAGAGTTATCATATTTTAGAACCAATTGGATGTTCTAATAATCACAAAACTATAAGCACAAGTGATTCATGCTCAGTGTGGGAAACAAGATGATGTTAAAGATTCAACAATTCACATGCCTCCTCCCCTATTTGTTCGGGGATGAGAGCCCACAACAGAATAGGTCGGGGCGACCATGGGTGACGACGCAGAGTAGTAATCCTTTTAATATGAAATGACATTGATGTTCATGCAGCACTAAATTAGATTATTGGGGACTTACATTAGTGTGATGACTCTAGAGCATGTTTTGGGAAGGGGACGAGTGTCATCCTCATCAAAGGGGAGAGTGAACACAGACCCTTTGACTGGTCACTTTTCTTCATTGAATAGAGAAGAAATTGATCACACTTAATCCATAGAACGGGGAGGTTCACATAGGAATCCAAAGGTTGGGATTCAGGTTGTCGTGGGAATGTAGCCTCACTGGCATTCCCGAAGCCCACACCATTTTGGTGAGGGCCACCGTGACTTTACTTACCATGGGTTTGTAGACTCAATGGGGCAAGCTGATGCATTCGATGGTCTAATCGTATGGGTCCAGTGGCGTTGGAGTTGGATTTGGAATAATGTCGAGGGACTGGTTAGAAGAGGGATCATGAAGTACTAGAAGATAGTGGAGGGATGAGGTTGGAACTAGTTGAAATAATACCCTAAAACACCCCTTTTCGTGAACTGACTTTTTATGCGGGGTGGGGGAGGCTCTGCATACCATAGCGGTATGCGGGTGGAGGGGTCGTATGCGTACCAATGTTGAATGTGAGCATGGGTATAGGTTACCATGTAACATAGTGGTATGAGGCCCATCACTCTATTTTTCATTCCATCCGCATACACATGCAGTATGGATCCCTGGGTTTAGTCTGTGTAGTGGTACACTATGTGTGTCACTATATTGAAGGGGGTCCGGGGGATCATCATTCGTGGGGAGTTCATCCATGAGGGAAATTCAGTTCTTGGTTCGCAAAATAGGTTTGCGGTTACATTATTATTATTCAATTCCCCCATTTTATTTTATGCAGATGGTTGTATCTATGGAGAGAGTGGTTTGCGGTTCGGTTTTCACCGATTTAACAAGACTGAAGCTGGAGTACAACCTCTACGTCTCCCTCAAGATTTCATCATCCATCCTTCTCTATGTCTATCTCCCTCTATGTCTATCTATTTGTACTTCTACTCTGTTACTTTTATATTGAATCAGAGAAATCATATATATTAAGAAAGTGACACCATTTTTGGAGGTCCGTTGAAGTAATATCATATCCCGTGTAATTCTTGGTCAATATGGGTTTACAGAGGATTCAGTTCGCGAAAACGGTTCATAGAACCCTTTTGATTTTCTTTGTCTGTGAAATTCTATGTTCACGACATGGTATGCGGATGATCTTAATGTGTGTGAATGCTTTGGTTACTAGGTTTTTGGTTTTCCTTACACTTTATCCATCACCTTGTGGGAATTAGTTTGTGGATCATCCTGCATACCTGGCGGTGCGCGATCCATCTGCTCTGTGTACCATTCCCGGTGAAGGAATTTGGGCCACTTAAAAATCATGAAAACATGAATTCCTTCAAGTTCCATAAAATAATTTCAACTCAATTGGAAGCCATTCACCTTAATAGAATTGTAGATGTATGTGCTCCCTTCTATAAAGAGTTCATGGGGGTATTTTCTTCCCTTGGCGGAATTTTCAAGGCTCTACAAGTAACAACAAACATTAGCTATTAAAAACTGGTCCTTTATAATGGGAAACACTTCTAACTAATAATAAGATATATAGGAGGATCATAGGATTCTATGTAAAAGCTCCCACATTTGTAAAAAATTAATTAATCACAATGAAGAAGAATATAAGTGTTTAAAAGAATCTAAGATGAATTTTTAGTTCTACACATTAAAAAACAACCTAGTAACTTGGTCATGGTGTCATCGTAATGGTCATACTATGATATATCAATGTCAGTGAATATTTTGGTGAGTTTGATCATATTTACATTATAACCACCAACCCCATCAAGAGATCTTGGTTTCTGTAGTTCACGATGATAGTGTATCTTTTTTGTTCACACTACGATGGATGACCCAACATGGGCCTCCTAATGTGACTCCTCTCTTTCTAGTAATGATCCTTTGCATATCCATGAAGTCACATTGTGATTCCATCCACTATATCATGGCATTTATCCCACTCTTTTCCTTTATGCTGTCCATCACATCATTTAACACTTTATCATGTCAGGACTCATTGTTACCCTGATGTATTCCCTTATCTATTTTTGAAATTCTCCTACCTAATTTGGGGTTTTTTTGTTGAAAAAATGTGATCCCTGATCATTCCACTCATCATGTCATGAATTATTTATATCATAATATGGTCTCCTTCCATGAAAATAATCTCATCACCAAAAAAATCCCAAGTCCAAAAATCTCAATCCTATCCCACTATATACACCCAAAAAACCCATACCACATCAAGAAACACAACATTCAAACAAATTCCTTAAAATTCATGGGTGTTACATCATTATTATCTTGTTCTTTCATGTGTTCATTAGTATATTATTTCATACTATGTTATGGAAGTTATGAGTTATCACATGAGTTCTATAATCCTCTGTTTAGAATAATTTTAAGAACTAATCCACCACATAAAGAATAGAATTCTAAACACCCACAAATCCATTGTAATATTATCTATGAATCAATCTAGAATCTCCCAAAAGAGTCATGTGACTCATTCAAATCTATTGATACTAGTAATTTTCAAATGATCAATATAAAAAACTAAAACATAACGAATATTATCATTATTTGTGTTTTAGAAAATCGGGAAAATAAAAAAGGATCTTACCATGTTGCACTCATTAAGCTCACCCAAGGTTCATTGGGTGATACAAAATTCCATACAGGACAAGGAATTTTGGGAAGCAGATTCTAGAATACATATATGTCTGCAAATCATCTTATCATCCATCCATGAGGAGACCATAAATTAATAATAATGGAACTTCAAGAATATTCATTTGAACACTATAAAAGGGTTTTAATGCATAAAAAAGGACATCACTATTTTTATGTTATTGTATTTAGATTTTCACCTCACGTGATTTCATTGTAGTCCTCTTGTGTCCTAACCAATGATACATCCCCTTTCCCACTTTTGAATAATAATATATTAACATTTCATTTCTCTTGTTAAAATCATGGGGATATCTATGAATGCATTATGAACTATATGGTTATCATTGTTTTTGTAACTCTAAATTTACAAACCATATATTCCTTAAGTTTTCACATGCATCTTCATTAATTCAACCCATTATTTATATGGTGCAAGTCCTTGAGGAGGGTTAAAGAGAGTTTGAGTATTCTTGAATTGATTCAGAGGATAGGGACATATATTACATTGGTTATTACATGACTTTTCAAAATCCCATCTTATATGGATGGGTTCATGGTAAGAGGTCTTCAGCCGCATAATTTTATGGAAAGAGAATGATTACATCTTTTTTTAAGAATTATAATATAGTAACATAGGATAAAATATCTATGATTAGGATATTGATTTTGTTTTATCGAATCTCAACCCATTTTCTACTTGGGGTCGTTCTTACAATTGACTCTAATATCACACACACAAAAGCTCTATATCTCTCTCTCCTCCTCCATCTATTTTTATCACAAATATGGAATTCGTTGAGAGGGGGTGAGTTATGATATTATAAATTATTTGAAAATCCACTAAAAATGAACCCATCAAACTTTTAACCAGATTAACTCTATCTGATGCAAAGTTAATTTGATTGTTTAATATCTTAAAGAGCGATTCAAAATATTTTAGCTTGGTTCTTGCAACGCAAGCGGATCTAAGGATCCTACAAAGGAAAGGTGCCTTTAACTAAAAAACTAATCTCACTTTTTTTCCTTTTAAAATATTGATCATCCAAAAAACCCTCACGGTTTATAATCATCATAAAATAAATATATAATTAAATATTACTCTTGAAAGGTGTAACACACTCCTCCTCTTAAAAATATCTTTAGCTTCCTCAAAAAATAGATATAAATTATACCATATTTAGTGTAGCACTCTAAAAGTATTCTTTGAATTTTCAATGAGTGCCCCTCCATGAACCACTCCTTTTTCATGTCCTACATTCTAATACATGCCTAGTATTATTCTTCCTTTTCTTCATATCTCCATCATTTTTCTTAAATCATACTACTTTAGTTCTAGAAAACAGAATATCTTCACTTCATACCCCCTTTTCCTATACTTTTTAGAATAAAAATAATTCCTCCCTATTCTTTCTCTCTATCTATTTCAGGAGAGTCTAAGTATTCCTTTCACTTTTTTATTTCCCATTTTTTAAAATTTATTCAGTGAAAATCCTTGTTACAAATACTTCCAAATATGAATAATTGAACCCCTATTTATTCTCCAACATATGATTATTTTCATTTAAAACTCCATGATTCATGGTCCAACCAATTTCCTTTAATATTTCATAATAAATCTACCATATTGTTTATTATAGTAATTCCATAAAATGAAAATTTAAATTATTAAAAACCTCAAAGTCTAATTTTATTATTTTATCCTTCATACTTCCTCAAAATTCACTACTTACATTTATAAAATTTGACTGAATTATCAATCATAAATCACAATTAAAAATATTCATCAAAATTGACATTCCTAATTTGAATTGTTTGTCATACTAATGAAAAACATTCATATATAGTCCAATAGTATTGAAATTCAACCAAATGAAAAGTGCCACATCATATGTATCATCAGTCATATCAATAATTTATGTATCAACATATTATGTATATATAAGACTTTTCCTTTTTACATAGTATGCTATATTCATATTACATATCAGTATCCTAGAACATCGTATGTATATGTCACCCAAGAACATATCTCATTTACATTACCATGGAAAACATTATGTATACATCATCTTTGAACATCTAACATATAAATCACTCATAAAATTCTTATATATACATCACCTTGTAACTTCTTTCATATACATCACCTTGGAGCATATTACATGAACATGGTGGCCATATTTCATTTATCACATTTTGGATTATAGAATTCTTATTTATAAATTAAGACTTATTACATACCATTCAAACATGTTATGTTTTCCTTTTTATATACTTAAATCAACCATCAATAAAGCAAACATTCTTACACATTGTAAGACTTAACAAAAAAATGTAACAACCAGTTCAAAAATAACATTTCTAGAATTCATCCAAAACACTACCAGAATTCTTCGATCCTTCAATATTTATTATCCAAATGAATAAATAATATTACTTGAATATTCATTAAGCTTATTTATAAACCTATAAAACCTAAAAAATAATTTCAATATGATTTTCTAACAATATCCAAATTTGGGAATGTTAAAACATTAATAAAACTAACACATATTCACTCAAAAAAATTAGAACAAACATGATCCAACCTTCCACTCTGTCTAAAATTGTTTCCATTAGATATTGCCTTAATTGTTCCGTAAACATAGACTCTAAGATTTTTCAAGTTAAACTAATTTTGGGAAACATGAGGTAAATAAAAAGTCTCTCATGAAACCATTCTTTAGTCTCTATTCCCTTTAACGTATGAATAGATTTTCACCCCATGGTAACTTAGATAAACACTACCGCTATTAAAAATAATTATTGTTAGATTTCTCCAACTTTTCCAATTAAAAAAAATCCCTTCCTTATTCATGTAAAATTTTATTTTATTATAAAATAGATTCTTCCATGTAATTGATGGATTGATTCTACATCATTGTTAAGGAATATCCAATTTGATTATTTGGTAATAAGTTTTTTATTTTATTTTTCAACATCTATTATTTTTAATTTTTTATTTAGATTTTAAAGTGTTTCTAGAGTTGTTAAGAATTTTTTTTATAGAGGATTAGTCGAGGTAATTAATTTTTTCTTAACCATGTTACAAATCATTCATAGAGTCAGATGATCCTATGATTATCATTGAGTTCCCAACATCATAAAGATACACATGATACAATATGAGTTTGTATGCAGTGTAGAAATTTTTAATGTTGTAAAATTTTACCAAACAAAGAACAATAATATTTTTTGGAATTCAGTATTTATTATTTTTTAAAATTTAAAATAAGTATAAAGGGTGAGTAGTTAAAAGTTATAGAAGATGATGTTTGAGTGGTGATACAAAATGAAATAAAATGTTATCAAATATATATGGAATAAAAATAAGAATTTGAAACTAGTATACTGATTTTTTGAAGAAAACAAATTAGATTCACACCATAGAAATTTATAAATTCAATGTTGAAGGCATAGATTTGAGTTTATTAGATGAAAAACCACCAGATCATAGAGATGAAGTCCCTCCAAGAGAAGGATATTATTAATGATCATTATAAGTTTAAAAATAATAAAGGGTTCCATAAAGTGCATCAGATTGAGAAGGCTGATGATATTAGTAAGTCAAAAAAACTGTTCAAAGATCCAATGAATTGAACTACATCAGACAAATAAACACAATGTTATTTGACATATGATTTGATGAATTTGTATCGACCAGATTTTGGTAAAATAATTATAAAGCATGATCTGAGGTTGGGTGACCAAATTTATACATAAAAGTTCATTATTTTATTGTAATCCCAAGGTTATTGGTCATCCATAAGTGAAACATTGTAAATGAGTATCAAAATATGGAAAGAGTAAGATTATATAAAATTGAGTTAGTTAGTTGAATCTGAATGTATAGATAAGAGTCGATAAGGTGGATCACCTATCCTATAAATTGTACAAGTTCTCTAGAGGGAGTTTGGAGAATCATTTCAATACATTTTAAATCCTATAACAATGATGATTATGTTGAGATTATAATTAAATTTATGTTTTTTCCATGGTTAAGGATCTTTTAATAATTTTACTAATTATACGTTTAAGAAAATTTGAAGAATGATGAGGTCACTCGAGACTTCATAAGGATTCCATAAAATTAAAGATTATTTAAAAACTTCCCAAAATTTTTATATGATTTCTATAATTCGAAATTTTAATTTTCATTGGGTGGGGAAATATTTTGGGTTCCCATGATTTTCACCAAGAGGATGGCCTCTAGAAAGTGGTTCTAGTACAATAAAAACTAAAATTGTTCATATGATTAAGAGAGATAAAAGGTTGATAATTTAATGGAACCCTGATATTGTAACCAAGTTAAAATTCTATTTAAAGATGATATATCATATGATGTTTCTAGTCTAATTCATTGTACAAGGGTTTGAATCTGAGGCATCAGATAGAGGCACTAGTGAGAAGTATCAGACAGAGATACCAGAGAGATAGTGATTAATAGTGTTTCATTAATTATAAGGATCATATATCAATAGTGTATTATTTTGGGTAACTCCATATACTGTCTTACTGGATGGATACTGAGTGTACCAGATGGATTCACCCTAGAAAAATACACCAGAAAAATAACTTTCGGATGAATTTTAGTGATCTTTTAAAAAATGATTCTTATATTGGTTTGGATTGGTTTCATAAGAATAATTTTTAATTGATTATAGTTAGTTTAATATTTTACTTGGGTATAAATGGAGTCTAATAAATGTTGGATTGATTTAATTAACTTTCAATTGCAATTATTTTCCATGGAATAATGGGAGTCTCCATCAAACAGATATTGTAACCCTATAGGGGAAGAACCCTGTAAATCACATGTTCTCTAATTTAAATTACAATAATTGTATAAACACAATGGTTGAGTTTTTAAGGTTTAAAAGGATAAAAAAATAAAGTTTGTATGTGTTTATTTCCAATAAAAGGAAATTATAAAAAATACCACTGATTAAATGCCCCTAGTCTTAGTGATTATAATGACCCTAAAGAAAATCAATATATATGAAAATAATTGATCCTCCAGTAAGATTATTATCATGGATAATCTCAACATAGCAGATATGATAAGGTATTAATACCTTAAATGAAAATATTATCATGGATGAAAAAATAGAATGATACATTATCTTCTATCTATCAGCTTGTATGTGATTGATGGTACTACCAATGGGTTTTCACCCATTACAAAAGGCGATCTTATGAAATTTTTTTAAAAAAAAATCATTAGGATGATGGGAAGGATAAAAATTATATTCCAATGTATTTATTAGAAATTTTTTTTTGAGGGTGATGGGTCTCTAGAGAGATAAAGAAACATGGAACAAACTCAAAAGTATCTTCATGGGAAATAATGATTTGAGTGGAGAAATGATAAATGTATGGAGAAGCATGCTCAATGATATCATAAGATAAGATGATGGATATATTTATGATTACATACCTATATATTATTAAATGTTTAAAAACATGTGATGATTCAAATATTTCTTATATGATTCTACAGTTGTTAAGAAACTCATAATAAACCTTGTAGATAATTTTGACCCTAAAATATATGATTTAGAAGATTAGTATAATTTATCAGTTGATATATTGAATATAATAATTTTTCATGTGATATGAGTAAATATATATTTTTCAATAAGATGATTAATGAGGAAATGAATTTCCACTCTATAAAGACTACATTTTTTGAACCAAAACATGGGTTGGTAGAACTCATTGAATCAGATGATAAAGAATTTTATATGGAAGATAATGATAAAATCAAGTATATTATAACTAAAAATTATTGGAAAGGTAAATAGAGGTGAAAAAAGGAAAAACCCCACTTAAATATTTTTGGTGTTGAGTATTTGAGAATTTTAATTTGAATTTTTTCATAGAAAAATGATAAAAATTTTGAAAATGATTATAATGAAAAAAAATTATAATATGTTGGGAATGTCTTTAAGGAAGATATGAAATTCATATAATGTTTTAAAAAGTTAATTGGAAGGAGTAAAAGAAGTTTTTAATGTAATAATGTTTAGTATGACTCAAATGAAAATTGTTCTATAGAAGATAAAAAATATAGAAAATTTATTAAGTTATTTTCTAATGTTGAATAGAATGAAAAATATTTCAATAATTTGAAGAAGGTGAAGAAATATTGAGAAAGTATCATATGAGAATTTAATTTCATTAATATCATGATATAAATACAAAAATCAAGAAATAAATCATAATATTGAAGAAGTAAAATGAGAAAAACAGCATTATAAAGGAATAAATCCATAAAAATAAAGATATTTACATTTTTGATATTAGGAACTGTTTGTTTAAAGTAATAGATAAAGGAATTATGGTGGAATATTCAGTAAAAATAACATTCTACTAAGGAAGACAGTGTTTGTAATACCCAAAATGATTCATTTTTTTTTGAAAGTATACTAAATACGATGATTGAAAATTTCAATAATTCTTCACATGCAAAGGATGAAACATCTCAAAAAAATAATAAAATTCATCCTTAGAATCAAATGAAATATAAACCCACTAATAGTAAAAGATCATTTGAGTTTTCTAACCATACAGTTGTAAGTTACAAATTTGGTAATGATTGGATAGAGAATGTATTAAATAAACACTCCACACCAATAAAATATTAAAATAACTATCATAAGAAATTAGTTCTACACTATATAGAAACATATAATGTAATATGTTATAGAACTCAACAAACTATCTATGTAGAAAACCAATTTTTCTTTATGAAGATTAAGGATCAATGGATATTGTTGGTGTTGTGGTAATTATGGGAAAAAGAAATATAATTATTTTCAAAACATGTATCTCCCTAGGAATATGTATGAATTAATGGGGAGAAACGATGGAAGAAGTGTGGGAAACATTCTTAAGTTATATGAAGAAGGAAAGGAATAGTCATAATATTTGAGAATGATTCCAATGAAAATATGATTGTAATATCGTGATAATGTTTTTGGATGGTGTGACCACCTATGTCACTTTGGAAAATAATTTTTGAAACCCTAGCAAGATAATATTCTTATGCAATAAAATAAAATGATCTCATAAAGAATATAGTTGACGTAAGAGACTTCTTTGTTCCAAATCCTCTAAAAGATAGAAAAACTATCAAACCATTGATTCTTGAAAGTGGATTCTCCCCACATATAATACATGATATAGATATCTTGAATGATATTAAAGATGATGAAGGAGGAGTAGTCACATTTGATATGTGATTATTCCTTAAAAATCAGCAGAATAATATCTTTTAATATTCAAACCCATAAACTGGAATATATAGAATTTCGTTACATTGATGGGATGAAAAAAATAATAAGTGATCTCTAACTTTGTGATTAGAGTATGGAAGTTATCATCAGAAAGGATTCATGTATCATCTGAAGATTGAAATATGAAAAATTTATTACTATGGGGGAAAGAACCTAGGGAAATGTATTTCAGATTGGGGATATTTGTAACTCATAAAAAATTATTACTAAAGATGAAAATATGTTTTGGTACTAAATTCTCAGGAATAATAGCTAAAAATATGAGAAAACCCTTTATATAATATATTTTAAGATTCTTACCACAACTGAAAAGGAATGCTGATGTTTTTTGTAAAAATTTCCTAAAGTTATGGATGGTCAGTAACAAGCGTAATAATATTATAATCCAACACACCATACCACATTAACTCATTCACTATAGTAATTTTGGACTAACGAGACATTAATTTGAAAAAGTTGGTTTGTAAATTTTTACTTTAATTGATGATTTTAATGAAATGAACAATTTTTTTTGAATCATAAATTAGGGTCTAAAAGTGTGTAAATATTATTAAAAAGGGATGTTAAGAAAGATTTGAATTTTTCTATAAAAGACATGTGAAATAAAAATAGAGATGAGCACACAAGAAATTATTTTAAGTCCTAACTATGAAAAAATAGAATCAAATATTAATATTATGCCCCTATACTCCCCATGAAAATTGATTAGTGGAATGAAATAATATAAGTTTGATTAAAATGGAGAGAATTATTCTCATTGGATATAAACCTTCTAAAAAATTAGATAGAATATTTATGTTCAGCAATTTAGTTTCAAAATAGATGTTTGATGTGGCTAGAATAAAAAATGGATCCTTATAAAATTTGGTATTGGAAAAATCCAATAGTGAAATACATCAATGTTTTTTTAATTCCTTTCATATTGAATATCAAAAATCCAAATCTTTGAAATATTCATGAGATGTTATATGAAATAATTATTATGGTTTCTTTATATATGTTAGAATATTAAATTTTTGGAATAAGAAAATTCATATGTTAGTCGATTCCTAAGACATAGAATTTTTCAAGAATCCAAAATCCTTGAAATAAATTGTTTAAAATATTATAAAATATTTATTTATAACTTTTAATAAACCTAATATAAGGAAACATATATACAATATAAAATTTGAACAAGATGAGGACCAAAAATATTATTATAAAAATGATACCGAAAGAAAATATTCCAAATTTATTAATTTATAAAAACAAATTGGATCTAAAAAAATATTTAGAAATAAAAAACCTCAAATTTAGTCATGAAGGAAACTCATATTTGAGAATCAAATATCAGTTATCCAACATTTAGAACCATGGTCACCATTAAATATAGTTGAACATAAAGATTAGTAAGATTCTAGGAATGAAGAGTTAGATCAAATTGAAAAAAACTACATCTAGGATCTTGTTACTTAACCAACAATAATGTATGTTATTGGAAGAAAGTGGGTGCTCAAAAACATAATCCACAAACATAGAAAAATTTACTTAAAAAAGATTGACTTTCTTCAATGTTTTCTCATAGGATGACGGTGTGTATTCTGAAAAAAAATGTTCCCACACTTTGATACTTATTAATATAAGAATGTTATTGGGGGTCGCTGCACATTGTTGTTACAGATCCTATGAGATTGATGTTATGTTAGGATTATTAAATTGAGAAATTATAAAGGTATCATATCTTGAAGAACCTAATGTGTTATTACATGATAAATGTGGTACAATTGTGTGTAGGATAAACAAATTTTGTATGAGTCAAAATAGGCCCCTTGATCCTGGTACTCTAAATATGACATTTACCTCAAATAGTTGATCATTTCAAATGGAAAAGTTGATAGAAATTTTTATGTGATGAAGTTGAGAAAACATACCCCAATTTTGATTTTTTATATTGATGATATAATTTTTATAGTATATAAGAATAAAAATTTTAAAGAATTTTTCAAACAAATGAATGATAATGTTGAGATGTCAATGATGGGAGAATTAACCTTATTCATGGGATTACATGGTCAAAAAGGTGATATATATTTTCCTCTCTTAATAAAATTATTCCACCGAGTTTCTAAAAGATGATTTAGTTAATGAATAAATATAATTTTATAAACCTAACATCATCTGTAGGATGTTGAGTGAAAATATGGTTTGGAAAATTGTTAATGATAAAGACTTATGAAAATTGACAGAATGTTTACCTTATTTTCCTACCTGAAAACAAACAAAAATTATATATGATGTTACATTGTGGGAAAGATATTATTTTGATTCTAAGGAATCAAGATTGATGGTGAGAAATGGGATACTCATGTATATTAAAATAAAAACCTATTATGTCATGATTTATAGAATAAGTAAGGAGATAAACCTTCTTGGATACACTATGGTTGATTTTTTGAGATTTTAATTATAGAAAATAAATATCATGGGGTAAATTCTTCTTGGGATCATGTTGGGTGAACTAGAATAGTGACACATAATTTTCTGTAACATTGAGAATAGTGGAAGGAGAATATGTTGTCTCTACCCAATATTTTACAAAAATGTTGTGGTCGAATGTTCAACAAGATGATTTGTCCGTAAATATTAAAATCCCATTGAATATTTTTTGTGACAATAAAATTCGAAATATTATTTCCAAATATCATTCACAAAATTTATGATCATACCACATTGATATATAACATCACATCATTATATAAAAAGTTGTTCATTGAGATTTTATTCATGAAAAAATTTCATAAATGTATCAAATTTTTGATGTTAACTGAAAATATATACCAAGAGAAATATTTGACCAACTGAGGTTTTGAAGGAACTTTTTTCCACCACTGAATACATCCTTATGTTCATATTGAATTTAACCACCATTCTTTATATTATGTTGTAAAATGGGGAGAGTAAGTAATCATTATAATAAGAAAACATTGAGGGGGAGGTTATTGTAACATGGATACAATATTTCATTTCATCTAGGGATGGAATTACTTAAAAAATATCCTTAATGTTGGTTTCAGTACATCCTCTATGATATAGGTTGTGGTTGGATTTAAATTTTAGAAAATTTCTGTTAAAAAATGTTACAGTTTTAATGAATGTTTCTATTAATAAAAATTCACACACACACATATATATTAGATGTATTTATTTAATATCTATTCATGCTTTATTAGATAATGATTTTTTTTGTATGAAATTGGAGATCAATTCTCAAAAATGGAGATGTTATAATTTAAAAAAAAATAGATTTCACACATTGTGAAACAAGTTCAATACGTGAATTCCTCAAGTACAGGACACATGTGGACTGAGGGCAACTGATGAAACCATTACCAACTATGAATCCTTAGGCCAAAAAAATACATGACATGAAGACATTACACAACATGAATGTTTTGAGTTCTGAACCACCAAAGGTTCATGTCATGAAATCTGTGTGATACAATATTTATAGAGATTTTTTGTAGATATGAGTTGAAGACAGGAATTCCATTTACATGTCATGATATGATCAAGATTATATATATTATAGAATAGGCTCTGAATAAAAAAATAGTTTGACTTACTTTCATTATTTCACTATTTTTTTCTGGACATTCCATAAATACATATCCCATATTTATTTTCCCACGTCTCTGATTCCTTTTCTCCTACACTTCATTTTTAAATAATTATCGATTGGTGTTTCATTTTTTATTAGTGTTTCAATGAAAATTGTCATTTTTAAATTCCTATAATTTTATTCATATAAGATTTTGATTAATTTTAAATTTATTTAATCACGTTGCACTAAAATAATAATTGATTAATTATTATTTCAGGAATTTTTTTGATTTCCCTTTCACTAGTTTCCATTTTTATCATGTTTGGTTATTCCCCTAGGGTTGGGGGTTGAGAGTAGGGATTTTTTAAAACAAATTAATACTTAAATAAAAACAGGGGTAATTCTTTACTCTATTATTAGTTTAATAATTATTGTTAATTGAATTTTGTTGCACTACACTGGTCTAGGGAACTACATTTGAAGGATGCTGACCTAGATGGAGTTGAGTAGAATAGGACCAATCACATGTGATTATTTATTCTCTTGATGCTAAAATTATTTCACCTGGGTTGTTGAATAAATCTATAACAAAGAGTAGTTTCCGGCCTATTTAGATTAAAATTGGATTGACCAAATCCAATTGGTTACATACACACTACTTTTCATCCTAATCCATCAGACTATAATAAGATAGATTTAGGAATATGATATTCTTAATCCCTAAAATTGTCCATGATCCATCTATTTCTCCATAAAAAACCATATTATCTTTGTATTAGAAATACAAACCTATAAGGGCTAAATAAGGAATCCATTTTTCTAGTTCTAATTGCCAAGTTCCAAGAATTCTTAGTTTGTCCCAATGGGTTTGACCCCATTCTTATATGGGGATATACCATGGTTTCTAGTGTCATTTTAGATTATAAACATATAATATGATCAATTCCCATGAAGAATCTATGACTCTATGTGTGTAGGTAAAAGTTTGGTGTCATTTCTAATGACTAGATATTAATTTGGCATAGTTTCCTTTGATGTGAACATAAGATTACATCACCTATTCTTTTCTCGTTTTCCTTTCTTTTTAAAATTTTCCTAGAAAAAGTAGCATATACATCCATGTAGTTATTCTAGTGAATTATCCAGGGTTCGTTGACTCATTCGTAGAGATTGGAATCTAGAAAATTTCAATATTTTCATATCCAGATAGAATGATATATTTCTTCACCAATTTATTCTATTATGGATGATCATCAAAATCTCATACCACCTATCCCTCCAAATGATCAATATGTAACACCTGAACAATAGAAAGATAAATTTTTTCTATATGATTGAACTGTTGTAGAATATGGATTCCCATACATTTTTGGTATTGTTCCTCACATCAAAAATACTCCAATCCAAAAAATACACCATTTAAATTAAACTTAGAATCATTCACATGATCTTGATCCAAGGAAAATTCAATGGACTTCTATGTGAAGATCCAAATGAGCATATCGTATGTTACCTAGAAGTTTTTGACACGTTCTAAAGTATATGTTAATGTTCTTATGTGATCCAAATTATAGTTTTCCCCTTCACCTTTTGTGATAGATATATAGATTGGCTCCAAATCCCGGGTCCATCGTCCATTAGGAATTTTGAATATTTTCTCAAAATGTTTCTAGACAAATATTTCCCACCTATATGGACCAGAAATCTCATAAATGATATCCAAAAAAACACCCAGGTGGATGGGGAATCAACTTGGTCATCATGGAATCACATCAAAGGGATGAATGAAAAGTTCATATATCACAGACTTAATGTGTGGTTATAGCTTCAAATATTTTTCCATGGTCAAAAATCAACTCCACATATTGTATTAGACCCTTCTAGTGATGACTGATGCATGATCAAATATCATTATGATAGAAGTTATCTTTTTGAAAAAATCTCATGAAATTATATTTTTTGGCATACTGATCGAAGATCGCCTCGATATGGAATTCACCAAGTGGAAGAGAATACCAACCTTTCAGCCCATGTTGAAGCCCTCGTAAAGAAGAAAAAAAAATTCAGCTATATTTTCCACCACTACTACCTCCTATCCATGTTATAAAAATTCATGCATGTGACCTATGTAGAGTCTAGCACCCATTCTAGGACTATTGAGAAGGAATTGATCAATCCTAACATCTTGATTTTAGATACGTAAATTACAATTATCAAAATTAATAGTTTACAAAATCCCATCAATATTATCAGTTATATTATCATTAAATACCTTCTCAACATCCATAAGAAACCAATAAAGGATATTATCAATATAGGAGTGGTCAAAACCACTATTAAATTAAGGACACCTGGGTACCCACCAACAAATATAGATCCTTGACCACAACAAAAAAATCATCAACAAACTTTTCCCCATGATCCCAATAATTTCCACTTGCCTATAATCACCAATTTTATAAATCTTTACTAAGGAAACCACAATAGTCCCAACCTCTATAGTTAAATCATGAAGAACTACTCATTGTATTGGTTCACATGGAAGACCATAGGATAACTACCCAAGATATAAAGATGTATAATGAAAGGGATAACCTCCAAAATCATGATAGCCAAGAGGGAAAAATATCTAATACACTATCAAGCCGATTATTGGGTATGTTGCTCGGTAATATTGAGATACATCTAATAAATTTCACCAAAGATGTAGCCCTTATGAGTAGAAAAACACTTAAATTTTAGTAACCATAAATAAGAATGAAAAATAAGTTATGATAACCTAAAAGTAATTTAAAAATCTTCATAAAATATTGAGATGGTGGAAAAAAACAAAATAGAAAAGAAAAAAATCCCAAATCACAACCAACTGAAGAATCTCATATACAAGAGAAGCCTGAAAAAGTAAAATTTTATATGGAACTACCACCATAAAACCCCATCTTCTCTATATAGAGATATTGAGAAAAGGAAATATGGAGGGGAAACACAAAATGTTTTTAGATGTTTTTAAGAATATACACATCAATATCCCCTTTGTATATTCCATCATTTATATTTCGACTGATGAAAAAAATTATTTAAGGAGATTCTCTCCAATAAAAGAAAAATGGAATATTGATGATTTATCTCTTTAAATTAATAATAATTTTCAGCCATTCAGGGTAATCTTCCACTAATTATGAGAGACCCTAGATGATTAACTTTTCTATACACTATTGGAATGGGAAAATTTGGAAATCATTATGCCACACTAGAATAAGTATTTATATCTTCCCATTGAATGTCTTTTGGAATATAGGGATTGAATATTTAAAAACAACAAGTGAATAAAATTAATTGACTAACCTCTAATTCATGAACCCTGGGGGCTTTTTGAGGATGTTTTAGTTAAGGTTGGTAAATTCATTTCTTTTGTTGATTTCTTTATCATGTATATGGATGAATAATGAGATGTTACAATTATTATATGGAGACTATTTTTTCAACTAGAAATTTGTTGAATTATGTGAATTAGGGAAGGATGATTATCATAGTTAGATATGAAAAGGTAGTGTTAAATTTACCAAATCATCCCATCAAGGGGGAAATTCATTTGATTTTCAAACTACCTTTCTGATTGATGAGGAAGATGATTACATGACCATTGAAAATGATAGAGAGACTGTTTATCTTAATTAATAAAAGTTTAATGAACCTGAGGATGTGAATTGGAGTTAGCCTATAATGAGGGAGACCATTCAACCATTAATACCCTTAGTCACTAAGCTAATAATATTAGAATTGAATCTACTACTATATACATTAATGTACTCATTATTATAAACACTACATAAACTTCATTTATCCTCAGTTCAGATCTAAATCAAGATCAAAATGATAAACAAATTGGTGTCATGAAAAGGCATAAAAACTAAATTTCCTTAGGTGTGGATGATGTGAAGGTGATTATTCCTTCAATTTTCAATAATAAAACTTTTATAGAGGAAGTTACATAACCAAATTGTTAACCCCATAGAAAACTAAAACCACTAATTGAAGATATAGTATAGAAGGAAGCACTGTATATCCTTATAGTTGTTCTGATATATCCCCTCTTTAATAGTGAGAATGTGAGTCTTCTTAATAGTTTCCTAAATAAAGGATTCTGGACTATTATTAAAAACAATTAACTTAATTGAATATCAAATTGAACCATTGTTGGAAGGATATTATATTTTAACTATAAATATATTAACATGGTGACTCGAAAAGACCATTTTTCAATCCCATTCATGGAACATATTCTAATGAAACAAGACGAGCATGAATTCTATTGTTTTCTAAATGAATATTTTGAATATAATGAAATACTAGTCAAAAATATATATTTTTTGAAATATATTTTTCAATGTACATTAAAACCCCTCTTCAATTTAACAGTTTAATTTGGAATATGAAATGCACTGAAGAAATTTCAGTGGTTCATGAAACCATTTACAATGAATTATCCAATAAGTTTCTAAAGATTTCCATGGATGATTTCATTGTTTACAAATAAAATTGAATACTTATTATGCATTCTAGAGTTATTGTTCCATTGTTGTGGATAGAATTGAATAGTGTTGAAGTTGAAAAAATGTCATTTTATGGTCCATGGAGGCATAATCCTCAAACATAAAATAACTAAGAATGGCATGGATGTTAACCCAAAAAAGAGAAAAGTGACCAAATAATTACCTAAAACTGTAACCATTAGAGTTATAAAGAGTTTTATGTACCATGTAAGATTTTATCACCACTTAATCAAATATTAGGAAATAATAACCCACCCACTGACACACCTATTATCAAAGGACACTCTATTCGATTGCACTAAAGAGTGTTAGTGTAACTCCTAAAAAATATGTCCATGTAAATCCCCTTCCTGTAATTATTTAATATAATAAATATCATATGAAATCACATATAATACACAATATTATTTTTATAAATTAAGAATGATTGTAATATGAGGTACTTTATGAAGTTAAAGAACTTATACCTACAAAATAGTAACTTGAACTTTGGAATAGAAATGTGACCGCTAGGAATAGTAATTTAGACATTAGAATAGTAACATACTATATTAAAGTATAAATAATACTTAGGTATCTTATTAATGATTATTTTATTTAATTATGTCATAGTGTAAGTAAATAAATATTTTAAAAAATATTAACGAAGTGTTTGAATTTTTATAAAACATAAATTCTTATTTCTATTTTTATAAGTAATATAATTATCTTAATGAAAAATTATTTCTTTACAAAATATTTATACATTTAGATTTGTTTTCTTATGGTTATAAAATTAGTTTTTAGAGAACATACCAAAATTTTCAAAGTGTTATAAAATCAGTTATAATTCTAAATTAAGTAATTTCTAAGTAAATGATCATTTTAGTTAAAAATTATATTTCTCTTGTTTAGAAAATTATTTTCTAAAAATAGATATATTTTTTAAATTATATGTGTCAAAATATGTGTTGGGTGATTTTTTTATTTTTCTGAAATACAGAAATCTTTTGTGAATAGTAAACTATGATAAATTATGATAAATGTAAAATACATGAATTATTGATTCATAGATGATATAAGGGTGATGTAAGCGCCAAATCACAATCTATACATCATTAATTTAATATAATTACTCATAATTAAAATAATAATCAATGTATCAATCCAAAATAATAAAATAATGTATAAAATATTGAGAAACCATCCCTCTCCTCCACTACAAACACCACCCCTCAGCACCACTCTTAGTCACACCTTTAAAGAATTGAGAATTGGAGGGTTTCTTCCCGATAACCCTCCCAATAACCACAAAAACTTCTAGGAGATTCTTTTCTCATCAAAATACCAAACCATTTTCCCTAATGATGTTCTAATGGATGACAGAGTCAAGAGCTAAAACTCTCTTTCAATTCCTTTTAATTTATTTTCAATTTTATTTTTGTTCTTATCATATCCTCACATACCCCAATCCAAGAAAAAATATAAATCTGGCATATTTTATACATTGGAATGTATATTTTTTAGGGGAAAAATTCATCTTATAATCTCTACCCATTTCCATTTATTTTGTAAAGTAAAATATTGTCTGTTGTGTGTCGATATACCACCATTGTGGAGGGTTTGTTTAAATTTTTCAGTATCACGTTCAAGGAAGGTTATAAAACCAAAATTATAGTTAAATAAGATTTTATTATAAATATTATAATTTATATAATGTTTTGGACCCAATATTTAATTAGGTTTCTAAATAAAATAATATAAGACTGTAATGGTTTTAAAATCCGCCAAAAAAATTAAGTCATTTTCATTATCAATTTATCTAATGATTCATACTCATACCATATAACAAAATAAAATATAATAACAAATACCCTTCTATTTTTTAATTAATGACATATAATTTTGATTCTATATAATCATTCTAATTTTACATGAACTTCCTTACTAATATAAAATTGAATCAATCATGAAAACCAAGAAAAAACTCATAAATGACGAAATTAAACTTAATAAATCATACAAAATACAATGAATGAACATAATAAAACTATAATGAATAAAATTAATTTTTAAAAGGTTATTTATTATTAATATATTTACTTTAATTTATTTTCCAATAAATTAATATGAAGAAAGTATTTGGACATAATGTAAGAGGATTCTAAAAACCAACTCTCCTTCTTTGGGTTTTCCATATTTCACTCCAATTTAATTATTAATGTTCCATTAATGTTCCTTAAATACCATTTATTTATCCCATCCTTTCCATTTATAGTATTCATGTTTCTAATCTGATTTTATGACAAAAGAAATGATTTTTCCAAAAGAGCTCTTCCTTCAAAACCCAAACTTGTACTTATCATGAGATTGTTTCTTCTTCACTCAATAGTGATGATTCATATACCAATTATGTTATTAGAAATTTCTTTTTTGAACCAAAATTTTTATTAATATTTGATTTATGAAATGAAACCCATTCATTATCACTGTTTATTTATATCCAAGATTGATATATGTTTTATGTGGCATGCATGATAATGTAAATGATATGATGTGATGGGTGCACATAGAATTAAATAGCCCATGTAAATGATATGATGTGGTGGGTGAAGCTTGAATTATATAGCACTAAAATTCGATTTGTAATGTGATATATCTCAATAGAATAAGTGAAATATGGATAAAAATGATTCTATCTTTGTTCGCCATTATTTGTAGAAGTTTTTCACTATGACACAATGTTTCTTTTTTATAAATTTACACATCCATACCTTTATCTAATGATTACTCTCATGATTATGATGATTATACACTGATAATGTTATTATTATTATGATTATAATCAACCCATGTTGTATTGATCATTGTTCTTATCTATCCCCTTACTGAGCTTTTATCTCACAACTTCTTTTGATATATATCCTCAGGTTAGTACTTGTACTAAGGAGAACATGAAGACCACTAAGAATCTAGAGAAGAAAGAATTAAATTAATTTTTATGTTTTATTATTTCAATGTTTTGTATGGTCCTAATTTTCTCAAGATACTAATGATTTGGATCCTACTCATGTAATGATTTCATATTGTTTATCTTCACAATGCTGTAATAATCACATAAGAAAAGTAGGGTCATTATAGTCGGTTGGAATTCAGCACTCTAAAAATATCTTGGTGGTTGCACTAATCATGGTATAACCCAACTAGGGTAAGGAATTTGAATTGATGTGTGATGATAGAAATTTATCTAGAGGATGTTTTTTTGGGATAGTGTACTGTAAACACATTCTATAACACATATTATTTCATACATACACTAATTGAACCTCAGATCAATTATACTACCTAAATGATGGATATTTTGGAAGAGGTATTTTCTTTTGAAAAAATTTTATCATACCATTTTCTTTAAAAATAATTAGTGTATACAAATAAAGGAAAACTAAAATAACTATTTAGAAAACATGATGCCAAACCATTTCTAATAAACTGGATAAAATTACTAAAAGAATTTGAAATTTTCATCAAATACATAGAAGGGATGGAAAATGTCATTGTTGAACACTTATCAATAATTCCACTACTGAGTATTGAGGATGATGAATATATAGTTTTTGATGATGAATATCCTAATGAAAATCATTTCAATATAATTACAAAATCAAAAATATTTTATTCTGATATTTAAAATTATATTTCCATAGGATTCCTTTGGACACACTTCACCTATCAATAGAGGAATAAGTTCTTGGTTAGTGCTTCCTGATATTTTTGGGATGATCTATTCTAATTTAATTGTTGTGTTGATGGAATGATGTAATAGTGAATCCAAGAGGATAAATTTCAAATAATGGTCAATATGTGTCACGTCTTTCCAGCTGGAGGATATCATTATCTTAAACATGATATGGAAAAGATCCCCCACATCGGACTATTTTTCCCACACTCCACCATGATGCAGGAAGAATTGTTTAATGTTGTGACTGATTCCAGTATAAGGGAACCATTGGAAAAATAAAATAAATGACTCAAAAACTTATCCTTGAAGTCAAAATCATCAATTTATTAATAATTTATTTCATTTACACATTACCTAATTTTTATGGGAAGTATTATATCCTAGTCGGTGTAGATTATGATTTGAAAAGGGTAGAATTTGAAACCACAATTGATGAAATGGTCAAGGTGGTAAGCTATTTTTAACGAAAAAAATATTTCACACGATTTTGGTTTCCCTGATGACTATTTTGTGATCAGGGAACAAACCATACATATACTATCATTAAAATCCTACATTGAAAATAAAAACATTAATAAAATATTGGAACTCCATAGAACCCAAAAAATAAGGAGAATGTTTAATTTTCTAATCTAGAGATGACAAAAAATTATGGAAAATATAGCAAGTATAATTAGGAATGATTTGAGTCTTTAATTGGATGATTCACTTTGGGAATATATCATAGCGTATAAAACACCCATTGGAACTACTCCATTCTAACTTGTTTATTGGAGGTCTCATCACATACCCATGGAATTAGAGCATCACACATGCTAGGATATAAAAAATCTAAACATGGATCATAAAAAAGGTAGGAGAAAAGGATTAATGAAAATGGGTGAGATGGAAGATATTATAATGTATGTTTATAAATTTTTTGAAATTAGAAATACAAAACAAAGAAATGGAAAGACCAATGCATTTCAGGACAATTCTTCACACCTATTGATAAGGTTATGCTCTTTAACAAACATATGAAGATATTCCATGGGACTATTGAAATACAAAGAAGAAAATGAATAACCTTAATGCTTGATGGTTAAATATTAAAGATTTATCAAGAACCATTTCAAGAGGATTTTGTTCTTTCATTAAAATTAATTTGAATCACAGCCTATAAAGATCTCACAATTAAATAAAGAACTAACTTGGAGAAATCCCAGGATATATTCTATAGTGTATAGTGATTTTTTGATGTTTATGGAGGCTCATCAACACTATTATGATGTTAGAGGTTCTTTGCCAAATGTTCTGTAAATGGTATAAGTTAGGTTGTGTAAATGTTACACAGTATGAATCAATTAGGGTAAGTGAATTTAAATTGATGCATTTTACACATCATGAATATTATAATCAATTTTGAAACCATGGGGAAAATTTATAATCAATGATTATTGGGCTCCTAAGATCCCCACCACCCCATTCAAACAGCACCACCCCTATACGAGCATATACCACTTCTTGTCCCCATCCTTCCTCTTATTCTACTCCCAATTAAATCTTCAGAACATTCTCCTCCCTTCCCAAATCAATCCTTCTTTGAGTAATGGTCTGTAGGACATAAATCACCTCATCATCCTACATGTGTGAATCCCAACAAACCAATCATGCTCCACCTAAGTGTTTAGTGCATGCTCTTATCACTCCACCCACTAATCCATTTCCTTCATCATCTGCATCTTGTTTTCCGGCTCCCAAAACCTCTATCCATTCTTCCTTTTCTTCTAGCCATTCACTGTTCATTTCCAAAAACATACCCCAACACAACTACCCCTACTTTTTTGAGCCCAAGTAGCATGTGTGTGTGGTATGTATTTGAGGGGAAGACCATGAAGACCAACAAGTCCTTTGATTTTATCATCTTGGAGAAGAATGTTATATACAATAAGTTCTTATAGATCATTATATGGATCCACGTATAGAGAATTATGGAGGAACTTGGGGAGACACATTAAGATATATTCACGGTGTTCCAGACCATGTTGAATCTCAATGTTGTGCACATCACCATTCATCTTGGTGTTTGACATTGGGAGATTACATTGGGAGAGAATAGTGTGGTGATAGGTATTTAAACCACTAATTGTGTTTCTTCTATTGATTATAATTCTCATTGGAGAGATCAAAACAATGAATAGACTACAAAAATCATGGATTGGATATCTCATAAGCACATGTATTTTAAGATTCACATATGGAGAAGATTACCCCGTTGTGGGGTATCAGCTTACATATAGTGCATCAGGCTCTCTCCCATGCTTGGTTGGATAGAGGATAAGCTCATGGAAGGATCAACCATATAGAGGTTATCATATTATCCCCTTCCTTTGGTGGAATATTTATCAACATGGATCACCATATCTCACTCCACTACAAGGCCCAGGCATGGAAGACTCGTGGTATATCAAATGGGGTAGTTTAATTATTCATATTTCTCGCTATCTATCCATTTTTATGCCACTCTCCCCCTTTCCTCTCTTGGTTGTATAGAGTATATCACTCTCCTACTAATTTTGAATATTTGGACTCTACTAAATATGGGTGGGAAATATACTAGATGCCCATAGTATTTTGTTATTCCTGATGGGAAGCCAGGTCCTCATACTCTATCTTCTAATCCTGCAGACCATACATCCACTCATTCCACCTTCACCACTACTCCTGCTCCAACTCCCCCCAGCTAATAACATGGGACCATCCCACCAATATTCTATTCCAAACACCATGGCACCACCTCTTTCCATTTCTCTAAATACCCTACCATATTCCGTAGACATATGGGTTCTTCTCCAATATATTCTATAGAACTAGATTTGGATTTCCTGATATTTTAGAAAACCTCATGCAGAGCCTTCCTATTTTACCAATTCTACACCACCATCAACCTCAATATCTAGCCACCCATGGCCTTCTCTCATAGACCCCTCTCTGAAAATTCCCACCCCATCACCCCCTATAGTTTACCTTCCTACCGAACTTATAGACCCTACATCCCAACATGATTTTTTTCGGAGCATGCTCAATGGTGTAAGGGCCCAACTTAACATTCTTCATCTGAGGTTCCTTTAATTGATCAAGCTGTTATACATTTCACCTGAGTACAGATTAGAACGTTCCCTCCACTGTTTATAACTGAAACTACTCCCATCACTTCAACACCATCTATGGTCGTCTATTATCATACCTCTTAGTCCATTGCTTCCATAGATAAGGTGCGGTATATTCAGATATCCACCATTTGGGAGGGTCTATCTGATGCTGGTTGTGGTGAGTATTCCTTCATATTTTAATATTTTACATGTATACTTGTCCCCCATTATACACTATTTTGGGTTTATTTTTTACACTATATATTTTTTATTCCTATTAGTATTATTTAATTTTTATAATGGTTTTGATATTATTTTTTACTACATAACTTGATTACATTCTCATTCTTACTTATTAATTCATTTAAATGTGTCTCAATAAACTATATCTTTCATTGTAATTGATGATAATATTATACTACCATATGGACTCTCACATTAGTTATTTTATTAAATAGATAACATATATGGATGGATCTGGGAGCTCCATCTCTGTATTGTATAGTAGTCCCCTCCAAAGCCTACCCAAATACTCTAACTACCACATGAGATCTTCATTTTTCCCATTCCTAATGTGTTAAACCCCTCAAATTTCCCCCTAAGCTCAAGGATAGCACTACCAATTCATGAATCATGCATATGAAAATTATCCATATATACCCCTCTTCTTGATCATTGTCCATTGTAACAGCCCGAGATTTTATGAAAACTATTCTTTTTAATTTCATTAATGTCTTGTGTTGTACGCAACACAAAAAGGATCTTGCACAACACGCATCCTTGACTTGCCTTGCATTACACGCAATCACAACCTACCTCGATAGCGTGTGTAGTACGTAATACTGAGTTTCACGAAACAACGATATGCTATTAAAATATTATTAAAACTAGCCGTTATGAATAGTAATAACCACTTTTTAAATTTTAGAAAATTTCGCTCTCAAAATGGACTTTATTTTTGGATTCGGTGTATCGAATTTAGCCTAAGGTGAAATTTTGGTACTTTTCGGATAACTTTCATATTCTGATGAATAGTGAAAATTTCTAAATTATAATTAAAAACAACTTTTTAATCGAAATAATTAATAGTGATAAATTATTAATTTGAGTGGTTTTAAAGTATATTTAGAATATATTTTTACAATTTAATACAATGTTGGTCATTGGTTGTAATTTCACATTTAAACCAGACATAATCAAGTGTCAATCTTTTGATAGATATTGTTTCTTAAAAACACGCTATTTGTTTTAACAGCGGGATTTAATTATAAAATTAATTAATTCAACTTCTATGTTATGAATTTGGTAAAATAGACTTCATTTTTGAATTCGTAATATGAAATATAGCTTAGGATGAAATTTTGGCATTTTTCTGAAAAACATCAATTTTTGATGAATAGTGAAACTACTAAGTGGTAGTTAAAAACTGAATTTTTCATAAAACATAATTTTACCGCTTCTGTGAATGGAATTTCAAAAATCCGAGAGACACGGTTGATGTCAGTAAGTAAAATGTGGTTCAATGAGATGAAAATAATTTTTGGTGAATAGTAACTTTTTACTTTTATTTACCACGGTTAAAAGTAAATAGTGTAATTAAGGGTAAGAATGATATTGATATTACCCTAACACATGTCCTAATTCTATTGGACAAGTGTATCTCGACCAAAAACAACCTTAAGTGTAAAATATTATCATTTAGACCCACTTGGATTAGATTAGGACATTTATTATTATTTAATTCAAAGAATAGTTAAAAGAGTTAAAATCAACGTTTATTTACTAAAACATTTTTAATATAGGGTTATACATAAGATAAATTCGATTGTAAATATTCATTAGAAAGCTAAAACGATTTCCTACATGATGGTATTTTATTTATAATTTTTAGACATTAAATAATATAATTTATTTATGACACAATTATGATTCAGTAATTATCTTATTTATGAATTATTGACATGATTGATGTTATAAACACCAAAATAAATGTAATTTGAGACTTTTTATGAATTACAATAATTTTATAGGTTACTATGATATATTAGTGTTGATTTAATCAACATGGTTCGAACATATAATTCTGTTATGACTTTCACAAAAATCATATATCAAATAGTGTCAAAATTGACACAAAATAGTTTTTAAATCAAATATTATATTATTAATTGTTATTTTATTACTAATAATCTAATGTTCGGACAAATGACTTAGATAAGGATATATATATTATTAATAAACAATTTTGGGTTCGTTTGGCATGTTATAGTAAGTGTATTAACCATATAGTGAAAGAAAACAAAAAGACACGGTAAAAGTTAAATTATTTAACTTAGAGTTAAATCTAATTGATAAGGTTAAAATAATAACCTAAACTTGTCTAAATCTTATTGGTTGATAGGATTTCGACCCTTCCCCACATTAGCTTCGAAATAAGACCCTTTGGAACCATTATAAACCGATTTTGACTTTAATATAAAATAATATTTTGAGATATTCCTAAGGTGCCCCTCTCCTCCCTTATAAAAGGACACCTCCTCCCCCTCCTCCTCACACCAATTTGAGCACTCAAGCTCGGCCAAACCCTGACAAAATCTCTTCTCCACTTCCCTAGAAACATCCTAGAGGTTCTGGTCTTCCTCAAAGACCAATTTTAATGCCCTAAGAGGAGGTCTCAAAGAGGCGCTTCAAAGAAGAGGTAATTACCGTTACCAATTCTTTCATCTTTATTTCTTCTTCCACTTCTTCTTCTTAGGTTGTTTCATTATGAAGTAATAACATCAGTATCACTCATATATGGATATGTTATTTTAAGTATGAAACAACCCTATTTCACCATCTACCCATCCTACGGAAAAAGAAATAACCGCACTTGCGTACGTACAGAATACCGTCTCCACGCCGTGGTGTAATCTATTTTCCACCACCACCTTACATGGATGGGTATAATGGTGTAAAGAATAACTATACATTCTTATTACAACATCATATTGATTCTGATATATTGTATAATCCACTCCAATTCAATTCAATATTTATAGAAATGATATCATCGCTCGTGCGTACGTACGGACTACCGTCTCCACGACGCGATGAGATTCATTCTCCACATTAACCATTCATGAATGATTATAAAGAATATATAACAAGTAATAATGAAATATATGACATAATAATGATACTGGATTTATGTATATTTATATGTATGTCATCTACTTAATTCCATTCAATTCAATAAGGAAACAAAAACAGCGTTCATGCGTACGTACGGACTACCGTCTCCATGAACGGTGTATTTCATTCCATTATCAATATATAATATATATATGTATATTCTGAATATATATTATATATAAATCATGTTTTACATTCTGGATATAAGTAATCATGATCCAAGTAATCATATTAATAATTACAAGTTAAAAACACGAATGAAAAATAAGACGATTTTACCCAAAATGCTACTTTAACATGAATTTACAAAAGACCGGGTAATATAAATCCATAAGAGAACCATATATGATATCATAACAATGAATATGATTCTGTAATAAGTCAATGACATTATTTAAATCATTATACAGGAGGTTCGGACACATACGAAGCAAATCGGACCTAAGGTAAGGGGAAATATCACAATCTCATTTTTATCCGAGATTGTTTATTCGTAAGTATTTACTGGGGTGTATTTTATCATCCACATCCATGTTTCCTCAATATGTAATATTATTTCCATCCACTTACAATAGTTTAAATCCAATTTTACCCTTCGATGAGTTTTTAGTAAAGAATAAGAAAGGAATCTTTTGTCGTTTTTCGTACGAGGTACTTTTTGACTTTTCCGACAAAAGTACGAAGAATGTTTTTTTTAACTTATACGGCATGAATGGATTTCAAAAAAAATTATTTCCAAGAAGCTTCCTTTACAAGTATTCAAGTTTATTTTTAATCAACTTCTTTTACTTTAAAATTGTATGACATGTTAAGAAAGGAAAAGTGTTTTTGAAGTAGAAAGGATATTTTCCTCAAGAATGAAGTTCAAGTATTTTATCAAAATTATTTTCCATCTAAGATAATAAAAGGGTTCTGTTTTTATCCATATTATTACATGGATTTGATTATGTTGTAATGGAAACATTTTTATGAATTCCTTTATCTTATATGAATTGTTTTATGATGTCATGTTGTTTAAGAATCCCATTTTTATTACATGGGTTATGCGATGATGTATGATTTATGATTATGTGGAACACATAAGAAAGGATTCATTATAAGATGGGTGGGACCTATATCTCCCTCCCATGCATTGGGTAAAGATTTTATATCTCATGAGATAGACATGGCTGGAATGGTAGGTTATACCGGTTCAGTGAAACAGGACTGAAACGAGGGTTACTCGATTCAGAAAGGGACTTTGTCCACTAAGATAGTCTTGGCAATGAGTCTTGACTAACAAGAAATGATTCTCTATGATTATGTGTGAATGCCACAAAGTTTCATGATTTAAGTTATGATTATTGTGATTTCATTTCACTACTATGATTTATCCCATGTTATGAAATTACGCTCTCTTTTGCAGGTTAAGATTTCCAAAAGTTATGTTCTTATGAATATGATGTGATTGATTTTTCATTTGTATACCCTTACTGAGCATTTGAGCTCACCCTTTTATGTTTTATTTTCCCCAGGATATAAATAAAGGTTTTAGGTAGAAAAAAAGAAGATCTTTATGGGAGATATTGAAGATCTTTCACCGCGATTAGAAGATTACGTTCCGAGTTTCCAAAGACACTAAACTATTATGATCCTTTAGTGTGTGTTTTTGTTATGTACTAAGTATTCCGCAAAAGTAATGTAAAGTCTATGTACGTCAGGCTTCGGGTCTCTACATCCATCCTTATGGTTGAATAAACAATGTTATCACTCTATGAGAGGTAACCCATATTTTCTCTCATTCATTTGATTTTTCAATTATTTTAATATTTTTTCCACTATAATTTTTGTTTTCTATTGTATATTTCTTCTCACAATATGATATTCACTTCACTTCCTTTTTTTAAACTATGTACCCTTTTTCCATACTAACTTAATTTTGGTCATCTCATGTTTTATGAGTGATTATATTAATAGAGAATGATTATTTCTAACAATTGTTTTTCAGAATCCAAGTGTGCATTAAAAATCTTGTCTCATTCCCTATGGAATGACCTTCATTACAGGAAGATATCAATTACCATCTTTAAATTACTAATCACCATATCTAGTCTATTTGTGACATTACTTTTATTCATTAATGTCACCATCCAAAATATTGCAGACACATTTTCATTTTAAGTGTGTGGGAGACATTACTGAGATTTATTTGGTACACACATGGGTTATTTTATTTTATTTTTCATCATTATTTATGAAATTTTTCATTAAAATCATTATTTAGGATGAAATATTATTACAACCACTTAAATATATGATATTATTTTGTAATAAAATGATAAAATCTATTTTTATTTTTGCATAAAATTTTAGAATGATTTTTTAGTTGAGTAATTTAATTATTATTATTTTTCCTACAAATTGATGTCGATTGAATTATAACTTGTTTTTAATCCTTGAGTGATTTCCTTATTATTTGTATTAAATTTCCCATGATGATTCTAGATCAAAATTGTAATATTATTTTCTAGGAATATTTCATCAAATATAAATGGGGGCATATAATCCTATCATGAATTTCCATAGAATCTTATCACGGTTTTGAATGAATAAAAGCAATATTAAAATGACTGAGGTAATCTATGGTCAATCATTTATTTGGAAAAATGTATGTAGATTTATCCTTTTTAATCCCGTAGAATCCATGAATATCTTTGTAAGGATTTATGAATGTTACAATACCATTTTATCCTTTACAAGACATATATTTATATTATTTCATGATCTAATCTAAAATTTAATAAGTTTTGTGTGAATGGTCATTAATAATAGATGTGAGATTCATAATTCTTATAGGATACATGGTGACTTGTCCATATGATTTATGGGAAGTGGTCTATATTTCTTCTATTTAAAATTCAAGATTCTCTTGTTAAAATATATACATATAATAATATTGATTTTGTATTGGGAATGTAAAAAATAACCATTACATGGCTGACTGATCATATGTTGTTAGGTGAAAGATGTGATATCTAAGAAAGAAATGAATTCTGAAATAAAATATGATAAATTCATTGCACTTTTATGAAAGATCATTGGACATATCATGAGTTCTTGTGATTGTGGAGGTTACAATTTCTAGAGGAGATTTTTCTTTTCAATGTTCTTGATGATCATGTATTGTATGTGAGTGTTTACCCTCATTTTTTATCATCATTTTCATCATCTACCCACCTACCTTAAGCCATAGTGTCATTTGAACCTTTTTGTTAAATCCCTCAATAGTAATTGAATATTATTCATATAAATGTAGGTATGTTTGAACAAATGAAATATAATGGTTATGAACATGTTTTCATGGTATGATCATAACTCCAGTTTTATTTTTCATTGAGTGATGAGAGAATATTCTTGGTGAGATAAATTGTAAGATGGGTATACATCTAATGAACAACTAAATTTTTTTAATTGATATAGTAAGAGATCTGAATGAATAACTTAACTATGAGGAAATACTGATTTTCTATACAAGGGTGAATTTTCACGACTATTTTTTTCACTAACACTTATTTTTATATTCTTGGTTATAATGAATGTTTCATGTTTAAAATTATTTTTTCTAGATTTCTTTATTGAGGTGATTTTTTTAAGAAAAATAACTTTTTCAAGTGTGAGGTAATTTCATTAGTAAAATTCATATATATATATATATATCTCTCTATGTGTGTACATATTGGATTTATTTATTTATGATATATTTAAGATTTATTAGATGATTTATTGGTTTTCGGGGGTTTTTATAAGAAATATGATATTAATTCTCAAAATAGTAGTTGTTGTAATTTTTCTAATATACAATTTTACTCATATTGAAACATGTTCTCGATGTTAATTCCTTGAGTACAAGTCATATACAGAACAAAGGACAAACCATGAAACTGGAATAAGTCATGAATCCCCATGGAAAAAGTAATACAGTATGTGAATACATTACATAATGTGAAACTTATGGATTCTAATCCGACTCAAGATTGAATCCATGAAGTCTAGGAGAAAAAATATTTCCATATATGTTTTTGGATATGAGTACATGATGTGAATTTAAATTACAAGTCATTAAAGATCAAATTAATAATTAATTTTAAAAGAATATCATGTTGTGAAACGTTTACACATCATTATTCGATCAAGATTACATATATTCAAATAGAGGAACAATATAAAAAAATATCGGCACATACTTTTTGTCTGTCATAATTTGTTTTCTTCACTTCCAAAAACTGCCTCTACCCATTTTGTTATCTTACCTTGGTAATTCACTTATCGTTATACTTCATTTATAAATACTTCTCAATTAGTCATTCAATTATTATTATTAATTCAACATAAATTAATATTTATACATTCCTTTTATTTTATTGAAGAATTTTTTTATTGAATTTAAATTGATTTAATCATGGATTTATCTAATTAAATTATTTAATTATTATTTCAAGAATTTTGATGATTTCCATTTCTCCAATTACCATTATAATCATGTGAAGATAATTAACTAGGGTCATGGGTCAAGAGTAGGGGTCCTCCAAACCAAATGAATCCTTTAATCAAAACTTTTGGTATTCTTTTTCTAGTAACTGGGTTAATAATTTATGGAAATCACAATCTGTTACACCACCCTAATATAGGTAATTATAAGAGAAGTATCCTAACCTTGGTGGATTTGAGTAGGCTAGAACCAATATAATGTGATTCTTTCTACCCTTCAAGCTAATATTATTCCACCTTAGTTGTTTACTACCTCTAGAAAAAATATTAGTTTCTAGCATAGGAAGATCTAACGGGTTTGACTCAATCAAAATTTTGACCTCCATATTACTAAGAAGCTTAAGCCAATGGACTATCCCATGCTTGATTTAGGAATGTAAATTCTTGAATCTGAAAAATATACCATGATGCCTCTATTTCTACTAAAATAAGGACCAATTATTTATGTATATGAAAACAAGACCAATGGGAGTAATGTGAGGAATCCATATATCATTATCTTATATCTAGGTTTATAATTTTTAAATAGTTTTCATGTGTCATTGACCAAAATATATCATTGTGATACCCATTTGTTGCTACTGTAGTTTGGGACTAATAAATTTCTAATCTGATCAGTTCACATGTAGAATCAATTACACTTCATAAGAATGCAAGTTTCTAACAAATATTATATGTGATTAATTGTCTTTTTCGGATGTTATTTTATCATTATATTATTAATTTTCCAACATATATTTTTTTGAATATTTTTTTTCTTGAAAATTAAATAGTTAGTATAGTTGTTAAAAATGTTTTTATTGGGTACCAGAGGAGGTGAATAATGTTTCCTTAACCATGTTATGAATGTTTCTTAGAGTCAAATGATGATATGATGATCATAAAATCCCTAACATCATGAAAACATTCTCGATCCAAGCTGATTTTGAATGAATTATATAATTATGAAGCAATAAAATGTTATTGGATAAGGAAAAATAAAAAAATGATGGTGTAGATATTTTACACATCTATATAAAGTAAAAAATGGTAAAACTCAGAGCAGTAAAAAGTATGAGAAGTCGAAGTTATAGATAAGTAAAAATTATATGACAATGTTACCTGATATATAGGTTATAGATATTTTAGGGTAAAAGAAATATAAATTTTATATAATATTTCATAATTAGCATATCGTATAATGTCTGATGTTTGAATCTGAATGCATCAGTTTGAGTCCCTAGGATGAAGAACCATTGGAACGGGTTTTTTATTCTAGTGATGAAGTATGTCCAATAAAGTCTGGGTTAATACAAATCCTTAAAGGTTTCATAAGATGGAAAAGGGAAGATAATTTCATTATATAGAGAAGGAAGATTAGATAAGTAATTCATAATTATTGGTCAAAGTTTCATTGGATGGATGATCATCGAACAAACAAACATGTTATCATTATATGGTCGATTTAATGATGTTCTTTAATTTAGAGTTTTTTGAATCAAGTATAAAGTACGAACTATGTGAGGGAGACCATATGGAGACATAAAAACCCACCAGATAGAGGTGATTCATCAGTTTGATGTTCCACATGAGGAGAACCAACTATAGAATTTCTCAGTCCTTCAAGTAGAGTGAGTTGGTTGAATCTAAAAGAAAATATTAGAGTTCAATAGGGTAGATCATGGGTCATAAAAATAATATACTTTCACAATAAAAATTGTTTTGAGAGTCTTTATAAACAGTTATAAAAAAAATCATAATCATAGTGATAAGTTGATCTTTCAACTTTTGTTATCTACCCATGGTTAAGGATGATATAAGATGAACATTACCATCACTTTTAATGAAATTTAAATAATTTAGAATATTTTAGAGATTTCTGGATGCTTTTATAATATTATATACTAGTTTAGAAGCATCCAGTGAAGTGTATATGCGTGGAAGAATTTGAATTGGGAAATTTTATTTGGTGGGAAAACATTTTTGGTACTATTATTCTCCCCAGGTGGCTCTCATATATAAAATGTTGGAACAATTTTGTGAATTAGAACTATTAATCCATATTAGTGAGATGAGACACTGTTTATTCTTGGGAATAAAGAATTTCCAACAAAGAAAATATTCTGGTTAAAGATATACCAGATTGAGTTTTTAGTATGAATCATCTAATATAGTTCTTAATTTGAGGAATCAGACACATGAACTAATTAAATGTACCAGATATATGGACCAAACAGATAGTGAGGCATGGTATATTTTTCATTATCTAGTGCATAGATCAAATAAACATTATTATGAGGAACATTTAATAAGGTATTAATAAATGAATATCTATCTCACAAGATAGATTCACACTATATAAAGACGTTAGATGGATAATACTGGGATGAATTTCAATGAGTTGTTAAGAGAAGTGTTTAATTTTATTATCTGATTTGTATAAAAAAACATTGTAAATAATAGGGGTCAATATAATTTCCAATCAGAAGAGAAAATGAGCCTAATGGGATTTTGATAAATTCTATTAAATATATATGATTGTGGATATCCATGGACTAATTGGAGTCACTATGTCAAGGATGTAATCACCCACACTAGGTCCCAACCATGTAAATATTATGTTCTCTACTTTAATTTCCTAATATTTCATACAATGTTTGGTTGAGTTTATAAATATTAAAATGTTAAAAAATCTGACAAGTTGTAGGGTTTTATTTCAAGTGAAAATAATTTGTAAAAGATTACAACTAATTCATCCCCATCTACTCATACATTATGGTTCTCTTGATCTTTTGGAAGTTCAATAAGAAAACTATATATCACTTATATGAAAGCTTACAAAATAGGTTTATAAATCCCAACATTTCATTCAATATATGGGTCATAACATTCTATTTATAGAAACCCCCATGGAGGAGTGGTTCCCTAGTCCAAAAATTTTAGTTAGAGGGAATTTGTTTTACTCAAAGATCCTACTAATTCCTATTAAAATATTTGTTGGCTAGTTCCATTGGAATATTATATGCAACTGGATTTCTTGTAGATACATACTGAAACATCAATAATGATCTCTAAACTTTCACTATGATGAAATAGTACTTTATCATGATTTATGTTTTACATGAATAATTAATATTATTTTAATTAATATTAGTTGAAATCTATTTATCAAACATTATCGAAATAGATGATTTCACATTGATTAAAATTTATTCAAGCAATTGTTTCATCTATATTACATTAGTAAATTATTGAATTGATATAATATGTTCAGCCTTCATAGTGCTAATAGAAATCCAGTCTTACTTATTACTCATCTAGTAAATGAATAAACTCCCAATATTGATTGAACCTCCTGATCTCCATATTCCATTATCTGTTTAACCTACACAATCTTCATCAGTGTATCCCAATGACACTTTCTAGTAAGTTCTATGATAATACATTCTGAAATCCATTTTATTTTTGGTGTATCTCAGTTTCCACTTCACTGCTATCATATGGCTATCATTGGGACATATTTAGTAAAATGTGTCTTGAAATGTGGAAAACCCAGTATTTGGTATTGTTGGTGTATTGTATACTTGACTACCAATAATCAGTATATACTTTGTAATACTAATAATTTTTTCCCCATAATCACTTGATGGGTTTATTTGGGTACCTATAAGATTTGTTATTGTCTTGGGATCATCCATTCCAAATATCTTGATTACATCTTTAGCATATTTTGATTGGGAAATAAATATACCATATATTAATTGATTTTCCAAAAAAACATCATAAAAATATTAACTCACCAATCAAGGAAATCTAAAATTTGAACCTCAAATTTTCATGAACATAGATTTCATTGCGTGCTGTTAAATCCTCCAAAACAATTCATCCACATATAAGAGTACCAACACCCATTAATCAGTTTCCATCTTGATATAGAGGTTTTTATCAAATTCTAATTATTTGAATCCGTAATTTCTCAAGTGTTGTAAAATCCTAGAATACCAAGATATTAGAACTAGATGTAAATTATATAAATCAATCATCAAATAATACACTTTTATTTAAATTTCTTCTAAAATAAAGGTATCTGATTTATCAATGTATACTTTCTGTACAATGACTCCATTAATATCTATTGATTTGAAATTTATTTAATACACTATAAATCAGTTTTACTTGAAATTTATATGAAAAGGTCAAATGGTTTTCAACCATGAAATGTGAAAAAAAGTTTCATCAACATAAATCCAACAAAATTGGATATATCTATAAAACACCCACCAGGATTTGTTCTGATTCACCTTTTCAACTTCATTGAGTTCCAATTGGTTTCAATGAGATTTTTCTCTTCCAGCCATGGAATAAATTAAAATGTCAAAATATTTTAAATCTAATCATGTTCTTTGTGAATTTTCTTAACCTAATAAATATACCTGGAAGGTTCTTCAAATATTTTAGGATCTTCTTGTGATATGAAGGAGGTTTCATTGAAATCCTTCACTCTTCAGGTTTTCTCATTGTTTCACAAAAAAAATCCATTTTCCAAAACCATTATATCTTGACATTAAATGAAATTATTAAGACTTTTATTAATGTGTTTCTTTGATTTTATTTTGGATGAATATCCTAGGAAATTACCTACACCCCCAAAATATTTAAACATAAATTTATTCTATTACTGGATAAAAAAATCATTTACCTATAAAAATCCATCATTTTATTATGGTTTGATTATTAAAATAACTCATTTTTAAAGGGTTTTTTCTTCATCTAGACATAACAAAGCTCCATTAAAGATATTAATTTTTTTAATCGCATATTCCTTTCAACAAGTCTCAAAGTTATTATTTTTAATGATCATTATGTGATTTATGTTATTAACAACATAGTTCATCCACTCAACAATTTTATTATGTTAGTGAATTCTTGTCATTGAATCTTAGTGTCATGTCCCATGTTTTTTAATTTATTAATCCATATAATTCTTAGTGAATTACATGTTATTTTTTATTTGAAACTTCTCCAGTTTCATCCGATTCATTTTATTTTTATGCCTCCAATAATGAGTTATATATTTGAACAATTTGAATTTGTTAGTAATGAGAAAAATCAATGAAATTATACTATAATCATCAATAATCATGACATAATACCACTTCACATCCATGGATTTCGGCTTTATAGGCCACAAACATCAGCAAGAACCAGGTCAAAAAAACTCATGATCATTTTTTTACTTCATCTTGTAAATTTTCCAAATGACATTACATTTTGGGAAAGAGTCTCCTGTGTGGGTGGAATCATGAGAGAGTTTAAGGATATCTTATTATCAATTATTTTTCAAAACATCCTCTGTTGAATTTTAGTTCATGTGGCCAATCCCCTTCTTCCAAAACATATTTACATATTCCTTGTATGAAAATCACATATCTTCTTCTCCACTAATGAGTTAAAAGTATCCATCAGTTCACTTAACATACATAACAATTAAACCTCCTCTTTCATTGATTATGTAATTAATGTTTTAATTTATTTTTCTCCTGAGTAAGATAATTGAATTACAGATAGTATATTTTGAATAAGGCCTTGAAACAGTGTATATCCATGTGTCTATGGTATTTTCTACTAATTCTTTCTCCCCTAGATCTAATGATTTTTAACCGTTCTTCAATTTCAAAATTGATACCAACTTTGTCAAACATTTTCTCCTGGCATGATCTCTATTTCCTGTTAAATGGGAAATGAAACCAATAACTAGAATCTATATTATAGATTAATAAACTAATTTCAATGATGTTTTAGTGATGATAACCTTATCATCTTATCCCTTATTTATATTTGTCAGTTTTTTTTCCTTTCATTGATGGTAAAAAAGATTATTTTGACTCTGGTTACATTATATCATCTTCATCATATAGGGATACAAAATTATTTTGTATATTAAATATTCTTGATGACACTTCTAGAAACATTGATTTACTTATTTATTTGTACTTTTGAATATTATTTCCACCATTTATGATAAATTAATATATTTGTGTACATAACCATCATAATAAAAGATATTGAAGATAAAAACATACAGATTAGATAAAATTATGATCATATTTTTGTGTTTCACTTAATCTCTAAAGTTACTTTTTTATATGAAACTCATGTATTTTTTATGAACCTTATTTGAACAAAAATAACACCAGATCTCTCAGGAATTATTGTTCGCCTTTGTTTCTACAACTGCTTATGTTTTAGTTCATTATGAGTTACATAAAAAAAAAAGACTTCTAGTGAGTGTGTTCTTTTTATTTTGTATCAACTGCAATTTAATTTTTCTTATAGTCAATCCCCTCAATGGATTAGCCATTTTCCTTGAACTATTTTAGTTGTAGTAAAGAAACAACATTATTTTATTGAACACCATAGTATATCCTTGTATTTTTGGATATAAGTAAAATCATACTTCTTAATATCCTACTAGGGGTTAGAATTCATTATTTATCATTAATATTCAATTTCATCATCAAGAATTCTCCTTCATGTTGTTCAATTTTTTCGACCTAGAACTAAACTGAGCTAGAAAACTTATAAATATTTTTTTCTATTCTTTAATTTTGAGATTAATCTCAACATACTTCTCCAATTTCACCAACTAAATATTAATTTTATCTAGAACATCTTTCTTTTTATCCTCAATTTCAAATCTTCCTTCTAATTCAAGACATTCTTCATCATTTTCTTCCATTTATTATTTTTCAATCATATCGATAATAACACCGTCACTATGGAAATTATAGTCATTAATTTCATTCACTTCTATTTTTTCTAAGTAGATATCCTATTTGGAGGGAAATTTTTTATTTATTAAGATTTTATTTACTAGTATCACATTCCTCTTATCACCCTAAAATGATTTTTTCATAAGATATTCATCTTCATCGTCTTCTTAAAATTTATTTATATATATTAAATCAATATTCCTATATTTTATGAACCTAAATAAATATTATTGATGATTCTATTTGAATTCCCCATTTCTACTTTTAATATTTGAGGTGAATAAAACATCACCTTATCAACATCCTTATCCATCGCATCATTATCCATTGAAATATTATTCATTTCTAGGAATAGAACATCATATAAATTCCCCATTTTCATAGCTTCTTATTCATTATTTATTATATAATACCCAACAAGAGTGTTTTTAAGACTGCCCAATATCACCTCATTTGTGTAATCATATTCACGGAATGATGCATGTGAGTTGATTAATGGTTTTATCCTCTTAGAACCATATTCAAAATTTTCATAACAGCCAATTTTTTTACGCTTGTGACTTCCCTCCATTATCATGTTCACTCAATTAAAGAATTCCAATGTTGTCTCAATCATGTACATTCTCAATTCCTAATTTTTTTTTAAAAAATACATGTATCATAGCATCAAAAACTATGTATTCACCTTCATATAGATTGTAAATTTTTCCTATATAATGTTTGAGGACATACACAATATCCCCATCATGTAAATAAAATTGTATAATGTTCATCCAAATCCATTAACTCCTTTTGTTTAGGAATCAATATCCCTTGTATATATTTATGATAACAATCCTCATTCCAATATGGATATAATCTCATACTTGGATGGAATGTATAATTCCATTCACAATGACTACAAATAATGTTTCATCCATTTTATCAGTGATAATAAATTGGTTCGATAAAAAAAATACAATACTCTTATGGATGAAATCACCTTTCATAGCTTCAAAGAGAAATATTTTATCATGAACCATGGTACTTATGCCAATTTTTTTCCCTAATAAGGTGAATACTCTAAGGGGACGGGTGAATAAAGATATTATAAGTTATTTGAACTAGCCTTTTTAAGGACCCTATCCCACTTTTAAGAAGAAATCCTCTCTTCTTTTTAAAATTGACTTGAATATATTAAACTACAAAGATATATATATATATGTGTGTGTGTGTGTGTGTGTGTGTGTCTCTTTTATTGGTTCACCCAAACCAATATATCAAAGGATTATGTAAAGATAATTCATTAATATTTATAGAACACTAAGCTCTCTAGTGTTTCCTTTTAGAATATATAGTTTTTTCACCAGACCTCCTCACACACAACTATCACTGAGTAACAATTATTTCATTTTTATTATTATATGATTGAAAACACTAATCCCCATGTACATTATATACCTATAATACTAGATAGAAATTACCCGAGATACGGTGTATCTCTCTTCACATCTTCCTCAAATTTTCCCTAAGGGTTCCTCGTAGAATCCTTTCTTTTTTATATTGTTAAAATCTATATTATGATCCTAGATTTCCTCTTATACATTTTTCTAGCATGAGTCAATAATTATCCTTCTTCTGTTCTGGAAAATTGAATACCTCTATTATTCACCTCTCCTTCCCTTATTATTTTTCAAATAACAAGATTCTCTCCCTCCTTTCGCTCTATCAATGTTGATTGATTTTTCACATTACCTTCAATTTTTATTTATATTATTTAGATTTTTTTATCATATATCTACATGATAATTATTTAAAAAAATGAATATTAAAATCATCTTTTATTCTCAATATTTATATAATTTTCATCTAGACATCCATGATTCATGATGCAACCCTATTTACATTAATATTTCAATAAATCCTCTATTTTAAATATTAAAATTCATAACAATTTCCATCCATTATTATAGTCTAAAAAATTCCACAAAATTCATATTTTCCAATTTTCAAATTTCACTAAATTTTCAATCATATTCCTCAATTTAAAAAATTCACAAAAATACATATGGCTACTTTTAATTACGTTACATGGTTGAAAAACCAAAAATTTGGGGTCAAATAGTGTCATATTTATTCAGGGACTAAATTTATTCTTTGTGAATGTCATCATTCACCTCAAAAGGTTTCTTATCGACATATTTCTTATTCAGTAGACTCTGACTTGGTCAGATTCAACATTTTTCTCATGTTATGTATCAATATCTTACATATATATGATCCTCTACTTTTGTAGAATTCTATGTTCTAAAAATATTATATATCAACTTCATGGAACATATTACATATACATCACCCAATGACACATTTTGTATGCATTACCTTGGAAAATATTATTTATACATTACTATGGAACATATGATGTACAAATGGTGTCCATCTTTCCATTTCTATATTTCATCTTCCAGGATTCTTACATATGAAGTATGCCTTCTTATGTGCTAGGAAACATCTTATATACAGACCTAAACAATAACATAATCCTTCTAATTTTCTGAATTCAATCTTCAACTAAATACAACATATTACACACATAAAGACTCAGCCAACAATCACAACATCCTAAAAATTGAATTTTGATGATTTAATATTGAACACTCCCAAAAATGTTCCAAAATTAATCATATATTCTCTAAAAGACTAAATAATCTTATATTGAAATTACTTCAACTTACATATCAATAAAAATCACCCAAAAATAATTTCAAGGGGATTTTTTACTACATCCTCATTCATTTATTCATTAAAAATAAATTAATTATTATGTTAGAATATATGTGAAGTGTATAAATGTGTATCCCCTCCATGAGATATCTACCCTATTTTTGTGCCACTATAGTGCATTATTTCAAGAAAAAATTATTTTATTTGATATAGGGTTGTGGAAAACGTTTTTTCAAACCACTATTTGTAGAGAAAAATAAATATACTCATTCTCAAACATTTTTTGATTTTTAAAAAAATTCCCATATTATTTTATTTTTATCCTATTGACATTAAAATAACATCTATAGATATGAATTATAAAGTTATAAATAGCTTTATATAATTTATAGTCCACCAAATTGGTATAAATAATTTCTCAAACATGTTCTACAAGTGCATTGATAGTGTTAGCATTTCTCACTAGCTCTTTCTTTTTATTCAAATTCATCTATGTAGAAGTTTTATCTAAAAAATTATTCTTTATAAGGTATCAAAGAAACATACAATTATAATATAATTCAAGTAGATCACAACTTAATCCTCAATATTTGAATGTGATTCCCATCAAATATTGGTATCCCATTATATGTAATTTATGTATCCATGTAATACATGCCAAAAAATCAAAAAACTGAAAAATTGATAGAGTGATAGTAATGAGGGGTCTAATAAATAAATTTAATGATAAAACAACCAAACCAAAAAAATGACTAATATTGTTGGAATTAGGTCATTAAAAATATTACAACTTATATTTCTTAAATATTTAATTTATGTATGGATCTTGTATTATATTTTTTTACAAGAACTATCCTCAATTCAGTAACATTATTTAAAGGAATGTGATTGGGTATATAAAAAGGATATAAATTTTCAATTAATTTACCAAATTTGGGATACACTTATGATGTGATTAGGAGTTAACAAATTCTATCACAAATCGCTGAAATTTGTTAATAATTACTAATAATGGACATATAATTAACAATCCCAAATCTCCAATATTTTTCTCATTTCCAACACATAAATATTTTAAATATTTAGAGACAGTTATATATAAAATACCTCTATAGAATATAAAAATAATTTATTAAATATTTATCTCAATTATAATTCTTCTACTAATTCACTCAAAGATATTTTTTATAGTAGTATCATCTTATCTATGTATCTATTTACACTTTATATCTTCTAACTACCACACCACTTTATTCACTATAATAGATATTTTTGTTGACATGTGCATCAAAATAACTCCATGTGATATCATAAATGATCTCAAACACTTAATAATCATGTCCAAAATTTCATACCCCATTAATATTATTAAATGAAATCAAATACCAACATTCAATTTTAGGGCAAAATAAAATATAATTGTCTATATAATCATTTTATTACATTCTCGTGATAACATGAATTCTATATTGATGGTTTAAAGTTATATTAATCAATAATATCAATTTATCTTTTAATATTCCTTTATCAAACCCCTCAAAACACCATGACTAATAGTTTTCATTGATTTGAAACATGATCATCAAATGAAGAATATAAACCAATAAAGTAAAATATAAAAATATACGACTCCACATATTATAGGAATATATATGCTGAAAACACTATCTATAATAGAAACACTGTAAGGGATATCAATATGTCCATATTTGCAGCACACCGACATCATTTAGTTGAACTATGTGGGAAAAATGATATCAACTTGTCACCTCATAAATTAAGATTTATGATCTAATTCATGTATAATGATGGATATTTATTTCCTCTTATGGAACACTCAAAGACATATATAAAATCTTGTTACCACTCATGACACATCAATGACATAAATTTTACTATTTTACTTATAATTATTCTTTCCCTCCACTATTAACAATTAGCATAACAATATAATTTTTTCCCATGTATTGAAAAATATTATCATTGATACTCTATACAACATACCATTGTATTTGTATGCTATTTTCATAAATATGAAAACATGAGATATGGATTCTCAACCCACTTTCAAGTTGGTGAAAAAACACCCATGTCACCCTCATTGTTAGGAAAACCTTAATGACAATATCAATATAGCCAAAATTTTTCCTATATGCATGTGAATGGAGATGATAACTATGAATAAAAAAGTGATACTTCAATCAAAAATTTATTGAGTTTTTATGACTATTAAATTACTTGAACATTATTGTTATGGGAAATTATAATTTAATAATTATCTTTGTAAGGATTGTTTGTTTTCTATTCAATCTTACTTTACATTTTCAATCAATTGATCAATATAACAGAAGATTTTCATTTTATTGTTTAATGCAATTTTCTCATGAATAAAAAAATTCAATCTCACTAATCACTCTAAAAACATATTTTCTATAATATTTACCATTAACACTGACTCACAAACCAACAACTATAACATAACTCTTCATTCAATAAAAATTATATATGTTTTCAATAATTTTAATAATTTACAATCAACATTCAGTCATGAATAATGGAATCTAATAATAAAAAATTAGTTTAAACATATCATATTACAGAATCTATAAGTTTATATTTAAAAAAATCATACTAATACTAGTTAATAACACTTATCACTTCCAATAAGTAGTTTAAAAAATAATTGGTTTTTTATTTTCATAAAATGTATTAAAAAAAGTACTAAATAAAATGCAAAAAACTGTGGAATTAAAACACATTTTAAATAACCAATATAAAAAGGATTATATAAATACACTTATCAATGAGTACGTTTAACAAAAGCGAGATATAAAAAACCCTTTTTCAATTACTATAAAACTCTAAATCATGTTGTTTACTACTGTTTAAATTAATTTCATTTTACTTTAGTTTTGATTTTATAATTATTAACTATTTTTAATTAATGGATTCCCAATATCATATTAATTTAATTATAAGGAAATAATAAACACTCTAGTAATGTATATTAATGAATACTTAATGATTTATTTAATAGCCTTTTTGTGGATGCTTTTGATGGTAATTGTTTCTTTGTAACTAAAGGCCAGCTCAAAGAATCCTATTGTATCAACACTGGGATGTCACTATTGACAAACATAGTAGCCTTTACTGAACAATTTTTCTAATCACTAAAGTTAATTAGTTTTTACACATTTAAAATTTCACACATTCCGTAGTTTAACTATTGTAAACTAGAAATACCTAATAATACTAACATTTGAATTTCAACATATTTATAAATTTTAAGAATTATTTAAAAATTTATGAAATCATATAATAGAGAACTAATATCAAATACTTCATTTAGCTCCATTCATCATCTCATAACTGAATGGAACATAAATTTATGTTAAAAAATTATTATGATAAATAATAACACGAGAATAAAAATCACAACCACATTGATTTTTTAACTATATAATTCTTAATTTTTCTAAAAATAACAATTTCATATAGAATAGATAAAAGTATCTATAAGATTTTACATTATTATACATTAAAATGTATAAAATTGTTATTTTTTCATTCTTGGAAAACATTAAGTTGTATTGATGGGTGGCCTCTTCAAAAATATAACAAATTAAATAATGATATAATTTGAATGATTTTTGAATTATCAATGATTATTTGAATTTTTTTTGATAGTATAACCTCTTTTTAATCAATTTTTATTGTAATTTTTTCTTGTTCTCAACAAACCATACATCGAAATGATGTGTCGTCTCTTCACACATGTCATAAAATAATAATTTAATTGTAATCAGAGTTTATCTGAATGTTTTTATTCTTTAAATTAAATTTTTAAATAATTCTAACAATTTAAAATTCAATTTTGGTCATTCACAGCTTGTCTGACATCAGATTGATAGGACGAATATTACAACATATCAAAAAATATTCTGAAATAATTCTCATTTGATTTCATGAAAACATGAGGTTTTATTAAATGCTTAAACCATATAAAACATGTTTTTATATACTATTTAAATCAAATGAAACTGAATTTTAAGTCATTCTAGTCACACCTCACATGATATTTCTTTAGATTTTATTTTTACATGTTATAGATTAACAAATGATCATTTTCCTACTATTTAGTGTTATTCTAATGTTGTTTACAATGTTGTGTTCCTTATATTCATGCCTTTTAACTTCTAAATCAATAAAAATCCACGTTTGTTCAATTTGATAAAACCATTATTTGGAATTATGCGTGGTATATTCTTATATCTCAATAATCAAATTAAAGTGTTGTCTTATGATTTCATGAAAATTTGAGATCGTTTTCTAGGTTTTGACCCTCTGATTTATCTTCTTAAAAAATTTTAAATCAAATAAAAAAACTTCTCATTACAACCGCACCACACATTGGACTAATCAGATATCTATTCTTACATGTAAAAAAATGAATCACATATCATTTTACTATAATTTTTTGATAATATGTGTTCGTTAACTATGTTTCAAACCTTTGATGCATTTTTTTACTTCCAAATAAATAAAACCGAAACATTTATCATTCAATTCAAACCAAAAGTAAAATTTATGTGTGGTATATTATTACATGTCAAATATTCAATAATGGTCATTGTACTAATATATAAGGATAATATGAGATCATTTTTGAGGTTTTGACTACATGACTTGTTTTTAATTCATCATTCAATATAAAACTTCTTTTTTTATCATTATAAGCATATCATACATCTTAATTATGCGTGGTCTATTATTTCATGTTAGCAATTATCTGAAGGACATTTTTTAATTATTTTATGAAAATGTGAGCGTGTTTCCAAAGTTTTCACAATTCGATTCTTGTTTTTTATTTTTAAATATTTAAAAATATACATTTGTTCAATTTGGGAAAACCAAATGATAGATATGAATTCGGTCTATTCGTATATGAAAAAAATAAAATGTGAACATTTTCATATTATTTAATTACAATACAAGGTCATTTTCATGGTTTGGGTCCTTTGAGAAAATATTTTAGAATTGTAACTCTAATAAACATAATACAAAGTCTTTAAAATCACATCATAGATTAGATTGATGTTCTTCATATTGAACATATCAATAATAAATTAATTATAATTTTATTATAATTTTTAGACAATACAATTACATTTAAATGGTTTTGACCCTTTACAGCATCTTTTATTTAGTTGTATATGAATAAAAATTTATTACTAGTCTTTTAGACAAAACGAGTGTTTTATTTATGTACGTTCTACTATTACATGTCATAAATTAAATAGATTTATTGTTTCTATAATTTCACAAAAAATATAAGATTATTTGTTAGATTTTTGAAATATATATTTTCTTAAAAAAATATTTACTATCTAAATAATTTTCTAATTATTATATCCACACTGTACATAAAAATGATATGAATTATTTTCCTACATGTCAAAAATTTATAATTGGTCATTTTTCTATGATTACACTGCAATCCAATATTATTTTATATGTTTTGACCCATTTATGTACAATTTATGACATTAAAACACATAAAACCACGGTTTTGGCCAGATAATGAAAATAAAAAATTTTACTAATATTTGGTCCATTACTTCATGGAAAAAATAAATAGAGGGAATTTTCTAATGATTTTATATAATTTCAATGTCTTTTACTAGATTTTGACACTTTGAAGTGTGTCTTTGATTACATAAGTCTAAATAAATAGTTTATTTTGTTATTCTGGCCACATTTAATACTATATTAACATATAGTCTATTCCTATAGGTTCTAAATTATGAAAAATATAACTTTCCTCTAATTTGATGGTAATCTGAGTTTGTTTTCGTGGGGTTTAACCTTTGGCCCTTATTTTTTGACTTTTAATTTAATTAAAATATAGTATTGGTAATTTTAAGAAAACAACAACTCAAACTAATAAGAAATCTGTTAACAAAGTTTAAAAATTAAATATGTGTAATTTCCCTTTGATTTTATACCAATATGATATTTTTTCTGAGATTTGATTGCATAGATTATTTTCCATCATTTTTTCTAAATAGTTTTTCTCGATCATTCTCACCACACTATGCATAAGAATGATATGTAGTCTATTTATATTTGTGAGAAATTAATTTATTTCCATTTTTTCAGATTTTTTCAAAATATTAGGTCATTTTCTAAATTTTAAACCATTGATGGGTATTTTTAAATGCATTTAAATCAATTAAAAACAAGTTTTTTTCATTTCATTCACACCAACACTTTTATTATAATGTGGTGTATTCCTATATTTTACTAATTAAATAACTGTTATTAATCAAAGATTTTTTAACAATTCAAGTACGTCTCTGGGTTTTGACACTTTCATACTTGTTTTTCAAGATTGTAATATCATTAAAAACAAACATAATGTCATTCTATGTCCACCACATGTTATATTGATGTAAAAAAATTTCTTAACTATTAAAAATTATATTAATATCATTTCCCTCCAATTTCACATCAATTCCAGGCTAGTTACTAGGTTCTGAACATTACATGAATGATTTACGTTTTTAAAACTATACAACTGCGCATAAAATCATTCTTATCCAACCATAACTCTTAATGATTCATATTCTATTCTTTTATTTAAAATAATAATAAAAAAATACTAAAATTAAAAGAAAATATATGATCATTTTCTATTTTTTAACCCTCTCATAAACATTTTAATTAAAATTATATCACTTGAAAGGAACGTCTTGTAATTATTCGCTCATTGCATGTTATATAGACATGTTATCTCATTTACATGCCAATAATTACTCCATAATCATTTTTCAATAATTTCACATCCATTATTATTAATTTTATAGGTTTTTATAATTACATACATGTTCTAAATAGTTAAAATAATAAAACTAACCTTTTGCTCATTCTATGAAAACCACAACTTGGAAGGGAATATTCTATATTCCTGAATACCACAAATTAATCTACAATAATTATATAAGATTTAATGATATTTTCGGATTTTTTTGATACGTTTTGACTCTAACACTACTACGGGAGGGACAATTATTTTACTTATCATCACTTTTAAAAACATTAAAAAAAATTACATATAATTTTAAAATTAATATTGAAATAAAAATATTAACAAGACATGCCGTATTAATCCGGTGTAACCGTATCTAGATGACCAAAGGACTCACAATGATTCCTACTAGAAGTATACAGTTTATAAAGAAACAAAATATTAAATATTATAAAAGTACTAAAAATTGTAAGTGTGAGTATAATTTATTTTCTTTTTTCATTTGTCTTCATCACCTGTACACCATCAGTGGGATATTGTATCATCACCTCCACTATACATGGAAACATTTATGATAATATTTCCTCATACTCATCACGTATCTACTTAGGCTGATCATCTTCACTACCCATCATAGTTTCCACTTTGACATCTAAATTTGTCGACGTGCACATCCATGTATCTCTATATTCACTAATAACATATTTTCTAACAACTACATAACATGGGATATTTGTATCCTAAGTAAATGAGTTACCATGTTCATCACACCAAATAACACATTGGAATATATCATCTCTATACTCAGTAACATTTCATGTATTTTTTTGGATGTTCTGCCATCTCATCATCAAACTGAGCATGTCTAGTATAAAATTTTAATTAACAATAAAATATGAATATTCTCAATGAAATAAAAATAAATTCTTATACTAAATATTTTTCTGACTGTAACATTTTTAACATTATTGTTGGTTTCCTAATGTGTTCTCATCCGCATAAACATCTCATTAGTGGGATTACATTACTATAGTGTCTACATCGAAGGCGATTAGTAATTAAAAATTTATACTCATGTTATACTATAATATTTTAAATAAATAAATATATATACATATTAAGAATTTTAAAAATAAATTGTACATAATATATGATACATTTAGAGTGTAAAGTATGGCAGGAATTCAATACATTAAATGATTACATCAATGATGATTATACATGGTCTACATTCAATATATTTTATTAGTAAATGTATGAAATATTTAAAATATATAACCAAAGAAACAAAATTCATAATTATTGCCTCACATAACCAAAACGCAACATAATCCTGATATTTTATGAGAATGAAAACTAGAAAATATCTAGGTATGATGAATGGCACCCCAAAAATTGTGTCTAGTGATATCTCTTCACCCTTCCTATATAATCATTCCATTATTTTCTAAATTTTGAAGTACACACTGGCTGGAACTCAACTATAAATGATATTAAATTATCCTTTTACAAACAAAATATCAATAGCTATAATAATAATAATAATGTGAAAATTTAAGCATTTATTGTACATAAACATCAATAAAAATCTATAATCGTATTACGTGCATTGATGTTAACTCATGATTCATTATAGAGGATCTGTGGGGGTATTGTATCGTATTTCCCTTCTAATGAATAATTCAATCTCCCATAACAAACATGATGAAAAGTTTCACAAAATAAAAAATCTTGATGAGTACCAGACTTCCATGCTCAAACCCCTCTACCAAAACCACTATGCCTTCAAGATGGTGCACCAGATCCCACTAAAACAATAATAATGTGGTAATTGGTAATAATGTACCTATAATAAAAAAATTGGTTGGCAAACAAACTTACAAATTATTATATTAAATTAATATAAAATTAAAATCATACATACAATTAATTTTAGAGGAAGCACCCTAAGAGTATTATGAGATATATTTATTTTTTTATAATAAATCAAACTTTAATCAACTAAATTTAATAAAAATATGATTTATATCCATTAAATATTAATAAATATATTAATATGTAAGTGGGAAAAAATTACATGAAACCATTCAATATTTATTTAAATCTATTGTGTCTCCTTTAACGGTTTCGCTAGCATAGTGTACCACATCAATTTTCAAGAGGTTTCCAATGGGGATTATTCCACGAATTGAAAAAATGAAAGGATCCTAAAATAGATCATATGGACCTACTTTCTAAAGGAAGGAGATCACAAGGAATTTTTCTAATGACACTTATGGACTCACATTGGTCGATAGTATCAGTATTCCGGTTCGTCACACCCCTTTAGGGAGTAATTGTTTCTAACTCATAGAAACAGTTACATATTTAAGTTGTATTCATGAATCCTTTATAAAACCTAATATAAGGTTTTCACCATTCACATCTACAATCAATAATGTCTTCATGTCAGAGTAACCATATGTATGTATCAATGGATCTCTAAATATGGAACCATCTGTATGTATCCAACTATATTTATTGAGACATATAAATGTGTGGATTAAAGGTTCTCAATCACAACATGTTATTTACATATTGATGATTTATTTTGATGTCTTAAAATTTAAACCCTCATAATTTATAATCGTTGATATTTTTGTCATCTTGGGATCTGGTTCATGTTTTGATGTCAGGATCGGGCCACTGATATGGGATTACTATGTATTCTTGGGAAATGAATCATAACCCGCACATTTTGGTTCCACTTACCTGGACATGTTGTACATTTTATTATCATGTCTTGAATACCAATCAATGTAGTTAAACATCATATAGTGAGGATTTCAATGTGAATAGTTTAGAGAAGATGTTGATGTGGGAATTATGAATAAGTATCCCTTAATGGTTGGTCCATCTAGTAATAATTCACAATGGTACATGATTGATCATACAAGGAATGTGGAAATGAGTAGATAAATCTTACAATGAATATAAACTGACAAGGAAGATATTATTGTTTTTTATGGAATATATACCTCTAAGTGGGTTGTTGTTCTTACTAGTGGTGTGGCTAGGTAAAGAGAATGGTGGATATAATGGGTTGGGTTTTATCATCTGGGAGGCTTCCAATATATCTTATTAATAAGGGAATCAAATCCCATATTGTTAGGAAGGTTGAGGCTTACACCTATAGGGGATTACCAAGGTTACTTCATTGGGAATAGAACCATCCAAAGGATTATATTTTAGGGAATAAGGAATTTTGAGAAATTGGTAAAATATTTCTGGGCTTACATAAAGATATATGCCCATATATAAGAGTTTTTATTATCCTAGTATCATTATCACTACCGATCACTTACCATATGTGAGTTATGCTTGGTGCAAGAAACAATGAATTGTATAAGATCACCATGTCACACAATAATGTTTGGGATGTACTTATACTCAAATCAAAAAACCATGTTGAACTTTCATCATCCTATACTAGTGGAAGAAAGTAGGGATATGGAAAGATGGAGGAATATGACATCCTATAATAAAGGATAGGGGCTTATTCTAAGAGGATTCCCATGATGGATCTTTTCTCCTCATCTGGTGGTAGATAAAGGAGGGGATATAGTGGGGTAGTCTAAAAGAAATATAACATTTCCCCATTATCATCTTATTGAATATTACTAAACCCTGCCTTAGGGCTTACAAATCGAAAAAATGTGCAGATATTTTCAGATTTTAATCACATTTTAGGCTATATTCGCAAAATTAATGTACTTTCATGAACTTCTTCCACATTCTTCAAGATCTGGATCTACGTTACCATGAGAATACCTGATTGTGATTATTATGAAAACCCAACCAATTAGATAATTTGAATTTGGTATTTATTTTACAATGAAAATTAATGGTCTTGATAGGGACACACTAATTTTACAAATCCCTAGGCTGGATGGATTTAATGGTCATGGACGAGGTCTCAGTGACGCACTTCTCAGGTTTTTGTTGGGCACCACTTTTGAAACATAATGGAGTTGACATGATGAAGTAGAACATTATGTTAAATAAGGTAAGTGATATAAAAAATGTTGAAATAGTTTAGGATACCCCATTTCACATATTGTGATTATTATGCGAGATGCATCATCATAACGGGGTTCTTCTAGAAATGTGGATTTATTCATGATAGGGTTTTCATCATGTATGATGGGGGAGTTCCCTTTAATGATGATTAGGTTTGTCCTTTTTCTTGTAAAGGTTATCCATTTTAAGGTTTAGGGATCTTTGTTGTGGATCCCTTAATGGTGTCTCCTTCTCTATCGTGGTACGTATTAATTGAATTTCAATCCAAAATTGAACCTGGTTACTTAGTATTCTCTAGTATTATCCTCCTTTCACTCTATCATCTACCCACTATCTGTTTTCCTCACCTCCATGAGAACATAATGTATTAACACTGAAACAGAATAACCATTTTCCTAAAATTTCTAGATGAAATCATATCATATGCAACTCTATGTGTTGGTAAATAAAATCATTGCCTCGTTCGTAAGGGATTTCTATTTGTGAGATTGGATGAGACATCACTTCACACCATGAACAACTTTTGTTTATGTGGATTGAAGGTCGACCTCCACACACCCAAAAAAATACTTTCTAGGGGGATAGATATTGATTCCTTATGGATCAAGTGAAAAATTTTCTCTAGGATTCATAATATTAAGGAAGTTTACTGTAAATGAAAAATATATTGTTGGAGGAATAATATTACTGCCTCTTTCTAGAAAAAAAATTACGGGGTGTGTGACTAACGCCTCACTATGTAAATGAAAATCATTAATGGGGCATGATATGACTACCTCACACAAAAAATAAGACTTTCATTTCTACAGAGGTCATGTTAAGTGGTCTTCCCACATAGTGTGACGAGTTATGTGGGAAAAAGATTGATATTTTTCGATACCTCATACTTTCCAAATTTTAACTGCACAGATCAATCACATGGGTTGATTATGAATTTCATAACATCATAATAACATCCGAGGATTATTTTTGAAATTCCTGGGTCAAAAAATTATTTAATATCTTCTTCTCATACATCTATAATGGTTTGGAAAATAGTTTTCTTATTGATGGAAAAAATTATTTCTCCACTTTTTCAACCAGAAAACCCCCCCTTCAAGAAATTTTTACCATAACTATTATTTTAGATCAAGGCCTACAAAGTAGACCTTATCATCCTATTATGTAACTATAAAATCCCTTTTATTACCTGGAAATATTTTTACATAATATTGATATTGTTTATCAACATAAATTAGAAAAGGTCCACCTTCATTCCATGAATTAGATTGACCCCATCAAAATGCGATAATATATATTTTAATCCCTGATCATACATAACATTAATGAAATCCCCTAATAGTACATAGTAATAACCTACATCAATAAATAGACAACCAATACCAATATTTTTCATTTCTTGATTTACATGAATTCCATATTTCTAAAATTGAATCCCATTAAAATCCTAAGACTCATAACAAAGATCCATAACAAATGTACCAACATCTAGTTGATTAAGTAGTTCAGTCACTATATGAGTACATGAATTGCATATCTTATGAAAATAAAAATTTAGAATAATTAAATGGTCAAAGGAATAAAAAAAATAATCCTCGTAAACATTAAAAAAATATAAATCATTTATATATATGTTTGTGTGCAAGTCTTGAAATACATCAGAAATGTATTGAAATAGTGTTTTTTGGATAAAATGGTTAATGGAATGGGGTGCTTCTTGTCTTAACGTAATGATTATCATAATAAGATATAAAATACTAATATATAATAAATAAATCTAATACATATATTATACATAATAGTTCACCCGAATAAGATACTGTATCAAGGGAATAACTAGCGGGGTTTTGAATATTATGTATCAATGAGCTTGAACCTCCTCATCATTATCCATATAAAAAATTTTCCCATCTTCAATGAGACCATCATAAATATATCAGTGTCAATATAATTTCATTTTAACATCATCAAAATTTTATGAACAAAAATTACTACATTTTTCCATCAAATAACCATTGAAAATTATATATTCTGGATAAGATCTATTGTGCGCATAATATTTCCATGTATTCTGGTATCTCTCTCTAGGGTAAATGTACCTAAATTGCATGGGATTGACTGAAAATAATTCACTCGTTAAATGTATGATCATGTGGATTGTGGAATCAAAAAATTTAGGTGGAAATATTTTCTCCAAATAGAATAGTGAAAACACAATCTTGTAATTTGATTTTTCAAATCTCTTTGGTAATGATTTCTTGAACCGAACTATCATAACAACATTTAAACTCTAATCAACAGATCAATCAAATGGGTATGGAAAAATATGAATTGTTATTGTAATTCACTATTGATGTATGTTATGATTATTGTGATCTTTCAGAACCTATAAATTAATGCATTCCATATTAATGAGTTCGAGATTTTTAAAACAATAATCATCAAAAACCATTACCATATTGAATATTGATAGATTGAATCTATATTATTTCTACTCTTCGTGTGTTATACATCATGATTTTATTCCTTATAAAACACAACCAACTATACATTTAAATGTTTTATTAATACATTTTTCAGTAAAATCAGGTTGATAATTAGAAGTATTCCATTTTCCCATCGATTATATGGCCCCAGCCTTAAATCTTACTTAATCTTGAGTTGTTACAAGATTACACATTGAGGATCTTTTCAGGTTTAGAGTTTTAGAGAATGAGATCATGAAACTTGCATTACATTCCATATTTAAACAAAGTGGTTACATAAAAGACAGTATTCATTCTTCCCATCAATGGAAACATATTTAAAATAAAACACGGATTCTTTTTGACACATCCTTGACACTATCATCACATCATGTACCTTTCCCTTGACCTGTAAAAAACATTTCAAAAAATTGGGATGAGCATAAAAAGATCAGTAAAGGTTATAAAAATATGGAAAGGAAACATGAGTTCATATATACATAAGAATGAAATCATACTTTACCCATAAAACAAAGTCACTTTAACATACCTCATCAAATCATGAATAAATCATAGAAATCATAAGACATAAAAGTAACTTGAGGCATTCATAAAATTATTATATAGGGATTAACCCTCTTGGTTATGTTTGGAATACCCATCAAATCATATTCCCTAAATCTCTTCGGAGAAACCTTAACGTTTCACTCCTTCATGTTACCCAATGCATTGGAGAGCTATTTTGGGCCCACCCGCCCTTAGTTTATCACAGAACAACCTGTTTTCATAACAATGCCCAAGAACCATAACATAAACGTATCACATAAAAAATGAATAAAGGAAACATAACATTTCCACATTTCAATCACAATATAACATTTTAATATATTGAAATAATGAATCCATTCAAAAAGAAACCATTTCCAAAACCATTTAAAACATGTAATAAAGAGATTTTTGAATCTAAGTGTCCCATACCACCTTGAAGCTTTTAAAATTTTAAACCATTAATATCCATATAAATAATTCCTTAAAAACATTTTGAAAACATGGATATTAATAAGAACGAATAATTAAAACATTTAAAGTGATATTTTGGTTAAAGGGGTTTTACCAAAATTAGAGACACTTGAATACAATAATTGAGGAATAACATTTAGTCAGAACTTTATAATATCATGAGAATAAATGGATTCATGATATAATATTCTAAAGGACAGTATATACACCATATAAGAGGGAATTGGTGCATAACAACAATGAAGTCTCAATAGAAATGTCAAATGTGATGAAATCCCTTATAAAGAAGGTATCCTTAAATTAAGGATAAATCAATCTTAAAATTATGCGTGACAAATATAAATACACCCAATATAAGTGGATATTAAGTTTAAAACAATAAAAGGGCATTCACACATATTCAAAGGATGACATATTCAATAACTACATGTTGAACCCAAATAAATCGAAATTGGGTTAAAAAGTTCCCTTGGTAAAATTCGACAGCCTAACGGCATCACTTCAAAATTCAGAAAATGAGTTGATGAGAGATAAAATGGTCATCTCATCACTTGGACATATAATTTACATCAATATGGATATAAAAGAACATGTCCCCACATAATAGTATGTGAATTAAAAGACATAACAAAAGAAGTCTTTTAAAAAGAGGAGGGTGAAAGGTTCCCTTAATGACATGGGTATCTTTCGAAACATACACCCCGTGAAAAAAGGACAATACACCATTGATTTAAATACTTATAAATGAAATTATATTACACAATGAGTAAAATAATGGGCATTACATACACCACTCAAAGGAAATTGTGGCAAATGTAGCATAAATATAATGGGAATAAAAGTGAGATGAAAAATCCATTACGAAAACTCGGCAGCCTAACGGCGCCACATAAACAGAAAGGGGAATATAAAAGAACATACCCCAAAATAACAAATAGGAGCTTAAAATAAGTGACATAAATGAGGGTACTTAAAATGAAAGAGAGAGGTTAGATCTCTTACGAAAATGCAGCAGCCTAACGACGCCACTCAAAACTTCCAAAATAGATTGATGAGAGAGAATTGGATCATATGAACATAAAAACTAAAGTAATAGTAATGTAAAAGAACATACCAATAACAAGAAATATTAGATTTAAAAGGAATAACATTAAAGAGTGTACTTAAAAGGAATGAGAGGAGTAGGATCCCTTACCTCGGGTCCGACTTGACTCGATCGTTCTTTAACGTCCTGAATAATAAACTTGAGTTAATTACTATTTGCTTAAGAAAATTTTTCATGTTCATTAGTCCTTTTATATCACTTATTTCCATTTTATAAACACTATGTAATCATTTAAGTTAATAATGTTTGTTTTGTCGATATTTGGTTCTTAAGTCGAAAGTGAACTTCTTACAATTACATATTGTTCGTGTGGTCAAAGGTTCATTATATCCAGAATGATATTCATGATTTGGATATAATATATATCATATATATCCATAATATAATTGTATTTATAATATTACATAATCATTTAGAGTTAAGAAATGAAATGCACCGTTCATGGAGACGGTAAGCCGTACATACGCACGAACACTACTTTCATTTCTTTGTCATATTAATGGAATTAAAACTAAATGAGAGGTATGTATATTTTAATTACAGAATTATATTCATCATTTATATGTAACATACATTATATATATCCATTATAAATATGTACTTATAATATTACATTACATTTGGGGATAATAAATGAAATGCACCGTTCATGGACACTGTAAGCCGTACGTACGCATGAACGCTACTTTCATTTCTATCTCATAATTTAATGGAAATAAATAATAATGATATAGAGGTATATTATAATTCCAGTATAACATAATATATAATAACTTTAAATCCATCCTTTATACATCCCACATATGGCATTAACGAATCACATCACTTTGAGGGGGCGGTAGTCCGCGCTTCCTTAAATGAAGATATCGCGTTTACCCATAATGGAAACCATAAAGGTATGAAATAAATGAAAAATACAGAAGCTTAAGTAAAACATAAACATATTATATATCATATATAAATATAGTGACTTCTTAATGGCCACCTTTGAAGGTGTTATATGAGTTGTTGAACAATCATCGTTTCGTGAGGAAGAAATTCGCCATTCACGGAAACAATATGTTCTTTAACCATTAGATGTAGGTGTGTGTAAGTGTAGCTCGAATCCTTCTTATAAAAACATACTATTGTATTTAAGATACTTTATTTTTTACAAAAGAAATGAATAAAAAGAGTTTAGGGGGTTGGAGAGGCAAAATAAAACAAAAGAACACAAGTAAATACATTACCTTAAAATCGGGTAACTCCCTTTGGTTTGAGCTCAAAGGCTTCCTTGGGAAGACTTCTGCCCAATGTGAGGCTTCAAGGAGTTATAGAGGGATATGGAGAGATGCAATGGTCAGGGGATGGCCGATCCAAAGGCTTTGGGAGTGTGGGTAAGGAGGTAGAGGTGGGGGCCTTTTATAAGAGGAGAGGAGGGGAACTCTTGTAAAGTTACAAAATGTTACTTTATTTTCAAAAGAGTTTCGGATTTTAAAGGTCCCGCATTAATTTATTTCAAGGATAAGGTGATAAGGGTTATAAATCCACTCATACAATAGGTTTTGGACATGTTTAGTTCTTAGATATTACATTATCTTTCAATTTTATTTAAACCGTTAAATAATGAGGTCATCGCTGCATCATCATGATGTCATAAATAATTTAATTTATTTAATGTCTAAAAATTAAAAAATAAAATACTATGATGTAGTAAATATTTTTAGATTTCCAATGACTATTTATAGTCAATAATATGTCTTGTATAACCCCATGTAAACATTGTTTTAGTAAAACATCTCATGTTTGTGTCATTTTTACTTTAACATTAAATAAAACGATATTTATGTCATTTTCCAACCAATGTGGCTCCATGGGGTCCCCAAGTTGACCCATGGATTGTATTGGTAGGCCTTGACACATCCAATGAGGGTAGGACCTGTGTCTAGGTCAGTTTAGTTTATTAAAACATTATTCTTACCATAAACTACACTAATTACCTCTAATCATGATTAAAAACTTAATAAGTTACTATTCACCAAAAAAATTTATTTTAATCCCATTGAACCACATTTTACTTCTTAATGAAAACCATGTATGTCGGATTTTTTGAAATTCAAAACACAAAGGTGGAAAAATTTCATTTAAACGGAAAATCAGTTTTTATAAGTACCACTTAGTGGTTTCACTATTCATCAAAAATTGATGTTTTTCAGAAAAATACCAAAAATTCACCCAAAGATATATTTGATATTCCAAATTCAAAAATGTTGTCTATTTTACCAAATTAAAAACATATAAGTTGCATTAATTAATTTAATAATTAATTCCCGCTGTCAAAACAAATAGCGTGTTTTTATGAAACAAAATGTATCAAAAGATTGACACTAGTTTAAGTCCGATTTCAAAGTAAAATTAATTCCATCGACAACTATTGGATTAAATGGTAAAAATATATTCTAATTTCACATTAAAACCAATTCAAAATATAATCTAATCATATAAATAAATTAGATTAAAAAGTGGTTTTGAATTAAAATACAACATTTTTCACTATTCATTAAAAATTGAACTTTTTCGGAAAAATACCAAAAATTTACACAAAGTAAATTTTGATGTCCCGATTCAAAAGAAGAATTTCATTTTGTCAAATATAACACATAAAATTTTCAAAAAGTGGATTTAAAAGAGGTTTTCCATCAAAAGGCAGTTAATCGACCTTTTAAAAAATATTAGAATGTTTACGCTTAAAATTGGATTCATTCGCATTTTTAATCCTCTAACATTTATTGTAAAAAGTAAAAAAATTTGACAAACATATATAATCATTTTGTAGTTAGTTATGTCCATTCCCGCCATTACAATGGCTAGGCGTTAACTACCATTTAAAATAATATTATTTTATTATTAGAATGAAACGTAAGATTTCCATGAAACTCATTGTTGTGTATTGGGTATGCCATCGAGCATAGAATCCCCTTTAAAGTAATATTAATATTTGATTCAAAAATATGAATAAATATAAAAATGTCATATTCTTTATTTACCTAGGGTGTTACATCGATGCCCAAAATTTTCAACACTTTATTATCACATTGATTTCTCTTGATGTGAATCTTATCTAAATAATTTAATAAAAAATTTATCTTTTCAATAATGATATTAAAATAAAATAATAATATAATTATAATTACGACTGAACATTAAATTCTCAATTGGAATGGATGGAAATGTAGGAACAAAAAATCCTATTAATAATACCTTGTGAAAATGTTATCTTGGAAATGTTTTTCTAAAATTTAAACCCTATACATGATTTTTGTTTCTAGGTCATGTTACATTTTCCAATTCATTGGAACTCATTATTTTTTAAACTTTTTTAGTGGTGAAATATTGTAATTGTTAACAATGTATGTCAAATTTCTCAAATGATTATGAAATATTGATTAAATTATTATATTAAAATTAGGAAATTTGTATTATAATTTTTTACCCCAACATAATTAGATATTATATTCAATGAATGTTTTAATTTTACAATATAATGTTTCAAAAAGTAATAGTATTTCATTACCTACTGAGACAAATTTCATCACACCATCTACCCAAAATTGATACAACTTATCAATAAATAGTTCTGTATGGACTTCGTTTTTATTAATGGGTACTATTGTTCAATCAATATGAGTGGAAATTATAAAATATATTGTTCCATAACTAACCATGGAGGATATATGAATTTAAAAAACACCACTTTCTATGTATTATATTTTACAAAAACCATTGACATGAGTAGATTAAAAAATCAGTTTCCAAAACAATATTAACATTATGACCATCATAGAAAAATTATAAGTGTATTTAACAAAGAAACATCCATTAAAATAAATCTTATTATTTAAATTTTTAGATTCTTTTCTTATCTCTACATTACATATCTTAAATTTAGGGATTTTAGATAACATGAGGAATATATTCAACCTTAGATTCAAGGGGAATTAATGCATCTATGTTGTGCTTATATTCGTATCATGATTTAGGACCCAATATTTAAGAATATATTGACCATGATTAACATCCTTATCCATATGCATGGATGAGTCCCAAAAAATAAAAAATCTATGCTATAAAATATATTTTCTAAAAAATTGAGTTACTAGTGAATACAATATTTCTCTCATATATGAAACCAAGGTTTTTGGTCAACCTCAGTGTTTGGTAGTATGCCTCTAGAAACATCACTCTAATTGGGATTTAGTTTTTCAATATTACCAAAAAAATCAAAGGTGATGTTTTTTTACATTTTCATGGTCTTCATGATGATTTTATAAAGATAATGTAACACATTTTCAATGAACCAGGAGTTAATAGAATCCTAAAATCTCAATATTACCATCCATGAAACTGATAACACGTATAAAAATAAATTTAAATAATTTTCAATACCATTTGCCATAGATCACTACTATATCATTCATAAAATATTAATTTGATATAGGAACATGAGAGGAGTCAAAAAAACTACTAATTTTATACTATATCCATGGGCTAACATGAATCACAAATCAAAGGGGAAATACCCTCTTCCACACTATGATATGACTATGTTTACGAAGGTAAAGGAAACAAATGGGGTGAGATCTTTTTGGTAAGGATAATCCACTCAAATATACACCATCTCAAAGGAAATGATCTATTTATATAAGATTAAAGACAAACTTATCATGTGTATAATTTATTAATATTTTGAATAATATGTAATTTAACGCTTTAGAAATTCATTCATTTATAAAATCAATTAAATATATAATATCATCTACCTTTAAATATATGGAAAAATATAATGATTGAAAATATATAATATAAACAAAACATAAACATTACTTGTCCATGTTGGATTGTATGATAGAAATAAGGTAGAGACATGAAATATCTTATCCATGAGCTACAATATATCTAAAATGGTGGAATATGATATTCCATGATTGAAAGTATATCATACTAAATGAAATATATATCATATATTATGATATGCACAAATTTAAATCAGATATTAATAAATAATTAGGGAATATCTCCTTAAATATTTCACATTCACCTATGCCTCTAAGATATTGTGCCACATCACCTTATATTGTATCACATACAATAACCTATGAACAATATAAAAACCCCATTTTAGATATATTTAATAGAACGTTTTAAAAAATATCATTATATTCACCATGTATTATATGAGACGCCTTTTTAATACCATTCCAAATCCTTTTTTAGATAAACTCTAAAACACATTTATAGTGGATATCTAAAGAATAATAAATCATTTTTATTAAACTAATATGTGTGGCCCCTAATTTATTTATATCATTTAGAATAAATATTAGTTTTAAAATTTATAAATGAATGAAGATAGAATCTAATAGAAAATTATCAGTACAACTCGAGGTGCAACGATATCTTGATTAATCTCCATTAAACACATGTATCCTCATACCTTTCTTCCACAATCTTTATCAATTATAGGAAATAATTTTTATATGATCCCTCTTTTCCAAGGCCATTACTAAACAACGAACAAGAAATATTTCAAACCCATATAGCCTACATGTTTTTTCTTGATTTTCTATGTATAAACTTACCAAGTCAATGAATTCATCACATTTCATTCACCCTTATAGATGATCACATGATATTCCCCACAACCAAAAATAAAACCACGAAATATGTCTTATATAGTATTTTTCATAAACTCATTTAATCTATCTAAATAAAGTTTCCAAATTTCATACTCATCAAATAATAGGAAAACCCATGTCATAGTTAAGTATTAGATGGTGACATAACCAAAGACATACCCAAAACCACACACTAGCTAAGCTAAAAGACTTCTGTAATAAAGGAATCAATGTGTAAAGGATCACATCCTAGGTTTTATATTTTAAAGGGATGGTTGGAATCCTAATTATGGTGGAAGAAAATATTCAATACATTTTTAAAGTGGGATCAATCTATACATTTCAAATGAAATAATATGAAGAACAAGAATGGAATACCTTACACCTGTCAGCCTGGAATATAAAATGTTTCCAAAATGGATTAATTGAGATCAAATAGAAGAAACCCCAATAATCATTCCTCTATTGGTATCCATGGATCAGGGGAATCCATGGATTCTCATGTAGGATCATTCTCCACACCAGACTGTTCTTGAACCTTGTTTGATGTTGGAAGAGAGTGATTGGTTAGAGTGTATTGGATTGAGGAATTTATGTTGAGATACTTTAAACAATATAATCAAAAACCAAATATATTGATTGAAATAAATAATATAGGTATCAAGGATCTATAAACACTCTACCAGTAAAAATATGAATATTTCATAAGAGTTAAATATAGTTTTTGTGGTTAATGATATGATTTTTGTTGGGGTTAAATACTAAAGGAACCAGTATTGTATTACATGGAATAATAATTCTATAAACATGAACCATTATATAGTAACATTATCTCTCTTGTGGTCCAATTTTTCCTATACCACAACAATTATTACACAATTTTATGCTACTTTTGATTATTAACCTAAAAATATCCAATTTTCACTAAAAGAGTCACGGGAATAGTTCACATTCACTTTATGTCCCATAATATGAATAAACTCATTAAACCACATCCACAAATCCTACAAGATATTTCCTAAACTCATTTAAGAAAATATTTCATTAATTTTCATCAAATGCTATATAAAATATAAATAATTATAAAAAAAAACAAGAATTTCTTTTGAATATCCTCCAAAACACTTTTACAGAAGCTCTCAAAGTATCATAAACTTGGTATTCATTTGCATGAACACAATGTGTGACCCCATAGACATTTATAATGTTGAAAAAAATATGACTTCCCAAATACATAAATGTATTCAATGAAAAACATATTATAAATCATCAATGATATTCAATATGCCAAGGGATCTTGAATGATAACTATAAAATATAAGTATATATATACCTATGTCCACTAGATTCATCATATGCAAGTATGTGTATTAATATATTCCCTTTCTCATGGACATCAAGTGAAAACAGTATATGGACTACTTCAATATCATATATCTAACCCATATGTACATGATCCTTTGAGTATATATTGACCAATTTGATGAATAAATCACATTTCATCCATCTTAGGAGATGAGCACATCCCATGCCCCCTCCAAAAAATAGAAAAAAATATAATCTATTTATGGCTGTACACTTTCTATGATTATCTAAATCAAGTGACTATATGTCACACTTATGAACCATGGAACCTACACTCATGGATATGAGGCTAAAAATTAATAATTCACATATGGTTTTTATACCAATGCTATATTATTATAAATAATTATCTCATTTTTATATGACTTATAGAATATATTTCATTACATAAATTCCCACTGCCATTTAGGTTTAGAGCCTTATAAAATTAGGGTAAAAATTAACTAATAATGTCCATGCCTTTCTCAACTAAATGAAAAATTTTCAAATATATAAAAAACTAATTATTTCATAATATTTATTCACATCACCCAGGAATTTTCTAAATATGCTATTTTTCTCTAAACATATCATGTGTAATACTTCTCTCCATAACCTTGGGAAATGAAAATATTAGAAGAGTGAGCTAGAATAGTCATTAAGGGAAAATTTATATGATTATACATCATGGAATTAATAATATGATAGAATAAACAAGAGTCAAATAATTCCACATTACTAAACATATGATCTTGAAATATATCCATGAAGTACATAATAATAAAAATAGTCACATGGAAAAAAACAACCGAATTCATGGTGAAAGAAGTCATAATTCCAGACATCATTCACCATCAAATACTCAACCGATATATGATTCTTGTGATAAATTCCATATCCATGACATTTCTCTTTTCTTCAAGGTCACAATGAAGCTATCGTGATTAGCCTAGTTAGGCATAAAAAACCCAAATCTTTTATCCCATTAAACCAATTAATGCATCAAGAGTATATACAATAATGGAAACCACCTATAACTTATGTAGGTCCAATTCATTCAGTGTATGAATGATATAAATAAAAATACCATGAATAATTAACAATCCTCGATAAACATACATATTGGAATAACAACATATAGAACTTCAATAATTTTCCCCTTGTTGAAAAAGGGATAAATTAGTCATACGACATCCAGATAGAGAATATTGATTGTTAAAAAATAAAAAATATACTATTCTATGTAATCAACAACCAAACATATTATAATAATAAATAAACATATTTTCAATAGTTCCATAATCAATAATTAGAATCGATTTATATGTATGCATCCCTAAAACTAAAAACATATACAGAAAGGGGCATATAGTAAACCTGATAATTTCAGTAATTAATAGATGTATGATATTTATGTGAACACAAATCAATCAATGGAAGTAAATATAGAGTGTTCACAAAATAGAGGCATTGGATGGAAAGTATTTTCTAGAATAATAGATGATTTACATAACAATGTCAGTGATGGACATTTTTTCCTAGAAAAGAACCTTACATAGACCTCCAAATAAATATTCTGAGTTTTATACTTTAAATAATTTACACAATAAATAGTTTTATATGTCAAATTTTAATGACTTTGAGAAAATAATTTCATTAAACATTTTAGAAAAATAACAATAGAAGTAAGAGATATACTTGATATTTTGAAATCATTTAAAAATAAATAATTTATAAAACTATGTGAATTTTTTCTATTAAATAAAATATTAATTCAGAAAGGCCGGTTTATAAAAAATTTAAAAGGGGGTGAAAATAGGTTTTCACATACAAAAAAATTAAAAGATATATTTTTTACACATTGATGTAAACAACTTATATGGAAATTTTTAAAAATTTACAATTAACTCATTAATAAGGTTAAGTAATGGAAATTTAATTTAATCAATTATTGATCCATGGATAAAGAAATTCCAAAAAAACATCCAATGAATATAAAAATGGAAAAAAGGGAGGTCCTAAACTAAAAAAAAATGGTAGTGTCATTTTCCTTGTAATATGTAATAAATATGGCAAGGGGGAAAATGGGATTAGGATTAGAAAAGTAAAACCCCAATAATTACCATAGTATAATAAGATAATATGAGTTTTATAAATAAAACTATAAAAATTCCCCATCTATATTATCTTTAAAAATAAATATCTATTTCAAAATTATATTGGTGATGAAACACACAATGCATTTCTAATGTACGAATCTAATGATATTGAGATTGAGATCCTGAAATAGCTGTTAGAATCATATTAAATGGAATATTTATAATATATTAAATCAATAGGGAATAGAAAAAGCTATATAAAATAAATAATTTGGTGATATATCAAAAAATCCTTTTGAAATTTAACACGAGACCCAGAACCCCTTACCATATTCCCAACATCAAAAAAGTAATTAAATATCCTATATAACAAAAATAACTATCTTAATCACATATTAAAAAACCTTATATTTATATATATAAACTTTTATAAACATCAATTATAATTATCCACTACATTCAAATTTTTTAGTTACCATCTATTTCCAATATCAGGCATGCGTAATAATGAGCAGTTTTAACTAGTTCATTTTATATGAGTTTTCATTCATTCTACTCTAAAATTTCATCATTAAAATGTCATAAAAGGTACTAAAACTTAGGTTTTATAATTATGAAAAATTATATAATATCATTATAAATCACTTTTGGCTAATATCAATAAGAATGAAAATTACAATGAGCATGATTCAGTGATTTTTAACAAACAAACATTGGTAAAGCAATTAATGAGTTTAATATTAATATTACCATTAAAACCAAAAATTAATTCATTTCATAATTTTTTATATGTTTTTTTATAAATAATTAATTTATTATATTCATCTATGATATTATATTATATATTTTTTCATGTATGGGGTTAGACATATCCAAACATGAACATACCATAATTAATTGATGATTGTGATCTTGAATGTTTGCTATTTTTGGAATATTTTCATTAAGACTGAATCATAATTATATTATTTAAATAAATTTAAATTGATGAATCATATTTGAATATATTTAATAAATATTAAATAAACTAGATAAAAAACAAGGTTACTTACGTCATGGTGGTAGTATTATGCACAACGTGCAATAAACAATCTCATTTCATAAAGAATGAGATTAATATAAAAAGGAAAATAATTTTTCTCTTATTAATAAAAAATATATTATATATGTCAAATTTATCCTTAAATTTAACACTTATAATCAGGTAATTAAGATTGTGGTGAAAAAATAATGATGTCATTTCATGGAGTTGGTAGTTCTGACAATGCATGAATGATGGTTTCATTTTTCTTGATGGAAATGGGAAAAGGTGGTAAATAGTTATTCCCTAGAATAGCATCATTAAATATTTAAAAAATATTTATTTAAATTTATAGGTATTATAATATTTATTTTAAGTACGAAATAAAATAAAGGAAGCTTTCAAAAAAGAAATCACATTGGGAACTTGGGATTTCCCTAGGAGGTATCCTTGGAAGTGGAGGTTTTAGGATAATTTCTTATAATGAGGGGCTCAATAAAAATGAATATATTTATAGAGAAAGTAAAAATGGTATATTTTTTATAGGAAAATGAATTTTTATATTGGTATTGAGGGGGTGGTGAGAGAGAAAATTAATTATTGGTGAGAATTTTATTTTTCACAGAACTTAAACTTAATATAATTAGATCAGAGGCTTCACAAGTTATGAAGACATAAAATAGAATAATAATTGATCAAGGGATGATATAATGTTGATAATGACTTAACCATTAATTTGAAAATTATTAAGATTATTTTTTTAATTTATTTACTCATATAATTCTAACATCTTCCTTTTTTGGTTTTACTATTTTAAATAAATTTAATTTAAGTAATTTAATTTTAAAGAATAAAATTAAAGAAGATATTATTAAAAAAATGAAAAAATGATTCCAAATATAAATTATATTCTATTATATAATATTATATTCCTTAAGAATACTAGATTTTATCATTACAATAATATAGGTGTAAAATGTAATTTTAGGAATATTGTATGTTTAATCCAAAAAATTATTCGTAGAAGTCAATAATCAATATATTATAATTTTTTGAATTAATTTTGTTAATTATAAAATAGTTAAAATTATGTGGCTTTAATTTCAATCCAAGACAAAATTTTACCAAAATTATATTTAACTGAATTAAAATACCCAAAAAAATCATTTATTCAAAAATATTAAATAATTTCATAAAATGGTAATCATTAGTTTATTAATTTAATAATGGTTTTTAAAAATGTATAGTTATAAAGCCTAAAGAAATCATTTATTAATTAAATGGTTCAAAATATTCAATGAATCTCATATTTAATAATTCCATAAAAGTTACAGTTTTCATAATAAAAGAATTTTAATTATTCACCTAAAACTTAAATATTTCAAAAAAGCACAAAAATTCATCCTAACGTTTTTATATATATAAATAAAAAATGGAAAAAAGGTTTTCAAAGTAATGTTATATAGTTTTATAATTTTACTTCTTGATTGAAAAAAATACGTTGAAAAAAATCATATGAAAATAACCTTTTAAAAATAATAACTATTATTACATTTTGTTCATATTAATTACATTTAAAATTACTATTAATACATTATTAATATAAAATATATATTTTATCCATAATATGTTTTTTTCATAAAATAAAGCATCTGAAATATACAATTCTAGAAATGATACATTTTAAGAAATTCGTCTTCCTTATTAGTTATAAAGAGATTTTTCATAAACTCCATAGTATTAATAGTGACTATTACTTTAATTTATACACATATTTTAGAATTATATTGGCTCTATTTTCTACCATTAATTCTATATATACATTTTAATATTTGTATACTATTTTGTAGTATGTTTTTGTTCAGTGTTGTGTGTGATGCATAAGGTCATAAAAGAGTATATAATTAAAAATATCGGGGTGTTACGGTCTCCCCCTGAATTTAATTACAGAATAATAATTTTATTTATCAATTAATAATAAAATAATTTAATTTTATCCTAACGATAGACATAACACATGATATATTTCCAAAATATGATTCTAAATTAATATATGAGGTATACCTATGAAAAAAATATTCTCCCTTCGTTGGGTTAACTAATTATTTCTTATTTACATAAAATGTATTTTCTCTATCCCTTAATTTTACACACCTGAGTCATATTCCGGTTATTCTGAGAAATTCTCCTAGGTGCTTCTTCCCAAATTTTTAACATATAGAAAATCAGATCTTCATTCCATTATCATCTTCATCTCCTGATGTTTATTGAGGAACCATCTTTATCTTCATTGGTTTTTTTGGTTACTCAACTATGTTCACATTATTGATAATTATTACTGATAACTTCTTTTGTATAATCATAAGATTTATCAGTTATATTCTTGTCTCGTTAGATTAGTCATTGTGATAATCTGCGCATTGTCCATGACATCATTTGTTAACGATATTCCTTTGGGATTTAACATTTACTAAAACCAAAAGGATTAAAGGTCAATGGTGAATACTAAAATAAAGTTATTTTTAGAAAATAAATGGATAAATTAAAACTCAAAATTTCATTCAATTATAAATTACAACATTATATTTAAGTTCAATTTAAATCACCCTCAGTTAAATTTAGGATTCATCAGGTTATATTATCTCATATTGCATAACCTAAATCGAAAACATAAAAAATTATTGATAATGGATTGAAAAGATATTTTTATTAAACAAATATTTTCCCCCATGTGTGTATTGTCAGGTGTGTTGTATTAGGCAGGCTCATCAGGCACTAGAGTGAGATTGATTTTAACCGTCCTTTTTTGGATGATTATCCCTTTGTGAATATTTGAAACAACTACATCCCCTATCCAATATCCAAATTGGGATATAAATTATTATATAACCACACACTTTATAATTTTCCAAAATATCATGATGTTATGCTATATTTATACATATCCCTTAGACTTATCCCTCTGGTTTTCATTAATTTTTTGTTACCTTAATGCATAAAATATTCAATATCACCTCATCTAACAAAAAGGGATATATATATATTTTGAAATTTATGATTTACCATTACTTATGAATACATAAATTATACTCAACTAAGATCCTCGCATTTAAAGTTATCATAACCCTTCTCTAATGATACCAACTGTGATGACCCGGACCAACAATCCCCAGTCTAATGCCAAAAACACATACATCACATATTGTCTTAGTAACAATTGTATATTCATAGTCATGACTATATCATAATTAAATGAATTATAGAAATTATTACATTACATTAACTCCCACAGTAATTTAGTTTAGTAAATTTAGAGAATCAGTAGAAAATATTAAATTATAAATATCATGTCCTCCCCAGCTAAAAGATATTTTTTATGGTAAATAAGAAACTATTTGTAAATCCACGTAACTATTTTCAGTTATGTTTTAATCAATCTTATTAATCAAACATTGGTTGAATTGGGGGGGGGGGTTCATCAGTCGAAAATATGAAAATTTTGGAGGATTATAGGATAGTACACGGTTCGTGCTTGGTTAGCCTAAACTGTGCACCATAACAGATAAAACTACGCAACCCAATACTATGGTATTTCCTATAGTTTATGAATAGTTTGTAATGATTTGGACCATATTAAAATAAAAAATGTGTACCATTTAAAATATACACACTGTTACTCTACACATTTTTTCAAATCATGCAACTCTGCCAAAGAAAACCATGCTTACGTGTTTTCTATTAATCTGAATTTTAATTAAAAATACCTAAACCCCCATTTTAGGCCCCCAACTGACCTATATAACCTATTAGTGATCCCAACATTCCTAGGAACTCGCAAATATAGTTCTTGGCCACTAAAATCCCCCTATTAGTAATTTGAAGATTGAATAGATCCCTTTGATCCTCTCCTGGTAGCTTTCCTCTTTCCATTATATTTCTACCACCATATCTCTTATCCTCCCAAGGGTTCAATGGATTCCCATATTATTTTATGGATATTATATCATCTTCTTTGGATTATAAACCTTGGTTTAATCCATGTTTCATTTTTTTTGTGATGTCCTTATTTGATGAAAATCCCAATTAGGGTTTGGCATTGCGTGATCTGTTGATCATGTGGTAGGTGGTTCCGATATGATACTAATTTATTATTAACCCCAAATTTCATTATTTAATTTCAATTTATTTTCATTAAATGAAATTTATTGTTTTTATTAAATTAATTTCAATTGGTTTTTTGGAAAACCCAATTACATTGAATTAGGGTTTTAAAAATGGGGTTTTTGGCACGAAATTGGGAAAACCCAATTTCCTTAAATTGGGTTGTGTTTATGGAAATATATTGAAATTTAAATTTATTAATTTAAACTTTGGATTTTATGTAATGTGTTTCAATTAAAATTTTGAATTTAATTATGTAATGGATTTTATGGAAACTTTGTGAAAACCTACAACTTCAATACATATGATGTTTACTTCAAAATTAATGGAATTTAGTGAAAAAAATAAATTATTGAATTTAATGTTTGAATTCATATTGAAAAATTAAATTGTAAATTTATTTAAAATAAATATATATAAAAACAAATTAAAATGGTCTTGATAGAAACCATACGGTTTTGTCTTGCTAAAAAGTTATGTTTTTTATTTAAACCCCATTATAGTTTTTAAATGCAAATTGGAATATTTTAAATGAATAATGGGATGAATTGTATTTTATTTAGCCTTGAAATAAATTACCCATAAATGTTTTATACTAGAGAAATTTCAGGCCTTAGGTAGTTATTTTAATATTTGGATGGAACATTATTATTTACAGTGGTCTAAAACATAATAGGATCATCACATCCCTTAGGTGTTGTTCATGAATGCCCTTTGGCATGAGTTAAATGGTGTGTATATACATATTACCATGTCACCATGAGTGTGGTGTCCCTATATCCTGAAACTATCATACCTTCTTATTCATATGAACATAATGCTCACATTTTTTGTATTTCAAATGATTATATGCCAATGTTGTTAACTGTTTTACATACATTTTGATTTATATAACCTATTTTATATAAAATTATTAATTAAATCCATTTGAGAAAAGATCAATTGTTTGAGAAATATTAAATTATTTTTAAATTAGATCCTTTGATAAAAGTATTTCCCACATTTTAAATGTGTAGATTGAATTGTTCTAAATTTTGAATTTAAAATCCAAATCTATTTATTTGAAAATTGAAAGAACATTATTTGGATAATTTGATCTTATATTATATTATTGAATCATTGGTGAGACTCTAATAAGATTTTAAACTCAAAATATACCTATTTCATTGGGGTTTTTTAGATTATCTCCTTCCATGTTTTAGGAGGGGTAAATCACCACTTCTTCTATCTATTGACATGTAGACTTTCTGAGTTACGTATCAAGGTACATGATTAGTTTTACTATATTATACTACATGATTGTAAATTTTTTTGTTTATATACATATTTTCTATTAGTAAATTACTTCCAGTGGAGATTATTTAGTATACATACTATCTTGTTGTTTTTACTTCTATAATTTTTACGGAAAAATAATACACACTCTCATTTTTTATTATTCCAGGTGCTAGTTTATGACCTATGGGGATTGGTAATTCCCTTCAAGCTATGTCATGTCTTACTTTATTATCAGGACACCGGGGTACCTAGGTTGATTCATGACAAACTGGTATCAAAACTCCTGGTTGAGATTTTGTCTGGAAGTCTGTATACATTTATGAAATCTTCTTGGGACTTACGAGGTAGATGTGATTGAGTGTTATTTTATCTCTCACTACTATGAATATTATGTATCCATTGGTGGTTAGAGAAATATGTCATGTGTATTAGTTTTAGTCATTCGACGATTTTGATTTGGATGTGTTGAAATCTAATTATTGTTTGTCTAACTGTTGGGATTAATTTCCCTTGTTGTTATGCTTGAGTGTTAATGTTATGTATTCTTTTTTTTTCTACTGATATTATGTATAATAATTCATCCAAGAATATGTGACAATAAGATCTTGGAATAATCCACTACATATCCTCATTAATAAAATCCTCTTGTGGACTCAAATCTAGTTGAGGTGATAGTGCGTAATTTTCATGCTCTGGGTAAAGCACCACCTCTAGTTCCCATTCAGGGTCCATATGTGGAACCACGTATGGATGTGGTCAATATTTTTTATCAAAATTTATTTCTCTTGAATCCAACATCATTCAAAGGAATAGATTATCCTTAGTAGGATAAGGAATGGTTGAGCAGAATGGATCGTTTTTTTGGGTGTATGGGCACCCTTGATGAATTCAAAGGGAAGTGTGATACCTTCATGCTCAAAGGACCGATTATGAGATGGTGGGACACAATGGATATTCCAAAGACACATGAGGGAGGATTTCCATTGGGTACTAAAATTTATGCCGAGGATGGAAGACAGTGGAAGCGGTGAGGATTTAGAGGTACACGAGTAGGTTGGCTTGGAACATGGGGTGATGGGTAGGGTGTGTCGAGATTCGGGACCTCAATCGTTGTAGTTGGTGGAGGAGGAACAACCAAATAGTTTGGATGTGGATATGGGTATCATCCCTAGTGTTGATATGGGGAATAATTTTCTTGTGCATCAGGTAAACCTAATGGTGTCTAAGGTGCTTAGAAGGATAATGCATGACTTGGATGGGCCTTCAAAGCATGGTGTTTGGGATGGTGACAAAGTGGTCCAGTAGAAGGCAGATCGAGTAGAAAACTGGAGCAATGAGGGTATAGAGGATATGGAATAGAAGATGGATTGTGAGAATTTAATTTTGGTTGATTATATTGCTCAGGATTTACGGTCATGTAGTGGTGGTGGTGGTAAGGGAAAATAGGGGTCTGCTAAGGAGGCGACCAGACCTATCAGGGTTGGGAGAGAAGGGTGTCTAGATTCATCGATTCGGACCCCAATACACATGAGTAACAGGTTTTAATATCATGGAGAGGTTGGTATGGGACATGTTCCAAAAATCCTGAGTCATGGATAAGGGGTTTTCTGGAATGAACTGAATGGAAGTGATCCTGGGAATTGGGAAGATGATGCCTCAAGCACGAAGAGAAAACAATGTTTTAGGAGGAGGAAGGGGGGAAATAATCTTATTTACCACCTCATTTAGAGACCCTCTTTGAAACAAATTTTAATGATAAGAAGATTGTCTCGGGGAACATGAGACATCATGCACTATGGGAGTAGGGTGATCTACCATTGGATTTAATTTTACATTCCAAAGATGAAGTGATTGAGAAGACTTATTTCTCAATGCAATAGAGGAGGAGGAAACTAAAATTATGGGGAGGCCACTAAGAGTGGATCTTAATTAAGATCAATAATCAGGGGTTGAAAAAAAGACCTAATTCTGGTTGGGGCATTTAATATAGGGTTTACTAGCATTGAGGAGTACATACAGAACTTGGATCAACTGGCCTCTGAGTTTGAAAACCTGATGATGGAGGTATCAACCACCAAGGTTTCCTCTCTATTCTGGAAATTGTTTAGAGAGGTATACTCTAGGAATCTCAAGTTACTTTTTAATGACACAATTTAATTTGGTGTTCTTCGTTTGTTTAGTTCTCTATTTGGTTTTAATGATATTTTAGTGATACACAAATAGAACTCACCATGGATCCTCTTTAGATAGAATTCATATAATGAAGTCTTCCTTAGAACATGACTTTTGTATTTGGATGGTGAGAGGGTATGGATTTTCCATCGGTTATGTTCTCATGAACTTCTGCATGGGACTTCAAGTAGAAGGGTCATTCCTTGGTGACAACTTTTCATCACAGTACAATGGCTGGGGAGGAGCTGATCTTTTAGTATGTTCTAGGTTACTTTCTGTTATGGTTGGTTTTCACTGTTTTATGAACATCTTGGTTTCTCACATTGTCTTTAAAAATGTTTTGATAATAAGAAGATAATTTTAAGTCAATCTGCATGTTTAGGATGTTGTAATAGATAGAGAGCTGATGTTTGAGATTGACCCAGCTGGCATGTTTGTTTAGCAGGAGTTTAATTCTCTCCATGTAGAATTGTGTCTTACTCTCTGGGAAAGAGGAATCGTGATGAATATCATGGTGGTTCTTGACATTAGGGTTTTTTTAAAACTCTTACAGTACCTATTATAGGTCCTTTAGTTTGTTACCAGTGTGGAAATTAAGTACATTAAAAGAGGGCTCTCACTAGGGCATCAATGAACTATGGATAATGTGGATGCTTGGGTCACCTCTAGTGATTCTTCTAGGTTTATTCCACTCTATGTACTGACATATGATCATCAAAACCATCTGAAACTATGGAAAAATAAGATGTTTCACATTAAAAAGTGTTCCAACCATAGAAATTCAAAATAATACTGTTTCACATAGTGGAATATTATCCAGAGGGAGTGGATACAGGTCCAGCGACCATGAGAGGTACCACTACTATAACATCAACTTTAGTAAACACTATATTTGATAAAGGTGCATCTCATTCATTTATTTCAACACATATTGTTAATATTATTAATCTTCTTATGAGGATTTTATCTAATGAAATGGATATTACTACACCACTGGGTTTGAAGAGAGAGAAGGGTTTTTGTAGTGGCACATGTGTTTTCTCTCTATCAGATGTCGAAATTTCATGGATAATTTTGGTAATCAATGTGAAACCAATTAAAATCATTTTTAAGATGGACTATCTCATTTTCAATAAATATTATATAGATTTTTATCTTTCATTGGTCTCTTTTACTCCCCCCTATGGAGTGTGCAATGTTTTCCAATGATAATTGTACCCAAGGACGAGCAGAGCCATACCTTCTTGTCTAGATATGTGGAAATTGATGTTAGTGTTTTCCTTTGATCTGAAGAATGAATCTTTTCATGGTGATATCCCTCCAATAGTATTAAAGTTTTCCAACGTATTTCCCTATGATTTCCCTAACCCCCCCGGTAAGTGAGGTTGAGTTTATATTGAATTAATTCTAGGTACTAAACTTGTTTCTATTCCCTATTACCTCATGGATCCCAATAAAATGAATGATCTGAAGTCCCAATTGGATGATCTTTTGGGAAAGGAATTTATATGTCTGATTGTGTCACAGTGTGTATAACTTGTCCTCTTTGATAAAAAAATATTATGTTTCACTCCACTTTTGTGTTTACTATATAAAACTCAATAAATTTATGATAATTAACAAGTATTTGTTTCCACATATTGATAATAAGTTTGATAAATTAAAGGGGTGAAGTGGTTACCAAAGGCCAACCTCTTATTTGGCTACCATAATTTGAGGATATAAGAATCTAACATTCATGAAACCAACACTTGGAGCATGTACAACCATTATGAGACCATTTTCATCCCCTTTAGTACAAAAATTCTAATATAGTTTTCATGGAATTTATGTATAGTATTTTCCATGAGTATCTTGATACCTTCCTAGCAGTCTTTGGGGATGACATTGTCATTTAATATAATTCCAACAAGGATCATGTACATCATATGATAACAGTTCTGAACTTGATGAGAAATCATCGACTTTATGTCAGGCTTTCAAAATGTGATTATGGATAAGAGAAGTGATGTTAGTGGGATACATGGTGTCATATGAAGGAATATCATTTTATCACAAAAAGGTGAATGATGTTATGGTTTGGGAGAAACCACAAAATGACTTCAAGATTTGGAGCATCTTGGGCTTAGCTGGCTATTATTACCGGATTATGAAGGACTTCTCGATGTTGGTTTCTCTAATGAATGTACTCAGTCGAAAGGGAGTAATGTTTTATTGGGATGAGAAATATCAAAATTTGTTTTTTGATCTAAAACATCTTTTAACTACTACGTTGGGGATGAATCTTCTAGTGCCCGGGTAGGGCTATATGGTCATTTTTGATGCCAGAGGTTCAGACATGGTATGTATTATTATGTAGGATAATCATTTTTTTTCTTATATATCTCGAAAACATAGGCCTCAGGAGAATAATTATCTGATCCATGACATAGAAATCATGGTTGTGATGCACATGACTGATATTTGGTTACATTCCCTTAATGGAGAAAGTTGTACTGTGTTTTTAGAAAACAAGATCTTGAGTTATATCATCTCTCAAAAACATTTTCATCTCCACCAGAGGCATTGGGTGGAATACTTGCAGTATTTCAATTTTGAAAATACTTATAACCTGGGTAAAGGGAATGTTCTTGTGTATTTTTTGAGAAGGAATCTTCTAACCAAGGAACAAAAGGGATCCTCAGAATATAGGATGTTAATTTGTCTCTTCGCACATTTTCTTATTGGAGTCTAGGAAGCAGAGGCCATGATTTCTTGGCCAGCATCGAGTTAACATACACTCTCTCAAGAGGATTTTTCAAGAACAACGTCTCGATGATGAGTCCCTTTACATTAGAGTTTTTTTAATGGTGGGGAGACCATTTTTTATTGGAAATTCTCCAAAGAGGGCATTATATGATTTTTTTCTACTCTTTGCAACATCGTCTTCTGAAAAGAAATTTATTATGGGGGATTTTCATTATTCATAGTGGATTTTTCACCTCAAAACCAAAAATATGCTCTATGAAATGAGGTGATAGTTTCAGTGGCCATTTATGAGATGGTGCATTGATGAGTTTGTCTCTCATTTACATACATAGAAAATGGTTAAGTTAGAGAACCCAAAACCATTAGTTTTTATCCATCCTCTTCTAGTCCATGTACGGATGTTGGACTAGATCTCTATGGAATTTTTGGTTGGGTTTACAACTACCTAAAGATAGAAGAAATAGATATGGTTGTGATCAACTGGCTGCCTAGGTCATCATGGCTTATAACCATTCATGATATAACCAATGTTGAGGTGCTTAGAAATCTCTATGTGAAAGAGATTATTCGGTTGCACTGAGTTACTTAAGCTATAGTTTCTGATAGGGTTCCTTGGTTCACTTCTTTTTTTGGAGAGGCCTTTAGGAGGCACCTGGAGCTCACATCCCTTTGTGCACAACATACCATCCATAGTTGGATGTCCAGATAGAAAGATCTTTATATATTCAAGAGGATATGCTTCGCACTTGTGTTATTGATTTTGGTGGATCTTTGGATGATCACATGGGGATGGTTGACTTTTCATAAAATAGCAGTCACCATTTTGTGACCAAAATAGATCATTTTGAGGCCTTTTTTGGCTAGCCTTACAAATTTTTGTTGTGTTGGTCGTATATTTGTGAAGGTTCTTTGGTTAGACCGAGTTTGGTCCATGAGGCGATAGTAAATATACAATTTATTCTTAAGATAATTTTAATGCAATAGAAATTATATAATACTTAGAATGATCTTCACCATAGACCTTGGGAAATCACATTTGGTGACCAGGTATTCTTGAATGTTACACCTTAGTTTGTTCATCGATGTCTTGGGTGGTAAGGAAAACTTCCCCCTCATTTTTTTGGGACCATTCGTGATTTTTTACCAGGTGGGGAAAGTTTCAAAGTGTTTATCAATTCCAACGTAGATGATATTGATACATAATTTTTTCCATGTAGCTAAGCTCCAAATTTATCTATTTAATCCATCCCAAGTTATGAGCTAGGTTGATCTTGAGTTTGAACCTGATTTATCTGTGACTGAATGACCATTCAAGATAGTTGATTCTAAAACCATGGTACATCATGGGCAGATGATACCTTTGGATTTGGTTATATGTAATCATCGTATTTATTCTCATGATACATTTTAGAGAGAGGCATTAATGAGAGGGAAGCAGCCTCATCTTTTCTGCATGGAAGATTCTTTGTATGCTTTCTTCTGACAGAATGTATCTATGGTGGGGAGGTTATAAAATCATATTACTATTTTTTTATTCCTAAATCCATATTTTCCATCAAGATTTCGTTGGGTTTTATTTGAGGTTTCTTCGGTTGAAATTTCAAAAAATGTGGAGGTTTTTGGGCTAGTTCATTATAGGCACATGGTTATCCCAGAACTTGTGCCCTTTTAGAGAAAACTATGCAACACCAGACAATGTAATTTTTCATCATTGGTGCATGATTAGTAAGTCTATATTCCCTATTAGGATAAACTATGCCACCCATTTAAAATAGGTGCATAGTTAGGGCACACAGTTTACCAAACTGTGCGGCTCTACCCAGGAAAGTGTTCATATGGGATTTTAATTAATATGAATTTTGATTAAAAATTAACAAACCCCCCTTTTATGCCCTTGATAAATCTAAATGACCCAAAAGTTATATATCCCATCCATGGAGCTCCCCATGTGAGTTCTTGTCCTCTTGGATTCATCCTGAATTTGAATATATGCTTGATGAATGCCCTTCGATATACTCCATGTAGGTTTCCTCTTTCCAATCTCATTCTCATGTGATCTCCCTTCTCCTACCTTAGTTTACAAGGAACCCCATGCTATATTTTGGATCTTATATCATCTATTTTGGATTATAGACCAAGGTTTTACCCTTATTTGCAAGTTTATATTATCATTGTTCTTTGTTGAAAAATCCCAATTAGGGTTTCGCATTGTGAGATCTATTGATCATTATGTTGGTGGTTTTGTTATGATGACTTATTTCTTTTAACCCTAAATTTCATTATTTAATTTCAATGGTTTTGTGTTAAATTTAATTTATTGGTTTTGATTAAAATGTTATCAATTTTTTTTTTGGAAAAACATAATTCCATTGAATTGTGGTTATAAACATGGGCTTTTAGCTTGAAATTGGAAAACCACCAATTCCATTGAATTTGGTTGTGTTTATGGAAATATTGTGAAATTTAAAATTTTTAATTTAAATTTTCTATTTTAGGAAAGTGGTTCGGTAGAATTTTGTAATTTAATTATGAAATGGATTTGATGGAAAAGTTGTGAAAAACCCCCAATTCCATTAAATTGGGGGTTTATTTTGAAATTAATAGAACTCTGTTAAAGATTAAATTGTTGAATTTAATTTGTGATATTGGACTAATAAATTGAATTGTTTAATGATTTCAAATACATATTTGTGAAAATGGATAAAAAATGGTTTTCATTAAAATTATAGTATTTTATCTCAGTGAAAAGACATGTTTTTTTATTAAAACCCATTATGGTTCTTAAATACAAAATTAGAATATTTGAAATGGAGAATGGGATTAATTAATTTTTAAGAATTCTTAAAATAAATTTCCCATCATTGTTTTGTATTATAGAACATAAAATCATTAGGCAGTTAATGAGTTATTTGGACGACATATTATGATTTAAAATGATCTAAAACCTAATAGGACCATCACAAACCTTTGAAAAATGGGGTGAGTCATATTTGAACTGAGTATAAAGGTACCTATGTATATATTATTACATCACCTTGAGTGTGGAGTCCCAATATCTTATAACTATCATAACTTCTTAGGTATAGGACCATATTTCTCTCTTGTTTGAATTTAAAATGAATGTATGTCGTTATTGTAAACTGTATTACATGCCTTATGATTTATATAAGATTTTTGTATAGAAAATTGTTTATATAATCCATTTCTAAAAAGTTCCATTTTTTAGAAATATTCCACAATTTTTTATGTAAATACTTTGCTCAAAGTATTTACATCATCTAAAAGTTTTATCATGAATTCATTTAAATTATTGTTCGAAATACAAAACTTGTTTATTAGAAAATTGAAAGCACCTTATTTAGTTAATTTGATATTGGAAACTATAGTAGAATCTATGGTGAGACCCTATATGGATTTTTAGCTCCCCTCATACCTATTCTTTTAGGTGTTTCAAGATTATCTCCTTCAATGATTGGGAATGGGTAAAGAACCACTTGGAGGTGGTTCTAGTTATTTATCTGGGGACTGCGTGACTTGTGTCCCTTAGGACATTGCTAGTTTTTCTATTCTTTGGTACATAGTTGTAGTAAATTAGGTTTCTATACTTATTTTTCTCTGATACATTACTCCCAGTGGATTTTCTTTTGTATTCATAATGTATTGTTCCTTTTATTTCCATAATGGTTGTAGAAATACTATTTCCACTTTCATTTTATATGTTTTTAGGTGCTAGTCTCTGACCCATGGGGCCTGGGAACGCTCTTTTGGCTATTTCAGGACTTGCTTAGTTATCTAGTTTCTATGGTATATAGGAAGGTTTTTTACACTATTTAATACATATTATGTCTTCAAAATCTCCCAGAAAATACTCTACGCATGTTATTTTCTTTTAGAAATATCATATTGAAAACTATACAGTTCATATATAAATATTTTCACTTATTTGATGAATACTCAATATATAATAATATGATCCATTAAAGAAATATAATGTTTATATGTCATTGGAAACATGGATATATAAATAAATGATACATATATGTTCTACATAATCTCCTAATAGGTTCTACATGATTATAACCCCTATTAGATATATCATACATTAAACCATTCATCATATCTTAGGGAAAGGAAACATAAGAAAGGGTGTTCTCATAAGATTAGTAAGAGTCAATAAGAGAGATATCAAGGATTAATTAAACATAACATGAACATAAGGTTATGAAAACATGATCTTAACATTTGAGAACCATACCCATCATATCATAGGTCATAATCTTGAGTCACGAAATAAATATGCGAATTTCACAAGGCATGAATCATAAATGGATCATATAACATGTGTCATGTGGTAATAATAATGGAATAATAAATAATTTTTTGTTATGCACACAAGCATAGAAAATCATTTCCGTATTCAAGGATTACATCCAAGACAATCATAGTTGATTAGGTTTGCTACACATTCCATCATATTATTTTTCAATGTTCATTCCCAAGACCATCATAGTGGACACATTCCCATATTTACATGGGTTCACACCCTATTATAGTCCTTATTATCCCATGAGACATACCTCTTTAAAAAAAATTAGATGGATATATAATATTGGGACCACCCATGAAATATTGAAAATCATACATATATGTTCCAAAATATCAGAATACATTTTCACTTACAAAAAAATGCAAATAAAATGGGTTTGATAATAATTTTATCATTTCATCATAGTATAAACTAGGAAAAAGAGACATACCTCTAGAAAGATTTTCCATATCTTAACTAACTGGTGGGAAATAGTTTAGGTTCATAGAATCATCCTCCAATTTTCACATTCACAAGCCATCGAAGGAAATAAATTTTATGGTATCATTACATTTTATCTCTAGTAAATCATAAGTTACATCAAGGATATTATCATAAATTAAAATTTAGTCCAAAATACCATTAGAAATTTTATATGGTAAAATATCATTTTCAAATTGAAATCACATATTTAAAATCTAAAATTTTCACAAATATTAAGGAATTTTTTTATTTGAAATGAACCTAGGACACTTGAAGATGAATATTAAAAGCATTGAGTGGTCATAATGATGGAAAATTTTGTTCATTATTTCTATGTAAAATCAAATATTCTATTCATATTATCGGTAAAATCTCAACAGTACCTCATTCTAAAAAATTACTAAAATATTATTATTGAAACATTTTTTAAAAATTATTTGAGGTGTAAAAATGAATGTCAAAAATCAAAGTATAATAATATAATTATTCTTGAAAACATATTTAGAAATCCTATATATTGAAGAAAAATGATTTTCAAGTGAATAGATAAATGTATTCTGTTTTCCTTCAATATATTCTTTTTATATCTTGAGTTATTAAATATTATAAAATGAAATTAAAGCATGTAATCTTCTAAAATTAATATATTAGAATAAAATTCATGGGATCCTTGAGAGATTGGTCATAAAATTTAATAATTGTAAAAATGATAAAATAAAATCCTAGTAAATTGTGTGATTCTGTCATAAATACCTTTTCAATTTGGTAAATTACTATTAAAATCCTCATGAAAGAGATAAATATAATTGGATATGAAACTCCCAATAATTTCATGAGAATTATCATAAATGATATTTATGGGTAGTATATGTTGGAGTTGGTTCCCTAGAACCAACTTCTCTTTATGTTATCAAAACATGTATTCATTGTTTTGAATATTAATAAAATACTTATCACATCATGATTGTTTTAATACATGACATAGTATGTGATAATATCCAAAGTGTAGTTATCACATTAAAAGGTTATGGTATTTCCCCACTATGATGAGAAATCATATGTTCTATGACACTATTCTTGAATATATGTTCTATATCCAAATGATATCAGTTTTTGGAAACAAATGATAATTGGTAATTATGGTTGGATACTCCTTGGACATTGAGGAACCTTCTCAAGTTGTATGAACTAGTCATATCTTGTAGAATATTATTTGAACAGGACCAGCTAATAGGAAATCAATATTATTATGTGTCATTGGATATTCCAATATGTGGACATGTGTATTGAACCCTAGCCTTTAAGATTAATATTAATGAATATTATGAGTTATGTACATCGATGTATTGATGAAATGATAATGACATATGTCTATGGAGATGTAGGATGCATTGGACGCGTCAGGAATAATATAGAATTAATGATTAATAAGATAAACTATTTTTACCATCTCTTTTAATGGATGTTGCTGGAAATCCTTTTTTTGATTTTCAAAAGCCGGTTTAATGGGTTCCGGTGCCCAAGCATACAACCACAACATAAACCCAGAAACAGAAATCACCACACTAAAAACATCATTAAAAATCATCAAATACGTACTCCTCTCCGCATCCCCTGCCAGACTCATCTTCTCCAGTGGCCGAGGCTGTTTCCCAACCTGGTGTCCTCCAATACTGAGGACTTTACACCCGATTCCTAAGAAGTTTCAGAACAGGGTCTGGTGAAATCCTCTCAGCCACAATGTTGTTCGCAAAAGACACAGTGACCTTGCCTTTCTTCCTAGATGTTGAACGAGTCTTCATAGGCCGCGGGAGACAGGAGTAATCCGTCCTTGACCGACGTCTTACTATGGGTGAACCAGGCCCTCCAACTGGAAAAGAGGTTTGCTCACTCTGTACCACCTCACTGAACAAGCGGTCACCTGTTCTTCTCACCTTTTCTGTCCCTACCAAAGGGAACTCCCTTCCTTTATCATCATGACCTGTAGTAGGGTTCTCCATAACCGGTAGAAGCACCCCACTGAAACACCTTCATCCACTGTTACCGCAGGGACTGCTTCCAGGCCCTGCTCAACCTGGACCTCATCAGCTCCCACCACAAAGGAGTTTCTGGTTTTCGTGCAAACAGCCAAGGGTGATCCCTCCAACCCCAGTCCCCTGTCTCCCTCTTGGATAACCTCCATAGCATCCATTCTGACCAAGACAACTTCAGTCTCCAAACCTCCAGCCAACTGATCCTCTAAGGCCCTGTCACCATTCTCCTTACCTGCAAAATCATTCTCTTCCAGGCATTCAGATCGACCATCCACGGCAATGATAGAGAATCTATTACTCAAAGGTATAAAGGGAGGAGCTACTGGATCCAATCTCCTGGAATCCTTCGAACAATCCAAATTCGGATGACTACTTGGCCCCTTCCCATCCAAAGAACCAGTACCCGAATCACCCTCCAGAATTGCCTTACCAGTCCTGACTGATTCCCCATCTAGTGTCATCGAAGCCACCCCAGAGCATTCTCCTCTGGTAGCCGGCTCCACCGGTCTCGAGTGAGAACCCTCTTCAACCTGCAAACAGTTATTCCCCTTCAAGTCCAGGGGGATATATTTCATTTTACCATCTCCCTTGGTCGACCGAGGAGGAAGTCCCCTACGGGATACCTCAGTCGAGTGCCCTAACCTCCTGCAAGACCCACAAGAATCAATCCAATCTTCATAAATCACCCGATGTTTATAGCGGTACTCTTCACCGATCATGACAGAGACATACTCAAAGGGAGATCTAGATGCATCTATCTCAACACAAAAACGAGGATTTACTGGATGACAGAGCGCTTCAGTTCGATTATCCGCGCAAAGGAATCTACCTACCATATTTCCAAGCATTCGGATAATTACAGGGTTCTGGAACGGTAGGGGAAGCTTGGTAAAACATACCCAAACTGCGATTGAAGGTGAGTACCTTTTCATGTGCAGGTCGAATGGCCACCGCAGCAGCAGAAAACGGGATCCCTTGTAAAAATGAGGTGCGCTTGACCATGATTTTATCAAATCAGCCTCCGTCTCGAAGCGAACCATTATCTGCCTATTGTCGAGTAATCCCACCACCGCTCGTTCTTGGAGATCCCATGAACCAAAAACGAAATGATCAAAATCATCAACCGAGGGCCTCTTGTCTTTGAAGCGGGCAAAAAATGTGAGATTCAATAGGTTGGTCGACTCAGAAAACTCCGTCGAGGATAAATGAAGATTCGGGGCCCCGTCCACTAGATCTGGGACCTTAGGGTTTAAAGCCACATTCGGGAAGGAAGGGAGAAACTCTGGGTTAGAAAAAGGTTGGAAGGCCCTCGCCCTCCTAAGATACGATGATTCTCCCTCCCCCATCGAAGGGGGAGGGATCGGCACAGAGGCCATCTTCGTCACCTACAGAGGGGATTCATCAGGAGACCTCCGCCGTATCAATCGCAGTTCTCTTTTGTTCATTGATAATTTTTTTTTAATGGATGTTGATTTCTTTGGGCCTTTGATGGAAATGAAATGACCTAAATAAATCCATGTCCATGGAGTTTTATTGGAAAGTTAATTTTCTAAGAAATTAAATAAAGATACATAAAGCACTTTGTTTGATGGCACAGAAAGGCAACATGATTTATTAGATATATCGTGATAAATGTATTACATTACACATTAAGTATTTATATGAGGTAACATGTCATTTTGGAATTAAATTTTTTTTCTATGGGTGAATTGGCATGTTTCTAGATGCTAATATTGGACATTATGTTTTTTCACCTAATTCTACTAAGAAAGAGACTGAGACAGTCACACATTAAGTGTTTCCATAATCTTAGTTAAATACTATATTATTGATTAAGAGGTTGAATAAATATTATTACTTCACATGGTTTAAGAATTATTCATGTTTTCATAATAGTATATATTCTATAATCGAATATTTAAAAAAATATAATGTGAACAAAATATTTAAAAAATATTTACTTATTTTTTAATGAATAAAATATTAATATATTTATTTATTGATGAAAAATGTAGTTATATTAATTTAATAAATAAATATTCATCTATCAAATCATGATTAATATTATGGAGGAATGGTGGATCATGCTTAAATGGACTGGTGATGAAATTATAAATATGGAATATTATTTGATTATATTATATTTAATATTATTTCATATGGTAAGAACTTGTCCTGAAATAATATTAGTATTATTATTATTTCACATGGGGTTTTATCTAGGATTATAAAAATAATTAATTGAACTTGTGAAATTACTTTATTTTAACCTTAGTGATATATAAACCAAATTATTTTTATTTCTCAACAAGACAATTCATTTTTCTGGATGTGGACAACTGAATTCGAGAATTTTCTAAAACCCTTGTGATCTCTCATCCCCAAGATTACTCTCAAGAACAGAGAGCAATATTACTCCTTCAGATCAAGGAGAAGGCTTTCGAAGAAATTTTGGTAGAAATCAATGGAGGATGATGAAAGTGGAAGGATCTGATATTCTGTCTCTTGGAGATTCTTTCAATGATGTTTGGTGACTTGCAGAAGAAGTGTGGATCTCCGAAAGAGGGAATCTACACTAGAATCTATCAACAAAATGATAAAAAAAAGTATATATATTTTCATAACCATTGATGGAGAAATAATTCAAGCATGTTAATTCTTTATTTAATTTAAATAATAATAAATAATATATGATGATCCTATGGCTTGGTTCTGGAATTATATCCCTTGTCTATATTCTTCGATTAAATTATATATGTAATTATTTTTATCATTATATATACCTATGATTTATCATCAATCATAGTAAATATAAAATTTGGGCACCACCCATTGCAGGCTTCCACTACACCCAAAACCTAAAAGTGTTATTAGAGAGGTCACCTAATTATTTAAAATTATAATAAGATCGTTGATGATTTACTCATTTGTAATTTTTTTTCAATTTTTGTTTAATATTTTATTTAATTTGAATTATGAGATCTCATTCTTCATTGATCATTTCTAATAGATCTAATCGAAATGATTAATTTCTTGATTAAACTAAAATTGAGGAACTCATCCGTAGGTTCCAAGGATTCCGGCTGGAAAAAACTGGAGTACATGTCGTGTAACCATATTTACACATCGTGTACATGTTTTCAATTCACCAAGAGTTAGTTCATAAATTAATTAAAATGTGTGCATTTATTAAAAGTGATATAGATAAATCTTACACCATTTTTTTACCAAGATATATTAGTTCACGACCGTCTATAGTTCACGTTGTGTATCCCCCATATATTGTATATAGTCACTTTGAATCAATAATGGCTTGTGTATTTCAATATATGGTATACCTAACAGATGAGCATTTAATTCAGAGATCATCGACATGTATCCCATTAGATAGGTTGTATAATCTAGTTTCCAAGGCATGATTTACACACCGAGTCCCTTGGTGTGTACCTCAGATAGATGTTGAGATATATACATGTTGTGTAGCTCGGTTATACACTCCATTTACTTATAACAAATTACAAGAATTTAAAATTTATCTGTTATATTATGAAAAACTTGAGTGATGGGTTTTAATATATATAAAAATAGTAGTTTAATTAATAACTACATAATTTTTTATCTGCATATCATATATGAGTCATATTATTGTAGTCACTCTATATAAATTGAAGCATAACATATGACCAAAAAATCATGTAATTAGTTTACTTGTACACAGTCGGAAAGTACGTGATATGTTGTGTATTCCATATATCAAAAAATTAAAATTAAAAATAAGTATAATACATATTTGTTAAATTTGATGGGTATTCACTATGATTCCTCCATGGTATATTTATGTACAAAGTTAATTTTAAATGAGTTTATTTAATTCTATTAAAATTTCAAATAATTAGAATCTCAAGGAATTCCAGTTAAGAATTATGAAAAAAGAAATTATTAATTGAAGATAATAGTTAATTGATTCAAGTTTGATTTACCTTAAATAATAACAATTAATAATTTAATGCTAGTTTTTATTAAATTTGGTATTCATTGCCTGCTTGTATATTTTCATTAGTAGAACAGACCATTGTATGTGATTTGTTTCATTTAATTTATTATTAAATTAATTTGCTGGCTTGTGTGCCTTCTATCATCTTATTATATAGGGATCATGTGCCCATGATTTATTTTATATAAAACCATTTCTCCTCACCTCCATGATAGTAAAATAAATATATAGATGATGGAGCTCCATGTCTAGTAGAGGTGGTTCAAGTATGGGGCCAAGGAAAAACAAATCCAAGGAGACACATAGGTTGATAGGTGGAAAGCTTTATCATGAACCTTAATCTATTCAAGGTGTTTTTTTCCCTAGGTCATTGGTTAGTTTAACAACATCTAGATAATCAACCCATTTTTATGTGTTCAGGATCATACCACTTTTTATTTTATTTATTTTATGTTTCCTGGTTATTTCACTATGGATGTTTTCTCGTGACCACATAATTTAATAAAATTAACGACCATACAAGATAGAACATAAATAAATAGGATTATGCATAAATATTATCTATGAAATGGTTAATCACTTATTTAAATACACTTAATATTAACAAAAATGTAGTAATTATAATAATTGTAAATTTAAACCTAAATGGATAAAATCCCTCAATTATATACATTATGTTGATATATCATTCCACTAATTTAGTTAAAATCAAACCATAGTTAGATGTGCTTGACCATCCAATGTTTCGGTGCGTTCAACTATTATAGAATTCGATAATAATGTATTAGGTTGACTTAACCTAGTTCACATTAAGGATCTACAACCAAAGCAGGACACAGTGTAACTAAGTGGAAGATGATGAATAAATCCAATTAAGAGTTTTAGGAAAAGGGAGTCCAATCAGTCAATCATGGAATTATGAGTTAATTTGGTTGGAATTTAGAATGCCAACCTAAAACCATTCACGTTTCTTGACCAACCAAACTTGGGGTAATGAGAAGAGGAATATGGATCCTTACCATTAGGATTTCCAAGAAATAGTATATTTCGTATCCAATTGTGAGGGATATTGTATTTAGACAAAATAGTTGTTGAATAATAAATATAATTTTTATTTATTTTTATAATTTTTATCAGATAATGTAAGAAAACTTGGCTTATCTTATTAGTTGAAATATTAATAAAAAAGTATATCCAACATATCATCGTGATCCATAGCTGATAAGGACAACCTTATCACAGGTAGAAATTTCTATAAATTGAATAGGTGCATGTGTATCATCCTTCTCCATGAATAGAAATTATATATCCTAGAAAAACCTTTTCCAATTATACCCAGTAATAAAGTAAGTGATGAATTGATATATTTCTATGAGATACATATGAACGATTAAAAAATTGATTGATATTTATTTTTATCAACCATGTCTAACATGAGGATATGGATTCATATAGCATGATGTCTCACCATAGAGATATCTATCAGGAGAAGGTGACACAATAGAGGTATGAGATCTCAATAGCTTTGTTTACAACTAATATTACAGAGTTAGTGCAAGCTTGTTCTCATGTAATCAAGATTATTTTCTACATTGAATGCCATGACATCTTAGGGATTAAATTCCCAGATGAGTAGATCTCCTACCTTCATCACTACACAAAACTTTATTGAGAATTATTTTTTACTAAAATATGAGTAATAATTAGAAGTGTCATTCAGATATGTTTACATTGATACTAAAAGTGGATAAGGACCTGGGGTTTGATAAACACATAATCCTTATGATGAAAAAAATTAAGATCAAGTAAAAGTGTCCCATGACTTATAAATAGTCTAAAGATCCTGAGCACCTCCCTTCCAAGAATAAGAAGATCTAGAGGTAGAGAAATTAAAAAAAATGTAGTATGTTTTTCATGTGGAAAGTGAGGCCACTAGAAGTCGAACTTCACTTGGAATATAGGTAAAGATAATATTCATTCGTAGTCAAGTGTAATATTTTCATATCTACACATTGGGTATTACATAAATTTGTAGTGATCACATAAATATCATAAAGAAGGAACCTAGTAGACTATGATAGATTTCTAGAGGATAGGTTGTCTTATGAGCTGCCAATGGTGTGAGGATGGATGCTCTATCCATTGATGACTACAAACTATCATTGAAAACTGGAATGATTATGGTTTCAATAGATTTTTATTATGTAAATATAGTTACTAAGAAAATAATTTCAGTATCATCACTACATACAGATGGTTTATTTTCACGTTTTTAAATAATAGATGTTTGTTTTATAGGAAAAACATATGTTATAGTGTGGAAAATTTAAATAACAATCTTTGTGTATTAAATTATGAAAACCAATTGTTGGAAATTGACAAAAAAACATGTTCACATGACTCATATGACACCAATATTCAGAATCACCATCATGGTCATGTACACATGTTATGATTGAAAATTCAATATCAATAAGATTATTTATTCTCATCTTAGATAAAATTAAATAATATATTTAATGCTTGTTTATAAGGAAGAATGAACAAACAACCAATTGGATGATAGGGTAAAAGGGAAACAAAGATTCTAGGATTGGTAAACACTGATGTTGTGGACTGTTTTTAGTAGATTCTATAGGTTTATTTTCTTACTGTAGAACTTTTACTGATGAATTTTGTAGATATGAATACTTTTACCGAATGATGTACAATTTGGAGTCCTTTGAGAAATTGAAGGAATCTAAGAATGATGTTTGTAATCAACATTGTGTGAAGATAATGAATCATTTATCAGATCAAGGTAGTTAATATCTTAACCAAGGGTTCATCGACCTTTTACATGGGTTTGAAATTCAATCTTAACTCACTCCACTTATAAACCATATTTGAATGATGTTATTGAAAGTAAGAACCATACCTTGTTAGACACGTTATGTTCAATGATGATTCATGTAGATCTTCCATCATCCTCTTAGGGATATCCATTACAAATTACAGAATGCATATTAAACTATGTTCCAACTAAAGATAAAAACAAAATTACCTTTGACTTATGGAGTGGAAACAAACCCTTTGATTCACACACACATGTATGGGGTCACAAGGCATTTGTTAAGTCCTTCTTAGGGAACAAACTTTCACCCTGAGTGACAAAGGGTATCTTTATAGGTTATCACTCATAATTGAAGGTAAACTCCCTATAAAACCCCTCAAAAAAGAAAGTGACTATCACTAGACAAGCTGTATTTGTTGAGAGGAAGAACATCCTCGAGAAGGATAGCGGGAGAAATATTTACTTCGATGAAGTTTCTTCTCCGTATACACACAACTAGGTGTAGGAATAAGTTCCATAGGTCCATATGGAATAAGTAGTTCCTGAAATAGAAGTACTTTGTAGGAGTATAAGAGAGGTAAGAGAACCAAGCCTATATGGGTTTCTAGTCACTAATGATGGTGAATAATTATTGGTTAACAATGATGAACGTCTCTCCAAAAAATAGGTAGTAGAGAGTTTAGAAGATTCAAGATAGAATGAAGCATAAAATTATGAAATGGATTCCATGTATCATAACTAAGTTTTGGTTATGGGTAATGATCCAGTTTTTGTAAATCATATTTGGTATAAATGGGTATTTAAGTGAAAAATAGACACATAGGCTAATGTAAATACCAATAAAGAAACACTAGTCACTGAAGGGCTTAAAAACGTCAAGGAATTCATTAAAAATGAAACATTTTCATCAGTTTAAATATTTAAAACCATCAAAATTCAAAATTCCAAAACACCTTACCTGGACTATTTGATTTGGTAGAGAGATGGAAATACATCATTCCTTAATGGGAACCTACGAGAGGATTCCCATATGAAACAAGAAGAAGGGCTTATGACTCCAAGTGATTCCAAATGTATTTACAGGTTGCATAGAACCATTAATGGATTAAATCACAAATCTTGGTCATGAAACATTCAATTTGATAAATCCATAAAATAATTTGGCTTTAGTAAGAATATAGGTGATTATTCTATTTACAATAGGATTAGTGGGAATGTGGTTGTTATACTAATAGTATATTTTGATGATATATTACTTTTTGAAAATGGTTGACAAGTCTTATAGACTATTAAGGACTGGTTAAAAAATTCTCAATTAATCAATTGGGTGAAGAATCCTACATTCTATAGATCAAGATCATTCATGATAGATCCAAGAGGTTTATTATACTAAGGAAAAGTACATATATTGACGAGATACTAAATATATTTAGTATAGAACCATCCGAAAGGTTATTTGTTCCAGTTTCACATAGTTGACATCTTTCAAATAAAATGTATCCCTAGACCCTACAAGAGAATGATAGAATGAGAAATACCTCATATGCTTTGGATATATGATCATTTATATACACCATGTAATGTACTACACATGATATTTCTTATTCATTAAGCATGGTAGTTAGTTGTTTAGAAGGTCTAGGGGAACAACATTGGAAAAATGTTAAGGTTGTCCTTAAATATCTGAGAAGAACTAAGGATATATTATTATTGTATGGAGAAAGAGAGGATCTGTAAATAAGGGGTAACATTTATGCTCATTTTTTGATAGATTAGAATGATCAGAAGTTTCAACCAGGATATTTTTGCGGTCATAATTGAGGAGTGGTGGAATAGAAGTGTTCAAACCACCTAGTTATTTCTGATTCTATGGAAGATTTTGAGGATATATAGGCATTTTATATAGCCAAGGATACCATTGAGATTCGAAACATTGTACAAGATCTTGATGTTATCCCTAGAAATAATAATCCCATCACATTTTATTAGGATAATACTATAGTAGTGTATTTTGTAAAATACCGAAGGACAAACCAATGGAAAAGGCATATACTATAGAAGTATCACCACTTGAGGTATTTTTATCATAGGGGTGAAGTTATAGTAAGATATGTACCCACAGAATAGAATATAGTGAACCCCTTGACTAAATTCCTATCTCAAAAGAATCAGGAGTATCATGTGAGAGGTAGCATACTAAAGGTTGCTAGAAGTTAGGTAATATGTAATTGGGATTCTATTTGTGTTGGTTCCGTATAACCATGTTTTGTGTACTTTATGATAACATGTATTCATAATTTGGAATATAATTAAAATACTTAATATGTCGTGATTCTTTTTTTGTGTGACATATTATGTGACAATGTCCTAAGTGTTGATTTCGTACTAAAAGGTCATAGCAGTTCCCCACTATGATGAGTAACTGAAATTTCTATGATACTATGCTTGAATATATATATTATATTCAGATTATATAATATGGGGGACACAAATGATATATTCTATTAGGGGCAGGAACCCATTGGACATTGATGCAGATTCTCATGGTGTATTCCCTTACTAATATCCAGTAAGAAATTTAGAGAATGAGACCCATGAGTAGGAAATCATCATTTAAATATGCCATTAGATGTTCCTATTTGTGGATGTGGGTATTGATACTTATAATATAAATTTTTTATTAATGAATATTAGGATTCATTTATTTTAATGTATTGATGGTAACCATGAAGAAATATGTTCGTGGTGAGGTTAGATGCATTGGGTGCATCACGAGTACTATTGAATTAATGAATAATACAGGAAAGTATTTTTCCCTTCCTTTTTAACAGAAGTTGACATCTCAGTCCCTTTGATGGAATTGATAGATCATTAACAAATCAATTTCCCTGGTGTTTCATAGGAAAGTACATTCTTTGAGAAATCAAAGGAAGAGACATCCAACCCTTTGGTTGATGGAACTGGCATACAACTTGCTTCATTTGAGATATTAGATAATGGGATTATATTAAACTATAATGATTATATGAGGTAACATTTCATTTCTGTATTTACTTCATTCTCTATGAGTTCCTTGTCATGTGTCTAGACATTAAACATAGATTTTAGGCTGCTTCACCCACTTCCACTATGAAAGTGGCCTATAGGGTCACACACTATGTGTATCCAGAGTCTCAATTAAAGAATATATTATTATTTACCATTTTTAAAAAATATAATTCCAACACATGTTTTATTAATTATATATGTTTTCTTGATTTCATATATTCAGTTCTTGGTTATTTGATAGAATATAATTTGATCAGATTATTTTATATATATTTATTTACTATTTAGTGAATATAATATTTATTTATTTATTGGCTAAAATTGAATTGTTGTTTATTTAATACACTAATAGTCATTATTTAGGGACTAATAAATATTTTTGAGGAATGATCGACTAAGTAAAATAATCTGGTGTGAAAATAAAAAATATTTAATATTATTTGATTAAATAATATTAAATTTTAATTCAAAAGTTATGCACTTATTGAGAAATAATAATAATTTTATTATTAAATAAAATGGTGTTTTCACTAGAATTAAATAAATAATTAAGGGAACTTGTTTAATTACTTTATTTTAACCCAAGTGATATATAAACCATGTTATGTTATTTTCTCATCAAGACAATTTATTTGTTTATTTGTGCACAGTGGAATTAGTGAATTCTCTCAATCTCTTGATATCTCTCTTCTCGGAGATTGCTCCCATGAATGGACAGAAATATTCCTCCACAAGATGAGAGATAATTATTCAAAAGAAATTATCATAGCAATCAATGATGGATGACTCAAGCACAAGTATCTGTCATGATCTCACCTGATGATATTTATGGTGACATCCTGGGATTCATGGAACACATGTGCATCATTGCTAGAGGGAATCTTCACTATATTCTTATAATGTAATGATAGAACAACACATATATTTTATCATATCCATCAATGAAGAATTAATTCCATGACGGTAATTGTTTATTTAATTAAATAAAGCATAAATAATATGTGATGATCATCTGTTTTGGTTATGTCATCCAATCCATTTTCTATATTCTTTGATTCAATTCCATATATCATTATGTATATCATTTTCTAAACCTCATATCGATCATCAATCATGGTAAGAAATTAATATTGGGAACCACCCAATGATTGTTTCTAATATGCCCGGAACCTATAGTATATACACCAGACATAAACAAAAGTTGTGAATATGGCTTTTGTAACATAGGAAAAAAATTTAGAAGAAAATCTCTTACCTAAAGTTTTACATTCATTGAATGTTCTCTAGCCTCCTCTAAAATATATTTAAATTTATTATAATTATAAAACAGGGTCATGTATATATATATATAATATCCAATATGATCCAATTATTACATTTCAACACCCAATTTTTTATAACTCCTTATCAAAGTCATCATTTCAAGGTGTTATTGTTTCACTTTTCATGGGAGTTTCAGTTTGGTAGTTCTGGTCCTTGTAATTTTATCATGGTTACATAATTTCCAAAATCCTAATAATTATATAAATATAATATATATTCATTATATATAAATATATAGATAGATAGAGAAATATATTCATCCATAAAATTTAGTCATTGATAAATTAATTACACAATTGATGGAGATGTTTGGTTATATATATGCATCAACATTGTTTTCACTTTTCAATGGATATAATGAAAGAAAAGAAAAGAATAATTTTTATTTAGAACATTAATATTATATAATATATTTCATATATATTCATTAAATTTATCCTCATTACCATCTATAAAAATTGGAATTCAAATACAAATTGCATACCTTTGTAGAGGTGGAAGTCAACACATATGTGCATACACCGTTATCATTTTCCAAGAGAATAGATGGTATGAAGGTATATATGATAATAAAATTGTTGAATAATTATAATTAATAAATATAATAAATAAATAGAAAAACCATCATAATAAACATCCATGAAATATAGTGATGGAAAATAAATTTTATTACTACTTAAAGGCGGTACTCCATACATACACACAAATGCTAATTTAATTTCCAATTTCATGCAAAATTGGTCTAATAATAGTGGTTACCACTCCATCAAATGTAATCTATTAAATAATTTCGTATGGAACGTTAGAATGGTCTTTTAAGAAGAAAAAAACCTATAATTCTTGGATTGGTACGTCAATAACAAAATTGTAAATGGTTTGGTTGATCTGTATGACCAAATGTTCTGTAAATAAAAGAAATTCGGGTTTTATATTTAAAATGGTGGGAGAAGACACACTTGAAATTTTATAAATGATTAAAATAATATAATTTCATTATAAATATAGATGATTTACTATGGCCGTAAATTTTTATATGGGATAGCATGGGGATGAAATATGACCGTAAAATAGTATTTAGATGTGTGTAATTTTCAGTATTACCCTTATCACAAAGTTTAACCCCCCCCCCCCCCCCCGCACAAGTACACCTTTTTTAACCATAAATAAGGTAAAAAATAATGTTGTTAATAATCATTATGAAAAACATTATGTTGACCATATTACGTAGTAGTAATTATTTTGATTTTAAATATGGAATTCATTTTTAAAAAATCAAGTCGTATAAGTGATAGATTTTAATTTAAAATTAATCCTACAAAACATGATGAAATTAAGTTTTCTAAATATGGTTTTCTTAAGTATAAAACGTTTTTATATAAAAATTTAACATAAAATGGATTCCAATGATCTAAATTTGATAAATTATAATATAATTGAATAGATGATACTTTTAAAACCATTTAAAAACGAATTTTATAAATGTATTAAATGAAAATGATTTTTTTGACAAAAATAATTATTTTTCTCTATTAATTGAAAAATTATTCAATTCAAAAAAATGGCATTGTTTTAATCTAATAAATCTTTGACATAATGATTTCGAAAATTATGTTCATTTACTCAAATATATTATTTATGTTTTAAAATTTTAATTTCCTTATTTTTTTCTCTAAAAGTAATAAAAATCCTATATGTGGGGAAATGTATTTTAAAATCATATGAATGTATAAATAAACAGTAAATAATTATTTCTCAGTATATATAACATCCTGATATTTTCATAAAAAATTTTAATTTCTTCGTTATCTTATGTTACACGAAACACAGAGTTTAAAGAAACCATGGTACACTGTTAAAATTTTATTATATTAACATGAATATTATAACCTACCCACTAAATTGGTGGGTATTTATATGAATAAGAATATTATGAAATATATTTATTAACAATTGGTAAATAAAAACTGAATTTTTAGCAATTTTATTTTACTCTTCAAAAATATGTTTTTTTTTTCAAAATTCAATTTTATTTCTTTCTATGAGAAAATATATCTGATTACTTTTTACTTTTATATAAATTTATAAAAGAACTTCATTTTTAATTCAAAATTTCATAATTTTCTTACGATTAATTTTTGATAAATTTTTAAAATGGTTGAGATTTTAATAAATAGTGAAAATACTGATTTAAATTAAAACCTATATTTTGTTTGAAATAATTTAAAAAGGATAATTATATTTTGGATTATTTCTAAACATAAATTAGTTCCTTTTGTTTATAAATAAAATGTTTTTGGTCTTTTAAAATAATTTTATATGTAAAATTATTATAAAAACATTTTATACATAAAAAGGGAATTTTTCAGAAAACATTATTTTTCCATTGGGTTTTTCCTATTTAATATTAAATTAAATTATGCCTCTCCCATGTTTTGAATGTTAAAAAATTTATAATATATTTTCAATCAATATTTACAAATTTATTAAATATACCCCTTTTTTGTTTGTTAATATGAATAGTAACCTTACTAATGTTTGTTACCATGGTAAAGGGTAAATTGGGTAATTGTGAGTAACAATATAGTGATAAGGACTATAAAGTTACACTAACACATGACCCAATTTTATTGTATGGGTAACTTTAGACAAAAATAATCCTAGGGTTTAATTTGTGACCATTTTATGGTACTTGATTAATATTATGATCTAAATAGTATTTTACTCAACTAAAAGTAAAACCTGTCAAAATTGTTTTGAATATTCTTTAGGTTTTTAATACGGGCGTATCCAGATGAAATGTTTGACTATAAATATTACGTTAAATATAAAACAGTTATCCAAATAATTTTAATTGAATTTCTATTTTATAGAATAAATAATTACCCCAATTCATCCACAACACTAATGGAGTAATTATTCAATTAATTTAAAAATCTAATAAATGATATTAAAAATATTCAAAAAAATATAAATTGATATTTTTATTATGATACAAATTTTTTTTATGAACATGAAATTTTAGGATATAATAAAATAATTATCTTTAATTTTACTTCTTTTATTGATGTTTCTAATGACATAGTAATGAATGGTATCAAAATTAACAATAATGATATTTTATGGGATTTATATTTCATTATATAATTTTTAAATCCTAAAAATATTGAATAAGAAAAAAGGGAGATAATATATGGTCTAAAGTTTCACCCCTTTTTCATTTATGGTATATTTAGAATAATTTTTCCTTAGAATCGTCTAATAATAATTCAATTTTTTTTGAAATTCCAAAAGTTCCCCTTATCTCAATTATAAAAGGAAACCCCTTCCTTCATTTCCATAAAAAACTTTGAGCCATCTATCATCATCATAATATACCAATTTATATTCTCAAAATATTTTTTAATTTATTTTGGTCATGTACCTTCCAAAACACCAACCTCGGTCCCTTAACAGAAGTTATAAAGGAGCTCCTTTGTAGAAGGCGTAATCATCTTTTCTAACTCTATCAGATTTCATTATTCCTCTACCAACTCTTAATATCTTATCACCATCATAAAATAATAAATCCAATATCATATATATAATGAGATGTTATTATGACTATGATACCAAAATATTCCACCTTTTATCAATCCAAATAAATATTAATGCAAAATGTTTGCGAACGTACGAATTACCATCACCACTAAGGGGTATAATTAATTTTCCATCTCCTTATAATATAGATGGTTATAATTACAGAAATAATAGATATACATGATACTTATTACATGTATTTATTCTTTAAAATTATTATATCATCTATTTATCTACCCATTCACCATTAATGGAATGATATTGCCACTTGCGCGTATGTATGGCCTACACACACCTTTAAGCGACACCACTCATTTTCCATATCCATCATTCAATAATGGTCATCAAAAATAATATTAAGTAATTATATATAATACATTCATAATTAATAATTTTTAGGTTTTTATTAATCTATATCCCATTTACATGAATCTGATATTACGTGAAAAAACATGCATGGAAGAAAAATGAAGTAGTTAACTCCCGAAGCAATGATAATAATGATATATTATATATGAGAGAGTGATAAGAGGTTTTATTAAGATTATATATGATATAATAAATATGGATATTTTTTGGCATAAACTAATAACAATATTTAAACCATTCTATAAGATGTTAAATAATAATTAACTAAAGAAAAGTGCAATGTAAGGGATCCCTCCAAACCTCCATATTTTCATTTGGGTTACACTTTCTCTTAATTTACCTAAAATTTATCTCCTCATTATTATCATATAAATCTCATATATTCTATGTATATGTTCTTAAAAAATGTATGTATCTCAGTTAATCTTTCATTTTGGGGGAATTACATGTTTTAAAAGGTTCCCTTCTCAATTATTATCAGTGGGAAATGCCGAATAAAGGGAACATCTCCATTTCTTACCCATTTTTAGGTACACTCTATAAAATCTATTAATAATATAATATTATTCTATAATTAATCAATTTATCATTAAAAATATTTTATTTCGTTCCATTTTTTTAACAAATTATTCCATTACCCTTTTTATAGACACTTTATTCTTTTCCAAAAAACCTCACTTAAGTGTCATTTTTCTAATGTTATAAAATCACTCTTTTTTCATGTTGTAAATTAAGTTAGATGTAATTAAATCTATATTTTATTATTTTTGATTTATTATAGACAATCAAGTATTTAAATAACGTTTTTCATGGATACCTATGAAATACGACCTTTGGTTTTTCCTAATGACTTGATTACAACACCCATTTATTTTCATCAATAACCATTATGTTTATTCATTATGTGTGACTCCTTATATGGCACACATATGCATCTACAAGTTATGACGGGTTCACTAATATTTATCTCTATTTAATTGGGGAAATTTCTAGTTTAATTTCCCTTTTTTATATGGGATTAGGGAGTAAATAAAATCTATTACAAGACGCAGTCCTCCATGTGATATAGTCTTAGCAGTTAGCCTTGACACATATTTATTTCATGATATATGTAACTTACACATTCTTAATTTTCAATGATTATACAATAACATATTCCACATTATATTCCACTTGTTGAAATTTAATATCTTTTTATTTTAATTTATTACGTTATGTCTTCTAAATCATGTGTTATTCTAAATTTCCTTGTGTATTCCCTTGCTAGGCTTTTTATGTCGTCTCTTTTATCTATATATTCCCTAGGTTATCCTATATAGCTATAAGAGCTCAAAGTAAGTTAAGATATCATTATTTAGACTAAACAAATTATGTTTCCTTATAGTTTAATGATTTATATTTATATACTTAGTCATCCAAATACACTAGATATTTCGATCATTGGTTTATATTTAATGGATAATTATGCCTCAAATCATGTAATAATAAGTGTAACATACTTGGGTCTCAATAGTCTGTATCATAGAATGATCTAGTTATTCTAGGGTATTAGGACTATAAAACATTTGTAATAACCCTATGGAAATTCTATCACCATGGATAACCTATATTAAAACTTAGGGAATCAAAAGTCATGATTTACTTTTGATTTATATGTTTATCTTATATTCTCATAGTTTACTTCTTATATTCTCATTAGATAAGTAATAATGCCCCCCCCCCCAATTTTCTTTTTTTCTTTTTTTAGTTAATGTAATAATATATGAGAACTTGTGATAAAAACCAATATGATAGGAAATGTGATGATTTCCTTATTGTGATGCGAAACCTAATAGAAGTGGAAGATTAGAACATCATGAAAGTACTATCTCAACTAGATCAAGTTTTGAATAATAACATCGATCACATGTAACTCCCTCCACCTACTAATAAATATAAAGTTGAGTTCAAATTTTTTATGTGAGAATTAATCATACCTTTAGGGTAAACTTTAATCCCATCATCACCTATCAATGGATTAACTCCACTGGGAAGATATTATTTATCCTCCAGTGCTCAAAAAAAGCAATGGTCAAGCTGGCAGTATATCGTTTTTATGGAAAAGATGATTAATGATCGATACTGATGAATGAAACTAAGTCTAAATATGAAATTGATCCTACATAATGGGAATGATTCAATAAAATATTTTATATTTTATATTTTTTCTAAACACTATATCTTAACATATAGAGGGAATTCTTAGGAATGAAGAAAAATGAAGATGAGTCTATCAGATAATATGAGGCCAACATTACAAATCCTATACTATATTCCTTTTTTACGTAAATACTGAAAGAAATGTGTATCACTTATTTAATAGAAAAATATGATTCTATTGATATCCTTTGTTATTAAAGTAATTTATATCAATGAGAAGATGTTCTATTATTAGCTTTTGTTTGATAAAGAAATTGGAGAATCTTAGTGGTCTCGTAGGTTTAGAGATAAAAAGATGAAAATGGAGTTTAATATGGGAGGGACAAAAAAATATATCCCATGGATGATAGATAACCCAACATCCCTGGTATTAAATGTTTGGTAAGAATCATCTTGGGTACTCTCTAAATGGAACTAGGAGATTCTTTAAATGCAGAAAACATAGGAATCTTGATAATCTTTTCTAAAATGATATGAATAATCATAATAATGTAGATGAAGAAGGGAAGGATAATATCAACACTCATCCTATATTAAAACCTATCAAATAAAATGAAAATAGGAATTGTGTGATCTAATACCCTAATACAAGGATTGTTGGATACAATCAACGATAACAACCTCCAAGGATGCAACTCAGAAAATATTTTATCACTACTACTTAGATGGATCCAAAAAATAATGTTCTCATGTGATTACTAGTTATTAATTTAAGAATGGAAAATATACTTTTTAATTCATGTTCTATGCATTATTTTATATATTTCATGTTTATAATTACTATTCAAACACTACCTCAAAATATGGAATTTTAGTTATTTGTGACAACAGAGAATGGAGATATTATTTCATCAAAAGTATATAACTCATACACTATCGATTTTAGTTAAAAAGAACCTGAAAAAAATCTCATATTACTTTTTTAGATAATTTTTATTCTTTATTAGTCATGGATTGGGTATATTTTTAAAAATCCAACATCAACTATCAGAAGGGGTAGATCACTCTCCACATCCCAAGGCATCCTTCAATTTTGTACAATAGTAATGAGGAGGATGAATATCCTAATGAATCATCAAATAATGTGTGGATATTAATAACTCATTATTAATCATATCTATCTCCAATTATTGTCGTAAATTAGAGGATTATTCTATATTACATTCAAATTGTAAGCGACTACAACAATGTGTTCCCTATATAATTACATGGCCTTCCTCTTGATCGATTGGTTGAGTTCTCATTTGAACTTATACATAGATCTTTTCAAATAACAATATCTCCATATATGATTTCCACAATTGAGTTAGAATATTTGATGAAATAATTACAAGAGGATCTGGAAAAGGGTACCATATGCTTGAGCCCTTTATCATCAGGTGCATCGGTCTACTTTTCCAAGAATAAGGATTGATCATTGCACCTATGTATTTATTATCATGAGCTTAAAATCAAAATAATAATAATTATCACATACCATAAATGTAGAGACCTTACCAAATAGGGCCCTAAGCCATTGTTTTCTATCACATATATTAGAATTATTATAAGGAATAAAATCCCAAAGGATAAATCAGTTTAGTAGTCTTGGTAAACTTGATACATAATTGAGTCTTGTGTTAAAAATGAATGCACTAGTTATATCATATTTTTTTTATTGAAATAAAATTGAGGATAATATTTTTAAAACTATTATATCTCTATATATAACTCATAGTATGCTTCCTAGATTCCTGGGGAGGAAACATAATAATGGTGAAAATGAAGTAAATAATAAATAAGGAATGGTAAAAGAAAAAACATGCGATAAAAATAACTAGATAATGAAAAATAAATATGGTGATATAAGAATCTAAAAAAAATCTATTTAATCAATGAACTAAAAATTAAATTTGTCCTTAGGTATTTTGATGCAAAATCTTTATGTTAAGTAATAAAAGAATCTAAATGTGGAAAATTTTTAGTTATGGAAGTCATGTCTAAGGAACATGAAAACGTATACCATCCAAAAATTTCACAATATGGATTAAAACTATTTATATAAACCCATTTTATTTTTACATCATACTTTTATCATTAGAACCTATCAATGTATCAAAGAGCTAGATAATTTCTGGTCTCCACCCATCACCACCTGTCTAAATACTTCCTCAAATGAAATAACCAAAACAAATAATATTCCTTATCAAAATTCATATTGAATAAAGAATAGATATTTATCAATATTTTCCTAAATAATAAGACAACTTTTAAATTAGACATCGTATGTAAAATGGTATACAATTTAGTAAATAGTGATATCCATGATAAATGAAATGGATAATTAGGGAAAAATTTAATGCTAAATTATCATATGATATTAAATATCTCCAATGGACTACCAAATGAATCAATTAAGTGATTGTGTATATTATAATTTTTTCAAATGAATCATAAAAAATCTAGAGGAAGAATAATAATGGTATTAATACAACATATCCCAAGTGTATTAAAATAATTTTTTGTTGTCATTGATCAATATAAATAATAAAAAAATATTTCTTAAAAACATTCTTGCAGAAAATATCTCTTTTTAACCTTTTGGAAAACATTCAAATTGAAAATCACTTTTTAATGCATTTTATTTATATTTTAACCTTTTAAAAATGAAAATTATTCTCAAACAATTGATGGTGAGTATGTCAGTTCATTCTATTTGATGTAGAACCAACATTCCTATCATAGTAAAAAGGTTAAAAATGCCTTATTTGAAAATAAATGGTATGGATCCTTTAAAACATTTTAAAAGAAAAAAGGGTAAAAATATAATTAATAAATTATTTTGGAATGGATAAAAATATTTTTTTGACCTTTTTACAAAATGTGGTTTTTAGAAGAAAACTCGTTCTCCCACTAAAGAGTGAAATATAGTTGGGTTTTCTTAAAAAAAATTCTAAAATATTTTGGCTACCAAATAGTGAAAAATGATACTTCTTCCTGATAAAATTCCGGAATATCTAGAGGTGAATAAAATAAATGTTTTTATTGAGAAAGATTCATATAATTTATTTGAGGTGAAATACAATTGAAATATTATTAAAATTACGCTTTAGTAAAATAATCCTTAAACATTTAAAAGTGTCTCATACCACTTAGAAACACTTGAATCATAATCTCCATGAAGGAAAATAATTACATAAAACTTATAATATCATGATAATTAAGAGTTTCATGACATAAAATTTCAAATGGAACTATATACACTATATAAAAGAAACATAGTGAATAACAACAAATAAGTCTCAATGGAATGTAAATTGAGAATAAATCCCTCACCTTATCTTTCCTTTCAGGTGAACGTCCCATAAATTTCTTTATAATAAAATTATGTAAATTATATACCTTATAGAGAATATTTTTTATATTTTTGATTAATTTTATTTCATTTATTTTAATTTTTTATACAACTTCTTAATCAATTAAGTTTACGTCGTGTTTTTTGACCAAATTTTGTTTATGTGTCAAAAACAAAATTGGTAGGTAAAATATGGTCAAAGGGGGAATTATATGACTTATAAATAATAATAATAATTACATAAAAATAATATTTATACATTAATTATTCATTAAAAAAACCATTACATGTGGTTATGAAAAAATTAATCTATGTTACAATTATACAAATGGTAGGCCATACATATGCAAGAGAAAAATTCTAATTCTTCAATGATCATTATAGAAAGAATGTAAGTACAATTATATAATTATAGAATGATAATTAAACAATAAATAAATGTTCATTAATAATTTATAATTATATTTATTTCTTGTCATGTAAAAGTAATCACTTTGTGTTGAGGTGGCAATAGTCGACACATCCATGAAAGATTTAACAATTTTTATGTGAGTGTGAAAGGGTAATAAGGAAAATGATAAATATTATATATACTTAAATTTTTGTATGTCATGAATATCATATAGAAGTTTTTTTTGTCAAATATTTTTAATTAAACCCATAATTTCTGCGTTCCATGTATAGTGTGAACAAATCACACCGCATTGAGGAGGTGGTTGTCCACACTCCCACAAACAATGTTATCATATTTATACAAAATTAAAGGTATATGTCTAATTGTTGTAAAATAATTATAGAAGCTTAAATACATAAAAAATATTATATATATAATATATAAATATAACATCCATCGAAATTTTAAACCATAAAAGTTCGTAAAGGAAAAATGAACAACCATTGTACCGTGAGGTGGAAGTTCATCGTACACAAAAATAGTATGTTTGTTACCCATCAGATAAATGTGTGTGAGTATAGGTAGAAACCACAGAATGGAAAATCCTCATATATTTAGTATACCTTTGTTTTTGTATAATAATTTTATAAATAGATTTTATGTTGTGGGTAATGGAAATAAAACTAAAAACGTAAAAGAAAGATGTTACCACATAATCGGGTTACTCCTTTTTGTTTGAACAAATATCCTCCTTGTATTTTTTCATCCAAGAGGAATTATTTTAGGGTGATGGGAGGGATTTTTAGGATCTATTTTGTCAGATATTTTTCAAGAATTTTTTTTTTGATAGGTGGGAGGATGTGGGAGCAGATGATTCCTTTTTATAGTGGAGGAGGAGTGGCACTCTTGTAATATTTTGACAAAGGAATTCCATACACTTTTATTACATCAAAAGTGGCTCCCATAACGGTAAAAGTTTAATAAAATTGGATTCTTGGTCTAAATATGTATAGAAAATGGAATTTGGACAAGTTTATATGTCATTTGGGTTCTTGATATTAAGGTTTAGTCCCTTATTAAGTTTAATTTTAACATATTTGTTGTAATTAATTTTCATTACATTCTCTAATATTATTAGTCAAAAACTAAGTTGAAATTATTAGAAATTATAAAATATTATTATTTAAAATATTTAATCCATATTTCTAAATTCAAATAAAAATTCTTATATAATTTAGTTTAAATTTAATCTTGTATACGGGATGACAATGCGGGTTTTTAACGTAACAACGCCTGAACGTTTACTATTTTTTTATTATCAATTTCAAAGTAAAATTTATTCCTATAAACTGAATTGGATTAATTTTTAAAAATATTATATAATTAAAATTTAAAACCAATTTAAAATATGATTTCAATTATAAATAAATTAGATGAAAAAGTAATTTTGAATATAAATTCTATATTTTCCATTATTCATTAAAAAATGAAACTTCATAAAAAAATACCAAAAATTCATCCTAAAATAATTTTTATATTTATATTTTAAATATGAAGTTTATTATTACATATATAATATATTAAAGTTCCCAAAAATTAATTCAAAATAGGTTTTCCATTAAAAGTTGTTAAAATACAACAATAAAAAATATGGTATTTTATGTGTAAATTTGGGTTTCTAATTATATTATGCTTATAAAATCTATTAGATGAATATAAAAGTTATTTTATTTAATTAATAATATATATATTACATTAAAATAACTTACTAATTATAATTAATTTAATTTATTAGGGTAAACAACCTTTTGACCATTAAAATAGCTCTCTATTAAAATATTCTTTTTATATACAATTGGTTATTATATTATTTTATAATTAATTAGTAACTAAATAATTAGTTGTGTAAAAAATATATTTTTATATGTTAGTTAAAACTATTCAAAAGGTCTAGTTTGTATCTTATTAAATAATAATATGTTGATAATATATTATTGTTTGGTAAAACTAGGTATTGTGTGTAGCACGAGATGTTGATGAAACTCGTTGTTACGTATGTCGCATGATAACATGGTATCATGTGTATTGAATCCTATGAATTATATTGAATTTATTTAAACTAGTAAATATATTATAATTAATTGGGGTATTATATTTTCTTATGTGCTTGGTGACACATGTCATTCAAGTTATCTAATAAAAGTTACTCTTTTAGAATTTTAAGGGTGTTTGAGTGGATAGATGAATTGTTTAATCAATTATGTGGGGGCAATTACTTCAATATGGTGTAACTACAGTTGAGATATATGCAATTAAAGCTGAATAAGGAAGATATTCGTAAAATTTCTTTCGAATGATGTAGCGTACTATGAGTTCATACTAATGACCTTCAGACTCACTCTTTCTCTAGATATTTTTTTGACTTAATTAATAGATTCTATAGATATTACCTCAAAAAATTATTGGTAGTATATATATATGATATTCAAATATACTCTAAAAGAGAGGATGAGAATGATGAAATTTTAAATACTATCATAATGACATTAATAAGGTATTAAATTTTCACAAAGTCTACAAAGTGTGATTTATGGATGGAGCAAGTATCATTCATAGGGCATGTTATCACCATAAATTGACATACATAGATCCATATAAGATAAATGAAATTAAGGGGAGGAATATACCAGTATTTTTAACAGAGATCCATTGTATCCTTAGTCTATCTGGGTATTACTAATGACTGATAGGGGATTAAAACCCACTAACCAAGCTAACTAAGAAGGATGTAATTTTTTTGGACTATTGAATGTGAAGTCTACTTCAATGAGTATAAAATAAGGATTATCATCACACCCGTACTTACAGTACTGAAAAGTGAGGAACTCATTGTGGTATACATTAACACACCAATTAAGGTATTAATATTTTTATTGAATAAAAATGATAATGTAATAGCCTATTCCTCAAGGTAGCTGAATGTTATTGAGAAAAACAACACCACATATGATCTAAATTTGGTGCATGTGATCTTCACATTCAAAATTTTGGACTATTATATCTATGGAGAGAAAGTTTAGATATATACTGATCAAAAGATCCTAAAATATATATATTCAAGAATATGGATCTTGATATGTTATATTAAATATGGTTATATCTCATTAAGTATTAAAAATTATCAATCCACTACCATACTGGTAAAGTAAATAAAGTGGGTGATTCTCTAGGTAGAAAGGATCCTACAACATTATCAAAGATGATAATTGAGAAGGATCTAATCCTCTTAGACATAAAATTATGGAAATTGTAATCATATGGGAAGGAACATCATCATTCCTTTCTCAAATGATTGATCAACCATCTCTTATAGATAAGATAAATTATTCTCAAAAAAATGATGTGAAAATTTAGAATAAGGTGTCATCTGTCAGATATTGGAAATCCAAGTAGCTCAAAATTGATGAGGAATAATTCATAATATTTGGTTTATGAATACATGTACCAAGAAATACTATGATAAAGAGGGATATTTTAAATGATACTTATAGTTCGACCTTCTACATCCTTCCAGGGAGCACATAGATGTATCGAGATCTACAAGAGTTCTATTGGTGGGACAATATGAATAAGCACCACACTAAATATAAAAAAAGTTCTTGGTATGTTAGCAAGTAATCGATGAAATGAGAAATTATAATATGATGAAGAACCCAATATATATACCTATGTGTAAATGAGAAAACATCACCATTGACATTTTCAGGGACTTCAAAATAAATCTACAGGAAGTAATTCTATATGGGTTTTTGTGGATCATCTTTTAAAAAAAATCACTTTATTGAAATTCGAGTGGACATCTCACTTGATCAACATGCATTGATATACATCATAGAAGTTGTGAGGATACATGGAGAACTATTGTTGATTGTATATGATCACGATATGAGGTTTACCACCATGTTATAGAAAAGAAACCAACATGATCTAAACTCCAAGTCGTACTTCAGTATAGTTTATCAATTTAAAAATAATGGATGGTCTATGAACATAATTAAACATTAGAATAAATAATTATATTGTCACAATACATCCCTCGGGGCTCATGTCGTGACATACCCCAAGCCCACCTCTTGAAGGCTAGAGGTTGGCGACTAGTGCTGAAGGCGTCGGCCTGCAAGTAGGAGGGATTTTCTTGAGTATCTTTAAACACACACATGAAACCACATCCCAAGGATAGAAAAGTAAAAAATTCATTCCGCTAAACAACCACTTTGTAGAATTAAAAATTTTATGTTAAACGAGCCCAAATAATAACCCCAAAAAAGTTAAACTGAAAACCTAAATGTACAAGGAATTCTCTACAATTTGTCCGCTGGAAAACCCACTTGAGGGGTATGTGCATAATATTTGTTGGATGTTGTAGAAGTATTCCATGCATGCCTGGTGTCACTGGCCACCACTGGGTCTTGGGCCACCAAGTCCTCCTTCATGGAGGCGGTCATCTACACCAGACACAACATGTGCGGGAAAATCCCATGTAGTGGTAAGAAACAATATAATCAGTAGGGACCCCAAAAAACAAAGGAAATACAACAAATAAAACCAAAGAGTAAACCCTAAAACATGATAATGATGAAAGATCATGACACAACATAGTCACACAATGTATGATTTAGAGTAAGAAAGTAGGACCATTGTTCACATCATCGAACACCACGGACTACCGTATAAATCCTCCTCAATGAGTACAAGGGTCATGAGACATCACATAGTAGCTGCTTTCCACTAACCTAGGACTACTTTGGTACTCATACATAATGAGTACAGTTGGTATGTTCGGTCAGAAAGAACCATCTCAGCACCATCGGTATACCGTGTCACACAGAATCTACTTCCCAAATTGTTCATACTGAGGTACTCCTCATGTCAAGTACTATGGGTTTTTCGTGTCACACAGATGTCACTCCCAACTGTGGGCCTTCTAGGACACAAAAAAGATGATTCCCAGTGTGGCATAGTTTCTGATCCGTACATGGTCACTTGTTAGCAGTCTTTACGTCACAACCAACCGTAGGGTTTCCATACATAATGTGAATGATTCCGAGAGAACCGTTCTTCAAGCCATTCATCATATTTCAAGTTCCATTAAATCCAACATAGAGTATGAAAAAAGATCTTCTTCATCACGAGGGTTCCAACTCCACAAATAGCTTGTCAAACGAACACATGGTTTGAATGATTTAGGCATTTTTCCGAAATGGGGCAGGTTGGGTTTGGGTCTCGTCCGACCCAAGCAGGCCGACCCGAAACTAACCCAGACCGACCTGAGTCTGGTCTAACCTAATGGGGCAGCATGCACCAAGGCTGGTCCGCCTAGCTGGGATGATGTTGGAAGCAGCATCTCGTTCCCCCTCGCCTCAAGAGTCTCTGCAGGGCCTCTTCCTCCGGCCTAGACACACGATACGTCCGAGGCTAGATGTTACGTGGCCAACCAATCCAGCTAGAAAGATCTCCCTCACACGGTCCTAGAACCAGGTGCTCTAGAGAAGACAAGCCCTATCAGCATCACATCCTGATTTGTCGCGGATTGAGCCATCCCTAGACACCACCTATCTTAGGTTGTAGGGGCACACCGCCACACAATACAGCAAGCCACCGTCGATGGTTGCTAGCACCAACGCTCCTTTCTACAGGCCACAAGGTCTGCACTGTTGGTCCATTCATCACACCGAATGTGCATCCGACCTCCATGGGGAACCGCCTTCCTTGCGATGTCTTTGAATATTCATTGATATGATTTCAAATGTTCAGCCACAAAGAACACACAATGCGGAGGGTGTCTGGGCCTAGTTCGGGTCGACCCATGCCCTCCACGTTTGATGTTTTAAAAAAGGGAGGCCTGGGACCAGAATTATATTAACAATAATTTAATCCCACGATAGAAAACCCAGGAAGAACACCCTTCTGCATGAATGAAAAATCTATAGATCAACCAATTCATGGGTTGATCCATGTTCGTTGTGTTAGAATAATAATAGGGAAGTCTTAAAAACCACTACCTCGATTGGCATTCACCACTGGAGTATTCTATTCGCAAATATTCAAGAGGTTGATGGTTTTCATCACTCACTTGTCATGTCCTTCGAGATGCATCGAAGTTGTTAACTATCTTTCAACATTCATCATTTGTCATTGGAGAGAGTTCTCACTATCTTTTCATCAGAGAAAAATCAACCCTTTGATTCCCAACTCTCAAACATGTTAACAAAATCAAAGAAAACATGTCTCTATGTATCTATTATGTTGTGACGTTGCATCATTAAAATTTTTAATTTATGAAAAAAATATCTATTATGATTCACAAAAAAGATCCATTAATGATCTTCATTTAATATACCTCATCTCCACATCGCATTATCGTCGTTCACCGCTTAATGGTTTCAAAAAGAAAAATAAAATATCTTTTAAAGTTATTTCATTTTTTTCTGAGAAGTCCAAAAATTAACATTTTTGTCCGACCTATTCTAGTCGAACTTAGGTCCTTTATAGGAGAATCCTAGAATTCTGAGTTCAATGGTTCCCTTGGAGTTTTTTTCAGAGCACCGGATTATAAGTTAAAAAAACATGCTTTCGCGTTTACATTAAAGTATATAAAAAATGTTCAAAATTCTGTTCTGGGCTCACTGGTCCTTGGAATATCGCGTCGTCAAAGCATGTTGTCTAGAAATAATTCCACATAATTTAAAAAAAATTACACAAAAATACATGGGCATTACATTCTCCCCACCATAGGGCTTTCTATCCCTAAAAGCCAAAACAAAGGCTAATCAAACAAATGGGGTTACTGAGAACGAATCTGAGCATCATGCTCCCGTGTTATCTCATGGAGATTCCTGTGCTACCACCAAACATGCTCCAGAGGAATAGAACATCCACAAATGACCTTCACCTTTCGGTCCTCTATCTCCACTAGGATATTTACAAATGTCTCCCATTCATCAATTTACATCTCGCCCCAGTGGATAACTTGCGATGGATCATTCATGCACCTCGTCAAATGTGAGATGTGGAAAACACTGTGCACTGAGTGCATCTGTTGGGGAAGATCTATGCCGTATGCCATAATGCTAACTCTGCTGAGAATCTAAAAAGATCCACTGAACCACAGTGATAACTTTTTCCCCCACCAAATCTATGCAAACCCTGTCAAGGTGAGATCCAAAAGAACACACGGTCGCCCACCTTGACCGCCAAAGGTATCTGTCTCCTGTCAGTATACAATTTATGCCTACTCTGTGGAGTTCTCATCTACTCCTGGATGATCTGCACCTTCTCGGTGGTATCTCATACCCACTCTGGACCCATGAGTGCTGACTCCTCTTAGCCTATCCAGCATATAGGGGATCTGTATGGACGCCCGTAAAAGGCCTCAAACAGTTCCATACTAATGGTGTATTGATAGTTGTTGTTGTATGAAAACTCCACCAGTGGAAGGGAGTCCTCCCATCGATGAAAAAAATCAAGGATACAATCCCAAAGCATGTCCTCCAAGGTCTATATGGACGGCTCCATCCGACCATCTGTCTAAGGGTGAATGGCCGTGCACAAACACTATTGAGTCCGGAATGCCTCCTACCATCCCTTCCACAACTGAGATGTAAAGTGTGCATCACGATATGAGAAAATTATTGAAGGCACCCTGTGAAGCTGCAGTTTATCCTGGATGTATAGTCTCCCCAATCCCTCTACCAATCCCTACTCCCAGATGGGTAGGAAGTGAGCTGACCTGGTGAATCAGTCAACGATCACCCATATAGAATCATGTCCCTTGGATATTCATGGTAACCCCATCACAAGGTCCATCAAGATACGATCCCATCTCCACTCTAGTACTTGAAGTGGTTTGGCCAAACCTTTGGGAACCTGATGCCTAGCCTTCACTTGCCGACAAATGAGGCATAGTGAAACAAACTTTTCCACTAGCTTTATCATCACTGTCCATGAGTACTAACGTCAGAGGTCTTGGTACATCTTTTCCACAATAGGATGCACTAGCAAAGGGGTTTTATGGAAGTCCCTCAACACATCCTCTAGAAACATCATGGGTACTATGGTGCATCCTCTAAAATAGAATACATGGTCCACACCGATAGAGAATCCATCAGGATCCGGTCAGGAGGATATCTAATCATGTTGGGCCATGCAGTCAACATCCAAATGTTATGCCTCCCTGACTCACTATAAGTACAAGAGTGGGAATCATTGACTAAATATAAGTTTCCCCATCATCATCCATGATGGATATATGCATCGTGGACAACTAATTTATTGCCTCGCTCAGAAACTGTAGACCAGGACTTCTATTGAGCATGTCTTCCACCACATTCCCCATCTTAGGAGTGTAGAATATCTCAATGTCAGAGTCTTGAAGGATTCCCATCCATCATTTTCGTCTCAATTTCAATTCCTTATTTTATAATATATTCATGAGACTCTTGTGGTCGGAGTAGACAGTAAACCATTCACCCATCAAGAAATGGTACCACATCTTCAAGGCGAACACCACAACTGCTAACTCAATGTCATGGATCACATAGTACTTCTCATGTATCCTCAATTGATGTGAGCTATAGGTGATCACTACTCACTCCTGCATCAGTAAAGAACCCAGTCTGGTCTTTGATGTGTCGTAGTAGAGTAGATACCCAATTCCCTTTCCAGGTAGTCTCAAGATAGGGGCAATCATCAGTCTCCCCCTCTACTACTAGAACCGCTATTGGCACTTGTAACACCCCGAGATTCTACGAAAAATATTCTTTTTAATTTCATTAATGTCTTATGTTGTACGGTACACCAAAAGGAGATTTCACAACATGCATCCTTTACTTGGTTTGCATTACACGCAATCGCGACCTTCCACGATAGTGTGTGTTGTACGCAATACCGAGTTTCTCTAAACAAAGATATGTTATATAAACTAACCGTTATGAATAGTAATACCCACTTTTTAAAATTTTATAAATTTTATCTTTCAAAATGGACTTCATTTTTGGATTCAGAATATTGAAATTATCCTAGAGTGAATTTTTGGAATTTTTCTGAAAACATTCAATTTTTGATGAATTGTGAAAACACTGGGTTACAATTCAAAAACCAACTTTTTATTTAAATAATTATTTATTTTATTTAAATTTATTTTAGGTAAAAATTGATACATAATACCTATATAAGATCAATTTATGTCATTGGAGTCATTTAATAATAATTTTAGATATATAAAAATTTTATTGAACTTTTCACCGTCTTTTACCCACCTCCTAGGAGAATTTCCAAATTCACATAAAACTAAATTTTACCACTTCTATGAGTGGAATTTCGAAAATCCGAGAGAGACGGTTAATACCAAGGACTAAAATGTGGTTAAATGAGATGAAAATAAATTTTGGTGAATAGTAACTTTTTAATTTTTTTACCACTATTATAAGTAAATAGGGTAATTAAGGGTAAAAATGATATTATTATTACCCTAAAACATGTCCTAATTCTATTGGATAAGTTTAATTCAACCAAAAGCAACCTAAGGAATAAAAGATGACCATTTAGTCCCACTTGGATTAGATTTGTACATTTAATATTAATTTATTTAAAGAAGGTTTAAAATAGTTAAAATCAAAGTTTAATAAGTAAATCATTTTTAATATAGGGTTATACATAAGATAAATTCGACTATAAATATTCATTAGAAAGCTAAAAATAGTTCCTACATAATTATATTTTATATGTAATTTTTAGACTTTAAATAATTTAATTTATTTATGACACAATGATGATGTAGTAATTATATTATTAATAAAATATTGACATAATTGATGTTATAAATACCCAAATAAATGTAATTTAAGACTTTTTATGAATTAAAATAATTTTTTATGTTTATATGAAATGTTAGAATTGATTTAATTAATTTTTGTCGAACTAATATTTCTGTTATGATTTTAACAAAAATCAATTACCAAATAGTGTCAAAATTGACAGAAAATAGTTTTTAAAAAACATATTATATTATTAATTGTTATTTTATTCTTAAAAACCTAAGGATCGGAAAAATGACTTATATAATTATATATATATTAATAATAACCATCTTGGGGTTCATTTGGCTTGTTATAGTATGTTTATTAACCGTATAGTGTAAGAAAAAAAGAAGACACGGTAAAAGTTAAATTCTCTAACTTGAAGTTCAATCTAAATGATAAGGTTAAAATAGATACCAAAACATGTATAAATTCTATTGGATGAGATTATTTCGACCCATACCCACCTTAGATTAGAAATAAATAAATTTTGAGCTATTAAAAACCGAATATCACTTCATAATAAAATAATATTTTTAGTTTTTCCAAAGGTTCCCCTCTCCCCCATTATAAAAGTGCACCTCCTCCATCTCTTCCTCAAACCACATTGAGCCTACTAGATCGACCAAACCCTGCAAAATTCTTTTCTCCACTTCCCTAGAAACATTCTAGAGGTCCTCATCTTCTTCAATGACCAATTTTAGTGCCCTAAGAGGAGGTCTCAAAGAGGTCCTTCAAAGAGAAGGTAATGTCCGTTACTGATTCTTTCAACTTTATTTCTTCTTCCACTTCTTCTTATTTAGTTGTCTCATTATGAAGTAATAACATAAGTATCACTAATATACTAATATGTTATTATAAGTATCAAACAACCCTATTTCACCATCTATCCATCATACGGAAAACAAAATCACCGCGCGTGCGTACGTACGGAATACCGTCTCCACGCCGTGGTGTAATCTATTTTCCCACACCACCTTACTTGGATGGGTATAATGGTTTAAATAATAACTATATATGATTATTGTAAGGTGCTATTGATTTTTAAATAGTATACATACACTCCAATACAATTCCATGATCATGGGAACGATATCCTCGCTCGTGCGTACGTACGGAATACCGTCTCCATGATGTGATGCGACTCGTTCTACATGATTTTCATTGCATAATGATTAAATAAATGCATTGAGTGAATACATATGATATTTATTACAATAATACCATTCTATAAATGAGATATATATAAACTAAAAATAAGAATAAGAATTTATTCGACAAAACACGCATAAGAACAAAAATCAATAAACACCCGAATAACAAGTAACAATGAAATATTACTAATAAGAAGCTATGAATATGACCATATATGATATCATAAAAAGAATTATGATTCTATAATAAGTAAATGACATTATTTATTCATTATACAGGAGTTTCGGACACATACGAAGCATATCATACCTATGGTAAGGGATAACTATTCCAATCTCGTTCTTATCCGAGATTGTTATTCATAAGTATTTACTGGGGTTATTTTTATCATCCATGTCCATATTTTTTAAAATTGTTTTAATTTATGTTTAATGTCCTTTATAATCATTTTTTACTTTTACTACATGGTATGTAAGGAATCTTCTTTTACCATATGAGGTACTTTTTTACTTTTCCCACAAAAGTACGAGGAGAATGTTATTTTTATCTTATACGGCGTGAACGGACTTTTACGATTTCATAACGCCTCATTTTCATGAAGCATACTCTACATGATTTTATGACTATTTTCAACAAAATACTTTTATTTTAAAAGTGCATGGAATTTTTTTTTGAAAATAAAATGATTTTGACGAAGAAAGGATATCTTCCTCAAAAATTCATTTCAAATGTTTTATCAAAACACTTTTTTCATCTAAGATGACATTATTTAATATTTGTATGTTTCATGTATAATGTCTCTATGATTTACAGGGTTTCACTTTTCTTATTATGAAATAAAATCCATTTCTTTTATATGGATTATGTGATGATGGGATGATGTTTATGAAACCCATTTTATTCGTTGGGTTATTAAGAATGATGCATGTTTATTTTGTGGCACAAGTAAGAATGATTTAATTATGAGATGGGTGGGAACTATATCTCCCTTCAATGCATTGGGTAAAGATTTATATCTCATGAGATAGACATGGCTGGAATGATAAGTTAATCTGGTTCAGTGTTACAGGACTGAAATGAGGAGTGAACTCGATTCATAAAGGGAATTTGTCCACTAAGATGGTCTTGGCAGAAATGCCTTGGCTACTATGGAAATCATAACATGTGCATAATGATTACCACAATTACATGTTTTATTCCCATGCTATTTTATCATGATTGATGATCCCTTATGATATATTCCTTAAGTACTTTCAAGATTCATGTCTTTGCTCAAGATTTTGATGTTTAGATTTTATGTTCAAGTTTTTGCATTCAAATGTTTATGGATTGTTTTATGTTCTTTATGTTTTACCTTACTAGGAATTTGAGCTCACCCATTTTATGTTTTCTTTTTCCCATGATATAAAGAAATGTTTTAGGTAAGAAAAAAAGGGGAAGATCTTTTTGGGAGATGTTGATGATCGTTCACCACGATTAGAAGATTATATTCCGAGTTTCCAAACACACTAAACTATTACGGTTCTTGTGTGTCTGTTTTTGTTATATATTAAGTATTCCTCAAAAGTAATGTAATGTACATGTATGTCAATCTTTGGGTCTCTAAAGTTGGTATCAGAGGAATGGTTTAGTCAACCTTTGGAAACTAGGATGCGAGAACTTTAGTGAGATCCCTATACATATTTCTAAGGTATGTCTAGGGATGTCCCTAAGGTTAAGTATAAGTATAGGTTATAGTCCTAGAATTATGGTAACGATATTAGAATTAAATCTAAGATGTTATATATTGAAGTTACTCCCCCTTTATTACGTTTTTCCCTAGCATGGTTTTTTCCTCTCACACTATTCTTTTTGGGTTTTAGATGATGGATCGAACCCAAAGGAACTGTGTTGATCAATGTAATGGACAATGCAATGATTGTACTCCTGAAAAAACAAATTTTATGGGAGATGGAGTGTAAATTCTGATTTCTATACTTACACAAGTGATGAATCTTTATGGACTTCAAAATGAGTAGAGAAGGGAACAATATTCTATTGAGTCCTTTATAAGGAACCGTCCACCTTCTTTCAGTGGGTCTTCTGATCCACATGTTTCTAAACAATGGATCAGTACCAGTGAAAAGATATTTTCAGTTCTTCAATGTTCTAAACATAATAAATTCATCTTAGCAGTATATCGTTTTGAAGGTGAAGCTGATCAATGGTGGAATCTTATCAAGAATATGAGGCCAAGAGATGAAATTGAGTCCATGCAACGGGATGAGTTCAAGAACATATTTTTCAATAAGTACTTCCCTCGTATTCTTCGAACAAAGATGGAGAAGGAGTTTCTTGAACTAATACAAAAGGAAGATGAATCTGTTGGTATATACGAATCGAATTTTACAAGGCATGGAAGGTATGGATCTAGGTTTATCATCCAACCTGAAAGTAAAGTTTATCGATTCTTTAGTGGCTTTAAACCAAATCTTCGATCGAAATTAGCAATAAGAGACTTCAGTAGCTATGAAGAAATTGTGCGTTGTGATATCAAGGTAGAAATGAAATTTGGTGTTACATATCCATCTCATGGTTTTGACAAGAAACAAAAGATGGATTTTAAGGAGAAATCTCAGAATAATGGTTAAATGAAGATGAATGTTTCCTTATGATCAAAGTGTGGAAATAAGCATGGTGGAGATTGTCTTAAAGGTACTAGAAAATGTTTTAAGTGTGGAAAAGAAGGTCATCGAGCAGCTGAGTGTCGAAGTAATGTAAAAAGGGTTTCTAATGATGTTAATAAAGAAAAGACTGCAGAGAACGCACCACCAACACTTCAATGCATCAAGTGCAATGAAATGGGACATTATGCTAATAAATTCCCTAATCCAATGGTTAATGATGATCGACATTAGCAACCACTTAAGGAAAAGGACAAAGGGATGTCACATGCGATAACTATTCGAGATGTTGAATATGACAACGATGTGGTCGAATGATTAAGTGTTTATGTAATGGGATTCCAAAATAATGTTGTATATAGTATCGTGGAATATTGGAATACTTATGTATTGGTCTATTGTGGTTTTCAAAAAATTTATGGTACCGGAAACCATGGGAAGTGATTGATATATTTTTGGAAAGAAGACGATATGCACATAATGAAGGGATAAGGAGAAAATGAAATGTTGGACAGTATTAAGGAGCTCCTGACTGATATATGGAAATAGTTATATCATGGTTTGAGTATATAGAATTTTGGGGTTTTGGTATGTGGAAAGAGTTAACTTTTGAAAGAACTCATGTTTTCACTAAGATTCAGTGGGTATTTATTTTTATAGAGAATACATGATTAGGGCCTTCGAATTTTTGGAATGTGACCAACAAGACATATCTTATGTTATACGGGGATCAACGATGTCATTAACATGCTTGTTATATGAAATCTCTAGTAATCGTTTTCACTGTAATATGAGAGTGAACTGCATTATTATGGATAAGCCTAAAGATTGGAATGGATTATGTTGGACAAAAGTTAGTATTGTTTGAGGATAAAAGTTTTTTCGATATTATTGATGGGATGTTTTAGTAATGTACTTTTAGAAAAAGGACAACCTGCATGATGGGCGATAACCCATCGCGTTGGAGAAGGCTATGGGAATCGAACCCACAATCGAAGTGCGACTGGCCTTTATCGCATACCACTGGCCTACATGAAGTCCCTAGTTAGTAGAAAGTAGTTTTATTTTATTAAACGGTATGATATATGAAGTATAAGATCATTTTTGTAATCATATACGATTACCCTCACCATAGATGGACTTCTATATATTTGATAACTATTGCTGACCTTTTGTTTGAAACAGATGGAATGACCCATCATTCTATCACATGATCTGTTAACAGTCCATGAATAACAAATTCAACATCATTTCTTTAAGAGATGAAATGGAAATTGTTCAAAGCACGAAAAATAGTGAGATTGTACCAAAATAAAGTAAGTATTTATTTTAATTCAAATTCTTCTACTTTAGAGAAATGATCTTGAAAACCAAAAATGTTTTCCTAGTTCCCTTATATCCGATGAATCAGATGGTACCCTAGATCATCTCAAATTTATGGCTTTGTGATTGTTGAATTTTTTATAGTCATGTTCTCTACCACTCTCTATCAGAACATGATGGTTAGATTTCTCTTCCATATCCGTATTTTCACCTATGTTCTCCTATGTGGAAACCCAGTGATTAGTTAATTTGGGTAACCATTACGTTTCATACTTTATTTTTTAAATCCATGTTTTGGTATTCCTTTTTACGATGTGTGTTTCTATTAAAGAAAATTTTGAGGAGTAAACCATTTATAACCCCGATGAATTTTGAGGGTGAAATTCATTTTAAGGGGGGTCGAATGTAACACCCTGAGATTCTATGGAAAATATTATTTTTAATTTCATTAATGTCTTGTGTTGTATGCTACACCAAAAGGATCTTTCACAACATGCATCCCTGAATTGGATTTCATTACACGCAATCACGACCTTCCACGATAGTGTGTGTTGTACGCAATACCGAGTTTCGTTAAACAACGATATGTTATATAAACTAGCCGTTAAGAATAGTAATACCCACTTTTTGAAATTTTATAAATTTTATCATTCAAAATGGACTTCATTTTTGGATTCAAAATATCAAAATTATCCTAGGGTGAATTTTTTGTATTTTTCTGAAAACCTTCAATTTTTAATGAATAGTGAAAACACTGGGTTACTATTCAAAAACCGACTTTTTATTTAAATAATTATTTATTTTATATAAATTTATTTTAAGTCAAAATTGATACATACAACCTATATCAGTGCAATTTATGTCATTGGAGTCATTTTATAATAATTTTAGATATATAAAAATTTTGTTGAACTTTTCACCGTCTTTTACCCACCTCGTAGGAGAATTTCCAAATTAACATAAAACATAATTTTACTGCTCATGTGAGTGGAATTTCGAAAATCTGAGAGACACAGTTAATATAAAGGACTAAAATTTGGTTCAATGTGATGAAAATAATTTTTGGTGAATAGTTACTTTTTACTTTTTTTACCACTGTTAAAAGTAAATAGGGTAATTAAGGGTAAAAATGATATTATTATTACCCTAACACATTTCCTAATTCTATTGGATAAGTGTAATTCGACCAAAAACAACCTTAGGAATAAAATATGACCATTTAGGCCCACTTGGATTGGATTACGACATTTAATATTAATCTGTTTAAAGAAGGGTTAAAATAGTTAAAATGAATGTTTAATAAGTAAATTATTTTTAATATAGGGTTATACATAAGATAAATTCGACTAAAAATATTAATTATAAAAATAAAATTGTTTCTTACATAATGGTATTTTATTTGTAATTTTTAGACTTTAAATAATTTAATTTATTTATGAGACAATGATGATGCATTAATTATATTATTAATGAAATATTGACATAATTGATGTTATAAATACCCAAATAAATGTAATTAGAGACATTATATGAATTAAAATAATTTTATATGTTTATATGACATGTTATTATTGATTTAAGTAAATTTTTTTGAACTAATATTTGTGTTATGATTTTCACAAAAATCAATTACCAAATAGTATCAAAATTAATATAAAATTGTTTTTAAAAGAAATATTTTATTATTAATTGTTATTTTATTCCTAAAAATCTAAGGTTCTGTAAAATGACTTAGATAACGTTATATATATTAATAATAAACAACTTGGGGTTCGTTTGGCTTGTTATAGTATTTTATTAACCTTATAGTGTAAGAAAACAAGAAGGCACGGTAAAAGTTAAATTATCTAACTTAAAGTTAAATATAAATGATAAGGTTAAAATAGATACCAAAACTTGTATAAATTCTATTGGATGAGAATATTTTGACCCTTCCCCACCCTATATTCTAAATAAGTCAATTTGGAGCTATTAAAAACCTAATATGACTTTATAATAAAATAATATTTTTTGTTTTTCCAAAGGTGCCCCTCTCCTCCTTTATAAAAGGGCACCTCCTACCTCTCTTCCTCACACCACTTTGAGCCTTCAAGATCGGACAAACCCTATCCAATTATCTTATCCACTTCCCTAGAAACATACTAAGGGTCTTGGTCTTCTTCAAAGACCAATTTTATTGCACTAAGAGGAGGTCTCAAGGAGGCGCTTCAATGAAGAGGTAATATCTATTACATATTCTTTCAACTTTATTTCTTCTTCCACTTCTTCTTCTTTAGTTGTTTCATTATGAAGTAATAACATAAGTATCACTAATATAATGATATGTTATTATAAGTATCAAACAACCCTATTTCACCATCTATCCATCCTACGGAAAACGAAATCACCACGCGTGCGTACTTACAGAATACCGTCTCCACACAGTGGTGTAATCAATTTTCCACCACCACCTCACTTGCAAGGGTATAATGGTGTAAATAATAACAATATATGATTATTTTAAAGTGATATTGATTCTGAAATAGTATACATACACTCCAATACAATTCCACGATCATGGGAATGATATCATCACTCGTGTGTACGTACGGAATACCGTCTCCACGATGTGATGCGACTCGTTCTACATGATTCTCATTGAATAATGATAAAATAAATGAATTGAGTGAATAAATATGATATGTATTACACTAATACCATTCTTAAAATGAGTTATCAATAACCTAAAAAGAATAATAATAATTTATTCGACAAAACACGCATAAGAACAAAAAGCAATAAACACCCAAATAACAAGTAACAATGTAATATTACTAATAAGAAGCTAAGAATATGACCATATATGATATCATAAAAATACGTATGATTCTGTAATAAGTCAATGACATTATTTAAATCATTATAGAGGAGGTTCGGACACTTACGAAGCATATCGGACCTAAGGTAAGGGATAACTATTCCAATCTCTTTCTTATCCGAGATTATTATTCGTAAGTATTTACTAGGGTTAATTATGTCATCCATGTCCATGTTTTATAAAATTGTTTTCATGTATGTTTAAAGTCCTTTATAACCATTTTAAAATTTTATTACATGGTATGTAAGGAATATTTTTTTACCATACGAGGTACTTTTTAACTTTTCCGACAAAAGTACGAGGAGAATGTTATTTTTTACTTATACGTCGTGAATGGATTTTTACGGATTCATAACGCCTCATTTTCCTGAAGCTTAATCTACATGATTTTATGACTATTTTCAAGAAAATACTTTTGTTTTAAAAGTTCAAGGCATTTTTTTTTGAAAAGAAAATTATTTTGACAAAGAAAGGTTATTTTCCTCAAGAATACATTTCAAATGTTTTATCAAAACCCTTTTTTTCATCTAATATGACATTATTTCATATGTTTATGTTTCAAGTATAATGTCACTATGATTTACATGGTTTCATTTTTATTATTATGAAATAATATCTATTTCTTTTATATGGATTATGTGATTATGGTATGATGTTTATGAAACCCATTTTTTTCGATGGGTTATTATGAATGATGTATGTTTATTTTGTGGCACAAGTAAGAATGATTTAATTATGAGATGGGTGGGACCAATATCTCCCTCCAATGCATTGGGTAAAGATTTATATTTCATGAGATAGACATGGCTGGAACGGTAATTTAATCTGGTTCAGTGTTACAGGACTGGAACGAGGAGTGAACTCGATTCAGAAAGGGAATTTTTCCACTAAGATGGTCTTGGCACCAATGCCTTGGCTAATATGGAAATCATAACATGTGATTAATGGTTTCCACAATTAAATGTTTTATTCCCATGCTATTTTATCATGATTGATGATCCCTTATGATATATTCCTTACATACTTCCAAGATTCATGTCTTTGCTCAAGATTTTGATGTTTAGATTTTATGTTCAAGTTGTTGCATTCAAATGTTTATGAATTGTTTTATGTTCTCTATGTTCACCCTTACTGGGCATTTGAGCTCACCCATTTTATGTTTTCTTTTCCCATTGATATAAAGAAAGGTTTTAGGTAAGAAAAAAAAGGGGAAGATCTTTATGGGAGATGTTGAAGATCTTTCCCCATGATTAGAAGATTATATTCTGAGTATCCAAAGACACTAAAATATTACTGTCCTTATGTGTCTGTTTTTGTTATGTACTAAGTATTCCGCAAAAGTAATGTAATGTCCATGTACTTCAAGATTTGGGTCTCTACAGCACTTCTCTGTCTATACAAAGGGATGTCCCTTCTTTTTCAATACTGAAAATGGTATTTCTACTCTGTAAAAGATGGGAACAAACCTCCAGTAGTGTACATCCATCCGCAAGAAACTCCGCATCTCAGTAATGCTCATGGGTGGATCCCAAGAAATCACTACCTTTATCTTCACTGGATCCATTGAATCTCTAGCCTCCTGGATGATGTGTCCCATAATGTGGACCTCCCAAATCCAGAACTGGCACTTTGAGAGATTACAGTAATGGTGGTGATCACAGAGTGTATCCAAGACTATCTTAAAGTTTATAGTACGATGCTCCTCCCATGCCGAGAACACCAAGAATTCACCAATAAATACCAAAAATAAATGATTGAGGGAATGCTGGAAGATCCTGTTCATGAGTCCCATGAACACTTCTGGGGAATCTTCCATGCCGAAGGGAATCACCAAGAACTCATAGTGGGAACATCGATGACAAATGTCTTTCATCGGTATTTCCTCATCCCGTACCTGAATCAAATGATATCCTGATTTGATATCGATCTTCGAGAACAACCTCACTACCTTCAGCTGCTTGAAGAGGTCATCAATCCTTTGTAGTGGATACTTGTTCTTCATATTCAACTTGTTCAGGCACCGTAATTCCACACCCAACCTCAAATTCTTGTATGAATTCTTGAAAAACAACACTGGGGATGCCCATGGTGAAATTATGGGCCTCATCAAGCCCTTGTCCAACAATTCCTCCAGTTGTACCCTCAATTCACGAAGCTATGTGGGAGCCATCTGATATGCCAGTGTGGATAACAGTGATTTCTCGGGGTACAGGTTGAAGATGAATTCTACCTAATTTTGAGGATTTATTCCTAGAACATCATCAAGAATTACATCTTCATACTTTCCCACCACTAAAAGAATGCATGGAACCATCTCGTCCACCTCACTAAAGGTGAGGCTGGCCAATTAGTGATTGATATGCTGCACCCTCCTCTGAGAAATTACCTCTTATGCTATAAATGATATCCTCTCACATGTGGAGGAAAAATAGGTTCCATCCTCACGGACACACCACACATTGTGCCTAATACATTCAATATGAGCATGGACTATAGATAACCAGCCCATACCCAATATGACTTCATAAGACATCAAAGCCGCTACTAAGAGATCCCAACCAAATCTCTAACCAACTAGAATATTCTCACACTACCTACACCAGTGAGTAATCATCAAATAGCCTCTCGTAGGAGTCTCTAATCCCAGCCAAATCTCTAACCAACTAGAATAATCTCCCCAATGATTCAGGCCCTAATGAAAGGGTCCTACACCTTGTATGTGGAGTAGGGAGAGAGGTTTGTGAACCTTGTAGAGTACTCAACAACCAACATTCTATCCTATTGTAGTTGAAGTAACTCAATCATGTGCACAAAGCGCACTATCGTGGGGAAAACTCTTTCGGGAATGGCTGCTCAATGTATTTATAGGTGAGGGTCACCTCATTATGCATATGGATGGTCATTCTCTCCCATATCTGTATCTATCCTCGTAAATGGATCACGGTCAATATCTCCATCTGGTCAAGCAGTTTCCTTACTAAGAGGAAGATTGACGTCACTACCTCTACCATTCCTCAGCGACATGAGGATTTATCTCTCCTCTGAACATGGTAGGTCTCTGCCTCTGAAACTCATGCAAGGCACTGAATCTGCGTAAATCCTCTACCGGTAATGCTTACAGTAACTACTATCAACAAGTGGTGGAAATGCCGATGCACCACCTGATGATGCCATCTCTAGAACTATTCCATAAGCCGATGCCTCATCACTAAGCGGGTTGTATACTAGTTCACATATCGGAAGCACAGTTGGGTATCTGTGCAGAGGAATCCTAATATAGATCATGATATACCACAGTCCGAAGATTATACATGCTGAGTTGACTCTTATTCAAGAAGATCACAAGAATACACTAATGAAACTAGTGTTTTCATGTATAGAGTCGAAAAGAAGAATTCAGGGTCCGGGTGTATGGATATGTTGGTTGCCGCACAAACAATGGACTCCCCAAATCTTAATTTTGAATTAAAAACATTTAACACTATTTTGGAAACAGCGATTAATAGACTCTTGGACTTTTTGGTAGAACTAACCACCACTGATACCAATTTGTCACAACCCGTTCCCTGGGGACCATATCATGACATACCCCAATCCCACCTCCCAAAGGCTTGGGGTTGGCGACTAGCACTGAAGGCATCAACATGCGGGTGGGAGGCATTTTTCTGAGTACCTATATAGACACACACGCAACCACATCTCACTGCTAGAAATGTAAATGTGCATGAAACTAAACAACCACTGAGTAAAATTACAATCTCTTGGTTAGATAGTCTGTAATACAAACCCAACAAAAGAAAAACTGAAAATTGGAATGTACATGGAAAACCCTGAAAGTCGTCTTTAAGAAACCCATCAGATGGTTAAGTACAATTTTGTTGCTGGAAGATGTAGAAGTACGCCCCAACTTCCAGGTCTCACTAGGCACCACCGGGTCCTGGGCCATCACGTCCTTTGTCAAGGTGGTGACCGTCTACACTAGACACAACATGTGAGGCTGAAGCCCATGCAAGGGTGTGTAACAATATACTCAGCAGGGACACAAAAACACAAAGGAAATAAGATAATTAAAACCACATAGAAAGCCACGAAATATGATCACAATGTATTATCACAGATCATTATCAGGACACAAGATAGATCACACTAGGTATGATTTAGTGTAGGAAACAAGGCCCATTAGTCACATTATCGAACTACATGGGATGCTGGAGAACTCCTCCTCAATGAGTATAGTGGGTATGTTGAGTCACATTGAAACCACTTCCAACTAACCTCGAACTACTTTGACATTTCTCCCAGATGAGTACCATTGGTATGCCCAGTCACACAAAAGTATCTCTCTACAATGGGCATGTCGGGTCAGACAGTTGTCGCTTACCACTTTGGCTACACCGAGGGACTAGTCTCGTCGAGTGTCAGGGGTCATTCAGGTCACACAGAAGCCTCTCCCCACCATTTTCCTACCATGTCTTACAAAAGACAATTCCCAGTGGTCCATTGTCTTCGATCTATATTGGGTCGCTTGTTAGCAGTCTTTAGGTCTCAACCAGCCATAGAGTTTCCGCACGTGGTGCGCCTAATTTCGATAGAACTACAATGAAAGACAGTTTTTGAATTTAAACAACCATGAAAGCCTCCATATAGTATTTCAAAACAACTTTCTTGTATTGAGGGATTTAACACTGAAAAAATATTGTTAAATAGATGCCTGGTTTGAATGATATTGGTGTTTTTTGAAAAGGGGATGTTTGGGTTTGGTCTCATCTGACCTAGTAGGACCGGCACGGCCCGGATCCTAAGTGATCTGGGTCTGGCCTAATGATATGGGGAGGTTGCAGCCGACACCCTTCCTGGTCCGACACAGGCAACCAGTTCTACCTGGCCGGGATACAGTTGGAAGTCGGGTCCAGCTCCCCCTCACCCTGTGGATTGCCACAGGCCTGCTTCCTCCATCCCAAATCTACGATAGTCCAGGACTCCAAACTGTTCGGCCGACCGGATCTCTAACATGTGGTCAGAGGACCGTCTACTCCTAGGAAGTGCATCCAACGATAGCGAGTCACTCCACTGATGGGACCGGGGGGTCATGTCCTAGCCACCAACCACCGGCCCAGTCGGTGGCTCTTCCTGATTCGTCGCAGTAATAACCAGTCATGGCGCATCACCACCCACCGTCGCAGGCCATCGGGTCCACCCTGGGGTTCTGTTCTTCACACCGATTGTGCGTTCGGCCACCGTGGGGTGCCACCATTGTTTTGAAGGCATAAAATATTTCCTTCCACCATTTTGAATATTAATCCACCATGAACACACAAGGAATATGGGGTCAGGACTTATCTGTGGCAGACTACGCCCACCATATTAGAACTTTAAAAAAAAGTGGAGGCTTGAGATCACAATTATATCAACAATAATTTAATCCCACTATAGAAAACTGAAGAAAAACAGCCTCCCACATGAATGAACAATCCTTGTATGAACCTGTTCATGTGTTGATCTACGCACATAATTTTAGAATAATAATGGGGAAAATATAAAATAAAACAAACCCCTACCTCAATTAACATTTTCTGTAAGAGCATTCATTTCATGGGGATTCAAGAGGTCAAAGGCATTTATCACTCACCGGTCCCATTTTTATAGATGCGTCTAAGTCATTAACTATCTTCCACCATTTTTTGTTGGTCATTGGGGAGAGTTCTTGTCATCAGTTTGTCAGAGAAAAATCAACCCCTTGATTTCCTGTTCTACAACATGTTAACCCATTAAAATAAAACCCATTAGAGCATTTCTGTTACACTATGATGCCACATCATTATTATGATTCTTTTATGAAAGATCTTATCCATTAAGATTCTCAGAAATAAGCCATTAATTATTTACATTTAATGCGCTTCATCACCAAACTGCAGCACCATTGTGCGCAGCTCAACGGTTTTGAAAAATAAAAGAAAATATCTTATTAATTTATTTTATTTTTATCCAAAAAGTATGAAAATTGACTTTTCCATCTGACCCTTGACGGATGAAGTTATGTCCTCTCTAAGAGAATCTTGGAATTCGAAGTTCAACGGTGCCCTATGATCTTTGATTTGAGCACTAGTTTAAAAGTTAGAAAAATCCACATGCACCTTTAATTAAACAAAATTAAAAAAAGTACAACATTTTGTTCCGTGCTCACTAGGCCTCATAAACACATGTCGTCAATGAATGTGTTATCAATATAATTCCATATAATTAAAAAATAATTACCCAGAAATTCTGAGACATTACAAAGACCACACAAAATTGACTTCAATGGAGTATGGGATTAATTTCTTCCACTAGTTGAGTTCTCTTACAATGATAATTTCCACTAAATCGTCCAAATTGCCATATATGAATCCTTTTATGGGTAGAGATGTATAACACCTTTATTTTGATGATGATGTTACTGAATGTATGATTTTCTAACCTGAAATGGTTTAGGAAATGGTAGAAATGATGAAGGCCATTCAACAGGACATAATGGATTCCCAAAGTCTACAGACGAAATATGCAGACAGTCACTGACGGGAAATATAGTTTGAGGTTCTGGATATTGTATTCCTCTAAATATTTCTATGAAGCTGAAACATGAGATTGGGGAAGAAGATAAAGTAATTTCCCATCTAAATTGACCCCTTTAGGATTCTTGATCCCATCGGAGCTATGACATATTGACTAGAACTTCCACAACTATATCCTAAGTACATGATTTATTCCACGTATCCCTATTGAGGATGTACATACCACATCCCTCATATATACTGAATTTAGAGGTGGAATAGTTGGAAAAATGATCTTTATAGTGAGGATCATGAACAAAAGATCTTGGACTACTAAGATAAATCTCTACGCAATATGATTTCTCTCCTGGTTAAAGTACCCTCAAAGAACCACAAATAGAAAGAGGTGTCATGGGAATTAGAGGAAGCGATGAAGGATACGTGAACTCACCTATTTTATCCTTAGTATGTAAAAATAAATTTTATGGGTGAAATTTCACAGTGGGGGACGAATGTAAAACCCTAATATTTTTATGAAATATTTTGATTCAATCGGTATCTTTTTTTTCAAGCAACATAGAGTTTAAACAAGCTGTAATATACTAGTAACATATTATTATTTTGACATGATCATTATAGAAAATCTATTTAATTGGAGACTATGAATATGAATTACCACATTAGTAAATATATTTATTAATAATTTTTAAATAAATAAATAATTTTTAGTAAAGACATTTTATTCTTCAAAAATTTGTCTTCTTCAAAAAATATTTTTATTTCTTTCGATTAGAAACTAAATATAATTAATTTTTAAAAATTAAATAAATATATTTACCAAAATAAAATTTATTTTTTAATTCATCATTTAAAAATTTATTAATATTAATATTGTAATATTTTATAAAAAGTTTTAAATTTTAATGAATAATGAGAAATACAGATTTCAATTAAAAATAATATTTTCTATTAAATAATTTAAAAAATAAAATTATATTTTGGATTATTTTTTAATTATAATTTGTTCATTTTTTTCAATTAATATTATTTTTCTATTTTAAATTAATTTTATACATGAATTTAGTATAAAAACATTTTATAATTAAAAGGGAATTTTTTTAAAAAAAAATTGGTTTTGCTATGTTTTTTCAGTTCAGTGTTAAATTATATTCATTCATTTTTGAGTTTTGAATTTTGAAAAATGGATAGTATATTTGGAATAAGTAGGTCCAAATATAGTAAATAAACCCATTTTATATTCGGTTAATATGAATAGTATCCTTAGTAATGTTTATTACCATGGTTTTGGTAAATCTGTTAATTAAGTGTAATGTTTCTTAGATAAGGACTATAAAATTACCTTAACATTTTCCCCAATTCTTTTTAATATGAATATTTTTACCATAATCATACAAATTTCAAATTTATGATCATTTTAGGACACTTGAATAAGATTTCAACAATTATAGTATTTTTTTAATTAAAAGTCACATATGTCACATATGTTTTTAATTAGTATTGTATTTTTAATATGAAGTTATCTAGAAGATATATTCAACTATAAATTTTATTTTTAAGGATAAAATATTTATATTATAAATCATAATTTATTTTCAATTTTTAAGGCTGAAATAATTACATTAAATTCTTACACATCAATCATGTAGTAAATATTTAATTATTATAAAAAATAAAATAAATGATATTATAAATATTTAAATAACATAGTGTGAGATATTTTAGGGGATACATGAATTAAATTGATGAAAATGATGTGTTAAAAATATAATTTTTTTTAAAAAAAATTATTCTTATTGCCTTGATGATTTTAAATTCATAATAATCGATAGTATCAAAATAGAATGTATTGATATTTTATGGGATTAATATTTTATTAAATTATTTAAAAAGAATAAACTACTAAATACAGAAAATGGGATAATATATGTTCAAAAATTGCATCCCCTATGAATTTAGGTGACATTTAGAGTCCTTTTTCTCTTGAATAATCTTATTATATTTTAGTGCTTCGAAAAATTCAAAAAGTTCCCCTCAACTCGATTAAAATAGGGAAATCATTCCTTCACTTATTTACACAGCATGGAACCATATATCATGACAAAAATATAATAATTTCACTTTTATACATACTCATTTATGTTATTATAGTTCTGTCACTTCTAAAATACCTACCATGTGTCCCTTAGGAGAAGTTATAAAGGAGATCCTTCGTAGAAGAGGTATTCGTATTTACCAACTCTATCACATTTATTTCATCTTCGACCTACTATTAATATGTTATACCCATTATAAAATAATAAATATATTATAATCATTATACTGATATGTTATTGTGATTATTATGAAAATATATCTGACCATTTATCCAATCTATTATGAACAAAATAATCGTGCATGCATACGTACGACTTATCGTCTCCACATAGCGGTTTAATTTGTTTTTCATCACCACTTTACATGGATGGTTATTATTATTTAAATAATATATATATGATTGTGGGTGTGTTAGTTATGAAATTATATTGATACTGGAAAATTAATATATCATATATTTCTCTATCCATTCACTATTAGGGGAATGGTATCGTTACTCGTGCGTATGCATGGCCAAGAACCTCTACAAAGTGATGTGAATAATTTTCCATATCAAACATTAATTAATGGTTATGAAAATGTATTAAATAATTAAATATAATATTAATATATTTAATAAAATTATTTATACGATGAATATATATCCCATTCGCATGAACCGTTCTTACGTGAAAATACATCTATGAAAAAAAAGAAGCATTTAACACCCTAAAGAGTGGTAATGATGGAATATTATTAACATGAGGGTGGTAAAAGGTTAAATAAGAATTATATGTGATATAAGAAATTATAAAAAGTTTTTTATTAATAAGTAACATTATTTAAACCATTATATATAGGGTAAAGCACATTTAACTAACGGAAAGTGAAATGTAAGGGATCTCTTTGAACATCCATATTTCCTTTGAGTTGCGCATTCTCTTTCTTTACCTAAGTTTATATATATTCATTTTTATTGTTTACATAACCTAAATTATATTAATATGTACCAATATTATTTATGTATCTTAATTTATTCTTATTTTTTGGGGAATTATATTTTTTGGATGGTTACCTTCTCTATTCATCTCTATAAGGAAACTTGATTAAAGGGGACTTATTTTTTTCCTTCCCATTTACAAATACACTTGTTAAACAATTTTAATCCTACAATATTATTATAAAATATCTCAATTCATCATGAAAAACTATATTAGAGCATTTCTTATTTAAAAAAAATTCATTTATCCTATTTATAGTCTCTTTATTATTTTCCCTCAAACCACACTATAGTGGCACATTTATAATGTTACCAAATGACTCTTTTTAATGTTTTATATTATATTTTACATAATAATTCTTTATATATTATTATGTTTCTTTAAGAGTTATCATAAATGATTTAAATCCCTTGTTTAATGGATACCATTGTTATACACCCCTAGGTTATTCCTTCTGACATGATTACGATACTCATTTCCTTCAATATGTAACCCTTATGCTTAATCCTTATATTTTAATATTTATGTGGAACACATATGCATATATATGTTATTATGGGTGTTCCCAGATAGAGATCCATTTAATTGGATAATTTTTTAGTCTCATGAGATGTTATATATAGGATTTTGGAGTAAACCTAATCCATTATGTAACTATATCCACCATGTAATATAGTCTTGGAAGTTAGCCTTTGTTTATTTGATAATATATATTTCTCACACATTCCTATTTTTCAATGATAATATTATTCAATGTTCAACATTATATTACACCATGTTTTTATTTATGATCCATTCCTTTTATGTTGTCTTGTTATGCCTTCTAACTTATGTGTTATGCTTCATTTCCATGTTTATTCCCTTACTAGGGTTTTTATGTAACAGAACAAGAATTTATGAAAGGCATTTTTCCATTATTATAGTAATTTAACATAGTATATATCACATATAATCACTTAAAGACCATAATAAATTCATTTCGAATGAAGAATTAATTAAATAATAAGTATTTCTATAAGTTAAGGAACCAACACTGGTAAATAGTTACTTGGATATTTGAATAGTAATATGACCCTTATGAATTGTAAACCATCCAAATGAATAGTAACCACACCCATGAAAGTATAAATAAAATTTAGGTATATTTTAAATAATATTATGGTATTATTTTGCCATAATCTATGTAAATAAATGTTTTACAAATTATTAATTAAGTATTGGTATTTTAATAAGTCATAAATATTTAATTAAAATTTTATGATTAATTTAATAATTTAGATAAAATTTAATTTTTTTATAATGTATTAATAAGTTAATATTTTCATATCATATACTTTTAATATAATTTTAGGTGACTTTAAGTAATTTTTCAAAGAGTTAAAAAGTCACTTATAATTTTAAAATTTGCATTTTCCAAGAAAATGATGATTTTAATTAAAAATGAAATTATTCATATTTATGTAATTATTTTCATAAAATTGAGTTTATTTTTGAGTTCTAAATTTTGAAAAATGGGAATGGTTAATTTTTTGGTTTTTTCTAAATTACATGAATATTTAGTGAATAGTAAAATATAGTAATTTACGGCATATATACATTATAATCTAAATACACTTTTCATTGAGTCATCACTAATTTAGGCACCATTTTTTATAACTCACATGACAACTTACTTTATTTACTCTCAATAATAAACACTAGTTCTTTTCATGAGAAAAATAATTAACAAATGAATTAAATTATGATAAAGCACGCCTCTCCCCCAGTATAAATTCAACCACTCACATCCTCTTATCCTCACACATATCAAGATTTGAGACATGTAAATATTCTACCAAAACATCTCCTAAGACCTTATACCATGTTCAGGAGCTCTTTTTCTTATTAAAAACCCAAAACCATTTCCCTAGGGAGGTTCTCAAGGATGAGAGATTTAAGAAGTAAAATCCTCTTCCCTTTTCTACTAGTTTCTTTTATTTTCTTCCCTTCACCTCCCCTTATCTTATACAAAAACGCATTAAAACTCCAGTATGTTTGATATTATGGAATGATATCATATTAATGTAAGATCTATTATCAAACTTCTTTCTCTCTCTCTTTAATTCTAAAAATGAAATTGAGTCCCATGATGTGTTAATTTACAGACATTGTGGAAGATGCACTTTCATTTTCTTTTAACACATTAAAATATATTAATAAAACCATTATAATGTTTAAAAAATATTTTATTTTTTATTTTTTATCCCTTATTATGTTATGGATGTATTGTATACACATAATGATAAATGATAAAACAAATCGAGTTTGTTGTGGTTGAAAAACTGCCAAAATTAAACAAAAACAATCGTCATTTACTTCTATGTAATTATTCACCATTATACCATATAACAAAATTATTTATAAGATAATATAACTTATATGTTATCATTATTAACTTATAATAATAAATTGGTATATTTATCAAAATTTTACATGAACCACCATTCTTTCATACAAGAAAACCCATCATGAAAACAATGAAAATGAATGTTCATGAGAAATGAAATTAAACTATATAACTCGTAAAATAGACCATAAATTAATATAATAAAACAATAGAGAATAAAATTTATGTATAAGTGGTTCTTTATTTTTAATTAATCAATCAAATGTGATTATAAATGGCATTAATGTGAAGGAAGCATTCGGCAACAAGGTAAGGGGAATTCTTGAACCCAAATCTCTTTCTTTGGGTTTCCCTCTTTCACCCCATTTTTAGTATGTTTATTTCTTAAATATAATTTCTTCATCATTATATTACCTTATATGAGAGATAAATGTTTCCAACTCTATTTTATTATGAACATGATGTTTTCCAAAAAAACTCTTCTTTTAAAAAAATTGAACTTTTAGTTCTCGAGATTGTTTCTTCTTCACTCAAGGTTGATGGTTATTGTATCGAATATGGTATTACTTCTTTAATATGGGAAACCATTTTGTATTGTATTCTTTATAAATTTAAATCCATTCCATTCCATTGGTTATTTTATGTCCATTGTTGATTTTTGTTCTAAGTGGCTTGCATGATAATGTAAATGTTATAATGTTAAGGGTGGGCCTAGAATTTTATAAAACAATGTAAATGTTATGATGTGATGGGTGCACCTAGATTATATAGAGATCCAATGAATTGGTGAATGTGATATATATATTTAGAAAACTATAATATGCATGTACATGATTATATCTTTGTTTTCAAATATGTGTGGTAGTTGACCACTATGACATGATGTTTTATTTTTATGCATTTCCAAATTAAGTTCTTTTATCTAATGATTCCTTCCATGATTATGATGATGATGTTATGATTATTATCACCCCCTGTTATATTATTTCATATTGTTATCTATATTTTTAAGGGTGTTTTACTTCTCCCCTTTTTATGTATATCCTTAGGTGATTACTTGTAATTAGGAGAACATGAGGGACAATAAGATGCTAGAGAAGAATGAATTAAATAAATGTTTATATTTTATTTTGTAATTGTTATTTATTGTCCTAATTTTTCCATGATACTAAACCTATAGATCCTAATTGTGTAATGATTTTATTTTTTCAGTATTTAAAATAATTTAATAGTAATGTATGAAAAAGTAGGGTCGTTACAGATGGTATCATAGGACAGTTAATTAATTTGGGCATTAGGATTAGAGAACCTTAGTCAAAACCCTTAGTATGATACTAAATATAAGTAATCACCCAAGAATAATATTTTTAGAAATTTTTTTACAAAGTGATCCCATAATATATTCCTTTATACTTAAATGCACAAAAGACTATATTTTTCATTTACTACATGTTGACTTATGTTTTGTTCAAACCTTTTCTATTTTAGAAAGTGATGAGAAATAGGAGAAACCCGAAGAAAAACACCTACGAGGGACAATGTAGTGATTGCGTGAATGAAATACCAAATGATTTTGGAGGTGGTGTTCAAAATTTCATAGTGATGTTTACCAACATGTCTCAGGTTATGAAAAATAAGTTGAATAATGTAGAACGACATACTAAGAGGGAGAAACTGGAAATCGAGTGTTTAATGCGGAATGACCACTAATGTTTACCCAATCTTCTGATCCACTAGTCTTAGATAAGTAAGTCAGATTAATATAGAATATATTTTTTGTACCTTAATATATTGAGATAGAGAAAGTGACTCTGGTAGTTTATCCTCTAGATAGAGAGGCTGATCAGTGGTGGGAATTGATTAAAACATGATGACAAGGGACAAAATTGAAGAGATGGAGTGTGAAGAATGCTTGAAATATTTATAGATTCTTTAGTTCATTAAAACCAAACCATAGAAAGGATCTAGAAATTCGAAACATTTGGAGTTTTGAATAAGTTGTTCAATGTTCTATCAAAGTGTTCATGAAGTTTGTTGAATTGTCCCATGGTTATGTTTATAAGAATCAAATTATTGAGTTTCAAGCTAGAGGATCTAATGATAAAGGGGGAATGAAAAATCCACCACCCACGTGTCAAAATTGTGGGAAGAATAATCTTTGGAGCTACCTCAATGGCTTGGTGAAATGCATCAAGAGTGGAAGATAAGGCCACGAAGAACATGAATGATGAATAGATGTGTGGAAGTAGGATAATGTGGTGGAGGAAAGCAGAGCACCACCCATGGTCCAATGCTACAACTATAGGGATCGAGGACACTATGAAAGTCATTGAACTAAACCTCGAGCTCTTGTGGGTAATCAAAATCATCATCCACAAAAGAAAAAAGGAGCAGGGAAAGGATTATTCCATCACTATTGCTAATGTTGATTAGTAAAATTAATTTCCACAAAGTACATCCTTTCTACTCAGTAATGGAATAAGTATTATTTGATTCAGGTTCTATGTATTCATTTATATCTTGTTTATTTACTATAACTATTGAATCAATGTCTTTAATTCTTGAAGTGGAGATATCTATAAAAACAACTAGTGTTTCTTTCATTGAAACAAAGTGATAGAATCTTCTCCTTTGGGAATATGTGGGAATATTATTCTAGAAAATATTTTGATACTTACCTTGTTGGAATTAAAAACAATATTGGGAATGGATTTGATTACATTATATAGAGCACATATAAACCGTCATGAAAATGAAATATCTTTTCATATTCCAAACCATCCCATGCATCTCTACCAATTGATGGAATATCATGAATCTCCTTGGGAAAATCCATCAATTGTGTGGGTGTCTATTCCTTGTGATGAAGCATTCCTCACCCAAATGGTTGAGTTAAAGGAATGTATCAACATAGGGTAAATTCCCAATGTGAGGGAATACAATTATGTTTTTCCAAAGATTTACCCGGACTTCCCCTGGATCATGAGGTTGACTACTCAATAGAACATGTGCCTGGTGCTACTCTTATCTAAACAATTTCCCTATTGGATGGCCCCGATAAAACTAGAGGTTTTAAAGAAGAAGTTGTATGACTATTTGTATAAAGGGTTCATACTCCTTAGTGAATCACCTTATGGTTCATCAATCCTCATAGTCAAGAAGAAGGATGGATCAATGTTGTTGTGTATCGATTATTGGGAACTCAACTAGATCACCATAAATAAAAAGTATCCTCTTCCAAGGATTAATGAAGTGTTAGATCAGTTATAAGGAGCTTAGTATTTCCCAAAGGTGGATCTTCATTTTGGATATCATCAGCTAAAGGGTAAGAATGATGATATTCAGAAGACATATTTCATTACAAGGTATGGGAACTATGAATTTCTATTGATTCCCATTGAACTTACTAATAACCATAAAATATTAATGAATTTGATTAATATATTCCTTCTATAATACCTATACTAATTTTTGATAGGTTTTATTGATGATATTATCATATAAGCAAAGAGAAAGGAGGAACATGGAAAATATATAAGGTTTGTGTTGGATATATTACGAATGGAAAATTTGTATGCCTATTCAGTAAGTGTAACTTTTTTATTCAACAAGTCCCATTATTGGGACCTTTGATACTTGAGGGATGTAATTTCTATGGACTCCTAAACAACAAAGGAAACTAAGGAATGTCACTAACACTATAATGTCAAGGAAATCAGATATTCTCCGGGATTTATTGGGAACCATCTAATTTTTGTGATAAATTTCTCATTATTTTTAAGCACACATACTAAGTTAACAAGGAAATGGGAAAAGTAAGCCTCGATAGAAGAATGTAAAGAAAACACCAATGAGATAAATAAGAGGCTAATATCTACACCTATATTCACATTACCGAAGAGTGGATAAATATTGTGATATACTATGATACTTCAAAGAAAGGCTTGGGTTGTGTACTCATGAATAATTATAATGTCATAGTCTAAGACTCATAAAAGTTGATGATTCATGAGCAGAACTACCTAATGCATGATCTATAGATACAAACTATGATTTTTTCCATCAAAATATAGCAGCGCTAACTCTATGGTGAGAAGTGTGAGATATATAACAATCAAAATATCTTAATGTATATATTCACAAAAGAGGATCTCAACATGAATCAAATGATATGGTCAGATCTAATCAAATACTATGATTTCTCCATTAGCTATCATCCAAGAATGGGAAATAAGGTATCTAATACTCTTAGTAGAAGAGAACCTACTACTTTATCCATGAAGTAGATTGAGAAAGAACCTATCTTAATGGATATTAAGAATATTGATTTGGGAATCATAATAGAAAGGAATACCTCTTAAATTTCCTAGATGATTTCACAACCATCTATCAAAGTGGAGATTAAGGAGGCATAAAGGGATTATCTGTAGTTACTAAAGAAGGTGAATACAATAATGAAAGTAAATATGTAGGGGTTTCATATCGATGATGATGGTGTGATTTGGTTTCGAACAAAGATTTGTATGCCTTCAAGAATTGTGGAAAAAATTATCTATTAAAAATATGCACGTATCTCAACTTTCTCTATCCATTCTAGGAGTACCGAGATGTACTATGATCTCCAATAACACTTCTGGTGGTACAACATGAAGAAAGAGATTGTTGAGTATATCTCAAGGTGTATGATATGTAAAAAAGATAAAGTCGGGCCAAAGAATTCCAAGGGGATGATGCAACCTTTTCTTTTTCATATGTGTAAATGGATTCATTTCATTATGGACTTTGTCACAATTCTCCTGAATACCTGTAAATGGAATAATGTGATATGGGTTGTGGTGGACCGACTCACCAAGACTTCCCACTTTATCGCTATTTGGGAATATCTCTCACTTGAAAAAATTATAACGATATATGTGAAAAAATTGGTGACACTACATGGAGTTCAACACTCGATTTTCTATTATCATAATCTTGGGTTAACATATAAATTTTATAGGATTCTTCCACATTCTTTGAGTACTAAATTAAATTTCATCATGGCCTATCATCCCCAAACTGATGGCCAATCTAAAAGGAAAATTCATATGCTTGAATATATATGATAGGATAATACTCTTTAGAATTCAAAGGTTGATTGGATCACCATCTCACAAGGAATAAATTCTCACTCAAAAATGGCTTCCACTCAAGTATTCATATGGATCCATATGAAGCACTATACAAAAAGTGATATAGAACACCAAACTATTGGAGTTTGTGGCCTATAACCAACTAGTTTGTACTTTATTCATTAATAAAAGCCTTATCACATCTTGATTTTTCTTCTCTGTGATAATGCATGTGATAATTTCCTAAGGATAACTGTTGCCTTAAAGGGTCATAGTGGATCCATGCTATGATGAGAACACGAAATTTCCATAACACAATTATTGAATATATATTATATGGAAAGATGATGTTATTTGAGGGATACAAATAATAATGTCCATTAGGTGTGAGGACTCATAAAACTTTTAGGAACCTTTTCATGGTGTGCACCTTGCTAATATCTAGGAGGATATTATGAGAAAGAGACCCCCATGTAGGAAACACACATCTCATAGTGTCATTGGATGTTCCTATCTACATACGTGTGTATTGGTCATTAGACTTTAATATTTTTATTAATTGTATTACAACTCGTTCACTTAGATGTATTGACAAAAACTGTGATGACACAATGTTCGTAGTGAGGTAGGATATGTTGTGTGCATCCCGAGTAATACTCCATTAATAGATAATGACAGAAAGGATTTTTCCCTTCTATTCCATAAAAAAATTTGATATATCAGTCCCTTTGATTGAATAGATATAGCCTAAATAAATCCATGGCCATGGTAATGTATGGGCGAGTTCAATTCCGGAAAGTCAAAGAAAGAATAATCGAGAACATGGGTTGATGGTAATATCATGAAACCCGCTTGATTCGAGATATGATGACAAAAGGATTATTTTAAACAGTAAGTGTTAGTATGAGGTGACACGTCAATGTAGCGTCAACTTATTTCCCTTGGGTGCCTTGTCCCGTTGCTAGACAATAATCTTGGACTTTAGGCAAGCCCGCATAATGCCAATGAGAAAGAGGCCTAGAGGGTCACACACTAACTATGTCTATGTATCTCAGTTAAATATTAATTTAACAAGTTAAATAAATATTATTCCCGACTGTGGTTTAATAATTTTTTAAGGATGCCTGATCGCATTTATTTAGACACTAGTTATTAGAGAGAATATATTGTGGATGAAATAATATATATTTATTAGTGAGTAATGGAGTTACATGTATTTCAGAAATAAATATCCATTACTCAAGGAATAATAAATGTGGTGGAGGAGATAAAGAAAAATGGAAAATAGAATTAGAAACCATGTATATTGAATATACATGCCATGTAGTTTTATGGAAAACGAGTACACACAATGTATTAATGATTACGCGGCGTTTAGTTTTTTCAGTTAGGATTTTGAGGAAATAATATTGTTTTGTCAAATGATATTTATTATAATCAGTGTGGGCACATGTCAAGGAATTAATCATTCGACATGGGGGGTTCAATAAGAGTTAATGAAATAAATAAAATGTGTAATGTGTTTAACTGTTGTCATAACTCTATAACCTCAAACCCAATTATAAATATCCTCACAACCGCCACTCTTTTACCCAATCGTTGTACATGAAAATTCTAGAGACTTCTCTCATGGACAAAAGAAATCCTTTCTCCATGAACGCTCTCAAGACCGAGAGAGATCCACCACCATCGGATCACGGTGATCAAAGGCGGACATCGCAAGAGAAGGTTCTTCTGTGCTTGCACCTAGAGATCCCTCCAGTGACATGCAGAGATATGTGGAGCACGCGTGGATCACCGCTAGGGGAATCCTAAAATTGGATTCTACTACACAGCGATGGATCACACCGGATCGTGACCAGAGACATCAACGAAGAATGAATTCCATCAAGGTAATTCTTGTCAATTAATTAAATTAATTATAACCAACATATAATGATCCTATCTCTATGGTTCCAAGACTCCCTCTTTTATTATTCGTTCTTCATTTTATTCTGAAGATCTGGTGTTTTACATCGTGATGGATCTAGGATTGATCGTTGTTAATGCTAAAATTAAAGTTGGGCACTCCCACCAACACGCTTCCACTATGCCCAGAACCTACAAGTGGTATTAGTGGGGTTATATCATTTATTATAATTATTTAGTTTTTTATTGATGATTTACACATTTAATAATTTAGTTGTTTCAATTCAAGTTAAATATTCTTAAAAATATGAATCTCGAGATCTGTTCCTCCCATATCGTTTCTCGTTCAACTTACAGAAATAAATTTTTCTTTTAATTTTGATTAAAATAATATAATGGAACTAATCTGGAGGTGACAAATGCTCCTGACCGAAGAACAGCAGAATACACGGCGTGTATTCGGAAGTACACACTGTGTAGTCTCGGATTAATTCATTGACTAGTCTTCCAAATAAGGTCGTGTATTGGATCCTATCTAACTCATTTATGACACCGTGTATTGACCAGGATCAAGTGGAACACTATTTCTGAATTACACACCATGTGTTCCAACTAAACACGACATGTAGTCCCTTCAGGTTAGGTTGGACCGTTTACTCATGGCTTGCCCGACTGGAAACTGTGTAACGTGAAAACTACACGCTGTGTGTCCCACTGAACATGCCTTGTACTACACAATTTTTGAAGTAAATATACACTCCATGTCCCCATGTGTGTATTTTGGATATACGGTGAATAAAAATTACATGTCGTGTAGTCGGAACTACAAGTCGTGTACTCATCCAAATTTTTTCATATTTATGAAATTTTTTTATTATATTATACAATCAATTGAGACGTGTACCATAGTGCATGCATAAAGCTAAGGCACAACACATGATAAGTTTTTTAAATATGTATACTTAATTTATCTTCTTAAAATGATTGGAAATTCACTGGGTTGCTTCCAAGGTACAAGTTACGTACAAGGATAATTTTAAATGAATTTATTTGTTTAAAATTATGATGGATGAGAATATCAAGGAAATTCATAAAAAAAATTTAAGATAAAAGGATTTATTAATTAAAGATAGTTAATTGATTCGAGCATGATTTATCTTAAACAAGAACAATTAAGGAATTGAATTCCAATTTTATTTATGCATAAATATCATTGTCATTGCATGTATGGATGATCATGAGCCAGACCAAGACCTTTGTATGTGAATGGTTTCTTTTAATTTATTTATTTAAATTAAAATTGTTGGCATCCAAGCCTTCTCCTCATTAATATGTAGGGTATGCACACCCAATGATTCTTTTATGTGAAAACACATTTCTATCCCTCAACTGCATGTGAGATAAATGCATATGTAATGGATGGAACTCCTAATCTGGTGGAGGTGGCTCATGTTAGAAGCCAAGGCGAAACAAATCCAAGGAGATACAAAGGTGGATTGGTGGAAAGCTGTAAACATGATCGCGAATGGTTCAAGTTGTTTCTCCCTAGGTCTTGGGATAGTTTATCAAATGCTAGATAAACTAACCAATAGAAAAATCTCTTGATCATACCATATATTTTATTTCTTCCAGTTTCCTTGTTTATTTATTGTGGGTGTGTTGTCACGATCACACAATTAATCAATTTAACATGCATGCAAGATGGAACTAAAATAAAACCGGCTTATATGTAAATATTATCTTATACATGGTTAATCACTTAAGTATATCCCACTTAATATTAACAAGCATGTAATAAAAAATAATAAATTGGAAAATTATGTACAAGGATAAAATCCCTCAAAGAAATATTATGTCGGTATAGCCTTCAATAATCATGGTTCGAATTGAACCACAGTTCAAAGTGCTTGAACAACCCTAGTCGGGGTGCATTCAATTATAGGGGATATCTAATTCAAGGTCTTGGGTTGAATTGAATTTTTTTTCCTCAAGGGTTGACTACCACAACAGGACTTGGTGTGACCAAGAGGCAAAGGTTGAGGAAATCCAAAATAAAAGGATTTCAGGATTGGGGAGTCCACTCAGCAGATCAAGGAGATGTGAGTTAAGGCAGTTTGCATTTGGAATGCCTACCTAAAACCCTTAAAGTTTCTCGACCAACCCTAGTTGGGGTAATGTGAAAGGAAATATGGATCCTTTCCACTAGAATATTAAGGCAAAGTAATATTCCAAAGTCAATGGTGAGGGCTATTGGATTTCGATAAAATAGTGGGAGAATAATAAGTATTTATTTATTTATTTGAATCAATTTTTATATTGTACTAACCCTTTTCTAAATTTAATTTGTAGAAACCACAAGAAAAATGACTTCAAACCTATCATTACGAACCATACTCGAGAAGGAAAACCTTCTCATCGGCACCAATTTCCAAGTGTGGTAGAGGCATTTACATGTCATCCTTTACCAGGAAAGGAAATTGTATGTGCTGGAACTGCTTATTCCAGTTGCGATTGGAAACAAGGCTAGTGATGAGGAACTATCTCTCTATATTAAACACATGGATGATGCCACAGATTTCCAACGTTTCACGATATTGGCCATGTGGAGTGATATTTTGAAGCAACATGAATGCATGGACGTATATAGCTTGATGTCTCACCATAAGAATTCTACCAATAGAAGGTGAGACAAGGGAGATATGATATCTTTAATGATTTGTTTAAAACTAAGCCTGGAGAGTCTGCATCAGCTGGACCTCATGTAGTCAATCTTATTGGCTACATCGAATGCCTGGACATCTTAGGGATAAAAATACTAGATGAGATGTGTATAGATCTCATCCTATCATCACGGCCCAATAACTTCTCATGTTTTATTGTCAACTACAACACGAGTAATAATGAGAAGAGTCTATCAGATCTACTGACCTTGATTATCTAGGTAGACAAGGAAATGGGGCATGAAAAACCCAAAGTCCTTATGGTGAATAAAAAAAGGTAGGACAAGGCAAAGGGGCCAAAGAATTATAAACGGTCTGAAGCCCCCAGAGCATCGTCCCTCCAAAAAGAGGAATATCCAGAGGCAAGGCCAGGAACGTGAGGAAGTGTGGTTTTCATGTGGCAAACAAGTCCATTAGAATAGGAACTGCTACCAAAAGCGTGGGGACTCTAAAGGTGCATTGGTTTTCGAGAGTAATCTTTCAATTTCTACACATTGGGTATTAGATACACCTTGTGGGGCTCACATCAATATTCAAATGTAGGAACCAAGTTTATTTAGAAATATTTCCAGAGGAGAGGTGGATCTTCGAACTGCCAATGGTGCAAGGCTAGCTAAGTTGGCTATTGGCGATTACCACCTCTCATTGCTGACTGTGATGATTTTGGTTTTTCATAACTATTATTATGCACCTAATGTTACTAAGAAAATAATTTTTTTATCTTGTTTGGATATGGATTGATTTATTTTCAGGTTTGGAAATAAGGGTTGTCTCTATTATAAGAAAAATTTATGTTATGGTATGGAAAATTTAAATAATAGTTTGTATGTATTAAATTGAGAACGCCAAGTGTTGGAAATTGATAAAGAAACAAACTAACATGACTCATACATCACCCATTTGTGGCATCACCGACTCAGTCATGTAAATGAGAAGCGCTTGACAAAGATCTTCCAAGATGGCTATTTAGACACTAAAAATCTAAAACCACTTGATAAATTCCAGGCTTGTTTACATGGTAAAATGATCAAGACGCCTTTTGGTGGACCAGGTGAAAGGGACACAGAGCTTCTAGGATTGTTTCACAAGGATTTATATGGACCATTTCCTATAGAAGATATAGGTGGATATTCTTACTTCAAAACATTTACTGATTATTTGAGTAGATATGGCTATGTCTACTTAATGAGGTATAAGTCAAAGTCCTTCGAGAAATTTAATGAAATCACGAATGAAGTAGAGAATCATCTTGATAAGAAGATAAAGTAACTTTTATCGGATCTAGGTGGATAATATCTGAACCAAGAGTTCATCGATCTTCTATGGGAGTATGGGATTCTATCTCATCTCACTCCTCCTTATACCACATAATGGAATGGTGTTAGTGAAAGGAGGAACCTCACCTTGTTGGACATGGTGAGGTCAATGATGAGTCTTGCAGATGTTCCATTATCATTTTGGGGATATTCATTACAAACTACAACATACACATTAAACTGAGTACCAACTAAGGTAGCAAATTTAATTCCATTGGAGTTATGGAATGGAAAGAAACCCATTTTGTTGCACACACGTGACTGAGGATGAGAGGAATTTATAAGTACTTCTCAGGAAACAAACAAGAATATCGGGGAACTAAGTGCATCTTTATAGGATATCCCAAGGAAACAAAATAATATTACCTATATAACCATTCACACAAGAAAGTGATTGTCGCCAGACAGGCCGTCTTTCTCGATAGGGAGCACATCCTCAAAAAGGATAGTGGGAGCAAGATTGACTTCGATGAAGTTGATGCTCAGGATACACAAGAGTTGGTATAGGAATAAGTTCCACAGGTCCCTGTGGAAGATGTTCAAGAAACACAAGTGCTATGTAGGAGCTCAAGAGAGGTAAGGGAACAAGATATATTTGGTTTCCTATTCACCGAGGATGGTGAATCATTATTTTTGGAGAATGATGAAACTACCTCCTAAAAGGAAGCAGTAGAAATCACAGAAGCTATAAGATGGATAGAAGCTATGAATTCTAATATGGATTCCAAGTATCATAACCAAGTCCAGGTTCTGGTCGATGAGCCAGTTGACGTAAAGCCTATTAGATGAAAATGGGTATTCAAGAGAAAACTGGACATGGAAGGTCAAGATAGAACCTATAAAGTAAGGCTAGTGGAAAAAGGATTTAGACAGCGTCATGGAATTTACTATGATGAAACTTTCTCTCCTGTTTCCATGTTAAATCCATAAGAATCATACTTTCCATATCAGCTTACCATGACTACGAGATTTGGCAAATGGATGTCAAAATAGCATTCCTTAACAGGAACCTTTGGGAACATGTCCATATGACACAACCAGAAGGGTTCGTGACACCAGGTGAAGCCAAATTCGTTTTCATGTTGTATAAATCCATTTAGGGATTAAAGAAAGCATATGGGTCATGGAAAATTCGATTTGACAAATCCATAAAGGAATTTGGTTTCGTTAAGAATGAATGTGTGCTATGTGTTTATAATCTGTTTAATGAGAATGCAATTGTTATCCTAGTTGTATATGTTGACGACATATTGCTTATTGGAAATGATGTACCAGTCCTATAGTCTGTTAAAGATTGGTTGAACAAGTGTTTCTCCATGAAGGACTTCGGTGAAGCAGCATACATTTTAGGGAACAAGATCATTCGTGATAGATCCAAGAGGCTGCTTAGAGTATGTCAGGGTACATACATTGACCAGATACTAAGGAGATTTAGTATGGAAAAATAAAAGAGGGGATTGGTTCCAGTGTCACATGGATTGCATATTTCTAAGTAAATTTTCCCCCATACAGAACAGGAGAAAGATAGAATGAGTAAGATCCCATACACATCATCTATAGGATCTATCATGTATTCCATGTTATGTACCAGGCATGATGTTTCATATTCACTAATCATGGTAGGAAGATATCAAGAAGATCCTGGAGAACATCATTGGACAACTATTAAGACTATCCTTAAATATATGAGATGAACTAAAGATAAGTTCATGGTGTATGGTGTAGACAAAGAGCTTGTCATCAGAGGGTATGATGATGACGGTTTTCAGACAGATTAGAATGATTTGAAGTTGCAATCTGGATATGTTTTATGTCTCAGTGGAGGAGCTGTGAGCTAGAAGAGTTCAAAGCAGCCAGTTGTCGCTGATTTTACAGTGGAGTCCGAATATATAGCAGCGTCTGATGCAGCCAAGGAAGCCTTCTGGATTCGGAACATTGTCTTGGAGCTTCTGTGATTCCTATCAGTAAAGATCCTATCACATTGTATTGTGAGAATACTATGGTGGTGGCTCTTGAAAAATAACCAAGGTCACATCAACAGAAAAATAACATAATCTGGATGTTTCACCTCTTGAGGGATTTCTATCAATGGGGTGAATTTGTAGTGAGAAGAGTTTCCACAGACGATAACGTAGAGAACCCCATGACTAAAGGCCTATCTCAGCAAAAACATGAATTTAATGTGAGAGTTACCAGGTTAAAGGTTGTTAGCAGTTGGATCTAGTCCAAGTGGGAGACTTTTGGAGTTCGTTGCCTAGATCCAACTACTTTGTTCGTTATACATTAATAAAAGACTTATCACATCGTGATTGTTCTTCTGCATGACAATGCTTGTGATAATTTCTTAAGGATAGCAGTTTCATTAAAGGGTCATAGTGGATCCCTACTATGATGCGAACTAGAAATGGCCATAACACTTTTCTTGAGTTTACGTTCTATGGCTGGATTATGTAATTTGAGGGACACAAATAATACAGGCCATTAGGGGTGAGGAATCATAAAACATTGAGGCACCTTCTCATGGTGTGCGCCCTTGGTAATATCCAGGAGGATATTATGAGAATGAGACCCGCTAGTAGGAAATCCACATTTCATAGTGTCATTGGATGTTCTTATCTGTGGACATGTGTATTGGTACTTAGACTTTTAGATTATTATTAATGGGTGTCACAACTTGTGTACTATGATTTATTTAGGGATATTGTGATGACACACTGTTCGTAGTGAGGTAGGATACATTGGGTGCATCACGAGTAATACTGCATTAATAGATAATGCGAGAAAGGATTTGTCCCTTCTATTCCATAATGGAAGTAGATATATCAGACCCTTTTATGGAATTGATATAGCATAAATAAATCCATTTCCATGGTAAGGTATGGGAGAGTTCAATTCCGGAAAGTCAAAGAATGAATAATCGAGCACATGGGTGGATGACAATAGCTTTCAACCCGCTTGATTCTAGATATCGTGACAAGGGGATTATATTACACGGTAAACGTTCGTATGAGGTGACGCATCAATATGGAGTCAACTTATCTCTCTGGGATTCCTTCACCTATTTCTAGACAGTAATCTTGGACTTTAGGCAAGCCCGCCAAATGCAAATGAGAATGAGTTCTATAGGGTCACACACTAAGTGGGACCATGTATCTCAGTTAAATATTAATTTAACAGTTTAAATAAATATTATTCCTAACTATGGTTTAATAATTATTTAAGGATTCCTGATCGCATTTATTTCAACAACACTTATTCAAGAGAATATATTATGTACGAAATAATATATATTTATTAACGAGTAATATAGTTACATTTTTTAGGAAATAAATATCCATTACTCAAGGACTAATAAATGTGGTGGAGGAAATAAAGAAAAATGTAAAATTAAAGTGCATGCCATGTATATTGAATATACATGCCATGTAGTTTTATGGAAAATGAGTACACGCCAAGTATTAATGATTACATGGTGTGTAGTTTTTTCAGTGGGGATTTTGAAGAAATAACGCCTTCCACGAAGAACACTCTCAAGACCGAGAGTGATCCACCACCACTGGATCAAGGCAATCGAAGGCGAACATTGCAAGAAAAGGTTCTTCTGTGCTAGCACCCAGAGGTCCCTTCAGCGACGTCCAGAGATACGTGGAGCACGTGTGGATCACTGCTAGAGGAATCCTACACTTAGATTCTATGACGCAATGAAATATCACAATGGATCATGACCAGATACATCAAAAAAAAGAATTACATCAAGGTAATTCTTTCCAATTAATTAAATTATTTATAACCAACATATGATGATCTTATCTCTATGGTTTCGGGACTCCCTCTTTTGTTTTTCATTCTTCATTATATTCCGAAGATCCGAAATTTTACATCGTGATAGATCTCAGATTGATCGTTGTTAATGCTAAAATTAGAGTTGGGAACTCCCACCAACGTGCTTCCGATGCAACCAGAACCTACTCAAACTACAGATAAAATGTTGGTGAAATAAAGATACATGGACCTGATCTTGTGATGGAGATAAAACAGAAGTTTCAATCCATCCAAAAACTAATCAATGATGGTGAGAGTTGGAAAAAGAGTTATACTGACTACCATCAAAGGGAATTCAAGTTCTATATTGGAAATAAATTAATCCTTTGAATATCACCACGGAAGAGGGTAATGTAGTTTGGAAGGAAAGGGAAGCTAATCCCATTGTACATTTCCACCTTTGAGATCCTTGATTGGGTAGAATCTATGTCTTATCACCTTGAACATCCACCGAATATGGATCATGTTCATGATGTGTTCCATGTATCACTCATGAGGAAGTACATAATATATCCCTTGCATGCACTTATCTTAGAGGTGGTACAATGGAAATATGATCTCTCTTATAAGTAGAATCTTGTGAAGATTCTAAACTAGAGAGATAATGTTTTATGCAACAAGACAACCCACCTTGTCAAATTTTTGTGGAGTAACCATATCTATAGAGAAACAACTTGGAAACTAGATGATGTTATGAATGATAAGTACCCTCACCTATTTATGTAAAACGAAATTCCACAAGTGAAATTTCAAAATGGGGAAGAATGTAATGACCCAAACTTTTATTAATGGAATTTCCCCTTTCTTATAGTAATTCGAAAATTTATAAATCACATAAGATCCATTGGATACATTAATAAAAACCTTATAAATGAAGAATTAATTAGATAAGAATTATTTTTAGAAGTTAGGGTACCAATACCAATTAAATAGTAACATGAACTTAGGAATAGTATGATGACCCTTATGAATAGAAAATCAGCTAAATGAATAGTAAGTACACCCATGAATGTATAAATAAAATTTAGGAATCCTATAAATAAACTTATAGTATTATTATATCACAGTATAAGTAAATAAATGCTTAACAAATAATTAATTAAGTGTTGGCATTTTTATAAATCATCGATATTTAATTAAAATTTTATGATTAATTTTGTAATTTAAAGTAAATTTTAATTTCCTAAAATTTTCTACAAAATTAATTTTTTATGACTTATAATTTTTAGATAATTTTATGAGATATTATGTAATTTTTCAATGTGTTATAAAATCTTTATAATATTAAAATCAGTATTTTCTGAGTAAATAATGAATTTAATTACAAATTTAATTACAGATATTTAGAAAAATATTTTCCTAAAATAAATTTCAACTTTTAATTCTAAACATCAAATAATTTTAGCGGTTAATTTTTTTTTCTGAATTACATGAATTTTTGGTGAATAGTAAAATACGGTAATTTAAAGTATATATACATTATAAGCTAAACACAGAATTCATTGGGTCATCTCTAATGTAAGAACCATTGGTTAGAACTAACCTGATCTAATTACTATATTTACTTTAAATAATAAACAATATTTCATTTCAATTGAAAATTAATAAACAAATGAATTAAATAATGAGAAAACACCGCTCTCTTCCACAATAAATACCAACCCTCACACCCTCTTCTCTATACACCTCTCAAGATTTTATCCTTACCCATATTATGCCCAAAACTATCATCAAGCCCATATACTAGGTCCATGTTATCTAGGTATCATCAAAACACCAAAACCTTTTCCCTAAGGTGGATCTCAAAGGGGATAGATTTAATTAATAAAATCTTATTCCTTTTCATACTAATTTCCAATTAATTTCAGTTTTTCTATATCTTATCCCCAACTTATTCTATACACAATTCATGATTACTCTAGTATATTTGATATATTGTAAATCAATCATGAAAATGAAAGATATATCATCAAACTCCTTTCTCTCCCTCCATTTTATTCTAAATGTAAAATCATAATCTGTGATGTGTCAGTCTACCGACATTGTGGTTGACACACACTAATTTTCCTTTAAGGCCTTAAAGGCGGTTAATAAAACCATTATAATTGTTGAAATATATTTTAATGATTATTATATAACCCTTATTGTGTTTTATATGTAGCATATACACATAATACAAATTGATTAACAAAAATGAGTCCTTTGTGATAAAAAAACAACCCAAATTAACCTAAAATGATCATCGTTAACTATTACCAAATGATTAAATATTATACTATATAAGAAAATTCATTATAAGATAATTTAAACATATATAAGTTCATTAATAACATATAAAAACAATTATGGATATTTATCCACATTTTCCATGAATTTCCATTCATGCATTAAATCAAACCAATCATGAAAACTATGAAAATGAATGCTCAAAAATAATGAAATTAAACTATATAACTTTTCTAAATCCACAAAAAGGAACTTAATAAAACTATAATGAATACAATTATTATATAAAAGGGTTTTTCTTTGTAATTAATGAATATAATGTTATTATACATGACCATAATGTGGAGTAATCATTTAGACACATAGTTAGGGGAACTCTCGAACCTAACTATCTTTCACTGGGTTTTCGCTCTTTCACCCCATTTTCAGTATGGTTATTACTTAAATATCATTTCTCCATTATTATATTATCTTTTCTGGGATATAAATTGGTTCCTACTATTGGATCTGGTTATACCAAATATACATAATAAGGGGGGTGAATTGTGTCTTTCACAATTTCTTTGTGAGATTATGATCAGTCCTTTTAACTTTATCAGAAAGATTAAGCAAGGGAAAATAAATAAATAGAAAATGACGCATGATGTATAGTGGTTCAGGGAATAGAATTACCCTAGTCCACTCCACAAACTCAACTCCCTGAGCATGGTGATTTTCATCATCTGGTCCGCTTATCAACAGACCGTTCCACAACTGAGTGCAAGTAGATGACACCTTTACTACTTTAAGGAAAAATAGAGCATTCTCGTTCATACATAGAACTGAACACACAGATTAGTTCAAGAAGTTAGTTACTCAAAGTTGAAAACTATTTGTTCTTTTAAATACTTTCCGGTTGTTCTTCACAATTGCAAGAACACACAATTGATATTAAAATGATCATTGTCTTCCGAAAATATTTTCTTCAGTCAGAAGTAGTTCTGAGCTGATCCAGTTTTAGAAGATCTTGAAATAAATTCAATAAATTCCACAATGTAATATCCACAAAAGTTATTCGATGTTGAATCGGTCAATATTCAATCATGTTATTTCATCATCAGAAAACAGAACTTTGTCGTTCTTCGTATCAGTAGATATGTTAGTCTCGATTCTCTCTGTAAATTGTAGTAGTGAAAAATTAAAGATCATGATATATATTTTCAATGATTCGCCTCTATAAAAAATAATACTGGTATATATAGAATAAAGACGAGCATTCTCCTTTGTAAATTTAGATCCACAAAAGTCACCTTCTAACTCGCAATATTCAAAATTTTGAATAACAGAGCAGTCGTAACTCTCTTGAAAATTTGACATGAAAATCACTTCTTAAAATGATCCTTTGAATCATAAATAAATAGCTTAGAATTTTTCAAATACATGTTTTAGATTTGGGATTTTTATCTGTCTTGAAATTAGCCTAATATTCCACTTACTGACCATTTCTCAATTAAATCATTATTGAAATCTCCTACATGAAACGTAGGGTTGAACTTCATCGCATTCATTCTCTAAACGTAAGTTTCACAATGTATGGTTGATCTCAAACGCATGGTTAATGATCCGTACTATTCTCACCTTACAAATGTAAGGTTGATCTCAAATTTAAAGTTGATGATTCATACTTTTCTCAACTTCCAAATGTAAGGTTGATCCCAAACGTAAGGTTAATGATCCACACTTTTCTCAGTATCAAAACATAAGGTTGATCTAAAACGTAAGTTTGATGATCCATACTTTTCTCAGCTTCCAAATGTATGTTTGATCTCAAACATAAGGGTGATGGTCCATACTTTTCTCAGCTTCCAAACATAAGGTTGATCTCAAATGTAAGGGTATTCACAAAAGTAAGGTTGATGAACCACACTTTTAAGAAACCAAAATAACGTTCCATACTCACATAATGATATTCTTCCATACTTTGATGATTTCCCAAATGTAAGGTTCCTTCCAAAAGTTGGGTTATTCTTCCATACATTGCAAATAATGTATGGTTGTTTAACCATACTTTACCGATATCTCGCAAATTAAATGTCTCATTCTATCCTTAAGCTACGCTACTTAAGGTAGGGTATGAACAGTGTTTCCAGAACACGCTCAAGTAATTTCTGAATGTGTAGAGCTTGAACAGTGTTTCCAGAACACACTAAAAAGATGTGAGGAAGTAGGATAATGTGGTGGAGGAAAGGATAGCACCACCAACTGTCCAATGCTACAACTATATTGAGCAAGGACACTATTCAAGCCATTACACTAAACATTGAGATCTCAAGGGTAATCAACATCATCAGCCACAAAAGAAAAATGAGAAGGGAAAGGATTATGCCATCAGTACTGCTAATGTTGATCAATAAAATTATTTGGTATAAAGTACATCCTTTTTAATTAGTAATGGAATAATTATTTTTGATTCAGGTTCTATTTATTCCTTTATAACTTTCATATTTACTAGATCTATTGAATCAATGTCTTGAATTCTTGAAGTAGAGATATCTATAAAACCACCTAGTGGTTCTATCATTGCATCCAAGTGTTAGAATCTTCTCCTTTGGGAATATGTGGGAAGATTCTTCTAGAAACTATTGTGATACTTACCTTGGTGGAATTCAAAACAATATTGGGAATGGATTTGATCCCATTATATAGAGCACATATAAATTGTCTTGAAAAGGAAATATCTTTTTATATTCCAAATCATCCCATGCATCTCTACAAATTCAAGGAAAATCATGAATATCCTTGGGAAAATCCATCAATTGTGTGGGTGTTTATTCCCTGTGATGAAGCATACCTCACCCAAATGGTTTAGTTAAATGAAGGTATCAACATAGGGGAAATTCCCATTGTGAGGGAATACAATGATGTTTTTTCAAATGATTTACCCGGACATCCCCTGGATCATGAGGTTGACTACTCAATTGAACATGTACTTTGAGCTACTCTTATCTAAACAATTTCCCTATTAGATGGCCCTGTTTAAACTGGAGGTTTTAAAGAAGAAGTCAATGGAGTATTTGTATAAAGGGTTCATACTCCTTAGTGAATCACCTTATGGTTCATCAATCCTCATTGTCAAGAAGAAGGATGGATCAATGTGGTTGTGTATAGATTATCAGGAACTCAACTAGATCACCATAAATAACAAGTATCATCTTCCAACGATTAATTAAGTGTTCAACCAGTTAGAAGTAACTTAGTATTTCTCAAAGTTGGATCTTCATTTTGGATATCATCAGCTAAAGGGGAGGAAGGAAGATATTCAGAAGACATATTTCTTTACAAGGTATTGGAACTATGAGTTTCTATTGATGCCCATCGAACTTACTAATGACCATAAAATATTCATGGATTTGATTAATAGAGTCCTTGTACAATACCTATACTAATTTTTGATAGGGTTTATTGATGATATTATCATATACTCAAATATAAAGGAGGAACATAACAAATATATAAGGTTTATGTTGGATATATTACAGATGAAAAATTTGTATGCCTATTCAGTAAGTGTAACATTTCGATGTAGCAAGTCACATTATTAGGACCTTTGATACTTGAGGGAGGTAATTTCTATGGAAACCTCAACAACTAAGGCAAATAAGGAATGTCACCAACACTCTAATGTCATGGAAATCAGCTATTCTCATGGATTTGTTGGGAACCATCGACTTTTTGTGATAAATTTTTCATGATTTTTAATCACACAAACTAAGTTAACAATGAAAAGGGAAAAGTAAGTCTCGATGGAATAATGTAATGAAAACATAAATGAGATAAATAAGAGGATAATCTCTACACCTATACTCACATTACCAAAGAGTGGATAAATGTTTATGATATATTGTGATGCTTCAAAGAAAGACTTGGGTTTTTTACTCATGAATAATTGTAATGTCATAGTATAAGCCTCAAAACAGTTGAAGATTCATGAGAATAACTACATAATGTCACGACCCGCCCTCGGGGTCCGTGTCGTGACTACCCCAAGCCCGCCTTCCATAGGCCAGGGGCTGGCGACTAGCACCAAGGCGTAAATCCCGGTAAAAAGGGAAGGCATTGCCTTTGAAAAGTAAGCACACACCACAGAGTAAACAAGCGGAAGTAAACACTAAACAAGCAGAGTACAACTGAAAGTGCGGAAAAGTAAATGGGCCAGAATACAAACCCAAACTGAAAGTAAAGTACAACTCAAAAAGGGAAAAACAGCAACTGTAAAGTAAAGGCCGCTACTCCGAGCTGTCCACCGGAAATCCCACCTGAAGGGTGGGTACAGATAGCTCCTCTGCTCCACGGGTCCCACCGTCCGCTCCGTGCTCGTCCCGCCCAGTGGTCCACCTCCGGGTACCGTCCCGCTCCGCAAACCTCAGCTAAGGTCAACGCTGTCCGTCGTCTGCAACCAACACAACGTAGTGCGGGCGAAGCCCGTGCAGGGGTGAGTATAAGCTACTCAGTAGGGACCCCGAGACCCCTGAAGGTCTCTCAAAATCCACAAAGGATAAACCACGAAACAAAGTACAATCACGAAGTAACAACCAACACTGCTTAGGTATATGCCCATACATATACCTAAGTCATCAATTCAAATACGCTCCAACCTCCGAGTCCAAGTATAACTCAGTCCACGCAGGAAAGTATACGTATTCCACAAAGGAAAGTAACAGGATTCAGCTCACACAGGTATACTTCTTCAAGGACGATAAAGATGATCACTGATCCATCTAAGTCGTCGGACCCACGAAGGATCGATAGGTAACTAACCCCCGCAGAAGACCCACACAGGATCGGGCTCACACAGAACCTGTAGGCGCTGGCTCACACAGAACCGCTGAGCGCAAGGACCCACACAGGATCGGGCTCACACAGAACCTGTAGCACTGATCCTCGTAGGACCGCTGAGTGCTGTAGTCGTCGTCGTCGAATCCACACAGGATCTCTGTACTGTCGTCGTCGAATCCACACAGGATCTCTGTACTGTCGTCGTCGCAGTCACAGTAGCAGTTGTAGCAGTAGAACAGTCGCAGCCAGTACTAGGGTTCCCGCACACAGCAAGCTCGTACGGAGGGTCCGCTCCACGAGCCGAGAGGCTGATACATCAACTGTCACGAAGACCGAAGTTGATGTATCCAAAAGTTCCGTATCGTCAACAGGAACTCAACGCAACAGACGGCGCGTCGATCGGACGCCCGGTCTGAGAGTTATAGGCATTTTCGTCTCCGGGGCCCGGTTGGTTTTTAAGGCAAAACCAACCCGACCGTACTCCACCTGCGTCCGAACCTCGGGCGGAGTATGCCAAAAGATCCGTCTCAATAAGAGGAACACTACGCGACTGACGGCACGTCAATCGGACGTCCGTAGCTCAAGATATGAGAGTTTCCGCTCCGAAGGCCCGGTTGGTTTCGTGAACGAACCAACCCGGCCGAACTCAAAGTAATCCGAAACCTTGAGTGTGATATACCGAAACGACCGTCTCGATCCAAGGATCGCGTTGCCGCAGACGGTTCGTCATTCGGAGGTCCGAGGCTCAAGTTATGAGCCAAGAACCGAATCTGGTCCGAAACGGGGGGTCCGGGTCCGGGCCGACCCGGCCCGACCTCCCCCCCTCTGGACGGCGCGGCGGCCGGCGGCGGCGGACGGCGGCGGCGGACGGCGGCGGACGGCGGCGGCGGCAGGCCGCGTGGCGGCGGCGGCGGGCCGCGTGGCGGCGGGCGGCGGCGCGGCGGCGGGCCGCGTGGCGGCGGCGGCGGGCCGCGTGGCGGCGGCGGAAGGCACGCGGGGCTGAGCCCCGCGTTTCACAAAAACGGCACGGCTTTAAGCCGTGCCTTGCTAAGAAACGGCCCCCGCAAGTGGGGGCCGGCTGAAGAAAACTGGGGGGGCTTTGCCCCCCCCTCCTTAAATGAACCGCCCCCCTCATTAAGAGGGGGGTCTTGAAGGACCGGCCGGGGGTTTAATCCCCCGGTTTTTATGACATCCGGCCGGCCCGCTGGCCGGCCGGTTTTTACCAACGGGACCGGAATTTCCGGTCCCGCCCTCGACTTCCGACGCCGGCGGCCCGGCCGCCGGTCTTTCCTTCCGCCGCGGCCCGAAACCGGCCGCGGTCTCCTCGTCTCACCGCGGCCCGGAACCGGCCGCGGTGTTCGTCGTCCGGCGCGGTGCGACGACACCGCGCCCCTTTCGCCGTGCCATGAATCCTCCCAACGCGGCGCGACGGCGTCGCGTTCTTGAAATCTCTCCTCGGCGAAGCGCGACGGGTTGCGGAAAAAAAATAAGCATGTTCATCCGCGTGGTGCGACGGCACCACGCCTCTTGCTTCCACCCGCATGAATAAAACGAGAACTAAGGAGGGGGGGTTCGGCCGTGTTCATGCGGTCCGACCCCCCTCACGTTAATTAATAACATAACTAAAGAATATCCAAAAGCCTCACATTTAGTCATGCTAAAAATCCATGACTCAAGAATGGAATAAAAAATAAACAATAAATAACATCCCCTACCTCTGGATTCAAGAACGATGATCGTCAACGACCCGCGGAAGACGCGTCGCGGTGGTCGGCGTCACGGAAGAAGGACGTCGATGTCGTGAAGCGAGGATTCGAAGTTCTTTGACGACGATTTCGTCGTGGGAAATCGTCGCGGAAGAGATGACGCGGAAGAAGACGTCGTCGGTGTCGCGGGTATGGCGTCGCGAAAGACGATTCCCGAGAACGTGGCGTTCTTCGTCGATGTTCGAAGGTTCTTCGCGTACTTCGTCAAAGCTTGAAGAAGAAGAAGATGAAGGCTCCAAATTCTCTCAAGGTGGCTAGAGAATTCTAACCCAAATAAAATAAGCTAAAGACTTATTTTATTCACACAATTATCAATTTGAATTTCAAAGGTTTGAAATTCAAACAATTCAAACAATTCAACTCCATTAATTAACAAAGTTGTCATGTTATTAAAAGAGGAGTTTAAGGGGGAAGTTGAGAGGTTACTAAAAGATTTAGGGGTTCGTGTGGGCCCCACCACACTTAATCCTCCCAAGGGAGGTTAAGTGGGTGTGGGTCCCACTTCTAACCCCCTTAGGTAGGTTTTTTTTTTATTACGTTTAAATAAAATTTGTTTTACACAATTTTATTTAACTTAACTGAAAAACCCCAAAACGTAACTTTCAACCCGCAACAAACGCAACTCCCGAAAAGGTCTCATTAAGCGAATATCGGCGCTGCGAGTTCATCGGTGCCCTCAGATTTCAATTCCGAGCACCGGATCAAAAGTTAGGAATTCCCGCTCGTTCGTTCACTGAACGTACCCGAGCCAAACTTCGGAAATTAATTCCGGGCACTCCGGGCCTCGGAATCAGGTGCCGTCTGAAACCGCGCTCTTGTAAAAATCCAAAGAAAATTAAGAAAAAAATTCCCTTGAATTTTACGGTCTTTACATTACTCCCACCTCAGGGCTTTACGTCCCCGTAAAGATACAACAAAAACTAGGGAAACAAATGAGGGTACTGAGCACGCATCTGAGCCTCTCGCTCCCATGTGCTCTCCTGGAGATTCCCGTGCTGCCATCTGATGCGCACAAGAGGAATCGATCGCCCACGTAGGACCCACTCCTGTCGATCCTCTATCTCCACCGGGACCTCTGTAAAAGTCGCCCCATCGTCAACGTCAAGCTCCCCATGATCAATGATGTCCGTCGGGTCGTGCACGTATCTCCTCAGCTGAGATACGTGGAAGACGTCGTGCACCCGGTGCAACTGAGGTGGTAGAGCCAGGCGATAAGCCACCTCGCCAATCCTGCTGAGAATCTGGAAAGGTCCGATGAAGCGCGGAGATAACTTGCCGCCTCGGCCAAATCTCCGAATACCACGTCGAGGTGAGACCCGCAAGAAGACGTGGTCGCCATCCTCGAACTCTAGTGGCCTCCGCCTCCTGTCAGCGTATGACTTCTGCCGGCTCTGAGCTGTCCTCATCCGCTCCTGGATGACCTGGACCTTCTCTGTCGTGGCCTGAACCATCTCCGGTCCCACTAGTGCTGACTCCCCTGGGTCTGTCCAGCACAAAGGAGATCTACATGGTCGGCCGTACAACGCCTCGTACGGTGCCATCCCGATGGTGGAGTGATAGCTGTTGTTGTATGCGAACTCCACCAAAGGTAGGTGGTCCTCCCAGCTACGACCAAAGTCAAGGACACATGCACGGAGCATGTCCTCGAGAGTCTGAATGGTCCTCTCCGTCTGTCCATCCGTCTGAGGGTGAAAAGCTGTGCTAAGACGTAGCTGCGTCCCGAACGCCTCCTGTAACCCCTTCCAAAGCCGGGAAGTAAAGCGGGAATCACGATCGGAAACGATAGATGATGGCACGCCGTGGAGCCGCACAATCTCCTGAACGTAGAGACGTCCCAAGCTCTCCACCGAGCCCTGCTCTCTGATGGGTAAGAAGTGTGCCGACTTGGTGAGTCGGTCAACAATCACCCAGATGGAGTCGTGACCTCTGGAAGTGCGTGGAAGTCCAGTCACGAAGTCCATAGATATGCCGTCCCACTTCCACTCCGGAACCTCCAAGGGCTGTACCAAGCCTGCTGGTACCTGATGCTCTGCCTTCACCTGCTGACAGGTAAGGCATCGAGAAACGAACTCTGCTACAGCTTTCTTCATGCCCGGCCACCAGTGCTGTCGTCTGAGGTCCTGGTACATCTTCGCCACTCCAGGATGTACCGCTAAAGGAGAAGTGTGAAACTCCCTCAGCACTTCTTCTCGCAATGTGACTGGTACCAAGGCACGTCCTCTGAAAAGGATGTCGTGCTCTGCTCCAAGGGAGAAACCATCAGGTGCCTGTCCCGAGGATATCTGTGCACACCGTGTCTCGCAGTCAGTGTCCCCGCGCTGTGCCTCCCTGACTCACTGCAGTAGTGGAGGAGTGACTGTGAGAGACTGAAGAAAGGCTGCTCCATCTCTATCCACGAAGGATATCTGCAAAGAGGCTAGCTGCTCCGTCGCCTCCTCGAGTAGCTGAATGCCCGTCCTCCTGCTGAGGGCATCGGCTACTACGTTCCCCTTCCCAGGTGTATAGACTATCTCAAAGTCATAGTCCTGGAGGAACTCGAGCCATCGTCGCTGTCTCAGGTTCAGATCCTTCTGCGAGAAGATATACCTGAGACTCTGATGATCGGAAAAGACTGTAAAGCGCTCGCCCATCAGATAATGTCGCCATGTCTTCAGAGCGAAGACCACTGCTGCTAACTCCAGGTCATGGGTAGCGTAGTTCTGCTCATGTGGCCTCAACTGTCGTGATCCATAGGCGATCACTGCCCGCTCTTGCATTAGAACACATCCGAGTCCGGTCCCTGATGCATCGCAGTAGACCACGTACCCTACTCCCTCTTCAGGCAACCTCAAGATAGGTGCGCTAGTCAATCTCTGCCTCAGCTCCTCGAAGCTCTGCTGACAACTGTCTGACCACACGAAGGGTTTCCCCTTCTTCATCAAAGCTGTGAGTGATGCCGCAACTCTGGAGAAGTTCGGCACAAACCTCCGATAGTATCCAGCTAGTCCCAAGAAACTCTGAACCTCAGTCACGCTCCTGGGTGGCTCCCATGCTAACACAGCCTCAATCTTCGCGGGATCCACTGCAACTCCCGCCTCAGAGATAACGTGTCCCAAAAAGTGGACCTCACGTATCCAGAACTGGCACTTCGAGAGCTTACCATAAAGTTGGTGCTCTCGGAGTGTGTCAAGAACAACTCGCAAGTGATAGGCGTGCTCCTCCTCTGTCGAAGAGTAAATCAGAATGTCGTCGATGAAGACCACGACAAACCGATCGAGGTATGGCTGAAAGATCCTGTTCATGAGAGCCATGAACACTGCTGGAGCATTGGTTACACCGAAAGGCATAACCAAGAACTCATAGTGGCCATACCGACATCTGAAGGCCGTCTTCTGCACATCCTCGTCTCTGACTCTGAGCTGATGATAGCCTGACCTGAGGTCTATCTTCGAGAACCACCGTGCTCCCTTGAGCTGATCAAAGAGGTCATCAATCCTCGGTAGCGGATACTTGTTCCTCACTGTCACCTGGTTCAGGCGACGATAGTCAACACAAAGTCGCAAGCTCCCGTCCGCCTTCTTGGCGAACAATATCGGGGAAGCCCAGGGTGAAACACTGGATCGGCTGAATCCCTTGCCCTGCAAGTCCTCTAACTGTACCCGTAGCTCTCGAAGCTCGGCGGGGGCCATCCGATATGCTGGTGTGGATATCGGGGCTGTCCCGGGGTACAAGTCAATATAAAAGTCTACCTCTCTGCGAGGAGGTAGCCCTGGAACATCGTCGGGAAAAACGTCCGCATACTGATCCACCACTGCAGGAAAACCAGGACTCCGCACTTCAACTGCTCCAAGGATAAGGCTAGCCAACTGATGAGTGATGGGCTGTCCTCTCCTCCGCGGAAGTCCATCCTGTGCTGCTAAGGCTCCCTTCTCGCCGGTGAAGGTGAACCTGCTCCCGTCGGTGCGTACACATCGCACCTTGCGCCTAAAACAGTCAATCTGTGCATGGACCGTAGACAGCCAATCCATGCCCAAGATGACGTCGTAAGGCCTCGACGCTGCTACAAGAAGATCCCAGCCGAAGCTCTCGCCTCCTAGAGTAAGCTCACACTGCCGGCACCAGTGCGTAATCGTCGAGTCTGCTCCCGTAGGAGTCTCTAGCCGTAAGGATCGAGCCAACGGCTCTGTCGGAATCTCCGAGCTCCGAACAAGGGCAGCGGCTATGAAAGAGTGACTCGCTCCTGTGTCTATAAGAACTGCAGCAAGGGTGGAATAGACACAGATAGTACCTCGAATCATCTCAGGTGCGCCGTGGTCGTAGGCCTCTGCTGCCTGGAGCTGTGCCTGTCGCTGCCCGCCAGCTCCCTGTGGTCGGGGTGGACCTCCTGGTGGTGGTGGTGGTAGAGCCTCAAAGCGTCGGCCACCACCAGCTGCTCGTCCAGCTCCTCTGCCTCGTCCGCCTCCTCCCTGTGGACCGCCACGGTCGACCCTCTGCCTCTGCCTCGGTGGTCCATCAACTGACTGCTGCTCCTCGGCACGGCGGGTCGGGCAGTCGCGAGCCATGTGGCCCTGCCCGCCGCACGAGTAGCACTGCCTGCCTCTCGGAAGACTGGCTTCGCGCTGTGTGCCCCGCACTGCTGAGCCAGTGCCCTGAGATCGTCGGCCTGAAGGTCTGGTCTGTCTGGACCCCTGAGTCATCCGTCGACTGCCTGCTGCAGATGACTCTGCCACGTGCCGCCCTGCGGTGGGTCGCTGTGCTGGTGTAGACTCAGCAAGGAAGCTCTCGATCAGAAGTGCCCGCTCCAGTACTCCTGTCTGAGTCGGTATGCTGAGGGAGATCAGTGATGCCCTGATCTCGTGTCTCAAACCCTGCTCGAAGGTCCGGGCCCGGAAGAATGGATCCCGTACCATGTCGGTCGAGTAGCGCGAGAGATCGGTAAACCTCGCCGAGTACTGGGCGACCGTCATGCTGCCCTGCCGCAGCTGTAGAAGCTCCTGGATGAGCACCGCTCGAAGGGTGGCCGGGACGAACTCAGAGCGGAAGAGGCTCTCGAAGTCCGTCCAGAGTAGAGATGCCTCATCGTGCACCTGGAGCATCAAGCTCCACCATCGTCCAGCTGCTGCGTGTAGTAGGCTCGCAGCGAGGATCACCATGAGGTCTGCTGGTGTCCTCACTAGCCTAAACACTCGAACCACTGCCTCCAGCCAGTCCTCTGCTGCCTTGGGATCCGTCTCCCCGCGAAACCTGGGCGGTCGCTGGTGCTGAAACTCATGCAGTGCGCTGAGGCGACGTGCATCGTCAGCGGCTGCTGCTGGAAGCATCGGGGGCTCGGCGGGTAAAGCTACCGCCGGTGCCACTACTGGAAAAGGGCCCTGCACCGAGGCCTCGTCGCTCGGGGGGCTGTCGTCTCGCTCGACTCTCGGAACCCTAGCTGGCTGCCGTCGTGGGGCCATCCTGAAAAGGAGAACAAGAGCACCATCGTCAGAACAGTATACCTGGTGAGCTGAATTAAGTAATCACAAAGAAAACTTTGAAACACACACGCAATCAATGTTTTCGTGCATTAAGTCGGAAATCAGAAGTCAGGGTCCTGGTGTACGGATACGTCGGCCGCCGCACCAACACTGGACTCCCTGGACTGATAACCACACTCAATACGCTAAACATTATTGCTTCACATAGAAAAGATCAGAGTTCGCGGTAGAACCGAACTCCTCTGATACCAATTTGTCATGACCCGCCCTCGGGGTCCGTGTCGTGACTACCCCAAGCCCGCCTTCCATAGGCCAGGGGCTGGCGACTAGCACCAAGGCGTAAATCCCGGTAAAAAGGGAAGGCATTGCCTTTGAAAAGTAAGCACACACCACAGAGTAAACAAGCGGAAGTAAACACTAAACAAGCAGAGTACAACTGAAAGTGCGGAAAAGTAAATGGGCCAGAATACAATCCCAAACTGAAAGTAAAGTACAACTCAAAAAGGGAAAAACAGCAACTGTAAAGTAAAGGCCGCTACTCCGAGCTGTCCACCGGAAATCCCACCTGAAGGGTGGGTACAGATAGCTCCTCTGCTCCACGGGTCCCACCGTCCGCTCCGTGCTCGTCCCGCCCAGTGGTCCACCTCCGGGTACCATCCCGCTCCGCAAACCTCAGCTAAGGTCAACGCTGTCCGTCGTCTGCAACCAACACAACGTAGTGCGGGCGAAGCCCGTGCAGGGGTGAGTATAAGCTACTCAGTAGGGACCCCGAGACCCCTGAAGGTCTCTCAAAATCCACAAAGGATAAACCACGAAACAAAGTACAATCACGAAGTAACAACCAACACTGCTTAGGTATATGCCCATACATATACCTAAGTCATCAATTCAAATACGCTCCAACCTCCGAGTCCAAGTATAACTCAGTCCACGCAGGAAAGTATACGTATTCCACAAAGGAAAGTAACAGGATTCAGCTCACACAGGTATACTTCTTCAAGGACGATAAAGATGATCACTGATCCATCTAAGTCGTCGGACCCACGAAGGATCGATAGGTAACTAACCCCCGCAGAAGACCCACACAGGATCGGGCTCACACAGAACCTGTAGGCGCTGGCTCACACAGAACCGCTGAGCGCAAGGACCCACACAGGATCGGGCTCACACAGAACCTGTAGCACTGATCCTCGTAGGATCGCTGAGTGCTGTAGTCGTCGTCGTCGAATCCACACAGGATCTCTGTACTGTCGTCGTCGAATCCACACAGGATCTCTGTACTGTCGTCGTCGCAGTCACAGTAGCAGTTGTAGCAGTAGAACAGTCGCAGCCAGTACTAGGGTTCCCGCACACAGCAAGCTCGTACGGAGGGTCCGCTCCACGAGCCGAGAGGCTGATACATCAACTGTCACGAAGACCGAAGTTGATGTATCCAAAAGTTCCGTATCGTCAACAGGAACTGAACGCAACAGACGGCGCGTCGATCGGACGCCCGGTCTGAGAGTTATAGGCATTTTCGTCTCCGGGGCCCGGTTGGTTTTTAAGGCAAAACCAACCCGACCGTACTCCACCTGCGTCCGAACCTCGGGCGGAGTATGCCAAAAGATCCGTCTCAATAAGAGGAACACTACGCGACTGACGGCACGTCAATCGGACGTCCGTAGCTCAAGATATGAGCGTTTCCGCTCCGAAGGCCCGGTTGGTTTCGTGAACGAACCAACCCGGCCGAACTCAAAGTAATCCGAAACCTTGAGTGCGATATACCGAAACGACCGTCTCGATCCAAGGATCGCGTTGCCGCAGACGGTTCGTCATTCGGAGGTCCGAGGCTCATGTTATGAGCCAAGAACCGAATCTGGTCCGAAACGGGGGGTCCGGGTCCGGGCCGACCCGGCCCGACCCCCCCCCCCCCTCTGGACGGCGCGGCGGCCGGCGGCGGCGGACGGCGGCGGCGGCGGGCCGCGTGGCGGCGGCGGCAAGCCGCGTGGCGGCGGGCGGCGGCGCGGCGGCGGGCCGCGAGGCGGCGGCGGCGGGCCGCGTGGCGGCGGCGGGCCGCGTGGCGGCGGCGGAAGGCACGCGGGGCTGAGCCCCGCGTTTCACAAAAACGGCACGGCTTTAAGCCGTGCCTTGCTAAGAAACGGCCCCCGCAAGTGGGGGCCGGCTGAAGAAAACCGGGGGGGCTTTGCCCCCCCCTCCTTAAATGAACCGCCCCCCTCATTAAGAGGGGGGTCTTGAAGGACCGGCCGGGGGTTTAATCCCCCGGTTTTTATGACATCCGGCCGGCCCGCTGGCCGGCCGGTTTTTACCAACGGGACCGGAATTTCCGGTCCCGCCCTCGACTTCCGACGCCGGCGGCCCGGCCGCCGGTCTTTCCTTCCGCCGCGGCCCGAAACCGGCCGCGGTCTCCTCGTCTCACCGCGGCCCGGAACCGGCCGCGGTGTTCGTCGTCCGGCGCGGTGCGACGGCACTGCGCCCCTTTCGCCGTGCCATGAATCCTCCCAACGCGGCGCGACGGCGTCGCGTTCTTGAAATCTCTCCTCGGCGAAGCGCGACGGGTTGCGGAAAAAAAATAAGCATGTTCATCCGCGTGGTGCGACGGCACCATGCCTCTTGCTTCCACCCGCATGAATAAAACGAGAACTAAGGAGGGGGGGTTCGGCCGTGTTCATGCGGTCCGACCCCCCTCACGTTAATTAATAACATAACTAAAGAATATCCAAAAGCCTCACATTTAGTCATGCTAAAAATCCATGACTCAAGAATGGAATAAAAAATAAACAATAAATAACATCCCCTACCTCTGGATTCAAGAACGATGATCGTCAACGACCCGCGGAAGACGCGTCGCGGTGGTCGGCGTCACGGAAGAAGGACGTCGATGTCGTGAAGCGAGGATTCAAAGTTCTTTGACGACGATTTCGTCGTGGGAAATTGTCGCGGAAGAGATGACGCGGAAGAAGACGTCGTCGGTGTCGCGGGTATGGCGTCGCGAAAGACGATTCCCGAGAACGTGGCGTTCTTCGTCGATGTTCGAAGGTTCTTCGCGTTCTTCGTCAAAGCTTGAAGAAGAAGAAGATGAAGGCTCCAAATTCTCTCAAGGTGGCTAGAGAATTCTAACCCAAATAAAATAAGCTAAAGACTTATTTTATTCACACAATTATCAATTTGAATTTCAAAGGTTTGAAATTCAAACAATTCAAACAATTCAACTCCATTAATTAACAAAGTTGTCATGTTATTAAAAGAGGAGTTTAAGGGGGAAGTTGAGAGGTTACTAAAAGATTTAGGGGTTCGTGTGGGCCCCACCACACTTAATCCTCCCAAGGGAGGTTAAGTGGGTGTGGGTCCCACTTCTAACCCCCTTAGGTAGGTTTTTTTTTATTAAGTTTAAATAAAATTTGTTTTACACAATTTTATTTAACTTAACTGAAAAACCCCAAAACGTAACTTTCAACCCGCAACAAACGCAACTCCCGAAAAGGTCTCATTAAGCGAATATCGGCGCTGCGAGTTCATCGGTGCCCTCGGATTTCAATTCCGAGCACCGGATCAAAAGTTAGGAATTCCCGCTCGTTCGTTCACTGAACGTACCCGAGCCAAACTTCGGAAATTAATTCCGGGCACTCCGGGCCTCGGAATCAGGTGCCGTCTGAAACCGCGCTCTTGTAAAAATCCAAAGAAAATTAAGAAAAAAATTCCCTTGAATTTTACGGTCTTTACACATAACACGTGATCTAGTGATACAAACTATGATTTTTTCCTTCAAAATCTAGCGGTACTAACTCTATGGTCAGAAGTGTGACATATATAACCATAAAAATATCCTAATGTACATATTCACAGAAGAGGATCTCAACATGAATCAAATGATATGGTTAGATCTAATCAAATACTATGATTTCTCTATTCTCTATCTTCCATGAATGGTAAATAAGGTATCTAATACTCTTAGTAGAAGAGAACCTACTACTCTTTCCATGAATCGGATTGAGAAAGAACCTTTATTAATGGATATTAAAAAGATATATTTGGGAATCATAATTTAAAGAAATACCTCTTACCTTGCCTAGATGATTTCCTAAACATTTATCAAAGTGATGATTAAAGATGCATAAAGGGATGATCTGGAGTTACTAAAAAAGGTGAATATGGTAAATAAAGGAAATATGGAGGGGTTTCATATCGATGATTATGTTGTGATTTGGTTTGGAACAATGATTTATATGACTTCTTGAATTGTGAAAAAGGATCTATTGGAAAATGCATGTATCTCAACTTTCTCTATCCATTCTTGGAGTACCGAGATATATTGTGATCTCCGATAACACTTCTGGTGGTACAACATGAAGAAATAGATTTTTAGTATATCTCAAGGTGGATGATATGTCAAAAGGATAAAGTTGAGCCACAGAAGTCCAAGGGGATGATGCAACCATTTCTTTTTCATATGTGTAAATGGTTTCATTTCATTATGGACTTTGTCACAATTCTCCTAAATACCTTTAAAAGGAATAATGTGATATGGGTTGTGGTGGACCGACTCACCAATACTACCTACTTTATCATTATTTGGGAATATCTCTCTCTTGAAAACATTATAACGATATATGTGAAAAAATTGGTGAGACTACATGGATTTCAACACACTATTTTCTATGATCGTGATCTTGGGTTAACATCTAAATTTTATAGGATTCTTCAACTTGCTTTGAGTACTGAATTAAATTTCATCATGGCCTATCACCCCCAAACTGATGGCCAATCTAAAAGGAAAATTCATATGATTGAATATATATGATAAGATAAAACTCTGTAGGATTCAAAGGTGGATGGGATCACCATCTCACATGGATTAAATTCTCACACAAAAATGGATTCCACTCAAGTATTCATATGGATCCATATGAAGCACTATACAAAAAGTGATATAGAACACCAAACTGTAAGAGTTTGTGGCCTACAACCAACTAGTTTGTACTTTATTCATTAATATAAGACATATCACATCTTGATTATTCTTATGCGTGACAATTCATATGATAATGTCCTAAGGATAACAATTGCGTTAAAGGGTCATAGTGGATCCATGCTATGATGAGAACCTGATATTTCTATAACACTATTCTTGAATATATGTTATATGGAAGGATGATGTTATTTGATGGACACAAATAATAACGGCCATTAGGGTTGAGGACTCATAAAACTATAAGGAACCTTCTCATAGTGTGCGCCCTTGCTAATACCCAGGAGGATATTATGAGAAGGAGACCCCGAAGTAGGAAATCCACATTTCGTAGTGTCATTGGATGTTCCTATCTGCAGATGTGTGTATTGTTCATTAGACTTTAATATAATTATTAATGGGTATTACAACTCGTGCACTTAGATTTATTAACAAAAACTATGACGACGCACTGTTCGCAGGGAGGTAGAATACGTTGGGTGCGTCACGAGTAATACTAAATTAATAGATAATGAGAGAAAGGATTTTTCCCTTATATTCCATAACAGAAGTAGATATATCAGTCCATTTGATAGAATTTATATAGCCTAAATAACTCTATGGTCATGGTAATGTATGGGCGAGTTCAATTTCGGAATGTCAAAGAAATAATAATCGAGCACATGGGTTGATGTCACTAACATGTAACCCGCTTGATTCGAGATATCATGAAAAAAGTATTATATTACATGGTAAGTGTTCGTATGAGGTTACACATCAATGCAGCGTCATCTTATTTTTTTTGGGTGCCTTGTCCCATTGCTAGACAATAAACTTTTACTTTAGGAAAGCTCGCCTAATGCCAATGATAAATAGGCCTAGAGGGTCACACACTAAGTTTGTCCATGTATCTCAGTTAAATATTAATTTAAGAAGTTAAATAAAGATTATTCCGACTGTGGTTTAATAATTATTTAAGGATGCCTGATAACTTATATTTCAACACTAGTTATTCGAAGGAATATATTGTGGGTGAAATAATATATATTTATTAGCGAGTAATGGAGTTACATTTATTTAAGAAATAAATATCCATTACTCAAGGAATAATAAATGTGGTGGAGGAAATTAAGAAAAATGGAAAATAAAAGTACACACCATGTAGTTTTATGGAAAATGTGTACACGCCATGTATTAATGATTACATGGCGTGTTGTTTTTTTAGTCGGGATTTTGAGGAAATAATATCATTTTATTAAATGATATTTTTTATAATCAATGTGGGTGCATGTCAAGGAATTAATCATTAGACATGGGGGGATTCAATAAGAGTTAATGAAATAAATAAAATGCATAATGTGTTTACTTATTGTCATAAATCTATAACCTCCAACCCAATTATAAATATCCTCACAACCGCCACTCTTTTCCCCAATATTTGTACATGAAAAATCTGGAGTATTCTCTCATGGTCGAAAGAAATCCTTTCTCCAAGAATGCTATCTAGACCGAGAGAGATCTCCCCCCAACAGATCAAGGCGATCAAAGGCAAACATCGCAAGAGAAGGTTCTTCTGTGCATGAACCCGGAGATCCCTTTGATGATGTTTAGAGATACGTGGAGTACGTGTGGATCACCGCTAGGGGATTCCTAAAATTGGATTCTACAACACAATGATGAATCACATCGGATCATTACTGGAGACATCAACGAAGAAAGAATTCCATCAAGGTAATTCTTGTCAATTAATTAAATTAATTATAACCAACATATGATGATCCTATCTCTATGGTTCTAGGACTCCCTCTTTTATTTTTCATTCTTCCTTTTATTCTTAAGACCCAGCATCTTACATCGTGCCGGATCTCGGATTGATCGTTTTTTATACTAAAATTAAAGTTGGGCACTCCCACCAACACGCTTCCACTACGCCCGAAACCTACAAGTGGTATTAGAGGGGTCATATCATTGATTATAATTATTTAGTTTTTCGTTGATGATTCCCACATTTAATAATTTAGTTGTTTCAATTCAATTTAATCGTTCTTCAAAATCTGAATCTCGAGATCTATTCCTCCCCTATCGTTTCTCGTACAACATACAGAAATGAATTTTTCTTTTAATTTTGATTAAAATAAAATGAAGGAACTAATCTGGTGGTGCCAAATGCTCCTGGCCATACAACACCAGAATAAACGGCATGTATTCGGAAGTACATGTTGTGTAGTCTCAGATTAATGCATTGACTGGTCCGCCAAATCAGGTCGTGTATTGGATCCTATATAAGTCATTTCTGACACCGTGTGTTGACTAGGATCTAGTGGCACATAGTTTGTGAATTACATGATGTGTGGTCCTACTAAACATGTCATGTAGTCCCTTCGGGTTAGGGTTGGACTATTTACACATGGCATTCCTGGCTGGAAATCATGTAATGTGAAAACTACCCAGCATGTGTCCCACTGAACACGACATGTACTAAAAAATTTTTGAAGTACATCGACATTCCATGTCCCCATGCATGTATTTTGGATGGACGATGAATAAAAAGTAAATGTCATGTAGTCAGAACTACACGTCGTGTACTCAACCAAATTATGCATATTTATTAAAATTTATTATTATATTATACAAACCCTTGAGATGTGTACCATAGTGGATGCATAAAGCTGAGGCACAACACGTGATAGGTGTTTTAAATATGTGTACTTAATTTATCATCTGTAAATGATTGGAAATTCACTGGGTTGCCTCCATGGTACATGTTACGTACAACGATAATTTTAATTTAATTTATTTGTTTAAAATTATGATCGATTAGAATCTCAATGAAATTTAGAAAATGTTTTAAGATAAAAGGATTGATTAATTAAAGATAATTAATTGATTCGAGTGTGATTTATCTTAAACAATAATGATTAAAGAATTGAGTTCCAGTTTTATTTATGCGTAAATATTGTTTCATGTATGGATGATCATGAGCTAGACCAAGACCTTTGTATGTGAATGGTTTCTTTTAATTTACTTATTTAAATTAAAATTTTTGGCATGTGAGCCTTCACATCATTAATATGTAGGGAATGATCACCCAAGGATTATTTTATATAAATATACCTTTTTACCCCTCAACTACCTGTGAGATAAATGCATATGTAATGGATGGAACTCCCAATGTGGTGGAGGAGGCTCAAGTTAGAAGCCAAGGCAAAACAAATCCAAGGAGATACAAAAGTGGATAGGTGGAAATATGTAAACACGATCCCAAAAGTTTCAAGGTGTTTCTCCCCTAGGTCTTGGGTTAGTTTATCAACCACTAGATAAACTAACCAATAAGAAAATTTCATGATCATACCATATATGTTATTTTTGTCAATTGCATGGTTTATTTATTGTGGGTGTGTTTTCAAGGTCACACAATTAATGAATTAAATGAGCATGCAAGATGGAACTAAAATAAAACCGGCTTATATGTAAATATTATCTTAGACACGGTTAATCACTTAAGTATATCCCACTTAACATTAACAACCATGTAATAAAAGATAATAAATTTGAAAATTATGTACAGTGATAAAATCCCTCAAAGAAATATAAATTCTGTATAGCCTTCACTAATATTGGTTAGAATCGAACCATAGTTCAAAGTGCCTGACCAACCCTAGTTTGGGTGCCTGCAATTATCACGGATTTCTAATTCAAGGTTTTGGGTTGAATTGATTTTTTTTCATCAAGGTTTGACTGCCACAGTAGGACTTGGTGTGACCAAGAGGCAAAGGTTGAGGAAATCCAAAATAAAAGGATTTCAGGATTGGGGAGTCCACTCAACGGATCAAGGAGCTGTGAGTTAAGGTAGTTGACATTTGTAATGCCTACCTAAAACCCTTAAAGTTTCTTGACCAACCCTAGTTTGGGTAATGCGAAAGGAAATATGGATCCTTGCCACTATAATATTCAGGCAAAAAAATATTCCGAAGTCAATGGTGAGGGATATTGTATTTCGATAAAATATTGGGAGACTAATAAGTATTAATTTATTTATTTGTCTCATTTTTTATAAAGTACTAAACCTTTTCTCATTTTAATTTGTAGAAAAATCAAGAAAAATGACTTCAAACATATCATTGTGAACCATAATCGAGAAGGAAAACCTTCTCACTGGCACCAATTTCCAAGAGTTGTAGAGGCATTTACATGTCATCCTTTGCCAGGAGAGGAACTTTTATGTGCTGGAAGAGACTATTCCAGTTGCTCCCGGAAATAAGGGCAGTGATGAGGAACTACCTCTTTATATAAAACATATGGATGATGCCACCGATGTCCAATGTTTCACGCTATTGGCCATGTCTAATGATCTCCTAATGAAACATGAAAACATGGACATGTATAGCATGATGTCTCACCTTAAGGATCTCTACCAAGAGAAGGTGTGACAAGAGATATATGAAATCTACAATGATTTGTTTAAAACTAAGGCTAGAGAGTCTATGCCAGTTGGGCCTCATGTAGTCAAGCTTATTGGCTAAATCGAATGCCTGGAAATCTTGGGGATAAAAATCTCAGATGAGATGTGTATAGATCTCATCCTATAATCACATCCCAAGACCTTCTAAAGTTTTATTATCAACTACAACACGAGTAATAATGAGAAGAGTCTATCGGAACTTCTGAACATGATTCTACAGGTAGATAAGGACACGGGGCATGACAAACCCGCAGTCCTTATAGTGAATAAGAAAATAAAGGACAAGGAAAAGGGGCCAAAGCCTTATAAATGGTCTGAATCCCCCAAGTGTCGTCCCTCCAAAAAGAGGAATATCCAGAGGCAGGGAAAGGAATGGGAGGCAGTGTGTTTTGCATGTGGAAAACAAGGCTATTGGAATAGGAACTGCTCCCAGAAGAGGGGGGACGCTAAAAGTGCATTCGTTATCGAGTGTAATATTTATATTTCTACACATTGGGTAATAGATACAGCTTGTGGGGATCACATTTGTATTCAAATATAGGAACCATGTTGATTTAGAAAGATTTCTAGAGGATAGGTGGATCTTCGAGCTGCCAATGGCGCAATGCTAGCTGAGTTGGCTATTGGCGATTACCACCTCTCATTGCTGACTATGATGATTTTGGTTTTGCATAACTATTATTTTTTGTCTAGTGTTACCAAGAAAATAATTTTGGTATCTTGTTTGGATATGGATGGATTTATTTTCTTGTTTGGAAATAAGGGTTGTCTTTTTTATAAGAAACATGTATGTTATGGTATGGAACATTTAAATAATAGTTTGTATTTATTAAATTACGAAAACCAAGTGTTGGAAATCGATAATGAAACAAACTCACATGACTCATACATCACCCAGTTGTGCCATCACCGACTCGGTCATGTAAATGAGAAGCGCTTGACCAAGCTCTTCCAAGATGGCTATTTAGACTCTACTGAGCTCAAACAACTTGATAAATCTCAGGCTTGTTTACATGGTAAAATGATCAATCCGCCTTTTGGTGAACAAGGTGAAAGGGCAACAGATCTTCTAGGATTTTTCCACACATATGTATGTAGACCATTTCCAGTAGAATATAGAGGTGGATATTCTTACTTCAATACATTCAGGGCTTATTTGAGTAGATATGGCTATGTCTACTTAATGAGGTTTAAGTCAGAGTCCTTAGAGAAATTTAAGGAATTCACGAATGAAGTAGAGAATCAGCTTGGTAAGAAGATAAAGAATCTTCGATCAGATCGAGGTGGATTATATCTGAACCAAGATTTCATCGATGTTCTTCGGGAGTCTGGGATTCTATCCCAGCTCACTCCTCCTTATACCCCACAGTGGAATGGTGTTAGTGAAAGGAGGAACTGCACCTTGTTGGACATGATGAGGTAAATGATGAGTCTTGCAGATCTTCTGTTATCATTTTGGGGATATGCATTACAAACTGTAGCATACACATTAAACTGAGTACCATCTAAGTCAGCAAATGGAATTTCATTTGAGTTATGGAATGGAAAGAAACCCATTTTTTTGCACACACGTGTATGGGGATGCAAGGCATTTTTAAGGCCTTCTCAGGCAACAAACTAGCATATCGGTTCATGAACTGTATCATTATAGGATATCCCAAGGAAACAAAAGAATATTACCTATATAACCCTTCACATAAGAAATTTATTGTCACCAGACAAGCCGTCTTTCTCGAGAGGGAGCACATCCTCAAAAATGATAGTGGGAGAAAGATTGACTTTGACGAATTTTATGCTCAGGATACACAATAGTTGGTACAGGAACAAGTTCCACAGGTCCATGTGGAAGAGGTTCCAGAAACAGAAGTACTACATAGGAGCTCAAGAGTGGTAAGAGAACCAGATAGATTTGGTTTCCTATTCACCAAGGATGGTGAATCATTATTGTTGGCGAATGATGAACTTCTCTCCTACACGGAAGCAGTAGAAAGCTAAGAAGTTATAAAATGGCTAGAAGCTTTGAATTATAAGATGGATTCCAGGTATCATAACCAAGTCTGAGTTCTGGTCGATGATCCAGTTGACATAAAGCCTATTGGATGAAAGTGGGTATTCAAGAGAAAACTGGACATTGAAGGTCAAGATAGAACCTATAAAGTAAGGCTAGTGGATAAAGGATTCATACAGCGTCAAGGAATTTACTATAATGAAACCTTATCACTAGTTGCCATGTTTAAATCCATAAGAATCAAACTTTCCAAAGCATCTTACCATGACTACGAGATTTGGAAAATGGATGTCAAAATATCATTCTTTAAGAGGAACCTTTAGGAAGATTTCCATATGACACAACCAGAAGGGTTTGTGACACCAGGTGAAGCCAAATGGGTTTTCATGTTTTATAAATCCATTTATGGATTAAAGAAAGAATTTGGGTCAAGGAAAATTATATTTGATGAAGCCATAAAGGAATTTGGTTTTGTTAAGAATGAATGTGTGCTATATGTTTATAATATGTTTAATGACAATGCAATGTTATCCTAGTAGTATATGTTGACGACATATTGCTTATTAGAAAGGATATACTAGTCCTATAGTCTGTTAAGAACTGGTTTAACAAGTGTTTTTCCATGAAGGACTTCAGTGAAGCATCATATATTCTAGAGAACAAGATCATTCATGATAGATCCAAGAGGCTGCTTAGACTATGTCAGGGTACATACATTGACCAAATACTGAAGAGATTTATTATGAAAAAATACAATAGGGTATTGGTTCCAGTGTCAAATGGCTTGCATATTTCTAAGAAAATGTACCCACGGACAGAACATGAGAAATAAAGAATGAGTAAGATCACATACACTTTGCCTATAGGATCTATCATGTATGCCATTTTATGTATCAGGCTTGATGATTCCTATGAACTAAGCATGGTAGGTAGATATCAAGAAGCTCTAGTAGAACAACATTTCACTACTATTAATACTATCCTTTAGTATCTAAGATAATATAAGGATATGTTCATGGCGTATGGTGGAGAGGAAGAGGTTGTCATTAGAGGGTATGATGATGCTGGGTTTTAGATAGATCAAAATGATCTGAAGTCACAATCTGGATATGTTTTTTGTCTCAATGGAGGAGCTGTGAGATAGAAGAGTTCAAAAAAGCCGGTTGTCGCCGATTCTAAAGCGGAGTCCGAATATATAGAAGATTCTGATGCAGCTAAGGAAGCCATCAAGATTCGGAACATTGTCTAGTAGCTTGTGTGATGGCTAGAAGTGAAGATCCTATCTCGTTGTATTGTGACAATACTGCAATGGTGGCTCTTGAAAAATAACCAAGGTCACATCAACGGAAAAAGCACATAATCTGGAAGTATCACCTCTTGAGGGATTTATATCAATGGGGTGAATTTGCAGTGATTAGAGTGTCATCATAAGAGAAAGTAGCAAACCCCATGACTAAAATCCTATCTCATCAAAAGCATGAATATCATGTGAGAGGTACTGGGGTAAAGGTTGTTAGAAGTTTAATCTAGTCCCAGTGGGATTATGTTGGAGTTCGTGGACTAGATCCAACTACTTTGTACTTTATTCATTAATAAAAGACTTATCACATCGTGATTGTTCTTCTGTGTGACAATTCATGTGATAATGTCATAAGGATAGAAGTTTCATTAAAGGTTCATAGTAAATCCCTACTATGATGAGAACCCGAAATGGCCATAACACTTCTCTTGAGTTTATGTTCTATGACCGGATGACGTTATTTGATGGAAAAAAATAATACAGGCCATTAGGGGTGAGGACTCATAAAACTTTGAGGTGCCTTCTCATGGTGTGCACCCTTGGTAATATCCAAGAGGATATTATGAGAACGAGACCCGCTAGTAAGAAATATGCATTTCATATTGTCATTGGATGTTCTTATCTGCGGACATGTTTATTGGTCCTTATACTTTAATATTATTATTAATGGGTGTCACAAATCTTTTATTTGATGTATTGATGAAAACTGTGATGACACACTATTCACAGTGAGCTAAGATACGTTGAGTGCATCACGAGTAATACTGCATTAATAGATAATGCGAGAAATGATTTGTCCTTTTTATTCCATAATGGAAGTAGATAACTCAGGCCCATTTAATGGAATTGATATAGCCTAAATAAATCCATGGCCATGGTTTGGTATGGGCGTGTACAATTCCATAAATTCAGAGGAAGAATAATCAAGCACATGGGTTGATGGCAATAGTATTCAACCCACTTGATTTGATATATCGTGTCAAAGGGATTATATTACACAGTAATCTTTCGTATGAGGTGACACATTAATGCGTCATCAACTTATTTCTCTGGGGTTGCATGACCTATTGCTAGACAGTAATCTTGGACTTTAGTCCTGCCCGTAAAATGCCAATGAGAATGAGGCATATAGGGTCACACACTAAGTGTGTCCATGTGTCACAGTTAAATATTAATTTAACAATTTAAATAAATATTATTCTTAACTCTGGTTTAATAATTATTTAAGGATGCCTAATCGCATTTATTTCAACAATAGTTATTCGAGAGAATATATTGTGGACGAAAAAATATATATTTATTAGCGAGTAATGTTGTTAAATATTTTATGAAATAAATGAATATTGCTCAAGGACTAATAAATGTGGTGTAATAAATAATGGAAAATGGAAAATAAAATTACATTCCGTGTATATTGAATATAATCACCGTGTAGTTTTATGTAAAATGAGTACACGCCAAGTATTAATGATTACACGGTGTTTAGTTTTTTCAGTTGGGATTTTGCAGAAAGAACTCCTTCCTCGAAGAATGCTCTCAAGACTGAGAGTGATCCGCCACCACCGGATCAAGGCGATTGAAGGAAGACATCGCAAGCGAAGGTTCTTCTGTGCTAGCACCCGGAGATCTCTTCGGCAACGTCCAGAGATATGTGGAGCACGTGTGGATCATCACTAGAGGAATTCTATACTTAGATTCTACGACGCAATGATGGATCAAACCGGATCGTGACCGAAGACATCAACGAAAAAAGAATTCCATCAAGTTAATTCTTGTCAATTAATTTAATTATTTATAACTAACATATAATGATCCTATCTCTATAGTTTCAGGACTCCCTCTTTTGTTTTTCATTATTCATTATATTCCTATGATCCAGAGTTTTACATCTTGATGGATCTCAGATTGATCATTATTAATGCTAAAATTAAAGGCGGGCACTCCCACCAATGTGCTTCCGATGCGCCCAGAACCTACAAAAACTACTGATAAAATATTGGTGAAATAAAGCTACATGGACCTGATCTTGTGATGGAGATAAAAGAGAAGTTTCAATCCATCCAAAAACAAATCAATGATGCTCAGAGTTGGAAAAAGAGTTATACTGACAACCATCAAAGTGAATTCGAGTTCTATATTGGATATAAATTCATCCTTTGAATATCACTATAGAATAGGGTAATGTAGTTTGGAAGGAAAGGGAAGCTAATCCCATTGTACATTGCAACCATTGAGATCTTTGATCGGGTAGAATCTGTGTCTTATCATCTTGCACATCCACCGAATATGGATCACGTTCATGAAGTTTTCCATGTATCACTCCTGAGAAAGTACATAACAGATCTCTCACATGCACTGATCATAGAGGTGGTATAATGGGAAAATGATCTCTCTTATAAGGTGAATCTTTTGAAGATTCTAAATTAGAGAAATAATGTTTTACGCAACAAGACAACCCACCTTGTCAAATTTTTGTGGAGGAACCATATGTATAGAGAAACAACCTGGAAAATAGATGATGTTATGAATGATAAGTACCGTCACCTATTTATGTAAAACGGAATTCCAAAAGTGAAATTTAAAAATGGGGAAGAATGTAATGACCCAAACTTTTATAAAAGGAATTTCCCCATTCTTATAGTAATTTCAAAATTTATAAATCACATAAAATCGATTAGAGACATTTATGAAAACTTCATAATTTTATGATTAATTTAGTAATTTAAAGTAAACTTTAATTTCTTAAAATTTTATACAAAATTAATTTTTTTATGGCTTATAATTTTTAGATAATTTTTGAGATATTAAGTAATTTTCCAATGTGTTATAAAATCTGTTATAATATTAAAATCAGTATTTTCTATGTAAATAATAATGTTAATGACAAATTAAATTACTGAGCTTTCATAAAATATTTTCATAAAATAAATTTAATTTTTTAATTCTAAACATCGAATAATTGTAAGGGTTAGTTTTTGTTTTTTCTGAATTACATGAATTTTTTGTGAATATTGAAATACGGTAATTTAAAGTATATATACTATTAGGACCAATAAGAGCCTATATACCCTGAGAGGGGGGGGGGTGAATCAGGGTGTGGATATTCTTTTTCAAAGTTTTTTTCGCCCCACTGGATCTTGACCTCTTTATTACAATGGTCACTTTGTTTTCACAGGTGTGTTTAATATGGTCACTTATTTTCTTCTTTCTCAAATGATGATTCTTTAAATGCCATGCAGGGAAGTAAGCAGGTAGACACAGAGATTTTTACTTGGTTCACCCTCGCTGCGATACGTCAAAGGAGCATACGCCGACAAGTTTCCAGTCATACTAAATTCCACTACTCTTCACTAGATGTGGATACAATGGTTCAGGAATAGTCACTCTGTCCTAGGCTCACTGCCTTTACAAGGTTTAGGGTCATCTCACTGCTTTCCCAAGGGCCACTCCCTATTTCTCTCTCTCTGGCTCACTGCCTGTGGAGAGGATAACCTTCTTCCTCTTCCTTTTCTCACTGCTCTGGGAAGGATCCACTCACAGTTTTAAGACCTGTAGGTCTCTTCATTTTCATGAGGGAATGTATCTTTCTCTTTAGGTACATGTTCTGTTGAAGCCCAACTTTCAGCCGTAGATGAATCTCACATTGCACCGAAGGTATCGGTAAATCTTCAATCTTCCACACGGCCCAAAATATGGCCGGGGAATCAACCTTACATGGCGTGTAAGTCTACCTCGGCGCGCATGTATCGGCGTGCAAGTCACAACAGGCATGAAAGTCCTCCTCAGACACTTGCGCGACATAAGCATCCCCAACTCCAAACATGCACGACTCTCTTCCTATTATGCCCAAACCAATATTGGTGTGCAACTGCCAACCGACACACAACTTCTCACACTGGCATGCAACTTCAACCCCCTGTGTGCAACTTCACCTTTGCGACCACACACCGCTTGCGCGACCACCACACCAGCGCGACGAGAGGTCTGATTTCTCAAAGTGTTGACCTCCAGTGAAGAATGAGTATGGGTGGTCCATTATTTCTAGGAATTTGGAACACCCTGTGTGATGGCGCGGAAGTCTCTCCTCGGCGCGCAAGTCTCGGCGTGCATGTCTCTTCCCCTACAAGTCACTTGCGTGACACAATAAATACTTGCACGACCCTAATCCCTTTGACATATTGTGATGATCTAATCCTGAAAAACATATGGCACAATAGTTTCAATGATTTCAAGTACACGGCGCGCAAGTCGCTTTTCCAAAAACCACTTTTCTTTATTTGACGATTTTCAAGCCCAAAAATTTGGCAAACACTGGAAAACGGCACCACCTTGTATATGCTCTTTTCGTACCGCGTCCAGATCATCCATTGCTTTGTCGATGTTCTTGAATCAAACATAGATCGTTGACCACATCTCTTGAACTCAATATTCCACCATGAGATCCTCTTTTCCAACAAATGTTTATGTCATATATTTTCTTTGTCAACATCAAGTCAACAAACACAATCACCTAAAAAATGCTTCAATGATACCTTGAGGGGTTTTTTTCCCAACAATATCCCCTTTGGGTTTGTTTAAAACTCTTCCATAAAAAGATACATCATTAATTCTTCAGCCATCATTCACCTATTGCGATTCTGATAGCAATCAAGGATTTACTCAACACATACTCTAAGACTACATGAGCAATGCTCGGTAAGAGAAACAAGAGTAAATGAAAATTTAATCAATGAATCACTTCATCTCTGATACCCACTATTGACATTAAACTGATACCAATTGTTACCAAACTGATACCAATTTTTGGAAATATTCTTACCACTCTCCAACACCACTCTTCTGCTTTTATCACGATCCTCAGTTGTCATGATATCTATTCTTTGATTGATCACTTCTAGCATCGTCAGATATCATACTCCCCCCCTTTCTCATTGCTCTCCCTATCTCGCTGCTTCACTTGCCAGCTTCTCTCGGTATCTATCATGATATCCCAAACTTCCACACTGTCTCCCCCTTGAACAATCACTATTTTCTCCCCCTTTGTCAACGAACCCAAAGGTCACTCCTTTGAAGTTGGTAACAAAGTATAGAACACATATCAGCAAATTTTGGGAAAAACACATCATACCTCGGGGAGAGGGGGGGGGGGGGGGGTTCTACATCCACACTCTTTTATGTGTGGGGAGTCAACTGAACTCCCAGATCTAGTCGATGCCTTTCAAATGTTTCCCTGGGTAAGCTCTTTGTCAGAATGTCTGCAACCTGTAGTTCCGTAGGCACATACTCCAACTTCACAATTCCATGCTCAACCTTCTCCTTGATAAAATTATACTTTATCTCAATGTTCATTGTCCCTGAGTGATGGATGAGATTTTTTCTAATATTAATAGCACTTGAGTTATCACAATATATTCTGATCGGAGACTTCACTTCAATTCCTATGTCTTCAAGCAGCTACTTCATCCACAATAACTATGTGAAAGCTTGAGTGGCCTCAATATACTCATCATCTGTGAAGCTTAATGAAATGCAATATTTATTATTACTTATCCATGAAATACACAATCCACCAAGATAGAATGCACCTCCTAACATTGATTTTCTGTCATCTGCTGATCTAGCCCAATCTGCATCTGTGTAACCCAATAACACTGATTGAGATTTTTTATTATACATCAGAGCAAAATCCACAGTGCCTTTGATATACCGAAGTATTCTTTTCACTACAATCATGTGGCTTTCCTAGGGATTACTCTGATATCTTGCTGCTTGGCATGTGGAGAAAAAAATATCAGGACTTATTGTGGTAAAGTACAACAGAATTCCAATAATTTTCCTATATTCTGTGATATTAACTGCCTTTCCATCCTCATATTTTGATAATTTCATCTGGGTAGCAACTAGAGTTTTCATCTCCTTGGAATTATCCATTAAAAACCTTCTTAAAACCTCTTTGGCATATTTATATTGAGAAATGAATGTTCCATTCCTTCTTTATGTCACCTGTAGACCAAAGAAAAATGTTATCTCTCCAATCATTGACATTTAAAACTCATTCTTCATGAATTTGGAAAATTTTCTGCATTGAGTGTCATCTGATCTGCCAAATATTATGTCATCGACATCAACCAGCACCATCATCCTTTCATTACTATTGTTGTTGAAATAGATGTTGTAATCAAATCCCCCACACTGGAAACCAAGATTCTTAATGTATTGATCAAGCCTTGGGTACCATGCTCTTGGTGCTTGTTTCAGCCCATACAACGCCTTCTTCAGCCTACAAACTTTGTTCTCATCCTCATGAATGAGAAAACCATATTGCTTATCAATATACACCTCCTCTTCCAGAACACCATTCATGAATGTGGATTTGACATCCATGTGGGACACTTTGAATTTTCTTTGCACTGTTATGGACAAAAATAATATGATTGTCTCCATCCTTGCAACATGTTCAAATGTCTCATCAACATCTATTCCTTCTATCTTGGTATATCCCCTGCACACTAGCTATGCTTTTTTTTGAATCACTATTACATATGCATTCATCTTGTTGCGATAGACCAATTTATCCCCGATGACATTCTTATTTGCTGGCCTCGAAACAGTCTCCCCCTTCTAATTCTTCTCAATCTGATTTATCTCACTATTCGTGGCTTGAACCCAGTTTTTATCTTCAGTAGCATCAGAAAAGCATTTCGGCTCATCCAGTGATAATAATGATGCCTGATACAGTGATTTCATTTTCATTGTCTGAACTGGAACTGACAAATCATTGATGATGTTCTACATATCAATTTCAGCTCGACTCTTTGGCTTCTGTGCAGATAAGGGTTTTACATCCTCATACTCACCATCGGTATCTTCTTCTGAATCAACTTCAGACACTTCTGATCTCCATGAGTCTCTTACCACTTCCTCACTTTTAACAGAAATCCTATCACTGTTTCATTGTTCAATAACGTCATTTCTTCGAAGTTCATTTCTCAGATTTTTGTTGAAACATTATGGATACTCACTCGCAGCTTCTTGGTATCCTGAAAAAGAGTCTACTGATACCACATTGTTAGATTAAAATAAATAAGCATGAAATGCTTGATTATTTCTACTTCCCCCGCAATATGTCTTCCCTCCATAGAAGACAACTGAGTCGAGTCATTAAATTATTGCATTGATGGATCTTGCATCTGATTTTGTTATTGAATGCTCCCCCTATGTTATGGAACTCTTCCTGGGGTTAGTCCTTGTATTTAGACTCATAACCATTCTTCTCCTCATGCATCATTTATTATAAACATTCACTTGTAATTGATCTATTAACAAAATATCTGTGCCAACTAAGTTAGGACTCAGTGTAGGAAACAAGAGTTAATATTAATAACATAATAACTTCCTATTGCACTATGTTTCTCCCTTTCTTCTTTGACTTTGTTACCTGATTTGAGTCAATTGAAACCCTGAAGCATATCACTTTTCCACTTTGCATCTTTATATTCCACATCCCCTTGGATCGTATCTCCGTAAAACCTGAAATATTTGAATCATCAGTTAATAGCATTTACATACATAGGGAGAGGGGTTCTTCTGAAATACTCATGACGAGGATTTTTGTTGATCCTGATGGGTCAACCCTTTGATTCATTCCTATAAACCATCACACTATTTCCTTATTTATTCTAGCTATCTAGACAATTTTAACTGATCTGGCCATATGACTAGGCATTCTTTACTCACATTCTGAGCCTTTTTCTGATTTATAGATTCTACTGGTTTGACATTTTTCACAATTTGGGGCTTAAACCCAGTAGTACACATTTCCGTCTTTGATGTTCCCCCAAAATTCCATTTCCCTTGATTCCTTCCCGGACCAAGAATATCTCTTCATTACATTTTCCATTTCTTCTTCCACCATTGCAAGGATCTTGCACCTTCCTCCACTTTTCTCTGTGGAACACGAAATGCGAATTTTTCAATACATTATTTTTTCTATATTTCTTTTATCAGATGTCTGAGTAACCACACTCTTTTCCACTGGTTGTGAGTCCTCCATTGAACTTTAATTCTTCTTTATCACAGCAAGAGTAGATCTCCCCTTAATCTTCTAGTTTTGTTCTCATTCTCTCCTTGAGATCTGTAGTGAGTATAATGGAGGAGGTTCCTGATACACCATTCATTCAGCTACATGTGATTCCCTTGAGGCTCTAAGCCTATTCTTCTCCTTACCACATTGTATCCTAGTGTAGAATCTCTCATTATGAATCATTGAGGTCAATAATCTCCTTTCGAGTTCATTTTCTTTTCTTTCATTCTTCTTGCTAAAATTTCTTGCCAAATGCCAATAATTTGAACATATAAAACATCTTCATCAAAGGAATACCTTGTTTTATCATTTCTATGTTGAGATGATGATACACCTTGAGTTCTTCTTCTTACATGGGGCTATTGAGCTTCCGAACACATACTCATGGTGTTTCCCATTCTTCCACAATAAAAACATCTAATGGATGCTTTCCTCTGAGAGATTCTTATTTCTAATTTCTCATGACACATATTTTTCTTCTCAGATCTGGTAATGTTTCTATTTTCACAACCTGAGATGTATTCATGTGCCTCTAAACATAAGCTTGATGTGTGTCCATGAATCCCGCAGAAATAGCACATATCGTCACTAATTCTTGAAACTGTCCTCCTAGGCCAATCTCCAGCACCTACATGATTTTTCATACCTCTGGATATTTTCACTGCATTTATCTTATCCTGCATAAGAGTGGGATCATCATATCCAAATCCATATTTTCCCAAAAAAAGGATGGCCTTTGGAACGATACAATCCTTTCATGCTTCTCCTCTGATGTAGCATATTTTTCTTTCATTTTATCGTCATCTACCAAAGGATAATCAAATAATAAGTGCAGTGCATCCTTCATCATGGGAATATATTCAGATTTATATTTCCCCATTTCTTTCTTCACGGATTCTATTTCTTCCACCAGTTACTGAATCATTTTATCTCTAGATTCAAGTTTAGTATCAAGTTCCTTCTTGAGAAGCTTCCCTCTACTCATTTCGTCTTCCAATTCCTGTGTCATCTGACCTATTATGCCACCTGGCTCCTTTAATTTCAAATTTTCCTGAGCAACAGATTCAGAGATGATTGCATTCTCTTGTTGTAGTCGTTGATTCTCCTAAACTAGATCTGATAGATGTGTAGTACGTTCAAAATTTTTGGCTTTCAAAATCTCAATTTCATCTCTGTACACATTCATTCCCATAACATCAGCTTTGTGATTTTCTCTCATTATAGATAACTTTTGCAGTTCTTCGGCTTGAGAATCATTCTTCCCCTTTAGATCAGTGGCCACATCAATAAGCCTTTCATTTAATCCTCTTATCTTTTCAAACTCTATTTCCTTTTCTTGGATCTTGATTAATTTAGATTTCATCTCTTCACCCAATTTCTAATTCAATTCCTTTGCCTTGTGCACAACTTCCACTTTTTGACTTCTTGGTGTTTCTTCATCATCAGTGGTTCCAATATAACTTGGAAAATCAGGTTCTTCACTCCTTCCTTCAGCATCATTTAATGAGTAAGTATTTTCATAGTATGATTCATCCAAATCATTTTTCTGTTCACTACATTATTCCTTTAACTGAATCACACTCTTCCATTGACACTTCCACAGTGGGTAATTCCACCCACTTTCTGCTTATTCTTTGATGTTCTTCCTTTTTCCATGGCACAATATGATAACAGCAGACTGGATCTTTTACATGAGAAATCTACTGAACCAGGTCAGAGCAAAAAAATATGATAAATGAAACCATCCCTTTGATACCAATTGTTAGGACCAATAGGGTCCTATATACCCTAAGAGTGGGGGGGGGGTGTAAATCAGGGTATGGATATTCTTTTTCAAAGTTCTTCCTACCCGACTGGATCTTGACCTCTTTATTACAAGGGTTACTTTGTTTTCACTTGTGTGTTTAATATGATCACTTATTTTCTTTTTTATATGATGAAGGTGATTTAAATGCTATGCAGGGAAGTAAGTAGGAAGACATAGAGATTTTTACTTGTTTCACCCTCACTAGGCTACGTCCAGGGAGCATACGCCAACATGTTTCCGGTCGCACCAAATTCCACTATTTTTCACTTGATGTGGATGCAATTGTTCAGGAACTACCACTCTATCCCACGCTCATTTCCTTTACAATGTTCTGAGTCAGCTCACTGCTTTCCCAAGGGTCACTCCATGTTTCTCTCTTTTGGCTCACTATCAATGGAGAGGATCACCTTCTTCCTCTTCCTCTGCTCACTGCTCTGGAAAGGATCCACTCACAGTTTATAGACATGTAGGTATCTTCATTTCCATGAAGGAATGCATCTTTGTCTTTATATAGATGCTCTATTGAATCCCAACTTTCACCCATAGATGAATCTCACTTTGCACCGAAGGTATCGAGAAATCTTCTAGCTTCCACGCGGCCTGAAATATGGCCGGGGAATCAACCTTTCTTGGCGCGCATGTCAAACTCAGCGCACAAGTATCGGCGCGCAAGTCACAACTGGCACATAATTCCTCCCCAGACACTTGCGCGACACAATATTCCTCAACTCAAAACTTTCACAACTCTCTTCATTTTATGCCCAAACCAATATTGGCGTGCAACTTCAAACCGGCGTGCAACTTCTCACATTGGTACGCAACTTCAACCACCGGTGCGCAACTTCACCTGCGTGACCACACACCGCTTGCGTGACAACCACACCTGCGTTGAGGGAGCTATGATTTCTAAAAGTATTCCACTCCAGTGAAGAATGAGGAGGGGTGGTCCAGTATTTTTAGCCATTTAGAACCCCCTGCGCGATGGCACGCAAGTCTCTCCTCGGTGCGCAAGTCTCGGCGCGTAGGTCTCTTCCCTTGCAAGTCAACTGCACGACCCAATTCCAAACTTGCACGAACCTCTTTACTTTACCATATTTTTATCTTATGATCTTCAAAAACCATAGGCGCGCATGTTCTCAAGCTTCCAAGGCATCAGCGTGCAAGTATTTATCATGGCGCGCAAGTCACTTGCGCGACACCGTCAATACTTGCGCGACACTTATCCTTTTTCCATATTTTAATGATCTAATCTTGAAAAACATATGGTGCACATGTTTCCAAGCCTTCAAGTACATGACGCACATGTCCTTTTTTCCAAAAACCACATTTCTTAATTTGATGATTTTCAGGCCCAAAAATTTGGCAATCAATAGAAACGGGGTCATCTTGTATTGGTTCTTTTCGTACCGCCTCCAGATCATCCATTCCTTTGTCGATGTTCTTGAATCAAACATAGATCATTGACCACAGCTCTTTAACTCTACATTCCACCATGAAATCCTCTTTGTCAAAAAATTTGAATTCCATTGTTTTTCTTTGTCAACAATCACCACTCAGATGTCCACTTTGTCAAAAAACACAATCACCTCAAAAACGCTTTAATGATACCTTGATGGATTTTTGCCCAACATATACATTATAAGAAAAACAAAGAATTAATTGGGTCATAGTTGATGTAAGAACCATTGGTTAGAACTAACCAGATCTAATTACTATATTTACTTTAAATAATCAACATTATTTCTTGTAAGGAAAAAATTAATAAACAAATGAATTAAATAATTAGAAAACACCCCTCTCCTCCACTATAAATACCAACCCTCACACCCTCTTCTATATGCAACTCTCAAGATTTGATCCTTACCCATATTATGCCCAAAAATATCAAAAATCCCCTATTCTAGGTCTATGTGCTCTTTTTATCATCAAAACACCAAAACGTTTTCCCTACGGTGGATCTCAAAGAGGAGAAATTTAATTCATAAAATCCTCGTCCTTTTTCTACTAATTTCCAATTAATTTCATTTTTTCCATATATTTTTTCCAACTTATTCTATCCACAATTTATGATAACTATTTTATATTTGATATATTGTAATTCAATCATGATAATCGAAGATATATCATCAAACTCCTTTCTCTCCCTCAATTTTATTCTAAATATAAAATCATAATCTGGGATGTGTCAGTCTACCGAAATTGTGGTTGACACACATTCATTTTCATTTAAAGCCTTAATGGAAATTAATAAAACCATTATAATTGTTGAAATATATTTTAATGATTATTTTATAACCCTTCTTGTGTTTTATAAGTAACATATACACATAATACAAATTTATTAACAAAAACAAGTTCGTTGTGATTGAAAAACCACCAAAATTAACCTAAAACGATCATCATTAACTATTATCAAATGATTAAACATTATACTATAAATAAAAATTCATTATAAGATAATTTAAACATATATAATTTCATTAATAACATATAATAACAATTCTGGATATTTATCCACATTTTACACGAACTTCTATTCATGCATTAAATCAAACCAATCATGATAACTATGAAAATGAATGCTCCCAAATAATGAAATTAAACTATATAACTCTTATAAATCCACAAAAATGAACTTAATAAAAGTATAACGAATAAAATTATTGTATAAAATGGTTTCCATTTGTAATTTATGAATATAATGTTATTATAAAAGACTATAATGTGGAGGAAGCATTCAGACACATGGTTACGGGAACTCTCGAACCCAGCTATCTTTCATTGGGTTTTCGCTCTTTTACCCCATTTTCAGTATGTTTATTACTTAAATATCATTTCTACATCATTATATTATCTTTTCTGGGATATAAATTGGTTCCTACTATTAGATCGGGTCATACAAAATATACACAAGAAGGGGGTGAATTGTTTCTTTTACAATTTCATTGTGAGATCGTGATCAGTCCTTTTAACATTATCAGAAATATTATGCAACATAAAATAAATAGAAAATGGCGCACGATGTATAGTGGTTTGAGGGAACAGAATTCCCCAAGTCCACTCCACCAACGCTCTACTCCCCAAGCTTGGTGATTTTCACCATCCGGTCCTCTTATCAACAGACCATTCCACAACTTAGTGCAAGTAGTTGACACCTTTACTACATTACAACAAAATAGAGAATTCTATTTCATACACAGAACCGAACACACAGCATAGAATGAGAAGTTAGTTACTCAAAGTATAAAACTATTTGTTCTTTGAAATACTTTCCAGTTGTTCTTCAAAATTGCATGAACACGAAATTGATATTCAAATGATCCGTGTCTTCAGAAAATATGTTCTTCAGTGAGATGTAGTTCTGAGCCGATCTAGTTTTAGAATATCTTGATATATATTCAGTAACTTCCACAATAGAATATCTAAAAAAGATATTAGATGTTGAATCTGTCAATCTTCAATCATGTTCTTTCATCATCAGGAAGCAGAACTTTGTCGTTCTTCGTATCAGTAGATATATTGGTCTTGATTGTCTCTGTAAATTGTAGTAGTGAAAAATTCAAGATCATGATATATATTTTATATGATTTGCCTCTTTAAAAAATAATACTAGTATATATAGAATAAAGATGTTCGTTATCCTTGGTAAATTTAGATCCTCAAAAGTCACTATCTAACTCACAATATTAAAAATTTTGAATAACAGTGCAGTCGTAACTCACCTGAAAATTTGACATGAAAATATCTTCTTAAAATGATCCTTTTAATCATAAATAAACGGATTAGAATTTTTCAAAGACATGTTTTAGAATCGGGATTTTATTCTGGCTTGAAATTAGCTTAATATTCCACTTACTGAAGATTTATCAATTAAATAGTTGCTGAAATCTCTGACATGAAACGTAGGGTTGAACTTCATCTCATTCATTCTCTAAACGTAAGTTTAATAATGTAAGGTTGATCTCAAAGGTAAGGTTAATGATCCTTACTATTATCAGCTTCCAAATGTAAGGTAGATCTCAAATGTAAGGTTGATGATTCATACTTCTCTTAGCTTCCAAATGTATGGTTGATCTCAAACATAAGGTTAATGATCCACAATTTTCTCAGCATCCAAACATAAGGTTGATCTAAAACATAAGGTTGATGATCCATACTTTTCTCAGCTTCCAAATATGAGTTTGATCTCAAAATTAAGGTTGATGGTCCATACTTTTCTCATCTTCCAAACATAAGGTTGATCTCAAACATAAGGCTATTCAAAAAAGTAAGGTTGATGAACCATACTTTTAAGAAACAAACATAACGTTCCATACTCACATAATGATCTTCTTCCATACTTTGCTGATTTCCCAAATGTAATGTTCCTTCCAAATGTAGGGTTATTCTTCTATACATTACAAATAATGTATGGTTGTTTAACCATAATTTTCCAATATCTCACAAATTAAATGCCTCATTCTATCCTTAATCTACGCTTCATAATGTAGGGTATGAACAGTGTTTCCAGAATATGCTCATGTAATTTATGAACATGTAGATCATGAACAGTGTTTGCCGAACACGCTAAAAATGATTTCCGAATATTTTGAAAAATATTCCATGCAAATTCAATGCTTTAATATTATCTCAAAATAGAAAAATAAATAATATCAATTTCCTGAAATATCCTCAAAGTAAAATTAAAATAATTTCAAATAAGTTTGTTTTTGAGCTTCAAAATCATCATAAAGAGATATAGTATTGTTCTCAAAAATTTCCCACATTAAAAATTATATAATGTTGAAAACAACACTTTTTCAACAGTATCCCCCTTTTAAATGATCACAAAACTCATAAAATAACCAATGAAATTAACATAAAAAATTAATAAAGATAGTTTATAATTTTTCAAAGAGGAAAAAAATGTTTATAATTTCTCCAAAAAATTATAACTCAATATTTTCAAATAATTTCTCCCCCTTAGAAAAAGGATTTAAAAGCATACACAAATTTAATTTTCCATTTTTGTGAAATAAAATAAAATTAATTTTAATGAACTTAAAATAAAATGTTGTGTTTATCATAATTTCTCCCCCCTTTGGTGATATAAAAACGAATGATTGAATAAGATATAACATATTTCAATGTAGAACTGAACTAATTAAATTCTATTATTAACCGTTTTTTAATATTTGAATCTAGATTACAGGAATTTCTAACATAGGGAGTAAAAAAATATAAAACAAAAAAATATTACAAAAACTTCGTTGAAAATATTGTAAAAATACAGTAACTATGACAACATGAATCAAGGTTGGGTTAAGGGTTGGTTTCATCTCCTGTGAATTGTATCCTTCGTCTCTACTAATGGAGTTCTTAATTTTCACATCAATCTATATCCCTATTGGATTACGAGATCATTGTTTTCTTTAGTCAGATGAAGATCATCAATAAGATTGAATCTGAAGAACTCATGAAGCCTCTCATCTTTGTCCATAAACAGAGTTAACTTGTCTCTAAACTAATTCAGCAATGTTCTAATACCTGGTTCACTTGAATTCAACTAGTTCACCAGAAACATATAATTATCCAATAACATTGTCAAATGAGAACTATTATATTGAAGGTCCTACAATCTGTCATTCATATTGCTCATCATTGTTGTAATATCCTCAAATATTCTGATCAGATCAGGTGAAGTACCTAATGTATTGGATTCACTATTTCTGAAAACTACAAATTATTGCTCCATGATAGTATTAAATTATATTAAATCTATCTTCATCACCATTTCAGATTTTATATTTGCAACTAAAACCATCATTTCCTTTTTTAAAATTTCAACTTCTTTTTTAGAAGTAGAACTGAATTTCAGGTTTTGAGACTTCAGCCTCTCCTTTTCATATGCACTTCACAAAGACACATTTTCAGCATGAACATTAATAAATATTCTGATCAACTCATCCACATGATCATTATCATAATTAGTGGCACCATGTTCATGATTCTCTGTTTCATCTTCATTATGATGTAATAGTATGAAGGTAATTTGATCAGCATCTAATTTCTCTCCATCCCCTTAGTGTATTGGTTTTTTCCACAAATTTTTCCTTAGAGTCCTTCCTTTACTCATCCATAGAAAAATATTCATTTAGTACTTCAGTATGAATCTTATAAGTGTAATCTGATTGATCCATATGAACTGGTTCTCACTCCTCCTGAGAATCATCTTTGTTAATATCCTCCATGACATGTTCCTTCAAAACTCATTCATCTTGATTAACACCATTTTGAAGATTAGTCCCAGGTGCAGCCTCTACCTCTACTTCTAGTTCTGCCTCTATTTTTGCCTGAGACACAATTTCCTGTTCTACTTGAGTTGTCACCTCAATCTAAAAAACTGTTTGTTGTGCAATGTCTTGTACTGCAGATTATCATATAAATATGTAGCGAAGAAGGAGTTCAGTTTAATTTGAATTTGTTTGAGTAGGATCCTCTCCAATTTCATCCACACTATGCCTTTTCATTTGAAGTCCTTCTTGACTTTCCTCATCTTCAGGTGTATAAATAGTTTCAAATATTATTATACTTGAAACTTTACTTACTATTGATTCACCTTGTCCTCCTTTGGACTTGGCAGGTTGTGCTTGAGCACTCTCTTCATCTTTCTCTTCTCCTACAAGCATAACTGTGCCTTTGATTGTGCTCTAGAATTTACCAATCTCTCTCAATGTTCTGGAATTGAACATGTTGCTAGGGTGGAAACTCACTCAAGCATCCACCAGCCAAATCATATCATTCTTAAACAAATGTTTTGGAATGAATCTTCCAAAGTGACAGAAGTTTATTCTCACTTCTGGTTGGTAGCAATAACTTAGATATATCACCATATATCTCGGAATGTTTAACTTGATATCACTCATAAAGAGAAACATGGTATACATATCATAGTATAAAATTTTCTCTATTTCTAACATATGAGGTGTAATCCCTATTTGCTCAAACTTAACTAAAATATTTTGATCTGGATCCAGATCTTTCACTATAATCTTCCTTACATTCATTTATCCGATCAAAAAAGACATAATATCCTCTAACTTATGTACACTATCACATATATTCTTCAAATCAAAGTGAAATACTCCCTCGTGAGGATAGTTAACTATTCTAGCAATTTCCACATAGGAAATTCAAATGTCTCTATCATTGATCTTTACTATCACAGTATCTTCCTCATGTCCCTGGCTAAACTGAACAGATTTAAAGAAGTGAAGAAGTTCTTCCTCATATAGAAAATTCATTTTCTCTACATTAAATGTTTTTTCCAGGTTCTGAAAACCAATTTCTTTTTATAGCATTAGATCTGTCTGATATAGCCATTCTAAATCAATTACCTTTCCTTGGATAATTTTCCTTCATGTCGTGCACTGATGCTTAAGAGTGTTGGACTCTCACTCATCGATCTTCTTGGTCTTTTCCATTTCTGATGTAGAAATATGAAGATTAGAAATGTTAAGGTTTCGGAAGATCATGTACGGGTAGAAAAAACTGGTAAATGTTTTCGAGATTTTGAAGGGTTTTGTAAAATTGAACGGATTTGGAAGTGGAATCGGTTTATGACATCCTTCATTCCTGTGTCATTACGCACATAGTAATTATTAAATTATATAAAATTAAAAACTTACACATTAAAAGTTTAAATCAGATATAATAACGATTTTAAATTAAACAAGTAACAAATAAAATAAAATGTAAATAATGATTTCAAAATAAATAAACCATGCTCCCCCTTAATAATCTTATACCTTTGTAGTGGGAAGTGGTTTAGTAAAAATATTATCTTATTGAATTATGGTGCTTAAAAACTTTATGAATATATCCTTTTTAATAGTATGATCTCTTAGAAAATGATGTCTGGTATCAATATGTTTAGTCCTTAAATGATTAATGGGGTTTTTTGAAATATTTATAGCACATTTGTTATCACAAAAAAATTGGTTTATTGTAAAAAATTAGTCCAAAATTCATAAGAGTTCTTTTCATCCACAAAATATGGGCACAATAGCTGCCTGTAGATACATATTCTGCATCAGCTGTTGATAGGGAAACTGATTGTGGTTTCTTTCTAGACCACGACACTATGGATTTTCCTAAAAATTGAAAGGTCCCTGAGGTGATTTTTCTATATAATCTAAAACTTCCAAAGTCTATTTCTGAATATGAAATTAAATTAAAATCAGATGTTTTTGGATATAGAAGAGATTGAAAAATAGTTCTCTTTAAATATCTAAAAATTCTTTTCACAGCACATAGATGATATTCGTTAGGATTACATTGAAATCTAGAACAAAGACACACTATATACATTATATCTAGCTGACCAGTAGTAAGATATAATAAACTACCAATCATACCTCTATATAACTTATTGTCAAGTTATTTTCCAGTTTTATCCAAGTCAAGTTTTATATTAGTACATATATGAGTTGCATATGTCTTGCTATTTTCAAGTCCAAATAACATTAATATATGAGTAATTTATTTTCATTGAATTAAAAAATTTCAAAAATCCTTTTGATAAATTTGAATTCTTAGAAAGAAATTTAATTATCCCATTATTCTAATTTCAAATTCCTTTTCCATTAAATTTGAAAAATCATGACAATGTTTGAATTTTTTGATCCAAAAATTACATCATCAACATAAATTTGAACAAATAAAACATTATAATATATATTTTTCATAAAAAGTTTTGGATTTTCCATTCCAATAGTAAAATAATTTTTTAATAGAAAATAACATAAACATTCATACGAAGCTCTAGGTTCTTGTTTAAGTCCATAGAGAGCTTTAGTATGTTTAGAAACAGAATCTAGTTTTTGAGAATATTCAAAACCAGGAGGTTACTCAACATAAACTTCCTCCATTAAATAACCATTTAGAAAGAAAAACATAAAATCCATCTAAAATAATTTAATGTTCACATGAGATTCATGAGATAAAGGGATTCAAATGGCTTCTAATATATCTACAGGTGCAAAGGTCTCATCATAGTCTATATCATCTTCATGATTATATCCCTTAGCTACAAGAATTTTTTTATTTCAAATTATTATTTCTTGACCATCATTTTTATTTCTAAAGTCCTATTTGGTTCCCATAACTGGATAATTCTAAGGTCTTTCAACCAAATTCCAAACTTTATTTCTCTTGAAATGGTTTAGTTCATCTTACGTTTCTATCTTCCAAAATTAATCAACTAAGGCTTCTTCTAATGTCATAGGTTCTAATTAGGATATAAAGGAAGTGAATTCAATAAGATTTCCTACATTTCTTCTAGTTTTTATTCTAGTGTATAGGTCTCCTATAACAGTTTCTAAAGGGTGATTCATTAGGGCACTAGACATTCTAGGTAGTACGCTGTTAGGTTCATCAATATCATTTCCTTTTAAAATGGACTGAAATTCATTTATATCTTTTTCAAAATCATCTTTCGTGTTTTTAAGTCTCATGTTATCATTAGAGTTTAATTCATAAATTTGGTGTTTCCTTTTCTTAAAGGGATCAGATTCATCAAATTTTACATGAACTGATTCTTCAACAATCCTTGAGTTTTTTTTTAAAAACTCTATAAGATTTGAAAGTAGCATAATATCCTAAGAAAATGCCTTCATCGGATTTTGGATCAAAATTACCAAGATTGTATTTTATATTTAATTGGTAAAACATTCATCGAAAAACTTTAAAGGAATTAACTTTAGGTTTTCTATTATACCAAAGTTTATAGGGTGTCTTTATTAAAATAGGTCTGATTAAAACTCTATTCATTGTATAATAGGTTGTGCCTACAAAATCTTCCCAGAAATAGGTAGGAAGACTGCATTCATTTAGCATAGTCCTCGCCATTTCTTGAATAATCCAATTTATTCATTCAACAATTTCATTTTATCGAGGTGTTATTGGTGTTATGAAGGTGTTTTTAATAACAATATCTGAAAAAAATGAATTAAATTCTAGATTCTAAAATTCTCCACCATGATCACTTCTTAATGAAATAATTTTTAAACCTTTTTCATTTTGAACAGCTTTTCAAAAACATTCAAATATTATAAAAGTTTCATTTCTAAATTTTAGAAAATAAATCTAGGTAACTCTTGAATAGTCATCAACTAAAACATATACATATAATTTTCTAGCCAATATTGCTACCCTTGAACGTCCAAAAATATCAATATGGATAAGTTCTAGAGGTTTAGATGTAGCAACTTTGCTAACAGATTTGAAGGATGACTTTTGTTGCTTGTCAAGTTGACATGCATTACAGAATCTATCACTTTCAAATTAGAGAATAGGAAAATCACCAACTAACTGTGTCATAGATAAATTATTTAAAGAATATTTATTGAAATGTTCATGTATTCTATGCCATATCCAAGATTCATTTCTCTTAGCAGTTAAGTAGTTTACTTTTTGTTTAGGCAGGGAATTTAAATCTAGCGTATAAACATTATCAATTCTGGGTGCTCTAAATATAAGCAATTTATCTTTGAAAATAGAACAACAATTTTTATAAAAATAAACAGAATAACCATCATCACATATTTGAGAGATACATATCAGGTTCTATTTAAATCATTGTACATGGAGTACTTTATTGATTGAGACAACTTCTTAACCTCAAACTGTTCTAATGACAACAATATTTCCTTTAGCATTGTCACCAAATGTGACTAGACCTCCATCATTTTGAGTTAGAGTTCTTAAATTTGAGGTGTTTTCCCTCATATGCCTGGTGCAGCCACTGTCCAGGTACCATATTTCAGTTTGTCTTCTATGACCTGCTTCCTTAAATGTCATTTAAACATGTATTTGATTTGGTACCCAAATTATATTGGGTCTAGTAGTGTTAGCTAGCAATGACATGGGAATCTAGACATGATTTTTTTCATTAATTAATATAATCATATAAATTTCTTGTAACAAAGGATTTCGTAATCCCACTTATTTTCAGTTTCCTTAAATAACAGTTTTAGGATATGTGACCTCTTGTTCCACAATAATTAGAGATTTATTTTGTAGTACTATGAAGAAATTAATTTTTATATAGTTTATGTTCTTCACCTTTACTACATATTCCATATCTTTCCTTTTTAATCACATTCGTTCCATGTATTTCATTTAGTGTTTTTTCTCCTTTTGTAAAAATAGAAGCTGCACTTTTCTAAGTTTCTACTTCAGTTTGTAGTGTTTTTATTTTAGATTCATTATCTATATAGTTTTTGTTAATTAATTTATACTTTTCTAGTAATTCCTAATTTTGTTTTAGTAGTTTATCTCTCTATCCTATAACTACATTTGGAAAATTCTTTAAAGAATTATGTTTCTTGAATAAAGAATCATATTTCTTTTCAAGCATATTGCAGTATTATACTAGTTTTTAATTTGAGAAGCTTGAATTAGAGTCAGTCAAGTAATAGGATATTACCTGATTATTTTCTTCTATAAATCAAATTTTGGATTTTAGGTTCAATTCCTCTATTTTTGAATTAGACATTGATGATCTGCTGAAGTCTTTAGATACACTCCAAGTAGCATTCATTGCCTTATTCTCTTTTTTCTCATAATCATTTCCCTTAAATATTTTCTTCTTCTTATCTTACTTTAATTGTGGACAGTCAGGTATTATATGACCATGTTTCTTATACTCATAACATCAGACTTCCTTCTCGTACATTTTAAAATAATTTTTAAAACCTTTTTTCTTTCGATAAAACTTATAAAATTTTCTTGTTATCTGAGCAATTTACACATCTGAATTAGATGAATAAGAACTTTCTAATTTCACCTTTATTTTATTTTTCCACATATTTCTGCTTTTTCTTTGAGATGACACATTTAAGGCAGTGTCTTCTCTCTTGATCAGAACCTTATGCTCATTTTCTTCATCCTACATCTCATCCTCATACATTATTTGAGTTCCAATTAACTCCCTCATTGTTAAATATTTTACAGCTGAAGATTGTCTGATAGAAGAAGAAATTCCATTCCATCATGGTGGTAGTACTCTTAGGACTTTTAGAGCTTGATCAGCTTGTTTAACTTGATATCACTCAAGTAATGATCTTCTTCTATACTTTTCTTATTTCCAAAACATAAGGTTCATTCCAAATTTAGGTTTACTCTTCTTTACTTTACAAATAATGTATGTTTTCTTAACCATAATTTTTGGATATCTCAAAAATTAAATGCCACATTACATCCTTACACTACAGTTCTTAATGTAGAGCATGAATAGTGTTTCTAGAAAACGCAAAATTCGATTTCCGAATATTTTTCCAAATATTCGATGTAAATTAAACTCTTAAGTATTATCTCCAAATAGAGATATAAATAATATTAATTTCTTGAATAATAATCAAAGTAAAATTATTAGAATAACAAATAAGGATATTTTTTAGCATCAAAATCATAAAGAGATAGAGTATTGTTCTCAAAAATATCCTCCATAAAAAATTATGTTCTGTTGAAATCCACACTTTCCCAACCCCTACATGAGTTTATGATAAACATAATGTTTTCTGAAATAACTCGTCTTTTGAAAAAATGTACCTTTTACCTCTTGATGTTGATTCATCTTCACTAAAGGTTGAGGAATCTTATATCAGGTATGTTATTCCCCAATTAATTTAGTAACCCAATGTTTATGAATGTATTCTTTATGAAATGAAACATATTCCTTACCATTTATTATTTTATTTCTATGGTTGATATATGTTTTATGTGGGATGCATGATAATGGAAAGGTTATGATGTGATGGGCGCAAAAGGGATTATATAGCTCAAATTAGATGTTATGATGTTATGGGTACAGTGGAAATTATATAGTGATCTAATGAATTGGGTAATGTAATATATCTCATTATAAAATTGAAATATGTGTCATCATGGTTATATATTTGTTCACAACTATATGTGGTAGTTGACCACTAAGGCATGATGTTTTATTTTTATGCATTGCCAAATTTCATGCCTTTATCTAAATCTTTTTATCACGATTATGATGATGATGATATGATTATGATCACCCCATTTCATATTGTTTCTTATCTGTAGCTATCCTTTTAGTAGTATTTTATATCACCCACTTGTTTTGTATATCCGCAGGTGATTACTTGTTCTAAGGAGAACACGAGGGACAATAAGAAGCTAAAGAAGAAGGAATTAAAAACATGCTTGTGTTATATTTTTTAAATGTTATGCATGGTCCTACATTGACCTATGAACTACTCCTTTTTATCTTTCTTGTGTAACGATTTTATGTTTTTTTTCATTAAAATTATTTAATTGTCATGTAAGAAAAACAAGGGTCTCTATATTTTAGCTCACCCCATTTTTCTATTTATTCCCCAAGCTATCCTATGATATTATAAAAGATTAAAGGGAATTAGGATAATATTGTGGAGATTAAAAAAAGATAATTTAGTCTGGTTTCATGATTTCTATTTACATACCTAGATATCCAATGACACTATAATTTCCAATCCATAGTTTGTTTTTAATGGATAATTATGCATGAAATAATGTAATAATATGTGTTAAAGGCTTGGGTCACTATCATATATTTTATTTATCTCAATCCATTATACATAATTTAAAAAAATATTAATATTCAATCCACCAATATATTTTTTAGTTATAATGAGATACCCTAGGATAATTCATTTAGACTTGGGGTTTTGTGTATAACCAGTTATAAAATAATTAAATTTATTTGAATATAAATATATCCTAAAATATTGTGTTGTAAAATATCCGGTGAAATAAGTTTCCCGCTGAGTTGGGGTAATGGAAACAAAATAATTTTGACCTAAAATGATCAGTAATGGAAAATAATATATTAAAAGTTGTCATAGCATGAATAATATTATGTGAATAAATACGAGTCAAAAAAATATGTATAACTGAACACACGATCATGAAATAAATAAATGGATGAAATGAATATATATAAAAAATATGTATAAAACTAACTAAATTCATGGTGTTGCAATGAATAATGAAATGAAATCATTCACAATCAAGTCTCTAGTGAATACATCACTCTAATCATCACGCCTCCAACTAAGATATCATTATTTTCCACACCGATCACACCATTATGTCTAATGAATTCACCATATTAAACATATGAATACCAGAGCCATGATTAATTAACATGTCATCATAAAAAAATTGGAAAAAACATATAAGACATCCATATTTTTTACATTTAAATAAAAGGTATAACATGATATAAACTCATCTTGATAAATAATCTATATGGTTAAAAAATATGTAATCAACATTCCAAGCTAGTCAATAAAAGTCTCCATAAAAATAAAAAATATATTGATTTTCAATACATATCCCATTTAATAAATGGAATAGATTTGTATATTAGAATCCCAAATACTATCAAATTTTACATAAATGGGTATATATTTAATTCAATAATTTCCCCAATCAATAGGTATAAGGAAACTATGTTAATATTCTTAAATCAATGTAAAAATATAGTGTTCACATAGGAAGGTATTTGAAGGAAAATCATACCCATAATAAGGGATGTCTTAGAAAGAAAAAAGGGAGTGACATATCATTTATTTGATATAAAATAACACTACAAAGAAATATAGATAAGTAAGGATGATGGTATCATTTGTTTAATGTTTCAGATAAATCATAAAATATGTCAAAGGGTAATGACGTAGATGAAAATCAATTTTTATGAGTTAAAAAAAAATAAACTTCAAAATAAGAGATATATTTTATATTTTAAAATAATTTGAAAAGAAATATCTTTTTAAAACAATGTGAAATAGAATTTCATTTATAACCCATTAAAATTGATAGATATATATTTACATAGATTCAAAAGGGAATTAAAAATATATGTTTACCTGAAAAACGTTGAAAAGATATATTTTCACACATTAATGAAAATAGATGACACAAAAACATTAAAATTCCTTTAAAAGTTTTAAATATTGTTGAGTAGTATAAATTAACCTTGACACAAATAAATAAACATTAAAAATAATTTAATGAATATGGGCATGGAAAGAAGGGAGTTAGATAGCTGAAATAAAAAGGCTAGGTCGGTTTAGAATGGGTAAGTAATGTTCTATGTGGAAAATAATGTTTGGAAAACATAAGTAAAACCAAAATATGGACCATTTTATAATAAAATGATAAGGGATTTATATATAAATGTATAAAAATTCTCATATGTATTATATTTTAAAATAAAACTCTATTTAAAAATGAGATTAGCAATGAAACCCTCACGATATTGGTAAAAAAAGAATCCATGGAGATTGAGAAGAAGATAGTGAAATGGATATTAAAATATAATTAAATGGATAATATTTTATGAAAAAAATATGGAAATTAATATACCATCTAAAATAAATAATGTTATGGAATATCAGTTATGTCTCATAAAATTAAATTTGAGATAATGATCTCTTTTCTTTAACTCCTGATTTCTAAAAAATTATTTGAATATCTGGTATAAAAAAATATCTTAATAATATATTTCATAAAATAATTTCTATCTATGGCCATTTATAAACATAATTTATAAATATCACACACAATAATATTAGTTAGTAATTATCAATTTTAAAAATCATGGGTCTGTAATATTGATTGGATTGAACTAGATTCATAATAGTGGTGTTTCTCTTCATTATTGTCCTTGATTTCGTCATTATTTTTTTATAAAAGAGAGTTCAATTGATTTTTTATAATTTTTCACAATTTTATAATTACATTTTCTTGTATTGTTTGTTGCTCTAACTAAATATGAAAATGAGGATGATCATGATTCAGTAATTTATAACAAATGGAAATTGGTTGCTTAATTAATGATTTTAAAATTAATTTCACCGTTCTAGAAGAAAAATAAAATAATTTCCTACTTATTTATATCATATATTTTGATTAATTTAGTTATCATATTCTTCCGTGATATTATTTTATAGTATTGTTCAAGTGTGTTTTCATACAGTACCATCCATTAAGATAACACTATTGGTGGATGTTTATGATTATGAATGTAACTTATTTAGGTCAAAATATCGTTTTTATATAAGAATAATGATATTATTTAAAAAAATTAAATTTTAATCAAATTTTCATTTATTTTAATAAATTATATAAAAAATGAGATATGGTACTTATTGTAGATGGTAATCTGCACAATGCCTGATAAACATTTTCATTTCTTGAAGAATGAGATGAAAAGAAGGTGGATCCTAATAATTCAATTTATAACCATATTTAAATTATATATATCACATTTATTCTTAATGTTTAACCATATAATAATTTAAGATATGTCATGGTGAAAATATAAGGCCTTATTTTTTAGAGGAGGTAGTCTGCACAACTCACGAATGACGGTTTCATTCCTCTTAATGGAAAAGGTGACTTGTGTATCATATTTATTCCAAAATAACAATAAAATTATTTATATTATTTTTAATTATATAGTAATTAGAAATAATATTTTCTAATTTCAGAGGGAGAATAAAAGAAGTTATGAAAAAAATGTACTCACATTTAGGACTTGGGTATTCCCTTGGAAGAATCCTTCTAAACAATGGTTTAGGTAAATTTTTGTGTCTAGAGGCCCAAGGAAAAGGAATAGTATTCTATTTGAATTTGAAATTGTAGTGATTCATGATGGCGTTAAATTTTAGTGGTGTCATTGAAGGGGTTGTGGGAGGCCCCTTTCATAAGGGGTGAGAATGATATTTTTGTAAATATTTAAACATAATCTAATGAGAGAATGCATTTTACACGTCAATAAGACTAAAATATAATGAATAATGGTGTTTATTAATATATAATGTTTATAATATCTCAACCATTTATTTTAAAACATATATTAGACATGTTTTTGGGTCCTTCAGTCTTGGAATTGCTACCTTTCCTTTTTTTGTTTTACTCTAGTAACTAATTATTTACTATTTAATTTAATTTTAACACTTAAAAATAAATTATCCCATATAAATAATTTGGAAATAAGGATTAGAATTATGAAATATATTTTAGGAGTTAAAATTTATTTTTACATGTAAAATCAATTTTAACGTAGGTATAAGTGACGCGTTACATATAGTTTTTAGAAGAAATTTATTTTTAAAATTAAAATTTATTTGTTGGGTAAAATTATTAATGTATTTTATTTTTAGAATATAAATTGGTTTATTATAAAAAAACTAAAAAATTTCTCTTTTATTGATACCTAAAATATTTTTTATCCAAAATAATATTTAATTAAAATATATTAAAACAAATTTCATTTATTGGAAAATATTATATATATTCATAAAATGTTAAACTTGGATTTTATAAATTTGTGATGGTATAAAAAATTTTATTCATACTCCTTTAATACATAACTGATCAATTAAATGCTTTATAAAATTATATCTCATGACAATATTATAATTTCATAAAAGTTATTATTTTTTTAAAATCTATATTTTCAGTATATATCTTATAATCAACTATTTTGGAAAAAACCAAAAAATTCTTCTGATTTATTATTAAATAATCTTCAATTTGGTCAATTTTAAATTTTAAATTTTTAGAATTTAATAGTCGAATAAAAACATATACATATAATAAAAATGGATATGAAAAGAGAATAACATTTTTAATATATTAACAACTCTTACTTTTATTAAAAATATATTTTAAATCATAGTAGTATTAATATATTATTAATATCTACAATATATTTTATCATAATTTTATTAGTTTCTTAAAATAAAGCACATAAAAATAACACTTTTTAGTATTTAAATTTTGATGAAAAAATAATCCATATTAATTACTAAATAAATATCCATCATTGACATGGTATTTTTAACCACCATTGTTTTAATTTATATATATATTTCAATCTTCGGTTAACTATATTTTCACAGACCAATTCAATGAATAGATTATAATTTTTTTTTACAATTCTGTAGTTATATTAGGTTAAGTGTTGTGTATAAAGTTTATTGGGTATAAAATCTATTCATAACATCTTATTATTCATTCATTTTTTTAAAATCATTCTTTTATGGGTCAGTTATATCTCTATACCAAAGCTATCACACAGAAAACTGGCTAATTAATACATGAATATTAATTTTATCAATGATTGATTTACAAATGGGTAATAAAAAATAAAAAATTAATGGTATTAATTGAAGTAAATATATATATTTTTTATAATATAGATGAATAATAACCCTAAAGTAAGGATTTTTCTTCATACAATCTTCATTACGTGAGTCGTAATCTCCCTTAATTAACCAATTTCATTTGTGATTGATATTATAATTAATTGCCCTTTTCCATATATTATATTCTATTTCTCTCTGAATAAATTACATTTTAAATGTTCTTTTTTTATTCATTACATTCTTCATAAAAATATGACATTTTTAAAAATAATTTTGATCCCCTTTATTAGCTCTTTATCTTCTATTGCTCAATTTATTCTTAAAAAATAGTTTAATTTTCTTCTTTTAAAATCCAAATATGTATTATATTATGTAATGATAATATTTTATTTTTTTCAATTATGAAAATTTACTTTTATATATATTTTATGGATGTCGATTTTCTTTTAAACTATGAATAAATCATAAAAATAAATTCATATTCACTTTAATATATTTTGTATCTTGTACCCTACTTTTATTCCTATTTACTTTTACTTCATTTAAAGTTTCCATTATTTATAATTCTCTTGTATTCTTACAATCCTTCCTGACACCCCTTTTGGAGAATCCTATTTTTAATGTTACTGAAAATATTTTTTATTATAATAATGTTTAAAAATCATTAATAAAAATTATTTTTATTTTTAGCCAACCATTTGACTCTTCATATGGATGATTCATATATCATACGAAGTTATGATTCCTGACTTTTCCTTAATATTCATTTATGATCTACTGTTTTTTAGTTATTTACTTTTTCATGTCAATTTGTAAAATTCTTTATTTCAACTTATGTGATGCTATTTTAAAATGTTAAATAACCCATATTAATTCCTTGGGATTTCCATTATAAAATATATGATTGATTTCATGTGTAAAACATATATAAGTTTTATCATTATGTTGTTGGTGGGTCTAATATAATCCTCTGATGCATTACATACACCTTTATATCTAATTAGATAAGGATATTATACACGAACATGATTTCAATTATCTTTGTTCAAAATTGTGTACATGGAAAAGATTGTGGCTGGATGTGGTTATAAATTTACATGTTGATATGATTGTGGTTAACTATGTTCACAATATTATATTTTCATGTTCATATATTTGTGCCACACAACTATGTCATGGTCTATGTATCACAATTATTGTCCAATGTTTCCATATTATTACAGCATACTAAATGTAATTAACCGATTACGATAATTTTGATGTTATATGTCCATATATATGGACAATTATTCTGATTCAGTTTTATTTTTAATTTTGTATTTTTATAATTTTCATGTTTTCTTTCATTCATACAGTCTAATTTTATACGAATCATTGATATATATTCCCCAAACCAAGAATTTGATTTCATTCCTCTTTATTATTTTCTATTACCTCATGAGTCTATATATAGTAATTTGTCTAAGAATAAGTCACCTGTAGAGAATTTTCTAAAATATAATAAAGTAATAATTTGAAATAATACTTTTTTATAGATTATATCCAAATACAATAAAACTCATGGCTTTGGAATTGTTTTTTATTTATTATATTTAATGTTTAAATTATGAAATGATGTAAAAAATATAGATTTTATTCTCATTTTATATCAGTTTTTATTAGAATAGGATTTAGTTATTTTTTTGGTATAATGTTATTGATATAAAAACGACAAAACTAATGGAATAGTAGCTTAAATTTAATGGGTTATGGGTTGATCTAGCAATGTCATAGTTGAACCAAAGTGTCATAGGTTGAAATGATGTTTCCGAAGGTTAAATCGTCTTAGGATTTGTATTTCATATTTATGATATTATTTGTTCTAATGGGATATTCTCAAGATTCTATACAGGATCATAAAAATGAAACATTGAATAGAAATCTTGAGAAACTCATAACTCTTATTACCAACTAAGGATATATATTTGGAACAAATGGACGTGTAAAATGAAAATAAAAACACATTCCTATAATGAGAGAAAATATGTATTTATTAGTCTAAACCAATATAATAAAATAGATATATCATAAGAAAATATATCTTGATTCATGACTATTTTAGAAATACTCTAATCAATTTCCATTGTTGATAGAAATTGAATTAATGAGGAAGGAATTTATTTAACATACATTTAATGTAACATCCTAGTTTTAATTCGACAATTTTTCTCCTTAAGTTGAATTTGTTCTTTATAATTAATTGAAACCAAAGTAGGAAATAAATCATGTATAAAATGAAAAAAATTATTAATAACTTATTCACTCATAATGGATCATTTCAAAAATAAAGTATATGAAATCATGTATTACATACCATGGATAATTTCATATCATGGATAATTACATCCCTTACTAATGAATAGATTTAAATGGTATAATTAATAGAAATTAATAATATATTTACAATTATTAAATCACCTTGATCAATATCAACCTTGAGAATTATTAGTTGTAAAAATATACTCACAATAAGAAATACATTAGGATTAAAGAAAGTAATTTATAAAAACTAAAAGGAAAATTAATGTAAAGAGACATGTTATTTGAGAAGTTAAAATGGAATGAAATTATAGAAAATAAAGGGGTTAATTTATCCATTTTTGATAATTATAAAAGGGTATATAGTTGATGAGTATATTACCCAAGGACATGTTACCAGTTTGAAATTACCGGAATAATGTTAATATAAATAATTTATCTTTAGATTCTAAAATATATATATCTTCATTATAAATAGTTTTTTTAAATAAAATATATAATTTTTTAAAAATAATTAAAATATATAATTTCACGTTGTAAAATACTACCGATTCTAGATAAATTGTTTTTATTAATTATATATATTTTAAATTTTTATTACTTTTAAATAATTTTATAAACAAATACTTCGATAACATACTAGGAATAATTAATAACATCCAATTAAGGGTTAAATTCCCTAAATATTAGGATATGTTATATAGAAATTTATGTATGATGTAATTTTATTCATATACTTTGTCAACCACTATTATTTATCCCCTTTGGTTCTAGTTGTCAGGACAAATTACATTCCTTATTAATTAAGGGATGATTATTTACAGAAATGACATGAAAGATAAACTATAAAAGGATTCATCCTTTGCCAACTTGAAATAAAACATTGCATTAGGTTTATTCTAAAATAATTTCCCAAAATATCTCCCTAATACTCCACTATAATGTTTGGAAACAAGTAGTCTTAATAATAACTCTCAACTCCTTCATTTATAAGAGGCACCCTAATCATTTTCCATTATATTTTTCACTAATAAACTATTTAGTATTATTTATCACTTTGATAAAATTGTTTAAAAAAATAATTCATTAAAAATGATATTATATATGTACTATAACATGTTCTTATTTATTCATTCATGAAATTCTTCCCTTGTTTGGATCGGTTTTATTACCTTAATAAATGATGATAAAACATTTTTATAATGAATGATTAGGAGAAATTAAATAAATAATGTATTATTTAATAGTTATTAGGATAATATTATTTCATAATTATTTTATTTTAATATGACTAACTGAATTCATTTGTAAAATCCAATTTTTTTATTAAATCAAAATTAACAAAAAAGTTTTTTTTAACCTCTATTTCTAAACTATCAAAATAAATTACATAAAATGACTACTATATATAACAAGTATATTGAAAACACTATTTAACCACTGAGGAAATTATATAGGCTATGAATTTATGATTAATGATTATGGACTAGAACCACCATACTGAAGCTATCATAGAACAAATGGGACAATTAACACCTAGATATTAATTATATGAAAGAATGACTAATAAATAAATAAAGTGAAATAATAATGAATGGTATTAAGTAAAATAATTAAAAATATAGTTCTTATATAGATCAATAATCAACCCAAATTGATTATATTTGTTGTTAGGGCATGTCATACAAAATAATAATGTAATTCATGGATTTCAATTTACTTAATCACTATTCCATGATTCATAATCTCTCTTCTTTTACCATGCTTTTCTATAATTTATAAAATATACAATTATATTATTCAAGTGATATATTCTCGTTCTATTTTTTGAAGTTACATTTTCATTTTAAAAAATTATTTTTTGAGGGGGTTTTTGCACCATAGTAATATGATTTCATTATGAATAATTCACATCATCTCTATTATTTCTTTTTCTTTCATGTCCATATGATTCCAAGAAGAAATTATGTTATTATTTTATTTATAAATAAAAATATTTATTATCTTATTTAATCTTCATATTTCTTATTATCTCTTTTCAAAATAATATTGATAACTCTTTAACGATGTTGGTTTCCTTTAAAACTACCTAAAAATATTAAAATGGTATTTATTTTAACATTGAATATTGATTATTTTATACTCCACATTAATTAATATTTACCATTATTTTATTTTAATATTCCCTTATTTGGAATTTTTTAGGGTTTTAAAAGAATTTTTAACACCCTTTTTGGGAAAAATTATATTGAATGTGACTTATAATATTTTTTTTGTATGATAACATTACTAAATCCTAAAGAAAATTATTTTTTTTGTTGGTCCTCCATTTTACTCTATATATACGAAATATGTGTATCATATGGATTTATGTTTCATTAACAACACTCTAAATTAAATTGTGACATACTGCAATTTGGTGATTGACTTTTTTTGCGGCATCCATTCAAATTGTTGATTTCATTTTTGGAGATAGCATTTGAAAATGGTATATAACCCATTATTTTTCCATTGGGTTTTCATGATAAAATTTATTTCATGTTGAAAAAATATTTTTGTTTTTTCATTACTTTGATTTGTGGATATGATATATCCCTGAAATTAATTGGGTAAATATTTATATCACATGAGAAAATAATTTTATGTGTGTACACGTCGTAGTTAGCTATGTTCACAACTTTATGCTTAGATATGATAGACGTTAGCTATATTAAAAACATTACAAAAGGAAATTATTAAGGTTATATTTTATAACATGTTTATTGATGAAAATTATTGTGGTTAACTATGTTCACATAACTAGGACTTCCTGGGCTTATTTTTGTTACACATTCCTCTGTATACCCCATAGATTGTGATTATTGTCCCATGTTTCCACATTTTTATTCCATGATATATGAAATTATTTAACGATGAACATTTTTTGGATTTATGTCCTTCTATATGGCCTTATATACCACTTATATGATTGCATTTTTTTTTTAATTAGAGACATAGAACTTATTCATGTTTTATTTAATGATTATAGTCTAATACCCAATAACCCACTGAAATATTTTCCCGTTACTATGCATATAAGCACATTACTTCTAATGTATTATCATTTCTCTAAGAAACTTTGTGAATGAAAAATTCATATAGGACTTCATGTATTGAAAGGTTTGCAGTATATGTTGAAATAATAATTTTCAATAAAACATTTATGTAGATATTCTCAAATGTAACTAAAACATTGGGTTATAAGATTGTGTGTTTATTTTTTAGATGTATGGTTTAAATAATAAAAATGTTGTAATAAATATTAATATTATAATTAATTCAGGTTAGTTTTTAATAGAGGAGTTTAGTAATTTTTTGATTATTTTATTAATATAAATTGAATAAAACTTATAAAAAATCCAGGTTAAGCATAAAGGTCTATAGGTTTATCTAATTATTTCATAGTTGAAATAAAAGTATCAAAGGTTGAAATTAAGGTATCATATGATATGAAATGTTAGGATTAGTATTTCACATTCATATATTGTTTAATATTAAATGAAATTATCATGATTCTATATAACCATTTTTTAATATTTGGTTGGAAAACGGATCATTAAAATTACATTGTGAACTATCTATCTCTAGAAACTATGAAGTCTAATAACCAACTGGGGGGAATATTTGGCACAACTTTTTGTGAAAATTAAAAATCTAAATACATTCCAGTTATGGAGGAGAAGAGGTGTTTGTTATATTTACCCAAGATAGTATGGTAGATATGTTATTAAAAAATATTCATTCATTCAAAATTTTGTTATGAATACCACCATCTATTTTAATTAATGAGAGAAATAAAAATTATGAGGATATAATTTATTTTGGGGGGATAATTTACCAAATTTTTTTTTACACATTTTAATCCCAGAAGTTATTTTTTTTATTCGTAATAATGAAACTAAGCATAAATAGTAAATAAATGATATAAGAAAAAATACAGTTAATATGGATTTATTCACTCATAATGGAACATTAAATCGATATTAATTAAAATAATTTATTATATAAAATGGAATATAACATATGGTAGATGATTAATTTCATTAATCGTCCATTAATTCCAATGAGATAATAATTAGAAAAGCTGTATTTTTTTTACATGTATGAAATCCAATAGATCATCATTACCCTTGATAATTACTATTAGTAGCTCTAAATCATTACAGTGGAAGAAAATCCCAAATGGAGAAATCAATTTTTTGAAACCCAAATAAAAAATTAAATGAATAAGATGATTCATTTTTAAATTTATAAAAAACAAATTAATAGAATTTAATGTGGTAAAATAGTTGTCATTTAACCATTATAAATGGGTATATAGATGTTAGTAAGTATACTAGTAAACACATTACCAGTTTTGAATTATAGGTATATAGTTAATATACATAAATATTATTTAGAGGTTAAAAAATAATATTTTTTGTTATAAATAATTCATTTTAAATTAATTAAATTATTCAGTAAGAGTACTTAAACAAAATAATTCACCTAACCAATGCAGTTGATTTTATAGAAACTATTTTCATGTATAACATATTTTTATAAAATTTATTAATATTAATTATTGATATCAATAAGGTATATTAATAAAATTCAAGGAATGATTAAAAAAATAAAATAACAATGTGTAATAAATAATAATATAACTATCATAAATAATATTTTAATTATTTAAGGATAAAAAAATTTGTTTTAAAACATTATTATTATTATATATTATCTGTTTTTTATGATAAATTTCTCATATTTTATGTATGGAATTTAATAAAATGCATTCTTTATAAATATACATTTGAATAAACATTCAATTATTGATTATTAATTTGTTAGTAAGAAATATTATATAACTTAATGTCAAGAATTATTTTTTTTTCAATTAATTGTTTTCTTATATGGTGTGTATTTTCATTGTAATAAATTTTTTTTTCTACTAAAAAGATTTTTTTTAGTGAAATGAATTATATATATATAAAAACAATTAGTAATCATATAATTATTATTTCTTGGTAGGGAATAAGATAAAATTTATTTTTAAGCTATAATATACATTGTACTTAAAATTATTTTTAGTTTTTATTCATTATTATATTAAAATTACTATTTATTAAAATTATAAATTATATCAAACAAAATATATTTAAATATTGGAATCAAAATATTAAAATTATATAATAATTTCTGTTAAATTTTTAGGGATAAATATAAGTTATGGAGGTAAAAACTAAATTATAACAAAAAAGGGAAGATAAGGTAAAATGGTCAAATTAAGGGGAAAGTCCAAAAATACAATAAAAAATTATCTAAAAATCAGTGTATGATGGAATTATTAACCTATATTTATGCTAAATCCATTCTGTTTTCACTTATGATCCACTTTCCATTGTACATTATAATCATTATTTATTTAGGAATTGGTGTTTTTGAAAATGTGACTCAAAATCACGTATAAAAGGAAATCCCCTCTACCCACCTCAAATTACACCCTAAATTCAATTTATTTTAGAATTAGTTATCAAATTCCATCCCTACAAAGATTTTCACATTTGGTATCATTGTGATAAATGAATTAGTACTAAATGTTTCATTCCTAAGATTCTCTCTAAGAGAATATTCATGTTAAAACATAAGTGTTATCCTCTGTATAATCATTTTCCGGTAGCTATTTTATCTAATGTATTTTAATATAATTTATCACATGAATAACATGATTTTGAAACCATTGATTTTTCATTGAAGGTGATATTATAGATAGAAAATAACATTCTCTTATTCATTTATTTATTAGAACACATTCTAGAATGGGTTGGTTCAATGACTTGGATGAACGATGATATAATAAATATATCATTAATAATTAATCAAAAATAAATAATTTTAATATTATGTAATAATTATTATTTTAATATTTTTTATAGTTTATTAGAGAGAATATTAATAAGTAAATTCATTAATAAACATAATTATTTTTATTGAATTAAAAATCCCAAAACAAAGTAATGAGAGTTTAAACACTTTATGAACTATCATCACAACATTCCCAAAATGATTATTAGACATCAAAAATATGTACAAAACAAATATGTGACCTTAATGGAAATTATGGAGGTGATAAACACATAATAAATAATCAAATTCTCACTAGATAAATCATATATCAAATGAGAAAATTAACAACTAAATAATAATTTTTAAAAATTATGATTAATATATAGGTAATAAGAAACTATAAATGAGTGGAATAAAAAAGTTAAATATAATTTTATTTATGAGATAGAGTAATAATAATCATAAATATATTATTTAGGATGTTAGAGTGTGTTCTGACAAGGTGAAATCCATGGTTACTATTTTACTTGATTCAATCACTATTTGTTTGCGTCATACTAATTCTTCTTTAATGATGTATTTCTTTGATTGATATAAAATACAATTTTATTTTTTAAAATGTCATGTTCTATTTAACATTTAATAAATTTTATTTGTAGTAAAAATATTATTCATTTATGTATTTTTATATTTTTTAAAATATAATATTTCTTAGAATAATTATCATCCTCAATATAAGTTATTTTTCACTCCAACTCTGTTTTCTTTATAACCATAAATTTTTTCTTTATTTTCAAACCCAAATATGTATTTTATATTTTTCTCCTAATATATATCTTTATTTATTTTAAATATAAAATTTCATAACTGTTTCATCAGCATCGGTTGTCTTTAAATATATATGAAAATATAAATAAGGTTTTTCTTTTCACATTCATATATTTAGTATATTATAATCTACATTTACTCTTTAATAAATTTATTTTATTTCAATGTAAAATTATTTAAACTTATATTGAGGTTTCAAATTTTTAATTAAACACCCTTTTGTGGAAAATTACTCTAAAAGTGATTAAAAACATTGTTTTTACAATAATGTAACAAATTCTTTAAGAGAAATATTAGTATGATGTTGATTACATTTTCATCTCAATATCCAAAAGATCAATCTCTTATGAAGTTCTGTATCATGAATCACCCTCTAAATTCTCTTTTGGAATATTTAATTATGAGATTTAGTTTTTGGTATTAATCAATCCAATTCTTGATTTCTTCTTATAGGATGCCAGTTTAAAATGTTATATAACCCATATTCTTCAATTGAATTCTTCATAAAAAATGTATGACTAATTTCATATAGTACACCTATATATATATTATCATTATGTGATGGTTAGGTTTTATATATACATAAAATACATTAGGTAAATCAATATATCTCATGAGATGATAATTTTGTGTGTGGATATGATCACAGTTTTATTTGATCATAACTTCAGTCAAGGACTTGATTGCGGGTTTTTATGTTCACAACTTCATGAATGGACATGATTTAATTTATTTATTCTCACAACATTATGTGTGGATATGATTTTGGTTATCTATGATCACAATGGTATAAATCTATATGCCTATGTTTCTGCCACATACTTCTGGTGAATGCCAATGTTATACCCTATGGATCATGATTATTGTCCCAGGTTTCATTATTAATATTCCATTTTTTAGAGACCATTTATATTCAACCTCATCATCTCAGGTTATAAAATTCATAAGAAATTGGATTTTTTACCTTGTTGAGTGGTTCTTTTTAATTCCAATTTGAATTTGAACTCTATGTGTTTGAGACTCTATATGTTTTTTTGGATCTAGTTATAGCCTTATGATGGCTCATGTTCTTGTGAAATGATCATGGTATTTAGGTTTGATTTTTTTAAACTATTTTTGGCCAGATGTATGGTTTGGTGCACGTGGATAAATGAAAACAATAAAACCCATTGATGGTCAAGGAATTTTAGGTACATTATTTTATTACATAGTTTTGTTGGATGAATTTCCCCTGGTTAAGTTCAAACTGTGTATATATCAAATAAAAACAAGTGGGGTGAGTGGATTTCATGTTCATGGTGCATTAATTTCACATGGGTTTAGAAAAAACACCCAAAATGTTATATAGGCTTTGAAATTATTTTTTGAATATTTAGAACATTGTTAATTAACTATGTAACCAAACTATGTGGGTGGTTTATCATAGGCAGAGTTTGGAGCATGATTCATGCATTTTTGGAATAATGTGAATCCAAAAAATGTTCCTAGCATAGTATTCTTTAAAAAAAATTGTATTTATTGATTTTACCCCAATTTATGTTAATACCAAACATCCCCTCTTTCTCTGATGTAATTGTGTAGACCAACACCTCACCCTCTCCATTTCTTCCATCAATATTCAGGTCTTGGGTAGATTTTTGTTGTGTCAATCATAGTTTATTGGTAATAATATTCATCTTAATCCCTCTTTCTCTTTCCTCTATCCTTGTCGTTAATTTTATTTATCAATTATTACGGTTTTTGGTTATGATTCCATCATTTCATGGGGGAACCATCTAGGAATAAAAAAGGATTTAGGGTGTCTTGGAGAGAGCGGATATCTCTATATGTAGTGACCATGTCATTTCTCACCATTTTAGTAATGTTGAAAATCCTTATTTATTTATCTTAAATTCTCAATTTAATTGAATTTAATTTCTATATAATTCAACATTGTGTGTTATGTATTGTTCCTTTATGTTTGTTATTGGAGTATTATAATAACTTCAAATATGGTTGGGCATGGTTTTAGTGAGTGGATGCACATCAGTGAGAATTGAATATTTATTCCTCTTTGGATTTAATTAGTTAACTCATTACTAATTTTAGTATATAAGTTTTTAAAATTTCATGGAAATGGTTTTATGCATCGGTTTTCAGTGAATCGCAAAATTTAGCATGAAGCATTGAGGATTACACCATGAAATAGGTTGGGAGATTTAATTTGGTGTTTTCCCCTATTTAATAGTCATTTAGGTTTATATAAAGGATAAATATATTGTTCAGAGCCCCATGGGTGATATGGTGGTTTGTATTGGAGAATCAAGGTTCTCAGATTTCTTGTAGTGGTGTTTATTACGATTCCCCATATTTCCTGACTTGGTGAATATAGGAAGCGGAAGGGAGAAACATGTGTTACCTATATATCCAAGCATTGTGATAGGTGTGGTCTGTAGTCCCTATCAATTGTCTCCTCATTAATAGGATATTAAAGTGAGGTAGGATGGAATTTAGGAGTCGTGGTGTGATTCCAAGGGTTGGTTCAGGTTGGACTGGGGGTTCCCTTGAGTTTTTTGTATTTATAAATGGTAATGAGATTAGGTTATAGAATGGTTCTCCCATTAAGACTGGATGAATATCTAACCAGCTTGAGATGCTATATGGATCCAAATGAGAGATGAAGGCTTGAGGGTTAACTCAGATTTGGATTACTAGGTTCCTTTTTTATCTTTCATTTGACATTTCATAGAATGAAAGAATAAGTGATTCTTTATAAATGGTCATTTAGCCTAATTTATTGATTTTTATATGCATCATTTCAATTTTTGGATCTATTGGTGCCTTTGGGTAAATATAGAAATATGGTTACCATGTTGGGAATGTTTTCATTTACATATAGACTAAGATAGGATTGAGGGACTCTTTATGATGCCCTAGTGCATGGGTTATGGAATAATGAATAGTTGGGTCTCCTTTTTGGCTACTAGTGGTTTCCCCAATAGGTGTGGAACATCTAAGGGACTCCCTTTGTGGGTGAGTTTTGGGTCATGGATGTGTCATGTTTTGATTCTCTGATTGAGGATGTTCTTACTCTAAGCGTAGCTCCGGTTTTGATGGGCTTGATCTGGGGGACCATGGGATCCCCCTGCATTGGGTTAACCTAGTGGGGTATAATTCCATGAACAAATTTGGAGGCATCAAGAGTCCCCTTATAACCCAAATACTACTATTGATCATGTTTTATCTTTGTTCATATTTTTAGGCTCGATGATGTTTCAACCTATGCTTTATTAGCCATTGGATGGGATTCTTGAGGTAGTTCATGCTCCGTAATTTAATGTATAGGGAGACATTGGGTATATATTTGTTTTAGGAATTGCACCTAAGTTTTACCAAGTTCTTTCAAGAAATGGTTGGATGTGCTTAGACCTTCATAAGAAGCTAATGGAATATTTAGAAGAGTAAATCCCTCCATATAGCCATAGAATGCTAACCCATGTAGGTGTTAGGTGTCCATAACACCTAATGTTTTTATAGGCCTAGTTTGAGGGCAATAATGTTCCTTGAATTTACAATTTATGGATCTTGATAATTTTTATGGACTATCAGGTATTGGAATTATTCTATCAATGTCAGTAGAGTTCTTGTTTCCAGTTTGGATAATGCATTTGGAGGCTTAAAGACCAATGGATGTGCGTTTTCATTTCGGACAGCTATGGTTACACACTAACGTTTGGAATTCATTCATATCCTTTTGTAGGATGTTTTAAATATCTTTTTATCTTTAGAATGCACCTGGTTTCATGTGGATGGGTGAACAACTTGTTTGAAGACCTTTTTCTTGGAGATAGAGATGGGTAGATTTACCTCGGCTCATAGACTAAATCCAGGGGATGGAAATTTTTCAATTTATCCATATTTATTTATTTATTTTATGACAGCTATTGAAAATTATTGAATCAGATGAGAATATCATGGGCTTATGAACTTATTATGACTATAGATGTTGTGTTCACCATTGTGGGTGGCCGAATGAGATTTTTTTCTCAGTCCCTATAGATGAATCATAGTGTGTTTTCATATCATATGTTTTCTTTTAGTTTGAGCACAATTTTCGGTGGGTGGGGAGAGTCTTAGTGTTTTATGATTGATCTTGACTGTTATTATGGAGTATTACGATCAGGTTGATGTAGATTGATATTTTTTTGGTGACCATATATTTTGATATGCTCAGAGTTGGTTGTAGAACCTTTTTATTTTCATTTTTTGAATTATACATTTTTATTTCATAGACCTAATGGGTAGTATGATGTTTCATGTTTTCTCTTGATTTTGAGTTTGTCTAATAATGTGCTAAATTTAATTTGATATACCTTGGTGTGACTTTTTTTACTGGTATGAAATACTCTGATATTTATTATGGTCGTTCTTGTTTTTTTTATTTTTTCACAATTATTTTACTATGGTCCAAGGTTATATTCTCCTCAAAATATCTTTTGAAACAATCACATCAATTCAAAATCCTCAAGAATATGGGTAGGCACGCTTGTGTCCTTATGCGACGTCAGATTAGGTGATATATCAGGTCGACCCAGGATGGTTTGATACATTATAGTATTAGATCATGTCTGTTTTTTCTAATTTAGAGGGTTGGTATACTAGTGATTTAAGGATGCATGGGATCTTGTGATATACCTGGGACATGTGTGCCCGGAAACAATTTTCCAATAGAAATTATAGAACGATATTGTGATGGGATTATTGAACTTGGATCCCGTTATTACAGTTGAATGATTTCAACTTCGATGATTCACTTTAGTTTTTGGATTTATGATTTATTTTTATTTGTCTTTTTTCCCATGGAAAATAGGCATCTTTATAAGTATCAATCTAGTGAAGTAGGATTCACATGACCTTTGTCTGTCTATAAATGTTTTTAAAGATATAGTTATTGTTTCATAAAGTGTCAATAATAACATTTATGGTGTTTTCCTATATATATTCACAGTGGAATTATACTCAAATAAACCACATATATATTTTCTTCTTATGAAATTTCATGTAGATCTTATGGTGATGTAAAAAATGGTGATGGGGTTGTAGTCCCCCAATCGAGGTTTCAAGGATAAAATTAGTGGGTTAGTGTATGCATTGGATTTTCTTCTACTATTGTTGGATCAATACGGTTAATGTTTCCTGAATGTTGTTAAGGTTGAGCTCTTACTTCCCAAAGTATGTGGTTTTCTAAAAGTTCTTAGATTGAGATTTTAGGGAGGGGATATTTATTTCCATGTGTAATGCCAGGTAATGTAGTATGGCCTTATGTTTCTGCTATCATAGGTGGATTTAGTGGGCATGGTTGATATTACTTTAAGTGGGGCCCAAATTGGTATTCTATTCTAAGGTGTCATTGCATGAAATCAACTTAGTGGTTAAGCATAATATTTCCTAAGACTTGTGGTCACAGTATTGGTTTGATACCTAAACCTTAATTTATATTTGTGCTTTGTGTGTCATGGTGGGTATGTGGTTAGGCCCTCGTAGGTTTTTTGGTAGACAACCTAGTAAACTATGGTCATGTGGTTAGTTTTGGCATGATGAAGATTCCTATTTTTAAGGGGATTTTCATGGGTTAAATGGCCGGTTCGGGATGTCTTATGTGAGGATCATGGTTAGTGGTTTTATTTTTCTATCAGAGGATCCTTAGGATGTGGATTTTGTGAGAATGAGTTTGTTTCTATGATTTATTTGTTAGACAATGTGTCTATATTGTATTTGTGTGAGGCATAGTTTCTTGGTATATGGTGAAGCATCTACACAGGATATGCATGGTGATATTTGTTTCGTGGACCATACATAGGTTTATTTGGTTTTTAGGGCATTAGGAAACATAAAGATCGTTTTCATGGTAATACTTCTAAGGTCAGAACATGTGGAGTGGAGAAAGGATTTCTTTATGTTGGGATCCCTCCATTTTTCATTAGAGTAATTCATTCCTAGTTGGTTGGGAACAGACAGTGGTTGTTGTTTTCACTTTTTCACACATAGATAGGTGGTTCAACCATGTCCAATCATTGTTTTTTATAGGGGGTGGTTCATTGTCCATGGATCTCAAATTTGTTTTATGAGAAGGTGATGACGGTAATCCTCTAGTGGGTATCATTCTCCTAGATGTAAGTTATATATAATGGATTTGAAATACCGGTGTGATGTGGAATCCCAATAAATCTGGTCTCATGTCAAATTCAAGATATTAAATTTTTTAGTAGTTTTGATGTAGTGTGAATTTAAGAATTATGATCTGGAATGTGCTTGTTTGACCCTCATTTCAAAATATTGTCATTGGTGTCCATAAGCTGGGGTCAGGTGCTATAGTAGATGTCAGAAACATAATTTTCGACTAGCATTTTTTCACAGCATGGATGTGTTAAGGTGGATATCAATATAGGAACATCATTCGAGATGCCGTCCACGTAGATTACGGGTAAAATTATGTATCTATGGATGAGGTATAGTGTGTATTCTCTTAGGGTCAGTGTTTCATCATGAAATCACATTTAGTGTTTGGAGAGAGAATATATCTAGTCATCAGTGAGTTGGAGACTGAAGTTAGTTGGACTTGTAAGTTTGTAAAACCTGGAGGCCTCACAGGGGTGATAATGAATTACAGTGGGGATTTTCAAATTACTATCATCGTAATAAGTTATAAAATTCATAGGAAATTTAAATTATTGTCCAATTAATCAGTTTTATGCGCAATTCGGATATAAATTAAAATTATGAGAGTTTTAGCCTCTGTTTGGAATTGTTTCGTAAGGGGTTTAAGACTCAATAAGTGGATCTGGTTCTGGGACATATCTCGAGAGAATTAGGATTGAGTTGATGTTTTCAGCTAGTTTTTTATGGTGTATTGACACACTCATATATTCATAGAATATTTTTTTAAATTTATAAATAATTTTTAATGGAATTTAATAAATAATCACTTATAATTCATTGGTTTTTAAAAATGTGGGAAATTATAAATGTGTAATTAAAATGATTTTCCCAAATGGCCCGAAGGCCTTCTTGTTTTTTATTTTATTATGTATAATCCCCTTTTTAAGGGTTGAAGGGGAACCCGTACATGACCTGTAGGCCCAAGACACAAGGCCCAACTGACTCGCATTACATGACCCGAATTCCCAAAGCATACCATGCCAAATACATGACCTGAAATCCCATCCCACTTGAATTGCCCCTCCCCAGCTTCTACGTCATTTAGTCACCTAGCTCCCCAACTTGCATTGTTGATCTCATAGCATTGTCCCGTACGAAGCTACATGATGGCCGGTCCCAATGGTGGCTGCCATACCCTCTCATTCTTTCAATCCAGTTAGCTCTGCATCTGGTGGCTGCTACTCTTGATTATCTTATTCTTTTCTGGGAACTATTCTATGTGAAGTAGGCTACTCCAAGGTCTTTGGGTCCCAAAGGGTCTGTCAACTGATGTTCTCTGATGAACCGAAGGCCCTTGAGATCCACAGGCCCAAACTGGTGGTTCTAAAGGCCCAAATCGGGTGAATAGTTCTAGCTGCTATAGTACCGAACAGTAACTGCTACAGTACCCAAACTATTGGACCCTCAATCCACCTAGCCCTCTACCAAGTGGAAGGCTAGTCAAGAAGAAAAAATGGGAGATACTACCAGTGGTATGGTGGGGAGAGTGATCACATGGAGGAGGCCGTGTGTATAGGGTTGGCCTTATCTAGTACAAGTTGTTTTGTGTGGACACCCTATTTCATGTCTGTGTAGTGTATTGTGAGCCCATACCCAGTAAAGGATTCTGAGATGGGAATAGAAGAAGATCATTTATAAATAAGAGGTTATCTTCACTGAAGTCTTGTATGGGTCAATCAAAAATGGTTTATTTTCCCACTAAAAAAACATTATCGTTCTTCCATGGATCTACACACCACACACTCTGACATTTCCTCTGCCACATCATCACCACCTGTCGATAATCGACGTCACCACCACAGTCTGAAATCATTAGAGAATCACTATGGTAGCCATATAGAGACCTATATCTCTATCCATTTCTTAATTCAAAATCCCTGGAGCATTAATGATCGCTTCTGGGACCCCATTTGACCACTATAAAGAGAAGATCGACACCATCCAACCAGTTTTAAGTTCATATGGGTCTTGATGATTTTTTTTTCTCCATGGAAGAGGTGCATCCGCACTTCCATTCCTAAATTCATGGGTTTGTACACCGTGAATAGAGGAGGAAGTTATGAGAAAATTAATCCACACTGGTATGTTTTATGAACACCTGAAATCATTGGGAGTTTCCAAAACAAATACTCCCCACTTCTCAAGGATATTTTTATGATAAGAAAGATAGATTCATTGTCTAGTAATTTTAAGATCGAATGAGATACAAGGTATTCCCTCCTCTATTAATAGAGGGGGATCTCCCAAATCATTTAGGGAAGCACCAGAGAGGTGGATAAATCCTGTAAGGTTGAGGTTACGACATGTTTAGTTTTTATGTATTATTATTTTTATTTCTATTATGTTTATTTTATTCTTAATCTAGTTTTAATTTATTTTCTTAGTTAAATAATTCATTCATCTTTCATTAATTCAAGTGAATCACCGAATCTATTCTTCTTTTTCTTATATATTATCCTTGGCCCAATTTTGATCATTTTGATTTCTTATCATATATCTCTTTTCTCCATTTGATTATTATTTTAATTTCTTCTTTCATGTTTTCCATTTCTACAATAATTTTATTTTATTTACTCTTTGTCTTATTATATTTATTTTATTCTTGTCTCTCCCTTTAAACCATTGTGATCAATTACTCTTTATAATGGGAGGCTAACCCAAAGACAGGGCATTAGGGGAGGATAGGTGGTCATGAATTATATTCTTAAATTACATGTACTTTAATCTCTATTTGTGGTGGATGAAAGTGAGTTGAACGAGCGCATAAATTGTCCACTATAAGATGGAACTCAAATTCACATCTACTCATTTGATTAAACTGTTTCCCTCCATTCAATTGAACACAATATCTTTGTATGGAGAATTTTAGAAGTTCAATGGATGAAATTTAAAATGGTGGAGCCAGTCCTAGAAGGTTTCATACTCACAATTATTTTGATTCATCAACCTTAATTATAAGCCGATATAGAATTTAGTTTTCTTTAGCATTAAAATATTCCATGAACAAATACAAAAAGAATAGTATTTTACAAATGAAATTTAAAAATTGAGAAATCAAATTAAATTTTCAATAAATGCAATGAATAATTAAGGATCGTAAAACTAAACCGAAAATAGAAGTTATTTATTTCTAATCACATCTCCATTTCAAGTCAGTATACATTTAGTTATTAATTTCATTTAATATTAAAGAAACATAAAACCAAAATCTTATATTTTAACTAAATTAAAAGAAAACAATAAAAATATATATTTATTAGGAGAAATATAATTAGTTACTGAAAAAACTGTGAAGCTCCCCATGTGAGACGCCCTTGGTCATCCGTTGTCTTTCACTAAGAAAAAATAAAAATTTGAACATTAAACACCCCACAACAAGTGTGCCATCAAAACAAGTGTCATTTCTAGGTAGAAAATAAATATATTACTTATCGTTTTCTGTTTCACACAATAGATAATTTATATATTTATTTATTTTATAATAAAAAACCATATAAATTTCTATCCCATGATATTTTCCAATGAATATTTCATTAATTCGTTGGACAATTACCAATAGGTGAAAGAACCAACTGTTGAATAAATTATTTATGGAGTATAGAGTAACTTTTTTTATTATGATGTGACATAATTCATGAAATCATACTGCATAAATAAGGAATTAAATGAATTCATAACTCTCTTGAGAGATTGTATACAAGAACAACATTTTGAAGTCGTTTCCTGGGAGCTAAATCAGTTCTCCCAATATTTTCAAGAATTTTATTAATTAGGAAAGGTAAAACAAGAATTTTATTTTATTCCTAACATTTATGTATAGATTAACCATATACATTATTCGGAATCAATGGATAAAAAGAATATCAAATACAAGTTGAAACTGAATGAAGATAAGATACATGATATAAAGGGTAAAATGGAAGGGATGACTACATTGTTTCATGTATCTTAGAGAAATCTAAAACAGAATCATTGTAAAACCCTAATCTAATGGTTAATGATATTTAAAAACTCATATATGATTTCAAATAACCGAAGGAGGTTTATGGTTATGTACTTAAATATTCATTCCACCTTGATCAACTACTATAAGTAATGATAGATGAAGGTGACTTGCTGCTAATTTAATAAATGGAGATCAATTGAATTTGGATAAATTTTGATGAAGATTGAAAAAATTGAAATTAAACTTGAACTTTTCATTCCATAAAAATTAATAGTGCTAAAATAATTTCATATCTTCCTATATATGGATGAATACACCACCTAGGTGGTGGAATTTGAGGAAAATTTTGAAGAGCATGACTATCTAAATCCATCAACTAATATCTAACATCAAGAGGCACTTACCACTGAGAATAAGGTTGAACTACAACCAACTAAATGAGATTATATTATTTTCAATTATATCTCAATTAAATTTATTAAATATTATTTTAGTAACACTCCTTATTATTTTTAATTTTCAGATTCGGTTAATCCTTTCTTTTCTTTAGAGAAAGATGAAGAAACAACACATACACCTCTTAAAGAACATGTAAAAAACCCAAACATTGATGAACATACAATAGTGGAAGACCGTGATGGGAGATTGGTGATTTTTATATTGTAAAAGAAGATAGACGCAACTCACTTTGAAAGGGATAATTTTAATTTTCATTGTAAATGAATAAATTTTTTCTAATTGAAATTACTTTCTCAATTTCTATTTGAAATTGTAATTCATGCAGCCCACATTGAGAAAGAACTGGGAAAGGAGTATGTTTCACAAGTAGAAACAAAGATAAGGAATAATATATAGATCATCATTCCCTTTTCATAAAAGAAATAATTTATTTTGAAGTAAATGGATTTGGTGTATTCAATATATGGATACCTAAATGAAAAATAATAATTTCAAGCTATGAAAAACTACACGTGGTTGTTCAAGTCGTAGAAACTACACCCATTTATATATTATGGTTAACAACATGTTCATACCATTTAGATATAGTCAATACTCTATGGCCCAAGTTGGGGCCTAAGCCAAGTCTTTCATTCTATTTTATTTAAATGAATTTTTATTTAAATTTCATTCTTATGAATTAGATTCAACTCACTCCATCTATAATTTTGAGCATTAACAACTCTGTACATATGTTTTAATGATTTGTTATCTTTTATAGTTCCACGGTTTGATAAGTAAGACCCCAAAAGGTGGAAAAAGGGTAAATATGCTTCATGATAAAAGATAGTTCACTTTTAATGGTCAAATTTTAAACACCCTATAATTTATGTTCCTTCATATAAAGTCTATATATTTAATCAATGAACTATTACCACTGCTAAAAGTGAATCAACAATCGTCCATGGTGTTCAACATACTCTAAAAGCCTACTTCACATGGGTTTTTGGGAGGTATATGGTTTGGATGGAACCCGCTTCCATTGGGATGAAACTCAATGTTGATGGATCTCTTAGAGATGGATTCATGACAGGCGGAGGAGTCCTTCACGATGCATGTGGTTCTGTTCTTGTGGAATTAAATGCATTTTATGGTTTTGTTCACTTAATGGGGGTGGAGGAACAAGTGATGTATACTGCACTTCAAGTCTTTTGGGAGTGCAGCTTCTAGGTGTCGGAAGTGGAGTCGGATTCCGAATTTATGGTGAAGATGGTCCAGGGAAGACGTGAGTCTCCTTGAGAACTGGTTCATATTATCAGAAGATGTGCTATGGACACCGAATCGGGTCAAATAATTCATCATAGTTGGAGTGAGACTAAATGTTTTTTGAATAATCTTGAAAGCATTAGACATCTAGGAGAGGGGCTAATCGTTTTTGACAGTTTGGGGTCTTTACTGCGGGAATGACATATTTTTGTGGAAAAATATTCTCTTGGCTTATACAATTTTTTCTCGCCTAGAGGGTTGTCGTATTGGAGGGATTAGACATTACCTAGTAGATAATAAAAAATTAATTTTTAGTCAGTTAGAGAAGAACATGGATATTATAATGAGGATTCTTGATTTGAGGGAATTAGTTTATTCATGTAAATGAAATTTACCTACCATTTTATAGGATATGAAAATTTTAAATTAATGTGAATTGATTTATTATTTTTATTCATACATTTAGTGATTATGACAAATAAAATGTCAAATTACAGAGAGGATTTATAGATGAAATAATACCTATTTTATCTTATTAACATTTCATTATTACAATTGGGGAAATCCAACTACTAGAACATGCATTTGAATTTTTCAAAGTTATGAATGTGAAAAAACACATTTGAAATTACAAATGAATTTTTATTGATAACCCCTTATCCCTGAAACCAAATTTTATATTAAGGCTTTTTTTCATTGGGACCATGAATGAACTTGTTTGGTATGAGCCTCACTTTCATTCATTTTTATTCATTCCTACCAGAAACTTGGTATTTTTCATTATATGTTAAATTTTATGTGGGATGGTAATGGATGTCATGGTGAAACAAATACACTAAAATGTCAGTAAATGGTTTACTGTTATTAATTTTAGGTATTGAGAAGGTTTTTTTCAACAATTGTATTGGATAGTTTTCTATTATTTGAAAAAATAAAAAAAATTGAATGGGTTGTGACTTTAAGAATAAAAAATTATCATTAATATACTAATGATTTTTACCTTTTGGAGTTAGGTGGTGAATGTGAGAATCATTATAATAATGAATTTGGAAAATCTAAAAAAACCCCTAAACATGTTTGAAAAAAAAGAAAAAAATATAGTGAAAATTCAAGAAGGAGAAAGTAAATCATTATGATTTCAAATGCCATGACCGTTACATTGATCATGGGAAGCGGTTGTTGTCACACTTTTAAAGGGATAATTATATTGAAATTTTACATGTAATATAACACATTATACATTAGAGCGAAAACTACTCAATTGAGGCTCAGTTTTGATGAAAAATTAATACCAACCTTAAGCCTCAAAGTCATTTGAAACATAATTGAAAATCCTTCAAAATTTTATGCTCTTTCTGTCTTTACAATGTTACGAAATTAATTAATTTTCAACCATATGAAAAAGTATTATATTCTCACAGTATAATAATAACTCTACATAAATTTTTTTCATGAGTGATGAGAGAAAATATTTAAAAGTGAGGTAAATATTGATTTGGCATGATTAATAAAAATAAATTAATGAGCTTAAATGAATGAAATAAGGAATTCTGTCATTTTTATTAAAAAAAGTAAAATACTACAATTGGTTGTTTCTTTGAAAAATGTGATTTTAAATTGATATTTTATGTGGATATTGAAACAACTTCACATTGATAACTGTTTTTATTTGTTAACTTTGAAATTTAAATATTGGTTGTAATAATTCCCACTTAAATTCAATATTGAGATGTTATGCTTGAGTAAAAACATGGTTTATGTGTGGGTATTTGACACACTAATATTTTCATGCACATTTTTTAAAGTTTTCAATAATTCGTAATGAAATTTATTAATATTCCTAAATAATAGGTTGTTTGACTAAAATTTGAGAAATTATAATTTTGTAATTAAAAATAGTTAAAATGAAGAAATTTATTACGAATTTGAAGTTGGATATTTATTTCATTATTCTGTTGAAAGTTACTTAATTAATTTAAATTAATTTTGAAGTAAAAATTTGACCAACTTCCCTCAACCATTAGACCAACAAGACTCATAGATCACCCACAAGGGTTCAGTCAAACAAGAATGATCAATGGGATATCCTAGCACTGATATGGGGTGGATCCAGTCCATGAAAATTAGACTGTATATATATGGTGACCCTAAGCTCATACAAGCTATATAGTGTGGTGTGACCATTTATTTGTGTGCAGTGTTCCAAGAGCCTGTCTTGGAAGTAGGCTTATGAGATGAGGATAGAACACGATCATTTATATATAAAAATATAGTCATGATAATGTCTATTGTGGGACAAGAAAACATGGTTACTATTCTAATATTAAATACAACCTTATTCTACCCCAACACAATGTGCCCTTCCCTTGGACATTTCCTATAGTACCTCATTACAACTGACCACCACTCGACATTTCCACCACAATCATAAATAAGTATAGGGTAACCATGGTAGTTATATATAGACCTAAAGATCCATCCATGTCTTCATGAAAAATCCTAATTACTCAATTGATAAAATCTTGGACCCCATCTAGCCAATGTAAAGAGAATATTGAATTCATAGAGGCACAATGAAGGCTAAATGGGGGATGATGATTTTTTTCACCAAGGAAGAGGTGATTCCATGACACCACATCACCATTCACATTCCATGAACAATCATTCACACCAATCATAGAGGATGACACTAAGACATACGTCATCTATGATGATAGAGTATATGAACACATGACATCACCATGCGATCCCAAAAATACACCCCACATATCAGGGATTGTTTTAATATAATTAAACTATATAATTTTAAAAGGGATTTTAGGATTTAATGGTATAAATTTATTCACCCTCTCTATATATAATGGGATTTCCCACTTCCATAGGGGAAGCACCACGAAAGGAGGTCAAACACTAGTTGGTCGAAGATTCTATCTTTTTTCTTCTTTATTTTTCTTTTTCTTTTCATTTTATTTAGTTTTATTATGAATTTAATTTTTTATATTTAGTGGTTCACTAATTCATGCATCTTTCTTCTATTTATGTGAATCAACCATGTTGTTCTTCCTTCTTCTTCCTCCATCTTCATCTTCTTCCATTAATTTTAATTTCATATTCTATCTCTCTTTTTTTTATCTTCCTTTTCTATTTTAATTTAATATTATTTTTTTTATTTCTCCATTGTTATTTTAATTTTATCTATATTTCTATTATTCTTTTCAATTTTTTTTTAGCTTCTCTCTTTCTTTCCGCCATTGTGACATTTTACTCCGAATATGGGGAGGATGACCCGAGGTTTGGCCTCAGGGGATGTTATGTGTTCTTGAATTGTTCACTTAAATTCAATATGTCTTTATTCATATTTATAGGAGATGAATGCGAAGTTCACGAGTGAATATGCTTTTTACTATGGCATACAACTCGACTCTAATTCAATTTATTTGAATACATTTTTTCTATTCCATTCATTGAACTTAAGCTATTCATATAGTGAAATTGATCTATCCAATTCATAAAATGACATATAGTTGAGTCAGGTCATAGTAGGTTCCATACTCTTGGTTGAGGTGTGTCATCAAGATTGACTATAGGAGGAGGTAAAAATGATTCCTTGGAATTTGTGATTCCATAACCAACAAATAAATTATTAGAATTATGTGCAATAGATTTCATAATTGAGATTTCAAAATAAATTTTAAATAATAACAATGAATATTAATTGAACTAAAATAAAACATACAGGAAAATTTTTCATTCTTATCACATCTTCATTGAGTGTTATTTTATTTTTACTTTTTTATTTCATTTTTTTTCAGAAACATAAAACCAAAATCCATTGTTTTCATAAAATTAAAATACAATAAAAAGAAGATGTTCTTAGGTGAATTACAATTAGTAAGTGAACAAACTATGAAGGTCCTCAAGTGAGATGACCCTTGATAGACACTATTATTCACTAGTAAAAAGGGTAAATTTTCATTTATCACATATCGTGATAGGTGTTCTATCATGCATGATTTTGTATGCATGAATCAATACAAATCATCCAGCCCTATGGATATGATGGAATTTTCAGTTCATTTTGTCAAGATATTTGTTTGGAATGGATTGTACATGGTTAATGTCAAACTATTTTGGATTCATATAAAACTATTTGGGGTGTGTTCACCTCTGTTCTTTGGTGCCTGGCTTGTGCATGGTTTTATAAAAACCATTTGATATGTTTCAAATGGGTTCTAATACAATTTTTCATAGTTGGGACTAGGTTAGTGAACTGTGTGTCCAAACCACACAGTGTGTTTTTTCATATGAATCCCCCTATTCACATTGATATCATGGTTTTGAAAGCTATGAGAAAATCCCATTTTTTTTAAAAAAATTGTTTTTCTTTTTTCATAATGGCATTTTGATCCCAAACCACTATTATTTCACCCTTATGTGTATGTGAACTAGCACATCTCCCTTTATCATTATTCATTCAATCCACCTTGATATTTAGTGTATTTTGTAGATCATTATTTACCATTTTGATGTAATAATATTCTTATCCTACCCCCTTTCTCCTTCCTCATTCCTTTTGGTTGATATTATTTGTATCATCTTAGGGCTTTTGTTTCTATTCCATTAGAACATGGTAGAATAATTATAGAATGGATGGTAATTGGTGTAGTTTAGTGAGAAAATGTCACAAGACACATTTTTCATGTTGTTTCTCATATATTCTTTGAATTTGAAATTCCTGAGGTATTTTTCATGAATTTTCAATTAAATTCAATCAAACATTATTTTAATGGAACAACATGAGTTATGGATTTTTATTGTCTTGGTGTTGGAGGTGCATTATTGTCCTCTTGTGGATAGTCGGTGATGGATTCAGATATAATATGAACCTTAATATTTTTTAAGATCTATACATCATGAAATTTAATTAATTAACTCATTATTAATTATTTGAAAATGTTAATTGAATTGTATGGTGTTAGTTTGGTGAATCGGTAATTATGGAAGTTCAAGTATGGTCATAATTCTTTGGAAGTTACATTGTGAGATATGCCTAGGGTTTTTCTTTATGAAATTACCATATTAGATAGTAATTAAAATTTACTAAAATTATTTTTGACTTATTTTTCTCTCAATGAGGGAGGTTGGTGTTTGTTTTTTGAAATTTGGGGTCTAAGATACATCATAGATGTATTTTTTAGAAACCCCCAATTTTATGGCTCATCTACTGAGAACCCACCATGTGTTCTCAATAGTGTTTCATAGATTCAGTGAAGGGGGGGGGGGTATTGGGTTCCCTTTTTCCCTAGACCTATGAGAGGTAATGTTTGTAGTCCGATTTGAGTTCCTTCTATAGATTATGATGTTCTAGTGAGTCTGTTTGGTTTCTTGGGGTTGTGGGATAATCCCTTGGGTATATCAAGGTTACAAAATAGGTTCGCCTCGTGGTTTTTGATTTATAAGACCTTTAGTGAATTTTTTATTTCTTATTTCCCCCTTCATGTTTGGGTCAAGATCTCTCCTAAGGGTTATATGGTTTGGGATCAATATGGGAGATAGGGAATTGGGGGTTAAATTATCTTTGGATAGTTGGGTGGTTTTCTTTGGGTTTAATCATGTGGTCACTAGAAGGTGGGAATTATTTATGCGTTTTATGTTGCCTTATATCCTATTTTTATATGTTTTGGATATGGCATTTAGATTTGAGATCTATTCTTGACTTCAAGATTTGAGGGAACTGTGTGTTATAGTTATGGTTGTGTGTTATTAAGTAATGGATTTATATGAGTATAATGGAATCTTATGGGCTCCCTTGTGGTTTTTTTGATAATTAGTTACCTTTTGGGTGTCTTTAATGGTTTTTAGTGGTTACATATGAAGATATGTGCATTCATATATATGCCTTTGGGAGTGGGTTGCTGGTTGTGGATGGGTTGGTTGTTGTGTCACCATTTTAGCATGTTCTGCCTCCGAATAAAGCATGTGTTTTGATATTTTTGATCTAAGGGATTTTAGGAGCGTCACGATTTTGGTTAACCCATTGAGGGTTCAGTCTCCCCTTGGTGATGGTAGGGTTAGGAATCCCCCTATAACCTAGAGACTAGTTTTGAGTATATTGTGGTAGTGTTTTCATAGTTGGGCTTCGAGTGTTTATTATCATTTCATTCTATGTCCTTTGGTTGGAATGTTAAAGGTAGTTATTACTCATAATTTTGATGTATAAGGATACATTTAAGATATATATTGATTGATCATTGTCCTTGAGAATTATCTGGTATTCTCTTCTAATGATGGCTTGTGGTTAGATTATCATAGGGATCAAATGGATGATCTGGAATATTGCATCCCTCCCCTAGGAGAGTGGATTATTTGAAACAGACTGGTAGCCTATTCCTTTACTCAACATTATATTTTATGGATTGGTTATTTCTATATGACTATCATTCTTTGGATGGATTCTCTTAGTGTTAATAAAGTTCTTATTTCATGTTTTGATAATGCTATTAAATTTCGAGATTCTAATTATTGTTTGTGGTTGTTTTTTATGCCTATGGTTAATACTTATGGTTTGGTATTCTTGAATTTCATCATGTTATATGGTTTAAATATCCTTTTATATCATGATCACGCTATTTATAATGTTTCTTGGAGATCAATTAGTTATAAAACATCTAGCTTGGTGCCAGAGGAGGTGTAGATTTACCTTGGGTGCCAAACTACATCTCAAGGTTGGTTTGTTTTGATTATCACTATTTATTTATTTATTTTTTGAAAAATATTGTTAGTTCTCTACTAGTATAGGTGTATCTCATTTAAATCCACATATTATGTCAACAAATGTTAGGTTCACTGTTGCGGGTAGGCTACTATGATATATTTTTCACACATTTACATGCACATTGGTGTGCATGAAGACCTTATTTCTAATTTCAAGTTGATCATAGATTGTGGTGGTTGGCTTTGAGGCCTAGTGTTACATGATTTATAATGATATCTCATGTAGATTCTAATAATTTTCTCTATATAGCTTGATATTTTTATAGAGACCTGGTATGAGGTTTGGCTCAAAGTTTATAGTAGTTTCTTTGTACTTTTGTTTCTTGTATTATGTCTGTATTTGTGATCATCCAAGTAGGTGATGGACTATTTCATGTTTTATCATGATTTTTAATATATATGACGGTATGTATCATTTAATTTTATATAGAACTTGTGTATCCTTTTTTACTTATATTGAGTACTCTTATGTTGATTATGTATGTGGATGTATTTTGTTAATTTTATGCTTTTATTGTTTTTTATACAAGTATATAGTATCCCCACTGCATCTATGTAAACCCTTTACAAAAGTCATCTATTGTTGGCATATGCGTATGTGTAATTGAGGCCACGTGGAATGCCGAATAGCATGATCTGTCAAGTCAACATAGACCAATTTATTACACTATCTCTTCAAGGCTACGAAAAATCATAGAGAATTTGAAATATTTATTAATGATTTTTTTAGGGTTATTTTGTGAACATTGGTTTAGTTCATAATTTTGAGTGTTTAAATATCTCAAGGTGATGATATTAGAAATGGATCAAAGATGAGGAGGAGTTTTGGGTGCTCGGGTGGATGGCGGAATGATATCATGTGGGAATATACAAATTTTTTTGTTTTATTTCCACCATAGGAGGCACCATGGTGTGGAGCTCACTAGAGTGGGGGGAAAAGAACTTGTTTTGGAGTTTATTTCATCCTAGTGTGGGAATGGTTCCTAGGAATGCCCTCTATGAAAACACCAAACAAGACCACACCCATTGTGTCAGGTGTTATTTCTTTCCTAGAGCCTTGGGGACTAATATTTTGGTTTTTACCATGGTTTGGTGGAGGACCACTATGTGTGAAGTTGTGATAATGAAGGGTGATGCTTTCACATTGGTGGAAATTGTGTTTCTAGTCCATGGGGGGTCGTGGGATTTGCACCATGGTGTGAATCATGTATTTGTTTCATTTCATGGAGCCCCATAGGGTCGTTTAAACTCTTTTGGGTGTCCCTATTTCCCCTAAATTGGTTTTTATGGTTTAGGAACCCTTATCATTCCTCACTCATGTCAGCCATCTTGTGGAGACATCTAGGGAGTCATCTACATACCCCCATTCAATTAACCCATGTATGTGGTTATTTAGACTTCTTTTAAATTATGGTTGGAAATTTACTATTTATTGATCTATCTTCATAAACTGTTTTTCTTCATCAATGATGATATTGGGTGATTTGAATTAGGGTTCTTAAGATGACTCCACTATATGATTGCGGAATCATTTTGATATGGTGTGGCTTTGAAGTGGCCTATCTAGACATCATCTTAAGAGGATAACCACACAATGGTGTGAATAATTCATTAATAGGTACCCCACCATATCAATTTTTCAATAGGTTTAATTTATATTGAATAAAATTAAATTGAATTTTTTATTGAATTTTTTATTATTATTATGTATTCTCTTAGAATGGAATTCATTGAACATCATTGACCTTTCATGGTTGGTTATCTACATTTTCAGTGCGATAAGTTTTCTTGGTGAGTTTTAGATATTTATAACCATTTATATTAGAAATTAAATTAATAAAAAAAATTAAAAAATTGAATTATATGTGTTAATTAGTCTTGGGAGCTTTTTGGGAGTAGAAAACACCTTATTTCTTTGGGTTTCGGTGAGGTAATTCTTCTTAGTGAGGTTTCATTGGTAATTCCATCAGAATGAATTGAATAGGAAATTATAACTATTTATTATTTATTATTTATATCATGTGGATTATTGTAGGAGCTTTATAGATGATTAAATTCTTGTTCAAGCCTTGTTATTGATGTTTAAGTAGTGATTTAAAAGAAATACAATCATATAATGTAGTTGGAACCCTAAAAATTTTCCCATCGTTTATACATTACTTATGGAGTGTAATATGTGGTATCACCACTAAAGTGTGTAACCCATTTATTTTAAATTAAATTTTGAATTAAAATGATGTTAAAAATAATGAAATGAAAAAAGTTCAAAGGGACAAGATAGACCCTTATGTAGTGTCTGGACACGTTTTCCAGTAATAGACAACAGTTTCAAAATAAACAATAGCCATGATATTCTTAAACCCACAATCAGTGTAAAATAAATGAAATTAAATATTATAAAGGACATTGGATATGTTCTCTTATATCCCATGAGTATGGGTCTGTGATAGACTAATAACATTATACCTGAGTAGCTTATGAAAGAACATTGAGTTTCTTTATGTCCTTTGTGCTACTTGGGATTAGCATGGGGTGAGTGAAACTCCCCAACTAAGATATGAGTACCAACGATTGTTTCCTATTTAGGGTTATATGGATAGGTTGGGTGAGTAATTGGACAAACCTAGGATGACTTGTGATGAGAGATGGGACTTATGTCGTCTTCCTAGAGTGGTGCCAGTGGGGATTATCCTATGAAGATGGTGTGGTCATAAGTTGATAATTAGAATGTCAATGGATTTTCAAGCCTCTTAATGATGGGATCTGATCTGAGTGCCGAGATTGAAGTTAAAAAATCCATATATGGTTTTTATTTGAGGAAGTGGCCTAAGGGACCCCAAAGGGTTCCCCAATGATATGTTTACTATATAGAGGGTGTGTCTGGTAATTGGTATAGAAATTGTGGGTGTCACATTAGAGCTTGAATCGATAATGTGAGCATAATATAGATATGGTGATGAGTATAGTTTATGTAGTTGGTAGGATAGCCTATATTATATAATATGGGTTGGGTCTTATAGAGAACTCAGAATTTATTATAATTGTGATAGGATATTTGGGATGGATTTTCCTCCCTAGAAACATTATAAATAAAAACCTATTTTATATGGAATTCATAGGTGGTTACCCTAGATTTAGATGATCCACCAAAGGTGATAGAATTCATAAGTGACATATTGTGATTTAGTTGCCACGCCTTCATGTTTAGAATGGATTAGTCAATCCCCTGGGATTATGATGTGATGACAATATATTTAAATTTCATAGGATCCCCATATTGGGAATTGGTTTTATTCTTGATAATACTACTAGATTTCATAGGGTTTTACCCATATGAATTGTCTATATTTCTTGTACATATTGAATGCCTATAATTACATATTTTGGAATCAATCATTTGTTTGTGATGGTATTGGTATTTCATTGAAAAATTCCAATTATCTTGTTAATTCACCTACTTTTATATGATCATGGAGATTAGAATTGGTTGGAATAGTTATGTGATGTGATCCGTCAGACTATGGAACTGTCTAAAGAATGAATTTTTGATACTGAGTGTCCTTTTATAACCCAATAATTCATAGTGGTCATTATATTTTGTCTATCACTTTATAGAAATTTATTTTATTCATTTAGTTGGACATATCAACCGTATACACAATACATTTTTTGGTTAGGATGAGACCTCACAGGTGGTTCCCAATTCAATTTTACTCACAGAGTTCTTGGGTATATGTGGATCTTTTTAACCCTTGTATATTTCCTTGGTCATATGTTCTGGTTGGACAGAGGCGTAGAGTAGTTGGTTGAATATTATTTCTAAGGTAGTTCTACATATTTGGATGAGGTGAGACATGGGTTTGTAAGTAGAGACTGCTTTGTAAGTTTTCCTATATTTATTCTATATATGTTATAGGATTATTGGGAAACAAACTATTATATGTTGTGTGGATGTAGTTCTATGTTATTGTATCTTTCATAACTCAATGTATACTACCATGCTTCTATTTTACTACTTTGGAAAACTCTAATTTTTTAATTAATAATGATTGGATACTTATTTTATGTTATACTATGATATGAGGGTACAGTATCCTCACAACAACACCCTAGACCCTCACTACTATTTTGAAACCTCTAGTATGTGAGGGTCACCCAAAATAGTGGTTATCCTAGTTTTTTTAGTTCCTTAGAGATGGAATTCACATGTAGATTATTATGGTCGTGAGACCAATGCAATAGAGTTTTTTACTAAGTATATAGAATAGCCATGAATCTTCCTTAGGTTTTATAAGGAAAATAACGAGAATAGGTTTTTATATCAATGATTGGTTTCATATGGAATGATCAGTATGATTTCCAAACCCTATTGGTTCGAGTGTTATCCTCTACGAGATATAAAATTGGGCTCTTAGGTTGTTGGATCTATGATGGATAGGGAGTGGTTTGATGATTCTAATTTTAGAATGATGTCGGTTGGGGGGTTACCTCTTTATAGAAAATTAAATGAGTGAAGTTACATTATTTTAAATAGGATCCTTGATGTTTCTTCCTTAAATACCGAACTAACTTGGATAAGAATCATGGTTAGTGGTTTATACAAGTGATCCTAGTTTTTATGATATATTTCTCATGGGATCATGAGTTAGGTTATGTGATTGAGTGATATGAGATCATACAAATATCATATTGGGAATAGATCGATGTAGTTTTTACAGGTTACAAGTATTATGGTTTTATATTTGAATAGATGAGCGGATCTGTGAGGGTTCGGAACTATTGGTTTTTATGGAATACTTGCATTATTGGAGGCCCAATATGCATTATGTGAATGAGAGGTGTGCCTCACATGATGATGATTTCATGCTGAATGGTTTGGTTTCAACAGTATATTGGGGTTTGGAATGGATTAGGAGGAGTGATATATGTGTGTTGATTAAGAATATTGAGGTATATCTCAAGCAGTGGTATAGGAAAATCCATATGGTGGGGAGGGAACCAATTTATGATTGAGGGTGTTACCCTCATTGTGAAGGAAATTTTTATAGTTTTTGGGGATGATTTACTTTTTGATTCTAGAATGGTTAGTGTTTATTGTTTCGTGGTAGCACTTGAGTATGAGTAACATGGTTTCCTATAGCCATTATATGTTTCAATGGATTGAATGTGGGATAGGGACGTGAGACCCTCATATAGTTATGTTCATGGGTTTGGTGATATAGGTTATAGGATGGTTGAGGTGTATTTTGGATTCTAGTGTGTTGGTAAATCAAATTTTATCTTCTTCTTGGTTGAATTTTATATTTTAGGTTCATATGAAATACTTAATAGAGTCTATATATTAGAACATACATTAGATGGTTTTGAGGTGATCAAAGCAAGGGTCGGATTGATAGAGCATAATTTGTCAAGGGGAGAATAGAAAGACATATTTCTTTGGATGAGGATCAAACCATGAAATTACACTAACTATTAGGTTTACAATTTGGTTTACGTTTTTGGATGATCACATGATACCTTCATGTGATTTGATGGAGTGTCAATGGGTGTGGTCAAGAATTTTTTAGAAAATTCTATCAGAGGACGACTTAATGATTTTTTTAGATTGGGTATGGTGAGATGTAAAATACATTTAGAGGGTCATTTTACAACTAAGAATGTGTTTATAATGGGTGATTATAATGGTAGGATGAACAATGTCATAAAATCATACCTTGTAATAGGATCTCTATAGAGGGGAGGACTATAATACAAGTGGTGAATTGGTCGATAGAACATGGTAAAAATTTGATAAATTAGTGTGGGTAACCACCATATCTATGTTCTAGTGGTTTTGACCAGCTATGAATTGATTTTTTGATGTATAATACACCTTGAGTTTGGACTAATGTAGTGGAAGATCATTCAGCATTCTAGGATATAACTCAATGTGCTGATTAGGAATTGGAAACTATGATAGGTTCAGTATAATTGTTGAATGACCTAGAGACTTATTTTGTATGAGAAGTGTTATGGTGTGGAATTTCTAAAGGCTCATGTCTTTCATGATGTTATAATTCAAATTGAATTTTTGGTGGGGTTTTTTTTAATGAACCAGGTTTTAGATTAGAATTCTATGATTTTGAAAAATCAATGAGATTTTATTGTAAGTGAATTGAAACATGGGAGGTGTTTCATTTTCTCTGTTGGATGGTGAAGTGAGGCTGAGTGGACCTAAGATTTTTTTAATTGTTGGTACTTCTCCATGGGGAGTACCACGACATAGATCTCACCATATTAGAGGGAGGAATTTTTTTTGGAGGGAGTTTTACCCAAGGTTGGGTTTTCTGCCAAAACAATTCCCCTATGGGAAACAACAAGGCATGTTATTCCCATAGTACTAGGAATTTTGTCTCACAAAAAAACTTTAGGATTAGGAATTTTAGAGATTATGTCACCCTAGTGGGTATGAATCCAATGGGTCTTCCCTTATGGGAAATTCCCAAAACCAATATATCATGGTCCATATATCATGGGTGTTTTTATTGACTTTGAGTAGCACTGGGACCTAGTGTGTCCCATAACTGGTGTTCAGAGCCCTATTTTTGAATCAATAATTTCTATTTGATAATTCTTTAAATAATTGGTATTAAATACTTTTATTTATAAAAGTAATTATGATGTAGGTCATATAAATTATAGAAATATAAGGTAGATATGGATTCAAAGATCACTGCTTGTGGACACTTCTAGACCAAAAAAATATGCGTACCACAACAAAAACATGTTTAATTAATTTTCTAGGAAAAAGGCCACAAAAATATAAAATCCATATGGAATATGAATAGTGGGTTCTCTAGAAACATGAGTGGATATTCATCAAATTTCCTTACATTGACTCAAATGGATGGAGGATTAGTAAATTTCGGTGACAATGAAAGAGGAAATATTGTTGGAGTAGGAATGGATAGAGATCCAAAGACCATATCAATCAACAAAGTAATATATGTGAAAAGGCTAAATAAAAATCTACTAAGTGTGTATCAACTTTGTGATGGTGTTTTTTATGTTGATTTTTCCAAAAATTCATTCATAGGATTAAAAGATAATTATCTTAAATTTATATCATCTAGAACTGACGGTGTTTATACTTTGGATTTAAATTACTTTTGTAAAGAGAAAGTGACTTTTTCAACTAATAAGAAAAATGGGTCATGGATCTAGAATTTGAGACTTGTTCATTATAATAGTTATTTTTACATAAATTTTCTGAGAAACAATTAGTTTCTAATTTTTGAAGTCATAAGTTTTCAAATAATAGATTCTGTGTTGTATGCCAAATCGACAAACAACAGAAACCCTCTTTCAAATCGATTAATGAAATTGCTATATCTATATAATTTGAACTTATCCATGTGTATTTTTTTGGATCATCCAGAATAGAAAGATCATATGGTAAATTATATACCGAGGTTTTAGTTTATGACTATTCGTGGTTTACCTATGTTTATTTTCTACAACTCAAAAGTGAAGTATTTAATGTTTTTTAATTCTGTTTAAAAAATGTTCAAAATGAAAAAAAATTAAATAATTTCATAAAAAAATTATCCTGGAGGAGAATTTGATAATCATGAATTTAATTCTATTTTCTCAGTTCAAATTTTGAAACATACATTCTCTACACCTATATCATGTCAAGAAAATGGAATTTTTAATGGAAGAAGTAGAACTATTCAAGAAATGGAAAGAACTATGCTGTATGTATATAGTCATCCTAACTATTGTTTAGGATAAGATATAAGCATGTAAATATTATCATTAATATAGTTTTAAACATACTATTTTATAAAAGTAACCCCTATGAACTTTGTAATAACTAATATCCTAATGTATATTAATTTAATGACTTTAGATGAAAGGTGTATATCTTGAATATTAATGACAACCATTGTAAATTTGATCCAAAAGTTGATGAAGGAATATTTTTACGATTTTCTGCACCTTCTAAATCCTATTGAGTGTTTAATAAAAAGTCATGGATTATTGAAGAATCATTTCATGTGATGTTTTATGAAACTCACCTTTTCATTAAAGAAAAATATCAAATTAATAAAGTAGTTGATTCATCTGGAAACATAATACTTGAAACCCCTAAAGTGGATTTTTAAAATGATATAAATAAAATACAGTCTATTTGAGAAGAACCTAAAACTGCAGAAAAAAAATTATCCTACCTAGAATATTTAGAACCCTAAAGAACGATACTTTAGATAATTTTATATAAGACCTATATATAGGAATTAGAAATAGATGATTTATGGGAATCCTAGCTGAATATTTTTACTTTCTTACTCAGTTAGATCCTGAGTGTACTGATGAATCCTTAGAAGCAGAGAGTAAAAAGTTGGTAATGAAATAAGAACTAAACTTAATTAGAAGGAGTGATTTTTTGGAATTAGTATAAATACATTTCATTTATCTAGTTATAGGAACCAAATGGTTCTTTAGAAATTATCAGGATGTTCAAGGTATCATAATTAGAAATGAATCCAGATTTGTAGCTAGATGATATAATCAGGGAGAAGGTATAGATTATGATGAAACCTTTTCCCTTTTAACAATATTAGAATCCATTAAAATACTTTTAGCCTATGTATAACATATTCATTTAAATTGTATCATATAGATGTTAAATCTTCCCTTTTCAATGGATATTAAAGGGAGGAATTTTATGTGGAACTACCCCTAGTTTTGATAACCCTCGACAAAAAAATACAAATTTTAAACATACTAATTCTATCTATGGCCTTATACAAGAACCTAGATCATAGAATAAAAGATTAAATCCATTTCATTAAAAAATGGTTTTACGATTGGATTGTCTGATCCAATGTTTTTTAAGAAATTTTTTTGTTCTAATATTTTATTAGTAAAAAATTATGTTGACGATGTACTTTTCAGTTCCAAAAATAAAAAAATTTGTAATGATTTTTCAAAACAAATGTAAAGGGAATTTGAAATGAGTATAATGAGAGAGATGTAAAAAATTTAGGATTAAAATTTTTTCAAAAAGATTTTAGAAATGTTTTAAATGAATGTAAATATGTTATTGATTTATTAAAAAAATTTGAAATTGAAAATAGTAAGACTCATACAACTCCGATGTTTAACAATATAGAACTAGATTTGGATGATGCTGAGAAACGAGTTGAAAACATGTTATATAGAGGTATGATTGGTTTTTTATTATATTGTACTGTAAGTAAACCAAACATCATCTTTTAAGTATTTTTATATTCTATATTTCATTGAACTCCAAAATAATTCCATCTTACTTCTATTAAAATAATTTTTATATATTTAAAATGGACTATTTTTTAGTCAGTTTTTTTATAAAAAATTTCCTAATTTGAATTTATTTTCCTTTTTAGATGCTAAATTTGGAGTCTGAATATTAGATATAAAAACAACATCCACAAGCTATTAATTTGTTTTGAAAATCAATAGTATCACGGTCTAGTAAGAAACAACACTCAGTCAAACTATCAATAGCTAATGTCAAATATGATTTTGCTGGCAGTTATTTTACACAAGTATTGCAGATAAAAATCACTATACTGGAATTTGGACTAAATTACAATAATATACATATTTTTTGTGAGAATACTAGTGTCATAAATATTTTAAAAAATATTATAAGTCATTCTATGACTAAGAATATTGATATAAAGCATCATTTTTTAAGAGATTATGTTTTTAAAAATGATTTTTCATTAAAATTAATTAATATCTTATATCAATTAGCTGATATTTTTACTAAAACACTTCCCTCTCTAAGGTATATTTTATTATGGTTGATTTAGGATTATTTAATTTGAAATAAATGGTTATTAGTTTATTTTAATTAATGTATTTAAAATTGAAATTTGGATAAATTTATTTAAGTTAAATTTTTTTATTATTTTTATTCAATTTTAATATAATAGGATAATTCTCTATTTATTTTCTTAATTGGATTTTTCTCATTATTAAATGTTAAACCATTAGATTTCAAAATTAAATTTTTTAATAATTATCCTATGTAATCAGAAAAATCAACTAGACCAAATCACTCATCCGTTAGAAAACCCTTCAACTTACCTTACCCATTATCTTCAAACCATTTCATCTAACAGATCCCTCATCCTTCCTCAAAACCCAAGAATCTAGGATCCTTCATCCTTCATAATCTTAGATATGATGAAGAACATTCCAACTATTGAAGGTGAGCCTTGTGATCTGAAGTGTCACCATGTTCCCTCCAAAAACATTCTTCATGGAAAAGTTATAGATATTGAATGGATATTTGAATCAAACCTTATACTTATGAAATCCCATTTCATTTTATGGTTCTTAATTTCGGTTTAATGAGGAAAAACATATTTTATTTATGAGGTAGAACTGAATCACTACTCTCAAAATTTTTAGTTTAGTTTTGGTGAAATAGATTATTGGATATCCCCTCAAATAGAAGGTAACGAATTTTCAATATCCTCAATATAAATTGGACATATTTTTAAATTCACATGTGAATGAGTATTCCACATTGATCTCCAATCAATTGGAAATAAATATAACACATTTGAAGATATAATGTATTTTCTATTGGGTTCAATAAATATTAGGAAACTACTTGTAAATGTTCTTGGGGTAGACCAAAAGGGCTTAGTAATGTCAATAAAATGTTATTTCTCCAAGGTTTGATGAGATGGAGAATATTCTATACCTAGAATTTTATATTATTTTTTTATTTATGAGTGACATAAAGCTTAATTGCCAACATATATGATGAGATATATGAGTTACTATTATTATTTAGAGGCATGAATCTCATTCTATTCTTATGAATGGATCCTATCTCTTATTTTTTTCAGGAAATTTTTAATTCAAATTTTTAATACCTGGGTCAAATTTGATCACAGCAATGTGTTGAATACTGCGGAACTATGAAAATTTGGTTTCCTTTTGAGTATAGTAAAAGGTAAGTGAATGCCTATTGCGGCGGAAGACCAACAAAAATTTGGATATTTTTCTCAGGGAGAGCATGGTAAATTAAAGAACAGAGAAGTTAGAGAATCCATAACATAAGGTATTTATTAACATACCAAGATAATGCATTGATATAGTAGTACATATATTTATGAAGAAGGTTCAAAAGAAGAAGTTCATGAGGACCCATTATACGAACTGAGGAACATAGAAGGATATAATGCTTATAAATCATCCAGTGAGATCCTAAAAATTTTCAATTCCTCTACCATTGTCCACTCAACCAAAAAAAATTCATTTTTCTCTAGAGAATGTAAAAGGTACTTGATGGTATATCTTATTCAATTGAGAAATTTGTAGATAATTCCATTACTAATCCATTATCTATTTTGGAAATTTCTGCTCAATCAAAGAATCCAGATGAAGGGACATCTGAATCACTAAAAAAACAAAATTGAAGATCTGGTAGTAATGTTTAACAATGTTCAGCAGTAGAACTCTAATATTGGACAAGACCATAAAGCATTATGGAAATATTTAGAAGATTTAACAAATTCATATGATCTATGGGTGGAATTTGAGTTTCTTATAACTCAAATTTATGATATGAGATATAGTTTGTAACAAAAATGGATTTTGTTGCATTTAAGAGAGATAAGGTAGATCACATTGGCAATCCCAAATACAAATCTGATTCTAAAATATATTTTATAGATTTGAAATGGTTCATGGGAAGTCAAATTGAATCTGTCAAGGGAGTATCGATCAATCTAGATCTTATACATATACACGCCCAACATCGTCATATCTGATCAAAAGGTTTCAAGCTATCACATCTATAATAAAGGATATGAATGAGAGGTTTCAGAATCTTCAGTGTAATAGTGAACCCTTATAAATATTTTTAGATAATCATAGATATCTTTTTAATTAAATTAATTCAATTGAAAATGGAATCAGGATTCTGATTAATAGGTTCATTAATAAGATATCACATTTTTTGGATATATAGGAGGATCTTCATGACTTTTTAAAAATTCAACTGAATTGATGATATTAAAGTTATTCTAGATTAATTATTTTTTATAAGGAAGTTGGCAGAAAATCTTGTAGAATGTCTATAGGCTTACATTGAATATTTGAAAGTTGTTTTTCAACAAACTCAAACTACACCAAAACTAGATACATAGAGTGCTCTTGACCAAACACTTTCACCTACTATCGTACCAATAGATTAAAAAAAATTCAAGCCAAAAACCACTAATGTATTTGTAATGTTTTGATAATAAAATTTCATTTACATTTTCTGATTCATTTTTATTTTATTATTTATTTTTCTCTACTATCAGAACCAATGTATTATTTTTCTACATAGTATAAAATAAACATTAAATTATTGTTCTATGAAAAATCAATAATGTTTTAATTCTTTTTTTTTAATATTTTTTTTAAATCATAATAAGGGGAAAATTGGGTGAACAAAACACTTCATTCATATATATTTTTATCAATTTTTATCGAATTTGTACTGTGAAACCGATATAATAATTCATATATTCTTTAAATGTGTTTAAATTTTATATTTTTTGTTAGTTATATTACGCAATTTGTGATCATCAAAAATTGGGAGGTTTTTGGGAATGTATTGTCTCAAAAATACTCTGTAAATATTTTTGATTTAACTGCGCACAAATACCCTTTTTTTATTAATGATGTTACATTAAGTTTATTTTAGAAAATTAATATTCATTTAAATAGTTATTTTGGAATTATATTCAATCTTATATGTCATAGAGTATATTTTTTATGTGTTTGTAATTGTCTTTAGTGTATTCTTGAAACATTGTTCGTTCCCTACATTCAGAACGTAACATAAGGAATAGACCCCATGCCTGGAACATCATGTATGGATCATGATGCTTATGTTTTTATTAAAAATTACATTTCAAGAAGGAAAGTATGGATTATCAACCATACATTATCAGAAATGTATGATTAAAGAATCTTAATTTTGAATGGGTCCTTACATTTTTTAAGAGAACAAAGGTATGGTTAAGGAACCCTATGTAAGTTAGGAACCCAACATTTTAAAAACAAATGTATTGTTCATCAAACTTACTTTTTTTTAAAACCTTGTGTTTTCAACCTTAAATTCATGAAAATTGTGCTACATAGTTTAAACCTAAGTTTTTTATTTTTTCCATTTTGGGATGGAACCCTGTAGTAGACTATTCAATGCTGAAGTATTGTAATTATGATTTTATCTGAGATTTATGAAATAGTCATAACATAATTATAGGTTGTTTCAAATCTCAATTGTGACCAATTAAAATATCTTTATGATCAATTCAAATAACTCTATACATTGTTTAAAATCCCTCATGTTCTCAAAGGAAGTTATGTCTCCCCTGATTATTTTCATAAAGGAATTTCCATGTACTTTCAGAAAATTCTCTTGGATTTGGAATTCCAATATAGGATACCAAATCTATATATTCTGGAGGTGTATATTTTTAAGAAATAGGATATATAAGACACATATTTTCATAAGAATATATTCTTCGGAAATATCTTTTACATTGATACAACAGCGAATGATCAAATCTATCATCTCCTGAGAGAGGCTATACATTGTATGTATACATTTTGAACATCGTGATATTGTAAGATTGTTGTTACTTCTTATATATACTTTTATTTGAAGATCATTTGAAACCACGATCACTTTAGAGTTTTTCTTTATCGAAGATATTCATTTCTAAACAAGAAGATCCATCTAGAGTCAGTTGTTTCTACTTTAAATGTGAATATCAACCCGAACCATTATCAAATCAAACTCTTTTCATTTTTTAGAGTTTCAACTGGTCGTACTCTGCTATGGTGAAGTGTAAACTTCTTTTACTAAGATATGGATAATCAGTTCTCTATTAATGAACCATATGGTTCATTTTTAACCTTTTTTTGTAAAGGTGTCAACTACCTGCACTTAGTTGAGGATTCCAGGTCTTATGATAAGAGGACCTTTATAGTGAAATTCCTCAATATCGTATAGAGAGCATTGGTGGTGTATACTTGGGGATATTTGTGACCCAAACCCCTATAAAATTTTTCTGTTCATTCTTTCTATTTATATGCTGCCCTTTTTTAATGCAGAATAAAACAGTTCATATCTTCATATATCGCAAAGGGAGTAAAAAAGAAAAAAATTGGAAAGATTATCGAAAATACATAATTCACCCCCTCCTGTGTTATCTTTGTATTTCTTCGACCTAACATAGTTGCCCTACCCAGTTTGATAATTGAGGTCTTGAAAAGTAAAATTTGAAATGAATATAACAAATAGTATTTTTAATGTGGTTTTTTCCTCAATAACTTATGTCAAGTTATTCCCTTAACATTTATGCATGCTTCTGATGATTTAGTTTAGAATACTATTTTTTCTTCAAAACCAATATGTTCAAATCATATAAATGTGTTACTCCATACAAAACTCTGATCTTAAATTACTAACCCAAATTGAAATCCAACTATCAAACCCCAAAGTAAATTTTATTTGTGTATGCTTTTATTTTAATGATTCCCTTTGATTTTGAAGTTCTTGGGGTAGACAAATTTGATTTTTTGTTAATTTTTTCACGTTTCACAGTTACCATAATGTTTTTATAAACCATGTAGGTAAATTTTTAGGTTCTGGGGAACATTTGTGTCTAGTGGTGTTTTCATGGTTTCTATACAATTTGGTAATCAGTGTTTGTAAACCATATGACATGTATAAGAAGGGGTAATTGGATATTTTTATTTGATTTTTTATTGGGGTGTTCCCAACATTATTTCCCCTATTTGAATATGAGATTTGAAATTCTATAAAAGTCACTTCCTCTATCTTCAGTATACGCACATTGTGGATTTCTTCTTGTATCTTCAAGGTAAACCCTATTTACTCTTCATTTTCCTCATATTCCCTTATTCTATATCCTCTCCTTCAATCATTGTACTTGTTATTGTTTTTCCTAATATCCATATTAGTCAAACAGAATTTATATGGATGGTATAAACATGGTTATTTTTTTATTTAGGGTATTTGAATTATCTATTGAGTCATAATATAGATTTTTCATCAAAGTCAACAAAACTCTATTGGATTAATATAGGTAGTTGAATGAAATTCCATTTATTTTTCATTCCATGTGTACTTGAAATTTCATCCTATATTTTAATTAGAATATAAATATAAATTATTTAATTGATATTGTTTCATTTCATTTCTTTTTTCTTTTTATTTCAAGATTTTCATGAAAGGTTTTTTTAATGATTTTTGATTTACGAACACCTAGAATAAATTCCAAAGCAATGAACTTGTTTGGTAAAAATCCTAAGAGGCTTATTTTAAGATAATATTTAAATAATTTGATTGTTATTAGTTATCAGGAGTTCTAAATCATTTCTTGTGTAATGTTTTATATAGTTAAACGGTTTATTTGAAGGTAGATTAATTTTAATTCAAACTATGTAATTTCATTATTATGTTATTTATTATATGTTTGTATTGGTTTATTTTTTAACTATTTGTGTATGGTATTATTGATGTTTATCATATATTATGACATTTATTTAATTTCAACTAAATATTGTGTACCTCTTTGGGTTAAAAGAGATTTCCAATTAAAATAGGCTTTCTATTTCTTTTTTATATATGGTTTCAAAATAGTTTCAAATGTGGATTACAATATTTATAATGTTGGGTTAAAATTAATCGTACATCTCAAACCTTTTATTAAAATATTTCATTAAAAAGGCTATACCCTTAGTCTAAGACCACATTCATCATGATTTGTGTGGTGTTGTGTATATTTTGATATTAATTTTACTATAGTGTAATGCTTATTTTAACTATAAGGGGTCACATACTAAGGGGTTTTAGGATCGGATATTTGGGCTTTGATAGTGTGATGGATAGTCTTGTATGATATTATAGATTTTTGATTGAAAAGGGTTCCAATGTTTCTTTACCTCCCTTGACTAGCTTCATAGGAACCTCGAGTACTTCGGTGGGACAAATATCAAGGATTGCGGTCCATTTCCACTAGAAATGTGTGTTTTAAAAAACTACGTTTTTTGGTATTTGATTTGAATATGTTCATTAAACTGAAAATTTCCAATGGCTCCTACATATGTCATGGTTTGTGTGAGAATTGTTACGATCCTGATTTAAAAAGGTAGGAAATCAGTGTGATGATTTTCCCCTCAATACTTCAGGATATTCATCGGTCGATAAGGTGGAAGGTCCAACTCATCATGCATTTTTCAGAGGATTCCTATCTACTATTGGAATCTCTTATAGATATAAGGAATCTTTCTATAATCCTTCCCAAATTCTAGAATGGAATAGGGTTCCTTGTGCCAATAGTATGTCTTTTGGAATGAGACGATGTAAACACATCACTATTTAATAGATATTATATCAATTTGAACATCTATATATATCATAGGTGCTTCATTAATGATACCATTTTTATGTATCAAAAAATATGAATTTTTATACATTTACATAGTGATGATTAATTTCAAAGTGTTTTATTATATAAAGTCAAATATATGGGAACTCAGAGTTTAATTCCATCTAGGAAAGTTATAACTATTCATAGTGTTGGGATTGGGATCATAAATGGGGCTACAAACATACACTTGTAAAAGTAATCAAATCCCACAAAATTGGGGAAACTTAATAGGACACATTATACTATTTAAGGTCATGTGAAAAGGAATGATCCACATATTTTAATGTTAGGTGGTAAGGAAAACTATGTGCAGGATGGATAACAATGGTTGGTGTGAACCATACACATGGGAGCCCCATTCTAATTTACCTCATAGGGAATATCACTCCACAAAAATAGGTTGGTTTTATGGGGAATATTTGCTTATGTAGTTTAATGACATACGGTAAGGAGGATTTCATACAGTTTTATGTTGTGTGACTACTGCATTGGACACACAGTATAACATCATGCTGAGGGGAAATCAATGTAATTCCCCGACCCCTCTAGACTGAAGTCGGTGCACTACTTGTTATATTAGCATGGTTAGAATGAATTTAAATTCCAAAGGAATTATCAATTTAGTACTCTTGAAGCAACTAGATACATAGATGTTACTCAAATTACATTGGGAAAGTTTACAAAATACAATACATAACGAAAACTAAAAACTGCATCCACAAGAACTCAATAAATGATCTCTTCTTTGTCACCAGTTGAAAATAAACAATGAAAGGGGTGAGATAAAATGCTCAAAAAGGGTTAAAAATAGTGTAAGAATGAATAAAATAATAAGATAATCATATTAAATCTGACATAATCAATATGGAATGGTGAATAGGTGAAACAATCATGCCATTAATAAACTATAAATGAAACTGCATCAATAGATTTTGTCGTAGTGAAAACCTCATGGATAGTAATAATTGATAATGAATAAATAAAATAATTATTATTTGGATGTCATGTATCTGGCACATGAAACCACAATACCATAAACATGGTTTAGTTCTATGGGTAGAAACCCATCTGATTTTTGGAAACAAACTCAAAGGGTCTGTCGCCAACTAATTTTTCTCATGAGACCTACCGATTCATTGAGGTGCTATAGCAGTCCCCACCCACCAATGAATGTCCAAATAATTATATATACATTGATTTAATAGAAGAGTAATATGACTTTTCAATATTCATATAGAGTATAGTATACGGATTCATCAATATTTCCATAATAAAAATAACTTTCCAAATAAACATTATATGTAAAATGGTATACGTTTAAACAACAATGATATCCATGATATGAGATTATGGATATTTAATATAAATATAATTTCAAATGAAAAGTGATCTCAAATGGGAATTAGGTACACCACATAAGGATTATTAGGTGCACAATACGAAGATAGTCACAACAAAATAGTAATTGAGACAAAATCTCTTACCACAATGTAATCGGTCGAATCATATGACCAGAACATAATAATCCTCAAATGAATCATTTAATAACATAAATATAAATAGAATCATGTTATTATATATCAAGTGGAAATACACATATACCACATAAAATATATTAGTGGTGAGCAATGAAAATCTCACAGGAATGAAATTGAGATGAGAAACCCCTTAAAAACATTTCATCATGGTAATGAGTGTTATCCAAAGGGATTAATGAGAAGTAAATTGGTATTATATTTTTATATGTCACAAGGGAAGTATGGTGGAGGTTATAAAACATACCTCATAATTAGGAATTAAAAATAAAAGGGCCCAACATAGGGGAGATTCTTGAAGAAAAGCGAGAGAGAGGATCCCTTACCTTATTCTCGAAGGTGTTTTTGATTGTTCTTAATGACCTGAATAATCAAATTTAGCTTCATTCATTCTGAATTCATGAACCTTGTCAAAATTTAATTGATATTTTATGTTCTTATTAGGTTCATTAATGGCCTTTTTATGGTTTAAGAGATTCAATTTTGTTATTTGGGTAGCATTTTCCTCTTTGGTTTTCATAATCTGTTTACTTGTATTCATGAATGGATGTTTGTTTGAAATATGGTTAAAAATCCATAATTGTTAAAAAAATTATTATTGAAATAAAAGATATATAAATGACTTAATAATTATTCTGGTTATATACCATGAGGATGACTTATTCGATGAGTTAGAAATAAACTTTGGATTTGGCGTGGCAGATTTGTGCATAATAATATAGTTTTATATTATTATTCCATATTATGAACGTGTAAAGATTACAGAACCTTGATCAAGATAAAATACATATATAACGACCTGTTTCAACCATTTAAAAGTTTTCATGACCAGTATTGAATATAGTAATGAAAATTTAAACCTTCCTTCCTTAAATTTGATAAATTTACACATCTCGGATGGTGTCTGCATTTATTGTATTAAAGGAGGGAAAAAGAGAGATTATGATGAAATGTTGCATTAGTTCAATTAAACTCATGTACATGTAAGGTACTGAAATCATCATGGAATTTGGATGAGGTTAGGGGATTAGTGAGAACAATATAATGGAACTTTGTAAAATAAATTGAAAGAATAGAGAAGGAATGTTCACCTCTTGATTAATCATCCTTGTGAATCTCATTAAGGCCTTTGTTTTTGGAACTTCGGTGAGGCCATATGGTCTTGGAATTAGGGGGAGGGGTTTCGAAGAGTATTTGGTAGAATTTATCCAAGGAATGAAGCTTCAGTGGTGTGGGAGGAAGAGGGGGCGAGGGGTGGTTTATATAGTGGAGGGGAGAGAAGTTTCTTAATATTATAATCATTAATTTATTTTTCCGCTCAAGAAACCCAACAGTGAGTATACCATGACCAAGAATAGTAATGTATTCATGTAACATCGAAAAAATAGTTCTTAAATCATAATTTCATCATCAATGACTCAACAAATTTCTTATTTAGCACTTATGATAAATTATTGCATTTTACTATTCATCAAAAATTTTCGAATTGCAAAAAAATCTCAGAAATTCACCCTATCCATTTTTTGATGTGTAGAATCCAAAATTGAAGTCCATTTTTTAGAAAAAAAAAATTCTACATATGATTAATTAAATATTTGATTAAAATAATTATTTAATAGAAAAACATAAACACTTAAAATATTCATCATCATTTTTAAGTGGCCTAAATTCATTTATACATTCAAAGGCATGCACACCATTCATATGAGTTATATTACTACTCATAAGGGTATGTTAATATTCATAAGGGTAGGTTACTATTCATTAAGGTAGGTTATATTCACTGAAAATTACCTTAATTCTATGAGACTCTGATTATCATCTTGATCACAACCCTGTATGTTAGATTTTAAAAATGAAAATCACAGAGCTGACAAATATATGTTTTATGACTATGTTATGGATATCTCCTATAAGTTACCATGTTTTGTTCCATATAGGCTCAGTGATTCTTGTAATATAGGCTTTAACTAGAATGTATTTAAGAGAAACATATCATAAAATGTTTTGGGTACTACATTATTCCCTCCTTCGGAAATTTCGTCCTCAAAATTTTTCTCATTTATAAAGCCCACCAAAAAAAGATGGTGGTTCTTCTTCATAACATGCTCAGGTTCCCATGTTGCTTCCTCTATATTCTGGTTTTTCCAAAGAACCTTAACTAGTTCAGTTGTTTGATTTTTTAGTACCTACTCCCTTGTGTCAAGAATCCCGATAGGCTCTTCATAGTATGATAAATCTGGTTCCAGCTCAATTTCTTCATATGTGAGTACATGCATTGGGTATGGCTTGTATTTCATCAACAATGACACATGGAGCACATCATGAACTTTGGAAAGACTTTGAAGCATTTCTAAATGGTAATCTACAGCTCTGATTCTTTACAAACTTTTAAATGGTCTGATGTAATAGGGGCTCAGTTTCCCCTTCTTACCAACCCTTAAGTCACCCTTCCATAGAGATACTTTCAGAAAGACATGATCTCACACTTGGAATTCCAAATCCTTTTTCTGGTTGTCAGCATAACTCTTCTACCTACTTTTGGAAGCTTTTATATGGCCTTATATTGTCTTCACCTTTTCCATGGACTCTTTAATAACTTCTGGGCCTATAAGTATTCTCTCACCAACTTCATCCCAACAAGTTGGTGTTCGACATCTCCTTCCATATAATGCTTCATATGGTGCCATTTGAAAACTAGAATGGAAACAATTGTTGTATGAAAATTCCACCAAAGGCATGTATTAATCTCATATACCTTGAAATAATAGAGATAACGATCTAAACATGTCTTATACAGTTTTAATAGTATTTTTTGACTATTCGTCAGTTGGAGGGTGATAAGTAGTACTCATAAGAAGCTCATTATTCAAAGCCTTTTGGATACTTTTCCAAAAAAATTATGTAAACCGGGGATCTCAATCGCATATAATCGATAGAGGAGCACCATGAATTCTTATGACATCATTAATATAATGTCTTTCCTAGTGCTCAAGTAATAAATCCTCTATTATTTGACGGAAATTTCTTGATTTTGTGAGATGATCAACAATTACCCATATTGCATCATTCCTTCTCAGTTTCCTCATTAGTCTGGTGACAAAATCCATCGTAATGTTATCCCAATTTCACATAGGAATAGGTATAGGGTGAATCACTCATACGGGACAATGCATCTTTGACTTCAATTGTTGAAAAACTAGACTCCTTGACACATAGTCAGCAATTTCCCGCATCATATTCTCCCACAAAAAATATTCCGTCAGATCTCTATACATATATGTTCTACCCGGGTGTATAGAGAATTTTGAGCTATGATTGTCATCTAAAAGTTCCCTTTTTAGCTCAGGTACTGATGGAACACATAACCTTTTCCCAAATTTCAGAACTCCTTCTTCATGCACAAAGTCTTCTAATCTCCCATCCTTGATAGCATTAATTTTATTCTGCAGATTCCCATCATTATATTGAGAGGTTTTTATCTTCTATAGTAATGTTGGGTTAGAAATCATTTGAAAGAGGAAAGATATTTCCCCTTACATTAAGATACACATATCCATATTTAGTAGATCCATGAATATATGATCTCTCTCAATCCTCATTTGAGTTAGAATTGCATGATCATTCCTACTTATGCATCTTCCACCTTATTTGCCTTTCCTGGTAGGTATTGTATAGAATAATCGTAATCTTTGAGTAACTCGAACCATCTCCTTTGCCTCATGTTGAGTACTTTCTGGGTGAATATGTATTTCAAAATCATGTGGTCCATATAAATCTCATAGCTTTCTTTGTAGAGATAACATCTCCATATTTTTATAGCAAAGATTATGGATGTAAACTCAAGATGACGAGTTGGATAATTTTTCCCACGACCCTTCAATTATTTTGATGCACAAGCAATAACTCTATCATTTTTTTCATAAGGGTGCAACCCAGTCCATTCATTTATGGATCAATATATATTACAAATTCATCACTTCCAGATGGAAGATTCAAAATTAGAGCACTGACCAATATTTTTTTCAATTCCTTGAAGCATTCTGTACATTGTTTTGTCCACACAAACTTAACTCCTTTGCGTGTGAGATTGGTTAGTGGATTAGCCAGTCAGGCAAAATTCTAAAAGAAACACCGATAGTGACCTGCTAAACCAATAAAACGGTATACCTCAGTTATGTTTGTTGGTGTGGGTCATTCATGTATTACCTTTGTCTTTGCAAGATCAAATCTAATTCCATCCTTAGAGACAATACGTCCTAAGAACGAAACTGATTGAAGCTAGAATTCGTACTTGAAAAACTTCCCATATAATTTGTTTCTTCTAAGAGTTTTCAAAATAATCCACAAGTGATTCTTAGGGTCTTCATAGATTTTTGAGTATACAAGGATATCATTAACGAATACCACAACAAATTTATCAATATATTCTTTGAAAACTCTATTCATTAAATCCATGAAAATAGAGTGTGCATTTTTCAGTCCAAAAGGCATCATTATAAACTCGTAATGCCCGTACCTGGTTCGAAATGATGTCTTTGGAATATCTTCCTTCTTTACACATAGATAATGATATCTGGATCGAAGTTCAATCTTTGAAAAGTATTTATCTCCCTGAATTTTACAAATAAATCATCAATACGAGGTAGAGGATACTTATCCTTTGTCGTAATAGCATTGATTTCCATGTAATCAATGCATAGCCTCGTGGATCCATCTTTCTTCTTTACAAAGAAGATAGCGGCTCCCCATGGAGAAACAATAGGTTGAATAAATACCTTTTCACTCAATTCCTCTAGTTGTTTATTAACTTTCAGTAACTCCATGGTGGCCATTCTATAGGGAGTCTTTGATATAGGTCTTGAACCAGGAATTAAATCAATAGGGAAATCAACTTCTTACTCTGGAGGATGTCCAGGTAAATCCTCTAGAAATACATCAATGTATTATTCCACTCCGTGCACATCTTTATTTGAATATTTCCTTCCTCACCCATTGATATTGTGTGCTCTTCCTCTCCATGAATTTCATTTAACAGAGCTACTGGGGGTGGGTCTATATAAGAATCAGATGGAAAGGTCTCTGCTCTAAAGATAAGAGAATATATACCCTTTTCAAAAAAATTATCTTCCTTTTTCTTGCAATATATCTTCACATCAGAATTTGATAGAAAATTAGTACTGAGAATTATATCAAATCCAACCATTTGTATGACGATAAGGTTAGCAACTAAAGCACGTTTTTGTGTCATGAGGGGGATAAGTGGACATGCCATTCTAGCAAGGATGTATACCCTAGGAGTTTTGACTGATAACTTCTTTATAAAATCAAATTGGACTCATATTGTTTCCTCACAAAAAGGTTTAGAAATAGATATCACCATCTTAATACTAGAATTGGTCCATTTATACAATTGAATTGACTCAACATGATAAGGATCGTGAATGGATTACTGGGAATGAGGATTTTAATTTTAAAAAGGGTCTAATTTTCCTAATGTTAATCATTTTAAAAGTTCACATGAATCACCTAATCTTTTTATTTTCGGGATAATTGAAAAGAAGAATACTCTAAATTCTAAACAGGCCAAGAGACCTTGGGAGAAAATCTCCACTTTTTATATGGTCATATCATAGAACTCACCAATTTTTTTATTTAAATTTATCTCCATAACATTTTCATAAACCTCATATCAATAAGACTTAGTAGTAATGGAATTGGATTTTTCTTGGGAATCCCATTATAGATTTTGGACTTAATTAGTTTTGTGACTTTTCAATTTCAGGTTCAAACTTTTTCTTCAATCACATGAGGTGCATCTCAAAAGAGAGAAGTCTAAAATTTTTCCTAGTATTCCCTTTATAGTTCTCAACTTGAAATGTTATATGTCTATATTATTAGGAATTTTTAGTTCATGATATTTAGAACAGTGTGGATTGGGATTTAGTGTTGACATGTTCACCTTTGCACACTCGGTTTAAATTCATGTTACACGGACCAAAATGTGAGATGGAATTCCTGGAAATATATATGAATATGACCAAACAGGAATTATTAGAGATTGATGTCACTGATATAGATGATATCATGAAAACATATTGCCTGATCAACTCAATCAGAATGACCATCATAATAGTTGATGGTGGGAATGCACTTTTCAAGAGGGTTCTAGAGCAAGATTATGCAGTGTCGGGAGGTAGGTACCTACACTCTCTGAGAGTGTTTTGTTTCATTATTGTGTGAGTTGAGAGGAAGATACATTCACTATAGGTATATTAAATTTAAAATGAGAAATAATTGATGTCCTCCTTTTTCTACTTGGTCTAGAGTTGTCGAGACCACCATAGAATAGATGGAATTTATTTTATGGTCATAAATCTCAGACCATCGTGTCATGTGATTTAGATCCACATGAAAAAGAAGGATTAATGTTTAGGTTATGAGATTTATATGAAAATTTGTAACATCAAGGGTACTATATTAGTAAGTATATTTGTAATTTTGATTGTGTAAATCATAACCTAAAGAGATTGAATTTGGGGTAATGAGATGAAACATGTATGTGCGGGATGACAATCGACCTTGTTTGGAATAAGGGTTCCACTATAATGGTGTCATAGAAAACATAAATTAAATGATTATATTACATAAGAATTAAATGAATCATGTTAATAAGCTATATCAGGGGAGCCTATATAGAGTTATATCGGTGGGAATGTATATATATTCATGTAGAGGTGGCTTTTAGAGACTAATATGCTGGTTACTGATATCCAAGGAAAGGATTGTGTTGATTAAAACACTTGTGAAAATATGTAGGATTATGAGAGGAAGTTATATTCAAGATGGGTTATTTCACCATATTGGATACAACACCATTTATATGAAGCATAGTAATAGAGAATAGGTATGATATGACATTACAATAACTATTTCCTAAACCTATCGGTTTAAGGATCATAGATCAACTTCTTTAGGGCCAAATTATGGGCCCTAAAAGTATAATTGATCCATTTTTTATTTGTTCTCTAAATGTTTTATAATCCATAGAAGTGAGAGTCTTATTTGGTGAAGACTTGACTTTTTCATAGATTTCCATTAATGGGTTTTATCTAAACATGTTTTATGAATTTTTTCAAATAGTTCAATGTCTTAAGGATATTACTATGGAAGGGTAGATTTTATGTTCGTTAAGTAGTGAACAAAATTTGGGACAACATGTATTGAAATTGAGGGGAAAAACATAACGTTAATGGAAATCCCAAAACTAGTACATATTATCTCACAGGTGAATTCACGTATATTATGGTCTTAGTGCTTGGAACAAATGGGACAAGAAAGCCTTTCTTGTGGAAAGGTAAATGTTAACATGATGTGAATAGACAACCTAATTCCCTTATAGATAGTCTCAAATGGGTTAATATAGTTTACCATTAGGATGTTCAATCCTGATATATGATAATAACAACCCAAATGGGGACCAAAGGCTAATAATGTCCCAAAATCATTCAAATGTGGAGTGTTATCATCAAAAATCATTACTTAAGGTTCATGTACTATAACCAATGAAGTGGAATAGTTATACAGAAGGATGATTGTTGAAAACATTCAAATAGTTGGTTTTGTTATAGTGATGTGAGGGAAAGAAGTGTGATTTAGTGTGAAAAATAATCTTTATCATTATCCAATTCATTGTTTGAGGCAATCCAAAACACCCAATTTGGAAATGAGTGATTTTTGAAGAAAAAATATTGCGAAGGGAAATGGTGGTATTTTATCCATGATCAATTCATAACTAGGATGATATATTTCCCTTGGAAGGGGATGAAATCAATTATGAAATATGGTTGGTTTGTGAACATCGGGTTCAAACAATTTTCTTGATATAGCATGTGTTAAGCCATATATAGTATTTATAGTTTAGGGGGGATCTAAAAATTATTATATTATATTGTGAAGGGGGTATTGATGTAGGATTGGAAATGAATCATTAACAAAAACTCTTATGCATCCTATTAGAATATGAATCGATCCAAATATAGTTCTTTTATTGTTCTCCTCATGTATGTTGTGCTCATGCATAGGGGAAAGTAATTTCAATACAGGTTCACATGTGAAGAATGCTATGATTAAGACTCTTATATAGTTATGGATTATATATAAGAGAGTAGTCATTATAATTGGGGTCTCTCTGTAAACAATATTATATATAGAATATATTATATTATCGAGCCCTAAATATTTATTGTGATATCCCTTCCTTAGAAATTACACTAATATATAGGGGAAGAAAATGAGTCCTCTCCTAAAAGAAGTTCCATGAGGAAAACAATGTATTGCTATGTGTTATGGGACACTAGGTTGAAACATGGTATTTTACATTTTCATAGTTTTGGTTGGTCCTATGATAAGATATCTAGGAATCACTATGTACTATACCATATTATGAATCAAGAAACACATAGTTTTAGAAGATACATTCCTCACATAGATCTAGATTATATATTGGGGAAAGGGGAGATTCATTAATTCATGGTTTTCCTCAGGATAGGATAACATGGTATCAATATGTATCTAAACAGAGTATGAATCAATCCACATGTAGTTATTATTTGAGTCCTTCCTATATGAATAATAGGATTTCTCATGGGGTGTTGGTTATATTTTTAATGTTCCAATCCGAGAAAAAAATCACTTAAAATACCTATATATATCTGGATATTATGTAGGGTAATTAGGATAAGTGGTCCTCTTAAAGTAGTTTAATGTCAAATAGGATAAAATATACTAATCCAACCCATTTAACATAGTTTTTTAGTAATTATAGTATGAGAAATCAGCCAATATCTCTAACATCACTTGAGACACGATTGATGTGAGAAAAAAAAGGAAATTAGAGGCTCATCCAAACCATATTTGGATACAAGTTTGGGGAGTTTTTTTACAAACCAATTAATTAAAAATACTATAATAAGGATGTGGTCTTATTGTTTTACAGAATTCAAATTCTATGTATGATATGTGCAATTTGAAATCATAATGTAATAATTTTTTTATGCAGTTTTTTATCATGAGAGGATGTCATTGTCATACAGATTTATGTCATGTGACTATGACATTATAATTAATTTTAATTAATTTTATCTGGGAAATTATCTTATAGGTTTTCATCATGTTATAATGATATTTTCAGGTTGGTTTACATAATGTAACTAATGAATTATCCTTCAATTTTATGTTTTAAAACTAGGATGTGGATGTGTAGTTTTATGTCATGTGAATAGGAAGTGGTTTTGTAGTTTTATAACAAGAGACTTTGATGTTTTTGTTGAAATTTAACATCATGTTACTAGGATTATTTCATGATGTTTCACTAAATGTAATGAAGACATTGTCAATTACTTTTAAAACATGAAACTAGGATTTGTTTCATGTAGTTTAATGACTTTAAATAAGGATTTCTACAGTGATGTTTAATCTCTTTCAGTTTGGATGATTGGACTAACATGAATATTATGAAATTTATTCCTTGAGAAACCATGCATTGATATCAAATGTGATTCTCACTCCATCTATGATAGAATGTAAGTTGGGAATATTAGTATAGAAATTGAGTAAGATGTATGGTTTTTTCCACTATGTTATCATTAGAGGATTATTTCTTGGTATAATTCAGATTCTGATGATAAATACCATCTCTCCTTGTACAAATGAATGAATGAGAACATTATTATTGAAAATTCATTCAAACTAGTTTTGATGAATGCCCAAATTGTGTAATGTGTGAAATCATTTCACATTGATTCATTCCAAATCATCCAGTCACTTCTAAGACTTTTAACTTTAGATAGATAGATATACATGGAAATTTTAACTGAGGATAGCTAGAATGTGATGGGTAGGACTACATGTGTCTAATATACAAGTGAATATAGGGTCACAGGCATGTTCATATCGATCATGGTGTGATATTACAACAAATAATTCATATCTATGGAAATCATGGATTTCTTGTTTTTATCCAAAATATTCTAGAGTATGTTGATAAGGGTATTATTAAGAAAGTCAGTGTTTCCATTCACCACTGTATAGTAGTATGATGAGTAATTAGACAAAATTTTAAATTTTTTATACAGTTTGGTGCCTTTTACCTTCAATATTTTTCATGGGACACTAAATCTATTAAATATATATGACTTCAAAAAGTCAACCATATCCTTCATCATAAATTCATTGATGGATATATCCTTGTACCACTTATAGAAGAAATAAATGGTAGTGAAGATTTACTTTAACCATCTAGTTGTAGCTAGGGGTATTGGAATACATTCCCCAAATTAAAAACTGAAAATAATATTTAGTGATGTGTCTTAACATTGAATTTTTCTGGAAAAAATTCATCATGTATCTATAAGATTTAAATTTCATGGTGAACTCCATGTGGTCTTGTTTCATCAATGGATAAAAATATCCAAGCCTCTAGATCAAGTGGGACAGCTTGGTCCCTGATTGATGAGAACCATAGATGCACATGTGGACCTCCTATATAATGGTCATTGTCGCTCCTGGTTTAATTAATATGATAAGGACTCCAGGAAAGCATCATTTGAAAAGGGGTTTGTTGGTATCAAGGTCATTATAATGGAAAATGATGGTAACACATCATAATATTTGTTCTTTCATTAGTTACTAATATAGAAATGTTATTCTTTGGAGGTGTTCTATAAGGGACATGTCTTCAATAGGTTTATTTGTTGGAAGGGATTATGGATCACCTTACTCATGGGTGATGTTGGTCTAATTGATATATTCCTTATCAATATCCGTGAATAGGGAAACTACCCAATTATGTGAAATACTAAAAATTATCATGTCAAGGAATATTTCTTCAAGGGTGGTGGCTATATTAACCACTGCACCGGGTAGAAATTTTTAAAATTTGGAACATGAGATAGTTTCATCTCAGAAGGGAACTATTCCATCAACCCTCACACTTAATAAAACCGGGGAATCACATTATATATTTTAATGTAAAATTCACCACTAATCTACTTGATCTCCTACTTGGAATCACCCTTGATATTTAGGTGGACCACTGGTATCTTCAGAGCGAATTACAAGTAAGTTATGAGGGGTTTTTAATCTTTTCAATTATTGATGGAGCCTTCTGAAAATAGAATGGAATAGGGGAAGTCTACCTTTGTTGGGGAGATAATAATAGTTCCCATCCCAACCCGTTTTAGCTTCATGTTTTCTGTACTTTTACAAATTTGGTTTATGGAGGCATTATCTCATTTATCTCTTGTTTTTTCTGTGTAATGGTTGTTATTTCACAGTTTATTTTATTTTTGTAAATAATTTCTTTCATATCATTATCCACACACAATAACAAACTAAAAAAATGTATTCTGTTTAGAACATTGAAAAATATTCATTAAATTAACAGGAATGAATGGGAGTTACATCATTATAAAATATTTATAAAAAAATAAAATCTAATTTTAATATGAATGAAATTCTTTTGGTATAGCTAAAATGTTTAATACGGTCATTGTGTGCTTAGAAATGTATTTTTCTAAATATTACATTTTTATGGGACATGAATTTAAATTTAAAAAATATTTTGATTAATTGTGATAAATTATATTCTATATGAATAATTGGTTAATACTAATTAAATTAGTAACTAATATGAAATATAAACGAGAATGGATAATCTGAATAAAAAAATGTATTTTCTTATTAAATTTTTTTTCATTATTTCTTATCTTTTTATTCAAAATATAAATTTTAGAATTTTAGAATTTATATTTTAAAAAATAAAAAATAATTTTTTCTTTCAACATAGTAATATTTCATTATGTGGTATTTTGGGATTTTTATAAAAATATTGATTTTTAGTTTAATATTGTAAAATATCATTTTTAAAAATATCATGACTTTTATGAAAATATTTGTACATAAGTATGAATTTTAAAAAAATTAAATACATTTATAAAACCTAATATTTATATAAGAAGTGAATTTATAATTTTAATAATGTTGTTTTTATTTTGAGTACTCCATATTTTATAATTTATGACTAATGTTATATTTTTAAGAAATAATTGTCCTTAAAATATTAAAGATATAGTATTTTGAAATTGCTTTTTAAAAATTTAAGAAAATTAATATAATAAAATGTATTTAATATTTTTAATTATTAGTTAAAAATTATTTTAAAAGGAACAATTTATTTTATTGAATAATCGAAAAAATACTTGGGTACAAACTAGTCATACCAATAAAAACAAATAGGGTAAAGGGATTTACCAAGAGGAAAATTACATATAACTGTTTAGAATGTGTGGTAATGGGTGGTTGAATAATTTCTCAACCTTATCCATTGAACACTCTATAATTTCCAATTTTTGAATTCATTTTCCTTGATATTGACTTCACATTAATGAAATGTTTTTTCAGTTGAAAAAAATATCATCTGTTTTGACTTATAAAAGGGGGAATCCCCTCCTCACCGCTTTGGACATAATACTCGAGTATAAATTTCTCATTCCTTCTTTCTCATTCCAATTTATTTATGTGTACTTATTATAAGGCCACAACCTTAAACATTACTTAATCTGGGGTTATTTCAAGAATTCACATTGAGGATCTTTTCAGGTTTAATGTTCTAGAGAATTAGATCATAAATCATACATTACATTCCACATTTAAACAAGGTGGTTACATCAAAGACAATATTCATTTTTTCCACCAAAGGAAACGTATTTAAAATAAAACATGGATTATTTCTTGAAACTTCCTTGAAACTATCATCATATCATGTACCTTTCCCTTGGCCAATGAAAAACATTTCAAAAACTTGGGATGAGCATAAAAATCTCAGTAAGGGATATAAAAATATGGGAAAAAACATTAGTCCATGTATACATAAGAATCAATGAAATCATACTTTACTCATAAACCATAAGTACTTTAACATACCTTATGATATCATAATATTTTTGAATAACTCATAGAAATCATTAGACATTAAGGTAACTAGAGGCATTTATAACATTCTTAAGTAGGGAGTGACCCTCATGGTTACGTTTGTAATAACCATCACAGTATATTCCCAATATCTCTTTGGAGAATCCTTATAGTTTAACTCCTTCGCATTACCCAATTCATTGGAGAGCTATCTCGGGCTCACCCACCCTTAGTTTATCATGTAACCTTCCAACTTCATAAACAATTCCCAAGAACCATAACATAATCGTATCACATAAAACATGTGTAAAGAAAACATAACACTTCCACATTTTAATCACAAGATACCAATACAACACATTGATATAATCAAAACATTATCAAAAAAAATTCAATACTGAAATAAAAGAAAATTAAAACATGGTATTTATTTTTCATTTAAAAAGTTATGGCTTATAGAGGAAGTCCAAACTCAAATAATGGTAATGGATGCGGAGAAGTCGTTGTCGCCGCATACGTAAGACAAAAACATTCCTTTTATCGTTTAGTAAAATTATTCATGTAAAAATATTCCTTTGTAATGAAATTAAAATTCAAAAGGGTTTATTATACAACTAGTAAAATAAGGTCATATATAAATTGAAGTATTCCTCAATGAAAGGAGATTGAGACAAAATCCCTTACCTCAAGTCCAAATTGTCTTGTTCGTTTCTTTATATTCCTAAATAATAAACTTTGGTCAATTTATAATTTTTTAAGGAATTCCATTAAATTTTATTATTCAATTCATATCACATATTATCATGTTATAATAACTAGTTAATTATGTGTGTCCAAATCATACGTTTTGAAGATTTTCGGTACATGAGTCATAAATGAACATGTTTGAAAATATTTTCCCATGTAGTTATAATTACATCATCTCCATAATGGTATTAATGATTTAAATAACGTATATATATATTATATATTAATTTTATACTATTCCATAATATTTGGAGATAAAATTGAAATGAACCGTTCATGGAGACGGTAGGTCGTACGTGCGCATGAACGCTACTTTCATTTCTTTGTCCTATTAAAGGAAATAAAACTAAATGAGACATATATATATTATAATTCCAGTTTAATATATATGTAATATAGGTAACATAATTTCATTAATTATATTATTTATAAATTCCATGTTTTGCATGAACGAGTCACATCACTTGAGGGGGCGGTTGTCCACACTTCCTTATATGAAATTATCGCATTTGCACAACATGAAAAGAATAAAGGTATGTTTTAAATATAAAATACAAAAGCATAGATAGGACATAAATATAATATATATCATATTTAAATACAGTGAAATCATAATGGCTACCATGAAATGTGTTAAGAGATGATTTAACAATCATCGTTTCATGAGACAGTAATTCGGCACCCACAGAATCAGTATGTTCTTTAACCATTAGAAGGAGGTCTGTGTTAGTGTAAATAAAATAATTCCCATTAAAAATCTTAGTATATTGATGATACTTGTGTTATTATGGGATCAAAGAATAATAATGTTAGTGGGAGTGAAGAAGGAAAATACAACAATGGATTTTGAGAGAAGGCGTTACATCTAAATCGGGTATCTACATTTGATTTGAGGCAAAGGCTCTCCTGAAAAGAATTCTGCCCAAAGTGAGGCTTCTAGGAGTAAGAGACGGATGTGGAGAGATAATGTGAGCAGATGTTGGTCGAGACAAGGTCTTGAGAGGTTGGGGTAAGGGGGTAGAGGTGGGGACCCTTTATAAGAGGGAGGAGGGTCACTTTTGGATTGTCTGGAAATGTTACTTTTTTATAAAATGAATTTCGCATTTTAAGGGTCCCAAAATGATATATTTTTTAGGATAAGGTGATAAGGGCTGGAAATACACCCATCCAATAGTTTTTCAACATGTGTATGTCTTAAATTTTACCTTATTGTTTCATTTTATTTAAATCGTTCATTAATGAGGTAATCACTACATCATCATGGGGTCATAAATAAATTTATTTATTTAATGTCTAAAAATTATAAAAAAAATTACCATGATGTAGGAAATATTTTTATCTTTCAAATTAATATTTATAGTCTAATATTTCATTTATGTATCCGAAAATAAAATTGTTTTACTTAAGATATACAAACCTTTGTTATATTTCTCTTCTTTTTTAAAAATAATGTCATAAATGCCACTATTACACACATGTGACTCCATGGACCCTCAAGTTCAGTAAAAAGCTTTCCATGGTCGTAAATGACTCAAAAAAGAGAAATTTGACACATTTTGGGGTCATTTTATATTATTATGATATTATTTTATTACCCTTAACTACCTGATTACTAATTAATCACGATAATTGAAGATAATTAACGTCATTACTATTCATAATGTCCGAAAACAAAAGAGTATTAATTACATATTTGGACCTTCTGATTCCAATTATGGAATCCATTTTACCAAATTCCTAACACATAAATTTCCGTAATTAATTTAATAATAATTCCTATTGTCAAAACAAATAGAGTTTTTTTAAAGAAACAATATCTATCAAAAGATTGACACTTGTTTTTGTTCAATTTCAAAGTGAAATTAATTCCAATGACCACAATTGAATTAAATTGTAAAAATATATCCTATTTAGACTTTAAAAATAATTAAAAGGACAATCTAACTATATAATTAAATTAGATGAAAAAACAGTTTTAAAGTAAAATGCAGTATTTTTCACAATTCATTAAAATTAACATTGTCTGAAAAATACCAAAAATTTATCCAAAGTAAATTTCAATGACTCAATTATAATGTAATGGTTTATTTTGAAAAATAGAGCTTATAATATTGTCAAAATTTAGATTTAAAATGAATTGTCATCAAAATTTGGTAAAACAACTTTTAAAAATATTAGAATATTTATGCTTAAAACTGGATTCATTCTCATTTTAAGCCTCTAATTCACTATCTAATTCATAAATAAATAAATATATATATATGTTAAAATATATTATTTTATTACTTACTTGGGATGTTACATCCTTACCCACTTTATAAAATTACGTCCATGCAATTTATTTACTTATCGAATAAGTGGGGGTATTTATCCCTCCTTGCATTTTCAGATTCTCATGTTGCATCTTCAATCATGTGGTTTTTTCACAAAACCATTACTTGATGAATCATCTTATTCTACAAAAATTGCTCCTGGTGGTCAAGAATCTAGACCGGTTGTTCCTCATAAGATATATTATCTTCTAACTGAACTACCTCTGGACTCAAAACATGAGATGAATCTAGTATATACTTTCTCGACATCGAAACATGAAAAACATTGTGTACCTAGGAAAAAATTGGAGGTAAATCCACTCGGTATGCAATTGAACCAAATTTCTCCAGAATTTCATATGTTCCAATGAACCTTAGACTCAGAATTCCTTTCTTACCAAACCACATCACACTTTTCCATGGTGAAACTTTGAGGAAGACATGTTCTCCCGCTTGAAAAGAGAGATCCTTCCTTCTGTTGTCTGCATAACATTTCTACCTCCTCTGAGATGTTCTGATGTGTTTCTATATCAGCTGAACTTTCTCTTCCAACTCTTATACCAATTTTGGTCCCATAACCTTCCTTTCACCCACATCATCCCAAAAAGCTGGAGTTTGACACCACTTCCCATATAATTCCTCAAATGGTGACATCTATATACTGGAATGAAAACTGTTGTTATAAGAATACTCAACCAATTAAATATCATGGTCCCAACTTCCCTAATAATCCATCTAACAAGACCAAAACATATCCTACAAAGTCTTAATTCTTTGTTCTGACTTCCCATATAATTGAGGATGAAAAGCTGTACTAAAATTTAATTCAGTACCCAATGACTTCTGAAGGACTTTTCAGAAGTTAGAAGTGAACCTGGGATAACGATTAGATACAATTGAGAGTGGAACTCCATGTTACATGACTATCTCTTTAATATACAATCGATAAAGTTGATATAGGTAAAAAGTATCTTGTATATCAAGTAAATGTGAATATTTTGTCAAATGATCAATAATAACCCAGATTGCATTACTACTTCGAGGTGTCTTCGGTAATCCCACAATGAAGTCAATGGATAAATTTTCCCATTTCCACTCTATAACTGATAAAGGCTAAAGCATCCCTTTCGGTGATTGTCGCTCTGCTTTAACCTGTTGACAAGTCAAACACTTCACAATAAAATCAGAAATATATCTTTTCATTCCATCCCACCAGTAATATTCCCGCAGATCACTATACATCATAGTAATACCAGGATGAACTGAATATGGAGAACTATGAGCTTCACATAACAACTGTCTCTTGAACTGTGAATCACAAGGCACACACAATATCTTTGAAAAAATCAAAACACAATCATTATCAATGTTGAATTCAGGTAACATACCCTTATAAACCCGCTCTACCTTTTTCTCCAACTCACTATCTTGCTTCTGTGCTTGATTAATTATGTCTGATAGAGAAGATTACACTGATATCTGAAACAAAACAGAAGAATTTCCTGCAACAAAAACTTCAAAACCAAATTATATCTAATCAAAAACCAAAGGATCATGTTTCAAACATAGCACGGTTAATTAAGAATTACTTTTTTGTCTCAAAGCATCAGCCACATTATTTTATTTTCACAGATGGTAATGAATTATACAATCATAATCCTTAATTAATTCTAGCCATCTCCTATGTCTCCTGTTCAATTCTTTCTAAGTAAATATATACTTTAAAATTTTTTGATCATTATATATTTCATACATTACACCATATAAATGATGCCTGCAAATTTTTAAAGAGAAAAGAACAGCAGCTAATTCCAAATCATGTGTAGGGTAATTTATCTCATGAGTTTTCAACTGACGTGATGCATAATCAATTACCTAATCATTCTTCCTTAGGACAAAACCAAGTCCTTTCAATGAAGCATCATTGTTGATAAAAAACTCACCATTCTTGGAATGTAGTGCCATAATGGAGCATTCTCCAATCTTCTTTTCAATTGCTGAAAACAATCATCACATTCATTTGTCCAGATAAAATTAACACCCTTCTGAGTTAGCTTAGTCAATCGACTGGACAACTGTGAAAAATATTTAACAAACCTTTGGTAATATCCTACCAAACCAAGAAAGCTATGAATCTCGGTCACATTTTTTGGTCTTGGCCATTCTTCAACAACCTTAGTTTTTGCAGGATCAATAGTTATTCCATATTTGGAAACAATGTGACCAAGGAAAGAAATTTATTGCAACCAAAACTCACACTTGATGAATTTCCCATACAATTTCTTTTCTTTTAAGGTTTTCAAAATGACCCTTAAATGACTTTCAGTCTCCTGTTTACTTTATGAAAACACCAAAATATCATCAATGAAAACAACCACAAACTTATCCAGAAACTAATTGAAAATTCTATTCATAAGGTCCATGAATACAATAGGTGAATTGGTTAACCCAAAAGGCATAACAACAAATTCATAATGGAAATATCTTATACGAAACGTGGTCTTCGAAATATCCGATTCCTTTTCATTCAATTGATGGAACCCTGATCTCAGGTCAATCTTTGAAAAATACTGAGCTCTCTGGAGCTAATCAAATAAATCATAGATATGATGAAAAGTATATTTGTTCTTTACAGTGATGTTATTCAAGGATCTATAATCAATGAATAGTCTCATTGAACCATCTTTCTTTTTATCAAATAACACATGAGCACCCCATGGTGATGTTCTAGGTCGAATGAAACCTTTCTTTAATAAATCTTGCAATTTCTCCTTCAACTCTAAAAGTTCAATTTGAGCCATTCGATAAGGGGGTTCTGAAATTGGCTTAGCATCAGGAACTAAGTCAATAGTAAATTTAACGTCATCATCTAGTATTATTCCAGGCAACTCATTATGAAAAACATCAGGACACTCATTTACCACTGGAACCTCATAAATCGGAATGGTTCCTTTGTTTTCAACAATATGTACAAGGTAAAATTCATTTCCATATTTTTCTAGTTTATCGTCCTCTTGATATGTTATCAATAGTAATTGTTCATTCTTGTACACAAACTGATAGTCTTTCTGAAAATAAACTTCTTTAACTCTACAGTCAAACTTAGCATGGTAAGCAGAGATCCAATCCATACCTAGGATAACATCAAACTCTACTAGAGGTAAAAAAATAAGGTTTGAAAGTAGATTCTTCCCATAGATAAGTATAGGAAGATTATTATAAATACTTTTTTCCTCAACATCTACCCCGGGTGTTTTGACCACAAGTTCAGGAGTCATTTCTTGAGTTGGAATTCCCAATTTATTAGAAATGTTTTCAGAGATGAAAGAATGTCTAGACCCTAAATCAAACAACATATTGGCATAATCTGAAAAAACAAACAAAGTAATTGATACCACTTAATTTGATGGCCCAACAACTGCTAATTTAGTTTCAAAGGATTTAACCACACATTTATGCTTGTAGTCTGACTACTTCCCATCATTCGATCTCTTTGTCAAACACTCATTTGCATAATGAACCATCTCATTTCTCTTGAAACATTTCACTAACTGTAAATAAAATTTGGTCTTACCATTACCTTGATCTTTTCTAGTGCAATCACGAGCCTTATGTCCTATCTTGCCACATCGGAAGCACTTTATAGAATTCAAAAGACATTCCCTAACATGATGTTTACCACATTTATCACAAACTACAGTCTTATTTTTATTAACATAAAATTTTTTTGAAGGATTCTTCCCATTCTCCTTCCACCTTGGTCTCTTCTTCTGTTTGTTTCCATAGAACACTTGATCATCGGTAAACTCCATTTCCACCTTCTCATCACATAGAAAAATATTTTCATAACTTTTGAACTCATGAGAAGCTAATGACCTTTGATATTTTGTCATTAATCCTAATTAAAAATGATTGATTTTACTATCAAGGACTCGGATAAAATTTGGAGCATACCTTGCCAATCAAGTGAACTTCTCTTCATAAGTAGCCACTGAGTGTCCTCTTGCCTCAATTCCATGAATTGCTTTTCTATCCTTTGTCGAACAGCTTTGGGAAAATATTTCTCAAGGAACATACATTTCAATTCATCCTAGTCAAGAGCATCAATCTCCTCAGTGTCCCTGATATTTTTAACCATCGACCCCCACTGATCTACTTCACTCTCGAAACGGTAAACAGAAAGACTAACCTTTTGATTGTCTGAACACCCCATGACATCGAAAACCTTCTCCAGTGCTATAATCCACCCTTAAACTAGCACAAGGTCAGATGATCCTATGAATGATGGGGGAATTTTCCTCATGAAATGTTCCTCCACTGACATGTTCCTCTGCGGTTGATCTGGCTGATCTCGGACATGGATACCACCACTATTTATCGCTTGAGTCAAATACACCATTACTTTAGCAAACTGTTCAGTTCCAATTCCAACCATCTCAGGATGCTGATTTGGAAGGTCGTTTCCTTCTGTATGCCTTCCTATCACTACTTCCCTATTTCCTCTACAGAAAACCATTATGAACAAACATGTCTTAGATGAAACAACATGGTAATCTTCAAATGCTATATCATTTAAATTGGACCATAATGAAAAAAAATATTTGGATAATCCTTTAATTCTAACTCCTAAAGTTATCTCAACCGACCCTTGATACCAACAATAAGGACCCAGCCTTAATCATTACTTAATATTGGGTTATTTCAAGGATTCACGTTGAGAATCTTTTCAGGTTTAGTGTTTTAGATAATTATATCATAAATCATGAATTACATTCCACATTTAAACAAGGTGGTTACATCAAAGAAAATATTCATTTTTCCACCAAAGGAAACATAATTAAAATAAAACATGGATTTTTTTTGACACATCCTCGACGCTATCATCACATCATGTACCATTCCCTTGACCTGTGAAAAATATTTCAAAAACATGGGATGAGCATAAAAAGCTCCGTAAAGGACATAAAAATACGGAAAGAAAACATTAGTCCATGAATAAATAAGAATCAATGAAATCATACTTTCCTCATAAACCATAATCACCTTAACATACCTCATGAAATCATAAGATTTATGAATAAGTCATATAAATCATAAGACATGAAGGTAACTTGACACAGTCATAACATTCTTACATAGGGAGTAACCCTCATGGTTACGTTTAGAATACCCATCACAGTATATTCCCTATATCTCTTCGGGGAAACCATAGTGTTTAACTCCTTCACGTTACCCAATGCATTGGAGAGATATCTCGGTCTCACCCACCCCTATTTTATCATGGAACCACCCAACATCATTAACAATTACCAAGAACCATAACATAATCGTATCACATAAAACATGCTTAAAGGAAACATTACATTTCCACATTTCAATCACAAGATATCAATACAACACATTGTTATAATAAAAATATTATCAAAACCATTTTCAATACCAAAATAAAAGAAAAGTAAAACATGGTATTTATTTTTGATTTCAAAATTATGTCTTGTAGAGGAAGCCGAAACTCAAATAATGGTCACGGTGGTGGAGAAGTCGTTGTCATCGCATACGTAAGACAAAAACATTCCTTTTGTCGTTTAGTAAAATGCTTCATGTAAAAAGATTCATTTTAAATGAAATTAAAATTCAAAAGGTTTTATTATACAACTAATAAAAGAAGGTCATATATAAATTGAAGTGTTCCTCAATGAAAGGGGATTGAGACTAAGTCCCTTACCTCAAGTCCGACTTGTCTTGTTCATTTCTTTATATTCCTGAATAATAAACATTGGATAATTTATAATTACTTAAGGACATAATTTAAATTTTATTATTCAATTAATATCACATATTATGATGTTATAATAACTCGTAAATTATGTGAGTTCATATCATATGTTTTGTCGATGTTCGGTACATGAGTCAAAAATGTACTTGTTTGAATAGAATTCCCCATGTAGTTATAAGTACATCATCTAAAGAATTCTATTAATGATTAAAATATCATATATATCCAGTATATATTCATTTTATACTATTCCATAACAGTTGGAGATAAAAAATGAAATTTACCGATCATGGAGATGGTAGGTCATACGTACAGATTAATGTTACTTTCATTTCTTTGTAATATTAAAGGAATTAAAACTAAATGAGACATTGATATATTATAATTCCAGTTTAAAATATATGTTATATAGGTAATATAATTTCATTAATTACATTCTTTATAAATTCCATGTCTGGAATGAACGAGTCACATCACATGAGGGGGCAGTTGTCAACACTTCCTCATATGAAATTATCGCATTTGCACAACATGCAAAGCATAAAGGTATATTATAAATATAAAATACAGAAGCATAGGGAGGACATAAATATAACATATATCATATATAAATACAGTGACTTCATAATGGCCACCATGAATGGTGTTAAAAGAAGATTGAACAATCATCGTTTCGTGAGGTAGTAATTCGCCGCCCACAGAAACAGTATGTTCTTTAACCATTAGACAGAGGTGTGTGTAAGTGTAAATAAAATCCTAATCACAAAAAATCCTAGTATATTTTGGATACTGTTGTTATTATGGGATAAAAGAATAAGAATTTATGGTTAGTGAAGAAGGAAAATACAAAAAAGGATTTTTGGAGAAGGTGTTACCTCTAAATCGGGTAACTTCGTTTGGTTTGAGGAAAATGCTCTCTTGAAAGGACTTCTGCCCAAAGTGAGTCCTCTAAGAGGAAGAGAGGGATGTGGAGAGATAATATGAGTAGAGTTCGGATGAACCAAGGGATTGAGTTGTGTGGGTAAGGGGGTAGAGGTGGGGCCTTATATAAGATAGAGGAGGGTCACTTTTGGAATGTTTTGAAATGTTACTTTATTAGAAAATGATTTTCAGATTTTAAAGGTCCCAAAATTATATATTTTTAGGATAAGGCGATAAGTTTTAGAAATTGAACTATCCAATAGGTTTTAGATAGGTTTATGTCTTATATTTTACCTCATCTTTTCATTTTATTTAAATCGTTCATTAATGAGGTAATCACTTCATCATAATGGTTCATAAATAAATTTCTTTATTTAATGTCTAAAGATTATAAAAAAATACCATAATGTAGGAAATATTTTTAGATTTCAAATGACTATTTATATCTTTAGAGATCAGTTATGTAAACAAAATTAAATGTGTTTTACATAAGATATACAAACCCTTGTTATATTTCTATTCTTTTTTAAAAATAATGTCATAAATGTCACTATTACACCCGTGTGACTCAATGGGCCCTCAAGTTCGGTAAAAATCTTCCCATGGTCGGACATGACTCAAAAAAAGAGGATTTGGACACATTTTGGGGTCATTCTAAGTTATTATTGTATAATTTTTTACCCTTAACTAACTGATTACTAATTAATCACAATAATTAAAGATAATTACCGCTGTTACTATTCATAATGTCCAAAATAAAAAAAATAGTCTTAATTACATAATTTGGACATTTTGATTCCAAATATGGAATCCATTTTACCAAATTAAAAACACAGAAATTGCAGTAATTAATTTAAAAATAATTCCCGTTGTCAAAACAAATATAGTGTTTTTAAAAGAAAATATCTATCAAAAGATTGACACCTATTTATGTCCAATTTCAAAGTGAAATTAGTTCATATGACCACCATTGAATTAAATGGTAAAAATATATTCTAATGACACTTGAAAAAAGATTAAATGGATAATATATCTATATAATTAAATTAGATGAAAAGTATTTTTGAAGTAAAATGTAGTATTTTTCACTATTCATTAAAAATGAACATTGTTAGAAAAATACCAAAAATTTATCCAAAGTAAATTTCAATATCCCAATCCTAAAGATGTTTTATATTTTGAAAAATAGAGATTATAAAATTTTCACAAGTTAGATTTAAAAAAATTGTCATCAAAAGGCGATAAAACAATCTTTTAAAAATATTAGAATATTTATGCTTAAAATTGGGTTCATTCTCATTTTAAGCCTCTAATAAACTATCTAATTCATAAATAGATATAGATTTGAAAATATATTATTCTTTTATTTACTTGGGATGTTACACTTATTATTCCCCAAATCAAATTACACCATATTAAATATAAAACATTAGTATTTTTATTATAATTTTATGCTATTAAAATTATGGTATAATTATTAGTCACATTTCTACTTTCTATTAAGATAAATGAAAACACTATTTGTATGTTGTGAGAAATATCACCTCTAAGACACAACATGTTTAATTTTTCATCATATACATAAAATTATAGATATAATAGAGAATTTAACATATATTTATGATATTTTAAAAATATTTTCTATTCTAAAATTATAAACCATATATCTCATTTTCCCATATTTTATGGAAAAAAATCATCATTTGTGCTTATGTGTAGACTGTCACCTCAAAGGAAGGATTGGTTTGCTTATTAATTTTCAGAAATTCAAAAAATTGATGGTTATATGAATTGGTTTATTGGTTATATATGATTCTTATGAAATTATTTAGGTTTTTAAATAGAAATTAGACTTATTATTAACAATATGAATAATAAGCTACCTTGGAAAAGTAAATAATCCAAGAGTGTTCTAAAAACAAAAAATAATTTATTTATACTATAAAATTTATTTATATAGGTTATATTAATTTTATAATTCATTATAATTAATATACATCGAAATAATAAACACAAAAAAAAGATCATTATGTGTCAGGGGTAATGATATTAAAAATAAATTAATTCATAATCATACATTACTTATTGAATATTTATATTTAGGTTGGTTTATCCACCCACTTGAAAATTGATATATATTTATATCATGGATGGAAATGTGAATTTAATATCTAGTAATATATGATATAAATAAAAAAATAATTATTTATTTTGGGTTATTTAATTGTAACTTTATCATTAAACTTGTTAATTAATAAAAAAAATTCTTTCATTTTGAATCACAAAAACATTACCATTGTTGAATTCATCTTCATTGTTTGTAACCAAAACTGTCATGGAATGAAATAATATCTTTATAAATATTATTTAACATCTATTAGAGTACCTTTAATAATAATATAATGATTAAATGTTTTTAAACGTTGAATACCAACATCATTTTGATGAAACTAGTTCCGAATGATCAAGATTACTAACTCTTGATATTCAAAATAGGTAATAACTAAATAGAATGAATATAGGGAATGATTATAAATGAAGGGTATAAATAGAAAATATACAGTTGTGTCTCTAGAATAATTTATTAAGATAGTATTATATGTTGTAGAGGATTATAGAAAATCTTCATGGAAGCTGGGATTAACCTTACAGATTTTCATATACACATGTCTTATTCATTAAAATAAGTTACATATTGTGCACTATTATTCATTTATATGGTTTTATAATTATTTAAATTTATGTTAATTTTATATTATTTATTTATTTTCAACTATTGGGATATACTTATCCAAATAAATCTATTTGCATTAAATTTATTTTTACTCAATCATTGCACCAGTTGTAAGAGTTTTTTTTAAATCAGTTTTCCTTAATTTGGTAATGATAATTATTATGAACATATATCATTTATGTTGGGTACATTATTCACATCCCAGTATTATGTGGTATTCTCAAATTTTTTACACATAAACCCCTTTTTAAATATTTCTATCTTCTTGGAGTATGTTTCTAATGAGGGATATTGACAATTCAAATATCATTTCATCAAGTTATTAAGATTCACCATTAACATTGATTTTCCATGATTAAGTTCTCCCACCCTAATATTTTATTATATGGTTATACTTTTTGGTAAAATTATATAATGAGAAAAAAATATTTATTTACTCTTCTTTCCATGTGGGTCTTCAATAATGGTAATTTCAAAGTATTAAAAGGGTTACTTTCATAATCAATGGTTTTATCTTTGTATAAATATTTCTTATAGAAAACAATATGACATTTTGAAAGCTCTATTATTGGATATTATATTTAAAAGTGAAGGTTTTCAAAACCAATCACTTCACCTTTTCAAAATTTTCTTTTAAAAGTGACATGTAATTTTTTATTTTATATCAATGTTAAAAATGTTTTCTACAAGCTCTTTATTGTTTTCACCTCAATTTTTATTTTCATATAAAAAAGTATTATGCTTGTGGAATTTTTGTTACAAGATATATTCTCTAATAAATTTATATATATTTAATTTTTGGGATTGGACTAGTGGTATCAAAATATTTGATTATTGATCCTTTCTTAAGTGATACCTTTTGAAGCAATATTTGAAAGGATGTTTCTCATCTCTATCAAAATACTTTTATGTTTACATTGTTACATTGTGGATAAGTTAAATTAAAAAAATCAACTTTTATCTTTGGATGGGATATTTAATTCTATTTTATATCAAATAGATAACCCACTACTACCTTTTTTCTTTATTAACCATACCCTGTGAATAGGGATAACGTTTTTTACAATTCCATTTCTCTATGAATACCATATTTTCCATTCCACTATTTTAAGGTTGTTAACCACTATTCCATATGTCAATTAAATAGTTAATTATTTAATTTAATATATATAATTAAACTATATGGTTTTTATTGAGGGATTTTTATATAGAATGGTATTCTATTTATTTATTAAGGAACCATGGAAATTATATATATATATTATTTTTATGTGGATTCTAATTTCTTACATAAGAAATATGACTATGCATTGTTTAAACATCGTTATTATTTATATTAATGGTTTTGTATCATTTTTTCCTTTTTATTAAAGTGTGGAAAATTATTGGAGTTGTGTATGTTTTATTGGGTGAGTCCCTGATTGTATGATCAAGATGCAAAATAGTGTGCAATCCATTACAAAAAATCCCGTTATTGTTATCCTTGTGATATTTTTATTTTCATTATTATCATTGGATATATTATGCTCTAATTTTAAGTTCATTATATAATCATTAAGATTACATATTCCTACCATAATATTTATTCTATGTTTGGGCCATGATTTTCACAGTTGTATATTTTCCATTAATGTATGTTTGAGCTCACCCATTAATATGTTTCTCTAAGGTAGAATGAAATTTATTACACAAGATATGACTTGAATAATAGCATATGTGGTGGATTTTTTAGAGATATTTACTACTTATTATGGATTAATTCATTTCTTATATAGTTTAAAATGCTTTATATATTTGAGAAAGACATGGTTATTATTAATTGATGTTTTATCCTAATTCTATAAAACCCTAAACCTAAAAGGCAGTGGTAATATATATAATGAAATATTTTATTTATTTCCAGAAATTATGGGATAGTTATGAAATGGAATCTAGAGTTAGTATCCATTCAATAATATAATGTATTTTTTACATTATCAAATACATGAATTTAGGTCAGGGGTGCTATATTTGATATCATAAAAGGGTTTAGATAACTTCGGATATTTAGATATTTAGTTAGCGTAACAGAAGGGGTTATGTCTCATAGTTTATGATAATTTTAATATCATATATAACCCTTTTGAGTAGTTTTTTTAATATTGAGTATTTTAAGGATAAATAGAACAGAACCTTAGAGAAAAATCTCGGGATAAGACTAAGCATGAATTCTATGTTTGGATAACATCTCGGGGTTTTGGTAAAGTATATATTGTGTGGTTTTCATATAAATTATATCCTTGACTAAATAGAACAACTGGATGTAATCTCTGTAAAAAGTGTACAAAGGATTAATAAACCAAAACAGGTGTATTGGGAATTAGGTCGATTGTCACCTGATGCATGAAATGAGTGGAAATTGTACACCTAGTTTGACACTTCTAGGAGACATTATATGGTTTATTCACATTATATCTAATAAACCTATATAATGGATTTGACTATATAGTTATCTAAAAATTTTAGAGGAAAAAATAGAAAGGGGATGGTGGATAACCAAGGATTCGGAAAAGAGAGTTATAGGTTAAACCAAAAGTACCATATGTTGAAAATTAAGGTGTCATAGGGGAAGATATAGTCATATTGATAGTTTCAAATTCATATTTTTAATATTAAAATGAATAATTATTTTTTTTATTTTCCTTAAATGGGAACAGGAATAAGAATATGAGAGATTTATGTATCTAGAAACCCTAATGACTTATAACTAAGAAAGGGAGAAAATGTAAGTTGTTGTTATTTCTATATTTTTATTATTAAGATAGAAAATGTGAGTTTACTAGTCTAAAATTAGTTAGTACTATTGAATTTTTAATTTAAAATTAATATTTAAACTCATAATTATTTTCATACGTGATTTTTATTTATAAATGATATTATGGTATATTCTAAAAGTTATGATGATTATGTGAAACGTATCTGGATTTTTCATTAGTAGTTTTTATTTAAAGGATTGGAAACATATATTAAATTATGTTAATAACCTTTGAAATTATGAAATGGTGATTTTTTTAGAGATCACTATTAGATAGAACATGTTTTAAGGATGGATTACTTTTGGTTTAAAATATTATTGATGTTGAGGTAATAATGGGTTGCTTCATTTTGATAAAAGTGAGTCAAATATTATTGATATACATGGAAATTGTTAATGATTTAATGAAAATTTAATCCATGAAATGTTTTGTGAAATTTATCTCATTTTTGGATTGAGATATATATTGAATATTGTGTGGATTTATAAACTAGTTTCTAATATCATTAAAATGTTATAGATAGTGTTAATTTTTGGAAGAATATATTGTTTCATAGTGGTTCAATATGCCTTGTATATTTAAATGGTTTTTGAAAATTCTATATTTTAAAGGATTTATGATTAGGGTATATATATTCTATGGTACATGATTGAATGAGTATATAATTTTATTTGAAGAATTATATTTAACATGGTAAATCTTAAGAGAGTAAAGAGGATTTAATTTCAGATATTATTCTCTTATTGAAGAATATTTAATAATACCCCCACATAATTTCTTTAGTGATTAATTTTTAAAATTTTGAGTATACAGTTTATTTAAGTGGGAGAATGTAATGACATGATATTTCACTTTACATTTTACATAAATAGACAATGTGTTCTAAAAAATTCTCTAGATAAAATGCCGAATTAAAAAAAATTGATAAACTTAGGTCATTAAAAACTAGTCGTTAAATTAGGGGGAATGAATAAGAATATCCAATTTATGAAAAAATTTATGAAATAACATAAATTTTAATTTATGTATGAATAAAATGAAATTGGTATATCTTAAATGACTAAGATGATAATTTAAGAAATGTATTTTTCTATATATTTCTGTTTTATGTGTTGTACATTTCTATTTTAAGAATCATTGTATTTATAATGATAAAATATATTTTTCATGAGTAATTGGAAGAAACTAAATTATTTTTTAAATTATATGAATTATGAATAAGATTGGTTAATATTTCAAAATAACAATTTTCCTATAAAAAATTTTTTTAGTTAGCTTGTATTTTAATTTATATGTTAAATTTTAAAATTTTATAATTTGAATTTTATAAAATGAATTTTTTTTTGGATTAATCATAGTATTAATCATTTAAGATGAATGATTGGGATTTTTCTAAAAAACAAATTTATGAGAATAGTGACCAAATATTATTTTAATAAATAACATGGATATTATGAAATTATTAATATATAATTATAAATTATAAATCCGTGAATTTTTTTTTGAATCCAAATATGTATTTTATAATTTAATTTATAATTTTAAAATTAAAATTTTCAAACCCATATTTTTTATTTTAGAACATAAGTTATATTTTAAAAAAACATTTAATACATTATGCATTTCAATTTTTAAAATTAGTTTTTATAAATTTTAGAAAATTATTATAATAAAAGGGAAATAAATTTTATTGCATTTGGTAAAAATTTTGTAACAACTACCAATCTATTTTCAAGTATTAGAGGTAAAACACTTTGGTAAACAATACTTACCATGATAAAAATACAAATGGGTAAAAAATATTCTTCTAATTGGGAACGAAAAAAACATGTTTAGAACATGTGTGATAATGTTTATTTAGTACTTTAATGACCTTATAAATTACCCTTTCCCCTACATATCATTTTTGGAGAGATATTCCTTGAGGTTTATATCCCGTTATAGAAAAAAAATTGGGTATTTGAAAAAATGTCATCCCTTTGAACATATGAAAGGGGAAGTCTTATCCTCACTTCCCCTAACACAACGACACACTTATTTCATCGCCAAAAATTTACCCAAACCACTAATAGATACTGAAATCCACCTTCAAGGGGATCTGTTCTTCTCAAAATACAATCCCTCATAGGCTTAACCCCCTTTCCCAATGAAATAATCCAAGAAGTCAGATAAAAATTATAAACCACTCCATTATCATACCTATTTATTTATATAATCATTTTCATTTTAAAATTACATTACACTATATGAAAATGATAAAAAAATATACCATTATTATACTATTATTTTATTATAATTATGGTACAAACATTAACCACTTTCCCTTTTCTATTAATAAAAATAAAATTAGCATTTGTGTGTTGTGCAGACTTCAACCTCCACAACACAATATGTTTTATTTTTATTCACTTAAATAAAATGATAATAATAATAAGTAATATAATATATAATAATTATATTTATGACCTATTTTATATTCTTAAATAATAAACCATATTACTCATTTCCCCACTCCTATGGAAATTGAAATTATTATTCAAAAGAATGTGTGGATTATGGCCTTAATGGACCGATTGATTTCCATTTTTCTCTAATCACTGAATTACATGGCCAGTCCTAATAATTTTTTAATGGATAAATATTATTCTTAAAAGAGTATTTAGGTTATAGATAAACAAACTCAAAAAATTATTAATAATATATTTAATAAAATTTTGTGATAAATTCAACCATTGAAAAGAGCATTATAAGATAAAAAATTATTTCTTTATACAATTGAATAAATTCATATAATTTATCATATTATTATAATTAATGAAAATTATAAAACATAAAACTATTAAAATGAATAATATCATTATTCTTTTGTTATAATGATATTAAAACAAAATCACTTCTTAATCGTCCATTAGTTATGGTATATTCTTGCATTGGTGAGCTTATCCACCTATATGAACAATGATATAACTTTATATCCAGGATTACTATTTAAATTTAATTTATAGTAATATTTTTTATAAAATATTAAATATTTGTTTGTTTTTTTATATAATTATAAAAATTTAATTAAACTCATTAATAACTAAATAACCTTTTCTTTAGTAATAATCTCCAAAACTTGATCATTAACGATTTCATCTTCATGTGTTTTTATAAAAACTACAATGGAATGAAATAAAATATTTATAACTATCATGTAACATATATACCAATACCTTTTTTAATATTTTAATGAGTACCTTTTCATAAATAATGAATACCAACAACATTTCTAAAAAACATGCACAAAACGATCAAGATTTCTTACAATCGATATGGAATATCGCGAATAAAAAATTATAATTAATATAGAAAATGATTATAAATGAATGGTTTAAAAATAAAATAAATTATTAAGGTTCTAAAATAATTTATTAATATAGTTTCATTTGTTATTTTGGAGGTTATTGTGTGTTCGTGGAATCTAGGATAAAAGGAATGGAATTTCGTGGCCATAATTATTATTCATCTAGACATACAACATGTTATGCACCATGTTTCGTTTTTTTTTTGTATTTTATAGAGTTACTAACCCACTAATATTATATACATTATTTCCTTGAGATAAGTGTGATATACTAATACAAAATAAGGTTCTTTTATTCAAATTTCTTTTCACTAAATTCTTACCCTTGTCATAAGAGTTTTTGGTAACTCAATTTTTGTTCATTGAGTTATGATCATTCTCTAAATATTGTTTCTTATAATTTGGGTATATTTTACCCTTTATTTTTTTGTTCTATCATTACATTAATTTTAATACCTAATCTGCTTCTCAAATATTTCATGTTTCAAAGAGTATTTCTCCCATAAGTGATATTTGTAACAAAAATAACCTTTCCTTTAGTTATAATTTCTCATCTTCAACTTTTCTTTAACATGATTAGGTTCTCCAAAAATAATATTTTATTTTATGAAATTTTATAAGCCTTATTAGGAAAATAATTATTTAATACAAAATTTTATTATTACTCTTTTTGTAAAGTGTGATTCCAAAAAAAATGTAATTTCAATAAATGAAAATGATCTTTTAATAATAAAATGGTTTATCTTTGGCCTCAAATTTACTATAATAATCTTTATGTCATTTTAAAGGTTCTATTATTAGATATTATCTTTAATATTAAAACGTTTTGTTATATTTCACTTCAACATTTCAATATTTAATTTTGAAATGGATATATGATTTTTTATTTTTTTCAATGTTAAAAATGTTTTATAAAATCTATTTTATGGTTTCACCTTGGAAGTCCATTTAATATTCAAAGTAATATTCATTCCTGGGATTAATGTTACCTTATTTATTCACTAATATATATATTTATTTATAATTTTTGGGATTTAAATAAAATTATCAAAAAATTAAAATCTTGATCCATTCTTGTGTGATATCGTTCGGAGAAATATTTTGGGATGATGTTTTTCATCGATGGAAATATTCTTCTGAATTTCCCTTATCACATTGGGGATATGAAATTTTAAAAAATCATCCTTCCTATAAATAGATTATTTAGTTTAATGTTTTATCCAATATATAATCCACCATGACCTTTTTATTTCCAAACCATCTACCATGAATAGCCACAACATTTCTCCCAATGTGTTATATTTTTGAATAACCTACTTTCCATTCCTTTGATTAAAGAGTGTTCTCTTACATTCCATTCATAGATTGATTTCAGAAATTATTTACTTATCCATATACCATTACTCCTTATTTTTTTTATCTTCGGGGAGTCTTCTATTGAAATTTATTCTGTTTATCGATTGGGTAACTATTTAAAATCCATATATGTGTTGTTTTTATACGAATATTTATTGATTACTCACCCGAGTTGACTACGTATTATTTTACCATCCACATTCTTTCTTGGGATGGGACATCATCATGTTATCCCTTTTGTTGATATGGGGAAAATTAGATTTGTTTCATATATTATTATTCCAATATAAATGATTGTTGGTAAAGATGATTGTGTATAATTTACTCATTTTTTCATATAGTGAATGCATTAGATTAAAAAAATGAAGGGTGGGTCAAAAAATTATATTTTAAAATGTATACTTAAATATATTATGATCCAATTTTTAATTTATTATTGAAATAGGATTATTACTTAGTCCTTACATAATATGTATTCCATGTTTATTCCATGAACACCTTAGTTGTATATTTTCCCTTAATGAGGGTTTGAGGTCACCCCTTCATATATTTACATGTCCCTATGTCATGTAAAAAATTAGTACACATGATATGACTAGAAGAATATCATGTCTGGGGTATTTTTTGGAGATGATAAATAATTATTTTTGATTAAGTAGTTTCTTATATTGTGGTGGAAAATGTAAATTAGTTGAAAATGAAATGGGTTTCATTAATTAATGCTTTTTCATAATTCTCAAAATCACTATCCCTAAAGGTTCATGAAAATTTATTTAATGTGATATTTAATCTTGGATATGTAATTACGGGATAGTAATGTGTGGGAATTTACATCTGGTATCAAAGAAAGTATGTAATTCATGTGTTTTAGGCACCATAACCAAGAGTGGGGTTTGAGGTTCTATAGTTGGTATCAGAGCAGGGTTCAAACAACATTAGAGATTAGTATGATTTTAAGGGTAATTTAAGTGTTGATAAGCTATTTTTTTATAATTTCAAATGTATAGATAAAAATTTTGGTTAGTTGGGGTAATATTGTGTATTTTACGGATTATGAGAAGATAAAATTTGAAAATCACATGGGATAAGACTAAAAGAGAATTATAAGTATAACATAACATTCTAAAGAATTTATAAAGTAGATATTGTGTGCTTCTCCAAAAAAAATTAAATCCGTCTCTGTATAATAGATGTGGATGAAATTTCTAGAATATATATACCTAGCTGTAATAACCACAAAAAGGGAAGATTGGGTATTAACTCAATCATCAACTAGTTCACAAAAACAGGTATAACTAAACATATGTTTTTACTATTGAGGGGCATGTGATGGTTTATTCACATTATCTCTAATAAACCATTATGAATTATTTGATCTCGATGATAACTAATTAGTTTATAGAACCTAATTGAAAATTGACCATGGATAACCAAGGATTGAACAAAAAGATTCATCAGCTGAACCGAAATTATCATATGTTAAAAATGAACGTATCATATGGGAAGACCTATTTTGATTGATGTTTTCAAATTCACATTTAGGATTATATCATATCCATTTTTTTTGTTTGAAATATGATCATGAAGATAACAATGAGAGTGGAATGTATCATGAAACCTATTAGTATTCTAATCGGATAAGAGATAATACATAAATGGTTAATGAATTTAGTATAATCCTTTTGTAATGGAAAAATTTAGTTTATATGGATTACCTTTGTTAGTGGGGTTGATATTATAATAGAAATTAAATCCTAAAAATATTAGATCTTTTATTTAGTGATTCATATTTTTCAAATAAATTCTTGTACATTATAAAATTTATGAGGCTTAGTGAAAGATATAAGGATTTTTTTGGTTTCCTAATTTAATGGTTTGAAAACATATATTAAATGAATTTCAAAACATATAAAATTGATTTTATGTAAATGTTATATTTTTAGGGGTAAATATTAGAGAATATATGATTGATATATGTATAAGTCTCAGGTTTATAATATACATGATGTTAATGTAAAAAATGATTGATTAATTTTGAGAAATAGTAATATAGTATTTATAGTATAGAAATCCATGCCTTGTGAAGCATATTATTCCACTATTTTATACATAAATACTTATTAATACAAAATGACGATCCAAAAGGCCTGGTGTCTTTAGAAGACCAGGTTCATAAAACATCAAAAGGAATATAAAACATGTTTTTATTATTTTATTATGTATATTGATTTCATAAATCTATTCAAGCTCTTAAAACATCATGGGATAACCTGGAGAATACATTAAATAAATGTGTGATTTTAAATTCCAATTACGGTCAAAAAACATGGTAAGGGAGCATAATATGTCAATGCTATAACATGTTATAATAAAAGAGAAGGTGTGTGAGTAATCAAATAAAAGAATGAGATAAAGGAAATTGAATCATAAGATCATAGAAACATTGTAAATGTGGTAACGAAATTAAACATGACATAAACATAATTCATGCATAAAATTTTCAACAATATCACATGGTGGACAGAGTCTCATAATGGATTAGGATCACTCTCAAACCCAATACATTATGTATCATAAGACAAAACATGCATTAAAGGTATATATAATTTTTATCCCACCCATAAAAATAATTTCAATTTTCTTCATACTTGGGGAACCTTATAAATAAATCATAATTCATAAACTTAATAATTACACATGTAAATAAAATGGTTACATAATCTTGTCTCGTAACATATGAAAAATAATTATCTTAAAGATTTTTATTTTGAGAATAAAATAAGATATGTATTAACCCTTAAATGTATGTTAGAGTGATAAATTTAAATATGTAATTGACATGTATACATAATTTTTAATCATTAAATAAACTTAAAAATACATATAAAGTTAGTTAGTCAGAGAATGTTCATAACCCCATGAAAATGTTGGGTTAGAGAGACCACTTACCTCAAACCTGATTCATCTTGTGTGTTCATTATGATCCTAAATAAAAAATTATTTTAATTGTTTACTTTATTTATAAAAATTTTCATGTTTATTATTCAATTTAATTTATTTATTATCATCTTATATTCAATTATTTATTCCTTTAGGTTCAAGTTGGTCATTTTGATGATAGTTGGATCATGTGTCAAAAATCAATTTTGAAAGATAAATATATCCAAGAATTTATTAATTAATCTTATCTATAATGTTACTAATAATATAATTATCTTTTTTATACATAAATTATACCTTTAAACCCAGTAATAAATGATGGTTATGAAAAATGAACTATGTGACAATCCTGGAGAAGGTAAGTCGTACGTATGGATGAGTAACCATTCCATTTTCAATGATCCTGATGGAAAGTATGTAAGATACATTTTATATTTCAAAATTTATAATTATATCATAAATATAATACTAATCATTTTAATACCCTAACATATATGGTCGATTTAATGATCTAATCCAATAAAATGATTCACATCGCTTCACGAGGTGGTAGTTCACCATACACATGAATGTCATTGTCATTTTTTAGTGAATTTTAATGTCAGAAATTGTATGATATATTAATTTTATAGAATTATTAATATTTATTTAATATCATATATAAAAATTAAATTAATCGATAGTATTATTCATGAGAGGTGATGATGGAAAAAATTACATCAGTTCGGTGGGCTGCAGTCCACCATTCACACGAATGACTGTTTTGTTTACCATCTTATGGAACTGTAGATAGATTTAGATTTCTAAATTAATATTAAAACATATCAACAAATATTAGATACATATTTTATTATGTTACCATTATTTAGTATGATTTTAAGGCGTAAAAATATGAAATAAAATAATGATGCCCGGTAATGAATGTTATCTCTTCTTTGGACCTCCTCTTTAGGATTATACCTAAATCAATCCTAGATTTGATTTATGATCAAACCAAGTATAGTAAGACTTGGTTGGAAATTAAAGAAGTTATTTTTTAATGTATTAGGCAAACAAATTATTTTGGAAGTTTAGATATGAGAGGATTGGGGTTCCCTTTTATAGGGGAGGAGGAGTGGCATTCATTTAAATACAAAAAACTATTCAATACTGAATGTAACTCTCAATTAATGTGCCTCCAAAATTGAAAAATAATATACTGTATGTAATATATGTCAGATCCAAACATCTACCATTAAATATAAAAAAATTTTAAACATGTTTTCCTATTTACCATTATGGTTACTCACTTTTACCCTTTAAAACTTTTCTACCACGATGTTTACTTTTTTACTATTAATTATGACAAAAATTTAGTTAACCTTATCATATAATATTAATTATGATGATTAAAAATAAGAAATAAAATTTATAAAATTTAATTCATATAAGTGTCAGAATATAATTTTAAATTAAACCTCCAAACATGTCGATAATGTGGTTTTTCATGAAATGCATATTTCAAGCACAAGATGATATTATATTAACTATATGAAAAAAATCATAATTAAATGAATTTAAGTTTAAATTTATATATATATATAATCTACAAATTTATTTTAAATAATTCATCAATTGGTTTTATTTTAATTAGTAAAAATGGAGAAACAGTGTGTACTTTAAAATAGTTTTTAGACCAATGTGTTTTAAGCCTGTAAATATTCATATGCTAAAATCTAGTATAATTATGATTGAAGTTTAATTAAGTATATTATATCTAACTAAAGAATACTTATTTTATTTTGAAATCAAATTAAAAAAATAATTTCACTTTAAAATTAAATAACTAATAAAAAAAAGTGACAGTTTTACCAAAAAAATATCTATTTTCCATACTCACTAAATAAATAAAAATTTAATTAATTATCCCAAAATTTCACCCAAATATAATATTTATAGGATGATTTAAAATTTTAATTTAATTTTAGAAAATAAAATTTATAAAACATTAGAAAATTAGTTATGATATTTTCTCATAAAAAACTTTAAAACTCATTTTTGAAAGATTCGTATATTTTATAGAATTGAATATCTCTATTAATGTTGGGCGATTGTTTATTATTAATTTGAAGATAAATTTATATTGATAATTAAATTTAAATATATTTTATAAATTATTTAATATTATTTACACCTTCTAATTTAATTTTTAAGATATATGAATCATGTATAAATAATAAAATTTTAATCTTATAACACGGTTCTTCTAAACTAAGTGTTGTGTGACAAATACACTATACAGAATGGTGTTATTTTAAAATTTTAGGGTGTTAAAATATATTCCCACACCATAAGTTGTTTCCTCATAATTTTAACTTTTTCTCAGTAATAAAGTGTTATATATTCCAAAATTTCCTTATTGAATACCCACGTCATAAAAAGCGTTCATAAAACTTCCGCTTAAAAATTGGAAAGTATGACATGAAGGTCCTCACATAACTATTTATCCAAATAGAATAAATTTGGTGGGAATTAAAAATATTTTCATTGAAAATAATAATAATTAATTATTGAATTTTATAGATATCATTGATACAAGAAATTTAATCATCATGAGGAATTTAACAACAACAAAACCATAAAACTGTGATGAGTTAAATGAAAATTGAATTATCATATATGAAGGAAATATGATAAAATTTTGTCTGAAGTTAATTTTCTTAGATTTTATAAATTACATTACCATTGAATATTATCATAAGTAATTATACTTTATTGAAAAGAAAAATTTCAATCTTTTAACAATTTATAAAACAATCTTATCTTTTCTCAAAACCTTGAGTAGTCAAAATGAATTTTTCATGTGTGAAGAACTAAAACTAATTTTTGATGGATCAAGGGATATATAGAAGAGTAAAAAGTTAATAATTTTATAATTATTAAAACATAAATGTATTGATAAAAGTGAGATAATATCCAAGTAAAATAGTAATAAATTATTCATAAAAATTCAAAAAAACCCCAAGGGTTACCATCGATATTTATTTAAATAAAAAACAATATAGAAAATATTTTAAATAACTAAAACATGAAAAAAGGTTTTAACCTAAAAGGATATATCCTTCCATTTAAATTACATCTCTTAAAACACACCTGATTTATTTCCAAAAAATTCGTTATAGTGAACCTAAATGTAATATATATCTTCACCTAATAAAACATTTCCAAAAATGTAATTAATCACATTAAAATCCCATAAAATAGAACCTGAAAGGGGTTTCTAAGACTTTTAACTTATTGTTAACCTTAAACTCATAATCCTTTGATGTTATCCAAAATAATATTAATCTAACATTAAGAAAAATAACCTTCCAAAATTGACAAACACCATATATGTTTTATGATTCTTATGACCAAAATAGCATTGGTAAAAATAATTATATATTATAAATCTTGAATCCAAATATATACATACTTCATCCCTTTTACTTAAATGATTTTTTAAAACATAAGATCTTCCTTAGTCTAGGGAAACCCATTATTTGTTGGAATTTACATGGATAATGTCCAAGTTACCCATATAAAATACATCAAATTCCTTAGAAAAACATTTCCCTATGACCCCCATTTCCACATTGAATAAATTTTCCCATCTAGTTGAGATATTATTCTAGGTGATTCTTCAAACATTATTGACATGTAATATGCTAAATAATATTTTATTTTTCATCTTTATCACTTTAACTCTTATTATATATCATCTTTATCATCTCTGATGATTTTGGAGTCTCAAGTATGTTCCAGTTATAAATCATGATTTATTATAGCTCATTTTTTACATATCACATGATCTGTAACTTCTATTCCCATTAGGTAAGTCATCTCATTAATGATATCATCACATTTTCCATCACATTGGTTATTGGCATGTTTTATCATACATCCCATCATTAACTAAAATGAAAAAAATAGAAAATATGAAAACTCATTAACATACAAAAGGGGAAACTTATGAACCTATAATGAATAATTTATAATTCATAACAATATCTTGAAATATGAGTCTTTAGGTTTTAATCTTGGTTATCTATAGTAACATTTCCTATTATGGTTTCTAACGTAACAATTTATTCAATTCATTCATAATTTTTTGGAAAGGGTTTTGAGAAGTTCCAAATCATGTCCCTTGATAGTGTCAAACTAGGTGTGCAAAAAGGACTGTTGTTGTGCACCAGGCAACGATCGAGTCTAGCTCAATGTTCCCTTTTAAGGGTTATTACTATAACAACCTGATCATTTATGAATAAAATTACGTTTCTTCTAATTTCTTATAGAAAACACTTGCACTCTTTCTTTATTAGGTTTAAATTACCATTAATTATCATTAATATTGATAATATAGTTGTTAAATAGTTATCACATAGTTGATATAAATATAAGTTTTTAAAAAAAAATCCTTTCAACATAGACAAAAGAGAGAATGGCCTCATCCCGGAGACTCGGGTCGTACGAAGCTCATTTGTTAGAACTCATAATGGAGAAAGTTTCACTAGGATTTCCAATTGACCAATCCCAATCTGAGCATTAACACATTAATCTTGAACATAATTTCCTACGAGATAAGTTCATATTAATAAATATTGCCACCTGGGAAATGTTATCCAAGTCGCCCCAAGAGTATATCACCATCAGACACCTTACCTGTATGTCTTATTCAAGTGTTATAAGGGGTTATTGAACAAGTTATGTTTTACTAATTAAGTAATCCCTTTCTATGAATAAATTTCATCTTCTATCAATTCCTTTATGAGAATATTCTTTCTTAAAAAAATAATTAATTTGATAAACTAAATCTTCAGGTAAAAATGGTAATTTTTAGAATTATATACATTATTACATTAAACTAATGTTTTTATAAAAAATATTATAAAACTAATTCTTTTAAATGATGGTTATATTAGTCATTGTCTGTAAATTATTGGGTAATTTGTTTGATAAGAGTTATATTTTTTATATGTTAAAAAAAGTGTACTTTTAAAGAATTTATTTTATGAAGGTAATGAATTTTTTAAATAATTTATATTTTAAATAAAATACTATTATCAAATTATTTTTATGGATAATAAATTAGTATATATTTTTTATGAAGTCAATTGAAATTTTTATTAATGTTTGAAAACTGTTTTTGTCAAAACCCATGAATTTTCAATAAATATAGGTTAACATTTTAAAGGTGAAAATTCACATATTAAGAGAATTATTTTGATAAAACTTATATTATTTTTGGAATAAAGAAATCAAAATTATCCAATGGTTTATTTTTCATAATTTTGTGAGAGTCAAATTTTTGGGTAAAAATTAAATACTGTAGAAATAAAATCTTTGTTTTATGACATCAAAATTACCCCAAAGTGATGTAATAAATACTATAATGGATAATCTCAACCCTATATATTTTTACAATTAAAATAATGTGATTATATATTTATTGGTATTATTTTATAGTACCTTAGTGAATCCTATAATGTTTAAAATTTATTATATGATTTTAAATTCAATTCCTTACGGGTCTGACCACCCTCCACATAAGAAAAGATAATATTTTAATATGTTTGGGAATTCACCTTATAAAAAAATTACTCCTATTTGGAAAAAAACTTAGGAAAAACCAATTGTATGGTTTTTGGTTTTTAATATTTAATTATATAGATTCTAAAACCTATGTTTGTGAAATATTAAAGAATTTCCCTCTCATTTCCTATATGAACCCACCAAACTCCCACTTATCTTCATAAAACATTCTTGGAGCACATCCCTAATATGCCCTCCACACTTGAAAATAATCTCAAGATACCCCAAGCACTCAGGAAGCCCCTCTACAAGATTCTGAAGTCACACACTCAAGTAAAGGATCCTTAGTTTCCTTTCTTGCTCATTTTTAACCAATTTTATTTATATTGTTACACACTTTTATTTTCAATTAAAAATGATGGGGTATGTTTTATCACCTCCCCCATACTACCCTTATAATTGTTTATGATATTATACCTCTTTATCTCTCATTAATCCCTCCCATGTACACCCACTACCAAGCTGAAATTTTGTAAGAGTTATTCATTTTCTCCTCCTTCTTCAAGTCTCTATATTATGTTATGCCTTCTATTTCCAAATTACTTGTCTCGAGACACATATTTATATGATCCTATTTCATTCCATTTCACTTATATAAGCTGAGTGACACCTTTATCCCTCAAAAACCATTTTTATTAATTTTTTAGTCACGTCGTTAGGCTGTTGAAATTACACCATGATTTTCCATGCCAAAATCATCATGTTGTGAATATTGTGCCCATTTCACTATTAGGGGTCTTCACCTTTATGAAAAAATAATTATTGAATATAAACATTAATTAATGTATTCATAATAACTTCATCATAGAATAAATTATGATGTGGAATGAATCTAAGTTATGTGATCTATGTGCCACACTTTCGCATGAGATTAAAAATGTTCATGAATGGTGTGCCCTGATAGCACTCCAATGAATTAGGTAATGTTTAGTACCATGATACACCATGTGAAATCAGGATTTAATCATTATAATTCATGTTAAATTATGGTTTACGCATGATAATTCCTGTGTAATGAGGTTTTACTCATTCAAATCCATGTGCAATGAGCCTTGGCTCATGCTATTATCATGTAGTATGTTATCGCCACATTTATATGTTATAATAATAATGCTATATCATGAATTTATGTTGTCATTTCTCTTATTATCCATTAAAAGTTCAATTTCCTAACATTTATTTTATTCTTCATGTCATGAATTTTTTACTCGCTTACTGAGCTTTATAGCTCACCCATTTCTTATATAAGTCCTTTGGTTATCCCATGTAGTGTTAAGTATGAAGAAATGGGTTTGTAATGTCAAATAAGTTAAAAATAAATATGTTTTATTTCATGTTTAAAGTTATTATTTTGTGTTCTTAGTTTACCTAGACATTATACCTTTTGATCCTTAGATTTTTCTTAATTGCATATTTAGGTAATAAATCATGATTAAATGTGTAATAAAGATAAGGGTTGTTATAGTTGGAATAAAAGGATAGATTTATTTATTTTGTCTATTAGTATAACAAAACCCTAGTGAAAACATTAGGTATAAGAATAAGTATAAGAAATTTATCCCTAAACTTTTGTGAGTATAGATTAAGTGGTTTATCAAGAAAATATGTCCTTGTCTGAATACGAACAAGTAGAGGTAGCTCTGTAATAGATGTATCTGGTGGTAAAACATGAAAACACAACTTTGAGATAGTCTCGAATGGGAACTGGTACATTACAATAGGCCTTTCTCCTCTCTCGGTTCGACACTCCCGGGGAATATTCTTTTGTAAATTTATAATCTAAATATGAACCATTATTAAGGGAGTAATAAAAAATCCAATAAGAATATACGTTAGGAAATAGATCATGGATAACTTACATTAAAGCCAATAAATTCAGTAGTTAAGGAGAAAAATATAATTTATAAGTTATCGCTTAATGTCATTGGATTCCTCTTTATGTGTTTAATAGTATAAAATTACCCATACCTAAGTCTAAATTGGATAAATTATAACTATAATGAAAAATTGAATGGTAGGGTTATCATCCATAGTTCTACACATTCACTTATATACCAAAAATTTAGTATAACAATCCAAACACCACCACAAATCATGTAAGTAGAGATGTAGGTGAGAACAGAAAATTGGGATATTATTAAATCCTATCAATATAACTCCTCCCCTATCACAATTTGTGGATTGAACATCCCAGTAAACCACATCATACTTCATCGGGTGGAATATGATGCAATTAAAGGTATGAATTGTCTTTCGATATATAGATCCAACATAAATTTCTGTTAGAGAGAAATCACTCTCTATAGAGTGAATTGACCCCTGATTCTACACAAGTGCAAGTAGGATGATGAATATTCTCCAGAAAAATAGTCTCGAGAATGGATATTACTTCTATATGAGGATGAATTTATTTATCAGATGATTGGACCTAAGGAAGGGACCATCCTTGAAGAAAATTTTATTGGGAGGGAATTTACTAATGGGTTTCTCGACGAATTTCCCGGTCTTCCTCTTATAATGGATTTTAAATTATCAATTGATATTATTCCTAGGGAATTTCCGATATCCAAGAATCCATATAGAATGGGTATTCTGGATCTTGGGGAGATAAATAATCAAAAATAGGAGACTCTGGATAAAGGTTTTATATGACCATGTTCTTCACTATGTGGTGCACTAGTCCACTTCTTCAACAAGAATGATGGGTCAATGCGCCTTATCATTGATTATCACTAGCTCAAAAAATCATGATAAAGAACTAGTATCCTTTTCCATGAATTGATGACATGTTGGATCCGCTATGTGGAGCACAATACTTCTCTATGGTGGATATGCATTAGGTATATTTCTAAGGGTGATGAATGAGGATATCCCCAAGAATCCTTTTCGTACAAGGTACAGGCACTATTAATTCCTAGTAATTCCTTTCAGACTCATGAATGATCTAGAAATATTCATGGACTTGATGAAAGAGTCTTTATAGATTACCTTTACAAGTTTTTGGTAGTATTTATAGAAAATATTCTTATATACTCCAAAACTAAGGTGTAGCATGAGGACTATATAAGCATTATACTAGAGACCCTGCGAATGGAGAATCTCTATGCAATGTACAACAAGTGTGAGTAATGGTTGAAGGATTTCTCATTCTTGGGTCATATTATCACAATAAATGGGATTTTTGTGGATCCCTCTAAGAAAAAAACAATTAAGGGATGGTCGAGGCCAACATCTTTGATGAATATCCATAGAATCCTTGGGTTATCTAGATATTATTACTGATTTATGAGAAATTTATCATGATTTTCGAACCCTCTTACCAAGATAACTCGAAAATGATTCAAGTATGATTTGAATGATGAATGCATAGAGTGCTTCGATGTGTTAAAAAAAAGTGGCTTATCCCTGCACCCGTGCTCACACTATCCATAAGTGGAGAATGTCTCGTGGTATTCTGTAATACTTTGAAGAAGAGAATGGGTTGTGTGATGTTGCAAAATGAAAAATCTATTTCTTATTATTCAATGAAATTGAAATTTTATGAGAAAAACTATCCATCACATGATCTGGAGTTAGATACAGTAATCTTCATTTTGAAAATTTGGCAACACTATCTTTTAGGGGAGAAGTGTGAAATATATATAGATCATAAAATCCTCATGTATATATTCGCGTAGAAGGAGTTGAATATGCACCAATGAAGATGGTTTGAGCGGATCAATCACTATGACTGCTAAATCTTTTACAACCCTATGAAAGAAAACATGGTGGAAGATACTATACATAGAAAGGAACCAGTGATTCCATCATTGATTATAATTAAAAATCATCCAATCTTCTTAGATTTGATCAATATGGACATGAGAATCATATATAATGGAACAACATCAATCCTTTCACAAATGATTGCCCAATCATCTCTTTTGGAATGATTAATGGATGATAAAAAGGATGATGTTGGAATTCCAAAGAAAGACAAAACTATCAAAAAAGAGAAAACCCTGGAGATCAATGTTAATGAAAAAGGAATTGTGATATTTGGGTCAAGACTATAGGTTCCATAAAATCCTAAGTTAGATATTGATCTTTTGGAAGATGCACATTGTTCGAATTTCTCCATTCATCCAAGAAACACAAGGATGTATCGGGATCTCCGAGATCATTATTGGTAGGATTTATGAATAAGAAGATCACTGAGTATAAATCAATGTACCTGGGATGTCATCAAGTGAAGGATGATATACAAATGCCGAAGGGGATGATAAAACCATTACCCATACCAACATGGAAATGATAGAACATCACAGTGGTATTTCACATTGTAATTCCAAATACATCAAAAGGAATCAATGTTTTCTTGTTTATTATGGATCATCTAATAAAGCATTCACACTTCATTGAGATTCTATAGGATTTATCATTGGACCAACTACCACATATATACATCAGATAAGTGGTAAGGCTGCATGGACTACCACTATCGATTATGTCTAATCTGGATCCAATATTTACTAATATCTTCGAGAAGAGTCTTCAACATGATCTGAATAGTGAGATAAACATCAATATGGCTTATCATACTCAAACTAATTTCCAATAATAATGTACAATCCAAACACTTGAGGACTTGTTGAGAAAATTTTCAAGGGAATTCAAAGGAGTATGAGATCAACATCTTCCTCTGGTTCAGTTCTCTAACATCAATTGTTTCCACTCAAGAATCTTAATGGATCCTTATGAATCCTTTTATGACAAGATGTGCAGACCACCGGCATGTTGGGATTATGTTTGGGAGGGAAAACTTCTAGGTCCAAAAATGGTGGAGGAAATTGTGGAGAAGGTTAAGACCATCTAGCATCACATCAAAGCATATCAGAGTCGAAAAAATGGGTATGTGTATAGCCATCGATGAGAACTATTGTTTGATGCTGGAGATATGGATTTCCCATGCATATCACTAGGGAAGAGAGTAATGAGATTTTGGAAAAAGGTAAAGCTCAGTCCAAGATAGATCGACCATTTTAAGATCCTTGATTACATCAGAGTAGTGGCCCAATGACTAGCACACCCACCAAACCTATATCAAGTACATGATTTATTCCATGTATCACTATCAAGGAATTACATACTTTACTAATTGCATGTACTCAATCAATAAGTGGTTCCATTGGATAATGACCTCCCGTATGAGGAGAAGCTGGTGAAGATCATAGATCATAGAGAAAATTTTCTAGGAAATAAGATGATTCTCCTCGTCCAAGTATTGGGGAGAAACCACATGTCTCAAGGAACAATGTGGTAACCAGAGGAAGAGATGAGGTAGAGTTACCCTCATATGTTTTATTTTGGGAAAAGGAAATTTTTAGGGAGAAATTTCTTAATGGGGGAATGTTGTAACGAATCAATCATTTATGAAAAAATTACCTTTCTTTTAATGTTTTATAGAAAATACATGAACTCTTTTTTTATTGATTTTAAACGATTGTTATGTATTATTATTGTTTATAATGTAGTTGTTGAATAGTTGTCACATTACTGATATAAATATAAGGTTTAAAAAAATCCTTTCAACATAGACAAAGGAGGTGATGTCTTCATCTAGTAGACTCAAGCCATACAATGCTCATTTTTTGGAGCTCAAAATGGAGGTAGAATATCTGGGCTCCCCTCCTAACTAATCCCATGATGAGATTCAAAATATTAATCAGGAATGGAATCACATATGGTAAATGTTCAATATAATTGTGATTACCCCATGGGAGATATTATTTGAGCCACCAAAAGAGTATATCATCATGGAACACCTTACCATTAGGTTTTTTGTAGGTTTAATAAGGGGTTATGTTACAAGGTATTGGTTATTAATTTTGTAATACCTTTCTATGAATAATTTTCTTTACAATCAATTCCTTTATGAGAATAGTCTTTCTTAAAAAAATGAAGAATTTGAAAAATTTAATCTTTATGTAAAAATGGTAATTTTGAAAAATATATACATTATTAGATTAAATTAAGGTTTTTATTAATAAAATTATAAAAACAATTCTTATAAATGATGGTTATATTAGTTCCTTATCTGTATATTATTTGGTAATCAGTTTGATAAGAGTTATATTTTTTATAATAAAGAATAGAAAATCTACTTTTAAAGAATATATTATAAAACAAACATTGAATTTTTTAAATAATTAAAATTTCAAAAAAAACTACTATCAAATTACTTTTATGGATAATAAATTATTATATAATTTTTATGAAGTCAAATGTAGTTTTTATTAAGTTTTGGAAAATGTTTTTGTCAAAACCTATGAGTTTTCAATAAATGCCAGATTTCATTTTAAAAGTGAAAATTCAATTATTTAGAATTTTTTTTATAGAAAATTAACATTATTTTTGGAATATCAACATCAATATTATCCATCATTTAATTTTTCAAAATTTCTTGACAAAGTCGATATTTTGGGTAAAAATTAAATACTGTTTGAATAAAATATGTATTTTATAACATCATATTGACCCCAAAATGATGTAATGAATACATTAATGGGTATTCACGGCCCCATATATGTTTTCCCATTATAATAATGTGATTTAAGATTTATTTGACTTATTCTATAGTACCTTAGGGAATCCTCAAAAGTGTATAATATATTTTATGATTTTAAATTCATTTCATTGAGCGTGTTACTCACCTCCACATACAAAAAAGCAATATTTTAATATATTCATATAATGGAATTATAAAATAATTTTTTCCACTCCTATTTGAAAAAAACAATGGGCAAAAACAATGTTATGGTTTGTGGCATTGAATATTTAATTATATATATTCAAAAACCTATGTATCTGAAATATTAAAGAATTCAACTCTGGTTTTCTTTATAAACCCACCCAAACACCCACTTCTCTCTACTAAAAATTCTAGACCACGTCCTTACTCTGACTTTCCCTCTCTATAATCCTCCTAGCGTGCCCCAAGCTCTCAATAATCCCCTCTTAAATATTTTGAAGTCACACACTCACGTAAGGGATCCTTACTTTCCATCATTCCCATTTTTATCCATGTTTTTTTATATTCTTACACAATTTAATTTTACATTAAAAATAATTGGGTACTTTTTCTCACCTCCCCCATTCTCCCATTATTATGGTTTTATGATGGGAGACCTATTTCTCTTTCATTAATCCCTCCCATGCACACTCGTTACCATTCTAAAATTTCGTAAGAATTATTCCATTCCTCCTCTTTCCTCAAGATTCTCTATTATGTTACGCCTTCTATTTGGAAATTCCTTGGGCTGGAACCTTTATTTTTATGACCATGTTACCTTAAATTTCATGATTATATTATGAGAGACCCCTTTCTCTCTCATTAATCATTTTTATTAAATTTTTTTTCACGATGTTAGGCTACTGAAATTCGACCGTGATTTTCCATTCCAAAATTATCATGTAATGAAAACTATGCCCATTTTTCTATCATGGGTATTCAACATTATGGAAATATACTTATTTTTTATAGACATTAATGTATTAATTTTAAAAATCATTATCATGTAATAAATGAGGATGTTGAATGAATCCATGTTATATGTTCAATGTGGCACACTTAAGCATGAGATTAAAAATGTTTCATGAAGGGTGAACCCTGATAGCGCTCCAATACATTGGGTAATGTATAGTATCATGATATTACATGGGAAATAATGGTTTACTCATTCTAATTCATGTTTAATGAGGATATATACTTGATAATTCATCTGCAATGAGGGTTTACTCATTCTAATCCATGTGAAATGAGACTTGGCACATGCTAATATCATGTTGTACGTTGTTGCCAAATTTCCATGTTATGATAATCGTGATATATAATACATTTATGTTCAGGATTCTCTTATGATCCATTGATTTTTCTATTTCCTAACTTTTATTTTATTCTTCAAGTTATGCCTCGTTTACTCCCTTACATGGCTTTATAGCTCACCCCTTTCTTATGTATGTCCTTGGTTTATCCCATACAGTGTTGAATACAAAGGAATGAGTTGGTCATGTCATAGAAGTTTCAAATAAAGATGTTGAATTTCATGTTTTAAGTTCTTATATAATGTTCCTAATTTCCCAATTCACTAGACCTCTCGATCCTAAGAGTTGTCTCATGTGATTGTTTTTGTAATAAATCATGTTTAAGTGTGTAATAAAGAGAAGGGTTGTTATAATTACCCATAAGTACAACTATACCATATCCACATCCACTTTTAGTAACCATACATGGATGTATTTTCATAGAACCCACTATTACTATACATCACCATGATTCTAGGATATTTTACTATACATAACCATTTCTTTATACTTATCCTCAGATTAATCCTTAGGGTTCTCAGTATATTTTTCTCATCCTAATTTCCCAATATTAAAAAAAATATTTTCATTGATACAAACTATAGTGACCCATTACATTTACATATATAATTACACTATTCTTAAAAAATATCTATTAATACAAATTATGTATTAAAAAACATAATATATTTGGAGGACTATGATCATAATTTATCAAAAGGAAATTAAAACATGTCAACATTTTTTTATTCACCGTAGTCAGTTCCTTCCATTTGACCACAAAAAAACTGCATGGGATAACCTGGGGAATACATTAATGAAATTGTTGACCTTAAAATCCTAGTAATGTAATAAACAAGATAAGGAATAAAAATATGTGATTCAAATGTATAATTGGATATCACAAAATTGAAGTTGCATGTGTATTGAAATGGAAGAGTGATATAAAGTACATGGTATTATAAGATAATAGAAGAATAAGAAATTTGGTAGAAACATAAGACAATAAATAAACATAAGTAGAATCTATCCACTAATACAAAATCATAGGGTGGATAGAGTCCCATAACGGATTACATTCACTCCCTAATCCCATACATGACATCTCATGAGACTAAAAAATTACTGAATGTTTTGAAGGAATATATAATTTTAAGCCCCCCATCACATTAATTCCATGTACATGAATATGTGTTCCATATAAGGAATTAATTCTAAGGCATAAACATAATAATTACCCAAGGAAATAAAATGGGACTCATAATATTTCCTTGTATCATAGTCAAAAACGTTTCTTAAAGAAAGAGTTTGAGAAATGAACATAAGGTGTATTACTACTTAATATTAAATTAGAAGATAAGATCATATGTGTAAGGGACATATTTATAGATTTTATAATTATTACATCACATAAATTAGGGATATAAAGATAGTTAGAGAGAGAATGTCCATATCTAAAAGAAAATGGTTGTTTATAGAGATCATTTTCCTCAAGTCTGATTAGTCGTGTGCATTATTTATCATCCTAAATGATAAATGTATGTTAAATATTTAATTCCTTAAGAACCTTCCTCCTGTTTATTATTATTTTATTTTATTTATTGTCATGTTATATTAAATTTCATATTTATTTAGGTTCATGTTGGATGTTTTGATTATGTTTAGCTCGCATATCCAAAAATCTCTTTCGAAATATGAATAAGGTAAAATAAATTGTTAATTAATGATCTAAATAATATTAATACTGAAATAAAAAAATTATATCAATTATAATTTTAAACCCAATAATGGAGGATTTTTATAAAAAAAATCTCGTTTATAATCGTGGATATGATAAGTCGTACGAATGATTGTGTAAAATTTACATTTTTAATGATAATTATTTAAATAAGTTAAGTGTAATTTTGTAGTTACATGTTAATAATTATATCATAAATATATTAATATTTATTTAAATACACTTACATATTCCATCCAAGTGATGCGATAATAAAAAAAGTGATTCACATTTCTTTGTGAGGGGGTAGTTCGCCGTAGACATGAACAACGATATGATTATTAAATGGATGGTAAGGTAAGAAGGTGTATGATATATTACTTTTATATAATTATTAATTTGTAATTAATATAATATATAATCATTAAATCCATCATTATGAACATCAGTGAGTGGAAATTAAGAAAAATGAATTAGGTCGGTTTGTGTGGCGGTTGTCCACAACACACATGAATGATAGTTTCATTTCCCATTTGATGGATGTGAAGATGGATTTAGGTTATAAATTTAATATAATAAAATATTTATATATGGGATGTTATTATGTTATTATATAATCATTATTGAGTAATATTCTATATACCTTGAAAAAGAAACAAAACAAAGAATCTTGGTTAAGAATGTTACCTCTTCTTTGGGCCACCTCATTAGAATTATAACTAAAGCCTTCCAAGATAAAATACATGATCAAATAATTCTTATATAATTAGAGGGATTTTAGGAGTGTATTTGGGTAGTTATTGGATGAACTAATGGGTTTCAGAAGTGTGTAAAGGAGATGAGGGGGGTTCCCTTTTATAATTGAGGAAGAGGGTCATCCTTCGATATATATAAAACTATTCAATAATGGGATGTCACTCCCAAGAAATGTGCCTCCAAAATTAAGAAAATAAAAACTTTTATGAGATATAAGTCCAATGAAACTTCTAATATTCCAAATAAACATGTTTTAAACTTGTTATCCTCTTTAATTAAAATGTTACTCACTTTAACCCATTTCATGGTTTCCCACGGTATCATTTTTCACTATTTTCATTATTCATTATGAAAACAAAATTAAATTAAAATTATTGTATAATATTAATTATAATAATTCCAAATATAGAATCTATTTTATCAAATTAAATTCATGTAGGGGAATGAATTTATTTTAAAATTAAACCGTTATTTGTTTTGAAAAAATGGGTTTTCAAGAAATGCATATTTTAAGCATAAGACTATCTAATAATAACTATATGATAAGTAATAATAATTTAAAATTTTTAGTTAATATTTATATATATATAATATATATTTATTTAAAATAATTCTTCATTATGGGTTATTTAATTAGTTAAAATTTAGAAACATTATGCACTTTAAAACATTTTTCAGGAAAATGTGTTTTAACACAAAAAAATATATTTATTCTAAAATCAAATATAAAGGTGATTTAAATGAAATTATTTAAATTATATCTAAATAAAAGATACTTATGTTACTATGAAATAAAATTAAACTATTAAAGAATATTTTAAATTAATTAAACTATTAAAATGAAATGTCATTTTTACTAAAAGTTTGTATTTTTCACTATTTACTGAAAATCAATATTTTCCAAAAAATCTAAAAATTTCCCTCTATATTAATATTAATATGATGATTTTGAAAATTATTATCTTTTTATAAAATTAAATTTCAAAAATTTTATAAAATTAATTATATGATTTTTCCCAAAATTCAATATAAATCAGATATGAATGAAACATATATTTTATATAAAAAATATATTTATTATAGTTAAGTGATTGTTTATTATTAATTTGAAAATAAATTTACATCTAGTAGGGAATCTATATTTATTTAATAAATTATTAAATACTATTCTTACCCTCCAATTTAACGTCTATGTTATAATGGTCACATTTAAATAATAATATTTTAATTTTATAACGTGGTACATTTCAATTAATTTTTGTGTATTTTTTACGCTATCAAACATAGTGTTATTTTAAATTCTCAGGGTGGTATATATATCATTTTAATTGATTAATGATAAAATGAAAAAAAAATCCAGGAATTGTTTGGTGAAATTTATCACATTTTTTTATTGTGATATATAATTACTAGTGTGTGACCTGATAAACCAGTGGCTAAAATAATTTGAGGGTTATGGATAGATTTTATTTTTGAAGGAATATATGGTTTCATTGTGGTTTAATAGTTTATACATTAATATAGTTTTTGGAAAGGTATATTTTGTAGAATACATGGTTAGTGTATATATATATATACTTGGGTATATGATTTTATAAATATATAATTTTATTTGAAGAGTGATCTATATCTTGATATGGCCTAATAGATAAAGGTATAGGTCATAATAGAGGACATACCATGAGTGATAAATATGTTAAGAATATTCTCACCTACATTATTCAATGATTAATAATTGAAATTGCGAGGATTCAATTTATTTAAGGTGGTAGAATGTTACGACAAGAAATTTCATTGTATATATTTCTCAAATAAAACATTGGTTTAAAAGATTAATCTACATGCAACACTGAATTAAAAAAAATCATGACATGTTTAGACCATTAAAACCTAGAAACTAAAATATATTGAATTTATAGTAGTATCTCATTTATGATATATTTTTTAAAAAAAATACAGGATACTTTTTATATGAATTAAACATAGTTAGCATATATAAATCGAATAATAAAATCTATTTATTAATAAAAATGTATGTTCATAGTTATTTTCTTTTTATGCGATTTGATTTTTTTTAATAAAATTATAATTAATGAAGAAAAACTATATTTTATATGTTTAATTTATTAATAATAATTTAATTATTAAATAGTAGGAAACATGAATGAGAATGGTTAATATTTCTAAAAAATAATTCTCTTATAAAATTCATTTTTAATTATATCATATCTTTGTATTTTAAAGTTAACTATTAAGATATTAAAATTTTAATATGAAAAACATGATATTATTTTCAGATTAAACAAAATAATATTTTATTAATATTAATTTTGAAGATTTTTCTAAAAATATTTATTTCATGGTGAATAGTGGAAAATATCCCTTTTTCTAATAACATGACTTTTTTGTAATTATTACAATATAAGATTGAATTTAAAATTCATGAAAAAAATTATAAGAAAAATTATGTATTTTATAAGTTACATTATAATTTTAAATTTTTTTTTAAATTTAAAAAAATATATTTCTCTTTTTTAGATATGAAGATTTACCTTTCATTAAAATGTTTTTAATACATTATACATTTAGTATTTTAAAAATAATTTTTATATATTTCAGAACATTAATATAATAAAGTGGAGTTAAAATTTAAAATCATGGAATCTGAATTATTTAATATGTTACAATTTATTTGTTATCATAATGAATAAATTTCTACTAAAAACCAATTACTATGTTAAAAATAAAAAGGGGTAAAAGGGTTTATTCAAGAGGGAGTGAATACAAACATGTTTAAAACAATTCTTGGAATTTATTTTTAAGGCATTTATCAAACATATCCCTCCACTATCTATTATTTTTAGATTTTTTAGACACATCACTTGATTATGAATTCCAATTATTGAAATGTTTTGGGTATCTACAAAAATTACATCACTTTTCACTTAAAAAATTACCAATCCTCTCGTCACATGAAATCATTCCAAAACCCGAAATGTTCATACCAAAATAGTTTGAAACTATTTTAAACCTTTATATCATAATTCTTGATTTTATTATCTTCTCATAATATCATTCTTCAAAGACTTAACACCCCTTTCAAAGAATATAATCGATGAAGTGTGGTACAAATTTCTAACTTCCCCATTCTCATTTATATTTCTTTATGTGAACTAATTATTCCTAAAATTACACTACCCCATCTAAAAATGGTAACATAAGTACCATTTTTATAATTTTGTGTTATTTTAATGATGTTATAACAATTAACCACATATCACTCTTCTATTTACAAAAATGAATCCGTGAATCATGATTTTTGTGGATAACTATCTCCATGATAGAATAAGATTCATTATTATTCACAACCTTACAAGGGTTTTATTTATAGATTATTTTATTATTATGTATTATATTAATGACATATTTTTATTCTTAGATAATAAATCATATTTCACATTTTCCTCGTTCTATGGAAAAGGAAATCATCAAACATGATTACGTGTGAATTGTCGCCTCTAAGGAATGATTGATTTATGTTTTTATTATCATCACTGCCAGCCATGGCTATCCCTCATAATGATTTTTATGGGTAGATATGATTCTTATAAAATTATTAACATTATATAAAGAAAATTTTAAAAACCTATTAACTATATTAGTAATAAACAACTTTTTTGAATTCAATCTTCCAAAAGAGTGTTCTAATAAAAATATTGATATCTTCATAAAATTAATTAAATTTAAATAGCTTATCATCTTCTTATGATTATTTATAACTCTGATATATAACACTAATAAACACTATATAATCTCATTATTCTTCGATTATAATGATATTAAAACAAATCCCTTCTTAATCATCCATTAATTATGGTGTGTTATTATTTGGGTTGGTCTAACCTCCAACTTGAACAATGATTTAAATTTATATCACCATTGACTATTTAAATTTAATTTATTGTAATATATAAAATAAATAAGTAAATAATGTGTTATTTTTTCATTTAAGGAAAAAAATGTTATTAAACTTATTAATTATGAAAGCACATTTTGTTTGTAAATAATCACTGAAACATGATTGTCGTTGGTTTAATCTTCATGGTGTGTAACCAACACTAGCATGGAATGAAATTATAAATTTATAAATACAATTTAAAATCATTCCATGCCTTAAATTATCATTTAATAATGAAATTTTTATCAATAATTCATACCTGTAAATTTAGAGGAAACTAGTTCAAAATGATCAAGATGACTTACACGCAATGATGACAATATAAAATAGTTAATTATAATTATTATAGTTAATGATTATAAATGAAGTGTATAAATGTAAAAGATATTATTTAGTTTCTTAAATAAGTTATTAACACATGTACATTTTTTATATAGTATAATAGAATTTTTTTCGTGGAATCCATGATATATGTAATGTTTTTCTTTGTCTCAAGTCAGATTCTCTAGGAAATATTACAAGTTATACACCATGTTTCGTCTATATGGTGTTATATTAATTTAGTATCCCATAAATGAACTATAATTTATTTACTTATAATTATTATGGTACACTAATTTAAATAATTTTATTTTCTCCATATTTCATTTGACTCAAGTATTTCCCCATTAATTAGTTTTTTTCACTACCCAATTTTTGTTCATTGAATTAAAATCATTCCCTTCAACTTATTTCAAAACATTTGGGTACATTCTAACCTTTTTTTATTATGTGGTATTATATAATTCTTTAAATTTTTACTACATATATCCCTTTTCAAATATTTCATTATTCATGGAGTATGTTTCTCATAAGGGATATTGATAACTCAAATCTCGTTTCTTTGAGTTATAATGTTTCATCTTGAAGTTTTCTCTTCCATTCATGTGTTTTCCCACCATAATATTTTTTATAAGGTATTATATAATCTTATCTTCTAAAATTTATTATTAATAATAATGGTTTTATTACTATTTTTATAATGATTTTTTTCCACTAAGGAAATTTTCAAGTATTTAAAAGGTTCCATTTATAATCAAATGGTTTATATTTGGACTCATCATTACTATAGAAAACATTATATAATTTTCAAGGATCCATTATCTGATATTCTTTTTAAATTTAAGAGTTCTAAAAAAAATTCACTTAGCCTTTTGTAAAGTTACTTTTAAAAGTGGCGTGTCTATTTTTATTTTACCTCAATGTTAAAAAAATTATAAATGTTATTTTATAGTTTCATGCAAATTATCCTTTTTATATTAAAAAGGATTTACACTAACTTTACTTATGTTAAATAGTTAATTATTTAATAATTAGATATTTAAAATTTGTGTTGTTGAAGTCAAAGTATAAATTTTTTTTACTCTTGATCACTTCTTGGGTGATACTATTTGAACAATTCTTTTTAAGGATGTTTTCATTAATGTCAACATCCTTTTATGTTTCCTTTTCTATACTAGGTTTATGTTCTTTTTCAACCATATAACATATTTTTATAGATTAATTATATAATATTCTTTTATATAAATGATATGGTCCATAACTAACAATGTAATTTCTACCCATCCACTATGAATAGGCATAACATTTATTCCAATGACATTAAATTATGAATAATTTGTTTTTAATTCCTTTGAATTAAGTTTTCACCAAGATTTTGTATATTAATTGATTGGGGAAATTTTTTAACTAAAAGTATACTATTAAACCATATGGTATTATCTTGATGGATGCATACTTAGAAAAAAATTCTATTTATTGATTAGTAAAATATTGAAAATATGTATATTAGTTCTTTTGATCTGATGTTTATTAATTTCCCAAGAAAGTGAACTATTTAAGGTTTAATAAACCTCATTATTTATCTTAAATAGTAATAATCATGGTTCCCTTTTATTGATAAATGTAAAAGTATGGGTGATTCATATATGTTTATTATAATTAGGATGTTTATTAGTAAAATTTATCATATAGTTATTACTCATTATCTCATATGAGGAATGAATTGGACTTAAACATGTGATGAATAGGTCCCATAATTATATATCCTCTAATTGAATTGGTGTGTATCACTAAAAAATATGCATCGGTATTTGGTTTAAGTCATCCTAATTGAGCAAGATTACTTGATTGTGATCTTGATGAAAATATTTGTGTCTTGTCTACATTTTTTCTATAAATAACGATTTCTTTGCTGAGACTTTGAAAATAACATTAAGATGTTCATCATTGTGTATTACATCACCCATATTTGATTTATTATTAACCGTGTGATTTATTTATTTTCATGTATATCCATGGATGCATTATGATATTTGTTTTAGTTTAATATTACATTACGATGATTACATATTCCAGCCATAATATGTATTCCATGTTTATGACTTGGTTGCATTAGTCAGATGTTTTCCCTTACTAAGCTTTTGAGATCAAACCTTCTTATATTTCCATTTCCCTAGGTTATGAAAAAATTTATTAGACACGATAGGAATAGAAAAAAATGAATATGTAGGGTTTTATGGGAGATTTGAAAGACTTTTTTTGGATTAGGTAGTATCTTATATTGTGAGAAAATGTTATTTAGTTAAGAAAGATATAATAATAATTATTAAATTAAATATTTCAATTATCTAAATCTCTAACCATAAAAGGTATTTACGAATGTATGTAATGAAATATTTCCATTAAGTAATGTTATTATGGGATAGTTATGTCTTAGAATATAAATTTAGTATCTAATTTAGTATGTAATGTTTTGGTTTTAGTCACCTGGTCTATGAGTGAGGCTCTAGGGCATCAAATTGGGTGATTCTTATATACAAAATACCCCTTCATCTTGTAATCCAGTATCCATTAGTGTGTGTCCCATTATTGGGATGTTCTACAATAAAGTCTTCAATTTGACTCCATTTAAATACCTTATATGGTGTGAATTGGGTATCAAACTTGTTCAGAATGGCCACTCACTGTACCAATTTTCCAATTAAAATTGAGGGATCGAGGATATACTTGAGATGGTTAATAGGAGAAACCAAATAAATCCCATGATACTAGAGGTAGTGCCTCAAATTCTAAACCACAAAGGAAAATGAAAGGAAATTATCCTCCATATCCTAATATCATGTTGTAATATCTTGTATAGTTCTTATGAGATAGTATATAATATTTTCCTTTTTTAAATCATTGTATTATGAGGGGAGGGAAATAAGTGGTTGATTGAGAGCTACCACTAATAAGATGAGCAGCTTCATATCAACTACACGTGTCAACAATGGTGAACTCAAGAGGTATTGTTTTTAGTTTTTTAATGATTCATTAAAATAATTATACCATAGATGTGTGAATACCTTCATCTTGAGCTTATTAAATGGGATTCACTTGCCTTCCATGTTTTCTATGAAGTATCTAATGTAGTTGAGGTTTCGTAGAAGTCCCATGAACTATTAAATAGTTCATAGAGGTGGAATAATATGGATTGACTTAGTCTTCTCAAGGCCATCCTATGTCATAATAGAACACCATAAACCCTATAAATTTTCCTAATGTGACCCCAAAAGCACCTATTTGGGGATTAAATTACTGACTATTTTTCTATAGAATTTTTATCATTATTTCTATGTTAATGATATGATTAAATAGTTATTGACTATTGACTGATGGATCTGGAAAATAATATTCCATGATCATTCCTCGAAACTATTTGAATATATGGGACATGTAACACTGATATGTGGTGACATTACTCTAAAAACTAAATGGAACTACATGGTAGTTTTACACCCATTGGGGATCTTTGAAGATGGTTTCCTTATCATCTTTTGGGTCCATATAAATCTATTTCTAATAAAAATATCCTACCATGAAAGATAGTATTGGGAACCCATCACTTGTATCAAAGAAATATCAATGATCAGAATTAGGAAGTTATCATTGAGAAAATGATGGTTAAGATCGCATAATTCAATGAAAACTATATATTTAATATTCTATTTCATGAACAGAATGATACTGAAAATCCATTTTGGTTACTCAACCTCTTAAGTGATTTCATCTCTGATATACTTTTCAAATTTTGATTCAATAGTTGCAGCAATAGTTAGTTGCATTCTTCAAGATGTCTATTTGTAACCATGATGATCTTTAGGGGGAATGAAATTATGTGTTACCACATCCAAACCAAAACTAGTCATTCCTATTTAATTTAATGTGATTATATCTCAATGATCCATGAAGAAATGATATATGTCTGTTGTTATTTTGGATTGATAGAGGCATTAATCAAGGTAAGTTGAGGGTATTCCTAGTTACATAGATTCACCATTCTAAGCTCATAAATTAAGGAAATTATATCTTTCCCAAATATTGGATGGGAATATCAAAGATATTCTACATATTCTTCATCAAGAATAATTTCAGTGGAGTTGTGTGATAAATGAAATATTTCAATATTGTGAGGCAGTGTGGGGAAATTTTCATACCCTTTGATTAATAGGGAAGTGTCTCTATATTAAAGGTGTATTGATGTATGAGAATTATATATGGTCTGGTTACCCTTTTAAATCATCTCATTCCACTACATCTTCCTTAATTTTGGAAACATTTTCCAATAGAGGGACAATTTTGTGTCTGTAAGATATTATAATATTAATTTTATCTTCATTGAATTGTAAGTGTCAGTCTGTAAACTATTAAAGTTTGGATATATGGGAATTTTCAATAGGGATGTTGTGAATATGATATCCTTATTTTATGTTATCATAAGTGGTGTAAGGTGATCAAATATTGTGATTGAATAGGTATCACAAGGGAATTTTAAATTTATGCCAATGATATGAAGATTTTTTCAGACCCAACTAGTAATTTAATGATATCCTCATATTCGGAATATGAAGAAATTTCATCCTTATATAAAACATAATCATTATGACTATGAACATACCCATTTCCCAGACAATTGAACATTTATAATGCCACTGATATAATGAAGATGTGAGAAAATGTGCCTAAACTCTATGACTACCGCCTTCTCTATGGGTTTAAGTTGATCTAATCAAAGAGAGTCAAAAATTTTGTTCAAATTCTAGTCAAACTAGTCCTCATATATCTGTGTTCATGAGACAAATTGATTCACATAGGTGGTATGGTTATATCTTTCTCAGTCAATAGTAAATGCTCTATGGGAGTATTTTATAAACTATTTTAAAATAGGAAATTTATTGGATTCTATATTCTTTCATATAGAATTCACATGACGTGAGGATTACCTAAATCTGTATAAATTTCCTCAATCAAATTTATTGGAAGCACATAGTCTTCACTGAGTTCATGGATTGGTTAATCGGGTCCATCTATTAACCATTGTGGGCAGTGATATGGGTGGTACCATCAATAGAAATGTTTTTTCCTCTATCTATGATGGATACTTGCATCTATGTACTATGATTCATATGAATCAAAAGATGTAGCATCACCATGAATCACTCTGACCTATCCATTTGTTGATTAATTAAAGCATTTATGATATAATGATGTAAATTATTCATGCGAACGAATCCATGGTCTTCATAATATGAAATTGAAAGTTGTATCTAAGTGGAGAACCATAAACTCGAGATTATATACAAGTCCTCTAAATTGGCATCTATGTTTATTCGACCAAGATTCTTTTTCTATGCTTTTTCATACCCATTGATTGTAAGGTCGGATGGAGAAAAATTATTCTTGTTATAGCTTATGATTTGAAAAATAAAAACTAAAATGGGATATATCTCAAAACTATTTTCAAAGAGAGCACAATCGAAATATACATCATCTAACTTCCAAAAAATGAACTGGGGACGAATATGTCTCTATATGGTGGTCTTGTGTCCATTCTATATAAAATAGATAAATTTATAAAATTCAACATGATTGAACTCTATGTGATATACAGAAATTTAAGAAACCTTTAGTTTAAATAATTGAGGTATTTCAAGAGCTTCAAAATGTGGTTCTCATGGTGCATTAAAAAATAAAGGGCGTAGAGGATTAATAGATTGACTGGAACAACATAAATTAGACTAAAGATTTCAAACATTTGGGTCAGGGGTCTGCACTTCCCTGCATGATTCTAATCCTTTCTCTAAGGCTTAAGATCTGGATTTTTTTGTGTTTGTGGCTATCATACCAAGTCAAAATTTGATGTAATATTGATAGTCTGTGTGTTTGGTAGAGTTAACCCTCCTGCATTTTGATACTAACCATATGTATACTACTTCTCCAATCAACATTCTAATATAATGAGGCCTAAAATTCCTCTAAGTCTAATGAGAAGATTTTTTTTTCAATTGATCCCACTTATATTCATATCTTTGAGCCTTTTTTGCATGAAGGATATTAGAAAACATGTGACATGGATGTAAAAATCTATGTCAATATCATCTTATGAACCCCATTAACCTTGATGGCCTCTTTCTCATACTATATGATTTTGATGGGTGAACCTAGGGTCATATGTGTCTTTTTCATCAGAAAATGGATCTGCAATTTGAATTATGTTGATAGATCTAAAAAAGTAGTTTATCTATTGAGGATTGTGTTTCTGGGGTAAATTCTCATTGAACTATTTGGCTGGGAGGCTCCCATAGTCCTAATGAGGAGGAAATAAAATATAAGAGTATTTGAACCGACATATTCCTTGGCATGGGTTTCACATCTTATATCTAATTCTTGTTACAAATATTGTTCTATTTTTAAAAGGCTAAATTATAGATGGATGTATTTCCAAAGAAGATGGAGGAATTTCGTATGAGGGAGTTGGGATCACAACTGGTTGATTCGGATATTCCCTAAAAATTTTATTTTCATAGTTAATCATATTTTTTTCATAAAATCATCAAATTTACATGAACACTTATTTTTACTTCTTATAATTTCCTTTCCAATTATAGTGAGCTAGAATACAACCACATATGATAGTGGTTTTCCTAGTTTCAACTTCCCATAATCATCCATTTTTTGTGGATAACATGGAAGAAAAAATATATTGTATGGTGTTCCCCGATTTTTAATGGAATGGGTAATTGTTCAGTCGGTCTCTAGGTATATTATGATCATGATACATGGGTACTAGAATTTTTTTCATATTATTTTCCATTATTGTGATGAAATATCGTGGACTTTATCAATTAGGAAAGAATAAAATTTATTCTTTCTTTTCTCATATGGAGTGAACCTATATTCATTTCTCCATAAATGATGAATGAAATTGTATTTTTTGTTACCAATTAAGAGGGACACCATGTGATATTACACAGGTTTAGGTACTGAAGTTGGTTTAAGAATAACAGTTATTGTTTCTTCTTTACCAATCCTCTTTCCTGGATTTTATGGTATCAATCAAGGCTTGGAAATTGTCCAACACATGGAATAATTTATCCTTTTTGAATCTATAGAATTTTTATGAAATATATTGTAGTCTTTTATCAGGATGAACAATGTTTGTATCTCATCATATAGATATTCAATGTAGATTTCTAGAAATGCATATTGGGGAAGTTGCATGTTGAAGGTGTAGGTTAATCACTTCCACTAAAAAATTAATTCATATAAACTCTTGTTATCATGATTTTTTCAATTTGAGAGATCAAGGATTTTCTTTCCCCAATGTTGAGATGAATTAATAGAGAAATTTTCAATGGAGGTCCTCCCACCCAATGACTGACCATGATTGTAAACATGTGTATCAGACTAATGCTATTCTGTAAAAACTTTCATGAAGAATATAATCATAGATACAAATTACTATTTGAAGGTTCCCATCATGGGGAAACATTAAGAAATGATGTGGGTTAGAAGGTGCTCAAATTTCATGGCATCATTCAAAATTATGAAATTTCAATTTCTAAAATTGGATGGATGACTAGTCATAGAAACCTATTTGAGATATTCATTTTTTTGGTTTAACATGTTTATGCTACACCTAAATGGTATCCATTCAAGGTTTTAGAGGTTAAATGGACTCAATATGTTTTGATAGGATAGTTATTTGGCTGGAAATTTGAGCTGATGTGGTGGGTAAAAACTAAAATTGTATGTTTTCCTGTGTTTTCTATGAACTATTTGAGTTGGCCTAGGGAATCTCGCCTAAAATGGTTTTTGATATAAATCCAATGAAATAAACTATTGATAATATCCATCCATCAAGTCTAACATGACGATATTTTTGTACCATGAGTAACTCAGACAAGTGGACCCTCCCCTTAATAGTGGAAAAATCTCTTCATATAATAGAAATAATAATGAATGAGAAACATGGTTCTCTTCTTTAGAACTATGATCAATGGGAATTATTCCCTTTTGTATGTTTTTTATGACATTTCAGGTTTAATGTATTAATATTAAGTATTATATGGTTATTTTTGAAAGCTATGTGCCTAGACAACGTGAGATTCGAAGGCTCGGTGTTCCCAAAATTAATTTTTTTAATATATTAAATATATTAATAGTATGCACATTTGTTTCCCAATAAATTGGTATAACTTTACAATAGTGTCATGGATCAGAAATCTGAGGGGACCTTTGTGTTCATAATATGGGTTTTTCCCTATGAGTGACAAAATTTATGTCAGTGTTGGATTTTTGGATTAAGCACCTTAGTGGGAGAATAATTAAACAAATTTTATTATATTTATTTAATAAATAATTTAAAATCATATACCTAATCTTCTTCTATTTATACGCTTCCTTATCCAAATTGCAGGGCTTGATGTATAACCTTTAAATTTTAGAGGAGATCTTTGGGAGCCCATTTGTGGAGATCTTGACAAACGACATTTCATCATAATCAGATCGGGGATCTTTGTGCCATCATAGTTCATGGATCTCACCAATGGAAATAATGAAAAACTATTCTACAGTAGTGATTGATCTAAAATTGATGTAGGATTTTATATTTTTAAAATTCCACCTTATTCTTTTCTCTTGGATGATCACAGATCAATACCATGAACAAGAATTGATTCATTCATCAATGGAATATTTAATTTAATGGATTTATTTTATTCATTGATTTTTATCCCCCCTAATTTTCCTAGATATACAAAAATGGATCAAGGCCGAATGAATAAAGTATGGTCTTTGTTCATTATATATTATGGTTTTTGAATCCCCACCCCATATTTTGGATCATTCATCTAAAACAATTTATTTTTCTTAAGGATTTATGATTAACATGTATTTGATTATTTTGTGACAGTTATTTGTTGAAACAGATCAATACTGTGAGTAAACTTTGCAATAAAGGGTTTGATTGAGCTGTGTTGACAATAGAAGATGATCAAAGGTGTGTCAGAATGAATTATTGAGATCTATTCATCATTGATTTAATGGTATGGATATAGAGGGTGTGTGTGGGTGTTTATCCAGTACATTTGTTGCCCAAAATCTTGATGTATTCTGATGGGAGTGTTGGTAAACCCTAAATCTACAATCTCTAGAAAGTGTGACGGCATGTGCAGGTGACACAAAACAATAACCTCATAGAACAGGAATTTCATGGGTTACACAAAATGTAATCCAGTGTAACACGTCATGTCATACCCCCTAGATATGGAGTTAGGGATTCCAAAAAGATATAAATATCACACACCATGTGACCCTATTACATGCCATGTGACACATGCACAGTGGATTAGTGTGCAACTTGTACGATACACGAGAATGAGAACGATGAAGTACACAAACACAACCAGAGTACATGGATAATGTTTGGTGTACACAAGCCTGACCAGATGGCATGGGTAGGGTGTTGGGAAATATATTCACACTTTTTACTCTTCCAACATATTTTGTATATGGGTATTTACATGTCATGTGAGCAGGCACCACATAGGAGTAATAGGGGTTGGTTGTACACAACCTGTACCCCCAATACACATTGTGTACCATCTGTTAGGGTTTTTAGCCCCTAATTTATTCATTACAAACCATTATTGATTCATTATGTTCTTTTTGTGTATCCCATTAAGGGTACAGTGTACAGATATCTCCCCATCCCTCGATTGTGATCCCCTCTAGATGATGAGTCTAAAATAGAGTTTTTGGTGTCCCTCTATAAGCTTATAGTGTGATATTATATCATTTTATCACCTAGAATAGGTTTGTTGAATCAGTGTGACATACTTGAGTTGTGTGTGGATACTCCTTATAGTTTTTTATTTAGATAGGGTTCTCATTATCATCGGTGTATGAGCCCCTATATAACATGTTGATCTAGATTTTGTTTGTGGTGTCCCCCAATGGCCTTGCGTTTGATCCCATATCTAAGTATCAAGGTATTTAGAGACCATAGAACATTCATGGGAAAGGCAGAAAGATCATGACCTATGGGTTGATTTTCTCTAATTATGGAGTGGCTCTTGGATTGGACTCTCCAGGAATGAGCATTTCTTCATGTGGATTCATGTGCTTGGTAGTTTGGTTGTTCCCAACTAGAATTATGGTGTCCCTCCTTGTTTTATGTGGGTTATTTTTCTTTTGAATTGATTACTATTTGTTTTTTATGTGGTAGGTATTATTTATGCTTTGTTTTTATGGTTTTCCATGTTTCGTACTGAGCATTTTTATATTCATCACTACATCGGATCTACCCATATCTGTTGTGTATTATGAAAACAAAAACCCAATTTAATGATTACATAACAGGAAAGGGATCTAGAAGATCATATATTGAACCAGAAAGACTATGGTTTTTTCAGATTACATTCACTTGATTATATTTCTTACCCAAAGAGCATGTTTGACTCTATTTTTTTGGGTTGTACTTATATTTCTCCAATTTTCACTTTTAGTTATTTAATTTCATACTCTAATTATGGGATCATAGATGTATTCATGAATTCAATAAAGTTGTTTTTTAATTTCATCTTTTTTTAGTCTGGATATGTGTGAATATGTATAATTAAATTAGGCCAAGGCCTCCCATCTGTGTGATATTCATACTCGGCACTGGTCGCTAGCCACTAGTCAATTGGAGGTGGTCTAAGTGTAGTCATGGTTCGGGCCCTGTTCGGCTGGGTCATGACATAGTGGAATCTGATAAAGGTTCTATCTTATGATTTAATTCTATAATATTGGTTTGTGGTCACAGTATTAAATGTTTTGTGTTCAGTATTTATGATAAGGACTCTAGTTTTCTTGTAGCGGCCGTTGTATCCATACCCCATGACATTGATCACTGGTCTCCCCACACTGCACATGTGGAAAATTGTTGTAGGGAAAACATTAGTAAATGAAAAATATAGGAATGTTTTGTGGTTCCATTTTCCTTCTTGTGTAATATCTCAATATATACTCTTTGACCAAGGAAGATCATGTTTATTTTAGGATGTCTCTAAAAAGACAGCCAACCATAATTGCTCTGCCTGATCACAAGGATGATTTGTCGAGTGATGAGGCTTTAGTACAAGGGATTATACAAATGAGATAACCTCAGTGTGGTTTATCATCTGTACCACTTCCTATTGAGTAGTAACTAACATTGGAAGTGTCTACATTGGATAAACGTATGCTAAGTGCACTTCATGATTTCCAGAGGCAATGAGCACCCATGTATTGAGGCAGGATGGACCCCTATGTGCTTGAGGAATGGTTAGAGGAATTCTCTAATGTTTTACTCCCTATAATTATCCTTGTATATCATATGTATGTCCTCACAATGAGTCTTCATCTGGGATCTTTTGGGGGATGCAGAAATTTAGTAACTCAATCAAAAAATGAGATAGCTCACTCCTGATCAAACATTGACCATCTTCTAAGGGAGTATTTTTATCTAGCCACATTGGGATTAGTGAGTCTTTAGGAGCATATGTATCTGTATTATGGTATGTCAAAAATGGTGGAGTACACGTTGGGATTTACTAGTCTCTCATTATAATGAATGGATAAGTTGAGGTATAATTTCTTCAGAGCATGTACATTTCAGATAGTCTTACACTAATACATCTGGGATTCAATGATATCTCTCTATATTCCCACCTATGTTGGGGTGCTTGAGAGAGCCTTGGTGGCTGAGAGGATCTTGGAAATGTAGGAACTGATCGTTGGAAATAGTAGTGGATATGCACTAGGTAAGACCTCATGGGAAGGTAGCTAATGGTGGCCCCCAGGACTGAGGTGTTCCATATGCTTTAGGAGTGGGACCCGAGAAATAGGATCAGCAATGCATGGCTCTCAGGATGGATTGGATTAGTATTGGGAGAGGTGATGTTCCTCCTTCGAAGTTTGGGGACATCTAAAAATATATTATCTAACTCATCACACAGATGATTGGGAGATGGTTGATGGATCATCCAGCCAGAGGCATATGTAGGAGAAGGGTGGTCCACATAGAGGTATAAGTGTTAAAGTGGATGCAAGAGAAGTAAGAGGTGGTTGTAGGTTTGAATTATTACCACCAACAAACCCAGGTGGTCCACACCAGGCACAGAGATATGGTGGTATTGGATGAGGATAACTGCTGGCTATAGAGGCAATAACCATGAGGCTCTATGGATGATACAATGTATGATATATTTTTTTCTGCCTTAGCTATAGTATTGATAGACATAGGTGTGAGTCATTTTTTCTTTCACACCTCTGGTTCATGTCATAGAGAATCTATTTGATTCTATAGCTCGACCCTTATGCTTGGAGAAATTAAAAATATGTGAATTATTTATTTAACAATTATTCCGATAGTATTATTTTATATTTATAGGTGATAGTTATCTAATAAAACTCTTCATAGAAGCAATGAGGCCTTATGACATCATCTTATGTAAAGACTGGCTATACACAGTTCATGCCTAGATTGACTATTTTATGTGTAAAATGTAGGGTTTCTACAGTTATGGGATGAGATTAAATATTATGGGTGAAATGATATGTTTAGCCGACCAGGATGGGAGATTGTACCATGATTCACCATTTACTTTCAGCCTTATATGACTGTATTAAAATTATTTTGCATTGTAAATTCAAATTATTACAAAATAATCACTTAATTTTTTACTCAATTATTTAATATTTATCAACTTTAAAAAGGTAAATATAATTTTTTTAGGTTTTCATTGTTGTTGGAGGTGATTTGGATGGCTAAGGACGAAGTTGAAGAAAAATGGACCAAACTGGGAAAGATTCTAAGAACCCCAATAGAATCAAATGGGAACTACAACTAATCCATGCAGCTAATTGGGATAAAATTTGTAGGATGATCCAAAATTTTGTGTCTAAAATTATTATGATGACACCAAATCCCAATTCATCCCCAAAGAATCCCAATAGAACTAATATGTTCAATACATCGAATATTCTCTATTTCAAAAGTTATGTTCTGTATTTCATCCATATCTAGAGCTTTCAGCCTCCAAATGATGCTAAATATTTGGTGTAAATATTCAAGAGATGGGGAAACATATTTTTAGTATCCCCCAAAGTGATACAAGTCTTTCTACACACCCAAAACCATGGCCCAAGTGGTTTTTCAAAATCTAGGTTTCCAAAACCACAATCCACTTTTCGTATAAAATATTACATTGGGAATCCTATTTCAATATTCTACTATGAGGAAAATATCTGTTATATTGGAGACACAAAATATTATTATTTTCATCCTAGAAGCTCTGGAGTCCCCTATACTCCTAGGGAGATCAGCAATGAAGATGGAGTTTCTCCCAAGCTTCCTCCTCATCTCAATGAAGAGCTAAATGGTGGGAGGACATTTTGAGGAAGTTATGAACACATGGGAGGGAGTTCTGACACTTTTTCATGTTATGGTTTTGTGTAATTTTTTTAATTATTTTTAATATGTTTTATTTTAACATCTATCTCCTATGAATGTATTTATTTGGAATAACTAAGTGAAACCCTTTTCATTTCAACACTGATTGGGTTGATATTTCATGTGGGAATATTGGGTTGTAATAATCGGACCACACAATAATCCCCTTTATGTCACACATAAATGAGATATTAGTATTTATTGGCAGCCATAAATATATTATTCAGTTCCAAACCTTGACAGAATTTTTTTTTGTCAAGGGGTGGTTCTATGTGCATTGGCCTAAGAGGCAAGAGGGGAGTCGAGATCTTGAAAACCCTAAACCAATGGATTCCATTAAAACATGTGAAATGGTTAGAACAATGAACAATTCAAGATGTGTTGTTAAATTTTATTTACATCCTCCCATAATTCTAAAATAACACCCTTCCTTTGTGAACTATTAAACTCTTTAATTATGTCATTTAATTTTTAAAACCATTTTCAAAACCACCACATATTTTAGCCAATTATATTAAAAATACACACTTTAACCCCCCCAAAATCTCCTTGAAAAATGATCTAGGTTCTTACATAGAATATAAATAAACTCTAAAAACATAATCAATTTGAGATTTCATGACAACATGGTAAAATGTTAAAATATTTTCGGTTAAAGCTTGGGTTTTTAGTGCATGTTTTTATAAGTTTTTTGTAAATTTTGTGAATATTTATTTGTTTTATCTTATACCATTATATTTTTTTTCTGTTCTAATTTATTTCTTGTGTTGGTTCTATTCATGATGCACTCTAGTAAAAGATGTTTTCCTCCTTTTGAACCTCAACTGGAGAGGATCTAACATCAGCAACATCGAGACATAGAGGAGAACCCTTTGAAGGAGGACACACAAACCATTAAAACTCTTCTCGATCCTTCTTATTATTCTTATGGAACCAATATTAAAACTAAAACAAACCTATATAATATGGATTAAAATAACCAAACATTAAAACAACTAACCTCGCATGACGTAGAGATCTATCCCACATAAAATAAAATATAAGGATAATCACTTATTTGTGAAATAAAATAGGGTTTAATTCAATTATAACCAAAATTTCACAGACCCAAGGGATAATATACCAGTAATAACATAAAATAATTTAGCATTGTATGTTATACATTAAAAACTTCTAATGATTATGAAGAAAAATTAATGTTTAATTAATTCCCTCCTTCATTATAAAATACTGAAAATGATTGGTTGTATTATGTTAATTCCCCAATTAGAGACTAGGAAGACATGAAACACTTTTTTCTTGGAAAATATTAACTATCCTCTTAAACTACCACAACAAGGTAATAAATTTTTGGGATAATAAAATCATGAGTGAAACACTTCATGAATACGAAGAATGATTTAAAAGGATTTATTCATGTTTCCCACACCACCAAATAAATAATCAACTTTTAATGCATTATTTTTATGAAGGTTAAATTACTATTGATAAAAACATGAATGATGCTTCTATAGGTGTTGTCCTAGTTTATAAAACCCCAATTTCAAAAAGGAACCTCATTGAGAACATGGAACAAAAAACTCAACAATTTGGATCGAGGTCCAGTGTACCCATTAGAGGTTTCATTGAGGTGTAATGTTATGAGTTTGGGAAGAAGGTGGAAATGAAGTTTTAAGAGATAAGTACCATTATCTAAAAAATTTCTCTTTCCCAAGGAAAATACCAATCTCTTCCTCCCATCCATTAGGATATCTATTCTTAAGACCTGAATAATTCTGACCTACTCCATCAATTGAGAGAAGCTTATGAGAGTTGTGGGTAAATCATTCTAGACTTCCACTATAACCAACCCATTAGGTAAGAAACATACTATACATCCAACCCTGGGTGGAAAGAAAACTAATCCTAAATGTCAGGGGAGTATTCAAATAGACCTCAACAATCTTGGAACCACCCAGGGTAGAGTAGTCATCCATTACCACCACCTAGAAACTGCAACCACTACAAAGGCATTTCCAGAAACCCCCTTTATAATCTGAGCCTAGCCAGGAATACGTGCTGAAACAAATAGATGAAAACAATATCCAATTTAAACAAAACACCCAATCTTCCTTAAAAGGCCTAAAACCCTAATTAAGAAAACTCGCTAACTCGATCGGGAAATCCAATGTCATGGATCGAGTAAACTACACTCTCAACCACTATTCAACTCGTATGATAATATAAATGTTAGTTCCATCACCCATAGAAGTGGAAAAGAACATAAAATCCAAATGAACTCACCATTATATTCATCCCCTCCTAGAGAAACTACCATCTCAACTACTGAACATGGTCAAAATGGTAAAAACCCTTGTCCCAAGAGAAGCCATGCCAATTGAAATATAGTTTAATTTGATGAACCATCAATCCAAACCATTAATCATACATTTCCCCAAAGGTCCGCCCAACCATGGAAACAAAAAGAAACCGAAATTGATTAATAAATTTTGGAATGTTTCAAAAAATTGATGTTTAACATTCCATTAATTGATGGAAAAAAATTCTTCGATACACCATGTTTTTGAAGGATATGTGTACACAATGACGGAAACATTGTGGTGGGGAAAATGGATCTTGGGGGGGGGGGGGTTGCTCCGCATTAATAGATCCAAAACATCCCACCAAATGAAATGATCCTGGAACATTATCAATTCTATGCACCATTGGGGATTATTTATTTTCCAATTCATTGCTTGATTTGGGTGATTCTATAAATGTGATAGATCACTCCCTGTTCTCTTCATTGAAATTCGGTAAATTGAAGCCTACAGAAATTTTATTTCAACTTGGAAATATAAGTATTTTACAACCCACTATGGTGTTAGAGGATGTTCTTATGAGGGGGAAATTTTTAATTTACCCAACTAACATTTATGTTCATAAAATGAATGGTGATAGGATGAATGGACAAGCCCCAATATTATTGTGTAGGGCCTTCTTGAAAACTGCTAAAGCAAAAATTAATTTCCACAATGGTACATTATATAAGGATTTTGGTGGTGAAATTGTGCGCTTCAATATCCTTGATTCCATGAGGTACCCCTGGGAAGAACATTCCTCTATTTCGGTTAAATCAATTAATGTAATCCCTTCCTTGAAAAAATTATTTTTTCCCATGATCCCCTTTTTGAGTTTTCATCATTGATAGTCATGCTAGGTAATGAATCGTGCATTGAGTGTTGTAGCAATTTAGAAAAATATCAAGCACGTTTCAGAATTGATGATTTCTTTATCACCAAGGATACCATGAACATCAATGACAATGCTAATCTTGTAAAAACTCATTCCTTATCTAAGGATGTAACCATTGAGTAGTTAGATTTGATCATTGACCACTCACTTCCACATTCACTACAATAAATCAAAAATCCCCCAAATTTTGAACTTAATTCCCTACCTAAAATTCTGATATATTAATTTCATTATAATGGAAACAAGATTCTCGTCATCATTGCTAGTTCACTCCCTCTATATAATGAATTATGAAAACTTCGCCTTTTGAGGGAGTATAAACAAGAATTTTGGTAGACAGTTACTGAAAATCCTAGTATTTTCCCATCAAAATGAAAGCTTCATATATTGTTAAATGATTAGGATAAACCATTGAGGTAGGAACAATGTTGAATGATCCCAAACCACGTTGATGTTGTTAAAAAGGATGTAACAAAATTGTGGGATTTTAGAATCATTTACGCCATCTTTGATAGCTTATGTGTTAGTCCAGTGCAGGAAGTTACGAAAAAACTTGTCAAATTAACAATAATTAAACATGAAAACAATTAATTTTTTATTAACCATGTGTAGAATAGTTTCCATATCTATTATATTTTCACCGACTAAACCAACATACTATGAAAGACCATTTCCCATTACCATTCATTGACCACTTTCTAGAGAGTCTAGTGGGGACGTCCCATTACAATGTTTTGGATGGGTATTCTAGATAATTTCATATCCATATTTCTTACCCAGATTAAGAAAATAAAACCTTCACTTTCCCCTTGGGCACATTTTTATATAGGAGGATTCCATTTAGTTGATGAAATGCCCTCATTACTTTGCGGCGATGCATGGTTAGTATTTTTGAGATTACCATGGAAATTGCATAGAAGTATTCGTGGACGATTTCACTATTTATGGATCATCTTTTGATGAATGTTTGATTAATCATGGTTACATGCAATGTTGTTATGTTGAAAATAATCTTGTATTAAATTACGATAAATTTCATTACATTATATGATAAGGTATAGTACATGGGCATGTCATTTCTAGGTATGGTTTCCACGTAAATTAAAAATTACATTTCATTTCTTTCCTAACATTCTCCATAAATGTGAGGCATTTGTGACCCTTATTAGGCCACGTTGTATTTTATTATCATTTCAATCATGACTTTTTTAAGATTTACCTCCCACTCTCCTTCTTAATATAAAAATAAAAAGAATTTTGTTTGAAAAATAATGTGATAATTCTTTTAATAAATTAAATTGAGTCTCAAATCAACCGGGGTAATCCAAACACCTCTGTGGGATTTACAATTTCATCTCACGTATGACACCTTTAACTATGATATTGGGGTAGTCTTATCACAATGGTTCAATCAAGCTCAGAATGTCATATCCTATGCCCCATGAAAATAGGACCATGCCCAAGAAAACTACACCAAAAAAACAAATAATTCCTTTCTTTTTGGTTTTCCATGGATAAATTCATGTCCTATGTTTCAGGGTCCCAAGTGATTGTGGTTTCAAGCCATGAATCCCTCTGAAATACCCTTATGAAACTAGAATCCCTGAAATGTCTAATTCATTGGATGGTCCTACATTAAGAATTCAATTTTGAATTTAGGGATAAAAAGTAGAAGAGAATGTGGTGGCTGAACATGTCTGTGGGATCCTTCCATGCATAAACATTTACCCATCCGCCTGTATTCCCATAAATTACATGTTTCATGATGATAAATTGTATTGAGTGGAAGATGTTATTCCTTGTTATGCATAAATTTTAAATTATTTGGTAACATCTTGAATTTATACTAATTTCAAAAAAATTATGTTTACTACATGAAACATCAGCATTGTTGGTACATTTTGGATAACCCCTACCATTGGCACACATTTAGTGATCGAGTCCTTTGGTGTTGGGTTCCTAATAGTGAATTTTCGTGTATCCTTAGGTTTTTCCACACACTTTCTTGTGGGGGCCACTTTGGTCCCCAACAGACATCTCGTAAGGTCCTCGATTATGGACACTTTGGTCATCATTATTTCAGGATTCCATTGAATTCTCTAAATATTTTCCGCATTATCAAAGAATGGGGAATGTATCTAAAAGAAATAAAATTAAACCATAACCCTTTATCTTTCATGACATTATTTATGTGTGATTCATTGAATTTATGGGGTCATTTCCGAATTCCATTAGCAACTTTTAAATTCTTCTAGTAGTTGATTGCATGAAAAAATGGGTACTGGCATGAGCCATAAGGACAAATTATTCCTAGATAGTTTTTGGATTTTTGAGAACCAAAATTATCCATTGGTTTATATTTCCTAGTTTTTTCATCATTGACCATGGTTTTCATTTCTAAAACTGAAAAATGAAATCACTCATGTGATTATAACGACCCATAATTTTCATACATTGTTATTACTTCAGAATTGAAGCACACTTATTACAACATATAACAAAACCAAGAAAGGACGGTATAGGTATAGTGTATTTAGAAATTGGGAAACATAAACAACTGGTTCATAAAGCATCTACTTTTCCTCCCATTTATTTCATCATATCTAGAGTCCCTTTTGGCATATTCTACTTAATAACCTTCTTCCTGACCTGGGGAAATAAAACATACAAAAGGGTGAGCTCAAATGCTCAGTAAGAGTAAACAAAATAAATCTCAATCACTTCATATACATAAGCACATAACTTTTGGAAATCTTAACCTGCAAAAGAGATCATAATTTCATAACATGGGATAAATCATAGTAGTGAAATGTAATCCCAATAATTATAACCTAAAACATGAAACTTTGTGTCATACACACATAATCATAGAGAATCATATCTTATTAGTCAAGACTCATTGCCAAGACTATCTTAGTGGACAAAGTCCATTTCTGAACCCAGTCACCCTCGTTTCAGTCCTGTTTTACTGAACTGGTATAACCTACCGTTCCATCCATGTCTATCTCATGAGATATAAAATCTTTACCCAATGCATTGGAGGGAGATATAGGTCCCACCCATCTAATAATTATACCATTCTTATGTGTGTCACAAAATCATAAACCATACATCATAGCATAACCCATGTAATAAAAATGGGAATCTTAAACATCATGACATCATAAAACAATTCATATAAGATAAATAAATTCATAAAAATAATTCCATCACAACATAATCAAATAAATGTAATAATAGGGATAGAAACAGAACCCTTTATTATCGTAGATGGAAAATAATTTTGATGAAACACTTGAACTCCATTCTTGAGGAAAATATCCTTTCTACTTCAAAAACAATTTTCCTTTCTTAACATGTCATAAAATTCTAAACTAAAATAAGTTGATTAAAAATAAACTTGAAAACTTGTAAAGGAATCTTTTTGGAAATAATGTTTTAAAAATCCATTCATGTCGTATAAGTTAAAAAACATTCTTCTCGTACTTTTGTCGGAAATGTCAAAAAGTACCTCGTATGAAAAATGACAAAATATTCTTTTCATATCTTTTACTAAAAACTCACTAAAGGGTAAAATTGGATTTAAACAATTGTAGGTGAATGGAAATAATATTACATATTGTGGAAACATGGATGTGGATGATAAAATACAACCCAGTAAATACTAAAGTATAAACAATCTCAGATAAAAATGAGATTGTGATATTTCCCTTACCTTAGGTCCAATTTGCCTCGTAAGTTTCTGAACCTCCTGTATAATGATTTAAATAAAGTTATTGACTTATTAAAGAATCATAATTATTTTTATGATATCATATATGGTCATATTCTTAGTTTCTTGGTAGTAATATTTCATTGCTACATGTTATTCGGGTGTTTATAACTTTTTGTTCTTATGCGTGTTTTGTTGAATAAATTCTTATTCTTCTCTTTAGGATATAGATAAATCATTTAAATAATGGTATTAATGTACTATATATCATATTTATTCATTAAATTCATTTATATAATCATTATTCAATGAAGATCATGTAGAACGAATCGCATCACATTGTGGAGACGGTATTCCGTACATATGCACGAGCGATGATATCATTCCCATGATCGTGGAATTGTATTGGAGTGTATGTATAATATTTCATAATTAGTATCACTTTATAATATTCATATATATAGTCATTATTTACACCATTATACCCATCCAATTAAGGTGGTGGTGGAAAATAGATTACACCACGGCGTGGAGACGGTATTCCATACGTACGCACGCGCGGTGATTTCTTATTCCGTAGGATGGATAGATGGTGAAATAGGGTTGTTTCATACATATAATAACATATCAGTATATGATTGATACTTATGTTATTACTTCATAATGAAACATCTAAAGAATAAGAAGTGGAAGAAGAAATAAAGATGAAAGAATCGGTAATGGACATTACCTCTTCTTTGAAGTGCTTCTTTGAGACCTTCTTTTAGGGCACTAAAATTGGTCTTTGAAGAAGACCAGGACCTCTAGGATGTCTCTAGGGAAGTGGAGAGGAGAAAGGGGCAGGGGTTGTCCGAGCTTGAAGGCTAAAAGTTGTGTGAGGAAGAGAGGGAGGAGGTGCCCTTTTATAAGGGAGGAGAGGGGCTCCTATGGAAAAACTAAAAATATTATTTTATTATAAAGTCATGTTCGGTTTTAAAAAGCTCCAAATTGATTTATTTAGAATCTAAGGTGGGTATGGGTCTAAATCCTCTCATCCAATAGAATTTATACAAGTTTAGGTTCCTATTTTAACCTTATCATTTAGATTTAACATTATGTTAAATAATTTTACTTTTACCGTGTCTTCTTGTGTTCTTATACTATAAGGTTAATAAACTTACTATAAGTAGCCAAACGAACCCCAAGATGTTTATTATTAATATATATAACCTTATATAAGTCATTTGGCCGAACATTAGATTTTAGGAATAAAATAACAATTAATAATATAATATTTGTTTTAAAAACTATATTATGTCAATTTGGACACTATTTAGTAATTGATTTTTGTGAAAATCATTACAAAATGATTTGTTCGAAAAACGTTAATTGAATCAATAATAACATGTCATATTAACCTATAAAATTTCTATAAGTCATAAAAAGTCTCAAATTATATTTATTTGGGTATTTATAACATCAATTATGTCAATGTTTCATTAATAAGATAATTACCGCATCATCGTTGTGTCATAAATAAATTAAATAATTTAATGTATAAAAATTAAAAATAAAATAAAATTATGTAGGAAATCGTTTTAGCTTTCTAATGAATATTTATAGTAGAATTGATCTTATGTATAACCCCATATTAAAAATGATTTAGTTATTAAACTTTGATTTTAACTATTTTAACCCTTCTTTAAATAAATTAATAATAAATGTACTAATCTAATCCAAGTGGGCCTAAATGGTCATATTTTATTCCTAAGTTTGTTTTTGGTCGAATTACACTTGTCCAATAGAATTACGACATGTGTTAGGGTAATAATAATATCATTTTTACACTTAATTACCCTATTTACTTTTAACTGTGGTAAAAAAAGTAAAAAGTTATTATTCACCAAAAAATTATATTCATCTCATTGAACCACATTTTGCTTACGGACATCAACCGTGTCTCTCGGATTTTCAAAATTCCACTCACAGAAGCGGTAAAATTAAGTTTTATGAAAAATTTAGTTTTTTAACTACCACTTAGTGGTTTCACTATTCATCAAAAATTGAAAGTTTTCAGAAAAATACCAAAATTTCACCCTAGGATAATTTCGATATTCCGAATCCAAAAATGAAGTCCATTTTGAAAAATAAAATTTATAAAATTTCAAAAAGTGGTTATTACTATTCATAACGGCTAGTTTTAATAATATTTTATTAACATATCATTGTTTAGTGAAACTCGGTATTGCGTACGACCCAAGCTATCGAGGAAGGTCGTGATTTCGTGTAAAGCAAGCCAAGAAAGTTTTTTGTGTAGAAAAAGATTCCTTTGATGATTTATATAACATAAATCTCTCGGGTGTTACATTCTACCCCCCTTAAAATGAATTTCGCCCTCAAAATTCATCACTTTGTAACAAACAGATGAGGATACCTCTCCCTCATCACATCCTCAAGCTCCCATGTAGCTTCTTCTAATTGGTGGTTCCTCCATAAAAATTTTACCAATCGAGTGGTCTTGTTTCATAGGAATTTTTCGCTACGATCCAGAATCTCTATCAGTTGTTCTTTATAAGAAAAATCTTCCTCCAGCGGTACAACTTCTGAGCTGAGTACATGTGAAGGATCGGGTATGTACTTTCTCAGGAGAGATACATGGAACACATCGTGAACTTGAGAGAGATTTGGTGGAAGTGCCAATCGGTAAGCTACCTTCCCAATACGATCCAGTATTTTGAAAGGACCGATATATTTAGGGCACAACTTCCCCTTCTTTCCAAATCTCATAACCCTCTTCCAGTGAGATATTCGTAAGAACACTTTATCATCCACTTAAAACTCTAGGTATTTTCTTCGGTGGTCGGCATAACTTTTCTGTCGACTCTGAGCTGCTCTTATGTGTTGTTGAATAGATCTATCCTTTTCTGCCATTTCATCAATGAGATCAGGTCCTAATAGCTTTCTTTCCCCAACTTCATCCCAGCAAGTTGGAGTCCAGCATTTCTTTCCATAGAGAGCTTCATAAGGAGCCATCTGAATACTGGAGTGAAAGCTATTATTATAAGAAAAATCCACCAAAGGTAGGTGTTGATCCCAACCACATTTGAAATCCATAGAGCAAGATCTCAACATATCTTTTAGAGTTTGAATTGTTCTCTCAGACTGACCGTCTGTCTGAGGATGATAAGCAGTGCTGAAACTCAACTCTGTATCCAGATTATGCTGAAGACTTCGCCAGAACATTGAGGTAAACTTCGGATCCCGATCAGATATAATATAAAGTGGTACTCCATGTAATCTTACCACTTCCTTTACATATATCCTGGCAAGCTGATCCAGATAGAAATCCTCTCTAATAGCAATGAAGTGTGCAGACATTGTAAGACGATCAACTATGACCCATATAGCATTATTGCCTTTGGATGTTTTAGGAAGTCCTGTGACAAAGTTCATAGTGATGTTTTCCCATTTCCATTCGGGTATGGGTAATGGTTGTAACATCCCCGTAGACTTCTGTCTCTCAGCTTTAACTTGTTGACAAACCAAGCATCGAGAGACATATTCAGCAACATCTCTTTTCATGCCATCCCACCAGAAGTATTCTTTCAGGTCCCTATACATCTTCGTGCTTCCAGGATGAATAGATAATGAAGAACTATGAGCCTCATCCAGCATCTCCTTCTTTATTTCGGGGATGGGAGGAACACAAACCTGATTCTTGAACTTTATTATCCCATCACAATCAAGGTTGAATTTAGGAACATTTCTCACCTTCTTTTGTAACTCGACATCTTCTTTTTGTGCCTCTTTAATCTTCACATGTATAGATGGTTGAACATTCATTTGAGAAAGATTATATTTTTCCCCTTTCATTATAATTCCAAGATCCATCCTTTGTAAATCCAAAAATATTGGATCTTTTGTGATCCTCAACATGGATAAACTAGCATGGTCTTGTCGACTTAATGCATCTGCCACCTTGTTTGTTTTCCCAGGGTGGTAATGGATTGAGCAGTGGTAATCCATAATCATCTCCAACCATCTTTTTTGGTGCATATTCAGCTACTTTTGTGTGAAAATATACTTTAAACTTTTATGATCATTATAAATGTCACACCTTTCTCCATAAAGGTAATGCCTCCAAATCTATAATGCAAATATTACAGCAGCTAACTCCAAATCATGAGTTGGGTAATTTTTCTCATGTATTTTCAACTGTCGTGGGGCATAAGCTATAACCATATCATTTTGCATAAGAAAACACCCTAATCCCTTCTTGGATGGATCACTATATATCACAAACCTTTCTCCACTACAAGGCAGTGTGAGTGCAGGTGCACTGGATAACCTTCTTTTTAACTCCTTGAAATTCTCCTCACATTCCTCCATCCAAAAAAACTTAACAACTTTCCGAGTAAACTTGGTGAGTGGATTAGATAACCATGAAAAATATTTCACAAAACGTCGATAATATCCAGCCAAACCAAGAAAACTTCAGATCTTGGTTACTGTTTTAGGTCTCGACCATCTTTCAATAACCTCTGTTTTTGCTGGATCCACAGATATCCCATCTTTTGAGATTATGTGACCCAAAAATGCAACTTTTTGAAGCCAAAATTCACACTTGGTAAATTTTGCATAAAGCTTCTCCTTTCTCAGGGTCTTCAATATAATTCTCAAGTGATCTTCATGTTCTTCCTTGCTCTTTGAATAGACAAGAATATCAGCTATAATGACTACCACAAATTGATCAAGATAGTCTCTAAAGAATCTATTCATTAGATCCATGAAGATAGCAGGGGAATTAGTAAGACCAAATGGCATCACTATAAATTCATAGTGTCCATACCTTGTACGGGAAGCCGTCTTTGGTATATCCTCCCTTTTGACCCTTAATTGATGATACCCTGAACGAAGATCAATCTTGGAAAAGTATTGAGCTCCACGTAGTTGGTCAAATAGGTCATCAATGCGCGTGAGAGGATATTAGTTCTTGATAGTGATCTTGTTAAGTTCTCGATAATCAATGTAGAGTCTCATTGATCCATCTTTCTTCTTAACAAACAGAATAGGTGCTCCCCAAGGTGACGCACTAGGGCATATGAACCCCTTATAATGATTCTCTTGGAGTTGCTTCTTCAATTCCTGCAACTCAATTAGGGCCATTCTATAAGGTGTCTTTGAAATACGCAAAGCACCCGGTATGAGTTCTATTGAAAACTCAACTTCACGATTCGGTGGAAGACCTAGTAATTCCTCCAGAAAGTCATCATCAAACTCCCATACAATGGGGATATTCTTAATCATGAGTTTCTCACCAACCATTTGAGATAAATAACCTTCATTTAGTGGAATCAATACCCATAAAATGGATGAAATTTCCACTGGAAGGTTATGTTCATCCTTGCATCGATAGACGATCATAGATTGATCTGGAATATGAAATGTGACTTCCCTTCTTTGGAAATTGATATGAGCTCCATGTAGAGAAAGCCAATCCATGCCAAGAATCACATAAAATTCCACTATAGGAAGGATCACATTATTTTCAGGAAGAACTTTCCCAAAAACTTCAATCGGAGAAGAATTATAAACTTTTGATGCGACTGTTGTGCCATTAGGTGTTGTCATAGCTAACTCAACATCTAATTGTTGAGGTAATACAGTGATACCCTTAGAAAATTCTTCAGAAGTAAAGGAGTGGGTGGATCCAAAATCAAATAAAACATTTGCTACTTTAGAGTGGATGGTAAGTGTACCTTTCACCACATCGTTATCGTACTCCACATCACTGATAGAAATTGCATGTGAATTTCCTTTGTCTTTAGCCTTAAGAGTTTGTTGATGTCGACCATCATCATCAACCCTTGGATTAGGGAATTTATTGGCATAATGTCCCATCTCGTTTCACATGAAACATTGAAGTGCAGTAGGGTCATTCTGTGTATCCCTTCCTTTGTTTGCATCATTAGACATCTTATTCCCATCATCGCGGCATTCAAATCCCTGATGAACTTCCTTTCCACATTTGAAACATTTACTTGTCCCTTTAAGACAACTCCCTCCATGTTTCTTTCCACACTTTGAGCATAAGGGAAAGCTCATCTTCTTTTCAGTGTGCTTCTTAGATTTTCCTTTGAATTCCATTTTCCTCTTCTTATCAAACCCATATGACTGATGGGTTACTCCAATTTACATCTCAACTTTGAGAGCACATCGAACGATTTCCTCATAGCTATTGAAGTCCCTCATGGCTAAGGCCCTTCTAAGACTTGGTTTTAATCCACTAAAGAATCGATCGATCTTACTCTCAGGTTGGATAATAATACCAGGAGCCTACCTTGCATGTCTTGTATAATTTGCTTCATAGGTACCAACAGATTCATCGTCCTTTTGCTTCAGTTCAAGACACTCTTTCTCTATTTTTGTTCGGAGAATATGAGGGATGTACATATTGAAAAATAAGTTATTGAACTCGTCCCATTCCATGGACTGAATTTCATCCCTTTTCCTCGTATTCTTAATAAGATTCCACCATTGATCAGCATCACCTTCCAAACGATACACTACTAAGATGACTTTCTCATGCTCAGAACATTGAAGAACTGAAAATATCGTTTCAATAGTTCTAATCCATTGTTCAGCAACTAATGGATCAGTAGACCCGCTGAATGAAGGTAGACGCTGTCTCATGAAGGATTCAACAGAATGTTTCTCCTTCCTTTGCTCATTTGGAAGTCCTGCATGATTCATAGCTTGAGAAAGTTGTGTGATCATGGCTACAAGATTTTTCATTCCAGCTCCCATAAAATTTGGTTGCTCCGGGGGACAATCATTGCATTGCCCGTCGCATTCCGCATTAACACGGTTCCTTCGGGTTCCATCCATTGACTAAAACCAAGAAGAATAGTGTGAGCAACACTAATTATAATAGTAAAACCACATAATCAAGAATAAAATTTCACACTTTAGGTCTTATCATAGGTTATTCATGGCCATTTCTAAAACACTAAGATTGTGTTCTATTCTTAGACTTATCCTTAGGGTTCTTACTAAGGCTTTCACATCCTAGTTTCCAAAGGTTGGTTATACCCTCCCTTTGATACCAACTATAACGACCCATACTTTTCATACATTGTTATTACTTTATAATTGAAGCACACTTATTACAACATATAACAAAACCAAGATAGGACTGTATAGGTATAGTGTCTTTAGAAACTGGGAAACATAAACAACTGGTTCATAAAGCATCTACTTTGCCTCCCATTTATTTCATCATATCTAGAGTCCCTTTTTGGCATATTCTACTTAATAACCTTCTTCCTGACCTGGGGAAATAAAACATACAAAAGGGTGATCTCAAATGCTCAGTAAGAGTAAACAAAATAAATATCAATCACTTCATATACATAAGCACATAACTTTTGGAAATCTTAACCTACAAAAGAGATCATAATTTCATAACATGGGATAAATCATAGTAGTGAAATGTAATCCCAATAATCATAACTTAAAACCTGAAACTTTGTGGCATACCCACATAATCATAGAGAATCATATCTTATTAGTCAAGACTCATTTCCAAGACTATCTTAGTGGAAAAAAGTCCATTTCTGAACCTAGTCACCCTCGTTTCAGTCCTGTTTTACTGAACCGGTATAACCTACCGTTCCAGCCATGTCTATCTCATGAGATATAAAATCTTTACCCAATGCATTGGAGGGAGATATAGGTCCCACCCATCTCATAATGATACCATTATTATGTTTTCCACAAAATCATAAACCATACATCATAGCATAACCCATGTAATAAAAATGGGAATCTTAAACGTCATGACATCATAAAACAATTCATATAAGATAAAGGAATTCATAAAAATAATTCCATCACAACATAATAAAATCAATGTAATAATAGGGATAGAAAAAGAACCCTTAATTATCTTAGATGGAAAATAATTTTGATAAAACACTTGAACTCCCTTCTTGAGGAAAATATCCTTTATACTTCAAAAACACTTTTCCTTTCTTAACATGTCATACAATTCTAAACTAAAAGAAGTTGATTAAAAATAAACTTGAAAACATGTAAAGCAATCTTTTTTGAAATAATGTTTTAAAAATCCATTCATGCGGTATAAGTTAAAAAACATTCTTCTCGTACTTTTGTCGGAAAAGTCAAAAAGTACCTCGTATGAAAAATAACAAAAGATTCCTTTCATATCATTTGCTAAAGACTCACCGAAGGGTAAAATTGGATTTAAACAATTTTAGGTTAATGGAAATAATATTACATATTGAGGAAACATGGACGTGGATGATAAAATACACCCCAGTAAATACTAAAGTATAAACAATCTCGGATAAAAATGAGATTGTGATATTTCCCTTACCTTAGGTCTGATTTGCCTCGTAAGTGACCGAACCTCCTGTATAATGATTTAAATAATGTTGTTTACTTATTACAGAATCATAATTTTTGTTATGATATCATATATGGTCATATTCTTAGTTTCTTGGTAGTAATATTTCATTGCTACTTGTTATTCGGGAGTTTATAACTTTTTGTTCTTATGCGTGTTTTGTTGAATAAATTCTTATTCTTATCTTTAGGTTATAGATACGTCATTTACAGAATGGTATTAATGTACTATATATCATATTTATTCATTCAATTCATTTATATAATCATTATGTAATGAAGATCATGTAGAACGAATCGCATCACATCGTGGAGACGGTATTCCGTACGTAAGCAAGAGCGATGATATCGTTCCCATGATCGTAGAATTGTATTGGAGTGTATGTATACTATTTCAGAATTAGTATCACTTTATAATAGTCATATATATAGTCATTATTTACACCATTATACCCATCCAAGTAAGGTGGTGGTGGAAAATAGATTACACCCCGGCGTGGAGACGGTATTCCGTACGTACGCACGTGCGGTGATTTATTTTTCCGTAGGATGGATAGATGGTGAAATAGGGTTGTTTCATACTTATAATAACATATCATTATATGAGTTATACTGATGTTATTACTTCATAATGAAACAACTAAAGAAGAAGAAGTGGAAGAAGAAATAAAGATGAAAGAATCGGTAATGGACATTACCTCTTCTTTGAAGTGCTTCTTTGAGACCTTCTTTTAGGGCACTAAAATTGGTCTTTGAAGAAGACCAGGACCTCTAGGATGTCTCTAGGTAAGTGGAGAGGTTAATGTGTCAGGGTTTGGCCGAGCTTGAAGGCTCAAAGTGGTGTGAGGAAGGGAGGGTGGAGGTTCCCTTTTATAAGGGAGGAGAGGGACTCCTTTGGAAAAACTAAACATATTATTTTATTATAAAGTCATGTTCGGTTTTAAATAGCTCCAAATTGATTTATTTAGAAGCTAAGGTGGGTATGGGTCGCAATCCTCTCATCCAATAGAATTTAGACAAGTTTAGGTTCCTATTTTAAACTTATCATTTAGATTTAACATTAAGTTAAATAATTTTACTTTTACCGTGTCTTCTTGTGTTGTTATACTATAAGGTTAATAAACTTACTATAAGCAGCAAAACTAACCCCAAGTTGTTTATTATTAATATATATAACCTTATCTATGTCATTTTTCCGAACCATAGATTTTATGAATAAAATAACAATTAATAATATAATATTAGTTTTAAAAACTATTTTATGTCAATTTTGACACTATTTAGTAATTGATTTTTTTGAAAATCATAACAGAATGATAAATTAGAAAAGGGTTAATTAACTCAATACTAACATGTCATATTAACCTAGAAATTTTGTGGAATTCATAAAAAGTCTCAAATTATATTTATTTGTGTATTTATAACATCAATTATGTCAATATTTCATTAATAAGATAATTACTGCATCATCGTTGTGTCATAACTAAATTAAACTATTTAATGTCTAAAAATTACAAATAAAATACCATTATGTAGTAAATCTTTTTATCTTTCTAATGAATATTTATAGTCTAATTTATCTTATGTATAACCCCATATTAAAAATTATTTAGTTATTAAATATTGATTTTAACTATTTTAACCCTTCTTTAAATAAATTAATAATAAATGTTCTAATCTAATCCAAGTGGGCCTAAATGGTCATATTTTATTCCTAAGTTTGTTTTTTGTCTAATTACACTTGTCCAATAGAATTATGACATGTTTTAGGGTAATAATAATATCATTTTTACCCTTAATTACCCTATTTACTTTTAACCGCGGTAAAGAAAGTAAAAAGTTACTATTCACAAAAAAAATTATTTTCATCTCATTGAACCACATTTTACTTACTGACATCAACCGTGTCTCTTGGATTTTCAAAATTCCACTCACAGAAGCGGTAAAATTAAGTTTTATGAAAAATTCATTTTTTTAATTACCACTTAGTGGTTTCACTATTCATCAAAAATTGAAAGTTTTCAGAAAAATACCAAAATTTCACCCTATGATAATTTCGATATTCCGAATCCAAAAATGAAGTCCATTTTGAAAAATAAAATTTATATAATTTCAAAAAGTGGTTATTACTATTCATAACGGCTCGTTTTAATAATATTTTATTAGCATATCATTTTTTATTGAAACTCGGCATTGCGTACGACGCAAGCTATCGAGGAAGGTCGCGATTTCGTGTAAAGCAGGTCAAGCAAGTGTTGTGTGTAGAAAAAGATTCCTTTGATGATTTATATAACATAAATGTCTCGGGTGTTACATTCTACCCCCCTTAAAATGAATTTCGCCCTTGAAATTCGTCACTTTGTAACAAACAGATGAGGATACCTCTCCCTCATCACATTCTCAAGCTCCCATGTAGCTTCTTCTAATTGGTGGTTCCTCCATAAAACTTTCACCAATCGAGTGGTCTTGTTTCGTAGGAATCTTTTGCTACGATCCAGAATCTCTATCTGTTGTTCTTCATAAGAAATATCTTGCTCCAGCGGTACAACTTCTGAGCTGAGTACATGTGAAGGATCAGGTATGTACTTTCTCAGGAGAGATACATGGAACACATCGTGAACTTGAGAGAGATTTGGAGGAAGTGCCAATCGGTAAGCTACCTTCCCAACACGATCCAGTATTTCGAAAGGACCGATATATCTAGGGCTCAACTTCCCCTTCTTTCCAAATCTCATAACCTTCTTCCAGGGAGATATTCGTAAGAACACTTTATCACTCACTTCAAACTCCAGGTATTTTCTTCGGTTGTCGGCATAACTTTTCTGTCGACTCTGAGCTGCTCGTATGTGCTGTTGAATAGATCTGACCTTTTCTGCCATTTCATCAACGAGATCAGGTCCTAATAGCTTTCTTTCCCCAACTCCATCCCAGCAAGTTGGAGTCTAGCATTTCTTTTCTTAGAGTGCTTCATATGGAACCATCTGAATACTTTAGTGAAAACTATTATTATAAGAAAATTCCACCAAAGGTAGGTGTTGATCCCAACCACCTTAGAAATCCATAGAGCAAGATCTCAACATATCTTCTAGAGTTTGAATTGTTCTCTCAAACTGACCGTCTGTCTGAGGATGATAAGCAGTGCTGAAACTCAACTCTGTATCCAGAGTATGCTGAAGACTTCGCCAGAACTTTGAGGTAAACCTTCGATCCCGATCAGATATAATAGAAAGTGGTACTCCATGTAATCTTACCACTTCCTTTACATATATCCTGGAAAGCTGATCTAGAGAGAAATCCTCTCTAATAGTAATTAAGTGTGCAGACATTGTAAGTTGATCAACTATGACCCATATAGCATTATTGCCTTTGGATGTTTTAGGATGTCCTGTGACAAAGTCCATAGTGATGTTTTCCCATTTCCATTCGGGTATGGGTAATGGATGTAACATCCCCTTAGTCTTCTGTCTCTCAGCTTTAACTTGTCGACAAACCAAGCATCGAGAGACATATTCAGCAACATCTCTTTTCATGCCATCCCACCAGAAGTATTATTTTATGTCCCTATACATCTTCGTGCTTCTAGGATGAATAGGGAATGAAGAACTATGAGCCTCATCCAGCAGCTCCTTCTTTAATTCGGGGATGGGAGGAACACAAACCCGATTACGGAACTTTATTATCCCATCACAATCAAGGTTGAATTCAGGAACATTTCTCACCTTCTTTTGTAACTCAACATCTTCTTTCTGTGCCTCTTTAATCTTTACATGTATATATGGTTGAACATTCATTTGAGAAAGATAAGATTTTTCCCCTTTCATTATAATTCCAAGATCCATCCTTTGTAAATCCATAAATATTGGATCTTTTGTGATCCTCAACATGGATAAACTAGCATGGTCTTGTCGACTTAATGCATCTTCCACCTTGTTTTCATTCCCAGGGTGGTAATGGATTGAGGAGTCGTAATCCTTAATCAGCGCCAACCATCTTCTTTGACGCATATTCAGCTCCTTTTGTGTGAAAATATACATTAAAATTTTATGATCAGTATAAATGTCACACCTTTCTCCATAAAGGTAATGCCTCCAAATCTTTAATGCAAAGATTACCGCAACTAACTCCAAATCATGAGTTGGGTAATTTTTCTCATGTGTTTTCAACTGTCGTGAGGCATAAGCTATAACCATATCATTTTTCATAAGAACACACCCCAATCCCTTCTTGGATGCATCACTATAGATCACAAACCTTTCTCCACTACAAGGCAATGTGAGCACAGGTGCACTGGATAACCTTCTTTTCAACTCCTTGAAATTCTCCTCACATTCCACCGTCCAAACAAACATAACTCCTTTCCGAGTCAACTTGTTGAGTGGATTAGATAATCATGAAAAATCTTTCACAAAACATTGATAATATCCAGCCAAACCAAGAAAACTTCGGATCTCGGTTACTGTTGATGGTCTCGACCATTTTTCGATAACCTCTGTTTTTTCTGGATCCACAGATATCCCCTCTTTTGAGATTATGTGACCCAAAAATGAAACTTTTTGTAGCCAAAATTCACACTTCGTAAATTTGGCATAAAGCTTCTCCTTTCTCAGGGTCTTCAATATAATTCTCAAGTGATCTTCATGTTCTTCATTGCTCTTTGAATAGAAAAGAATATCATCTATAAAGACTACCACAAACTAACCAAGATAGTCTCTAAAGACTCTATTCATTAGATCCATGAAGATAGCAGGTTCATTAGTAAGATCAAATGGCATCACTATAAATTCATAGTGTCCATACCTTGTACAGAAAGCCATATTTGGTATATCCTCCCTTTTGACCCTTAATTGATGATACCTTGAACGAATATCAATCTTGGAAAAGTTTTGAGCTCTTCTTAGTTGGTCAAATAGGTCGTCAATGCACGGGAGAGGATATTTATTCTTGATAGTGATCTTGTTAAGTTCTCGATAATCAATGCAGAGTCTCATTGATCCATCTTTCTTCTTAACAAACAGAACAGGTGCTCCCCAAGGTGACGCACTAGGGCATATGAACCCCTTATCAAGATTCTCTTGGAGTTGCTTCTTCAATTCCTACAACTCAATTGGGGCCATTCTATAAGGTGTCTTTGAAATAGGCAAAGCACTCGGTACGAGTTCTATTGGAAACTGAACTTCACGATTCGGTGGAAGACCTGGTAATTCCTCCGGAAAGACATCATCAAACTCCCGTACAATGGGCATATTCTTAATCGTGGGTTTCTCACCAACCATTTGAGATAAATAACCTTTATTTAGTGGAATCAATACCCATAAAAGGACGAAATTCCCACTGGAAGGTTATGTTCATCCTTGCATTGATAGACGATCATAGATTGATCTGGAATATGAAATGTGACTTCCCTTCTTTGGAAATTGATATGAGCTCCATGTAGAGAAAGCCAATCCATGCCAAGAATCACATAAAATTCCACTATAGGAAGGATCACAAGATTTTCAGGAAGCACTTTCCCACAAACTTCAATCGGAGAAGAATTATAAACTTTTGATGCACCTGTTGTGCCATTAGGTGTTGTCAGAGCTAACTCAACATCTAATTGTTGAGGTAATATGGTGATACCCTTAGAAAATTCTTCAGAAGTAAAGGAGTGGGTGGATCCAGAATCAAATAAAACATTTGATACTTTAGAGTGGATGGTAAGTGTACCTTTCACCACATTTTTATCATACTCTACATCGCTGATAGAAATTGCATGTGACTTTCCTTTGTCTTTAGCCTTAGGAGTTTGTTGACGTCGACCATCATCATCAACCCTTGGATTATGGCATTTATTGGCATAATTTCCCATCTCCTTTCACTTGAAACATTGAAGTGTAGTAGGGTCATTCTGTGTATCCCTTTGCTTGCATCATTAGACATCTTCTTCCCATCATCGCGACATTCAAATGCCCGATGACCTTCCTTTCCACATTTGAAACACTTACTTGTCCCTTTAAGACAACTCCCTCCATGTTTCTTTCCACACTTTGAGCATAAGGGAAAGCTCATCTTGTTTTCAGTGTGCTCCTTACATTTTCCTTTGAATTCCATTTTCCTCTTCTTATAAAACCCATATGACTGATGGGTTACTCCAGTCTCCATCTCACCTTTGAGAGCGCATCGAACGATTTCCTCATAGCTATTGAAGTCCCTTATGGCTAAGGCCCTTCGAAGACTTGGTTTTAATCCACTAATGAATCGATCGATCTTACTCTCAAGTCGTATAATAATACCAGAAGCGTACCTAGCAAGTCTTGTAAAATTTTCTTCGTAGGTACCAACAGATTCATCGTCCTTTTGCTTCAGTTCAAGAAACTCTTTCTCCATCTTTGTTCGGAGAATATGAGGTAAGTACTTATTGAAAAATAAGTTCTTTAACTCATCCCATTCCATGGACTCAATTTCATCCCTTTGCCTCGTATTCTTAATAAGGTTCCACCATTGATCAACATCACCTTCCAAATGATACACTACTAATATGACATTATCATGCTCAGAACATTGAAGAACTGAAAATATCTTTTCAATAGTACTAATCCATTGTTCAGTAACTAATGGATCAGTAGACCCGCTGAATGAAGGTAGACGCTGTCTCATGAAGGATTCAACAGAATGTTGCTCCTTCCGTTGCTCGTTTGGAAGTCCTGCATGATTTATAGCTTGATAAAGTTGTATGAGCATGGCTACAATATTTTGCATTCTAGCTCCCATAAAGTTTGGTTGCTCCGGGGGACAATCATTGTATTGCCCGTCGCATTCCGCATTAACACGGTTCCTTCAGGTTCCAGCCATTGACTAAAACCAAGAAGAATAGTGTGAGCAACACTAATTATAATAGGAAAACCACATAGCCAAGAATAAAATATCACACTTTAGGTCTTATCCTAGGTTATTCATGTCCATTTATAAAACACTAAGATTGTGTTCTATGCTTAGACTTATCCTTAGGGTTCTTACTAAGGCTTTCACATCCTAGTTTCCAAAGGTTGGTTATACCCTCCCTCTGATACCAACTATAACGACCCATACTTTTCATACATAGTTATTACTTCAGAATTGAAGCAAACTTATTACAACATATAACAAAACCAAGAAAGGAACGTATAGGTATAGTGTCTTTAGAAACTGGGAAACATAAACAACTGGTTCATAAAGCATCTACATTGCCTCCCATTTATTTCATCATATCTAGAGTCCCTTTTTGGCATATTCTACCTAATAACCTTCTTCCTGACCTGGGGAAATAAAACATACAAAAGGGTGAGCTCAAATGCTCAGTAAGAGTAAACAAAAGAAATATAAATCACTTCATATACATAAGCATATTAATTTTGGAAATCATAACCTGCAAAAGAGATCATAATTTCATAACATGGGATAAATCATAGTAGTGAAATGTAATCCCAATAATCATAACTTAAAACATGAAACTTTGTGGCATAGACACATAATCATAGAGAATCATATCTTATTAGTAAATACTCATTTCAAAGACTATCTTAGTGGACAAATTCCATTTCTGAACCGAGTCACCCTCGTTTCAGTCCTGTTTTACCGAACCGGTATAACCTACTGTTCCAGCCATGTCTATCTCATGAGATATAAAATCTTTACCCAATGCATTGGAGGGAGATATAGGTCCCACCCATCTCATAATGAAACCATTCTTATGTGTGCCACAAAATCATAAACCATACATTATAGCATAACCCATGTAATAAAAATGGGAATCTTAAACATCGTGACATCATAAAAGAACTAATATAAGATAAAGGAATTCATAAAAATAATTCCATCACAACATAATCAAATCAATGTAATAATAAGGATATAAACAGAACCCTTTATTATCTTAGATGGAAGATAATTTTGATAAAACACTTGAACTCCATTCTTGAGGAAAATATCCTTTTCTACTTCAAAAGGACTTTTCCTTTCTTAACATGTCATACAATTCTAAACTAAAAGTAGTTTATTAAAAATAAACATGAATACTTGTAAAGGAATCTTTTTGTAAATACTGTTTTAAAAATCCATTCATGCCGTATAAGTTAAAAAAACATTCTTCTCATACTTTTGTCGGAAAAGTCAAACAGTACCTCGTATGAAAAATGACAAAAGATTCCTTTCATATCTTTTACTAAAAACTCACCGAAGGGTAAAATAGGATTTTAACAATTGTAGGTGAATGTAAATAATATTACATATTTAGGAAACATGGATGTGTATGATAAAATACACCCTTGTAAATACTAAAGTATAAACAATCTCGGATAAAAATGAGATTGTGATATTTCCCTTACCTTAGGTCCAATTTGCCTCGTAAGTGTCCGAAACTCCAGTATAATGATCTAAATAATATTATTGACTTATTAAAGAATCATAATTATTGTTATTATATTATATATTGTCATATTCTTAGTTTCTTGGTAGTAATATTTCATTGCTACTTGTTATTCGGGTGTTTATAACTTTTTGTTCTTATGCGTGTTTTGTTGAATAAATTCTTATTCTTCTCTTTGGGTTATAGATACATCATTTACAGAATGGTATTAATGTACTATATATCATATTTATTCATTCAATTCATTTATATAATCATTATGCAATGAAGATCATGTAGAACGAATCGCATCACATCGTGGAGACAGTATTCCGTACGTACGCACGAGCGATGATATCGTTACCATGATCGTGGAATTGTATTGGAGTGTATGTATACTATTTCGGAATCAGTATCACTTTATAATAGTAATATATATAGTCATTATTTACACCATTATACCCATCCAAGTAAGGTGGTGGTGGAAAATAGATTTCACCACGGCGTGGAGACGGTATTCCGTACGTACGCACGCGCGGTGATTTCTTTTTCCGTAGGATGGATAGATGGTGAAATAGGGTTGTTTCATACTTATAATAACATATCCGTATATGAGTGATACTGATGTTTTTTCTTCATAATGAAACAACTAAAGCAGAAGAAGTGGAAGAAGAAATAAAGATGAAAGAATCGGTAATAGACATTACCTCTCTTTTGAAGTGCTTCTTTGAGACCTTCTTTTAGGGCACTAAAATTGGTCTTTGAAGAAGACCAGGACCTCTAGGATGTCTCTAGGGAAGTGGAGAGGAGAAATTGGCAGGGTTTGTCCGATCATGAAGGCTCAAAGTGGTGTGAGTAAGAGAGGGAGGAGGTGCCCTTTTATAAGGAGGGAGAGGGGCTCCTTTGGAAAAACTAAAAATATTATTTTATTATAAAGTCAAGTTCGGTTTTAAATAGCTCAAAATAGATTTATTTCTAAGCTAAGGTGGGTATGGGTCGAAATCCTCTCATCCAATAGAATTTAGACAAGTTTAGATTCCTATTTTAAACTTATAATTTAGATTTAACATTAAGTTAAATAATTTTACTTTTACCGTGTCTTCTTGTGTTCTTATACTATAAGGTTAATAAACTTACTGTAAGAGGCCAAACGAACCCCAAGTTGTTTATTATTAATATATATAACCTTATCTAAGTCATTTGGCTGAACCTTAGATTTTAGGAATAAAATAACAATTAATAATATAATATTTATTTTAAAAACTATTTTATGTCAATTTTGACACTATTTAGTAATTGATTTTTGTGAAAATCATAACAGAATGATAAGATAGAAAAAAGTTAATTAACTCAATACTAACATGTCATATTAACCTAGAAAATTATTGTAATTCATAAAAAGTATCAAATTATATTTATTTGGGTATTTATAACATCAATTATGTCAATATTTCATTAATAAGATAATTATTGTCGCATCGTTGTGTCATAAATAAATTAAATTATTTAATGTCCAAAAATTACAAATAAAATACCATTACGTAGGAAATATTTTTAGATTTCTGATAAATATTTATAGTCGAATTTATCTTATGTATAACCCCATATTAAAAATGATTTAGTTATTATACTTTGATTTTAACTATTTTAACCCTTCTTTAAATAAATTAATAATAAATGTCCTAATCTAATCCAAGTGGGCCTAAATGGTCATATTTTATTCCTAAGTTTTTTTTTGGTCGAATTACACTTGTCCAATAGAATTATGACATGTGTTAGGGTAATAATAATATCATTTTTACCCGTAATTACCCTATTTACTTTTAACTGTGGTAAAAAAAGTAAAAAGTTACTATTCACAAAAAAAAATATTTTCATCTCATTGAACCAATTTTACTTACTGACATCAACCGTGTCTCTAGGATTTTCAAAATTCCACTCACAGAAGCGGTAAAATTATGTTTTATGAAAAATTCAGTTTTTTAACTACCACTTAGTGGTTTCACTATTCATCAAAAATTGAAAGTTTTCAAAAAAATACAAAAATTTCACCCTAGGATAATTTCGATATTCTGAATCCAAAAATGAAGTCCATTTTGAAAAATAAAATTTATAAAATTTCAAAAAGTGGTTATTACTATTCATAACGGCTAGTTTTAATAATATTTTATTAGCATATCATTGTTTTTGTGAAACTCGGTATTGCGTACGATGCAAGCTATCGAGGAAGGTCGCGATTTCGTGTAAAGCAAGACAAGCAAGTTTTGTGTGTAGAAAATGATTCCTTTGATGATTTATATAACATAAATCTCTCGGGTGTTAGATTCTACCCCCCTTAAAATGAATTTCGCCCTCGAAATTCGTCACTTTGTAACAAATAGATTAGAATACCTCTCCCTCATCACATCCTCAAGCTCCCATGTAGCTTCTTCTAATTGGTGGTTCCTCCATAAAACATTCACCAATCGAGTGGTCTTGTTTAGTAGGACTTTCTCACTACGATCCAGAATCTCTATCGGTTGTTCTTCATAAGATGGATCTTGCTCCAGCGGTACAACTTCTGAGCTGAGTACATGTGAAGGATCAGGTATGTACTTTCTCAGGAGAGATACATGGAACACATAGTGAACTTGAGGGAGATTCGTTGGAAGTGCCAATTGGTAAGATACCTTCCCAACACGATCCAGTATTTCGAAAGGACTGATATATCTAGGGATCAACTTCCCCTTCTTTCCAAATCTCATAACCCTCTTCCGGGGAGATATTCGTAAGAACACTTTATCACCCACTTCAAACTCTAGGTATTTTCTTCGGTTGTCGGCATAACTTTTCTGTCGACTCTGAGCTTCTCTTATGTGTTGTTGAATAGATCTGACATTTTCTGCCATTTCATCAACGAGATCAGGTCTTAATATCTTTCTTTCCCCAACTTCATCCCAGCAAGTTGGAGTCCAGCATTTCTTTCCATAGAGAGCTTCATAAGGAGCCATCTGAATACTGGAGTGAAAGCTATTATTATAGGAAAATTCCACCAAAGGTAGGTGTTGATCCCAACAACATTTGAAATCCATAGAGCAAGCTCTCAACATATCTTCTAGAGTTTGAATTGTTCTCTCAGACTGACCGTCTGTCTGAGGATGATAAGCAGTGCTGAAACTCAACTCTGTATCCAGAGTATGCTGAAGACATCGCCAGAACATTGAGGTAAACCTCGGATCCCGATCAGATATAATAGAAAGTGGTACTCCATGTAATCATACCACTTCCTTTACATATATCTTGGCAAGCTGATCCAGAGAGAAATCCTCTCTAATAGAAATGAAGTGTGCAGACATTGTAAGACGATCAACTATGACCCATATAGAATTATTGCCTTTGGATGTTTTAGGAAGTCCTGTGACAAAGTCCATAGTGATGTTTTCCCATTTCCATTCAGGTATGGGTAATGGTTGTAACATCCCCTTAGACTTCTGTCTCTCAGCTTTAACTTGTTGACAAACCAAGCACCGAGAGACATATTCAACAACATCTCTTTTCATTCCATCCCACCAGAAGGATTCTTTCAGGTCCTTATACATCTTCGTGCTTCCAGGATGAATAGATAATGAAGAACTATGAGCCTCATCCAGCAGCTCCTTCTTTAATTCGGGGATGGGAGGAACACAAACCCGATTCCTGAACTTTATTATCACATCACAATCAAGGTTGAATTCAGGAACATTTCTCACCTTCTTTTGTAACTCGGCATCTTTTTTCAAGGCCTCTTTAATCATCACATGTATAGATGGTTGAACATTCATTTGAGAATGATAAGATTTTTCCCCTTTCATTATAATTCCAAGATCCATCCTTTGTAAATCCATAAATATTGGATCTTTTGTGATCCTCAACATGGATAAACTAGCATGGTCTTGTCGACTTAATGCATCTGCCACCTTGTTTGCTTTCCCAGGGTGGTAATGGATTGAGCAGTCGTAATCCTTAATCAGCTCCAACCATCTTCTTTGGCGCATATTCAGCTCCTTTTGTGTGAAAATATACTTTAAACTTTTATGATCAGTATAAATGTCACACCTTTCTCCATAAAGGTAATGCCTCCAAATCATTAATTCAAAGATTACCGTAGCTAACTCCAAATCATGAGTTGGGTAATTTGGTCATGTATTTTAAACTGCCGTGAGGCATAAGCTATAACCATATCATTTTGCATAAGAAGACACCCCAATCCCTTCTTGGATGCATCACTATAGATCACAAACATTTCTCCACTACAAGGCAGTGTGAGCACAGGTGCACTGGATAACCTTCTTTTCAACTCCTTGAAATTCTCCTCACATTCCTCCGTCCAAACAAACTTAACTCCTTTCCGAGTCAACTTGGTTAGTGGATTAGATAATCGTGAAAAATCTTTCACAAAACGTCGATAATATCCAGCCAAACCAATAAAACTTCGGATCTCGGTTACTGTTGTTGGTCTCGACCATCTTTCGATAACCTCTCTTTTTGTTGGATCCATAGATATCCCCTCTTTTGAGATTATGTGACCCAAAAATGAAACTTTTCGAAGCCAAAATTCACACTTGGTAAATTTTTCATAAATCTTCTCCTTTCTCAGGATCTTCAATATAATTCTCAAGTGATCTTCATGTTCTTCCTTGCTCTTTGAATAGACAAGAATATCATCTATAAAGACTACCACAAACTGATCAAAATAGTCTCTAAAGACTCTATTCATTAGATCCATGAAGATAGCTGGGGAATTAGTAAGACCAAATGGCATCACTATAAATTCATAGTGTCCATACCTTGTACGGAAAGCCGTCTTTGGTATATCCTCCCTTTTGACCCTTAATTGATGATACCCTGAACGAAGATCAATCTTGGAAAAGTATTGAGCTCCGCGTATTTGGTCAAATAGGTCATCAATGCGTGGGAGAGGATATTTGTTCTTGATAGTGATCTTGTTAAGTTCTCGATAATCAATGCAGAGTCTCATTGATCCATCTTTCTTCTTAACAAACAGAACAGGTGCTCCCCAAGGTGACGCACTAGGGCGTATGATCCCCTTATCAAGATTTTCTTGGAGTTGCTTCTTCAATTCCTTCATCTCAATTGGGGCCATTCTATAAGGTGTCTTTGAAATAGGAAAAGAACCCGGTATGAGTTCTATTGAAAACTCAACTTCACGATTTGGTGGAAGACCCGGTAATTCCTCCGGAAAGACATAATCAAACTCCCGTACAATGGGCATATTCTTAATCGTGAGTTTCTCACCAACCATTTGAGATAAATAACCTTCATTTAGTGGAATAAATACCCATAAAATGGAAGAAATTTCCACTGGAAGGTTATGTTCATCCTTGCATCGATAGACGATCATAGATTGATCTGGAATATGAAATGTGACTTCCCTTCTTTGGAAATTGATATGAGCTCCATGTAGAGAAAGTCAATCCATGCCAAGAATCACATCAAATTCCACTATAGGAAGGACCACAAGATTTGCAGGAAGCACTTTCCCACAAACTTCAATCGGAGAAGAATTATAAACTTTTTATGCGACTGTTGTGCCATTAGGTGTTGTCATAGCTAACTCAACATCTAATTGTTGAGGTAATACGGTGATACCCTTAGAAAATTCTTCAGAAGTAAAGGAGTGGGTGGATCCAGAATCAAATAAAACATTTGCTACTTTAGAGTGGATGGTAAGTGTACCTTTCACCACATCGTTATCGTACTCCACATCACTGATAGAAATTGCATGTGACTCTCCTTTGTCTTTAGCCTTAAGAGTTTGTTGATGTCGACCATCATCATCAACCCTTGGATTAGGGCATTTATTGGCATAATGGCCCATCTCCTTGCACTTGAAACATTGAAGTGTAGTAGGGTCATTCTGTGTATCCCTTCCTTTGTTTGCATCATTAGACATCTTCTTCCCATCATCACGGCATTCAAATGCCCGATGACCTTCCTTTCCACATTTGAAACATTTACTTGTCCCTTTAAGACAACTCCCTCCATGTTTCTTTCCAAACTTTGAGCATAAGGGAAATCTCATATTCTTTTCAGTGTGCTCCTTAGATTTTCCTTTGAATTCCATTTTCCTCTTCTTATCAAACCCATATGACTGATGGGTTACTCCAATCTCCATCTCAACTTTGAGAGCACATCGAACGATTTCCTCATAACTATTGAAGTCCCTTATTGCTAAGGCCCTTCTAAGACTTGGTTTTAATCCACTAAAGAATCGATCGATCTTACTCTCAGGATGGATAATAATACCAGAAGCGTACCTTTCAAGTCATGTAAAATTTGCTTCATAGGTACCAACAGATTCATCGTCCTTTTGCTTCAGTTCAAGAAACTCTTTCTCCATCTTTGTTCGGAGAATATGAGGTAAGTACTTATTGAAAAATAAGTTCTTGAACTCGTCCCATTCCATGGAGTCAATTTCATCCCTTTGCCTCGTATTCTTAATAAGATTCCACCATTTATCAGCATCACCTTCCAAACGATACACTACTAAGATGACTTTATCATGCTCAGGACATTGAAGAACTGAAATTATATTTTCAATAGTACTAATCCATTGTTCAACAACTAATGGATCAGTAGACCCGCTGAATGAAGGTAGACGCTGTCTCATGAAGGATTAAATAGAATGTTTCTCCTTCCTTTGCTCGTTTGGAAGTCCTGCATGATTCATAGCTTGAGAAAGTTTTGTGAGCATGGCTACAAGATTTTTCATTCCAACTCCCATAACATTTTGTTGCTCCGGTGGACAATCATTGCATTGACCGTCGCATTCTGCATTAACACGGTTCCTTCGGGTTCCATCCATTGACTAAAACCAAGAAGAATAGTGTGAGAAACACTAATTATAATAGGAAAACCACATAATCAAGAATAAAATTTCACACTTTAGGTCTTATCCTAGGTTATTCATGGCCATTTCTAAAACACTAAGATTGTGTTCTATGATTATATTTATCCTTAGGGTTCTTACTAAGGCTTTCACATCCTATTTTCCAAAGGTTGGCTATACCCTCCCTCTGATTCCAACTATAACGACCCATACTTTTCATACATTGTTATTACTTCAGAATTGAAGCACACCTATTACAAGATATAACAAAACCAAGAAAAGACCGTATAGGTATAGTGTCTTTAGAAACTGGGAAACATAAACAACAGGTTCATAAAGCATCTACTTTTCCTCCCATTTATTTCATCATATCTAGAGTCCCTTTTTGGCATATTATACTTAATAACCTTATTCCTGACCTGGGGAAATAAAACATACAAAAGGGTGAGCTCAAATGCTCAATAAGAGTAAACAAAATAAATATCAATCACTTCATATACATAAGTACATAAGGTTTGGAAATCTTAACCTGCAAAAGAGATCATAATTTCATAACATGGGATAAATCATAGTAGTGAAATGTAATCCCAATAATCATAACTTAAAACATGAAACCTTGTGGCATACACACATAATCATAGAGAATCATATCTTATTAGTCAAGACTCATTGCCAAGACTATCTTAGTGGACAAAGTCCATTTCTGAACCGAGTCACCCTCGTTTCAGTCCTTTTTTACTGAACCGGTATAACCTACCATTCCAGCCATGTCTATCTCATGAGATATAAAATCTTTACCCAATGCATTGGAGGGAGATATAGTTCCCACCCATCTCATAATGATACCATTCTTATGTCTGCCACAAAATCATAAACCATACATCATAGCATAACCCATGTAATAAAAAAGGGAATCTTAAACATCGTGACATCATAAAACAATTCATATAAGATAAAGGAATTCATAAAAATAATTCAATCACAACATAATCAAATAAATGTAATAATAGGGATAGAAATAGAACCCTTTATTATCTTAGATGGAAAATAATTTTGATAAAACACTTGAACTCCATTCTTGAGGAAAATATCCTTTCTACTTCAAAAACACATTTCCTTTCTTAACATGTCATACAATTCTAAACTAAAAGAAGTTGATTAAAAATAAACATGAAAACTTGTAAAGGAATCTTTTTGGAAATAATGTTTTAAAAATCCATTCATGTTGTATAAGTTAAAAAAACATTCTTCTCGTACTTTTGTCGGAAAAGTCAAAAAGTACCTCGTGTGAAAAATGAAAAAAGATTCCTTACATATCTTTTACTAAAACCTCACTGAAGGGTAAAATTGGATTTAAAAAATTGTAGGTGAATGGAAATAATATTACATATTGAGGAAACATGGATGTGGATGATAAAATACACCCCAGGTAATACTAAAGTATAAACAATCTCGGATAAAAATGAGATTGTGATATTTCCCTTACCTTAGGTCTGATTTGCCTCGTAAGTGTCCGAACCTCCGGTATAATGATTTAAATAATGTTATTGACTTATTAAAGAATCATAATTATTGTTATGATATCATATATGGTCATATTCTTAGTTTCTTGGTAGTAATATTTCATTGCTACTTGTTATTCAGGTGTTTAAAACTTTTTGTTCTTATGCGTGTTTTGTTGAATAAATTCTTATTCTTCTCTTTAGGTTATAGATACATCATTTAAAAAATGGTATTAATGTACTATATATCATATTTATTCATTCAATTCATTTATATAATCATTATGCAATGAAGATCATGTAGAACGAATCACATCACATCGTGGAGACGGTATTCCGTACGTACGCACGAGCGATGATATCGTTCCCATGATCGTGGAATTGTATTGGAGTGTATCTATACTATTTCAGAATTAGTATAACTTTATAATTTTTATACATATAGTCATTATTTACACCATTATACCCATCCAAGTAAGGTGGTGGTGTAAAATAGATTACACCACGGCGTGGAGACGGTATTCCATACGTACGCATGTGCGGTGATTTCTTTTTCCGTAGGATGGATAGATAGTGAAATATGGTTGTTTCATACTTATAATAACATATCAGTATATGAGTGATACTGATGTTATTACTTCATAATGAAACAACTAAATAAGAAGATGTGGAAGAAGAAATAAAGATGAAAGAATCGGTAATGGACATTACCTCTTCTTTGAAGTGCTTCTTTGTGACCTTATTTTAGGGCACTAAAATTGGTATTTGAAGAAGACCAGGACCTCTAGGATTTTTCTAGGGAAGTGGAGAGGAGAATGTGTCAGGGGGTGGCCGAGCTTGAAGGCCCAAAGTGGTGTGAGGATGAGAGGGAGGAGGTGCCCTTTTATAAGGGAGGAGAGGGGCTCCTTTGGAAAAACTAAAACTATTATTTTATTATAAAGTCAAGTTCGGTTTTAAATAGCTCCAAATTGATTGATTTCGAAGATAAGGTGGGTATGGCTCTAAATCCTCTCATCCAGTAGAATTTAGACAATATTAGGTTCCTATTTTAACCATATCATTTAGATTTAACATTAAGTTAAATAATTTTACTTTTATCGTGTCTTCTTGTGTTCTTATACTATAAGGTTAATAAACTTACTATAAGCAGCCAAACGAACCCCAAGTTGTTTATTATTAATATATATAACCTTATCTAAGTCATTTGTAAGAACCTTAGATTTTAGGAATAAAATAACAATTAATAATATAATATTTTTTTTAAAAACTATTTTATGTCAATTTTGACACTATTTAGTAATTGATTTTTGTGAAAATCATAACAGAATGATAAGTTCTAAAAAAGTTAATTAACTCAATAATAACATGTCATATTAACCTAGAAAATTTTTGGTATTCATAAAAAGTGTCAAATTATATTTATTTGGGTATTTATAACATCAATTATGTCAATATTTCATTAATAAGATAATTACTGCATCATCGTTGTGTCATAAATAAATTAAATTATTTCATGTCTAAAAATTTAAAATAAAATACCATTATGTAGGAAATCTTTTTATATTTCTAATGAATATTTATAGTCGAATTTATCTTATGTATAACCCCATATTAATAATTATTTAGTTATTAAACTTTGATTTTAACTATTTTAACCCTTCTTTAAATAAATTAATAATAAATGTCCTAATCTAATCCAAGTGGGCCTAAATGGTCATATTTTATTCTTAAGTTTGTTTCTGGTCGAATTACACTTGTCCAATAGAATTATGACATGTGTTAGGGTAATAATAATATCATTTTTACCCTTAATTACCCTATTTACTTTTAACCGTGGTAAAAAAAGTAAAAAGTTGCTATTCACCAAAAAATTATTTTCATCTCATTGAACCACATTTTACTTACTGACATCAACCGTGTCTCTCGGATTTTCGAAATTCCACTCACAGAAGCGGTAAAATTGTGTTTTATGAAAAATTCAGTTTTTTAACTACCACTTAGTGGTTTCACTATTCATCAAAAATTGAAAGTTTTCAGAAAAATACCAAAATTTCACCCTAGGATAATTTCGATATTCCGAATCCAAAAATGAAGTCCATTTTGAAAAATAAAATTTATAAAATTTCAAAAAGTGGTTATTACTATTCAAAATGGCTAGTTTTAATAATATTTTATTAGCATATCATTGTTTAGTGAAACTCGGTATTGCGTACGACGCAAGCTATCGAGGAAGGTCGTGATATCGTGTAAAGCAAGCCAAGCAAGTCTTGTGGGTAGAAAAATATTCCTTTGATGATTTATATAACATAAAAGTCTCGGGTGTTACAGTGATGTTATGGTGTTAGGCATTGTGTGTTTAGTGCATATCCCCCATAGACTAATGGTCATGTCGAGGTCTCAAATAGTGAGGTAAAATGTATTCCTCCAAAAATGGTTCAACCTAATAGAAAAGACTAGTGTCTTAGATGTAATTATTCATTATGGGATTACCATACTTCCTTAAATACTCCCATTAGAATTTCACCTTATATACTTGTTTTCGGAACGATTTTCCACCTCCATGTTGAGATAGATCACCAAGCCTACTGAACCATTAAACAGTGAAATTATAATCTTTTTGGTGTCACTGATCAAAGGAAGTTTCAGATTCGAGAGCTAGAGGAAATTATAAGAGAATATTATGAGAACTCGTTTATTTATAAGAAGATAACCAGGGAAACCCATGACCTCCTCATCCTATATCATCAATTCCACATTGGGTATGAGTTACTCCTTTTTAATGAAATTATGAAGTTTAATCCATGTAATATTAATTCTTACTCGTTTTTCCCATACACTATTACTAATTTTTATCCATTTTGTGTTGAACATGTTACAAATAAAGAAACAAGTCAAACCTTTACTCTCAATGGGGAACAGTTGAAGCACTTTTGTGAAGCCATTCTAGAGTCCCCAATAGTGGAACACCAAGTTCGAGGAAAAAATACCACTGAAACACATTAGGTTCATTCCTTACTTTCTACATTCTATTTTATTACATTTAGGACACTTCACAATCTATTTGTGGGGGGGGGGGTTCATACACTCTTGGGTAAGTTAGGAATTTTCTTCATCTTTTTTCATTCTTCTATTTTTGTCTTACTGTATAGTATTATTACCTTTACCTTCCCCTTTCCCCCATCACTTTTCATGTGGATATATTCATTTTTTATGCCCACTTAATCATCGAAATATATTCCCACTTAATCATGGAAATTTATTCCCACAAAATCATGGGAATTATTGAAAATGTGTGACGAATTACCCTTTTTCATCTTGTTTTAATTCTCTTCCCTAATGCAAGGTGAGTTTTATAATGAATTTTACATGGTGGTGTTAATTTTTATAAAAAATTGGTTGTTTTTTGGATGATAAAAATGGTTGTATTACTTTGAAACCTTTGATAAGAATGGTACTCTTTATGTGATTAGTTTATGGTAAAATTTTGCCACATAGTTTCTCCAAAAAAATTCCACCAATCCATGATGTGTGAATATTTATAACTTAATATAAGTTAAATATAAGTTAGTTTAATATATAATAGCTTTCCAAAATTATTTTTCCATGCATTTTTTCCTAATCTGATCTCTTTCTTTACTTTATAGGATTGACCAATGTGTGTCTGCCTATTATCCAGCTATTGTACACCCTTAAAAAACATAAAATATAATAAACTAAAAAACAAAAAACAAAAAAAACACATAAAAACATGGGTTGTGTCTTGGTTATGTCAAAAAATACTCTTCCACAACCTTTGATCAAATTATAACATTTATAATTAGTTTTGTGAAGATATCAAACAAGGGTTGGGTGATGAGTGTGAGATTTCTTTCAAGTTCAGCTTTTGAAAGAAAAAATAATAATAACAAATGGGTGGAGTGAGTAAATGTAAAAAACATAGGGATATATAGGATTTGATAATAATTTTGAACTTTTGGAAATGCTTTAGTGAGTGGGTATTTAAATTTCATTGCAAAAAATATAGGGGAGGTTTGGGGGATAAAATCAGTTAAGCAGGAAATTTTTAATATAAGCTGTTACACCTAGATGCATTTTATGAAAATTTTCATTAAATAATTTTTATTCTTCAGTATCTTTCATAGCATGAAATCATGAGTTTAAATGAACCATGATACACACTTAATATAAAATTTCCATTATAACCTAGCCATTAGGGTTGTGTGAATAATTATAACTTATGAAAATGCATTGTGAATTCATTGGCAATCAATTATTTATGAAAATTTTAAATTAGATAGTGGTTTTTTTGAGTTAATTACTATTATTAATTAGATGATATATATATTTTATATACTTAGGAAAATATTTTAATTCAACCAATGGATATTTTAATCATGGGGTGTGAATAAACCTTATTTTGTTGTATAAAACACACTTTCAAAAAAAGGGTAATCTTACGCATTTGAATAGAGAATCCATTTTCAATTAAGATTATGACATATTAATAATTTTAATATGACAACTAAAATATTTTATTTTAAATAGGAATATAAAAATTTACATTGGTTGAATTTATGTTATTTTTTTATAACATTCATGTTTTCATGGAGAGTAAAAACACACTAAATTTTAAGCGAAAACAAATTTTTTAATAGAGAAAATTTATATGGATAAATTATAATATTGGATGGTTTTAAAGTATTTATATAATTTATTATTTTATTAAATATAATTTATTTAATTGGAATTAATTTTACATTGAATTCGTATGTAAAAACATTTCAAACTTTTGTAATATTTTAACATTAAAAGAACTTGTTCCCTCATTCTGAAAATGGGATTGATTTTAAATTAATTACTTCAAATTATGTGATTTTATTTTTTAAAAATGGACAAAATATTTGTAATCAGTAGATCCAAATTATTTTAATCAACTGATTTTATTTTTAGGCATTCTAAATAGTAAGTTTTGTAATTATTTTTATTACCATTGTTAAAGGTAAATTGGGTAATTAAAGGTATAAATAATATTATAAAAATACCATAACACCGGTAAAAATCCTATTGGATGACTAAATTTGAATCTTATAATCTATTTTTCAGAATGGAATCAATTGCTGGCTACTTAAATATGAATATGACATAAATATAATATAAACTAATTAATGTGTCAAAATGTCACAATCTCATTTTATATAAGTATATTAATTTTAATATATGGATAACTATGAGATAATATCAACTATATATTATCTCAAGAAAAATAAATGAATTATCTATATAATATAAATTTTTTATAATTTTTAGAGATTATATAATTAGCATTAATGATGACATAATAGTGATATTGAAATTATTTTATTAATAGAAATATCCAATAAATGGTTCAAAATATTAAAAGATATATCATATAAACTAATTAATATATTCTAAAACTTATCTAGGTGACTATGAAATTTTATTATTATATTTAATATTTTTCTTTGAATTTATCTTCAGTGCAGATTTTTTTTAATGTTAAATACATGAATTGTTTCAAAATTGGAACTATTGATATTTTATAAATGTAAAATATTATAAAATTATTTAAAAATAAAAAAAATTAAAAAAAATTAAAAATGGATAATTATAAGATCTAAAATTTCATAAAATAACCATTTCTTATCAATTAACACCATATATGTAAATATTTATTACCATTAAATAGTCATAATGTTATTACCACAATTAAATTTAAATATAATAACTACGAGTTAATTAAAAATATTTGGTTTAAATTTACCATGTAACCTATCCAAAATTTATGGGTTTGTGGGAATACAGCCCTATATCATCTCATCTTAGAAATTTTGACCTTTGGATGTTTTTTGGTATGGTTTTTTTATTATAAATTAATATTTATGGACTTTCCAAAAGTGTATCTCACCTCAATTATAAAAGGGAACCTCCTACCTCACCTCTTAACTTAATTTTGAGCCTTAAAGCTCATTTTTCACCTATCATTTTTCTTATCAACTTCCAAATTTTCATTTTATCGGTTCTGGTCATCTTCAAAGTCCACCTCTTATGCTATAAGAAGATATTTAGAGGAAGCACGTCGAGGAAAAGGTAATCTCTTCTACCTATTCTTTCAAACTTATTTCTTATTTTACTTCCTCTTAAATAGTTGTTTCATTATAAATTAATAACATATTTATCACTCATATACTGATATGTTATTATAAATATGAAACAACTATATTACACCTTCTATCCATCCAACAAAAAATGAAATTTCTGTGTGTGCGTACCTACAGCTTACCGACTCCATGTCATGGAGTAATCTATTTTTTACCACCAACTTATTTTAATGGGATCAATAATGCAAATAAAACTAAATATTATTATAATAACATTATAATAATCTTTAAATATCATAAACCATCCCCTTATATACCTTTCATTAATTTTGAGAATGATATTGTCGCTCTTGTGTACGTACGACCTACTGTCTCCATGATGCGATGGGATTCATTCTATGCAATCTTCATTAAACAATGATTATATAACTGAATTAAATGTATAAATATTATATATATTATACTGAGACCATTATGCAAATTATTTAAATATAACCTAATAAGTGGGACATGAACTTATATAAAAAATCTTTTATAAGAACATAAACTAGTCAATATCCGAATAACGACTGACAATGAAATGTAACTAACAAACATATGATAATATAATCATATACGGTATCATGAAAATGATTATGGTTCTAAAATAAGTCAATAACATTATTTATATCATCATACAGTAGTTCTACATATATATACGAAGGCTATCAGACATACGGTAATGGATTACTTTGCAAATCTCATTTTTATCTGAGATTGTTTATTCATAAGTATTTACTTGGATATATTTATCATCCACATCCATGATTCCTAAATATATATTTAAAAATATTCTTTATATCCTTATATAATTGTTTCAATTCAATTTTACCCACCAACAAATTTCTACTAAATTTTATGAATGGAAGCTTTTTTCTTTTTCAGTACGAGGTACTTATTGACTTTTCTAGAAAAAGTACGAGAAGAATGATTTTTTAACTGTGACAGCATGAATGGATTTTTACGCTATAATAATACCTTATTTTATTGAAGATTCTCCTACAAGAATACAAGTTTATTTTAACATAAAATGTTTTATTCTAAAATTGTGTGGCATTTTGAAGAAGGAAACTGATTTTGAAGAATAAAGGATATTTTCCTCAAGAATTAATTTCAAGTGTTTTCTCAAAATTATTTTTCATATAAGATGACACTTTTTAAATAGGGTTATATATATAACCCTATTGTTACTATGATTTTATTTTTTGTTATTTAATAAATTATTTTTTTTTATTAAAATTATGATGGAATGATGTTTATGAAACCCATTTTATATCATGTGTTATGCTACGGTGAATGTTTTTTATGTTTTTTGTGGAATGCGTAAGAATGGTTTCATTATGAGATGGGTGGGACCTATATCTCCCTAAAATGCACTGGGTAAGGATTTATATCTCATGAGAGAGACATGAATGGAATGGAAAGCAAATCTGGTTCAGTAATACATGACTAGAACAAGGATGGAACTTGGATCAGTAATGGACATTGTCCGCATTGATGGTCTTGGAAATGTTCCTTGACTAATATTAAATGATTTTCTATGTTTATGTGTGTATCCCAAAAAAATTCATGTCTTATGTTATGACTATTGCGACTACATTTCACTTTTATGATTTATCCCATAACATGATATTATGATATTTTATATGAAGGATAAGATTTTCAAATGTTAAGTTATTATGATTATGATATGATTGATGTTTCCCTTGTTTACCCTTACTGAGCATTTGAGCTCACCCTTTAATATGATTTTTTTCCGCGGGCCGTGAAGAATGGTATTATGTAATATGTGTAAAAAATGATTCTAGTTATGAATAAATAAGTGGGATACACTATAGATGTTTTATGAATGAGTTGTTTATTTTTCCCAGTTTCTAAAGACAAAAAAATTTAAACAGTCCTAGAATGGTTTTTGTTATGAAATTTAATAAATATTACTCAATGTTGAGATAAAATATATCGATAAAGTATGGTATGTTATAGTTTGTATCCAAGAAAAGGTATATTTAACCTTTGAAAAAAATGATGAGAGATCCTTAGTAAGAACATATAGGATAAGTCTATATAGAGGTAACAATCCAACCCTAGTGTTTTATAGATGTTTTGGAATAACCTAGGATAAAACCTAAAGTGTCCTAAATTGATATTGTATTCTTGAATTATGTGGTTTTCCCATTATGATTAGTGTTTCTTACACTATGGTTCATGGTTTTATTCAATGATTGGAACCCGAAAGAATCATGTTATTGCTAAATATGATGGGAAATGCAATGATTTCCCACATGACCAAACAAATTTTATGGGAGATGGAATAAAAAACTTGTATCCATGATCACACAACTTTCTCAAGCTAAGAATAATCCAGGTATTCCAAATGAGAAAAATTCTAATGAATCGTTCATGTTCTAGTAGCCACTGTCATTTAGTGGATCTTTTGATCTATTAGTGGTTGAGAAAATGGATCGATACCACTGATAATGATATTCTCAGTTCTACCATGTTTTAAATATGATAAAGTCATATAAGTAGTATATCATTTGGAAGGTGAATCTCATCAGTGGTGGAATATTATCAATAATACATGTAAAATATATGAAATTGATTCTATGGGACGGGACAAGTTCAATAACATATTTTCCAGCAAGTAATTTCCTCATATCCTTTGAACAAAGATAGAGAAGTAGTTCCTTGAACTTACGAATAAGGATGATAAATTAGTTGGTACCTATGAAGAAAATTTTACAAGACACAGAAGGTACACTTCTAGAATTATTATCCAACAGTAGAGTAATATTGATGGATTCTTTAGTGTCTTAAAACTATGTCTCCGAAGGGAATTATCCATAAGGGACTTCAATAGATATGAGGAAATTGTTTGACTTTCTCTAAAGTTAGAGAAGTAGATTGGAGTAACCCACCAGTCATATGGTTTTGATAATAAGTTAAAAATAGAATTCAAAGGAAAATTAAAATACCTCACTAAAAAAGATGATTTTCCCTTTATGCTCAAAGTTTGGAAAGAAATATGTAGGGGATTTCCATAAAGGTACTAGTAAATGTTTTATGTTTGGAAAAGAAGGTCATCGGGTAGTTGAATGTCTAATTGATGGGAAAAATTTGTCTAATGATGTGAAAAAATAAAAGGCTACCCATAATGAACCTCATACATTTCATTGTTAAAAGTGGAATGAAATGTGGAATTATTCCAATCAATACCTTAATCCAAGGGTTGTTGCAGATGATTGACATTTGAAAACTCTTAAGGCCCAAGACAAAGGAAATTAACATGCAATCACTATCAGTGACGTGGAGTACGATAATGATGTGGTGAAAGGTATACTTACCATTTACTCTAAAGTAGAAAATTATTTATTTGATTTTATATCCACACACTCTTTTATTTATTAATAATTTTCTATGGGTATCACTATATTACCTGAACAATTAGATATCGAGTTATTTGTGACAAATCCTAATGGGACAACAGTCGCTTCAAAAGGTTATAATTCTCCTTCGGCTAAAGTTTTTGGGAAAGCACATCCTGAAAATCTTGTGATCCTTTCTATATTGGAATTTTATGTGATTCTTGGCATGCATTAAATTTTTCTATATGGATCTCATATCAATTTTTAAGGAAGGGATGTCACACTTCATATTCCAGATCAATCTATAATCATCTATTAATGTACAACTGAATATAAACTTCTAGTATAAATATATTCCATATTATGGGTCTTGATTTCAATAAATGGTTTTCATTTATCTCAAATTATTGGGGATAAACTCATGATTAATAATACACCCATTATACAAGAGTCTAATGATGTATTTCCTGAGGAATTGTTAGGTCTTCTACTAAATCGTGAAGTTTTGTTTTCAGTAGAACACATACGTGGTGTTATAACTATTTCAAATACACCATATAGAATGGACCCAATTAAGTTGCAGGAATTAGAGAAGAAACTACAAGGGAATATTTTTAAGGGGTTCATACACACTAGCGTTTCACCTTAGGGAGTACCTATTTATTTTTCAAAAAGAATGATGGATCAATGAGACACTACATTGATTATTGAGAACCTAACAAGATCACTATTAAGAAAAACATTAATCTTCCCCATAGTGATGACTTATTTGACCAACTACGTGGAGCTTAATAATTTTCCAAAATAGATCTTTTTTCAAGACTTCATTAATTAAGTGTAAAAAATGAGGATATACAAAATCCTATCACATAATTTTTCCCCTAATTTTTTGACCCAAACCATGATGTGTGAATATTTATTACTTAATATAATGTAAATATAAGTTATGTTAATATATATTATATTACCAAAATTATTTTTCTATATGATTGTTCCAAATATGATATGTTTCTTTACATTACCGGATTGACCTATGTGTGTGTGCCTATTATCTAACTTTCAAACAACCTTAAAAACATAAAATAAAAATAAATAAAAATTAAAAATAAAAACGTAAATATAAAAACACAGATTATTGCATATTTAGGTCAAACAACACTCTTCCTAATCCTTTTATCTATTTATAACTGTTGTAATTAGTTTCGTGAGGATATCATACAAGGTTTGAGTGGTGAGTGTGAGATTTGTTCCAAGTTCAAATTTTGAATGAAAAAACAGAAAAATAATAATAAACGAGGGGAGTGAGGAAATTTTCAGCATTGGGTTATATCTTGGTTTAGAGATTAATTTATGAATTTTGGGAATGCTTAAGTGAGTGGGTCTTTAAATTTGATTGGAATGGATGTAGGGCTGGTTCAGTGGATAAAATCATTTAAGAAGAATTTTTTTAAGGTAACCTATAACACCGTGATGTTTTAATGAAAATTTATCCTTAAATAATTTTCATTCTTCAGTAGCTCTCATTGCACACAATCATGATTTTAAACTAACCATGAGATTCCCTTATTATAAAATTACCATTATAGCCTAGTGATTAGGGTAGTGTGAATAATTATTACTAACTTCTGAAAATGCATTGTGAATTCATTGGCTATCAATTATTTATGAAAAATATAAATTAGATATTTGTATTTCTGAGTGAATTTATATTGGTAATGAAATTAATGAGATATATATGTTATATACTTAATAAAATATTTTTATTCATCCAGTGGATATTTTAATCATAGGGTGGGAATAAACAATATTTGTTGTATAAAACCTAGTTTTTTTTATAAAGGGTAATCTTAAACATTTGAAAGGAGAAACCATCTTAAATTAAGATTCTGACAAATTAACAATTTTTATATGACAAAATAAACATTTTATTTTAAAGAGGGATATAAAAATTTTCATTGGTTAAATTTATGATATTTTCTAACAACATTCATGTTTTGATGAATAGTAAACACACACTAAAATTTAAGTAAAAACAAATTTTTTCATCGAGATAATTTATATGGTGAGATTATAATATTGATTGGTTTTAAAGTATAAATAGAATATATTTTTTATCATTACATATAATATATTACATTATAATTAATTTTACTTTTAATTCATATGTAAAAACATTTCAATCGTTTTCCATGTTTTCCATTTTAAAAATACATGTCCCCTCATTCTGACAATGAGATTGATTTTAAATTTATTACATTAACATATTTATTTTGAATTATTAAAAATTTACTCCCTATTTGTAATCAGTAGATCCAAATTATGTTAATAGGCTACTCTTTTTTGGCATTATGAACAGTAACTTTGGTTATTATTTTTATTACCTTGGTTAAAGGTAAATCGGGTAATTAAAGGTAAAAATAATATTATAAAATTAACTCAACACCTATAAAAAATATTATTGGATGACTAAATTCTACCCATTAATATATTTTTTGAAATAGAATCACTTAATGGCCATTTATCTATTAATATGGTATAATTATAATAAAAAATAACGAATGTGTCAAAATTTCACAATTTCATTTTTTATAAGTATATTAATTTTAATATACAGATAACTAGAATATAATATTAACTATATATAGTATTTGTATATATAAAATAATAACCTACATCAAATAAATTTATTTAAAAATTTTAAATATTAAATAATTGCTATTAATGATCTCTCAATAGTGGTGTATAAATTATTTTATTAATAGAAATGTCAAATAATTTTTTTAATATTAAATTAAATATCAAAGTAACTAATTAGTTTATTGAATATTTTTGTTCTAATTTATCTTATATGTTTATTTTTATTAAAGTAAAATAAATAAATAGTGTCGAAATTGACACAATTGATATTTTATAAAAATAACAATTTATTAAATTATTTAAAATTCAAAAAAATTAAAAATTTACAAAGAGATAATTATAAGATCTAAAATTTCCTCAAATTTCCTTTAATGTAAAATGAACACCATATAAGATAATATTTATAATCATTAAATATTTAGCATTTTATTATATTAAATAAAATTAAAAAGAATAATTAAGTGTCAATTAAAAAGATATGGTCTAAATTGACAAAATAACATGTCCAAAATTTATTGGTTAGTGAGATTAAAACCCTATCTCATCGTATATTCAAAATTGATACATTTTGGATGATTTTGGGAGGGTTTTGATTTATTTATAAATTATTATTTATGGAGTTTCCAAAAGTGCTCCTCAACTCAATTATAAAAGGGAACCTACTCCTTCACCTATTAACCTCATTTTCAGACATCAAGCTTGGCCATCCCCATCCGTTTTTCCTTCTCAGCTTCCATATTTTCAATATATAGGGTCTCATCATCTTCAAATACCAACTCTAGTTCTCTAAGAAGAGATTTAGAGGAATCACTTCAAGGAAGAGGTAATCTCTTCTAACAATTCATTCAAACTTCTTTCTTCTTTTTCTTCCTCTTCATTAGTTTTTCCATTATAAAGTAATAACATCAATATCACTAATATACTAATATGTAATTATAAATATGGAACAACCATATTTTACCCTCTACCCATCCTACAAAAAAATAAATCATTGCGAGTGCGTACGTACGGCTTTCCATCTCCTTGTCGTGGTGTTATTTGTTTTTCACCACCACCTTACATGGATGGGTATAATGATGGAAATAATAACTATATATGATTATTATAACATGATACTAATTTTAAAATATCATACTCCATCCACTTCAATACCATTCAATAATTTTGGGAATGAAATCATCACTTGTGTGTACGTACAACCTACCACTTCCATGATGCAATGTGATTCATTCTACATTATCTCTATTTAACAATGATTATATACCTGAATTTAATGAATAATTATGATATATCTTATAATATTATCATTCTATAATTTATTTAACTATAACAGAAGAAGTGGAACATGAACTTATCAGACAAATCTTGCATAAGAACATAAATCAGTCAATATCTGAATAACGAGTGAGAATAAAATTTTTCTATCAAACTGATGATAATATATTCATATACGGTATCATAAAAAATCATTATGTTTCTGTAATAAGTTAGTAACATTATTTAAATCATTATATAGGTGGTTCGGAGACATTATATGTATATCGGACCTAAGGTAAGGGATAAATTTGAAAATCTAGTTTTTATCCACAATTGTTTATTCATAAGTATATACAAGGGTATATTTATCATCCACATCCATGTTTCCTAAATATGTATTTAAAAATATTCTTTATATCCTTATATAGTTGTTAAATGTCAATTTTACCCATTTTCAAATTTTTACTAAACGGTATGAATGGAATCTTTTGTCATTTTCGGTATGAGGTAATTTTTGACTTTTCCGAAAAAAGTACGAGAAGATTGTTTTCTTAACTTGTATGGTTTGATCGGATTTTTATGATTTCTGATTAGATTTTTTTTTAAGTTTATCCTATAAAATGAAAAGTTTATTTTCAAAACAAATGACTTCTTCTAAAATTTTGTGGTATTTTTAGGAAGGAAAATGTTTTTCAATAATAAGTGATATTTTACTTAGGATTTAATTCCATGAATTTCTCAATATTATTTTCCATATAAGATTCATGTCTTTCGTATTTCATTATTTCCATGAATCTTCCCCTACAATATTAAAATTTTATTTTCATATAAAAGGATTTCTTCTAAAATTTTGTGGTATTATGGGGAAGGAAAACATTTTTAGGAATAAATGATATTTTTCTCTGGAATTAATTTCAAGTTTTTTCTCAAAATTATTTTCCATCTAAGATGAAACTATTTAAATAGAGTGATATTTATAAACTTCTTGTAATATCAATTTATTTTCTATTATTTATCAAATCAATTTGTTTTATATGAATTATTATGGATTGATGTTTAGGAAACCCATTTTATTTTATCGGTTATGCTATTGTAAATGTTTTTATGTTTTTTGTGGAACACATAAGAATAGTTTTATTTTGATATGGGAGGGACCTATATCTCCCTCAAATACATTAGGTAAGGATTTATATCTCATTAGATATACCTGAATTGAACAGTAAGTAAATATGGTTGAGTAATACAAGATTGGAACAAGGAGTAAACTCGGTTCAGTAATGGACTTTATCCGCTATGAGGATCTTGGAAATGAACCTTTACTAATATAAAATAATTTTATATAATTATTTGGCTATGCCAAAAAAAATCATGTCTTATGTTATGAATTTTTTTATTAAATTTCACTTTTATGAATTGTCCCCTGACATGATATTATGATTTTTATATGGAGGATAGGATTTTCAAATCTTATGTTCTTAGGATTATATTATGATTGATATTTTTCTTTCATACCCTTACCGAGCATTTGAGCTCACCCTTTCATTTTTTTTCTTTTCACCATTTCATGAAGAAGGTTATTAAGTAAGATATATAAAAAAGGATTCTAGTTATGAAGAAATAACTAAGAGAAAATGTAGTTGTTTTATAAACCAGTTATTTAGGTTTCCCAGTTTCAAAAGACACTAAACCTATATTGTCCTGGCATAGTTTTTGTTATGTAATGTAATAAATATTCTTCAATGTTGAATTAAAATCTATAGGTAAAGTATGGAATGTTATATAACCTATATTTACAAGATATAATGTTGAAATAATATAATGAAATGGTTCTCACACACACACACAGAGAGTGAGGTCCATTATTTAATTTTAAAGTATTTTATCAAATTGGTATCATTCATCTCCTTCAATTTAATTTTGATACAAAAAATCAAACCTAAATTTCCATGATCAATGAGAATAACTCCTTGGTGTGGTTTCTGATTTGATCTCATCGCTATTATGAATAAATTTTCAGTGTCATATATTCATGAAGTTGGGTAATCTCTATGAATAGTTTTTGGAAATGTGGATTTTTTTCATTAGTGAAAATTTTTAGGTGTGGGGGTGTGATCGCACCATGATTCAATGTTTTATTTCACCCTTAAAAAACTGTATTAAAGTTATTTTGAATTGTAAATTACAATTATTAAATCAACATTAACTTCTTGTTTAATTAAATATTAAAAGGTTTATCACTTCTAAAAAGGTGAATTTCAGTTGTTTTAATGTATTCATTATTGTTGGAGGTGATTTAAAGGGCCCAAAATGATGTTGAAGAAAAATATGCCAAACTGTGCAAGATTCCAAGTACCCAGACACTAAAACTAAACTTTAAATCCAATTGGGATCAAATTTTGTAAGATTTTACAAAATTAGTTGTTTGAAAACTCTTATAAAGACAAAAAAGCACACTTTGTCCATTATATGGCCCAAAATAACTGATATATCCATGAAACAAAATCTGCACGATGTCAAAAGTTATGTTCTATATTTCATCCATATTTGGAACTATATATCATCAAATGATTCCAAAAAATTAGTGGATATATTCAAGAATTTTTTAAGATAACTTTGTTTTTCTACAATATGAGATAAATATTTATACCCACCCTAAACCATGGTTCATGTGGTTTCTAAAAATATGGGTGCCCAAAACTACTATCCACTGTACCAATAAAAGAGAACCTTAGACACCCCATTTTTAAGTTCAACTAGGAGAAAAAACTCCCTTATTTAGGATACCCAAGAGAATCCTCTCTTAATCCTAGAATCTCTAGAGACCCCTATTCTCATAGTTGGATCAAGGATTAAGGATAATTTCCACCTGAGCCTCCTCCTCCTCTTAATGGAAACGTAAATGGTGGATGTTCATTTTGAGGAGGCTACACACACTTAGGAGGGAGTTTTAGAACTTCTTCTCCTACTAGTTTTGTGTAATTTGTGTGTTTAATATTCCACATATGTTTTATCCTAACAAAATTCACCTGTAAATGCATTTCATTTGTATAACTAAGTGAAACATCTTTCATTTCAACAGCAATTAGATTTTGATTTCAAGTGGGAATCTTTGGTTTTTCCAATTGGAAAACACAAGAATCCTCTTTCTCTCCCACATACATGGGATATCAGTAAGATTTGGTATCCCTCACTCTACACATGAGGTCCAAATCATGAAAACATGATTCCTTTATCAAGGGTTGGTTCATTGTTCATTGGTTTAGGAGGCAAGAGGGGAGTCTATATCTTTACAACTCATCCAATGGATTCCATTAAACCATGTGAAATTTTCAGAATATCCAAGATGTGTGGTGAACATGAAATTACCTCCTTCTCTCATAATTCTAAAAATACCACCTTCCATTTTAAACTATTAAACTTATTAAGTAATTCATTTTATTTTTAAACTATTTTCAAAACCATCCCTTATTTTAGTCGTTTTACAAAAAATGCAAACATTGAACCCCCAACACTCCTTGAGAGAAGACCTAGGGTCTATACTAGATAATAAATCAATTTAAAAACATAATCATTTTGACAAGTCATGAAAATGTTGTTAATTGGATTAGGATTAAGGTATTATAGCCGGCCACTCATCGTCTAATGAACATGAAAATTGGATAAGTGAATGTTATAGGCTACCAGTTCTCTACGGTAGTGGCAGAGTAAAAGTAAATCATTGTCGAGGACATTCCAAGATTACCACCCCACCATGATCTATAATTTTTCATTTAATTGAACCTTGGGATGGACATGAAATCTATTCCATCATAGAAAATGGATGTATAAGAGGTTCATGAGTTTAAGGACAAGATGGATGACTTATAGAAGATAGGATTTGTGAGACCTAGTGTTTCCCCTATGCAACCCCATTGTTATTCACCAAGAATATGGATGGTATATTGAGGTTATGTGTGGAATATCAGTGATCGAACCGGGGGACCATGAAGAATAATTATAAACTAATGATTATCAAATACCTCTTTTACAATTTGAGAGGGGCTTGATGGTTCTCAAAGATTGATATGAGATTAGGAAATCCACAACTATGATTATAGGATAAGGATATACTGAAGATGACATTCATATTTCACTATGGTCACTATGAGTACTTGTTGATTCTCTTCATCATGATAAATCCCCCAAAAATTATCACGGAACTCATGAATCAGATCATTCATCCATTCTTGTACCAATTTTTTGAGGTATTAATCTGTGATATCATTGTGTGCTCAACATCCAAAGACGAGCGCATGAAGAAGATAAGGATAGTATTGGACATACATAGAGAGAACCTTATTTATGTGAATATATTAAAGTGTTAGTTATGGATTCAATAGGTCCACTTCATGGACATGTCATCTCAGTGGTATGAGTAGCGATGGACCTGTAAAAGGATGAGACCGTGCTTTCTTGGTATCCACACAAGATTGTTACTGAGGGGCATATTTCCCTTGGGTAGGCTAGGTACAATTGTAGTTTTGTACCTAATTTACCCAAATTATCATCCCCATGAAAGGGTTGACCTGAAAGGGGTAGCCTTTCATGTAGATTAAAAGGTTCCATTGGTGCTGTCACGGGTCAAGGTAGTGGTTAATATGTACTCTCATCTTGAGATTTCTAGAGGAGGGCATCAAATACGTAGTGTTCTGTGATGCATCAGGGATCATTCTTGGGTGCTCTTTGATGAAGAGGTTGGTAGTGATTTATTATTATTCACGTCAGGTGAGACTTCATTAGAAGATCTATAAAACCCAGGATTATAATAACCCTAGCCTTTTACACATATTATTACATGATATTATTCATAATTAACCATCAAATACAAACCTAAGGTCATAAAGTCTAGTGTATTGGAATGATTATGTACATAATGCTAGAAAAAAGGAAATATAATAAAACTAAATTATATTAATCAACCATAATTAGATCTTAACTTATTTGGATCTCTTACATCAACATAGGATAACATGAGGAACACATAGACAAAAAGGGTGAGTTAAAAAGCCCAGTAAGGGAATAAAAAAAGAAAGAAATCGTAGCACATTGGTTAGATGACATAACACAATTACATTAAAATGAATATAACATGAATAAACATATATAATCATAACATATAAAGCATGAGATCATATAATTATGGAATAATAAGAATTTGGAAGAAACTTATATCAACAAAGAAACATGATTCAAGGTTAACTACCAATACTATATCACATTGTGGACATAGTTCCACAAAGGAATCAGGTTTACTCCCTATCCCAACATGATGTCTCATGATACTAAACATTACCCAATGAATTTTAGTGTTATCTAGGTGCACCCATCATAACATGTTCATTAATATGTTTTCTATAAGAAGAATAAAAAAGGAAAAAACACAAGGGTTTCCCATGGAATAAAATGGGTATCACAATTATATCAAAAGGGATAAAAAATGGTAGTAGCATAAATTTGTCTATGAAAGACTATATTTAAATTATAAAATTACATTTATAAGTAATATAGGTATATATAATGATAATTGATGTCAAACTGGAGTGAAAACATGTATAGAATTGTTGATGAAAGTTTAAAAATGAGCCACATTAGTGCAGTTTAGGTAAAAAATAGAGTATTTGAAGAATAAAAAATCATAATAGTTTGTATAAATACTAGAAATGATCAAATAAAGTTTTTTATGATAAAAATAGTGATTTTAGGAAAATATTGGTGGCTTAAAATATATTGTGGAGTGTACTTGAAAATGGGTATTAAATAGGGAAGTTCCCTTTAATCGGGTTAGCTTATCAAGAGGAATTGAAAATGGATCCTTATAAAAAATGTATCTCCACATCAAAGAAAGAAGAATTGATCTAGTTACATTTTTTTGGAACATACACACAAAATGTATTAGGAGTACAGGTCACGACCCAACCCAAACTGGGGCTCGAGTCCTAACTATGCCAAGCCCGCCTCTATAGGATATGGGTGGAAAAAAGCAGTGAAGTGGAAACAAAACACAATGAGCCATTTGACTAAGTAAATGTACACAAACAAACAATCAACTCAATGAAAAAGTGCAGAGGGAAGGAAATAAAATATGAAACACTATTATAAATTAAAAAAATATGCATAGACCTCTAAAAATTATAATGTTTATTGGTGTAATCTGAAACGAAAACGATAAGAATACATTACCACCCAAAAATTTGTCCCAACCTAACCAAACTATAAATTAGTAAATAACTAAGGGTCTAGATCTTGTATCCTATTCTATGACCATCGTACATGGTCCATGATTTTGGTATCCCTACACTTTTTTGATTTTATGGATGACCTATCCACCATTTGAAAAAGACACGAGACATGTTGGGAAAATTGCATATAGGGGTGAGTATATACATACCCAGTAGAATGACCCAAAAGGAGACATGAATAGTATAAGATAAAAATGAAGAGAAAAGTAGTATATAGAATAAGGTACAGTAAAAGAGAATAGCTCAAACCCACAAAATAGTGAAAGTAAACTCATCCAAACATAAGGATCTCAAAACTGTGACTAGATGAACTTCTTATAGAGTCTTAACCACATATAGTAGGAGAGTAGACTCGTCCATCCTTGAAAATCTAGACATAGAAATCACCATTACGGGAAAAAGGGGTTTTTGCGATGGGAATAAATTTCATCGCAAATAACCAGTTATTTGCGACGGGAAAATCTCACCCGTCGCAAAAGGCTTGGCACGCAAAGCGCGCCAAACCGCGGGAAAGTTATTTGCGACGGGTGGTTACCACCCGTCGCAAATAACCGGCGGCAGTAAAAACTATTTTCGACGGGAATATACCCCCAATCGCAAATAGTATGTCGGCAGGTTAATATTTGCGACGGGACCCGTCGCAAATAACTATTTAACCGTTGACCGTGATAAATGCGGGCTCAAGTATTTGCAACGGGTCCCGTCGCAAATACTCCCGTCGAAAATAATCTAACCTATAAATACCCCCACCCGTTTTTTCCATTCATTCTCAACTTCTCTCAAAACTCTATTTTTAGAGTTCACAGTTTCTTAAGTTTAATTTTTATTTCTAGATTTGATATTGATGTCTTCAACAATTATCGGAGATCAACCTCAGATCAATTTTAAAGGTATTTATTTTCTTTTTTATTTAATATTTAATTTAAATTTTTATTAGTTTTATTTATTTTTAATTAGTTGTAATTTAATTGTGTTTATATTGTTTTGTTATTTAATAAATTTAAATTATTAGTATTAATTGTTCATAGTTAATGGTAATTAGTAGTAATTAATAATAATTAGAAATAATTAATAATAAAAAGGAATAATTAATAATAAATAGGAATAAACCTCCCCCATGCGCGCATTAACCTTTACAACTAATCCATTTCATTTTTTATACATTTAATGATCTATCTATATATATATAGTTATATTTAAGTGTATATTAATATAGATTTATATTAATATAAATATATTTGGTTATATAATTATATATATATATATTTATTCGTATATTAATATATATTTATTCTATATATATATATATGTGTAGTTATAAGTTTTTATTCGTATATTTATTTGTATATTAATTAATATATATTTATAAGCTTATTTTTAAATAAATGTATAAAATATGGGTTTTTATGTATATGTATAAATAAATAAATAAATATATAAATAAATACATATATACAATAGATACACACACACACACACACACATATATATATGTATAGTTATGAATGAATACAGAGGAATGAGGGGGTGAAAATCCATCGAGAATGTTAAAACGGCTATAACTTCTAATCCGTAAGTCCGTTACAACTCCACAACTAGTCAAATCGAAGAACATGAAACAATATTCGATATGGTATGCGGTACAGGCCAAACGGACATCCGGATCGGATGTTATAGCCATTTTAATATTTAAACGACCATAACTTCTAATCCAGAAGTCCGTTTCAGCTCCACAATCAGTCAAATCGAAGAACATGAAATGATCTTCGATATGATATATGGTAGAGGTTTATCAGACATCGGGAGCAGAAGTTATAGCTGTTTAAACGGTGAAAAACCAGGGTACCCCGACTAAAAACTCAGTTTCGGAAGCCTTCTGGGCCTTTTTAGGCCTTGAAACAACCTTGTATGGGTTCCACCGATCCATAGAGCTGTAGAGCTCATCGCAGGGTTCGATTTGATATGTTGTGGAGCTCAAACGGAGTCCCGGATCTAAAGTTATGGCCGTTTGAAGTTTGGGTTTCATTTTTAACTTATTTTCCATGTTTCATTAATTTTTTTATTTTTTTTATATTCAAAGAGTTATTAAATGACTATTAATTGATAAAAATTACATAATTACTAATTAAAAATATTTTTTAATTTATTTTATAAGCCTCTTTTACTGAACATCTTATACATTCATATTTGATTTTCATTCTTCCTTTCTAAAACATATTTAAAAAATAAATATTATATTTATATCAATATAAATAGGTATATTGATTAATATAATAATAAATAAATATTTAATTTTTTTTAATTTTTTTTATTATTATTTGTGACGGGCCCGTCGCAAAAGATTTTTTTAAGAAAACCAAAAACCTATTTGCAACTGGCCAATTTCCCGTCGTAAATAAGTGTTTTTGCGACGGGCCCGTCGCAAAAATAATTAGTTGCGACGGCGTTTTCTGCAACGGGCGATTTGCGACGGGGCCCCGTCGCAAATATCTATATTCCCCGTAGTGCACGTGGCATACCCCACGGGTCTTTTACCCTACTAGAAGGACAGTAACCAAACCCCATGGAGTGGGTATTGAAGAATGATATGTGTGTGTGTGTGTGAATATATCCCTGTGTGTGTGTGTGTTGTAGTTCTCAGTAAAAGACATCCAAATGAAAGAGTAAGGGGTCCTCTATCTCACATCGCTTCCCAAGAAGAAGAGTCACCAATAGTTTCATGGTAAATCCATCTATGAATCCCAAAAACTCATGTGTTTTCCTAGGACACACAAGTTTAAATGAATAAATCACCACATCATGGTAATATCTTATTTGGGTGGCACTAACTCATCCACACAGTATTGGGACAATTCACAAGAATGGGTCTCATTGATTAAAGTGTCCCTATTTCTTGTGAGCCCAAGGGAACATCAAACCATGCCTTTTCATTGTGCCACATAGTCAAGGGGTTACAAGTATTTGGAACGGATCTCTTTCGCTAGTACATCTGGAGGGCCATACTGTATTAGTCACTAAGGAACTCCACTTCCCTATCCTACTAGAGGGTTGAACATGGGAGGGTCACTAGGGAGCGATAATGCCCAGTCCTACTGGAGGTTATGCTTGGTGAGTAGTTTGGGGAACACCACTATCCACCCCTACTGGAGGGTAATCCAAGAACATCACGGAACTCCATTTCCTAGTACTATGAGATGGTAAGTTAGAAAGAACATTAGGGAATTACACTACCCAGACATAATATATTGTAAGCCTGAAATTTCCATCAGGTAATGAAACTGCCCAGCCCTGATGGTGGGTAATACCATAAATTCTCAGATGATTTTCTATGATTGTTTCATTCATCTGGTTTCACCTCAACTCATCCCCAACATAGAACATTTAACATCTTATCTCAAAAGCCTCTTTGAAGGGAAACATCACATTAAATATGAAAAACACTCAGGATAGGAATCTTATGGACCCACAAAGGAGTTCAGAAGATGAATTAATGGATATTCGAATATCACTCAAAAGGGCTCAGGTAGTACATAGAGTGTGAGGGGAACCACATTGTGTGTGGTCCCTCTTCACTATTTAGTTGTTTATTTGGTCGATACATGGGTCTTGTCAGTGTAAGGGGTACATACTGTGTAGGTTAACTACATGGTGTGTCCCACCTTTCTGTGGACCAGGAAATGTCTGTTGGTCATGTCCATGTACTCGGTCCCCATGTCCATGTGAATTAGTACATGGTGTGTGCGTTCATATTTGATTATGCTCATGTGGCCAAACTGTGTCAGTGTACTCTGTACATGGAATATATCTATCTGTGTAGTCTGTCACATGGCTCATTAACATGAGAATGTATTACACAGAGTATCAAGGAAGTAAAAATCGTTCTATCCTTATGGGTTTCCAAAACCTAGAGCCTCCACAATAAATGAGTGACACGTTGTGTACTCATCATCCTAAATGGGGTGTAGTTCGGATGTTTTTCAAAAAAACTAGGTTTATCGATGTAGCCTTTACATTTCATGTCTGTTCAAACTCCAAAAATCCCAAATAATTTCATCTTATATCTCATATATTTGACCAAGATTTATGCTCACAGGCTATCGTTCACCAAAAAACAGCTCCAGTGAAGATTCGGAAAACCCTCATTCATTCTTATTGCCACTTTGGCTTCCACCCTTGACAATCTAACCTCAACACATTGATTTGTTCTTCCTCATCCCCCAAGATTGTCAGATATATACTTGATTTAGTATTCTACTATCTTTTCATCAATCCACCATGAATCCAAGAACCAGATCAAGCTTGGGTTGGCCGGCAACTGTGGAATATGGAATGTTGGGGTTCTATTAGTGAAGAACTTGAATAATAGTGTATGAAATGCACAAGATTTTTTTTTACTATATTTGGAAAAGAATTATTGTCCAATAGTAAAGAACATGCAATTCAGGTTACAGGAAAACTAGTGAAATAATGTTTCAATACTCAATATCATGCAATGGTTTGAATATAGGGGAATATATCAGAGAATGATGTTCGATCTGCTCAAAAATTTAATAAAAAGGGGGAAATACCCACTGAAGAGTCCTACATATTTTTTTGGATTTTTATTTGTTGAATAATTTATTGGTAAATGGGGGAGGAGTAAATGTTGCCTTTCTTGTGCTTCGATCCTCCTTGAATCACAGTTTTATCATTCATCATAAGAATTATCCAAAGGAGGAAGATACTATCTCTAGTGAATCCCATGAATTATGAGGAATACACCAGCCAAATCCCAATGATGAACTATTTATAAACATTTAATTATTTCAATATTTAATCACTCAATCAATAAATTAATTCACTTAATGAACCTCAAATGAGAAAGGGGTCTGAACGTCTTGTACCGACTCGTTTTATGTCGCATATAGGGTAAACACTATGTTATGAACCAAATTGTGGTCTCAAATTTCATATCTGATCAATAGTTTAAGACTTATCTTATTTCCTTAATTAACCATGAGTAGGTAGTATCGAATATAGTTAGTATTTTTATAAAATTAATTTCGGGTACACCGGGCCATAGAATCACACATTTTCTCATCACCTAACTTGGGAAATATATTTTGAAGTATTTTAATGTTTTAAAAGGAAAAACTGTATCTATATATCATTCCCTATTTCAATTTTTTATCCATGAAAAGAAATAACTAAGAAAACAACTCTGGATATTGATCTTGCATCTTTCATTCCCACTCTAAGGAACTCTCTTGCAAATTTTTATTCTTTCACAATATGTGATCCAAAGGGATGGTTTGTCTTCTCAATTTATTCTCTTATCACTCCTCGATCGCCACCAGGTTCTCTAGAATGTTTTATCCATCCCCGATGTCTAGCTGTCCCTAGAAAATAATGTGTTTAAGTTCATTCATGTATTTCCATAGCTACGACACATGGAAGATTTCATGCACTCTCTCTATCTATGGGGTAGAGGGAGGGGTTACAAAACCTTGTCATCCCTCTGCATGATCTCAAATGGCCCGATAAACCTCGAGGATACCTTGACTCTATGGTCGAACCTCCACATTACTCGTTGTGTGGAGACTCTCAAGAAGACATGCCCTCTCTACTCAAACTCCAATGGTATATGATAGAGAAATTTATAGGATTTATATCTAATCAAGGCCATCTTCATCCATTCATGGAAGACATACACATTATCTATTGTCAGCTGCACCAACACGTGGCCCATGAGGGATGACTCTTCAATCTCCATCTAGCACAAGGGTGACCTATAGGGTATCATGTATAGGGCCTCAAAATTTTCCATGTCAATGAAATAGTGGTAAGTATTGTTGTACGAAAACTGTACAAAGGGAAGGTGATCCTCTTAGCTTCAGCTAAAATATAACCCACAAGCCCTTAGCATATCCTCTAGCACTGGGATAATACACTCAGTCTGCCCATCGGTTTGGGGGTTAAAGGTTGTACTCATCTAAAACTATGTCCTGAATTCCTCTTTCATTCCACTCTAAAATTATGAAGTAAATATAATGTAATGATATATATAATCGTTGAGGGTACATCATGAAGGAAGATGATATCCCATACGTACCACTACCCCACAATCTCTACCGAACTCTACTCCCTGATAGCAAGGAAGTGAACTGACTTTGTGAGTCGATCTACTATCACTGAAGTGTTTCCATGGAAATTCACTATGCATGGAAGACATGTGATGAATTCCAAGGATATGGAATCCCATATCCACTCCAATATCTCAAGGGGTTGAAAGAATCCTTTCTGAACATGGTGCTCAGCTTTCACCAGTATACTGGTGAGGCACCTTGAGATAAACTCATATGTGCTTCATCCAATTCTATACCACCAAAACTGCTATTAAAAGTATCTTTACATCATCCCCACCCTGAGATATATAGATAAGGGATACGTGTGAAAATCCCAGATCACATATTCCCACATACCAACTGGAACCACAGTTCACCCCTAGAATATGATCTCAAGATTAAATCCTTAAGAATATCCATCTGGTGCATTGCCTAAGGATATTTGATCATGTAGAACCTCACAGTTTATGTCATACAATTGGGACTCTCTCACATCCTTCATGAGAAAAGGATTCAATATAATCAAATAAAGAAAAGTTGTAACCTCCTTCTCCAACAGGGCCACCTACAGGGAAGATAACTGCTCTATAGTTTCCTTCACTAAGAAAGACTATGAATTTCTACTAAGGTAATATTCTACGACATTTCCCTTTTGTGGATTTTAGAACATATCGAAGTCATTGACCTACAGGAACTCCAACCAGCATCGTTGTCTTTGATTTGTGTCTCTCTGAGTGATGTAGTACCAAAGACTTTGGTGGTATAAGTATACAACAATGTTCTCTCCCAGAAGGTAGTATCTCCACATCCTTTGGGCGAAGACTGGCATTGGTAGCTCTAGTTCAGAAGTCACATAGTTATTCTTGTAGGGTCTCAACTGCCTTGAACCATATTCCATTATTTCCTATTTTTAAATCAACATGAAACTAAGCCCATCTCTTAAGTCATCTCAATACACTACAAACTCATCTCCTTCATCTAGTAGTCTCAACACTGGATCACTTGTCAGCCTCTGTCTCAACTCCTCAAAGGCCTTATAACACTGTTTATACCAGGTAAATGGAAATTCCTTCTGTATCAAGGTAGTCAAATGTGTTGTTATTTGTAGAAGTCTTCCTCAAATCTCATGTAGTATCCTCCAAACCAAGAAAACATCGAACCTCTAACACATTCTTAGGTGGCTCCCAAGAAAGAACTTCTTCGATATTTTATGGATCCACAGAAAAACCTTGTTTACAATAGAGATTCTTCAATAAGTTAACCTCATGTATATATACCTCGAACTTCAAGTGATTTCCATAAATCTAGTTCTCTCAAAGTAAATCAAGAACCATCCTCAAGTTCTCTAAATACTCCTCTATTATATAGTAGATGATTTTTTCAGTGAATTAAACAAAAAATTGGTCTAAGTATAGCTAGAATATATGGTCCATCAAATCCACAAATATGGTGGGGGAATTTGTCACACCAAAGTGAATCTCTAGGAACTCATAGTGTCTATAGCGACATTGGAAATCCAAACATTGTAATATGAGCCTTGCGAACTAGAAACTCATGGTAGCCATACCAGATATCGATCTTGGAGCACTATTTCACACCTCATAACTAATCAAATAGGTCATCAATCCACGACAAGTGGTAATTTTACTTCATCATGTTCTAGTTTAGGTGAAGATAATCAACGCAAAGGCCACGCTCCCATCATGATTTTTTACAAATAGAATTAGGGTCACCCAGGGGGGACACACTGGGTCTAATGAATCTTTTCTCATGAAGGTCCTCCAACTGCTACCATATCAGTTGGAGATCAATAGGTTCCTTGACATATTTCACAGAATATATCAGGGTCATCCTCGGTTTCATGTCTATGAAAAATGCATTCTCCTGCCTTAGAGGTAGTCCCAGAACTTCATTGGGGAAGACGTATATATAGTTCTCCACAACTAAAGGAACCTAGATTCCTGAAGAGTGTACTTCACCAAGGGTTACTCTTTCTAAATGATGGTTAATAAATAGTAGTCTCATTCTCATAGCATATTCTTGTCCTTCTATGTGGTCTCTCTGCCCAAAAAAGGTGAACATCATCCCCTCAGCGAGTATGCATCTAACTAGTCTGCAGTGGAAGTCGATCTGGGATCGAACCAGGGGAATGTAGGTTCCAGGCGCAACAGAAGATCGTGGTTTGGTGTTCCCATTTGGATTTTTTTATTAGTAATGATCAATCCAGGATCAATACGATGATAAAATCCAGACTCCACGGATCGAATCATAGAAATAGACAATGAAGAAGAATAGTCTAGGAACCATAAAGGGGGATCATCATATGTTGGTTATAATTAATTTAATTAATTGAAAATAATTATCTTATTGGAATTCTTTCTCCATTTATGTCTCCAGTCATGATTTGATGTGATCCATCATTGCGTCATAGAATCCAAGTATAGGATTCCTCTATTGGTGATCCACACGTGCTCCACATATCTCTGGACGTCGCCGAAGGAATCTCCGGGTGCTAGTGTGGAGAATCCTTTTCTTGCATTTTCCGCCTTAGTTCGCCTTTGTTTCCTCTAAAATTGGGGATGATCTCTTTGATTTAAGATTCAAACATTACAATCAGGTTCTAATGGTTTTTTTAATAGAACCAGAAACATCTAATGATTCCATATCCATTTGGACCTACTTTCCAAAGGTAGGTTCTCATTAGTTGTGAACTGATGAGACTTAGGAATTTGTATTGGTGGAGAGGATTGGTGTTCAAACTCGTCAAACCTTTTTTATGGGAATTATTGTCTACTCTGGGACTATCTTTATAGATTTTAGTTATTTTCATGAATCCTTATTACATTACCAAGTATAAAATGATCTTTTCTTTAGATATGACAATCAATGATTAAATATGTAGGAAATTTAGAGAATATTTTATATGTATTCGAGGTTCTTCATCGATAGAGAATCGTCTATATTTGTTAGAGATTCTTGGTAAATGATACTTCAATAAATAAAAGTCTCTTGGTCATTATGATGACCATACTGGTTTTAAAGCCACTCTGTGGGGCACTAAAAGTTTATTGTCATTCAGAAGGACATGGATAATTTCAAAGTTGGGATCGTACCCGCAGATGGTCTACCTACGTATCCTTTATTTAGAAAAGGAATCTGAACCCACATAGTTTTAGTAAGGGAATATGATGTTTATGTATGACTGATGGCTCAATGAAAATATGTCATAATTACTTTTACACTCGAAGCTTATGTGAGTCATGTTCGGTATGAGAAACAAGAGGTATTGGTAAAACCATAAAATTGTTCCATGAAATATGCATTCATAAGAAATGATGTGGGGCTTATGTATGTATGACTGCCCAAATAGATAGAGATTGAGACTTATTTCAAAGAAGAATTTTAGGAATATGGTACATAAAGTTATATGTACTTTATGGAGATTTGGATATTCTAACTTGGGGATTATTCCTGAGGAAGATGCCCAAATTAGGAGGGGACTTATAAATGGGTTTTAATCCTGAGAAGGAAACCCAGATTAAAAATTAGATTAATACGGGTTAAGAGAAATTAAGACTGGGGCTTACTCCTAAGTAGGAGGCCCAGGTTAGAGGAATTTTAAGATTGGGGTTTATTCTTGAAAAGGAATCCCAGGATAAGGGAATTTTAGAATTAAGGGACTTAGGGATTACTCCTAAAAAGGATTCCCATATTTGAGACTGGGGCTTACTTCTGAAAAGGAAGCCCAGATTTGAGAAATTATGGTTGGGGCTTATTCCTGAAAATGATGATTAAATTTTGGGAACTTTGATACTGGGGCTTACTCCTAAGGAGGATGTCCACATTAGGGGACTTGGGGCTTACTCCTATGGAGGATTCCAAAATTAATGAGGACTTGGGGCTTACTCATAAGGAGGATGGCCAAATTAATGAGAATTTGGACTGGGGCTTACTCCTAAAAAAGGAGTCCCAAGTTAAGGATTCTATCATCTTAAAGGATGAGGTTGAATTAATGAACTCTCTAACCTTAGTGATGTGAAGATGTGTAAATCACTTGGTTTTGAGAGATGTTCCATAGAATTTCTTTTAGATATGGAAGCCAATAAAGAAATCATGCCATGAATGGATTTGGAGAGAATACAAAAGGCTTAATCTTGAAGAGGAGAGGTGGATAGGTATAGGAGGGGTGAAATAACCAGAAGGGGCGCCCAAAAAGATAGGGGAGTGCATGTCCTGGTGGGCGTGCAAGTACTGCATGGGCACGCAAGTCCTGGTCGCGCATGTATACCTATGCGGCACATAGATACTTGTGAGACTTTTGACCATTGGGGTAATACTTGGGCGATACTTGGTTCAATCCCTTAGTACTACCCTAGGGGTTTCCAGAAGGGTGGCGCGCAACTTCTAGTGAAGGAGAAAGGCGGCGCGCAAGTGTGGCCATTTCCCTTACGGGTTGGCCACTCAAGCACACAAGTGTTGATGAGTTTCAACACTTAGTCCTTCCACTCACACTTTAGATCTTCCGCTCTAGGTAAGAATTTACCTTAGAAGTGTTCGGAAGCATTGAGAAGTGACTAGGGCACCGGGAGATCAAATATGAGGTTCCGGAATTTTTCATCCCCGAAATGGGGGGTACACAGGGGTATTTATAGGCTGGAGAGACCCTGGGAGAAATTTCAAAGAGGGTGTGCAAGTCACCTTCACGACCACTGGGCGGCGCGCAGGTATACTTGCGCGACCTTGGTGGAACTTGTGCGACCCATGTTCATTTCAATCTTGGTTCATTCCTTTGTCAATTTTTTATGTTTTGTCAAAGGTTTAATCAATTTTGGGTTCGAGGTATTTCTCCTTTCATTCATTTAGACTTTGTGACGGATAGGAGCATCAACAAAAGCCCCCCCTCAGAGTTGGATCCAGAGAGAAAAGAGGATTTGACTCTGAGGTAAAGGTGAAAACCCAAGGATTCTGGCAGTTTAAAGTCATGCATGTGGGACCTGAAAAGGATAATGTTTATGTTCGAAATAGTTTTAACCGAACAAATTAAAATGGACTCAATTCCTTGAAAATATGTCTGAAAATTTATTTCCACACTCGAGTATGAGGGAAAATGTGTAAACTATGACTTAAGAAATTTGGAATCTGAGTGATGACATGAAAAAGGGATAAAAGGCATTAGAAGAAGTCATTCCCAAGAATGATGTTACCATTATTTAACAAACTTGTTAGGGGGGTTGAATTATGCAGGGCCACCTAAGGGCATTGGCTACATAGTCAAATAATAGCATCTTTTGGCTGACAGGTCTGTTATGTAGACTACTTATGCAGGGCCTCCTAAGGGAATGTGCTGCATAGTCAGGAAAAAGAACTCTCAGAAATTTACTTTTCTACTACAAAAAATCCAATGAAAGTTTACAGAGATTCAAATTTTCCAAAGTGTAGAGCTTTTTGTATGGAAATTTCTACTTGAATATGGAGAAGATATTTCCAAACAAGATTGTCTAAGAACTGGATGAATGTCACTACTACGGAGGTATGACCCAAGTGCAGGGAAAGAAAATATAAACAATAGACTTGAATACTTTCAGATCATAAAAAATATTATCAATGGAATATATAAAGGATGGAAATTTTTGTGGATCCATACATATTGTTGTTAAGACAACTAAGAAAAAAATGAGGTTTTTGTCCTAAGAATAAAGTTACCATTATTTAACAAACCCATTAGGGGGTTGAATTATACAGAGCCATATAAGGGAATTGGCTACATAGTCAAATAATAGAATCTTTTGGATGACAGGTTTGTTATGTAGACTGTTTATGCAAGGTCTCCTAAGGACACGCACTTCATGGTCAGGCAAAAAAATTCTCAAAATTTAGACATTTTGTGATTAGAAGTCAGGAAAAGGGTTTTTAAGATCTCAAAATATTTAAGGTTGGGATTAAGACACATAAAAATGGGTATTGTTCAATGTATGTAAAGATAAATAGATCAATGCTAAGCATAATCACGTTGTGATTGGGTCCTAAATTGAAATATTGGACTTCACTACGTATCACATAAGGATGGGAATCAAGCCATACATAGTTATTGAAATACAGTTTAATGTCATGTGAGACAAGAGTATGGGAGATCTTAGTTTAGGGTCATAGAGCTCATACCATTATAAGAAAAACACAGTATGTGTTTTCATGGGGGCTTTTCAGCCAGGGGACTGAAAGTGGAATTTGGGGTTAGGCCCAAAGACTTGGGGCTTGATTCGAGGGACACTCGAATGTTCCTACATATCCCATAAGGATGGGAATCAAGACCAGGTAGTTCTAGAAATACCCTCTGTACAGATATGGTTCGTACATGTGAAGGGTAAAAGGGAACTTTAGTGCAATGATGGTTTAACCCAAGATAAAAGGTTCGGGCATTTCTATGTATGCACGTAGTCTTTGGAACGTAACATGATTTGAAATCAATGTGAATAATGATTCCCTCTCGGGTGAGGGTATTAGAGAATATTGTAGTTTACTGTCATATAGGAAAAAAATTGTTGTACAGTCTAACGTCATATAGCAAGGACGAACATGAACCAATGTAAAGATATTGATTCTAGGGGCGGTTTCATGAATCAACATCATATGAGATGGAGGTGAACCGATGTCAAGAGATTGGATTTGAGCTCGAACCTCAGGAGGTTGCCTACATACCCATCCTGGAAGGCATGGATAAAAGTCCACGTAGTTCAATTAAAGAATGAATTAGCGATAAAGATGTTCTTAGGGACAACGACCTAAAAATGGTGTTATGACTTACACGTGTTTAGCGGCCCAGAGAGGGTGTTATGGTGAAGTTTTCTCTAAGCTCACGTGAGTCATACTCGATGTGAGAAACAAGAGGTAGCAACAACCTTAACGATGCACAGTTTAATGTCATGTAAGACATATGAAGGGACTATGTAGTTTAAATTCTTGCAGTTAGGAATATTGGTGCTGCACAGTTTAGTGTCATGTAGCAGGGACAAAATACAGTTTAACGTCATGTAAGATGTATTAAGATATTTTTGTTCAGTTTAACATCAAGTAGTTAAGACGATGAGGACAATATAGTCTAATGTCATGTTAGACAAAAAAGGGGGACTCTACAGTTAAATTTCATGAAGTAAGGACAAAAGAGGACACAGTTTAACGTCATGTTGGACGTATTAGGGACTTTTTCACAATTTAATGTCATGTTGGATGAAAAATTGATGATACAGTTTAGCGTCATGTTGGACGATGGTGCGAATAGTTTAAGGTCATATGCATGGAAAATTGATGTATAGTTTAACTTTGTATAGGACGATGAAAGGGACACAGTTTAACGTCATGTTAAATGAAATTGAAAATAGTTTAAGGTCATACACATGGACCATATATGGTGCAGTTTAACGTCTTCTGGGATGAAATTAATACAAATAGTTTATGGTCATATGCATGGATCGTAGATGTATTTTGTTTTTATAGAAAATATTTCTTCAGAAATATAGCATTGGTTGGAGTAGTGATGAGTTCTCCATCCATTGAGATTAAATAATAAGATCCATTGGAGTAGACCTTGTGTATTGAATAAGTTCCTTCCCATTTTGGTTCAATATTGGGAGGTTTCTTTCCTAGTATCATTAGAGTTCTGAGAACTAATACCAATTCTCCCTGAACGAATGAACGAAGACGAACTTTTTTGATGAAAGCTCATGCTGTTCGATTCTGATAGACTTTCAAATGGTGAATGGTGTACAATCTTTTCTCATCTAACGTTTCCAATTCGATCAATTGCTTTTGAGATTGTTCATTTGTAGATGACTGATCACAAATGGATACTCTGAGTGAGGGTAATTGAACCTCAATTGGCAAGACTGCTTCTGTTCCATATACTAGTGAATATGGAGTTGACCGCGATGCAGTGCGGGTGGTGGTCCGATAATCCCATAAAACATGAAAGAGTTTATCAGGCCATGACCTCTTGTCTTTAACCACCATCTTTTGCAGTATGTTTGAAATATTCTTATTGAAGGCTTCTATCTGGCCATTGGCCGCTGCATGATACGGAGATGAATGGTGTGATTTGATGTTGTATTCTTGATACAACTTCTTCATCTCAGATAAACAGAAGTTGGTTCCATTGTCCGTCAATATGGTACGAGGGACACCAAATCTGGTAATGATGTTAGACTTGATGAAGCTAACAATGCATTTAGAAATAACTTCTCTGAGAGGTATTTCTTCTGCCCATTTGGAAAAGAATTCAGTAGAAGTAAGAACATACTTAAACTTCTTGGTTGTAGCTTAAGGATACAGTCCCACCACATCAATTCCCCATGTGGCAAACAACCACGAGAATATAGCTGTATAAGCAACTCGGGGGGTTGATGAATGAAGTTGGAATGTACATGGAAGGAATGACACTTCATTGTGAAATCAACACAATATTGTATCATTGAAGGCCAAAATTATCAAGGCCTTCAAATTTGATCAGACAGTCTGTGTCCAGACTGGTGGGCACCACAGACTCCTGCAGGCACTTCTTTCATGACAGCCATTGTCTCTTCACCATCAATGCACCTGAAGTGAACTCCATCAAAACCATGCTTGAAGAGAATTTTCTCTATGTGATCTGGGCCATCATAAAGAGTAAAATTGACCACACATCTCTGGAAATGTTCTTTAGCGGCTCTATTAGGTGGAAGTATTACATTTTGAAGGTATTCCCTAATAGGTGGAATCCATCCTGTAGTATGACCATATGGTTCAGGAATGGGACTAATTTCATTGATTTCCTCTATTCTGATTTGAACATAAGGTGAAATTGTACGATGGTGGGCAATACTGATGGTTGTCTTGTCCCGATTTGGATCTGCCCGAGATATGGCTATATTTGCCCGTGCATCAGCTTGGGAATTTTGTGACCGTGGGACATAACAAAATGTCGGTTCCGAAGGGAATTCCGCCATTAATTCTCTGACGTAATCATACAAAGGGATTAGTTCTTCTTTTCTGATGGCATAATCCATGTTGACTTGTTTGATTGCCAGGTCTGAATCACCTTTCACCTTTAAGTGATTCACTTGTGCTTGAAGCTCCAACTACAAGCCTGTGGTGAGAGCTTGGAATTCCACTTCATTATTTGTACCGCCTCACAACAATGAGAATGATTAGGGTAACATTGCCTTTTCTGGAGAAATGAGCACAACTCCTAACCCAACTTTGTTGAATTTAGGATTTTCCATTTTCTTCCCTGTTGGACTTTTGGAAGCACCATCAAAATACATTTCCCATACCTGAGGACTATCCTGAATAGATAAGACTTCATAATCATAGAGTTCAATATCTGAAGATGTATCTTCTACTGAAGGATGTTCAGAAAACAATTATCTAGAGCATGGCCCTTTATTGCCTTTTGAGACACATACTGAATGTCGAATTGCTTCAAAATAACTTCTCACCTTGCCAGACATCATGTAAGCATTGGAATACTAAGGATGAATTTGAGCGGTTTATTACGAGATTCCAATAGGACCTTGTGATGTTGCAGGTAGTGTCGCATCTTCTAAACAACAATGATTATTTCTAGGTAGCACTTTTCAATACTTGAATATCAGCTTTCTGCTTCAAGCATAGTCCGACTGAGATAGTAAAGGTTGTTTTCATTCCCAGCGTCATTCTTATGAGTAATAAAGGCACCCAATGATCCCTCTAAGGCTGTCACATAATGGATAAGTGGCCTTCCTTCAACAGTTGGTATTAATATCGGTGGACTCATGAGATACTTCTTGAGAATATCTAATGCTTCTTGACATTCTTCAATCCACATGTATGTAACTCTCTTCTTCATCAATTTGGTGAAGGGTAAGCTTTTGCCTGCCAAATTGGCAATGAAACACCGAATATAGGATAAGTGTCCTTGAAGTCCTCTCAATTCATTCAAATTTAGAGGTATTGACATACCAAGGATTGTATTTGTCTTCTTAGGGTCATCTTCAATACCACGATGGCATACAACAAAGCCAAGAAATTTCCCTGAGGTTACCCCAAAAGAACATTTTAAGGGGTTCATCTTAAAATTATGTTTCCGAAGTTAGTGGAATATGATTTCCAAATCATACAAGTGATTAGAACGTTGCCAAGATTTGACCACTAAATCATCCATGTATTATTCAATGAACTTCCCTAAAAGGGGTTTGAAGATACGATGGATGGAACACTGATATGTTGTGCCTACATTCTTTAGGCCAAAGGGCATTACCCGATTGCAAAACACACCCTGAGGGGCTCTGAAGGAGGTATATTCTTCATCTTCTGGAGCCATTCGGATTTGATTATATCCATAATATCCTTCCATGAAGGAATGTGCTTCATAGATAGTTGTTGCATCGATTAAGAGTTCTATAATCGGTATGGGAAATCATCCTTAGGAAAATATCGATTAAGATCTCTGAAATCAATTCAAACACTTATTTTCCCATTTTTCTTTTTCACTGGAACAATATTAGCCAACCATTTGGGATATTTAACTTCTCCGATGAAGTTAGATTTGATAAGATTATCCACTTCAGCCTCAATTTTGGAAGCATAGGTTGGGTGTGTTCTTCTAGCTGCTTATTTGAATCCTCGATGTTCTTTTGGAAAACCCAAATGATGAGTGGAAACATTAGGATCAAGCCCTGGAATCTCTGTATTCTTCCAAGAAAATATATCTCGATTTTCCTTTATAAAGTAAATATACATCTCTTGCTCTTCAAGAGTCATATCCGCACTAATTAAAGTGGGGTGTGGATCTTTTTTTGTACCCAGATTTATCTCTCTGTGTTCGTCCACAGTGGTAGAGATACCCTCTTCAAATGATATACGAGCATCCCTGAGATCTTCCTCTTCATCATGAACATGTGTTATTTCTCATGTTTCTACTTTCATAGTAGATGATGAAGTATAATTTTCATGATCAGAAGAGATGTTAATATTTGAACATCTTGAAGAATAAGCATCCATTTCCAACCCGATTGATGATGAACGGTCTACTTTGGGTAAAAAAGAGGAGATGATGGATTGAGAATCGACATCTTCGTTCACCTCTAACATTGGTATAACTTCTTCTTTCCCAGTTGGCGAAGTATAGACTTATTGGATTTCAGCAGATGAAATGAAGACATATCCATTTGAGCTTTCATCATTGCTTGGTGGATCACCATTTTCTCCAATTTTTTCTGGCTTGATTGTTGTAATTGATATTATGGAGGTTTCCATAAGAGTATTTTCATTTGGTTCTATCCTGTCAATTTGAATGATAGGCAATACATAATCTGTACTCACATGTTCTAATGGGTTTACTAGAATATTTTCCAAACCATATGGAGCATTAACTTTGGTAATCTCCTTTGTTGAGGTTTCCTCCTTTCCCCTCATGTGATAAAATTCCACCTCAATGTATTGAGATTCACATGCCTTGAATGGAGCCTTATCACCACAAAATGTACCATCTTGACCATCGAAACAATATTTGATACATTGATGGTATGATGAAGGGATAGCCGCATGTTTATGTAGCTAGGGTCTTCTAAGCAAGATGTTGAAGGCTGATTCTTGATCAACAACTGTGAAATCTAAATTGGATAAAAGATCTCCAAACTGAGTTCTGAGTGTAATCTCGCCCAGTGGTTCTTGTTCATTTTTATCATATCCTTGTAACATTATAGTAGAAGGAGATAAATCAGATTTTGTGAGGCCCAATAGATGAACTGTACGAATGGGCATGAGGTTGACTCCTAAACCATTATCAATAAAAGATCTTCGTATGTCTACAACATTGACCTTTCCAGATAAATAAAAAGGTCTAATATGTCCATGCACGACGTCATCTTCATCTTCATCTGTGAAAAATATAACTACATGGCATTCTGCAAGATTATTCTCTACATGGTAGGCTTCAGCTGCAGAAATTTCAGTTTCAAACTCTTGAAGACTTGAAAAGGCCTCAATGAGTGCCTCCTGAAGATCCTTTGATAAATTCAAGGCATCAAGAATTGATAACTTGGTCGGTATATGGACCAGGTATTTCAATACATCATAATTTTGATCCAAAGGTCTGTGTTTCACAACAGGAACATGTGGTTTAGAAGGTGCCTTGGAATTTGATGCTTTGGAAGTTTATGCATCTTTTATCAGGGCAAGAGTTGGTAATACTCTTGGATTTTGAATATTAGACCGATTAGGTCTATTTACTTGCGGAGAAGAAGAAGGTGGAACCTCTAACCGATCTTCCAGAATAACTGTTCCAGGACTAAATATTCCTTTTTTGGAAGAACTTGTGTGTTCTGGTTGAGCTCGTTGAAGGGCTCTACCATGAGTTTCTACTACATACACAGTTCTAGTAGGGGTAGAATTGGAATAGTGGAATCTAGAGTATCCATGTCTTCCCCTATACCCTGAGCCTCTGGAACTTCCTCTGATTCCACTATTTGATATGGGGAACGCGGGTTCATCGAATTCGAAACTGTGATTGGCATAAGGATCTGTTAAGTGAATCATATTAACAAAACTGAAGATTAACTATTCATCCGATGAAGACTCTACCTGAATAGCCAATTTAGACTGTGTCGTTTGATGGGACAGTTCCCGTTGCTTCAAAGTAGATGGCATAAAATCTGCTAGAGTCAAAGACAACTTGGTCTTTGGCAGATACTCAACTTCTTCGGATTCTTCTTCTTTCTTCAAATTATGTCGTTTCTTTGAGGATTTTCCCTCTGATAAAGAGGGTTTTGTAGTGGCATTCATGGGATAAGACAGAATTTGTTTCTTCAATTGTGTTCACAAAATAGCATGAGTTCAGTTGATCATTTTTTTGACCATCCGATCATCAGATTTTTGTGAATTTTTGTTTTTGACTTCTTTCCACTCGCCTCCTTCCTCCGAATCTGTAGTAGTAACACATGCTACCTGAGCTGAAGAACCCTTCAATTTAACTTGTCCCGAGTCAACTATTTTCTGAAGGAGGCCCTTGAAAACAAAACACTCCTGAATGGGATGCCCTAACATTTGATGAAAAAGGCAATAGTTGGGACGGTCTTCATCTCCTTCCTTGTTTGGCCTCTTGGGCCTTGCAAATTGAACAATATATTTCCTAGAGCCGAAATGAAGTAGCTAGGAACTTGTTCATTTCGTAAAGAGTAAACTTTTCTTTTCAAATCCTCAAATTGTTTTCGTCTCTAGTCTCTTTGATCATCTTGACGAAATAGACTCTGTTGCTGATGATCAGGAGGTGGAGCCCTTCGAGAAGATGAAGGTTTTGAACTAGATGCAGGTACAGGTGCTTGTTTAAGCATAACTATAGAAGTCTCTGCTTTACCCATTCTTTTTCCTGAAGCTGATGTAATTACACAAGCTTTATCATTAGTCTTTATAAGATAATATTCAATATTTTGAGAGATTTAAGTAAGGTCTTGAAACCGTCCTATGTATTTCACAAGGATCCATGGCATGCATAGCTCATCACGCAAATTTTCCACATAGATTGGAAACAATTCTTCTTGAGGGAGTGCTAAGCTTAGGGAATATGTTAATCCCTTCCAGCGAGCAATGAAATCTGAGACCCTTTCATTCTCCCTCTTCTTACAGTTTGTAAGATCAAAAACTGTTGTCTTTGGTAAAGTTGAGCTGAACTAAACAAGAAATTTTTGATGGAGATCTTCTCATCCAGTAATTGACCACGATTACAAGCTTGTATACTAGACAAAGGCAGGTCCTTGTAAAGACTGTACAAAACACATGAGCGTAACTGCTTCCTTTTTCTGAGGGGTCCCCATCATAGGATCGCAACGAGAAACAAAATGTGTTAAGGGTTTCTCTGGGTCTCCCGAACTATTAAATATTTGGAATGTGGTACTTGAAAAGCTTGATGGGTGAGGAATTGCATCAACCCATTCAGGGTAAGCTATCTTTTCTAGTTGAATTTGAGAACACTTTCCCTCCCTAGCTTCTAACTGTGCTATTAATGACTCAATAGTTGTTATTAACTTTTGAGAAACATCCGGTTGAGCTTGGACCTGAACAGGTGCAATGACTGGAGCTAGTACAGATGTGGTGGAAGATACTACAACTGATGGTAGCACCACCAATTGTTGTTGCACTTGACCCATAGGATTATACCTATGAGGGTGTACTGATAATGGAGGATATTCTTGAAAAAACTCATTAGCCACAACAAATTCCTTTGACTGACTGACTCCATCACGCTTAGGAGGAAGACTACCCTAAAGTATTTCTGAATTCATCTTCCTCAATTCCTTCATTTATTCCTCTTGTTGTGAAAATATTTTCTCTAGTGAGAGCAATTGGCCTTCTCTATAAGAAGGGTATGTTACCTAATTATTTCCTTTCCCCTTTTTGGATCCCTTTCAGAGAGGGGGAAGTGGGTTACTTGAAGGATTACCTAGGTTCTGAGTAATCCTTTGATTTTGTGTACACACACCTTCTTCATTTGTGTCTGTGCGTACAACTTCTTGAGTAGGAACCTCTTTATCTGATCCCTCTGAGTGAACCTCATCTGGTGGATCAGCAACAACGTCATTGATGACATTAATTGATTCATAATTCATTTCATCCCTTCTATCGGAATTTCTGCGATATTGTCTTCTTCCATTTCGTTGATGATACATTTCCTTTTGTTGATTCGATCCCTCAAGAGCTTCTTGACGAATCATAATTTTGAGGGAATCTCTTGATAGATTAGCTCTTCGTTCCTCTTGAGGCTTCTTCCCTAATCGAGAGAAGACTGACTTTATCAAAGGAATAGATTGAGGATTTAAAAATTTTGCCAGTCTAGTGGTCTGGGGTTGTTCCTGCTCAACTCCTCAAATCCTATTTGTTGATTTTGAGGTTTGAGTTAAAAGAGTCCCCAGTCTAGAAAGCTAGGGTGTCTCTTGAGTTGCTATATCTGAGACTTTCTTGAAAGTTCTCCGGATCCTGCGGACCTTAGTCTGGAAATTAGCTGGATGCATCAACCTGCATCCACTTTTATCACCTGGGTCAAAAGACCGTTGGATGATTTCTGACACTTCTGTCACTTAGTGATGTGCTTGCTCCAAATGAGATGCCTCTTCAATATTCTTGTTTTCCGGATTCAGGATTAATTCAACAACTTGTTCTCTGTATGATTTATTTTTAGAGGAACTATTTCAATCATGTTCTTGGGAAATCTTTTGATTACAAACAAAACCCATTAACTGTGGCTGGCCAAGGGCAATAACATTGCATGAAACCATCTTCAGCGGGATTTTCTTACTGGAGGGCACAGTGAAATGTAGTGCTCCATGAACACCCCATCTCCTGATATGAATACCAAATGGGACATTGGAAATTAACTAGCGTAATCTTTTTAGTGCGCCAAGGCATGAACGTTGAAGGGCTCTCTGCTGCTTTTCAGCCTTCAGATATTGAGAAACTGAGAGAGATGCCAAGTCAATTTGGCGTTGTAACCCTTCTATTATCTTGATATGATTTTCATATTCATCATAAGATAATATTTTCTTTTTCAACTGACAAATATTTTTCCATATGTTGAGACGAACATCATGAATTCCATCTTCCGTCAACATCTCTTGAATATCATACTGAGAGTTGGCCGAAGGCCAAAACATGACTGGCACTTTACCTTTTTCCAGTTGTTTTTTCATATTCAGTACTTCCTCTTTATCATTTACTGAAGATTATTCTACCTGATTAGTCCAGAGATGGTGCTTCCTTGTTGCTTCATCATATTCAACAAGATTGGTAGAGAATTCACTGATCAAACTAGAAGATGAACGACCCAAGAGTGGTTCGGAGAATGACCTACACCACAGACTATCTTTTGATTGAGAAATTGTTTCACTTGTTAGTGGTAAAGCATCAGACATGACTGGATTCACATTTTCAAGTGCCTCAAGATATAAGGGATTTCTTGTCACTGTATTTTCTTTTGAATAAATTTCCAGACAATGCGAATTACTACTTCGAAGAGGACTTTCGCATCTAAATTCATCATCATGGGGAGGACCACCATGGTGGGTTACAAAAAAAGATGAAACATTTTGCTCCTTGGTCTTCTGACCACATAAAGGGTTCCTGTGGCTCTCATCAGAAGATGAAACTTCGAGATCGCCCGCATCATCATGAAGCAAGCCTTCATGAGGAAGTATCTAATGCAGACATTCAAAATTAATGTTCCAACTATTGGGAACTGAAAGAGTAGAATCTTGAATTCCAACAGATAATTGTCTGAGGGCTTCAAGAACTCCAGCATCGAGTAAGGCCTTATTATATATTGGCCCTTGATTTCTTGACAGTGATGGGTGGGTATTCTTATTTGATGCCTTATTACTCACATTAAGAACCACTTGTAGATGAAAGTGGTTATTATGAGCAGGTGTATGTTCCTGCTTAGGAGAAATGATCAGGTTAGGATGATTATCTCCGCACTAATCAGGTGTATGTGCCTGACATGGTTGTCCATATGATAGGGGGAGTACACCCCCCAACCCTCTTAGACTGGACCAGAGGTGTGTGTCTGTTCTGGAGAAAACTATTTACATGTCACTCCACTATCAAGGATAGATTTATGTGTCTTTCCCTGAGATGCTGCTGAAGCTATTATAATATCCTGGTAGGCATCCAAAATCTGAGAAAGGATTTTCTTCTTCTCCTTCAACATTAGTAGAATATACTTGGTGACATCAGATGCCGGAACGAGGATATACATCCATTATATGCTTGGAGTAGGTGTATGTTCCTGCTCCTATCCTCCTTTTCCTATCAGTGAATCCTAAAAGTACTCAAGTGTGGGGGCAGAGAGTTGAGTCTTCCTCCTGTTTGTCACCGGAGCTTTCCGACTGACTTTTCCGAATGCTACCAAATGACAATATTGGTAGGATTGATCAACTCTAGAAGGTTTATGTGCATGATGATTTCACTCCTCCGAACGTGGTTTACAAGCCTCCTTCAACTCTGACAGACAAGGCTGCGAGTAGGATTGATGAGTGTAAGAAGGTGTATGTTCCTGTTTACCAGTTTTCAACACATTTGGTTGGCGGGATTCATCGTATGTATTCTGAAGAGCCTGTTGAATACCTGATGATTTATAAACAGGTGTATGTTCTTGTCTATAGTACTCCACCGGAATTGCCTGGCGGGATTGGCGTGCTGCTGCCAGACGAGTCTGCTAGACAGTAGGATTAAAATGGACGGGTGTGTGTGCCAGCTCGCTTCTTTCCACCAAGTTAGGTTGGTGGACTTCTCCGAAGATGGTAGAGATGAGAACCTACTCACTGTTGAGCTTATTTCATCTCTCGTAGTTCATCTTTCCTACTCGGGTTCGTGGAACCTGAGCCGAATGCCTGGAGATGATACCCTCATCATGTTGAGGGCGCATTGCCGCACGGGTCTGGCGGCGATTGTTTATGGGAGCCCTCAGGAAGGACTCATACCTCCTTGAATTAAGGCCCTGAGGGATCTGCTCATTCGCCTCCCCAGAATATGGGATTGAATGGTGATTTTGTTCAAGGAATAATGACCCAAAAAGTTTGGAGACGGTGGTTGGCAGCACCTGTTTCTTGATCGTTGGTCGTCGTTGTCCGAACGACCAGGGTGAATTATTGACTTGGAGGGCTTGTCGAGCGGCCTCAAAAATTGGAATGTTACTATGTTGACGATACTCTTTAACCAGTGCATTCGATACCTAGCGTTGAAGATGCTGAGTAGGTGATGTTGTCCTCACAGCGGACGACAATTCAGTAGGAGCAGCAGCAGATGCATTCACAGTATAGGTTTTCACAGTAGAGGTATTCACAGATATGAGCTTAAGAAAATCCATTCTCGTAATGCAGATGATATAGGAAAATATTTCCTATTTGATATAACAGACATAATCAAGATATGTCTGGCCACAACACCTTTTGGATAAGCACATATGTTATTGATTGTTTTTTTGGCCCTCTCATTGAGTTTTAAATAGGGGCCTAACAAATAAGTAAAACATCATTTTAAATTGGTTAAGGATTCAAATCGGGTTCACCATTTTTTGTTTCAATTGGAATTGGGGATGATCTCATTGATTTAAGATTCAAACATTCCAATTGGTTTCTAACGGGTTTTTTCATAGAACCAGAGACATCCAATGATTCCATATCCATTTGGACCTACTTTCCAAAGGTATGTGCTCATTAGTTGTGAACTAATGAGACTTAAGAATTTGGATTGGTTGATAGGATGGGAGGTCAGACTCATCACACCCTTTTAGGGGAATTATTGTCTACTCTGGGACTCTCTTTATAGATTTGAGTTTTGTTCTTGAATCCTTATTAAATTACCAAGTATAAAATGATCTTTTTTTTAGATCTGACAATCAATGATTAAATATGTAGGAAATTTAGAGAATCTTTTATTTGTATTTGAGGTTCTTCATGGATAGAGAATCATCTGTATTTGTTAGAGATTCTTGGTCAATGGTATCCTTCAACACATAAAAGTCTCTTGGTCATTATGATGACCTTACTGGTTTTAAAGCCACTCAGTGGGGAACTTAGAGTTTATTGTTATTTAAAAGGACATGAATTATTTTAGAGTTGGGATCATACTCGTAGATAGGCTACCTATGTATCCATTATTTAGAAAAGGAATCAGAACCCACGTAGTTCGAGTAAGGAAATATGATGTTTATGTATGATTGATGGCTCAAAGAAAAGATGTCATAATTACTTTTACACTCTAAGATCATTTGAGTCATTCATGGTGTGAGAAACAAGAGGTATTGGTAAAACCAATCTATTGTTCCATGAAAGATGCAATCATAAGAAATGATGTGGGGCTTATGTATGTATGACTTCCCAAATAGATAGATATTGAGACTTATTTCAAAGAAGAAGTCCAGGAAGAGGGTCCATAAAGGTATATGTATTTTATGGATAATTGGATACTATAACTTGGGGCTTATTCCTTAAGAAGATGCCCAAATTAGGAGGGGACTTATGATTGGGTTTTACTCCTGAGAAGGAAACCCAGATCAAAAATTAGATTAAGACCAGTTAAGAGAAAATAAAACTAGGGCTTACTCATAAGGAGGAGGCCCAGGTTAAAGGGATTTTATGATTGGGGCTTATTCCTGAAAAGGAATCCCAGTTTAAGGGAATTTTAGAATTAAGGGACTTAGGGCTTACTCCTAAAAAGGATGCCCATATATGAGACTGGGGCTTTATCCTGAAAAGGAATCCCAGATTTGAGAAATTATGGTTGGGGCTTATTCCTGAAACGGATCCTCAAATTTTGGGAACTTTGAGACTGGGGCTTACTCATAAGGAGGATGCCCAGGTTAGGGTACTTGGGGATTACTCCTAAATAGGACTCCCAAATTAATGAGGACTTGGGGCTTATTCTTAAAGAGGATGCCTAAATTAATGAGAATTTGGACTGGGGCTTACTCCTAAAAAAGGAGGCCCAGGTTAATGATTCTCTCATCTTCAAGGATGAGGTTGAATGAATGAAATCTCTAACATTATTGATATGAAGATGTGTAAATCACTAGGTTTTTAGTTATGTTCCACAGAATTCCTTTTAGATAAGGAATACAACAAGAAAATCATGCCATGAATGGATTTGGAGAGAATCCTGAAGGCTTAATCTTGAAGAGGAGAGGTGTATAGGTATAGGAGGGGTGAAATAAGCAGGAGGGGCACCCAAAATGATAGGGTAGCGCAAGTCCTGGTGGGTGCGTAAGTACTGTGTGGGCACGAAAGTCTTTACCGTGCTGGAATACCAGTGCGGCACATAGGTACTTGCGCGAATTTTGACCCTTGGTGTAATACTTGGGCAAGACTTTGCTCAATCCCTTAGTACTACCCCTTGGGGTTTCTAGAAAGGTGGAACGCAAGTTCTGGTGAAGGAGCAAGGTGGCGCACAAGTTTGGACATTTCCCTTAAGGGTTGGGAACTTGGGCGCTCAAGTGTTGATGAGTTTTAACACTTAGGCCTTCCTCTCACTCTTTAGATCATCCGTTCTAGGTAAGAAATTACCTTAGAAGTGTTGGGAAGCTTTGAGAAGAGACTAGGGTGTCGGGAGCTCAAATCTGAGGTTCTAGAATTTTTTTCCCTAGAATGGGGGGGCCACATGGGTATTTATAGGTTGGAGAGACCCTGGGTAAAATTTCAAAGAGGGAACGCAAGTCACCTGCACGACCACTAGGCGGCCCACAAGTATACTTGCGCGACCTTGGTGTAACTTTCCCGACCCAAGTTCATTTGTATATTGGTTCATTCCCTTTTCAATTTTTGATGTTTCTTCAAAGGATGAATCAATTTTGCGTTCAAGGTATTTCTCTTTTCATTCCTTTAGACTTTGTGATGGAAAGGAGCATCAACAGCCTTGATCTGATGGAGGAGGATCTCTCTCGGTCTTGAGAGTGTTATAGGAGGAAGGTGTACTTTTGGAATTGAAATAATTCTCCATAATTGTTGTGAACAACGATTAGGGAAAAGTGTTGGGGTTATGCGGATATTTATAATTAGGTTTGAGGTTGTAGAGTTATGAAAATAAATAAATGCATTACACATTTTATTTATTTCATTAACTCTTATTGAAAACCCCCATGTTGAATCATTAATTACAGGACATGTTCCCATGATGATTATAATAAATATAATTTAATAAAACAATATTATTTCCTCAAAATCCCGACTGGAAAAACTACATGGTGTGTAATCATTAATACACAGTGTGTACTCATTTCTCAGTTCCTTTTGAAAATGAAAACAACATAGCATGTAAATTCAATGTACACTGCATGTATATCTTGTTTTTCATTTTATTCTTCCTCCAACATTAAAACGATTTATGCTTCCATGAATAATTATTAAACCACATACGGAATAATATTTATTCTACCAAATATAATTAGATACACATAGTGTGTGACCCTCTAGGCCTCTTTCTCATTGGCATTGGGTGGGATTGCCTAAAGTCCAAGATTACTGTCTAGAAATAGGTCATGGCACCGAAGAGAAAGAAGTTGACACCGCATTGATGTTTCACCTCATATTAACTCTTACCATGTAATTTAATCCCTTTGTCTCAATATCTCAAATCAATCAGGTTGAAAGATAGTTCCATCAACCCATGTGCTCGATTATTCTTTCTTTGACTTTACGGAATTAAACTTTCCCATTCCTCACCATGGCCACGGATTTATTTAGCTTATATAACTTCCCTAAAAGGGCCTGATATATCTTCTTCTGTTATGGAACAGAAGGGAAAAATCCTTTCTCGCATTATATATTAATGTAGTATCACTTGTGATGAACCCAACGTATCCTATCACACTGTGAACAGTGTGTCATCACAATTTTCGTCAATTCATCTAAGTGCGGTAGTTGTAATACCCATTAATAATAATCTAAAAGTATAAGGACCAATACACACATCCGCAGATAGGAACATCCAATGACACTATGAAATGTTTATTTCCTATTGGCGGGTCTCATTCTCATAATATTCTCTTTGATATTACAAAGGGTGCACACCATGTGAATGTGCCTCAATGTTTTATGATTCCTCACCCCTAATGCCCTGTATTATTTGTGTCCCTCAAATAATATCATATGGCCAGAGAACATATATTCAAGAATAGTGTTATGGAACTTCCAGGTTCTCATTATTTCAGGGATCAGTTATGACCCTTTAATGCAATAGTTATCCTTAGGATATTATCACATGGATTGTTACGCAGAAGAACAATAAATATGTGATAAAGTATTCATTAATTAATAAAGTACAAAGTAGTTGGTTCTATGCCACCAACTCCAACAGACTCCCACTTGGACTAGAGACATCTTCTAACAACCTTTAACCCGCTATATCTCACATGATATTCATGCTTCTGCTGAGATATGCCTTTAGTCATGGGGCCTACCACGTTCCCTTTTGTGGACACTCTGCTCACTACAACTTCACCCCTTTGATATATATCCCTCAAGAGGTGATACTTCTATAGTATATGCATTGTCCATTGATGTTCCCATAGTTATTTCCAAGAACCACCGCTGCAGTATTATCACAATACAACGTGATTGGTTCTTTACTAATAGTAACCCCATCAAGCTCCTCGACAAAGTTCCGAGTCCAGATGCCTTACATGGCTGCATCAGAAGCCGATATATATTTGGACTCCACTATATAATCGACAACAACTGGATTCTTTTAACTCTTCCAACTCACCACACCTCTATTGAGACAGAAAAAATACCTAGATTGCGAATTTAGATCGTTCTGATCTATCTGAAAGACAGCATCAACATACCCTCTGATAAAAAGCTCATCGTCTCCTCCATAGACCAGGAACGTATCCTTAGTTCTTCTCAGATACTTAAGGATAGTCTTAACAGCAGTCCAGTGTTGTTCTCCTAGATCTTCATGATATATGACTACCATGCTCAGTGCATAGGAAATATCATGTCTGGTACATAACATGATATACATTATGGATCCTATAGCCGAAGCACATGTTATCTTACTCATTCTATCTTTCTCATGCTATGTCTGAGGAAACATTTTCTTAAAATTATGTAGTCCATGTGGAAATAGAACCAAAACTCCCTTGTATTATTCTATACTGAATATCTTTAGTATATGGTCAATGTATGTACCCTTACTTATTCCAAGAAACCTCTTGGATCTATCACAAAATATTTTGATCCCTAGAATGTAGGCTGGTTCACCCAATTCCTTCATGGAGAAACACTTGTTCAACCAGTCCTTAACTGACTGTAAGACTGGTACATCATTTCCAATAAGAAATATTTCATCAACATATACTACTAGGATAGCGACCGCTTTCCCATTAAACTGTTTATAAACACATGGATCACATTTGTTCTTAATGAAACCAAATTTTTTTATGGCTTCATCAAATTTTATGTTCCACGACCTGGATGCTTGCATTAATCCAAAAATGGATTTTTTAAACTTGCTAACCCATTTGGATTCACCTTGTGTCACAAATCCTTCTTATTGTGTCAAATAGACATCTATGTAAAGGTTCCTATTAAAGAATTTTGTTTTGACATCCATTTTCCAAATCTCATAGTCATGGTAAGATGCTATGGAATGTATGATTCTTATGGATTTTAAAATGGAAACTGGAGAGAAGGTCTCATCATAGTCAATTCCTTGATATTTTCTGAATCCTTTAGCCACTATATTTTCTTTATTAGTGATAACATGACCTTCCATTTCATGGTTTCTCTTGAATACCCATTTGCATCCAACAGGCTTTACATTAACTGGCTCATTGACCAGAATCCATACATGGTTCTGATACATGGAATCCATCTCATAATTCATAGCTTCTAGCCATCTTGCAGATTCTAAGCTTTATACTACTTCCTTATAAGAGATAGGTTCATCATTTTCCAGCATTAATGATTCACCATCCTCGGTGACTAGGAAGCCAAATCTCTCTGGTTCCCTTACCTCCCTTGAGCTCCTACGTAGTACTTGTGTTTCTAGAACCTCTTCCATGGGGACCTATGGAACTTGTTCCTATACTAACTTCTATGTATCTTGAGAATAACTTCATCAAATTCAATATTTCTCCCACTATCCATTTTGAGGATGTGCTCCCTCTCATGAAATATGGCTTGTCTGGCGACAGCTACTTTCTGGTCTGAAGGGTTATATAGGTAATATCCTTTCGTTTCGTTAGGATATCCTATAAAGAAACACCTCATGACCAGGGATGATAGTTTATTTCCTAAGAAGGCCTTAACAAATGCCTCGCATCCCCATACACATGTGTGTGACACAATGAGCTTTTTTTCATTCCATAACTCAGAGGGAATTCCGTTGGCCGCCTTAGTTGGCACTCGGTTTCATGTGTATGTTGTAGTTTTTAATTCATATCTCCAAATATATAATGGAAGATCTTCAGGACTCATCATCGACCCCTCCATTTCCAACAAGGTGAGGTTCCTCCTTTCAATGACACTATTCCACTATGGTGTATAAGGAGGAGTGAGTTGAGATAGAATCACAGACTCCCATAGAAGATCGATGAACTCTTAGTTCAGATATTCTCCACCTCGATTCGATAGAATCTTCTTTATCTTCTTACTAAGCTGATTCTCTAATTCATTTTTAAATTCCATAAATTTCTCTAAGGCTTCTGACTTATAACTCATTATGTAGACATAGACATATCTACTCAAATCATCAGTAAAAGATATGAAGTAAGAATATCCACCTCTAACTTCTACTAGAAATGGTCCACACACATCCGTGGGCACCAATCCTAGAAGCTTTGTGGCCCTTTCACCTTATCCACCAAAAGGCAGCTTGGTCATTTTTCCTTGTAAAAAAGCGTCACATCTATCATGTGGTTTTAGCTCAGTACAGTCTAAATAGCCATCTTGGAAGAACATTGTCAAGCACTTATCTTCTACCTAACCTAGACGGTGATGCCACAACTGGGTGAAGTTAGATTCATGTGAGTCTATTTTGTTATCAATTTCCAACACTTGGTTTTTGTAATTTAATTCATAAAAACCATTATTTAAATGTTCCTTACCATAACAAACATTGTTCTTATAAAAGAGACAACCCTTATTTCCAAACATGAAAATACATCCATCCATATCCAAACAAGATACAGAAATTATGTTCTTGGTAACACTAGGCACATAATAACAGTTATGTAAACCTAAAATCATCCCAGTCGGCAATGAGAGGTGGTAATCGCCAATGGCTAACGCAGCCAACCTCTCACCATTGGAAGCTCAAAGATCCACCTCTCCTATGGTAATCTTACTAAATCTACTTGGTTCTTGTATTTGAATATAGATGTGAGCCCCATAAGTTGTATCTAATGCCCAATGTGTAGAAATGGAAAGATTACACTCGATAACGAATGCACCTTTAGCATCCCCACAATTATGGGTGTAGTTCATCTTCCAGTGGACTTGCTTTCCACATGAAAGACATACAACCTCCCATTCCTTTCCCTGCCTCTGGATCTTCCCCTTCTTGGAGGGATGGTGCTCGGGGGCTTTAGACCATTTATAAGTCTTTGGACCCTTTGCGTTGTCCTTCCTTCTCTTATTCACCATAAGGACTGTAGGTTTGTCACGCCCCATGTCCTTATCTACCTAGTGAATTAAGGTCAGAAGTTCGGATAGAATCATCTCATTATAGCCCATGTTATAGTTGAAAATAAAGCTAGATAAGGTCATGGGTAGGGATGATAGGATGATATATGTACGCAACTCATCTGGGAACTTAATCCCTAAGATGTCCAAGCATTCAATGTATCCAATAATCTAGACTACACGTGGACCATTTGGTATAAACTCTCCATGCTTAGTTGTAAAACAATCGTTGGAGATCCCATATCTCTCCTGTCTCACCTTCTCTTGGTAGAGATCCTTAAGGTGAGACATCATGATATACACATCCATGTTTTTGTGTTTCTTAAAGAGCTCATTTGACATGGCCGATAGCATGAAACACTGGACATATGTGGCATCATCCATGTGTTTCATAGAGGGAGATAATTCCTCATCACTGGCCTCTTTCCTAGGCGCAACTGGAATAAGCTCTTCCAGTACATAAAATTTCCTCTCGTGGCGAAGGATGATGCATAAACGCCTCTACCACTCTTGGAAATTAGTGCTGGTGAGAAGGTTTTCCTTATCAAGTATGGTTAACAATGATATGTTTGAAGTCATTTTTTTGTCCTTTCTACAAATTAAGATGAGAAACTGTTTGGTACTTTATTATTATAAAACTGAGAAAAATTAATACTTATTTGTCTCCCACTATTTTATTGAAATCCAACAGACCTCACCATTGACTTCAGAATATTCTATTAGCTGAATATTCTAGTGGAAATAATATAAATTTCCCTTTTCATTACCCCAACTAGGGTTGGTCAAGAAACTTTAAGGGTTTTAGGTAGGAATTCCAAATGCCAACAGAATTAACTCGCGGCTCCTTGATCCGTTGAGTGGAGTACCCAATCCTGAAATCCTTTTATTTTGGTTATCCTCAACCTTTGCCTCTTGGTCACACCAAGTCCTATTGTGGTAGTCAACCCTTGATGTGAAACAAGTAATGTCAACCCGAAACATTGAATTAAAATTCCCCAATAATTGAAAGCACCCCAACTATGTTAGGTCAAGCACTTTGAACTATGGTTCGATTCTAACTAAGATTATGGAAGGCTATACCGACTTAATATTTATTTGATGGATTTTTTCCTTATTTGTAAATTTCTATTTTATTATCTTTGATTTCATGCTTGTTAATATTAACTAGGATATACTTAAGTGATTAACCATGTCTAAGATAATATTTTATGCATAAGCCAGTCTTATTTTAGTTTCATCTTTCATGCTTGTTTAATTCATTAGATGTGTGATCGTGACAACACACCCATAATAAATAATCCCTGAAACTAATAGAAATAAAATAAATGGTATGATACTGAGATTATTTTTTTGGTTAGTTTATCTAGTAGTTGATAATCTAACCTAATACCTAGGGGAGAAACACCTCGAACCTTTCAGGTTCGTGTTTACAGCTTTCCACCAATCCACCATTGTATCTCCTTGGATTGGTTTCACCTTGCCCCTATATTGAGCCACCTCGACTAGCTTGGGATCTCTATCTATTACATATGCATTTATTGCACATGCAGGTGTGGGGTAAAAAGATGTTTTTACATAAAAGAAACATTGGGCTCACGTGCCTTACATATTAATGACGAGAAGTCTCATAGGACAAAAAATTGAATTTAAATAAATTAATTAAAATCAACCATTCACATATAAAGATCTTGTTCTATATCATGATCATCCATACCTAAAATGATATTTATGCATAAATAAAACTAGCATTCAATTTTTTAGTCATTATTGTTTAAGATAAATCATGCTCGAATCAATTAATTGTTTTTAATTAATCAATCCTTTTATCTTAAATCCTTTTTCTGAATTTCTTTGAGTTTCTCATCAATCATAATTTTAAACAAATAAATCTATTTAAAATTATCTTTTCACGTAACTTGTACCTTGGAGGAAACCTGATGAATTCCAATTAATGCAGATATTAAATTAAACACACATATATATATAAAACACCTATAACGTGTTGTGCCTCAGCATTACGCCTGCACTATGGTACACATCTCAAGATTTTGTATAATATAATAATAAATATTCAAAAATATTCATAATTTGGATGAGTATACGGCGTGTATTTCTGACTACACTGTGTGTACTTTTTTTTACCTTCCATTTGAAGTACATGCCCGGAGACATGGTGTGTTTTTGTACATCAAAAATTTTCAGAGTACATGGCGTGTTCAGTGGGACACATGCTTTGTAGTTTCTACATTACTTGGTTTCCGGACGGACAAGCCCTGTACGGGGTACATGGTCCAACCCTAACCATAAGGGACTACACGCCATGTTCAGTGGACCACAAAGTGTGTAATCTAGAAACTGGGTGCCACCTATTCATGGTCAACACATGATGTCATTTATGACTTAAGTAGGATCCATTTACATGGAATGATTTTTGGGATCATTCCAATGCATTTAATATAGACTATATGGCATGTACTTCAGAATACAAGCTGTGTATTCTATTGTTGTATTTGCTGGAACGTTTGGCACCTCTAGATGAGATCCTCTATTTTATTTTAATCAAAATTATAAGAAAAAATTGTTTTTGTAAGGTGAACGAGAAATGAGAGAGGAGGAAAATATCTCTAGATTCATATTTAAAGAATGATTAATTTTAATTGAAACAACTAAATTATTAAATGCGTAAATCACCAATGAAAAACTAAATTATTATAATCAATGATATGAGTCCCTCTAATTCCACTTGTAGGATCTGGGCGCAGCGGCATCTCATGGGTGCATGTGCGCACTTGGATTTTTCTCTTTAGAAAAGATCAATCCATGATAAATATGATGATAAATGCCAGACTCCATGGATCGAATCGCAGAAATATACAAATAAGAAGAATAGTCACGGAACCACAAAGGAGTACCATCATATGTTGGTTATAATTAGTTTAATTAATTGACAAGAATTACCTTAATAGAAATCTTTCTCTGTTGATGTCTCCAGTCACGATATGATGTGATCTGTCATTGCGTCATAGAACCCAAGGGTATGACTCCTCTAGAGGGGATCAAAACATGCTCCACGTATCTCTGGACGTCACAAAATTAATCTACATGTGCTAGTGTGGAGAATCCTTTGCTTGCATTGTCTGCCTTAGATCACCTTGATCCGTTGGAGGAGGAACTCTCTCGGTCTTGAGAGAGTTCTTAGAGGAAGGAGTTCTTTTGGCCTTGAATGAATTCTCCATAATTGTTGTGCATAATGATTAGGGAAATGTTTTGGGTTTGTGAGAATATTTATAATTGGGTTTGAGGTTATAGAGTTATGACAATAAATAAACGTGTTACACGTTTTATTTATTTCATTAACTCTTATTGAAAACCCCCGTATCGAATCATTAATTCCTTGACATGTTCCCACACTGATTATAATAAATATCATAAAATAAAATGATATAATTTCCTCAAAATCCTGACTGGTAAAACTAAACGGCGTGTAATCATTAATACACAGTGTGTACTCGTTTTTCATTTCCACTCCAAAATTAAAACTACAGGATGTGTACATTCAATGTACACAGTGTGTATATCCTGTTTTTTATTTTATTCTTCCTCCAACATTAAAACGATTTAGGATTCCTTGAAAAATTATTAAACCACATAAGGAATAATCTTCATTCTAATTGATATACTTGGATACACTTAGTGTGTGACCCTCTAGACCTTTTTCATGTAGGCGTTAGGTGGGAATGCCTAAAGTCCACAATTACTGTATTACAATGGGTCAAGGCACCAAAGAGAAATAATTTGATGTTGCATTGACGTGTCGCCTCATACGAATGCTTACAGTGTAATTTAATCCCTTTGTCTCGATATCTTGAATCAAGTAGCTTGATGCTAGTGCCATCAACCCATGTGCTCGATTATTCTTTCATTAACATTCCTGAATTGAACTTTCCAATTCCTCACCATTGTCATGGATTTATTTAGGCTATATCAATTCCATCAAAGGGCCCGAGATATCTACTTCCATTATGGAATAGATGGGACAAATCCTTTCTCACATTATCTATTAATGTAGTATCACTCATGACACACCCAATGTATCCCACCTCACTTCGAATAGTGTGTCGTCATGTTTTTTTTCAATACATCTAATTTTTCAAGTTGTAATACCCATTAATAATAATACTAAAGTCTATGAACCAATACCCACGTCTGCAAATAGGAACATCCAATGACACTATGAAATTTGGATTTCTTATTGACGGGTCTCATTCTCATAATATCCTCCTGGATATTACCAAGGGTGCACACCATGAGAAGGTGCCTCAAAGTTTTATGAGTCCGCACCCCTAATAGATTGTATTATTTGGGTCCCTCAAATAACATCAACCAGCCATAGAACATATCTTCATGAATAGTGTTATCACTAGTGCAGAAAACGTTTTTTACGTCCCCATTTTTTACGTCGGTAATATATAACCGACGTAAAAATGCAGCGAGTAGATTTTTAACGTCGGTTATTTTAATAACCGATGTTACAAATCGCGCCTGTTCAGTTTTTACGTCGATTATCTTATAACCGACGTAAAAAACCAATGCGTGGGGGGTTTTTACGTCGGTTATTTGTAAACCGATGTAAAAACCCGATATCTATGTGTTTTTTACGTCGGTTATCAAATAACCGACGTAACCCCCCCCCCCCCCCGGGGCTTTGGTTTTTTACGTCGGTTATTTGATAACTGACGTAAAAACGCATAGATATCGGGTTTTTTACGTCGGTTTCCAAATACCGACGTAAACCCCCCCCCCCCCCGCGCATTGGTATTTTACGTCGGTTATAAGATAACTGATGTGAAAAACGAGATATCTACACGTTTTTTTACGTTGGTTATAAAATAACCCATGTAAAAAAACCCCTAGATATCTTGTTTTTTACGTCGGTTATAAAATAACCGACGTAAAAACCCAAAGTGTGGGAGCTTTTTTACGTCGGTTTTAAAATAACCGACGTTATAAAATTAAAAATAGTTTATAACGTCAGTTATATAATAACATACGTTATAAAACATTTAAAGAAATTTAAGCCCTGTGGACTGTCATTTACGATTTTTCGATTGACAGTCCGCCGGTTCGGGTGTCTCGCACGGTAAACCCTAATCGGCTCGTCGATCGACCTGTGTTGAACTCATTTTGGCTTCATTTTTTATCTTCTTCACTCATCTCGGATCTATCATCTCAACTCGCAACATGCAATTAAGCATTCGACGAATTTACTTCATTCGTTTTTTTTTTCACGGATATTCTATAATTATGTTTTGCGATTTTTGTACACTTAATGTAAACAAGATGTAGTGGTTTCCAAGTATGCACCTCATTACTATTTTGATATGATGGTGACGAGATAATATCAGATACATATGATTCATTTATAGAAGTGATACAATTTCACAAGGTGTAGGATGATTTATGGGCAGGGTGAGACCATGACATTATCATTGGGGTGTGAGAGGAAAACTAGTGGAGAAGTGGTATCCGAGAACATTAATTTTAATATATATATATATATATAATTTTTTATACGAAATGGTTTATTTATATGAATTATTTTGTGAGTGATCCATAGTGAGTATATGAAACTATTTTTCATTGTTTAGGTGATGATTTAGATTCCTTTTTTCATAGGGATTTAGTGTGCTTCCTCAACATTTTCATGAGATGTTTTAGCTGTTATGCCCACCATACATAAATATAAACAATTTTTTTGGTTTTTAAAAGCAATTTGTAGTTTTTTATAGATTTTAGTAGCATGGAAGTGTTGTGGAGTAGCGCATTGGGGTGTGAGAGGAAAACTAGTGGAGAAGTGGTATCCGAGAACCTTAATTTTAATATACATATATATATAATTTTTTATACAAAAAGGATTATTTATATGAATTATTTTGTGAGTGATCCATAGTGAGTATATGAAACTATTTTTCCTTGTTTAGGTGATGATTTAGATTCCTTTTTTCATAGGGCTTTAGTGTGCTTCCAAAAACATTTTCATGAGATGCTTTAGGGAGGATCTTACTATGTATACATGTTATGCCCACCATACATAAATATAAACAAGTTTTTTGGTTTTTAAAAGAAATTTGTAGTTTTTTATAAATGTTAGTAGCATGGAAGGGTTGTGGAGTAGCTTTCATGAGTATATAGAGTTTATTGTTTCTTCCTAGTTTTACTTTTAGTACTAGTAATCTTCTTTTTGGTTTATGTACAACAATACATGTATGAATTCATGCATAATTATCTAAATTTATTCATTTCGAACTGAGGAGGGTTACTTTTGGTGGGAGAAGATCCTAAATGATATGGTATGAATTCATTCTATCATAACCATAAATAAAATCTAGTTGTATTTTATTTATCATATACATCAACATATACTCTTCTTTTTCATCACAAACCCTTTGAGAATTAAAAACCAAACTAAGGGCTTTGGTATCCACATTGCCTTTTGTTATAGAATATGGGACATCAAAATCAAATGATTGAACATATTCCACCCAAAAACACTTCCATTGATTTTTATAATTATGTTAAAATATTTACCAAGTGGATTTAGGGTCTACAGAAACCATTAATAACATGTCAAATAGGTAGTTTATCTAATATATTAAAACATCAAAACCGCAATCAATATTAAACTATGTAGGCGTCATGGTTTTCTTTGATTCAATGAAATTTAAAACTATTATATCGAACTATATTTTGTTTTAAAAATAATATTCAAGAATATTTTTTTAAATACCTATAGATTTGTTTTATATTTTAAATTGTTTTACATTCAAATTATGATTTTTTTTCATATAAAAATATATTTGTATTATCTTAAAAATATATATTTTTTGTTGATATTTGTTATAGGTAATAATGAGTCAAAGATGGATTATGGAACATCGAATGAGAAATGAATTTGAGGAAGGGGTTGGTGCCTTTTTGGAATTTTCAAAACGGAATGTTCCAAGTAGTGACATTTTATTCTGTCCATGCCTGAAATGTTTGAATATGAAGAAGTTGAAATGTAGAGAGATAAAAGATCATCTGATTTGTCATGGTTTTAATACAAGTTACAACCCTTGGATTCTACAGGGTGAAACTGGACGGAATGTCACTGATGGTGATGATTCGAAAGATGGTAACTCCAATGGAATTGAAGAAATGATTCACGATATTGTAGCGGAACAAATTGAGATAGAACCGACAGTTGCGCGTCTATATGGTGATGCTGAAAAACCATTATTTCCTGGTTGTATATATTTTACGGTTTTGTCGGCGGTGTTCAGATTGATTAACCTGAAGGCGAAGCATGGATGGAGTGATAGCAGCTTTACAGATATGCTACAATTGATGAAAGACATTCTTCCAAAAGATAACGATCTTCCAGATTCACATTACAAAGCCAAGAAAATATTATGCCCGATGGTATTGGGATACAAGAAAATACATGCATATCTGAATGACTACATTATATATGGGAAGGAATATGAATTTTTGTCAGAGTGTCCTAAATGTGGGACATCACGGTATAAGGTGAAAGAAAAATGACAGGCTGATGTAGGGATTACAAATCTCCCATCAAAGGTATTTTGGTATCTTCCTATAATTAATCGTTTCAAATGTTTATTTGCTAATTCACATGATGAAAAAAGGTTAAGATGGCATGATGAAGAGCGGGTATGTGATGGAAAAATATGTCATCTAGCTGATTGTCCACAATGAAAGAAAATTGATGCACAGTATTCTACATTTGGAAATGAAATTAGAAATCTCAGACTAGGGTTGTGCACAGATGGAATGAATCCATACCGAACACTCAGTAGCACACATAGTTCATGGCCTGTTTTATTGGTAATTTACAACCTCTCTCCTGAAGTTTGTATGAAGCGCAAATATTTTATGTTGAGTACAATGATCTCTGGTCTAAAGAAACCCGGTAATGATATTGATGTTTACTTTTCATCGTTGATTGATGATTTGAAACTGTTATGGGCTGATGGTATTAGGGTGTATGATTCTTATAAAATGGAATATTTTCAACTGCATGAAGTGCTTCTATTCACTATAAATGACTTCCCAGCGTATGGAAATTTGTCTGGATACAGTGTTAAAGGGCATAAAGCATGTGTAATTTGCGAACAACAGATGTCATATTGTCAATTTCATCATGGGAGGAAAACAGTGTACATGGGTCATCAAAAGATTTTGCCTATGGAACACCCTTATAGAAGACTAACAAAGTCATTAAATGTCTCACAAGAATTTGATACTGCTCCAAAACCATTATCCCATGATCTGTATTTTGAGAGGATGAAAAACCTTGACTTGGCATTGGGAAAGACACAGAAATCCGGTAATGATAGACATATTTGGAAGAAAAGGTCAATTTTTTTTGAGCTACCATATTGGAGGTATCATAAAGTTAAACATAATATTGATGTCATGCATGTGGAGAAGAATATCTGTGATTCTTTGATTGGAACATTGTTAGATATTAAAGGAAAGACTAAAGATTGGTTGAATGCAAGATTAGACTTACTATCAATGGGAATACGTTTGGAGTTAGCTCCCACTCCTAAAGGAAGACGAACATTTCTTCCCCCGGCTTGTCATATATTATCAAAGTGGGAGAAAATTAGCTTCTGTCAGTGTCTTCATGATACCAAAGTGCCTCAAGGTTATTCTTCTAATGTAAAAAAATTTGTCTCATTGAAGGAATTGAAGTTGATAGGTATGAAATCACATGATTGTCACGTCATGATGCAACAAATTCTACCAGTTGCATTGCGTGGAATATTGCCCATTCGTGTCAGAAAGACTATAATGAAGTTGTATTATTTTTTCAATTCAATTTGTAACAGGGCTATTGATGTGAATGCTTTGAACATTTTGGAAAAGGATGCAATTTTTATACTTTTTCAATTGAAAATGTATTTTCCTCCAACGTTTTTTGATATAATGGTGTATTTAATGATTCATCTAGTTCAAGAAATAAAGCTTTGTGGACCTGTATATCCTCGTTGTATGTATCCTTTTGAAAGGTATATGAAAATATTAAAGGGGTATGCTAAAAATCTATATCGACCAGAAGCCTCCATTATTGAAAAGTATATTTCTAAGGAGGTAGTAGAGTTTTGTACGAGCTACTTGGATGCGGCACAACACATAGGTTTGCCTCCATCTTGCCATGAACGAGTTAATAATGAGGGAAAGAGGATTCACGGCTTGAAATTTAAATCATTGTCAGCTGAACAGACGAAGAAGTTAGAATCATACATCTTGAATAACATAGCTGATGCTCAACTGTATATCACATTGCATATTAATGAGTTGAAACAATTTCATCCAAAGAAGAAATAAATGTGGATTTTGAATGATCACAACAAAACTTTTTTGTCATGGATTAAAAAGACTTTGCTTGGTAGATCAGATGTATCAGAGACATTAAAATGGATAGTGGGTGGTCCATGTTTAAATGTGATAACATGGTCCGGTTATGACATTAATGGTTATAAATTTCATACAAAAGCTCAGGACAACAGAAGTGCAGTTCAGAATAGTGGTGTATTGGTGTTTGCAGAAGCAATGCATTTTTCGAGTGCTAAGGACAAAAACCCAATTTCTGCATCAAGTGCATATTATGGAGTGATTGAGGACATATGGGAGGTTGATTACATTAAAATTAAAGTTCCCGTTTTTAACTGTAAATGGTTTAACGGTAACAATAGTGTCAGACACGATGAAATTGGAATGACACTTGTTAATCTGAATAGATTGGAAGACACAGCTAATTTTTTATAATGGCAACACATGAAAAACAAATTTTCTATGTAGTAGATCAATCAGATATGCATTGGGCTATTGTTTTACAAGGGAAAAAACAATATGTTGGTGAGGATGAACTTGATGAATATTCTGATTTATGTGAGATCCCTACTTCCATGGAAATATTAACATAACATAATGATGATCATGTTGAATACATAGTTTGTGCCATAAGGAACGATCACGATGATGGAATTTGGGAAAACAATACATTTGTACATTCCTAAAATTATAGGTAACATATGTTTATTTCTTGTTTACATTTATTTTTTCCATAAATGTTAGATATTGTAAGTTTTTTATTTATTAAAACATGTTTTAAAATAAAATAAGTATATGTTTTTGTTTGTTTTAAGTTTGTTTATTTTACTTTATCATGTTTATAACAATTACATGAATTTTAAAATGATTATTTTTGTTCACTGACAATTACTTTACCATGTTTACAATGTTTACCAGGTTTATCATTTTTACCATTTTTACCATTTTTACCATCTTGACCATTTTGACCATCTTTGTCATCTTTACCATTGTTTAACATGCTTACCATATTACCAATGTTTACTATTATGTAACGTAGTACACTTTTCTATTTTTTGATTACAGTAGTATTAAAATATTTGAATTTGTATATTTGTGAACTGATGTTTGTTTTTTTGATTTGAAGGATAATGACAGATCATTCAGATGATCAACCACATGATTCTGGAGAGGAGCATATTGCTGGTCAGACCTCTGGGGATGATCATTAATATGCTCCTATTACGACAAAGAGTTCAAAGGTTGGTAAACGTGGGTGCACATGATTACCAAAATTATCACTTTCCCATACGCAGGATCAGAGGATAGTCGTTGAGTTTGATGATGATGATATTCTTAGAGGTCTGAATGCCAAAGATTTTAAGAGTTTTGTTGCAACTGAAGCTAAGACCAAAGTAAGCATTCTGTATGATGATTGGAGAGGTGTGGATAAAGCGATTATCTCTCAGTTGTGGGAGACAATTTTGGTAAGATCTTTTGTCATTGATTGACCATTCTTTTAATGTTTCTAGTATATATAATATGTTTAACCTCTTCTTTATCAGATGACATTTGATATTCCTGACACTGGAGGAGTCAGGAAGAAATGCTTATCGTTGGATGCCAGGAGATGGAGGGATTTCAAATCAACCCTCTCATCTGATTTCGTTTCTGGTCATAGGAGTCACGAAAATCCATGTCGTATATATCCTTTTATAGATTAAGACACATGGAGACTGTTTTTTGAAAGTAGAAAAAAAGCGTCAATTCTGGTAAGGGCAATGTAAACTTTTATAAACTTTCTTATATTAAAGATTTTATTAATGTTTTGTTAATGATTTCTTATTCTTAAATTACAGCAAACAAGGAAATCTCATCAGGAGATCCAATCTAAAAATGTATACCCTCATAGTTTATCTCGTGGAGGGTATGCATTATTGGAAGAACAAATGATGGCAGAAAAATTTCAACAACTAAGAGCTGAGTCTTCAAGCTCTGGAGAGGTGGCCCCTCCATCCCCTCCATCTAGACATGAAAAATGGAAGAGAGCTTGGAAGGGAAAAAAGGGCAATATCTTTCGAAAGAATTGAGAATCGTAGCTGAGAGGATTGTAAGATATCTATTTAATTTATTTAAGTTAACTTTTTTCTTCATATAAGTTTCAATCATTACAGAAATGTTCAATTAATTAATACAGGACTCTCTTGAGGAGCAGAGTTCAGAGGGGACATTTAGAGCTACTGGGAAGGAAGATATTTTATTTGCAGCATTGGGAAGGCCCAAACATCCTGGTCGTGTAAGAGGATATCCGGCAGGTGTATCGGTAAGAAAAGTGTTTCCACGTTCTTCAACTTCTAACATTGAGGGGGTTTATAAAAAAAATAAAATCCTTGGAGGCTGAAATTCAAAATATTAATGCGACGATGGAGGAAAATATTAGAGAGTCGGTGCAGTCTATGGTTGTAGAAATACAAAAACTATTTCAGACTGCATCTCTCACTCCTCCACCTCCCCCTGCAGACCCCATTATTTATCCTCCACCTCCGCCAGTAGCTCCCACTCCCCCACCTCAGCCTGCAGACCCCATTTTTATCCTATGCCTCCGCTGTAGCTTCCTACATATTGTGAGTTTTATATTGATGATTCTCAACATCATATAGTATCATACGGGTTGGTATATTGTATTGGAGATACAGTTCATCATCAACAATTAGAGGTAGAGAATCAGAGGGTCACTGTACAGGATATTATACATAGATCAGCTAGGGTACCAATACCTATAGATAAGGTGGCGACAGTTGGATAGAGTATCGACAATTTTTTAGTTTGGCCATCCATACTTCTTCGACTCATTACCATAGAAGTATGAATGTTATATCTTTTATTTTATTTGTTTATTAAAGTTGTTTTATCTTTTGAAAACTACTATATTTTTCAATTTTTTTCACATGAATACTTCAAAGGTAAATAAATACTGTATAGACAACAACAAAGACAACATGCTATGACATCAGATACAGATTCCAGTGGTCTTGACAAATTGTCAAGATATTCACATTTGTTGTTGGGTTTTTATGATTTTCCAATGGAATCTCTTGTTTGTGGACGTGAAATAAGTGTGGGGATTACAAAAACTGATATCATGGAGCTTGTTTCTGGAGATAAGTTGGGCATCAATGTGGTGCAAATTATTTCCATGTAAGTATTAACACCTTTTCCCTGCGTTATATTTATTAAAAATGTATACTTATGTATGTTTTGTATTAGGTATATTTATAAAATTTGTCAGAGGAATGAGCTGACAGAAGTATATGGATTCATGGACCCGCAATTGATTTCCCCTGAAGCATGTGCATTGAATGAGGAACAAAGAATGGTTTATTTTGCTGAAAGATTTGAAAAGAATATAATCACACAATGTTGGATGATGCCTTTTTGTGAGAGGTATGAAACACATTTCTCTCAAAGAGTTAATTATCTTTTAACATAAAAAACCACTAACATTAAATTTCCTTTTATCAGTGATCATTGGATGTTAGGGATTTCTTTCCCAAGGGAGAAATCTCTTTATTGGATATGCTCTATTCATGGTGATGTGCGGGAAAGCTTTAAGAATATATTGGAAAATTAAGTTTCAATTTCTCAATAGTTTTATATATTATAATTAATTTTAAATTTACCCCATTCTTATTATTTTCTAACAGTGTATGGGTCTACTTTCGAAAAAACACAAAGAAAAGAAATGCAAAGATCAAATATGTAAATGCAAAGGTAAATTTCCATTTATAATTTTTACTTTTTGATTTATTACATAAAAATAATATATTGAATTTACACTCATTCAAACAGAATTTTCATGAACAACAAGGCCTCATCGAATGCGGATATTATATGTTAAGATTTATGTATGAAATAATAACAACTGGGACAGTTGTGAATTTTGACCTGGTATGATTTCCTCTTAAACTTTGCCATAATATTTCAATTTGATTTATTCAATATACACATTAACTATATTCTTTTTCATTTGTATCTTTTTGATGACCCTCAAACCTATAATGTCGAAGACATCAAACACGTACAAGTGGAGTGGTCAAATAATTTTACTGGTTTGATTTAATTTTAGTTGTTTGTAATGTAAAATGTAATTTTGAATATTGACGTTTTAATTGTGTATTTGGTAGTTTTTTAGGTTAGATTTAGTTTTTTTTGAAGTTGATAGTGTAAGTTTTGAATGTTATATAAGTTAATGTTTAATTTTTCTCTACTTTTTGTTTTGGTCTACTTTTGATGGTTTTTCTAGTATGGATTTGGGTCTGCGGGGGAGGGGTTCCAAGGGTGTGGGGGTATGTTCATTGGGGTTGGGGGGTGTCCAGCGGTCTTGGAGGGCTATCTGGTGGGGTGGGGGGACAGTCCTGGGGAGTGGCAGGGATGTCCAGGGGTGTGGGAAGGCGGTCCAGGGGTGTAGGAGTACTGTCCAGGGGTGGGGGGTTGTCCAGGGGTGTTTGGGGTTGTCCAGGTGTGTGGTGGGGGCTGTCAAGTGGGGTGAGGGGGTGCTGTTCAGGCGGGTGGGGGTTGTCGAGGGGTGTTTGGGGGTGTCCGGGGGTCGTGGGCAGTCCAGGAGTGTGGTTGGGGCTCCAATGGGGTGGGGGAGGGTTTTCCAAGGGGTATAAATGAGGGTGGGAGCTCCAATGGGGTGGGGGAGTGCTGTCCAGGGGGTATAAATGAGGGTGAGGGCTCCAACGGGGTGGGGGAGGGCTGTCTATGGGGTATAAATGAGGGTGGGGGCTGTCTAGGGGGTAAGTTTTATATGTTATCTATGTACATGATTAATTTTGATCTACTTCTGTTTTTGTGGTACGATTTCTTGATTTGTTTTCTGGTTGATTCTGGTGGAGAGAAGATGACAGCATTCTGCTTAAAAAAATTGGGTCTATCACTTCGGTTATTAAATAACCGACATGATAAAATGTCTGGAAAATAGTTTATCACGTCGGTTATTTAATAACCGACGTGATAAAATGCCTGGAAAATAGTTTATCATGTTGGTTATTTAATAACTGACGTGATAAAAGGCCTGGAGAATGGTTTATCACGTTGGTTATTTAATAACCGACATGATAAAAGGCCTGGAGAATTGTTTATCACGTCAGTTATTGAATAACCGACGTGATAAAAGTCCTGGACAATGGTTTATCATGTCGGTTATTGAATAACCGACGTGATAAACCGCCTCCCATTGGTTTATCATCGCGGTTATATAATAACCGATGTGATAAACCCCCCTCCCCCTGTTTTTCACATCGGTTCTATATGAACCGACGTGATAAACCCCCCTCGCCCCTGTTTATCACGTCGTTTGTTTAATAACCGACGTGATAAAATGCCTGGAAAATAGTTTATCATGTTAGTTATTTAATAACTGACGTGATAAAAGGCCTGGAGAATGGTTTATCACATCGGTTATTGAATAACCGACGTGATAAATGGCATGGAGAATGGTTTATCACGTCGGTTATTTAATAACCGACGTGATAAAAGGCCTAGAGAATGGTTTATCATGTCAGTTATTCAATAACTGACGTGATAAAAGGCCTGGATAATGGTTTATCACGTCGGTTATTCAATAACCGACGTGATAAACCGCCTCTTGTTGGTTTATCATGGCGGTTATATAATAACCGACGTGATAAACCCCCCTCCCCCAGTTTTTTACGTCGGTTTTATAAGAACCGACGTGATAAACCACACTCACACCGGTTTATCACATCTGTTCTTATAGAACCGACGTGATAAACCCCCCTCGCCCCTGTTTATCACGTCAGTTGTTTAATAAACGACGTGATAAACCATTTTCCATGCGTTTTATCACGTCGGTTGTTAAATAACCGACGTGATAAACCCTTCCCATTTTCTTTATCACGTCGGTTCTAAAATAACTGATGTGATAAACATCGTGATTTTATGTTTTTGACGTCGATTTTTAAATAACCGACGTCAAAAACGTTATTTATAACGTCACACATATTAACATCGGCTAGGAACCGACGTAAAAAATGAAAAATAGCCGATGTAAAAAACGTTTTCTGCACTAGTGTATGGAACTTTCGGGTTCTCATCATAGCAAGGATCCACTATGAACCTTTAGTGAAACAGCTATCCTCAGGACATTATCACATGCATTGTCATGTAGAAGAACAATCAAGATGTGATAAATAATTCATTAAGGAATAAAGTAAAAAGTATTTGGTTCCAGGACACCAACACCAACAGGGAATCCATCCCATGAACAAGATGATGAAAAAGGGTCCAGTCATGATGACCAAAAGGTACCATGTGATCCTCTCCCCTCTATGTGATAGCTCACACATCCGGTAGATAAAATATACCGAGAATCATTCCTTGTTGGAAAATCGAGACAAATTTGATGTGATAAGGTCTCTACTGGGAGCTCCAACACCTGCATGGAGATTCAAGTGATAAAATAATGGTTGGATCTTGTGTCTACTAAAATTGAGGCAATAGTCTAATAAAAAAATATTATACCTTGAATCATATCATACACTTCTGGATCATAGAAGTCCAAATATTTAATCTTTCTGCAGCTCCAACTGCCCGCTCCATGAGCCTGATGTGGGACACCTAGTGGTGGTGGTGGGAGGACCTCATAACATCATCCCCCACTTGCATCTCATCCTCCTCATCTTCCTATTCTGTCTCCCACAGGAACATGATGCCCACCCAGAGGATATCCTTGATCATAGAATTTTCTCTTCTATGGTGGTCCATCAGCTACCTACCTTGGATGCTCAGCATGTCTTGTCGGGTAGTCAAATTCCATGTGACTTTACCCTTCACAAGAATAGAACCATCCCTCCCCAAGCTACCCTAGTGCTCTGCGATGCCCTTAAAATGTTCGACAATGTCCCTGAGCCTTCTCAAGACAGGGTCTCTAGTTTTGAGACCTTTGGCACATACATGCTGTTGTAGATGACTCAGCCCTATCATGCCCACTTCCATATCTTGGTACCTGGAATCCCTCTAACATAAATCTCTTTGTCACAAGTGCCTTCTACAGCACCCCGACATTGGTGGGGATGCCCAAGGTCACTAAGATGGATCAGATCTCTCTATAGATTCCATGCTCAAACTTCTTTGCATGGAAGTTTCCTTCACTAATCATATAGAGAGAGTACTGTGTGAGGTCTCTGAACCTATTCATGTACTCATCCATAATCATCTCTCCCTTATTATGCTCTATAAGATCCTAAATCTGAATGGAGCGTAAGAAGGAGTGGTAGTACTCCACATGAAACAACTGCATGAAATCATCCCATGTGAGAACCACCTCATTGTGCATTTGGGTAACCAAGACCCACAAACGCCTATCTAATCCATGGAAAATACTGGTATCCAAAGACACTATCTAATTTTTATTTGTCCATATAAGCCTTAAGATACATACCACCGACTCTAGCCAATCATTGGATACCTAGGGAGCTATCTTGTCATAGAACCTTAGTTGTCTCTATCATTGGAACTCACAGAGTATGATTATATAACACACGTCCTTATACAGATCTACTGGTACTATCTAATACTCTATTGGTGGAAGTTCTAATACCTTACCACCAAGAAAAAGAAGATCGTAGTTTGGACCTAAACTGAGGCCTCATCGCATAAATGGTCGTTATTATGAACCAAAACGGGTATCATGGTTCATTTTCATCACGGAGGCATCCTGAAAGTAATCAAGGAGTACCACAGTTAAATGAGGAAATATATATGTATATATCAACAAAAATGGGGATCTTAATACAGAAGGATATTCATGTAATAAATCTTATATGATGTATATACCATTTACCGTTACAACAAATTTCTCAACATGCTAAGTCGACAATTAGGTGGTCAGGGTCCTAGTGAGTGGATACGTCAGCAACTGCTCCATCATTGGACTCCCTATCCTAAGAGCTGAACTCGAGACACTTTGACAGTTTTTCCATAAACCCAACCAATCCTCTTGATGGGAAATTTCCAAACAATTTCCCATGTAATGACCTTGATTTGATACCAATCTGTCACAATACAACCAAAACTAGGTCTCCAGTCGTAACTACCCCAAGACCAGCATAATATACTGGGATTGGTGACAAGCACCGAAAGCACAACTAAACTTGGGGATACCTTTTCCTATGTACCTATACACAGACACATATATATCTAAATTAAAAATTGAGAAAGGAAAGGAAATGAAAGATCCAACACAGCTATAAATAAACCAAATATGCATGGACCTCCAAACACTCTTAATTATAGTAGTGTAATCAAAATGGAAATATGAAAAAAATACATTCCCACCCAGAAATTTGACCCAGCCTAACAAAACTAGAAAATAGTATTCAAGTGAGAGCTCAGATCCTGTATCCTAAAATATGACCATTGTAAAGGGTCCAATAAGTATATATCTCTATACTCCTCTGAAGTCATGATCGACCTATCTTCCATCCGAAAAATACATGAGACATGTTGGGAAATTCCCCTAAAGGGGTGAGTATAAACATACCCAGTAAAACACCCATAAAAGGGAGGGGATATAATTAAGAGATACAAATGATGAGGTAGTTAGTATATGGAAAAGGTATATTAAAAGAGTATCACTCAACCCAATAAGGGTGTGAAAGAAAACTCATCCAAACACAAGGAGCACGAAATAGTGAGAAGTTGAACATATTATCAAGTCTTTGCTACCTATAGTAGAAGAGTAGACTCATCACACCATGAGAATCTATACATGGAAATCATGTGGCATACCCCACACATATATTCCTCTCCTGGAAAGAGAGTACCAAAAACCAAGGAGTGGGTACTGAAGGAGGATATATATATATATATATATATATCTCTTTTTGTGTGTTTAGTCAAAGAAGCCCAAATGAGAGAGTAAGTAGATCGCTATCTCATAGCTCATCTCAAGAAGAAGAATTTCCAACAGTTCCAAGGTATGTCCATCAATAATTCCCAACACCTCATGTGTCTACAATAGACACACAAGTCCAAGGTAATCAATAACCACACGTTGATACTCTCCACTTTGGGTGGCACTAACTCACCCTCACTATTTTAGTTCGCATCACAAGAATGTGTCTCAGTGGGAAAGCATCCCTCTTTCTCTTCAACCCAAAGGTCTGTTAAACCATGTCTCATCATGACACTTCATAGTGGATGGGTTACCAATTTTAGGAATGGATCTTATTCCCTTGTATATTAATTGGGCCCTACTCAATTATCCACTGAGAAACACCATTACCCCTTCCTAATGTAGGGTACAACTTGGGAAGGTCACTGGGAAACGCCACTGCCTAGTCCTACTAGAGGGTAAGATCATTGAGTCATTGGGGGAGTGCCACTAACTAGCCACGCTAGAGGGTAATACCTAGATGATGTCATAAGGGAATACCACTACCCATCCCAGCTGGAGGGTAAGTCCATACCATCAAGAAACATTATTGAACAGTCCAACTGGAGGGTAACATAGAAAGATCATCAGTGAATTCCACTGCCTAGTCCTACTAGATGGTAATTCTAGAACATCCGCCAAGGAATTCCACTACCCATCTGATATGAAGGCTAATCCCAGAACTTCTCTGGTGATTCTGTATGATCGATATAGTCCTTGGGTGTCAACTCTGTGCATGTCAAACCTGAAACATTTCACATATTATCACAAAATATTATATTAAGTACTTCATTATGTTCTACATGGAAAAACAATTATCGTTGAAATCTCATGGGCCAAAAATATAAGTTCAGAAAACGGAGATAGGAACATTAGAATATAAATCAGAGGAGCTCAAGTAGTACACAATGAGTGAGGTGACCCACATGTTGTGCGGTCCCTCTTCACTACCAAGCCATGTCTATGGTCATTAAATCGGTCTCATCTGTGTAAGGGTACACAAATTGTGGGTGGAATTCATGGTGTGTCCCACCTATCTATGGATCGGGCCCTGTTTGATGGTTGTTTCTATTTACTTGAACCTCATGTCCATGTACTTTGGTACATGGCGTGCGGGTTCACATATGATTCTTCCTTTCTGGTAACCTCATGTCTGTGTACATTTTATATGTTGTGTCTCTAGCCTCTATCTCATTTCTCATTCACACGATAAGGTGTTACACAACATTTTAATGAATTTCGCATTATGCCATCCTTATGGGTTCTCAAACCCCAGTGCTGCTGCCAAAAAGGAGCTATAAACTGTGTGTTATTCATGTTATATGATGTGTTGTCGGTATTTTTACAGAAACCCAAGGATATTTTATTTGGATATCATGCATCAAATAACTTCAAAATTCCATAGATCTCATATTGTTTCCTCCCGTATCATGCGAATTTGGCCATGATTCGGGCTCATTATCCATTAATCAACAGAATATAACCCCAAAAAATATTTTGTAAACCATTGTTCATTACACTCACTGATGCGGCTTCCACCCTTAATGATACGAATTCAACCCATATATTTCTTCATCCACATCCCATAACCTTCTTATAACTATTCTTGATTCAACATTCTGATGTCATTTCACTAATCATCCATGAATCTAGGCACCCAATCGATCTTGGGTCACCCGAAAACTGTCTAACTATGAACCGTGAGGTTAAACCGAAAAATAATTCGTCGAAATGTGGAATAAATGCAGAAGAAGAAATTTTTTTAAATTAATTTTCCAAAAATTCTTCTCTAATGCTCAATAACGTTCAATTATGGATAGAAGACAACTGGGAAAAAATTCTGAATTCTAATGCTAATGAAATGGGTTTGAAAATAGGGGCGCAGATAAAATAATGAAATTTGATCTGCTCAAACGTTTAAAAAAATTATGAAAGCATAAATTTATGAGTATTAACTCTTTTTTGGTTTGTTGTTTGATTTGAATAACACATTCACTAATAGGGGATGAGGATCTATTGCATTTTTTGCACATTGATCTTTTTTAAATATGAGGTTCGTTGTTCTTAAAAAGGATAGTCCAGAGGAGGAATATGCTCTCACCAGTGAATCTTAGGAATTATGAGGCCAAACCTGAAAAATTACTGTTAATTACCTATTTATGAACTTTTAATTATATCCAATTGTAATTAATCAATATATAAATTCACTTAACTCACCACCAATGAGTGAGGGTTCTGAACGTCACATGTCTGCTTATTTTATGTTGCACCTTGGGTAAACATCATGTTTTGAACCCAATAGTTGTCCCAAATTTATGATCCAATCACCCTTTTAGGAGTTATGAAATTTTCCTTATTTCACCATGCATTCATAATAGAGAATATATTTAAAAATTTTATAAAATTAATTTTGACCACATCGATCCTCGGAATCGTACTCTCTTCCCAGATCTAGAAATATATGTAGAATTACTTCAAATTATTAAAGGTAAAAAAGGTCTCTATAGTAGATAATTGTAATTATAAATAAAATGTTTCTAAATATAGAGACACTATAACCTAAAGGAAAAATTTTGGTTTGGAGAGAACCCCTTAACTTATGTATGAATATGTTCTGCACTTGCAATTGATGTCATGGATAATAAAATTAGATCCATTAATTAAATAATTCATAACCCATTTTACATATATTTTATTTATTATTATTTTATTGTTTTTATTTATGGTTATTTTGATGAGTTATATATTTTAATTTGGTCATTTCAGGAGCATTCGTTTAATAGTTTCATGATAGGTACACTTGTGTACATGTAAGGAAGTTCTTGTAAAGATAGATTAATCCTCCACAATTAAAATTATATGTTATTAATGAACTTACATAAGTTAAAATGGTCTTATATATAATATTTTATATATTATGAGGATGATTCATTAGATAAAATGTAAATGAAAACGATTTAATTTGTTTGGGCGGTTTTTATGACCATCATCGATTAGTATAAATTTATTTAATAATATGTTTAAATACTGGTTACATACATTTAATAAGTTGTAATACCCATATTATAATCTGTTTTATCCATAAAAATGGTTTTATGTCCATCCTTTAAGGCGATAATTAAAAATTCAAACTCATCATCAATGAAGGTGATGTAACGACATCCCACAGACAATGTTTTCATTTTTAGAATTAAAGGAGAGGAGTATATAGTTGATGATGGATATTCCATTGAAACAATACAATTCTAATATATATATATATATATATTACTTGATATATGATGATGTTTTTAATGGGGGAGGTGAGAGGACGATAAGAAAAGAAACGAAATTAAAAGAGAAAGAGGGAAGGCTTACCTCTTGAGTGCCGTCTCCTTGAGAGAATCCTTAAGGAAATGGGAAATGGAATTTTGGGGAGACAAAAAATACTTAGACATGGGGAACATATTAGAGAGAGGAATGGAAAAAAATATAAGAAATATAAAAGGCTAACAAGGTGTGAATAAAATAGGTGGTGAGGGTGGTATTTATAGTGGGAGGCAAGGGTGTTTTGATTATTTTATTCATTTGTATATTATTTTGACTGAAGACAACAAATAGTGTTGATTCATGATACTATGTAAAGTTAATAGAGAATGTAAATTAGATAAAATTGTCACTTACATCATTCGTGATTCAACCATGACTCAAAAATTCATCCATTTACTTATAATGTTAAATATCGTAATTGGCCATATTTTACTTTTCACCAAAAATTCAACTATAATAAAAAAATCCTTCAAATTCACCATAACTATTTTTCGATGTGTAGAATTAAAAAATGGACACCATTTTATGAAAATAATTATATAAATATGAGAAAATTAATTTTTAAATAAAATAACCATTAACTCAAAAAAATTATGATTGTAATATGATAAATAATATAATGAAAATATGAAAAATTAATTAAGATCTCATTATATTGTATTATAATCATGAGACAACAAAATATAAAATCGTGAATCTATTTTATGAAAATAAAATTATTTTAAATCACTGTACTAATTATAAAATTTTAAATAAAAATTTTCATTTAACAAAATACCAATACTTAATTTTTCATTTTAAAAATTTTATTTATACTTTTTTAGGTGGGATTACTATTCTATTGGAAGGGTTACCATTCATAATGATCATATTACTAATCCAATGGTGAAGTTATTATTTCATTAGTATAGGTTACTTAATTTATATAAATACAACTTGTTTTATTCTTAATTTATGAAAATAATGTTTTATGAGGTTCTCTATGTGATATTTTTCTTTTATACTATATAATATAATTATAAGAATAAAAATTCAATTGATAAAATTATGGGTCGTTACATTCTTCTCCCATTATGAAATTCTACCCTCAAAATTTCATTTTACATTCTATGTTGAAAAATATTTGGGGTGGACTAATGATTTATTGATTCCTTTGGTTCCCATGTCAACTATTCATACGTATGGTTATTCCGTAGTATATTGACCTGGTGAGTGGTATTTTTTCATAGAACTTGGTCTATATGGTCCAATGTCTTCACTAGCTTCTCTTCATACGAGTGATCTTTCTCCAGTTGAACCACCTCTAGATTCAGTATATATGATGGATTTGGTATGTACTTCCTCAATAGGGATACATGGAATAAATCTTGTACTTGAGACATGGTAGGTGTAAGTGCTAGTAGATGGGAAAAAACTACTACACGATCAAGAATCTTGAAGGGGTTGATGTACCTAGGACCCATCTTTCATTTCTTCCCAAATCTCTTGAACATATTCCATAGATATCTATGGACGAATTCCGTCTCTCCAACCTTAAACTCTAGGTATCATTGATGATTATCTTCATTGGTCATTTGTGGACTTTGGGCAGCCCTAACATATTGCTAAATGGTTTCCACCTTTTATAAAACTTATTCAACCATTATAGGTCCCGATAGATTCTATTCACCAATTTCATCCTATCATGTAATTGTTCTACCTAATTTCCTATAAAGGGATTCATATGGATCCATTTTTATAGTGGAGTGTAAATAATTGTTGTAAGATAACTCAACTACAGTTATATGTTGGTCCCATTCTCTCTTGAAGTCCATAGAACATGCACTCAATATATCTTCCATATACTGAATAGTCCATTCAAATCGGAAATTAGTTTGGGGTTTCTAATATTTACTTATGTTCAACATAGTGTAAATATAATGTAAGATACTTTTCAAAAACAAGGATTTAAATCTCAGATCTTGATCAGATACAATCGATAGTGGTACTCCATCCAACTTCAACACTTATCTATGGTATATCCATGCATGTCGATCGAGTTAGAAGTACTCTAAAATTGATATAAAGTGATATGTATTTGAAATATGTTCCAAAACGACCCATATTGCATTATTTCCTCTTGATTTATTTGGATTTCCATTAACAAAGTCCATGAGAAATATTTTCACATTTCCATGTTTGTATGGGTAATGGTGGCATCATTACCTTGTACTTTTTTTTCTTTTAATCCTTCACTTGTTTACATACGATTCACTTTGATGTATATTCAGAAATCTCCTTCTTCAAAATTTACCTCCAATATTTATCTCTGATATCTCAATATATCTTTGTGATTCCTGGGTGAATAGAGAAAGTTGAGTTATGAGCATCATTCAGAATATTTTTATTTCTCTCTGGATTGGATGGTACATATAGTTAAAACCCAAATATTATCCCTCATTCCTCTTCATTTTTAATCTCTGAGGATTTACGATTTGTAATATCTTCCACCTTTTTCTAAATTTCATCGTCATTTCTTTAAGAATCTCTTATTTTATCTATAAGGGATGGTCGAGAAATCATTTCAGAAACTATTGATAATTTTTCTTCCTTAATGATTCACATGCCCATCATTTGTATGTCTAGGAATATTGGATACCTCTAAAATACCATCATTGATAAATTTGTAGGATCCTTCCTACTTAGATAATTCACCACATTATTTTCATTACCATGATGGTACTGAATTGAGATGTCAAAATCCTTGTTGATATCTAACCATATTCATTGTAACATATTATTCTATGTCTATGTGAATATGTATTTGCGGATTTTATTTTAACTATATATCTCACACTTCCCCCATAAAGGTAATTCCTCCATATTTTCAACATGAATATCACAGCTTCCAACTCTAGATCATGTGTGGGACTGTTTTTCTCATGAGTTTTCAACATTCTTGTATAATAGGGTATAACTGTATCATTATTCATTAGTAAAAACATAAAACCTACTTTGAAGAATCATTGTATACCATAACAAGTTCCTAAATTTTTTAAAGTGGGTGTACTATTTTAGTGATAAGCCTCTTTCAATGTTTTGAAGTAGTCTTCACATTCACTAGTCCAGATAAACTTTACTGATTTTTGAGTCATCATAGTTAGGGGTTTTTAAAATCATGATAAATTCTTCATAAATCATCAGTAATACCCATATAGACCAACAAAGCTATGGATCTTCATTACAAATGTTGTTCTACGACACTCTTCCATTGCTTTTTTCTTGGAACGGTCCTTAGATATTCCTGTCAAGCTGATAACATGAACCAAGAATGATATTTCCTCCATCCATAACTCATATTTACTAAACCTTTCATAGATTTTATCCCTTCACATGGTCTTCAGAACATTATTCAAATTCTCCTTGTGTTCCTCCTTTCTCTTGGAGTATATCATAATATCATTGAAAAACACTACCAAAAAAATCAAGGAAATCTCAAAAGACTCATTTCAAAAATTCCATAAAAATTTCTAGAGCATTAGTGAGTACTAAGGACATCGCTATGAAATATTAGTTTCTATACCTTGTTAAAAAAGAAAATCTTGGGAATATATACCTTTTTCACCTTTAATTGGTGATATCCTAACCAAAGGTCCACTATAAATAAATTCTTAGACCCACATAGTTGAACTAAAAATTCATCTGCATGTGGTAGGGGATACCTATTCTTTATCATGATTTTTTGAGATCATTTTAATTAATGCAGAGGCACATCAATTATCATTATAGTTTTTATAATTTCTAGATTTTTTTTGAATAAAGAAGGATTATATTAATGGTGAATATCAGCATTCGTACATAAGCAGATCCAAGATGGGAAGTTTTCCAGCCATAGTTGTTGGTGTCGAAGGGGATTGAGGCCGCCAGCTGATGGGATACATTGTTTCCTTCCCTTTTGGTAAAGGAGAAGGTGCAGCAAGAGAAGCCTTGGCGCAGCGAGCGTATTCTTCTGACGATATAGCCAAATTCCTGGATTCCGGTGTCACCGTGGTTAATAGCATTGATGACTGAAAGGCAGTCAGACTTGATTAAAACTTCATTAATTTAACAAAATATTTGTAAAGGCAGAAATAATTGAATTCGTTTTGTGAAATCATTAAAAAAATATCAACCAAAAAATTCTATGTAATTATAATAGTTAAATTGTTCTAAGATAATTTTCAACGGCCTTTTTCATGAACTTATCAAATATAATTATTATCAGTTATAAAATGTTAATTTCATCAGGTTATCTAATGTTTTTTAGTCACATCGAATCGCTGTTTTTTTAGTTGTGTAAAATTCTCCATGTTTAATTTAGAAATATTATAATTGATAATTGATCATTATTTAGATTATCAAATGATAATGAATTATCAAATTATATATGTATATATATATATATTATATATATATATATATCGATAAAAACACTTGGGATTATTTATTAAGATTACCTTATGTTATTTATTTTGATTTTCAAAAGAGATATATATATTTTTTGATATATATGTTTGATAATTACTTTATAACTTAATGATAATTTATTAAATATAAAATTATCAACAAGTAATTTCATGAACTATTGAAGGATAATATTTCAAGCACATGTTTCAACCTAAATGATAATTCATAAACTATCTAGGAGAGAAAAGTTATCATCGATTATGATTTTTTTTTGAAATAAAATAGTTTGTTTTTTATTTAATAACCTGTAAAAATGTTGAGAATTTTTTTGTCGATGATTATGATAATAATTCTGTGACTAGGAATGTTGAAATTCTTAGGGTGGTTTATCCTTTCCACTGACATCGGCGACCTTGAGGTAGGTGGTTCTGTTTCGATTAACCAAATTGATTATCAATGTATGGCTTGATGTATTTCAATTGTTGATTAAAATTCAATTGCTAAAATTTCATTTCATTTAAATTGATAAAAACATGATTCCTTTGAATGGGTATATTTGAAATATTGTTGGCATGTAAATTTGGAAAACCCCCAATTCCATTGAATTGGGTGTGTTTATGGAAATTGGTTTATTTAAACTATTTAATTTAAATTATGGATTTGATGGAAATGATTTCTATTAAATTGTTGGATTTAATTATGGAAATAAATTCTATATTGATGTAATTGGTTTTGAATTCATTTCAAAAATGTCTTTAAATGATTTGATTGAAACTCAATGGTTTTATCTTGTGAGAAAGGAATGTTTTTGAATAAATCCAGTTTTTTTTTAAATGGAAGGAAATTGGAACTTTAAAAATGGAAGAATGGGATTGATCATATTTTTATGTAGCCTTAAAATAGTTCACCCATCATGTAAGTGTGCATGAAAGCCTTCGGTAGTTAGTTAGTTAGTTTGATACACTCTACGCTGCGACATCATTAAAAAACATACCTATTGCGGGTCACATCCCGGATGGGTTGGTGACAAGTCTCCTTTTTCAACTGTCATAGGGACGTGTGTATACACATTTTTCTGTGTTCACATAGAGATTTTGGAATCTTATAGCTGGTTAATACTAACAAGATTCATAGGGATGTGTGTATAACATGATTTTTTTAATTGTGCTTTAAAATGTCCAACCTATTTATCTTTGAAAATTCAAAGCATTCCTTTGGTTAATCAACTGTTGGAATCTGTTCTGGAATGTGTGGTGAGACCGTATTGGGATTTTATACTCACACCATACTTTTGCCTTAGAGTGTTTTTAGACTTTCTCCTCCCAAGTACGAGCATGGTGAAAATATCTCTTAGAGGTGGATACAGTTGTTGAGCGTTGGGATAGGTGATTTGTGTTCCTCAGGACCATGGGATATTTTTTTATTTTGTTCATTTTTTAGATCTTTGGTCTAGGTTAGGCCTTGTTGAATTTTGGTGCATAACTCCCAATGGAGTTTCTTTTTTTATGAATATTGTGTTGTTTCTTTTCTTCCGCATTGTTGGTGGAAAATCATTCCCACTTGCATGTTTAGTGATTCCAGGTGACAGTCACTAACCTGTACGAATTGGGAACGCCCTTAGGGCTATGCCAGGGTTGGCTCAATCATCTAGTTACCATGGTACTTGGGCTGGTTTGTGAAAATTGATATAAAAGGAGCCTATTGATCCTTCTTTTTTCTTAAAGTGAGTAATCTTTTGTGAAATATTGTTGGGAATTAAGGGGTAGTTGTGATTGATCGACATGCCATCTCTCACTACAATGAACCTTTAGTCACCATGGGTGGGTAGGGAAAGGCACATTATGGACTAGTTTTAGTATTTTCCATGTTTTGATTTGGATAGAGTGGAATCCAAATATTGTGTATCCCTTCTATTAAGAGTATTTTTCCTTGTTACTCAGTTTGAGTTTTAATATAATGTATCCATTTTATAATTTTTAATGTTGTTTAGAATCATTCATCTGAGAAGACGTGCGAATCAGATCCAGAAAGAGGTTGCTGCTGAATCTCAGGAACCAAGTCCAATTTTAGATCCAAGTCTTGTTGAGGTGATTGATCGCACTATCCAAGATCTGGGATAAGAACCACCTCCAGTTCCCGTTCATATATTAGTTATGGATCCTCATAGGGATGTTATCTAAAATCATTATCAATAGTTCTTATTTGAAAAGCTACCAGTTTTCAAAGGCTCCACTGACCCTCAACAAGTATAGGATTGGTTGCACAAGATTGAATATCTATTTTGGTTCCTTAATACACCTTATGCAATCAAGGTGAAGTGTCCCACCTTAATGCTGGAGGGACCGAGAAAGGAAATGGTGAGACTTGATGGTGATGGCTGGGAAACATGAGGGTTTATAGTGGAACGAATTCAAAGTTATTTTCACTAAATATTCTATCTAGAATCAATGATATTGGATAAGCCTGTAGGGTTTTTAAGCTCTAATGGGAAAATAGAAATATGATTGAGTAATAAAATCAATTTGCTGAGTTGGTGTAGTTTTCTCCTGAGATTTTTTTTAATGATAATGTAAAGGATCAATGATTTGGGTTGGGACTTAATCAAATATTTGTTCTCAGGATTTCTTGCTGAGGATGCCCACGTATGCTGATGTGCTAGATAGGGCGATGGTGGTTGAGATGGACCAAGATGGAAATTCAAGGTTTAAGGGAGTTCCTTTTCCACCTAATTGAAATGTTGGTTCCATTAAATGAAAACAGAATCATGAATAATATCATAGTAGTTCATGATGACAGAGTCATTCCATACCTCATGTAACTTGAGGAGGGAGTTCTTTGACTTGCTATCAATGTGGAAATCCCGGACATTCTAACAGGGTTTTCACTGAGGCACCCAAGAACTGTAGCTCATTTGGACATTCAGGGAACTTACAGAGATTCTGCCATCACTTCTATACTCCATGTAGTGGAACAGGATCATCAAAACTGCCAAAAACTACAGGGAAATAAAATTCTTCATGTACAAAAGTTTTCCAACCATATACATCTATAATGAAGCTTCTTCACTCTGTGTAAGATTATTCAAAAGAATAAGACATGAGTCATACAACTATGAGAGGTACCATTACTATATCGTATTCTTTAGTAACTAGTATATTTGATACAGGTGCATCTCAGTTGTTTATTTCAGACCATATTTTTAATATTCTTAATCTACCTATGGATATTTTATCTTCTGTAATGGATATAACTACACCCCTTGGTACAAAGAGAGAGAAGGGTCTTTGTAGTCCTGCCTGTATCTTCTCTCTATCATATGTCGAGTTTTCGTGGAGTTTTTTGGTTATCAACATGAAATCTCTTGACATCATATTCAGGATATATTGTCTTATTGAAAATAAATCCTAGATCGATTGTTATCATTGATGAGTCTACCTTACTACACCCAGTGGTGTGCCTATAATCTATAAGGGAGAAAGGGACCCCTGGTCGAGTAGAGCCAAACCCTCTAATATAGAGTTGTACAAAGTGATTTCAGTGTTTTCTTTTGATCTAGATATGGATTAAATGTGTGGCAATATTCCTTCAGTAATCACTATGTTTCCTGACAAGTTTATTTCTGAATTCTCCAGTTTTCCGCCAATAAGGAAGGTTGGTTTTTCTATTGACTTAATTCCTGGTACTCAACTGGTTTCTATTCCCTATTACCAAATGCATTCATATAAACTGAAAGAATGGATTTCCTAGTTAGATGATCTTATTGATAAAGGATTTTTATGCCCGAGTGTGTCACCTTGGGCAGCACTAGTACTCTACGCCAACAAGGTTGATGGTTCTCTTTGCTTATGTGTCGATTATCGAACGATAAAGAAAAATTAACTATTACAAAGAATTGATGATTTTTTTGCTCATTTGAAAGGGGAGAAGGGGTTTTTAAATATTTATCTTTGATCTAGTTACCATCAGTTGAGGATAAAATAATCTGACATTCATAAAACCACTTTTCAGAGTAGGTATAGTCGTTATCAGTACCTTGTTATGCACTTCATCCTAAAAAATGATCATTTGGTTTTCATGGATTTGATGAAGAATATTTTCCATTAGTCTCTGGAAAATTTTGTGGTAGTCTTTGTGGATGACATTATTTTCTACTCTATGTACAAGGAGGATCATGTACATCATCTGATAACAATTCTGAGTATAATAAGGAATCACCGACATTATCCTAAGCTTTCAATGTTTGATTTCTGGTTTTTGGAAGTAAAATTCATATGGTATGTGGTTTCATAACTAGGAATATTGATTGATATTAAGAATGCGAAGGATATTATGTCTTCGAAACAACCAAGAAATATTTTCGAGATTCAGAGAATCTTGGGATTAGTAGGATATTATCACCGGTTTGTTTAGGACTTCTCAAAGATAGCTTCTCTAATTGCTGCTCTGAATCCAAAGGGAGTGCAGTTTTCTTGGAATGATAAATTTCAAAGTTTTATTGTCAAGCTAAAGCATATTTTGACTACTATGTAGGTTTTAACTCTTCCTGAAGCTGAGAAATGATATGTGATCTTCTATGATGCATTGGGTTCAGGTTTGGGATGCATCCTTTTTCAAGGTAATCATGTTGTGTCATATGGATCTCTTCAGCTTAAGCCCCATGAGAAGAACTATCCTACCCATGGCCTTAACCTTGCAGTTGTAATGCATGCACTTAAGTGTTGGTTACATTACCTGAATGGAAAATGATTTTTTGGGCATTCAGACCACAATAGTTTGAGTTGTGTCTTCTCTAAAAAAGATTTGAATCTTCACAAAAGGAATTGGGTGGTGTACCTTCAATCTTTTGACATTGACATTTCCTATGCCCTGGGTAAAGGTAATGTCATTTCAGATGAGTTAAGTAGTAAAATTCCAATAAAGGCTATGAAAGAATATTTGGAAGAGTGGAGTCTGATGGATATGTTTTCATAGTTGTATATTGGATTTTAGTGGAAGGGGGATGAAGTTTTTTTGCTACTGCTCAGTTGACATCTACTCTTCTTGAGATGATTCTTTAGGAAAAACTTCTTGATTATGAATTTTTTAGCATTATGGATTCTATTTATGGTTGGGAGACCAATACCCAATAGTCATTCTCCAAAGAGGGAGTTATGTGTTATCAAAACCATTATGTTGTGCCATCAACGGTAAGAACTGTTGTGATGAGAGATTTCCATAACTCCCAGTGGGTAGAGATACTAGGAACCAAGATGATGTTTTATGATAGAAATCAAAAAAATTTGGTGGTCAGATACGAGACAGGGAATTTTTGAGCATGTATCTCATTACTATACATGCAAGAAGGTGAAATCCGAGCACCGGAATCCTTCGGTTTTGCCTCAACAACTTCCAATACCTACATGGAAGTGGGATGAAATCTATATAGAATTTATGATTGGGTTTACTCAAACCCATAGGATAAATAAAATGATATGGTTGGTGATTGATAGGCTGACTAAGTCTACTCACTTTATACCCATTCGAGATACAACCATAATTGAGGAGTTAAGAAATCTCTATGTGATGGAAATTGTTCATTTTCACAGATTTCCATATTCTATATTATCCGATGGGGATCCTCAGTTTACTTCTCACTTTTGGAGAGACCTTCAGGATGCATTGGGATCTTAGGTCTATTTGAGCACAACCTACAATCCATAGTCTGATGGCCAGCTATAGAGATCTATACAGATCCATGAGGATATGCACTGCTGTTGTGTTCTTGACATTGGTGGGGTTTGGGATTATCATTTGAGGATGTTTGAGTTATCTTATAATAACAGTTATTATTATACGATCAAATTAGATCCTTTTGAGGCATTGTATGGTCGTACTTATAAATATCTTTTTTTTCAGCGATTGGTGAAAGTTCCTTGGTTGGACCGAGTTTGGTCTGAGAGATGATAGTTAAAATCCAGTTGATTTCTCAGAGAATGTAGACACCTTAGAACTGGTACATGTCTTATTCTGATTATCTCCAAAGACAATTGGAGTTCTAAGATGGTGACTAGGCGTTCTTGAAGGATTCACCCTGGTTAGGTCATTGATGGCTTGGGAGGCAAGGAATTCTTTCTCCTCATTTTTTTGGACCTTTCATTTTTTTGAACAAGTAGGGAAATTTTCTTACTATTTAGATCTACCACCGTAGCTGACATTGATACATAACATTATCCATGTATCATAGATTTGAAATTATCTCTCTTATTCATGTCATGTTCTTGAGTAGGAGTGAGTTTTAGATTGAATAATATTTATCTATGAATAAACAACCGGTCAGGGTTGTTGATTCTAAGACCGAGGTACATTTTGGGAGGATTATACCACTGGTCTATGTACTATGGAAGCATGGATTTGATTCTCAACAGACATGGGAAGGTAGGCACTGATGTAAGAGTAGTGACCTCATCTCTTTAACATGGAGGATTCTTCATAGGATTTCTGGGGATAGAAAGTTCCTATAGTGGTGAGGTTGTAACATCCTATTACCATTTCAGGTATTTTTAATACTTCTTCTGTTGTACTAATATCTTATGTGTGAAAAAAAATGGTTTATCAACAAATTTTTTGATAAATGTTTCAAGGCCTTAACTGTTGGTTAACATCTTGGAATATTCGATTGAATATTTTTTTGGGTTCAACATTGAGTTGGTGAATGATTTCGAGGCGCGCAAAGTCTCGAAGAAGATGGAATAAAATTACTAAAAAGAATATTTTAAGTGTTTACTTTTTATTAAAATTATTTGAATAACTCCAAAATTGTCCATCATTTGAGAAATATGATACCACAGTTATGTCCAAAATACGGTGTTCACCCTAGGATGTGTGTAACATTCGACCGTGCCAGACTTTTGGATGCCTCGCTCATGAGATAAAGTTATTATAAAATATTTTATATATTATTTATTAAAAGTAATTACATACCTCTCAAACACTATGATGTATGTGAAATTTGAGACCACCGATGGGTCCAGAATGAGTGGTTTACACTAAACGGGGTATAGCATTTCTAGGCATCGAGCATTTGGACACCTTGCCTACAAAACATAACCCTTTTGTTTTAATTAATTACTTATTCCAATTTTTAATTAATAAATCATTAATATATCTCTAATGGTTCATAAATTGAGAAATATGAGACCGTCGTTGGGTCTGAAATGACGTTTCTAACCTAGAGAGGGTATAAATTTAATGAGGAACTCACGTATGGTAAAATCTCTCTTTATGGTTATGTTTTTAATACTTTTTATATATTAAATTGATTAAATATAATAGTGAAAAAATAATAACAAAACATTTACGATGGTTCTTCATCTCCAAAATGTAAAACACCATTATTGACTGTTTCAGTTTCCAAAAGCTTCATTTTTCATCAGTTTTCATCCATTTAAATCAGAAACACATTAAATAGGTGAACTTAATGACTCTATAATAATTTTTTAGTTGAATAGTAGGTTAAATCAGATATTTTAAATTGAGATTATCAAACCGACTTTTTTAATCTTCTGAAACCCGTCGAACATCTTGGTCTTGACTATTACATGGTAACATATAGTTTATACAATCCAAATATTCCTTAAATTAGATTGAAAGGTTATGATTCATGGAGTTTTGATCTCCTCCTCCTTCAGCGAACTAGTGGGTGATCTCAAGTGATTGGAAAATTAGGTGTTTTTGTTTTTATATTAATTTATTATTTTCTTATTTATTTTTTCCTTAATTATTATGTTATTGAATACTATTTGAATTTAAATAAAAATAATTTAAACCCAAATTCTATATGAATAATTCACATTAAATTATGGAATGATGATTGTAATTATTATCAAACGATAATAATGAAAAATAATTATAATGAAATTTGTTAAATTTTATCAAAGAAAAATTATTAAATCAGTGTCCCAAGATTTTATAGATATACTGTTTTTATAATTTCTAGATGATAACTTCATTAATTTATGAAAAATTTTGAAAAGGGATAAATCATTAAATTTGTTTTGGGAAATCATTAAAAAATATAAATCAATAATTTTTCAAAAATTACAATGGTACAATTATTGTAAGATAATTTTCAATATCATTTTGCATGTAGTTATAAAATATAATTATTATCAGTTATAAAATTGTAATTTCATCGGCTAATCTAATGTTTTTATTAATCACATAGAATTATCATTTTTTTAGTTGTGGAAAATTATCAATTGTAAATTTAAAAAAATATAATTATTTAGATTATCAAAAGATAATGAATTATCAAATTATATATATTCATATTATATATATATATATATATCAATAAACACACTTGGGATTATTTATTGAAATTATATATTTTAATTTATTTTTATTGTCAAAAGATATATATATATAGTTAGGAAGATATTTTCGATAATTACATTGGAATTTAATGATAATTTATTAAATATAAAATTATTAATATGTAATTTCATGAACTATTTAAGAATAATGTTTCAAGCACATAATTCAACCTAAATAATAATTCATAAATTATCTAGGAGAGAGAAAGTATCATCATATGTGTTTTTTTGCTTATTTTTTAAATAAAATAGTGGGTTTTGGATTTTGGATCCCTTAACAAACGTTGAGAATTGGGGTGTCACTGATTAGGATAATAAGGTCGTGAGGAGTCGTATTGAACCACATAAGGTAGTTTTCCATTGCCAATGACATCGACGACCTTGAGGTAGGTTGTTCCATTCTTATTATCAAAATCGATTATCCTTTTATTGCTTGATTGATTTAAATTTTTTATTTGAATTCAATTGCTCATATTTTCTTTCAATTAAATTGAAAAAAACCTAATTCCGATCAATCGAGATATTTGAAATGGTTTTGGAATATAAATTTGGAAAACCCCCAATTCCATTGAATTGGGTTCGTTTATGGAAATTGGATGAATTAAATTGTTTAAATTAAATTATGGATTTGATGGAAATGATTTCAATTGAATTTTGATATGATGGAATTGGTTTTGAATGGATTTCAAACTGGTGAAAATGGCTTAAAATGATTTGATAGAAACCCATTGATTTTATCTTTTGAAAAGGAATATTTTTTTAATAAAACATGTTTTGGTTTTAAATGGAAAGAAATTGGCACTTTTGAAATGGAAGAATGGGATTGATCTTATTTTTAAGCTGTCTTAAAATAGTTCACCCATTATGTAAGAGTGAATGCAAGCCTAAGATAGTTAGTGAGTTATTTGGCTACACTCTATGCTAAAACAATGTTATAAAACATATTGGCGGCGGGTCACATCCCCAATGGGTTGGTGATGAGTCTCCTTTAGCCAGTGTCACAGGGATGTGTGTATATACATTTCTATGTGTTCACATAGAGAGTGTGGAATCCTATAGCTAGTTAAAACTATCTTACCTTTTGAAGGATGACCATGTTGCTCGCTTGTTTATTTAAATTTGAGAAATAAATGTATGCCAATTCTTTTGAACTACTTTACATGCCTGCTAATTTTAATTAAACTATTTTAAGTAACTATTTATAATCCATTTTTTATGAAATATTCCATCATTTTGTAAATTCATTTCCTAAAGTATTTTTTCATCATTTGAACTATATAGCATGATTTTTTTAATTATTCTTTAAAATTTCTATCCTTTTTATCATTAGAAATAGAAATCATTACTTTGGTTAATCAATTATTGGAATCTATTTTGGAATATGTGGGGAGACCCTACAGGGAGTTTTAGCTCACAACCTACTTTTTTCCTTCGGGTGTTTTTATACTTTCTCCTATCAGGTTTGAGAAAGGAAAAAGGATATCATAGAGGTGGATCCATATATTGAGTGTTGGGCATGGTGAGTTGTGTTCCTCAGGACCTTGCGTTATTTTCCCTATTTTGGTACTTTTTTGTAGCTCTTTGGGCTGGTTTATTCCTTGTTGACTTCTGGTAGATTACTCTTAGTGAATTTTCTTTTGTTATTCATACTGTATTGTTTCATTTCTTCTATATTTTTTGTGGAAAGATCATTTCCACTTGCATTTTATGTGATGTCAGGTTCTAGTCGTTGACCCACAAGGATTGGGAACACCCTTCGAGCTATGTCAGGGTTGTCTTGGTAATCAGGTTACAATGGTACCCTGGCCAGTTTGTGACAATCCACCTCAATAGTAGTGATAACATATTCCCTTCATTACTTCCTTGGAGGTTTTTGTTGATTTCCTCAAACAACTCTTAGCATAGGGCATTGGACCAAATAATTCACATGTCCCATGCAGTTGAAACACTACACTATAGGCTTAGTGTTGATCTGAACCTTCCATTTTTCTTTCATATTAGGGGAATTCTATATATCTCTTGGGTATTTATTATTCAAATTCCCCCCTTTTTTCATATTTGAATCATCCTCTAGTTCCCCTTATGTGGTTCTTAGGATGCTTCTTCCCACACTTTTGACATGTGGGATGTTGGGATTTCTTTCCATTATAAGATTTAACTGTTGATCCCCCCATATTAAACACTATTTTATTCTTTTAATCTATAGGAACACTAGACCACAAAGAGTCTTTGATCTCTATCTCTTATTTAAGGACACAACATACAATCTCATCATAGATATCAAAGTTTGGAATCACCAACACTTTTTATTGACAAAATTTTAGTTCTCCACTAAGTTGATACACCTAGCTTTCAGTGTTCATGAAAAAACCCACAGGTTTATCTTGGATGACATTGAAATTTTACTTCATATGCCCTGGTATACTCTTATTTCTTTTATTTTAGTATGATGAACTCCCATTCTATCTTAAGAATGAGAGTTCAGGGAAAATATTTTTTGAAAAATATTTTCTTGAAATATTCCCATTCAATAGAATCAATTTCCTCATAAGACTTTGTTTTTTGGATTAGTGTCCACTAGTGATCAGCTTCCCCGTTAGAATAACTGAATAGAATTACTACATTCTCTTCTTCTTAGCATTGAAGGATATAGAATATCTTCTCAATGTATTTAATCCATTGTTTCATGATGATTGGATCAGTTTATCCACTAAATATGGGAGGCCTTTGTCACATAATGGACTTAAAAACAACTTGTTATTTCTTAAGAGAAGTAGGGTTCTCTACATGATTCATGCTATTATTCATAACATGACCCAGTTTGTAAAGTATTATCATGAAGTTTTGAGCTCCCGATCCCATCAAATTTGGCATTGCTATAGGAAAATCATCACATTTCCTATTATATTGATTATAGGAAAAATTTCCATCTTTCTTGAAATTTACTACAAAAATTACAATTAGGGGGCTTGAATACTTATCTCATAAAAATACAAAACGGGAACATCGAACATATAAGGTTATACTTTTAAATGGGAAGTATGTATTATCTTGTGATTCCCTTAGCTTTAAACTATGTTATCCATGGTTATAGGATTACTTGTAGGGTTCTTACTAAAGTTTTGGAGCCCTAATTCCCAAAAATTACTATACTTTTGTTTGATAACAACTATAATAACAGTAACCATTTACATGTATTATTACATGATATTAAGTAAAATTAACCGTCAAATACAAACCAAGGATCTTAAAGTCTAGTGTCTTTGAGAGATTAGGTATATAAAATTAAAAATTGGGAAATATAATATATATATATATATATGTTATCCATAATGATCTAATAACTTCCTTTGACCTCTTAAATCAACATATGAAAACCCAGGGAATACATAGATAAAAGTTATGAGCTAAAAAGCCTAGTTAGTAAATAAATATAGAAAAGAATCAAATCACATGGGTTAAAAGACACAACATGATGAACTAAAAATTCATGGAACATGAAAAAAAATATAGAATCATATCATCTGAAACATGGGATCATGTAGTCATGGAAACATAAGAATTTATAAGAAACATTTATCATGACATAAACATGATTCAATTCTAACTACCATGACTATATCACATGGTGGAAAAAGTCCTACAGAAGAATTGGGTTTACTCATTATCCAAACATAACCTCTCATGAGACTAAAAATTACCCAATGAATTGAGGAACTCTCTAGTAACACCCATAATAACACATTAATTCATATGTTTGACACATGAAGAATCAAACATAAAGAATAAACATAATCACTAACTAAAGAAATAAATGGGTATCATAATCATGTTATATGGAATAACAAATGGTTATATCATAATGGTGTCTATTAAAGATTATATTTAAATAATACAGGGAAAATAATAGTAAACAATAGGCATATAACTTGATTAGTGATGTGAAACTAATCTGAAAACATGTATAATTGTATTTAAGAAACATTAGAAATGAGCCACTTTAGTGCAGTTTAAGGAAAATAATAAAGTGTTTTTCAATGGAAAATAAATAATTGTTTATATAAAAACCATAAATAAACTAAGATAGTTTTTTATAATAAAAATATTCATTTTAAAAAAATATTTTCAATTTAAAACTGATTATGGTGTGTACTTAAAAATGGGTAAGAAATTGGGAAGTTCCCTTCAATCAGGGTTTCTTATTGGGAGGAATTGAAAAGTGAACCATATAAAACATTTATTTCCCCCTAAAAGAAATCATAATTGAGCTACTTAAATATTTTTTTAACATACACATAAAATTTTGGAGGAGTAAATAAGAATAATTATGAATTAAATTTTGGTAATGAGAGAGAAAGCATAACTCGGAGGAAAAAGTGGAGGTTTGAGAGAATTCCTTACCTTGTGTATAACTATGTTATGCACTTACACATAATATCCTTAATAATAAAAATATATCCACTAATTAATTAATTCATAACCCATTTTACATATATTTGATTCATTATAATTTTATTATGGTATTTTATGCCCATTTTGACGATTTATAGGGTATAATTTTGTAGTTTCTAGAGCATTTATCCCATGGAATCTTCATCAGTTCGCTTATATAAAACAATGGAAGTTCATTTAAATTGAAAATAATCCCCCATAATTACAATTATATGTTATTAATGAACATAAATAATTTTAAATGGTCATGTATATCATTTGGTTGTTTTTTATAAGTATGATTCATTAGAGAAAAATGTTAATGAAAATGATTTTATTTATTTGGTAGTTTTTATGTCCATAAGAAATTAGTATCATTTTATTTAATTATTTTTTATATAAGGTTCCTAAACATTATATAAGTTTTAATACAAATATTATAATCTATTTTAACCAAAAAAATTGTTTTATGACCATTCTTGAAGGCGGTAATGAAATATGAAAACTCATCATCCATGAAGGCGATGAATCGACCCCCAAGAGATGATGTTTTCATTTTTAGAAAAAAAATATTAGAGGATAAAATAATTGATGACGAATATTACATTAACACAATAAGATTTCCATTATATAAAATACTCCATTTATCCTTATATTTTGGATAGATGTGGATATATGAGGATAAAAATGAAAACATATTAATAGAGAAAGAGGGATGGTTTTACCTCTTGAGTGTTATCTCCTTGAGAACCTCCTTAAGGTAAGTTGAAATGGTCATTTAGTTATTCCAACAAGAACAAAACGTGGTAAAATGGTTTTGTAGAGTCATTGAGTATAATATGATAAATATCCAAGACTTATAAGGTGTTATGAGAAGAGGTGGTGAGGTTCGGTTTTTATGGTCAGAGGAGAGGGGTGTTTTTATTATTTTATTCATTTGTTCATTATTTTGGACCAAAACAGTCAACAGTGTTGATTATTCTGAAAACATTTATTAAATAGAGAATATGATTTTTATATAATGGTCACCTACATCATCCATGACTCAACCATGACTCAAAATTTAATTTATTTACCTATAATGTTAAATAATGTAAATTACCATATTTCAGTATTCACCAAAACTTCAACTATTTTAGAAAAATACAAAAAAAATACCCAAGTTATTTTTATATAGGAAGATTTCAAAAATTGGATCCATTTGATGAAACAAAATTTCTAAGTAAGATAAATTTAATTATTAAATAAAATCATCATTTACTCGAATAAAATTGATTTTAATATTATAACTAATTTTATGAATATTTAAAAAATTAATCAAAGTATCATAAAATTATTTTATATTAAAAGGACAAAAATATCTATTTATGAACCTATTTTATGAAAATATATTCTCTTTTAAATCATTATATTTTTTTATAAAATTTTAAATAAACATTTAGGTTTCACAAAAATACCAGTACTTAATTTATCATTTTTAAAAAAATTATTCACATAAGGAAATATATTAATATATCATTTTTTAATTTATAATTTGTTTAAATTTTATTTATACTTTCATAGGTGATGATACAATTCTATTATCTAGGTTACTATTTTTAATGGTTATATTACTACTCCAATGGTCAAGATAATATTCCATTGGTATGTGTTCCTTAATTTCTTTAAATAACAGATATTTCATTATCAATTTATGAAAATAATGTGTTTATTTGGTTCTTCATGTGATATATGTGGTTTATACTATATAAAATTATTAAATGAATGGAAATTAAATTGATAAAATTATTTTTGATTAATACAATCTTGAGTTAGCAGTGGTAGCCTTCGTACTGAAGATGTGGCAACACTACCTGATGGGAGAGTAATTTATCATCTACCTTGACCACAACATTCTTAATTATTTCTTATCTTAGAAGGATCTTAAATTCCAAAATATGTGACCCCTACAGTTCCTCCAAGACTATGAATTTGAGATTTCAAATACTCTTTGGAAGGGGAGCATGTTTGCAGATGCTATCTGCGGGAGATCTTGTTCTCAATTGTTGGATAAGGTGTCAGAGTAGTTACCCAAATGGCGTTTTTCCTTAGTGAATAAGTATAGTGATTCATATATACATTCAACAGTTTTTAACCCACCACTTTTACAATATGTTAGGGATGATCAGAGTAGATATACCAACTTTGAGACCTCACATACTTAGATATCAATTGGATGTGCACCTGATGGATATTCTGAAGGTTTGGAGCATGCTATACTATTTAGAGGAAGGATGATGATACCATTGACGTTGTGGGAGGAGTTTATATGAGAGTTTAGTACATCCCCTTTGGAGGTACATACAGTTGTGTAAAATATTTTTCAGGACATCCAATGTCAGTTTGGGTGTAAAATAATGAAGCGTTGTATTGTAGAGTTTATCTCTTCATGCCTCACTTGTAAACAGGTGAAGGCAAAGCACCACGATCTAGTAGGTTTAGCTCAACCCCTTTTGGTGATAGACTATAATTGTGATGAGATATCTATGGACCTCGTGACGAGTTTAACATATACGTATATGGGACATGATTCCATATGGGTGATCATTGACCATCTCACCAACTCAGACCACATTCTAGTTATTTGAGAGTTGAATTCGGTAGAGATAATGACATGATTTTACATGAAAGTGATATTCTGGATCTATGAAGTTCCCACTATCATGATTTTAGAATGTGATGCTTACTTTACAACATGATTATGGAGAGGATTTTATGAGGCCTTTAGGACTCATTTATATATTCGCACAACATTTCCACCATATAATGACAACCAAACTGAGGAGACCATTTAGGTTTTGGAGGAAATGTTGTGGGCTTGCATGTTTGATTTTTTCCCTAGTTAAGATGATCAACTTCCCATGCTATATTTTGAGTACAAAATCAGCTACCATTCCACCAAAGATATGTCACCATTTCAGGCCTTGTGTGGGTGACCCTTTAGGTCACCACTTTGTTGGACTTGTTCTAATGAGTCAGCACTCAAGGGATAATAGTTAGTGTAAGATACTATAGAGAAGTTAAGAACATACAAGAGAGGGTGATCATTTCAACGAATCATTAGAAGTCATATCTGAACCAATGATGGAGACCTTTTTAGTTTTAGGTGGGATACCATGCGTTTTGGAGGGGCACACCTCAATGTGGATTATGGAGATACGACCGATGTGACAAGCTATCTCCTAGATTCATTGTACCTTTCAAGATACTAATTATAGTTGGAAAGGTGTCATACCACATAACTCTAGTAACATAGTTGAACTAGGTACATGATATCTTCCACATATAAAAGCTAAGAAGGTATGCGCATGACCCATCAAATGTTATCTAGTGGGGTGAGTTGTAAATTGAGGATTGAGCTACCTTTGCTATGTACCTATTGAATATCAAGTATCAACATGATATGATCCTATGTGGTTTATCAATTCCCCTGTTGCATGCTTGTTCGCAACACATAATTACTAAGAAGAGCACATTGGTGTGGGAGACCTAGATCTTATCCCACTAACCCCACCATTTTGATTAGTAGATTCTCTTTTTAGTTTGAAAATCACTAAGGGGGAGAGTGTAATGAATCTGAGTTTTCAATGTATTAGATTTTGATATTATATGGATTATTTTTGGATCTATGTACTGAGAAGTTATGAGATTTCAAGGCCAGGTGGCCCCAGAAATAATTTTTTGAAATATATTAAATTTATAAATATCATGCACATGATGTATTCTTGATAATGTGTTATACCACTTGAATGGTGGCCCAGATTGAAAATCTAAGGGAACCATTTAGTTTAGAACGTGGGTATTAACCTATGAACAATGTAATCTATGTCGGCATTCGGCATTTGTCTTGAGAACCTTCATGGGAGAATAGTATAATTATGTTAACTGTGTTTATTTAATTATTAAATTAAAATCCAGAACATAATGGTCCTATATATATATTCCTCCATACATAAATTCTAAGGTAATCCACAAAAACCAATAAATTTTTGGAGATGCATTGGAGAGAGAATTGGAGTAGATCTTTGCGAACAACATCAAATCATGATCAGATCCAATATCATCACACTATTAGAGTTTTTGGATCTTTCTAATGATGGTAATGCAGAACCATTATTCAACATCTTTCAATTACTACATTAGGTAGGATATTTTATTTGTAAAATTCAATATCTTTCTTTTATCTCGGACGAATTCGGATCAATTCCATGAACAAGAATTGATTTGTGAATGGAAAGTAGATTTAATTAATGGATTTATTTTGTTTGTTTGTTTATTTCCATCTTAAGTTATTTAAATTGATAAAAATGGATCAAGGTCTAATGAGAAAAGACCAAGGTTCATTCCTTACATATTATGGTTTATGGAATTCTCCCTCGTTTCATCTCACATTCATTGTAGGGATTTTACTTTCATTGTGGTTCGATGATTACATGATATTTGATCATTTTGTGCTTTTTATCTTGCACAGTGGATCAATATTGTGGGTGTGGATTGTGATTGAGGGTCTAATCAAGGAGTGGTGATAATAGAGGATGATCAGAGGTAGGTCAAAAAATATTTTTAGTATCCATTCAACCTGGATTTGATGAAATGTCTACAGATGGCGTGTGTAGGTGTTTTTCAATCGGATTCAAAGGCAACAATACTAATAACTAGAATTGGGAGTGTTGACAGACCCCATATCTATGATCTATAGCAAGGGTGGTGGATAAATCATGTATGGGTAACATGGAGGAAGAACCCAAGGGTTTATGAATTTTCTAAGTTACACAGCATGCAATACATCATTACAAGACATGTGGTACCCCTTGGCTATAGTGCTGGTGATTTTTTGGAGAGTTAAATATCACAGGTCACATGATCATGTCACATGAAGTGTGTCATCTTATCAGTGTCTTGGCATGTAACTAAGATGTTACACAAGCATGATCAAACAAAAGTACACAGACACCACTGTAGTACACACACATGGTCCGGGGTACATGGTCGCAAACAAATTGTATGGTATGGGTGTCGAGTGATCTCTACACTCCATGTAATCTTCCTAAACACTATGTATGTGGTGATTTACATCCCAAGTGAGGAATCAAATCACAGGTTGACTGCTGGATGGAAAGACTTGTCATGTACCCCTGTACATTACATGTACCCCCTTTAACAATGTTTTTAGCCCATCATTTCTTCAGTGTGGACTAGTATCAATTGAGTGTGTTCCCTTATTCCATACCATAGAGGTTATAGTTCATAATTATGTCCACACCCCTAGATTATGACCCCCTATGGATGATGAGTCTTAGATTGAGTTTGGTATGCCCCTTCTTGATACTATGGTGTAATCCTTTATCAGTTAATTCCATAGGTGGTTTTTTTTTGAATCAGTGGGACCTCCTTGACTAGGGAATTGATCGTACAGATATTTTTATATTTTTATGGGGGTTTTTGTATCATTGGAGTTCAATCCCCTACATATAGGTTTGATCTAGATTGGGTCTCTAGAGTCCCCTAGTGTTCCTGTGAGTGATCTACTATCTGATTAATAGGGTATTCAGAGACTAGTGAGATTTCATAGGCTGGGCCCAATGATCATTTCCACATGGAGGAGTATCTAAGATGATGACATGGCTCATGGTGTGGACTCTCCCTAAATGAGTATTTCATTGAGAAATATTTTGTGGTTGGTAGTTTGGTTGTGATTTCTAAGAGGCACGACATCCTTCTTAAGTATATCTCGGTTCTTTTTTATTATTCATTAATTTCTATATAGTTTTTATGATCTAAATATTCTTGATGATTATTATTTAGTGTTTTTAGGGTTTCTTACAAAGTATTTTTATACTCACCCAAGTATATCATATTCCCCCATAGGTCATACCAAGTGAAAATGATAGTCCATTTGATGGTGTCCTGTGAATATATGTAACTGGTGGAGTGTAGCTTGATCTAGATAGATCGGTTTTCATTCTGGGTGATTTCATTTGATAATAGTCTTCTCTCTTATAGCCGATTGGAATCTCTGCATTTTTTGTTTGGGCTTTTATATGGACCATTTTCACATTAAAAAGATTATTATCATTCAATTATTGTGCGATCTTAGATGTATACATGCATTGGTTTCAGTTTTTTTACATTTTAGTGTTGTATGTTCTTGGACATGTGTGTGTGTGTGTGAGTCTAGGTAAATTAGACTAAGGCCTATAATGTGTGTGTTATTCCTGCTTGAAGTTGGATATCCCCTAGCCTTTTAGAGGTGTTCTTAGTTTAGTCTTGGTTTAGTCCCCATTGGGTCAGTTCTTGATAATTTTTGCATTAAGTCACTTTATGTCCTTTGTCTCATCCTCATATTTGGTATACCCATACTCAAAAGTTAGAGGGTCAAATTCTTTTGGTGGTGGATGTTAAGTGTTCACACCATTCCCTTTTTCCTTTACTAAGGACTGTCTAATATGATTTAATTGAGAATTAATGGGTTCCCGTAGATTCTAGGTTTGTCTCTATTGATGAGTATGTACACCTTCAGTCAAATTTTTATTGTGGATCATATTTTGAAAAAAAACCTATGTATCCCTTTTTTGTATCAGTGTCACATTCTTGATCATTGATAGGGCTGTTTTTTATAACATTCACCATTATATAATTTGTTTTTTTAATATATATTTATGAGAAGCGTAAATGGGTGGGTCACCTTCTGAAATACCTCCAAGAAGTAAATCTCAACCTCGTTAGTCTTTCCTTTCGTGAAAGACTGTTGTTTTTTTTTTGAATCATTTGTGAGGCCCCTCATGCTCTTTTCAATTATCTCCTAGAGATGGGTTGTAGAGATTTATCATGAGAGAATATTCAGAAATTATTGCAGAGTCTGTCCCCAAAGAGAGAGGTGTATTTCCATTTGAGATAAAATGTGAATGTCACTCCTATTATATGTTCCCCAACCTAGATAAGATTTATTTTCTTAGAGGCCGAGGAGGTTGGGAGAAAAATTCCACCAACCCTATAGGCGAGGGAGGAATAGGTATTTCTATCACAAATTTATGAACTATTTTTGGATTTTTTGATCCTTATAGTGCAAGTAGTTGTAAAAAATCAACAATACCTACGGATCAGGGCTTCCCTCATGTTAGTGTTATTGATAATACTATGGTATCCCTTCAGATTTTGTTTAATTTTTTCAAGTGTGATCCTAATTCATTGCACATTTTGATAACTAGCCACTTTATATTTTTTTATTTGTCCTATTTAATGATTTTTCTTTCCTCAAATAAGATTCATGTTCAATCTCTTCAGAAACCATATTCAAGAGCTTTTGAATAACCCTCTCCCATCAATATTTTTTTGGATACATGGTCTTGAAGTGATTTTGATAAAGATACAATTTTTTATGTGTAGAGATGAGTACTGAGACACTCCATAAATTATTGACATTTCTTGACGTATCTAGTAGAAGGATCTTCTATTTCGGGAGTGCAATGAAATGTATCACTCCATGCACACCCCATCCTCTAATGTGCACATATAATAATTTGTTAATGATAAATCATCATAGATCCCTTAAAGAATCAAGTCAAACATATGATATATTTCACTACTTCCATCATAATTTCAGGTGTATTGTAACATAAAACATATTTAAGATGATCTAATTTCACAGTTTTTTTATTTGACATGGTTTTCCTATTGCACAGAAGGTAGAGGTTTTATCATAAATTGATAAATATTAATCCATAAAACATAATAAAACATGGTGTATGAGTTTTTTTATTAGGGATTTTAGAATATCATATTGATAAGTGGGTATGGTCTTGATCGTGACTGGTATTTTTTACTTTTGATAGTTGTTTCTTTATCATCACTGCATTTTATTCATATCCAGATAGTTATTCCTCTACGGGATCTAATCGGAGTAGTAACTTACAAACTTCATTACTATGGGGAGTGAGATTGTTTCTAACCATCTCTATTATATTGTATTCTATGATATCCAAATATAGTATAAAAAATTATCACTTACTTGGGCTGTCCTCCTTTTGAAGATTAATATCGCTCATCAGTGAAAGGATTCTTAATTTAGATGTGCTCAATCTCTCGAGTGACTCATACTATGTGGTATTTTGCAGTGTGGGTTCAGCAAGGGGAGGACGTTCATCTTGAAATGATACATCTCCTTATATATGACTTTTATAATGAATGAAATAATGGGGATGACTAAAAATATGGCTCAGTATCTGGCCACAGGGAGGATCCCTAAATTATATAGCCTTAGGATGACCGTCAGGGTGGATAGTGGAAAAAGGAGGACCTTCTTTCTATTTGATCATTTGACTATGAATATTATTTCCACATAACACATCACAAGAACAGTTACCATTATTTATCTTAATATTTTCTAGGGGAGGAACTTCTTGGAAGATACATTATGTGAGGATCTTGATCTACTAGTAGTAATGTTGTGGGGAAGACCTTCTCTAGTGTAAGTACTTCCTCTAATAGGTGATGAGTTAGCAGAATATTGGGAAACTATAGAAATTTGTTTTAGGGAATAAATCCCTTGTAGAGATTTATTCTTAGATAATATTTTTTGGAATCTATATTCATGTGTTTCACATAATTACCTTCATATATGAGAGATTCCTTATAAATCCACCAATTTTAAATGGATTGGCCCTTTGGGATTATTCAGAATGAGCATAAATATATGAATGCTTCTTAGTTTCCATTCGGATATGTTGATGAAATTCAATTCCCTAAAGGGGAGTATGAATATTTACCTAGTCATAAATGATCATAAGGATATTCCATCACAACATTAATGATTTTAAAGGAATATGTGTCCTCCATGAAGTGGCGGATGAAATGGGTCATTGATCACCTATTGGAAAGGGAATCTATACCCAATATTGTTGTTAATTTCTCTCCAGGATGGGTCAATTATTATGATTAAATGGTTTAATATTTTGTTCCTACTCTTGAATATATTTTGATATATGTTATAAAGATACCCTTGTGGTAGGGGTAGGAATATGTGTCCTCCCTTTGTTAGAATATTGTAGGTTTTAAAAACCATATTATGCTTCCATAGTTAGGATATATGGACTATATTATATGATATGAGTAGGAATATCTGACCAACCAAACATTTCCACCAAAAATTGTTGGTGGTATTCTATAGTTTTAATAAGATTATATACTCATTCATTAATGATAGTGGGGATATGGTTATAATTTAGTTCTCCCCTTACTATATATAATGATCCTATCCTTTTACACACATTATTGTATGATTTACGAATAAATAACAGTAAATTACAAGGAAAGGATTGTAAATTCTATTTTCTTTACAATATTAGGTACATAATTTAATATCTTGAAACAAAAATAATAAAAACATTTAATTGAATCTCCAAAATGTGATCCAAACATCCTTTTAGCCCTTACACCAGAATAGGATAACCTGGGGAATATATGAAAAAATGGATGAGCTAAAAATATTAGTAAGGTAATAAGAATATGAATAAATCATTCCATGTTGTTTATAAGGAAATAAATGATGATATAAAACGGAATAGAAAATTAATAATCAAATGGAAGCATAACATATATAACATGGGATCATGTAATCATGGAATCATAGAAATGTTGAAACAACATACAAAATAACATAAGAATGATTTAAGGATAACATACAAGGCCATTTCATAGATAAGAATATTATTCACGGGTAACATCCAAGATCATCGCACATGGAGTAGCATGAGTCAAGTATAACCACCAAGACTATTGCACATGGACGACCAAGTCCCATAAAGGAATTAGGTTTACTCTTTGTACCAACATAACGTATCACGAGACTAAAAAAGACCCAATGAATTGAAGTGAGGTCTGGGAACACCCATCATAACATGTTCATGATAAGTTTTCAACATAAATAATCAAAAATAAGGAATGAAAATAAGAATTTCTCTTGGAAAGAAATAGGTATTGTAATGATGTCATAAGGCATAAAAAATGGGGGTATCCTAATGTTTTCCATGAAAGAATGGATTTAAATAATACATGGAAATTTATAAGGTAAAATAGTCATATATATTGATAAATTATTTCTAACTGAAATAATAAAAAATTAAAAAAATTGTTTAAGAAACTTTAAAAATGATCCAGTTTAATGCGTTTTAAGGGAAATTTTTAAAGTCATTTTAAACAGAAAATGAATAATTGTTTGTATAAAACCATAAATTAACCAAGATAATTTTTTATGATAATATTTTTTATTTTAGAAAAATAATGTTGGAATAAAATAGAATATAGAGGTTACTTGAAAATGGTAAAGCAATCGAGAAGTTCTCTTTAATCGGACTTGCTTATCGAGAGGAATTGACAAGGGACCCTTATAAAACATATATTTTCCTGAAAAATAAAAAATAATTGAGGTTTTTATATATGTTTGAAACATATAAAACTAATTTATAAGGATTAAATAATAATAATTAAGAATTTAATTAGGGTAAATAGAGAGAAATTTATACCTGAAGGTGAAATGGAGATTTCGTAATAATCTGTTACCATATTTACGAAAGTGTTCGGCAGTTGAACTTAATGTCCTGGAAAATAAAATTAGATCAATTAATTAATTAATTGAGAATATATTATATATTTATTTTATTAATTATAATTTTATCACGTTCATGTATGGACTTTTTGATGAGAAATGTGATTCAAATTTATCATTCAAGGAGTATTTGTTTCCTTGGTTTTCATGATCAGTTTACTTGTATACGTGTATAAAAAATCTTGTAAACTGATAATAGTTTTGAATAATTGAAATTATATGTTATTGATGAACATAAATAATATATAATGGTCTTATATAATATGTAATTTTCTATATATGAGTAATATTTATTAGATAAAATGTTAAGGATAATTGTTTAGATTATTGTGGCAGTTTCTCATCATTATGAACTAGTTTTGTTCTATTATTTAATTTTAGGTTTGTATGTTAGTTGTAGATAATAAAATAGGGTTTAAAAAATTTATTATATAATTTATCCATTTTAATGGTTTTTTATTAGTCATAAAGGTAGTAATGGAAATTGAAAAATCATCCTCTATAAATGTGATAAATCAACACATCACAGGTGATATATTCATTTTTAGAACAAAAGGAGAGGGGATGGGAATTGATGATGGGTTATTCCGTTAACACAATGAAATTAAAGTAGATAAAAATTATTTATTTATTATGTGATTTGGATAAAGGTAGGTGATGATAGAATAAGAAAACAAAATAAAATTAAAAGAGAATAAATGAAAACGAAATAAGATTTCACCTCTTGAATTCCTTCTCCTTGAGAACCTCCTTGAAGAACATGAGTTTGGTCATTTATTGAGAAAAACGGTTCATGGAAGTGATGGAGAGACTTGGAGAGTGGATGGGGTATTATTTGAACAATATTCAAGGATATTTTGGTGACACGAGAATAGGATGTTAGGGGTGGTATTTATAGTGGGAGGAGAGGAGTGTTTTTCATTTTTTATTATTATGGATTAAGAAAATGAATAGTGTAGATTCTTATGAGTACTTAAAGTAACCATTACATTTAAGTTCTAACTAATGTGTGCTTACCTCATCCATACATCATACATGACTCAATATTTCATGTATTTATCTTATACTGTAAATTATCATATTTCACTATTCACCAATAATTCAAATATTTTAGAAAAATCCTAAAAAATCACCCTAACCATTTTTCATTGTGTATATTTAAAAAATAGAATCTTCTTTATGAAAATAGATATCTAAATATGATAAAAGTAATTTTTAATTAAAATCATTATTTATTTGAAAAATACCAATTTTGAAACTATAACATATTTTATAAAACTTTGAAAAATTAATTAAGGTCTCATAAAATTATATAATAATCAAAATGTAACAAAGTATTAATTTATAAATATATTTTATGAAAAAAATTATCTTTTAAATAATTATATTAATAATAAAATTGTAATTAAACATCTACGTTTCACAAAAAATTCCACACATTATTTATAATTTAAAAAAAATTATTCACTTACTCCATGATTGAAATATATCATATTTTCAATCATATGATACCTAAATTTTACTTATACTTCCATAGGTGATGTAACTATTCTATTGGTTAGGTTACTATTCTTAATGGTAACATTACTATTCCAAAAGTCATGTTTCTATTTTATTAGATTGGGATCCTTATTTTGTACAAATACCTCTTACTTCATTCATTATTCATTTATAAAGTTTTATTGTGTTCTATATTTTATTTTAATATGATTTATACTCCATATCATATTTATAAAAATGGAAATTACATTGAAAAAAATAGGTTATTTCATTCTTCACCCCTTATTAAATTTCAAACATGAAATTTTGTTTTACATACTATGTTGAAAATTGGTGGGTATACCTCTCCTTAATTACTTTATCTGGTTCCCATATTAACTATTTGTACTTATTGTACCTAAATAGTACTTTGAATAGGTGAGTGGTATTGTTACATAGAACTTTATCTTTACGATCCAAGATCTCCACTGAGTGCTCCTCATAAGAGAGATCATTTTCTAGTTATACAACCTCTGAATTCCATACGTGTGAGGGATCTAGTATGTACTTACTGAATAGGGATACATGGAATACATAATGTACTTAAGACATGTTTGGCGGACGTTCAAGTTCATAGAACACATCTCCAACATGATCTAGAATCTCTAAGGGGTCAATTTACCTAGAAAACATCTTTCCTTTCATCCAAAATCTCATGATCCTATTCCACCAAGATATGCAGAAGAATACCATGTCTCCAACATTAAACTCAAGGTCTCATCAAAAACTGTATGCATGGAACTTTTTTTGACTTTGGGATTACGTAATTTACTCCAGAATGTTTTTTACCTTTTATACCATTTCTTTGATGAATTCAGGTCCTATCAGGTTACGTTTATAGACTTTATCCCAATTCTCTAGTGGTCTGAATCATTTCCCATAAAAGTATTTATATAGATCCAATTGGATACTAGAGTAAAAAACTATTGTTTCAATAGAACTTGACCAGAGGTAGATGTTGTTTCCATCATCCCTTCAAGTCCATAGAACATTTTCTCAACATGTCTTCAATTGTTTGAATTGTATTCTCATACTAGACATCAGTTTGGGAATGATAGTTCATACTTTAAATCAATGTTTAAAGAATTTTGGTGAATTTTCTAAAACATGGTGGTTAATCTCGATCAGATACAATCATTAGTGGTACTCGATGTAGCCTCACCACTTCTTTGATGTATATCTGTGCAAGTTGATCGAGTATGAAGTCATCTCAAATTTTGATAAAGTGAGCTATCCCCATAAGACGATCCACAATGACCCATATAGAAATATTTCATCTTTGTGTATTTACAAGTCTAGTGAAAAATTACATGGTAATTTTTCTCACTTACATGTCGGTATGGGTAATGGTTTCATCATCCCCTTATTATTTTTCCATTCATCCTTTATTTTTTGAAATTCTAGGCACATTGATGTATATTCAGTGATCTCCTTCTTCATACTATATCACCAATAGTTCTCTCATAGTTCCTGATACATCATCGAGATCCTTGTGTGAATAGAGAATGTTCAGATATGTGCATCAATTAGAATATATTTCATTATCTCTGGATTGGATAGTTCACATAGTGGTGACCCAGATCTTATGACTCCTTCCTCATCAATTTGGAACTCCAAGGATTTATAATTTCTAATACATTCCACCATTTTTTGAATTTCCACTACATTTATTTGAGAATCCTTTATTTTATCCATAATGGGTGGTTGGGAAATCATTTAATAAATGATGTATTATGTTCCTTCCTTAAAAATTCTCATGTCCATCCTTTAAAGTTATAATAAGATTAGTTACTTATCAATTCTCATCATTGATAAAGATGTAGGATCTTTTGTACTTTGAGCATATCCCCCCTTATTTACTTCACCAAGATGGTACTAGATTGAGCTTTCATAATCTTTTATGACCTATAACCATATTCACTAGTGAATTATAAGATAATTCTATGTGACTATATATTTTAGGCTTTTTTATCATTTTATCTCTCTCACATCTACCCATAGAGATAATACTGCCATATTTTCAATGAAAATATCACATTTACTAACACCGGATCACGCATTGGATAGTTTTTCTATTTAATTTTTAAATTCCTTGACTTATGGGCTATCAATTTATAATTTTTCATTAGTAAATAGCCTAATCCCTTGATTTAAGCATCTTTGCACAGTAAAAAGAGTTCCCCACTTGTTGGTAGTGTGATCATTGGTGTAGTGATAAACCTCTTTTCCAGCTCTTTGAAGCAGCCTTCACATTCACTGTTCCAGACAAACTTCACTCTCTTACTAGTCAACTTGGTTATTGTGTTTTAAATTCATGATAATTTTTTCCCAAATCATCAATAATACTCAGCTACACCATGTAAATTATGGATCTCCTTTAGAGATGTTGGCCTAAGCCACTCTTAAATGGCCTTTATCTTAAATGGATCTATAGATATACCATTTAGAGAGATAAATTTCCCCAATAATGATACATCCTCCATCCATAACTCACCTTTACGCCAAATTTCATATAGTTTCTCCCATTGAAAAATCCTTAGAAGAGTATTCAAATGCTCTTCATTTTCCTCCTTTCTCTTAAAGTATATTAGAATATCATCAATAAAGACTACCCCAAATTTTTTAGGGTAGTATATAAAGACTCTATTCATTATTTACATGAAAATTGATAGATAATTAGTGAGTCTAAAGGGAATAAATATGAACATATAGTATCCAAACCTCATACAAAATTCAGTCATGAGAATATATTCTTTTGCACCTTTAATTGGTGATATCTCAACTAAAGGTCCACCTCATAGAAATACTTTTCCCTGCATCGTTAATCAAACAATTAATCTATCCATGGAAGGGGATAATTGTTCTTTATCATGATTTTATTGATCTAGTGATAATAAATTCAATGGCACATTGATCAATCTTACTTCTTGATGAAGTAGACCAGCGCACCCTATGGAAAATCACTTGGACATATAAAACCACTTTACATATTCTCCTATAACTTCTTCTTAAGTTACTCCAACTCAATGGTGGAAATTCAATAAGGTTTTTTTGATATCAAAAGTTATCTAGGAATTATTTGAATTGAGAACTCAACCACCCAGTCAGGATTAGTTCCATGAAATTCATCACGGAACACAACGGGGAGTCCCTCACAATGGGAATGTCTTCGAGCATTATTCTCTCCTCGGGGTGTGAATGGGGATATCCCTTTCCCAACAGTTGATGTTATATTTTTATAAATATATCCATTACATGACCAATATATCATAAAACTCCACTAATGGAATTAAGACAGGATTTTCTGGGAGGTTTAATCCATAAACATTAACATAGGAAGAGTTGTATACTTTAGATGGAATAATTTCTACATTTGTTGTTCTCATAGATTACCCTATCTCCATAGTCTTAGGTGATGTTTGAATATTTATACTAAAATTTCAATATATAAAGGAATTGATAGAAGTAGAATCAAATAGTAAATTCATGATTTTTGAATGAATAACTAGCGTACATGTCACCACATCACGGTTAGGCTCCACCTTAGTAGTAAGGATAGTATTTTCCCTTCCTTGTTACCTTGGACTTTGTTATTGTTGATTGCCTCAAACATCCCTTGGCTTAGAGAAATGGATTGCATAATTACCATATCCCTTGCACTTGAAACACTACAGTACATGCTACGTGTTGATCTAAACATTTTTTTCTTCTTCCACATTAGTGGGATTTTTCAAATCACTTTGGTAGTTATTATCCCTATGCCCCAAATATTCCACATTCAATGAATCTCCTAGTTCCCTATAGAAAGTTCCTAGGATGCATCTTCCCAAAACCATGACTCATGGGATGTTGGGTTTCTTCCACCATGGGACTTATGAATTGATACCTGTATTAATCTCCATTTTATAGTTTTTATGATTGGTCCCACAAGACCATTGAGTGTATCTGATCTCCATTTTGACCTTAAGGTCACAATAGAAAATGTTCTCATAACTATTAAAGTATAAAATCACCAATTATTTTTCTAGACTTATCATTTTTTGGATAAAAAATCAATCCAACTTTCCTTTATTATTATTGAAATATGGAGTCATATCATTAAATTCTTGTAATGTCTTCCTCGTATGCCCTAATAGACTCGTCTTCATTCTTCTTTAGTCTGAGAAACTCCCATTCCTTCTTTATTTGGACTATTCAGGGATAATATTTATCAAAAAGTATTTCCTTGATTTATTCCCATTCCATGGGATCAATTTCCTCCTTAGATTTCATGTTCGTGGTCAGTATCCACCACTGATCAGCTTCTCCATCAAAATGTTCGACCGCCAACACAACTTGATCTTCTTTTGATCACTTAAGAATAGAGAAATCTTCTCAATGGAGTTAATTAATTGTTCTGTAGATATTGGATTAGGATAACTACTAAAGATAGGATTCATTTGACATATAAAGTATTCAACCACAAATTTCTCTTTCTTCGGATAAGGATGGTGTTCTACACATCTCAAGTTATTATTCATGACTTTAGAAACTTAACGAACAACTATCATGATGTTTTGAGTAAACGTCTATAATAGATCTAGTATTTCATAAGGGAAATATTCACATTTACTATAACATTTATTTTTGGCATGGTTTCTCCTATTTCCATCCATTTACTAAGAAAAAGACATTACAATTAAGGGTGATTTAATACTAAGCTAATAATTATATAAAAAGGAAATATTGGTCTTATAAGGATAAAAATGTAAATGAAAATTATATCCTAACTTGTGAATCCCTGGGTTTAAATAAAGGTTATCCAGGGTGAAATAATTATCCCAAGGGTTCTTACAAAAGTTTTATAGTCCTAATCTCCAAAAATAAAAAGGTCTTGCACGGGTACCAACTATAATTTTCCTTTTCTTTTAAAAATATGATTATATAATTTTAATCATAACTAAACATCAATTAAACGCCATGAATCATAAATCTTAGTGTCTTTATAATATTAGGTATATAATTATACTACATTAAACCAAAATAAAAATATTTTTTACTTAATCTTCGTAATGACGTCCTAACATTATTTGAGCCCATACAACTACATTGGATAACCTAGGGACTTCATGAACAAACAGACGATCTAAAAATCCCAATAAGGGAATAATAATATGAATAATTCATAGCACATGGGTCATAATGCATAACATGATGAAATAAAAAGGCATGTAACATGAATAATCATATGTAAGTATAACATATAGAACATGGGATCATATAGTTCTGGAATCATAATGATCTAGAAACAATATACAACATGACCTAAGAAAGAGTCAACAGTAACCGTTAAGACCATTTCAAATGAAGGATCATAAGTCAAGGATAACTTCCAAGAACATTTAACATGGAGTAGAATGATTCAAGGATAACCACAAAGACCATTTCACATGGCATACCAATTCCCATAAAGAACCTGGTTTACTCTTTGTCCCAACATGATATCTCATGAGACTTATCATTACTAAATCCATTAGAGCATAATTGGGTTCACCCATAATAATATGTTCTTGAATTTTTGTTCCTCATGAAGAATCACACATAAGTAATGAATATAAGGGTTACCCATGGAAAGAAATGGGTATCGTAATCTTGTCATAAGGCATAAACAATGGGTGTATCATAAAGGTGTCCATGAAAGAATTGATTTCGAATGTACATGGACATTAGTAATGTAAAATATTAAAAGATCAGGATAGATGATGTCCAACTTAATTGAAAACATGTAAAAATAGTATTCAAGAAACTTTAGAATTGATCCACTTTAGTGTGGTTTAAGGGAAAATTTTAAATCAATTTTAAATAGAAAAGAAATACTTATAATTACAAACGCATAAATGGATGAAGATAGTTTTTCATGATAAAATTTTCAATTTTAGAAACATAATGGTATTTCAAAAACAATTATGGAGTGTAATGAAAATGGGTAATAATTTAGGAATTTCTCTTTAATCATGCATTCTTATCGAGAGAAATTGAGATGGGAAACATATAAAACAAGTATTTCCACAATAATGAAAAAAGGTGTGATATGTGAATATATTGGAACATATAAATAGAATCTAGTAGGATTATGTAATAAAAATTTCATTGGGTTAAAGAGATAGAAAGTGTTACCGATGAAAAAATGGAGGTTTGGAAAGAATCCATTACATTATGTTTGAAAGTGTTATGTTCTTGAACATAATGTCCTAAAAAATCAAATTAGATCTATTAATTAAATAATTAATAACATATTGCATACTTATTTTCTTTATTATAATTTTATTAAGTTCATTTATTACCTTTTCATTATTTATGAGATTCAATTTCATCATTCCGGGAGCATTTTTTCCTTGGTTTTTAGTTTACTTGTATACATGTACGTATAATAACATAAAATGATAATGGTTGTTAAGAATTGAAATTAAATGTTATTAATGAACTTAAATAATAAAAAATGGTATTATATATAATTTTTTCATATTTTATGATGATTTATTAGATAAAATGTTAATGATAACCATTTTGATAATTTTGGCGGTTTCTCAATCGTCACAAACTACTTTTCTTTAATTATTTAATATTATGTATATATTTATGTTCCAGAACATAAAATAGGTTGTAAAATACATTATAATTTATTTTTAAACATTTTTAATGGTTAAATGACCATCCTATAAGGTGATAATGTAAATTGAAAAATCATTATCCTTGAATGTGATAAATCATCACATCACATGTGATGTTTTACTTTTTAGAATAAAAGGAGAGGGGAAGAGAATTGATGATGCATTCTTACATTAACACAATATAATTACATTATATAAAATATACTGGAGTTATCATGTCACATTTATAAGGGGTGGTGAGGAGAGGATAATAAAATAGAATAAAATTAAAAGAGAATAAATGAAAATTAAAGATTATTTTTCCTCTTTAAATCCTTCTCCTTGAGAACATCCTTGAGGAACTGGAGATTGGTCTTTAATTTCTTCCAAAGGATATTGTAATTGAGGGGGAGTCTTGGGAAGATTATTGGGTAGAATTTATACTAGATTAAATACTTTTTAGGTATAAGGACAAGACGCGGTGAGGGGTGGTATTTATAGTGGGGGAGAGGTGTGTTTTTTAATATATTATTCATTTATTTATTATTTTCAATCTAGACTATAAATAGTGCTGATTTATGTGACTAAATATAGAAACTAGTTCATTTTAGTTCAAAATAATGAGTTCTTACATCATCCATACATCATCCATGTCTCAGTAATATATGTAATTGGCCATACTATAAATTATAGTATTTCATTATTCACCAAAAAACAATTATTTTAGTAAAAACCCAAAAATTCACCCTATTCATATTTTGACATGAAGATTTAAAAAATTTACTGCATTAAATGAAAATAATATTATAAATATGATAAATTTAAATTTCAATTAAAATAATTATTTATTCAAAAAATATAAATTTTAAAATTATAACTTATTTTATACACTTTGAAAAATTAATTAAGGTCTCATTAAATTATATTATAATCATAATACAACAAAATATTCATTTAATAATATATTTTATCAAAATATAATATAATTAAAATAATTATATTAATTATAAAAGTTTAGTTAAACATTTACATTTCAAAAGATATCAATACTTATTTTTTCATTTTTAAAAAGGTTTTTTGATTATTCAATTATATAAATATATAATATTTTCATTCATAAGATACTTAAATTTTATTTATAATTCCATAGGTGATGTCACTATTCTTTTTTTCTAGGTTACTATTCTTAGTAGTCGCATTACTATTCCAAAGTTCATGCTATTATTCTTTTGGTTTTGGTTCCATAATTTCAACAAATACCTCTTATTTCATTCATTATTCTTTTATAAAGTTTTTTATTGTGTTATATATGTGATTTTTATGTGATTTATACTATATAAAATAATTATAAGAAAGGAAATATTCTTGAAATATTTTTGGTTCATTACACTATAGATATATTTCAATGGGATTGATGTGTGGGGGTTGGAATGTGTGCATATCCCTGAGTTTCAATAAAGATGTTCCAATAATTTTCCTCCAGAGACTGCTCTCCATGTCGGTAGTTTTTTGGGTGTGAATGAGAATATATTTCTGCCCCTAGTTTTCCAAAAAATTATTTCAATGGACTTCTTCAGTGTAAGAAGGTATATAAGACTGCATCACATTATTGATAGCCCATCTCCCCAAATAATATCTTCTATATGCTTGGGTTTGGGTGACTGGAAGAGTGTCTTGAAAGGGAGATTCTACTGCAGGTTGATATGGGATTATTATAGGATAGTACTTGCTCTTATGACTATCCAAAGTATTCGTTTTAGGCGACTCTTGTATTTTTGTGAGTTAAAATATGACCTCCCAATCCACAAAACCAAGATAAAGGAGGGATGGTTTTGGGAGTTATTGGGAAATAATTCTAAAACAGTTTATGGTGTTGGGAGGCCATGCTTGTTTATTCAGGAACTATCATTGAATGGAAAATCATTGAGGATTCACATTCTAGATAACATCATGTGAAACCTCCAAAATAGTATTGGTATTGTTGTGTTAGTAATAACTCACTAGTATATTCTTCCACTAGTGTTAGATATGTTGAGTGGGAAGTAATGCATTATAGTTCGACAAGGATGTAAACATTTGTAGCTTTTGAGGTACACATTTTTTATCGAGTGGATACCATTAATTTGGATTGAATGATGTTTTTTTGTTCTAGAAAGAATAGAAACCATAGACAAGAAAAATCAAAAATACAAAATCATATTAAAAACAATGGAAGAACCAATAAAATCCACAATTAAAGGTTTCATGTTGATTAATTTCATTGTTTTCATTATAAAGTTCCAAAAGGTGTTTGGTTGTATTTGATTTATACTAGTATTTTGTTCTCCATGAGGCTTCTCAATGTAATAAATGAAAATACTGGTTGGGGAAGGAATTGAGTAACCACTCACCAAAGAAGAAGTGATTCAATATATAGGTTTTGGAAAATAATTGACAGGAGATCCAATGATGAGTATAAGTGAATGGTGGTTTAAAAAATTATTTCCCTTGTATTTTGAAAAGTAAAAAGTGAAAATTTCTAACCTTGAATACCTGGATGGACATATTCATGTCGACTTCCTAAAAATTTAGTTGATTAAAAGATAAAATCATCTTGTTAAAATCATGAACAATGTTGAAGGGATGACTCCATCCTTGTACAAAATAGTTCGTTATAAAAAGATATCTTGTTGTTGTGAAAATATTTTAGAAGCTATGATTTTTAGTGTGAATTGCTAGATGGATGGTAAAATCCATTCCTTTATTCTTATTATTGAAGGTTACTACAAATTGTTGTAGAGACACATTTGGATGAAGACTGAATTAAAGTTGAAGCGATGAAATGTAGTGAGTGGCATTTAAGATCTCAAAGAGTTGACTTTTCATATGCTACTAAAGTCCTTGGGATTTTTTGATTTTTTTGAGTTGTTTCATAAATTACCAAATAAATTAAGTGTTATTTAGTGGTTTGAATTGGATAGAGATGATGTGGATGAGAACAAGTTTTAAAATGAAGAAGATTTGAAATTCCAGGTTTTGTGTATCCTAATTATAGTATAGGTGAATTGTAGTACTGCTAAATCCACATAACCAAATTTATTTTATATGGAAATATTTATACATGTGAATATCATCATATATATATTTATATATGTTGCTAAAAGATTGCATATCTGAATTATATTGTATATAAAAATTAAAAAAGTTATACATGAATTAAGAACCATGTAGCCATATTGTAACACCCCACCCCAGCTCACCATGAAACCAAAGGTCAGACTAGTTCACCACATGACCTCAAGCTCACCTCTCTGTACTCCAAAGACTTTTGACTAGAAGCGTCAGTGTAATATGGTATAGTAGGAATACTATATCCCTTAAATTGGAGTGTGAAATAATAAGTAAAAAACAAAAAATCATCAATGGGAAAATATAATGAGAATATGTATAAATAAATGAGTATCCAGTAACAATACATGATATATAATAAGGCTCAAACATCAATGTTGAAACCTAAAATAATCAACCCGCTAGGATGGTCATAAATACATTCTAGAATAAAATAAATAAAGAAAAATAAAGGTTCAACTACATCATCGAGCTAAACCTCATCCAATCTCCGGATACCATCCATCCTATCCTACTTGACCATGATAACCTTGGACTCAGACCTACCTATGCCAGTAATAAAAAAGTGTGAGCTGGTTAGGTAACCGTGTGTAATGGTGACCCAATTTAGGAGTGAGTAAAACTCATTATGCCACCACGAATGACGTCTAAAACAATTTAGCGAGTGTATGTATTTCTTGAAATAAGAGATAAATAGGGGTATTAATATAATAAAATTTTAATGTTTCAAATAATATAAACCTTTTAACTCTCAGGATCTGGGTTGACACCTTAGATCAGATAAACTTGCTCCGGTTCATTTTCGGATTACTCCAAGCACATCATATAACCAATTCAATCATTATCATTAACACCTACTTCATCATGGTGATGAATATCTCTATCAAGCGGAGGATACTACTATAGTAAAAAGTATCACCCCATGTTTTTGGTATATTCCTCTACCCATGATGAATCACACGTAGCATATAATAACAAGTGATATTTTCCCTTAAACTAACAATAATGACTCCCTCAGTCATCCAGTGAGTGTGCAACTTACCTTCAAGTGGTTTGTATCCCCTAAAACATTCCCTCAAGTGCATTTTAACCCATTCATCATACCCTCATGTTGGAAATTAACCATGAACCTTTCCCTCAAGCATCACATATGGTGATCTCAAGAACCCAACATAAGGCCATGTCATGATAAGAAACAATCTCAAACAAACATATAATAATTTTCCCTTATAAATCAATCATATGAGATTCTATCCTAGACAATTCTAGAAAACAAAATCCATGGTTAAACACCATTATTATAAAGCGTATCATTTTAATAAGTAATGGTTAATTTGTCCAATTTCCATTAATCCAAGCTAGTTACATTTAATTTATCAATTTACCCAAGAGACAATAACTTTCCAATTAAATGATTTTCTTCCAGGTGATTCCATCACATAAAACTGATAAAATTACATACTATACTAATAAATGATATCAATTAATTCCAATAATTGACATTGTTAATCCAAACTACAAAATCACAAATTTGGTTTCATTAATAATTAAAATGTTGGGCCTACCCAGTGGGTTGCTGTAAGATCACTCTTGATGAAAAAAGACCTAATGAGATCAAATGGGTGGTCTAAACAAAAGATTATCATTCAGTAATGAATTATAAAATTAATGGGGTCTCATCCAAGGAATCTCCAATAAAAATTGTTGTCATTGAACATACATAGATAATTCAAACAAACTTTAGAGAAATTTTTTATACCACCAAACTTTTACTGAGGATTTTCCCACATCGATGACAAGGCCTAGTATCATATACCAAGGCCCTCCAAGATCATCCATCCTTTAAATTATCTAAAAATAACCATTTCAGAGCTTTGATCTCTAAGATAATGATATAAAAACATAATTTATTAATTATGACCAATTATAATTAATTGAAAAAATATATCAAAACTTACACTAAATCTGGTTAACCCATTGGGTCATTCTATTTAACAAAAACCATTAGAAATAGGGTGTGTTCTGCACTATATATAACCTCATCTCCAGTCTGCACAAACTCCCAAATCAGTTATTTTGATTCAAATTCCCTAAAAAGTAATATAGTAGAAACCCCTTCAAAAAATTAAAAATGGCCACATACCTTGAAAATGATTTGCTCGATCATAGGAAAACATAATCTTGGGTTCCACTCTTCCTAATAATAGAAAAATCCCCATCTAAAATAGTTGATTCCACCATGATCTATTTGAATTGATGAAGAACCCTAAAATAGAAACTTCCAAGTGTATAGATGATGGGGGAATGTTTTGGAAGGAAGGAAGATGAACATCGTACTAGCCGATGTTGTCGAATCTCACAAAAGAATTCCAATATCATTGGATAAATGAGGTAGGGATATATTAGGCTAATCCCCTTCCATCCATATCTATCATATTAGGAATCAATAGGTCCCAATACTCCCACACAAAAAAACTTCCTAGGGGGACTTCGCAATGTGAAACTTGGTTTCACTTTTTCGATTTCATGACCAAAGGCTCTTACTAGGTATGTCTCACCAGTGTCATGGCGTGACACGTAGAATCATTCCATGACTTTTTATTCTAGGACTCTTAGTCTCATTTTACACATCTTGGATCATGCTAGCTACACCTTATGATATGTAATCATATTATGAATAATAGTCACAGTGTGAGTGGCATCATCGGGCGGTATCCAGTATCCTGTCATTTTTTTGTCGCATATGGTATTTTCTTGAACCCCTAATAGATCAAACGAATCATTAAGAACGTCACAAAACATCATTTATGGTTGTTTGAACCTATGAAACCTATTTCTGGTTTCTATATTTCAAAACAACTCTTCTCCAATGAAAAAAATTAAAATTCCTAAAGAATTTCTGTAACATCCCTGGTAAATAATGAATATGACTCTTTCATATTTATTAATTTTTGAATTAAATATAAATTTTACTTTAAAGGGGTTTCAATGTTCGATAGCGTACCCGATAAGCAACAACGAGTTTCTTTGAAGTCATATGTTGCACACTAATAATATATTATTATTTTAAATTGTAGTTAACTCCTAGACATTGTATTGGCGGGAATGAATGAATATAACAACAATTTGATTATACATTTTTTTTAAACGTATTTACATTTATCTAATAAAAGTTCGAGGCTTAAAATGTGAATGAATATAATTTTAAGCACAATTTACTTTAAAAGGCCGATTTACCACCTTTTAATGGCGAACTATTTTTAAATCTAGTTTTGGTCACTTTAATACATTCTATATGACCAAATAAAATCCTTATTTATAATGGGGACATGAAAATTTACTTGGTGTAAATTTTTGGAATTTTTTTGATAAAGATCATTTTTTAATGAATAGTGAAAAATATTGTATTTTAATTCAAAAGTGTCTTTTAATCAAATTTATTAATATTTTTAGATTATCTTTTTAATTAGTTTTAAATTGAAGTTAAAATATATTTTTACTATTTAATTCAATTTTCTTCATTGGAATTGATTTCACGTTGAAATTGGACATAAACAAGTATCATTCTTTTGATAATTATTGTTTCTTAAAAACACGCAATTTTTTTAAACAATGGGAATTAATTTTAAAATTAATTAATTCCACTTCTATGTTTTGAATTTGGAAAAATAGACATCAATTTTGTATTCGGAATATCAAATATAGATTATGCTGAATTTTTGGTATTTTTCAGAAAAACATCAATTTTTGATGAATAGTGAAACCACTTAGTGGTAGTTAAAAAACTGATATTTTCATTTAAATGGAATTTTACCACTTCTGTGAATTCAATTTCAAAAATCCAACATAAATGTTTGTTATAAAATAAATAATGAAAACATCATCCCATCAATAATTAAAAATCAATGAAACCAATACTTTTTAATCATAACATACCTTACAAAATCATAGGATTTATGAATAACACAATGAAATCATAAATCATAAAGGTAACTTATGGAATTCATAAAATAAATATATTGTAGCTATAACAGATACATAAGGAGTACCATTTGGAATACCCATCACTATATATTCACTAAATCTCTTAGGAGAAACATTCACGTTTACCTCCGTCACGTTACCCAATGCATTGGAGAGCTATCTCGGGCTCACCGGCCCAAGGTTTATCACGGAACCACCTGTATACGTGAACAATTCCCAATAACCATAACATAACACATAAAACAAGGATAAAGGAAAGATAAAATTTCCACATTCGAATCAAAATATATCATATCATGATATTGAAATAAACAATGCTTTATCAAACCTTTTTCATAACCATTAAAAACATCTAATAAATAGATTTTTGTATCAAAGTGTCCCATACCACTTTAAATATTTTAAAGAAATTAACATTTTAAACCATTAATTTCCATATAAATAAATCCCAAAACCATTTTGAAAACATGGACATTGATGATAAATATTTAGAAGAATAAATCTTTAAAACATTTAAAACGATATTTTAGATAAAGAATTTTTAACAAAATGAGAGACGCTTGAATACAAATAATTGAGGAATGAAAATTAATCATAACATTATAATATAAAGAGAATAAATGGATTCATGATATAATATTTCAAAGGACAGTATATACACCATACATGATTGAATTTGTGCATAAAAATAATGAAGTCTCAATGGAATGTAAATTGAGACGCAATCCCTTATAAAAATGGTATCCTTATATTAAGGATAAATCAATGACATAATTTATGTGTGACAAATATAAATACACCCAATATAAGATGATATTAAGTGTAAAAAAATCATATTTCATTCTCACATATTTATAGCATTACATAATCAACAAGTAGAAGTTTAACCCAATGAATTGAAATTGGGTTAAGGAGTCCCTTTACAAAAATTCGACAACCTAACGACGTCAATTTAAAATTCATAAAATGAGTTTATGAGATAAAAAGGGTATCTCTTCACATGTAAATAAAATTTACATCAATAAGTATATAGAAGAAAATATCTCAACATAAGAAGATGTAAATTAAAATACATAACAAAAAGAAGTCTTTTAAAAAGAAGAGGGTGAAAGGTTCCCTTACCGATTTGGTAACTTTCGAAACATACACCACATGAAAGAATGATCATAAAATGAAGATGTAATTACCCATAAATTAAATTTTATTATATAGGGAATACATTCATGGTCATTACATACACCAAATGAAATAAATAAGTGGGGAACAATGGAAATCTCACGGATTTGAACGTGAGATAAGAAATCCCTTACGAAAATTTGGCAGCCTAACGGTGCCACTTAAAAATTCATAAAATGATTTTATGAGAGTAATAGGGGGTCTATCATCATGTGAAAATAAAAATTACAGTATGGTTAATATAAAATAACATCCTCCAACATAAGAACATAGAGAATAGAAGAAATGACATAAAAGAGAGTACATGAAAATAAAGAGAGAGGTCGGATCCCTTACCTCGTGTCCAACTTGACTCGACCATTCTTTAATATCATGAATAATAAACTAAAATTAATTTATCATTTCTTAAGAACCTTTTTAAAGTTTATTATTCAATTTATATCACTTATTACCATGTTATAAACATTATGTAATCATTTAAGTTAATAATTTTCGTTTTGTCGATATTTGGTACTTGAGTCAAAAATGGATTTTTATAATTACATGTTGTTCATTTGCTCAAAGGTTCAGTATATCCAGAATTATATTCATGATTTATATATCATATATATAATATATATCCACTATATACATTTATTTATAATAGTACATAACATTTAGAGGTAAGAAATGAAATGCATCGTTCATGGAGACGGTAAGCCGTATGTACGCATGAACACTACTTTCATTTATATTTATTATTTTAATGGAAATAAGACATAATTATAAATAGGTATATTATAATTCAAGTATAATATATAATATCGTTAACTCCATCCTTTATACATCCCACATGAGGCATTAATAAATCATATCACCTTGAGGGGGCGGTAGTCCGCACTTCCTCAAATGAGATTATCGTATTTACCCACTATGGAAACCATAAAGGCATGTTAGAAATGGGAAGTACAGAAGCATAAGGAAATAATAAACATAATATATATCATATATAAAAACAGTTCCATCATAATGTCCACCATGAGATGTAGTAAGATGTAATTGAACAATCATCGTTTCGTGAGCCGTTAGTTTTCCATCCACAGAAACATTATGTTCATCATCCATTAGATGGTGGTGTGTGTGAGTGTAGTTCGAATACATATTATAACAACATAGTAGTATATTGAGGATATTGGTTTTGTTACAAAGGAAATAAAAAAAAGAGTTTAGCGGTTGGAGAAGTAAAATAAAAGAAAACAATTTAAGAGAAACTATTACCTTTAATTTGGGTAACTCCCTTTGGTTTGAACCAAAGGACTTCTTGAAGTTCCTTATGCTGAAGTTAAGCCTTCTAAGAGTAGGATAGGGTTTTTTAGAGATTAATGGGGCATAGTTTTGATGATTCAACTGGCTTGAGAGGAGTGAGGAATTAGTTAGAAGTGGTCTCCTTTTATAAGTGGGAGGAGGGGCTCTTTTTTAATATGTATGAAACTATTATTTTATTATATAATGATATTCAGTTTCTAATGGTCCAAAAATCATTAAATGTAAATATAAGATGATTAATAGTTGAAATAAAATCATCCAATCAGAATTTTACATGTTTTGGATAATATTTTAATCATTATATTCATATTTATTTAAATAATTTATTAATGAGGTAAATACTGCATCATTATTGTGTCATAAATGATTTAAATTATGTGATGTCTAAAAGTTATAAAAAACTAATATGATATAGGAAATCTTTTTATATTTCCAAATAATATTTATAGTCGAAAATAGGACTTATATAACACCATATACAAATTAATTACTAAAAGATTTTTGTTTATGTCTTTTTGGCCTTTACTTTAGATAAATTAATCTAAATTGTCATTATCACTTCCAAGTGGATCATAGGGGTACCAAAATAGACCTAAATATTCCCATGGTCGTTAATGACTCAACCAATAATTTTAGGACAAGTTTTAAGGTAATTAGGAATTATTATAATATTCTTTTAACCTTGAATTACCTTATTTACCTTTAACCGTGGTAAATAAAAGTCAAAAGTTACTATTTACCAAAAATTACATTCCATTGAGACTTCATTATTTTTAGGCACCAATTAACTCTTATATGGTGTATATACTATCCTTTGACATATTATACCATGAATCCTTTTATTCTCATGATATTATAAAGTTATGGTTAAATTTTATTCTTCAATTATTTGTATTCAAGCGTCTCTCATTTTGTTAAAAACTCTTTAACTAAAATATCATTTTAAATGTTTTAAAGATTTATTTTTCTAAATATTTATCATCAATGTACAAGTTTTAAAAATGGTTTTGTGATTTATTTATATAAACATTAATGTTTTAAAATGATAATTTCTTTAAAATCTTCAATGTGGTATGGGACACTTTAATTCAAAAATCTATATATTAAATGTTTTAAATGGTTATGAAAATGGTTTGATTAATCATTGTTTATTTCAATATCTTGATATGATATATTGTGATTGAAATGTAGAAATTTTATCTTTCATTTATGATTGTTTTATGTGTTATTTTATGGTTATTGGGCATTGTTTACGTATACGGGTGGTTTCGTGATAAACCTAGGGGGTGAGCCCGAGATAGCTCTCCAATGCATTGGGTAACGTGACGGAGGTAAACGTGATGTTTCTCCTAAGAGATTTAGGGAATATACTGTGATGGATATTCTAAGTGTAACTCCCTACGTAGCTATGATAGCTACAATGTATGTTTGATATGGATTCCATAAGTAACCTTTAAGATTTATGATTTGTGTGTGTTATTCATAAATCATTTGATTTCATAAGGTATGTTATGATTGAAAAGTATGGTTTCTTGGATTTGTATTTATTGTTGGTATAATGTTTTCCATCCTTATTTTATAACCCTTACTGATCTTTTTATGCTCATCCCATGTTTTTGAAATGTTTTCCACAGGACTTAAAGATGAATAGGGTCAAGCATGGGATCAAAGAAAAGTCATGCTGTCTAAAATATGGAACTAGACATGTGTCTTTTTAAGAGTTTTTATTTTATGAAAAAACTTGTATACTGAGTATTAGTGTCTACATGTAATTTTCAAGTTGTTATGTAATAGTTATGACCTAATTATCTAAAACTCTAAACCTGAAAAAGATCTTCAATGTGAATTATCCATTTAATTCAACATTATTTAATGTTTAAGTCCGGGTCCTTATAGTTCCAACTATAAGGACCCGGCCTTAAAACATTACATAATCTTGAATTAAAAGCATAATTCACATTGAAAATCTTTTCAGTTTTATAGTTTTAGAGAATTAGGCCATAACTAATACATAAAAATATGAATATTTCATGTAATCAATACTACTTGGTATCCATTTTATCATAAAATAAAAACGGTTTAAAAGAAACATGTCTAGTTCCATGTTTTAGATAGCATGACTTTTCCTAGATCCATTCCTTGACCCAATTCATATTTAAGTTCTGTGAAGAACATTTCAAAAACTTGGGATGAGCATAAAAAGATCAGTAAGGGTTATAAAATAAGAAAAGAAAACATTATCCCATCAATAATTACAAATAAATGAAACCAATACTTTTCAATCATAACATAGCTTACAAATTTATAAGATTTATGACTAACACATAGAAATCATAAATCATATAGGTAACTTATGGCATTCATAACATACATACATTGTAGCTATCACAGCTACATAGGGAGTCACATTTAGAATATCGATCACAGTATATTCCCAAAATCTCTTAGGAGAAACAATCATGTTTACCTCTGTCACATTACCCAATGCATTGGAGAGATATCTCGGGCTCACCCGCCCTAGGTTTATCACAGAACCACCCGTATACGTAAATAACGCCCAAGAACCATAACATGGTCATAACACATAACATAAGCCTAAAGGAAAGATAACATTTCCACATTGCAATAATAAAATATCATTTCAATTTATTGAAATAATAAATCCATTCTCAAAATCATTTTCAATACCAAATATGTAAAGATAGTATATGGTATTTATTTTTCCTTTTAAAAACATTCCGGCTTGTTAAGGAAGCGAAATATCAAATAATACTCACGGCGGCAGAAAGGTCGTTGTCACCACTTACGTTCAAAGAAAATTTCATTTTGTAGTTTAGTAAAATGCTTCATATAAAAATATTCCCATTGAATAAAATGAAAATTCAAAGGGTTTTATACATCGTATAAATTAAAGTCGTGTATAAAACTAAAAATGCCTCAATGAAAGGAGATTGAGACGAAGCCCTTATCTCGCATCCAACTTGACTCGATCATTCTTTAATATTCTGAATAATAAACTAAAGGTAATTTCTACTTTACTAAGAACATTTTTCAAGTTTATTATCCCTTTTATATAACTTATTATCATGTTATAAACATTATGTAATCATTTAAGTTAATAACATTCATTTTGTCGATATTTGATACTTGAGTCGAAAATGAACACCTTATATATACAAGTTGTCCATCTGGTCAATATTCCATTATATCCATATTGTTATTCATGATTTAAATATCTTATATATCATATATATTCTGTTTATATATGTATTTATAATAGTACATAACATTTGGAGGTAAGAAATGAAATGCACAGTTCATGGAGACGGTAGTTGTAGGTACGCATGAACGCTACTTTAATTTCTATTTCTTATTTTAATGTAATTAAAAAATAATTATAAATAGTTATATTATAATTTCAGTATAATATCATATATAATATCCTTAACTCCATCCTTTATACATCCCACATAAGGCATTAACGAATCAAATCACTTTGAGGGGGCGGTAGTCCGCACTTCCTCAAATGAGATTATCGTATTTAACCACTATGGAAACCATAAAGGTGTGATATAAATTGGAATCAAAGAAGCATAAGTAAATAATAAACATAATATATATCATATATAAATACAGTTCCATCATAATTTCCACCATGAGAGGCAGTAAGATGTAATTGAACAATCATCGTTTCGTGAGGCGTTAGTTTTCCATCCACAGAAACATTATGTTATTCATCCATTAGATGGAGTTGTGTGCAAGTGTAGTTAGAATATTTATTATAACAAAATCCTAGAATATTTATGATATTGTTGTTGTTTCAAAATAAAGGAAATAAAAATAATTTAGGGGTTGGAGAAGTAAAATAAAAGCAAACAATTTAAGAGAAACAATTACCTTTAATTTGGGTAACTTCTGTTGGTTTGAACCAAACGGACATCTTGAAGTGACTAATGACTAAGGTAAGGCTTCTAGGAGGAGGATTGGGATGTTTAGAGCTTAATTGGGCAGAGTTTGGACGAGAAAAATGTCTTGAGAGGTGTGTATAATTGGTTAGAAGTGGTGTCCTTTTATAAGGGGGAGGAGGGGCTCTTTAGGAAAGTGTGAAACTATTATTTTATTATATAATGATATTTGGATTCTAATGGTCCAAAAATCATTATATTATAATATAAGATGATTCATGGTCGAAATAAAATCATCCAATCCTAATTTGATATGTTTTGGAAAATATTTTAATCATTATAATCTTATTTATTTAAATCATTTATTAATAAGGTAAATACTGCATCATTATTGTGTCATAAATAATTTAATTTATTTGATGTCTAATAATTATAAAAACCTACCATGATATAGGAAATAATTTTAGATTTCCAAAGAATATTTATAGTCGAAAATAGGACTTACATAACACCATATAAAAATTAATTACTAAATGATTTTTGTTAATGTCCTTTTGGCCTTTACATTAAATTAATTAATCTAAATTGTCATTATCACTTCCAAGTGGATCAATGGGGTCCCAAAATAGACCCAAAGATTCACATGGTCGTTAATGACTCGACCAATAAGGTTAGGACAGGCGTTAAGGTAAATTTGAATTATTATAATATTTTATAACCTTGAATTACCTTATTTACCTTTAACCGCGGTAAATAAAAGTCAAAAGTTACTATTCACCAAAAATTATTTTCATCTTAATGAACAAAATTTTACTTCTTGATAACAACCATGTAAGTAGGATTTTTGGAATTCAATTCACATAAGTGGTAAAATATTATTTAAATGAAAAAATCGGGTTTTTAACTACCACTAAGTGGTTTCACTATTCATCAAAAATTGAAGTTTTTCAGAAAAATATCAAAAATTCAGCCTAAGATATATTTGATATTCAGAATTAAAAAATGATTTCCATTTTTAAAAATTCAAAACATAAAAGTGGCATTAAATAATTTAAAAATTTATTCTTGTTGTTAAAACAAATAGTGTGTTTTTAAGAAACAATAACTAACAAAAGATGGATAGTTGATTAAGTCCAATTTCAAAGTGAAATTGCTCTCAATGACCAAAATTGGATTAAATGGTAAAAATATTTTTTAATTTCACTTTGAAACCAATTAAAATTATAATATAACCAAATAAAAAAATTATATTAAAAGGAACTTTTGAATTAATGTACAATATTTTTCACTATTCATTAAAAAATGAAGTTTATCCAAAAAATTCAAACAATTTACACAAAGTAAATTTTTATGTCCCCATTCTAAAGAAGGATTTTATTTGGTCATATATAATGTATTAAAGTGACCAAAACAAGGTTTAAAAAGGGTTCTCCATTAAAAGGCGATAAATCGGCCTTTTAATGTAAATGATGCTTAAAATTAAATTTATTCACATTTTAATCCTCTAACTTTTATTGGATAAATGTAAATACATTTAACAAACATGTATAATCATATTGTTTTTAGTTTTTTTCATTCCTGCCAATACAATGTCTAGGATTTGACTACTGTTAAAAATAATAATATTATATTATTAGTGTGCAACGTAAGATTTCCAAGAAACCCGTTGTTGTGTATCGAGTACGCTATCAAACATAGCAACCCATTTAAAGTAAATTTAATATTTAATTCACAAATATTAATAAATATGAAATATTTCTTATACTTCATTTATCTGGGATGTTACAACCTTCCCACCTTTTGGGAATTTCATCCTCCCAATTTTAAAATTTGGGCTTGGAAACTTAATTGAAAGTTCCATATCGGAAAATGTGTCAATAAAACTATCACTTTAAAAGAAATAAAGAGAAGCACAAAGGTCACCTGAGATAACCCATATTAAGATTCCATTTAGGAAAACATGGATATTGAATAGAAAACAAAGGGTCAAGTTCTGAGGGAGAGTGATAGAAAACATGTTTAGGAGAAAGTTAACCATTAGAATATCACAAACATGTGATGGGTTCAACGGTCCTTGATTCCCCAATAGGAAAATATAACAGACAAAGTTTTTGTTTTAAGTTACTTTTCATAAACTGGTATGGGACACTTTGATTCAAAAATCTCTTTAAAAGGTTTTGAAAATGATTTGATTAAACATTTTTTATTTCAATATCTTGATTTGATATATTGGAATGTGGAAATGTTATCTTTCCTTTATGCTTGTTTTATTTGTTATGTTATGGTTATTGGGAATTATTTACATATACGGGTGGTTCCGTGATAATCCTAGGGTGGGTGAGCCCGAGATAGCTCTCAAGTATATAATTACGTAAGAACAACCTCGGATAATAAAGTGATTTTGAAATTAACCCTTACCAATTTGGTAACTTACGAAGCATACACCCCATGAAAGAGGTATCATACAATGAATATGTAAATACACATTAATTAATGTGTATTACATAAAGAATAAAATTATGGGTAGCACATACACCACACAAAAGGTAATAGTGGAAATATGACATGAATCTTACCGGAATAAGGAGTGAGATGAAAACCCCTTACCTTGTACTTTTCTTAGGTCGATGATAGTTTAACCTCCTGTATATTAGTTAAATCATTGTTATTAAATTATACAAGAATCATACACATAGATATGATATCATATATGATCTTTTAACATTGCTTTGTTAATAATATTTTATTATTATCGTCGTTTTGAGTGTTAACATACTCGTTTTCTTTTATATGTTTTGTTATATAAGATTAGTTTGTTATGGATAGGATGAATCTTATTCATATATAGAATGATATCAAGTCCTTAAATATTATTTTTAATAATAAAATGATAATTATACTTGAATGGATACGATGGGGAATGAATCTCATCGCGTTCGTGGAGACGGTAGTCCGTACGTACGCATGAACGCTACTTCCAATTAATTTTTCATTTAAAAGGAATAAAAACCAAATGATACATAGGTATATTATTATTATAGTATAATATAATATCTTATATGAATTACTTAATTTAATTAACACCTTCCTTTATACGTTCCATGTATGGTATGAATGAGTCATATCACTTTGACGGCGTGGTAGTCCGCACTTCCTCAAATTAAATTATCTTATATATATACAACAAGAAATGAATAATGGTATACTATGAAATGGAATTACAAAAGCTTATATATAAAATAAATATCATTAATAACATATTTAATTATAGTTCAATAATAATGGCCACCATGAGAGGCGTTAGGAGATAATTAAACAATCATCGTTTTGTGAGGCCTTAAAACAATACATAATCTTGAATTAAATGAATAATTCACATTGAGGATATTTAATGGATTAGTGTTTTAGAGAATTATTCCATAACTAATACATAAAAACATGAATATTACATGTAGACAATACTACTCAGTATCCATTTTATCATAAAATATTTTTTTTTGAAAAGAAACACGTCTAGTTCCATGTTTTAGACAACATGACTTTTCCTTGATCCATTCCTTGACCCTATTCATCTTTAAGTCCTATGAAAAACATTTCAAAAACATGGGATGATCATAAAAATCTCATAAAGGGTTATAAATATGAAAAGAAAACATTATCCCATCAATAATTACAAATCAATGAAACCAATAATTTTCAATCATAGCATACCTTACAAAATCATAAGATTTATGAATAACACATAGAAATCATAAATCATAAAGGTAAATTATGGAATTAATAACATACTTACATTGTAGCTATCACAGCTACATAGGGAGTCACATTTGAAATACTCATCACAGTATATTCCCTAAATCTCTTCGGATAAACATTCACATTTACCTTTGTCACGTTACCCAATGCATTGGAGAGCTATCTCAGGCTCACCCGCCCTAGGTTTATCACAGAACCACCCGTACACGTAAACAATGCCCAATAACCATAACATAACAAATAAAACAAGAGTAAAGGAAAGAAAAAAGTTCCACATTCCAATCACAATATATCATATCAATATATTGAAATAAATAATGCTTTAACAACCCATTTTCATAACCATTTAAAACATTTAATAAATAGATTTTTGAATCAAAGTGTCCTATACCACTTTGAAGATTTTAAATAAATTAACATTTTAAAACATGAATGTCCATATAAATAAATCCCAAAACCATTTTTAAAACATGGACATTGATGATAAATATTTATAATAATAAATCTTTAAAACTTTTAAAATGATATTTTAGTTAAAGAGTTTTTAACAAAATGATAGAGGCTTCAATAAAAATAATTGAGGAATAAAATTTAATCATAAATTTATAATATCATGAGAATAAAAGGATTCATGATATAATATGTCAATGGACAGTATATACACCATATAAGAGTTAATTGGTTCATAAAAATAATGAAGTCTCAATGAAATTTAAATTGAGACGCAATCCCTTATAAAGACAGTATCCTTAGATTAAGGATAAATCAATGACATAATTTATGTGTGACAAATATATATACACACAATATAAGTAGATATTAAGTGTAAAAAAAATCTGAGGTCATCCACACATACTTATGGCACAATATAATCAAGAAGTAGAAGTTTAACCAAAACAATTGAAATTGGGTTAAGAAGTCCCTTTACAAAAATTCGACAGTCTAACGACGTCACTTTAAAATCCAGAAAATGAGTCTATGAGATAAAAAGGACATATCATCACATGGAAATAATATTTACATCAATAAGAATATAAAAGAACATATACCAACATAAGAATATGTAAATTAAAAGACATTACAAAAATAATTCTTTTAAAAAGAAGAGGGTGAAAGGTTCCCTTACTGATTTGGTAACTTTCGAAACATACACCACATGAAAGAAGGATCATAAAATGAAGCTGTAATTACCCATTAATTAATGTTTATTACACAGGGAATACATTCGTGGGACGTACATACCCCACATGCAAGAAATAAGTGGCGAACAATTTAAATCTCAAGGATTTGAAAGTGAGATAAGAAATCCCTTATGAAAATTTGGCAGCCTAACGGCACCACATAAATATTATTAAAATGAATTGATGAGAGTAAGAGGGAGTATCTCATCATATGAAAATAAAAATTACAGTATTGTTAATATAAAATAACATCCTCCAACATAAGAACATGGAGCATAGAAGAAATGACATAAAAGAGAGTACTTGAAAAGAGAGAGAGGTCATATCTCTTACCTCGTGTCCGACTTGACTCGATCGTTCTTTAATCCCTTGAATAATAAACTGAAGTAGATTTCTACTTGCTTAATATCCTTTTTCATGTTTATTAATCCTTTTATATCACTTATTACCATGTTATAAACATTATGTAATTATTTAATTTAATAATGTTCGTTTTGTCGATATTTGGTACTTGAGTCAAAAATGGACTTCTTATAATTACATGTTGTTCATGTGATCAAAGGTTCATTATATACAGAAATATATTAATGATTTAAATATAATATATATCATATATATCTAGTATATACATGTATTGATAATAGTACGTAACATTTATAGGTAAGAAATGAAATGCACCGTTCATAGAGATGGTAAGCCATACGTACGCATGAACGCTACTTTCATTTCAATTTATTATTTAAATGGAAACAAAACATAATTATACATAGTTATATTATAATTCCAGTATAATATCATATATAATATCATTAACTCCATCCTTTATACATCCCACATAAGGCATTAATGAATCAAATCACTTTGAGGGGGCGGTAGTCCGCACTTCCTCAAATGAGATTATCGTATTTACCAACTATGGAGACCATAAGGGAATAATATAAATGGGAAGTACATAAGCATAGGGAAATCATAAACATAATATATATAATATATAAATACAGTTCCATCATAATGGCCACCATGAGAGGCAGTAAGATGTAATTGAACAATCATCGTTTTGAGAGGCTTTAGTTTGTCATCCATAGAAACATTATGTTCTTCATCCATTAGATGGAGGTGTGTGTAAGTGTAGTTATAATAATATTATTAGAACATCCTAGTATATTGATGATACTTGTGTTGTTACAAAAGAAACAAATAAAATGAATTTAGGGTTGGATAAGTAAAATAAAAGAAAACAATTTTTGAGAAACTGTTACCTTTAATTTGGGTAACTCCCTTTGGTTTGAACCAAAGGACTTCTTAAAGTGACTTCTGCATAAGGTAAGGCTTCTAAGAGGAGTATATGGATGTTGAGAGCTTAATTTGGTAGAGGTTGGACGAGAAAAAATGGCTTTAGAGGTGTGAGGAATTGGATATAAATGGTCTACTTTTATAAGGGAGAGGAGGGGCTCTTTAGGAAAGTGTGAAAACATTATTTTATTATATAATGATATTCGGTTTCTAATGGTCCAAAAATCATTACGGTCAAAGATAAGATGACTCATATTCGAAATAAAATCATCAAATAATAATTTTATAAGTTTTGGATTATATTTTAATATTTATAATCATATTTATTTAAATAATTTATTAATGAGGTAAATACTGCATCATTATTGTGTCATAAATAATTTAATTTATTTGCTGTATAAAAATTATAAAAGAAATACCATGATATATGAAATCATTTTATCTTTTCAAATAATATTTATAGTCGAAAATTTAACTTATATAACACCATATAAAAGTTAATTACTAAAAGCTTTTGGTTTATGTCATTTTGGTCTTTACTTTTAATTAATTAATCTAAATTGTCATTATCACTTCCAAGTGGATCAAAGGGGTTGAAAAAAATATACCCAAAGATTCTTATGGTCGTAAATTACTCATACACTCAGTTTTTTACAAGTGTTAAGGTAATTTGGAATTATTATAATATTCTTTTAACCTTGAATTACCTTATTTACCTTTAACCACGGTAAATAAATGTCAAAAGTTACTTCTCACCAAAAATTATTTTCATCTTATTGAACCAAATTTTACTTCTTGATAACAACCATGTATGTCTTATTTTCTAAATTCAACTCACAAAAGTGTTTAATTTTCATTTAAATGAAAAAGACAGTTTTTTTAACTACCACTAATTGGTTTCACTATTCATCAAAAATTGACGTTTTTCAGAAAAATACCAAAAATTCAGCCTAAGAATTATTTGATATTCCAAATTCAAAATTGATGTCTATTTTGAAAAAATCAAAACATATAAGTGGTATTAAATAATTTTAAAATTAAATCTCGTTGTCAAAACAAATAGCGTGTTTTTAAGAAACAATAACTATCAAAATATTGATACTTGTTTATGTCCAATTTCAAAGTGAAATTATTTTCAATGACCAACATTGGATTAAATGGTAAAAATATATTATTATTTCGCATTAAAACAAAATAACAAGATAATCTAACCATATAAATAAATTTTAATAAATGACACTTTTGAATTAAAATGCAATATTTTTCACTATTCATTAAAAAATTAACTTTATCAGAAAAATACCAAAAATTTACCAAAAGTAAATTTTGATGTCCCCAGTATGAAGAAAGATTTTATTTGGACATATAGAATGTATTAAAGTGACCAAAACTATATTTAAAAAGGGTTCTCCATTAAAAGGAGGTAAATCAACCTTTTAATGTAAATTATGCTTAAAATTAGATTCATTCACATTTTAAACCTCTAACTTTTATTTGATAAATGTAAATACATTTAAGAAACATGTATAATAATATTGTAGTTATTTCTGTTCATTCCTTCCAATAAAACATCTAGGATTTAACTACCATTTAGAATAAAAATATTATATTATTTGTGTGCAACGTAAGATTTCAAAGAAACATTTTGTTGTGTATCGGGTATGCCATTGAATATAGCATCCCCTTTAATTTAAAATTAATATTTAATTCAAAAATATTAATAAATATGAAAAGTGTCTTATTCCTTATTTATCTGGGATGAATAATTTTCTAACAATGGAAATCTCACAGAATTAAAAGTGAGATAAGAAAATCCCTTGCAAAAATTCGGTAGCCTAACGGCGCCACTAAAATATTCTTAAAATGAATCGATGAGAGTAAGAGAGGGTCTCTCATCATATGAAAATAAAAATTACAGTATGGTGAATATAAAAGAACATCCTCCAACATTAGAAAATGGAGAATATAATAAATGACATAAAATAGGGTACTTGAAAAGAAAGAAAGAGGTCGGATCCCTTACCTTGTGTCCGACTTGACTGGATCGTTCTTTAATTTCCTGAATAATAAAATAAAGTTAATTTCTACTTGCTTAAGAACCTTTTTCAAGTATATTATTCCTTTTATATCAATTATTACCATGTTATAGAAATTATTTAATCATTTAAGTTAATAATGTTCATTTTGTCGATATTTGGTACTTGAGTCAAAAATGGACTTCTTATCCAAATAGCATTTTTTTAAGAAACAATTACCATCAAAAGATGGACAGTTGATTAAGTACAATTTAAAAGTGAAATTGCTTCCAATGACCAACATTGAATTAAATGGTAAAAATATATTTTAATTTCACTTTAAAAGTAATTAATAATATAATATAACCATATAAATAAATCAGATTAAAAGGCACTTTTGAAAAAAAATACAATATTTTTCACTATTCATTTAAAAATGAACTTTGTCAGAAAAATTCCAAAATATTACACAAAGAAAATTTTGATGTCCCAATTATAAAGAAGGATTTTATTTGGTCATATATAATGTATTAAATTGACCAAAACTAGATTTAACAAGGTTTCTCCATTAAAAGGTGATAAATCAGCCTTTTAATGTAAATTATGCTAAAAATTAGATTTATTCACATTTTAAGCCTCTAAAATTTATAGGATAAATGTAAATACATTAAACAAACATGTATAATCATATTGTATTTAGTTTTGTTCATTCCTACCAATACAATGGCTAGGAGTTGACTACCATTTAAAATAATAATATTATATTATTAGTGTGTAACGTAAGATTTCAAAGAAACCCGTTGTTGTGTATCGGGTACGCTATCGAACATAGAAACCCTTTTAAAGTAAAATTAATATTTAATTCTAAAATATTAATAAATATGAAATATGTCTTATTTTTTGACCTGGGATGTTACATCCTTCCCCCCTTTTGGGAATTGCGTCCTCACAATTTTAAAAAAAAGGGCTCGGAAACTTCTTTGAAAGTCCAACATCGGAAAAGGAGTTAGTAAAACTATCACTTTAGAAGAAAGAAATAGAATCACAAAGGTCACCCAAGTTTACCCATACAAATATTCCATGAAAACATGGATATGGAGAAGAAAACAAAGGGTCAAGTTCTGATGGAGAGTGTTATAAAACATGTTTAGGAGAAAGTTAACCACCAGAAAATCACAAACTTGTGATGGGTCAAACAATCTTTGATTCCCTAGTAGGAAAATTTAACGGACAAGGTTTTTGTTTAAAGTTACTTTTCTTTGAGAGATTTATTAATGAACCTAACAAAAAACATAAGTAAATATACTTACTAGTCTTGTAGACATTCATTTTTTACTAGATTTCTAACACAAACTCATATTTTCTCCAAACGATGAATATTCAGGATGCCTTTTTTTCACATTAGGTGAACTATAATCAACTTCGAGAGAATCACATAATCCAAAAAAGCTTATCTATATATTTCCCAAGTATTTAGATATTAACTAAAACCAAAATAAGGAATGAAAACATTATCCCATCAATAAATACAAATCAGTGAATCCAATACTTTTCAATCATAACATACCTTACAAAATCATATTATTTATGAATAACACATAGAAATCATAAATCATAAAGGTAACTTGTGGCATCCATATAAAACTTACATTTTAGTTATCACAGCTACATAGGGAGTTACTTTGGAATACCCATCACAGTATATTTCCTAAATCTCTTAGGAGAAATATTCATTTTTACCTCCGTCACGTTACCCAATGCATTGGAGAGATATCTCGGCCTCACCTGCCCTAGGTTTATCACGGAACCACCCGTATACGTAAACAATGCCCAATAACCATAACATAACACATAAAACAAGAATAAAGGAAAGATAACATTTCCACATTCTAATCAAAATATATCATATCAAGATATTCAAATTAACAATGTTTTATCAAACCATTTTCATAACCATTTAAAACATTTAATAAATGGTTTTTTGAATCAAAGTGTCCCATACCAATTTGAAGATTTTAAAGAAATTAACAGTTTAAAAAAATAATTTCCATATAAATAAATCCCAAAACCATTTTTAAAACATGTAAATTGATGATAAATATTTAAAAGAATAAATCTTTAAACCATTTAAAACGATATTTTAGTTAAAGCAATTTTAACAAAATGAGAGACGCTTGAATACTAATAATTGAGGAATAAAATTTAATCATAACTTTATAATATCATGAGAATAAAGGTATTAATGATATAATAAGTAAAAGGAAATTATATACACCATATAAGAGTGAATTGGTGCATAGAAATAATGAATTCTCAATGGAATGTAAATTGAGACGCAATCCCTTATAAAGATGGTATCCTTAGATTAAGGATAAATCAATGACAAAATTTATGTGTGACAAATATAAATACACCCAATATAAGTTTATATTAAGTGTAAAAAAATCATAGTCCAATCACACATATTTATATCACGACATAATCAACAAGTAGAGGTTTAACCCAAAGAATTGAAATTGGGTCAAGAAGTCCCTTTATAAAAATTCGACAGCCTAACGGTGTCACTTTAAAATTCAGAAAATGGGTTTATGAGATAAAAAGTGTATCTCATCACATGGGAATGTATTTTACATCAATAAGGATATATAATAACATATCCCTACATAAGAATATGTAAATTAAAAGAGATAACAAAAAGAAGTCTTTTAAAAAGAGGAAGGTGAAAGGTTCCCTTACTGATTTGGTAACTTTCAAAACATACACCACATAAAAGAAGGATCAAAAAATGAATATGTAATTACCCATAAATTAAAGTGTATTACAGAGTTAATACATTCATGTTCAGTACAAACACCACATACAATAAATAAGTGGCGAACAATGGAAATCTCACAGATTTGAAAGTGAGATAATAAATCCCCTACGGAAATTTGGCAGCCTAACGACACCACATAAAAATTTGTAAAATGAATTGATGAGAGTAAAATTGGGTCTCTCATAATGTGAAAAATAAAAATTTCAGTATTGTTAATATAAAATAACATCCTCCAACATAAGAACATTTAGCATAGAAGAAATGACATTAAATATAGAACTTAAAAAGGAAGAGAGAGGTCGGATCCCTTACCTCATGTCCGAGCTGACACGATCATTCTTTAATCTCCTGAATAATAAACAAAATTTAATTTATACATGATTAATAACCTTTTTAAAGTTTATTTTTCCTTTTATATCACTTATTACAATGTTATAAACATTATGTAATCATTTTAGTTAATAATGTTTGTTTTTTCGATATTTGGTACTTGAGTCAAAAATGGACTTCTTATAATTACATGTGGTTCATGTGGTCAAATGTTCATTATATCCAGAATGATATTCATGATTTAGATATCATATATATCATATATATCTAGTATATACATGTTTTTATAATAGTACATAAGGTAAGAAATGAAATGCACCGTTCATGGAGACGGTAAGTCGTACGTACGCATGAACGCTACTTTCATTTTTATTTATTATTTTAATGGAAATAAAACAAAATGATACATAGTTATATTATAATTTCATTATAATATCAAATATAATATCGTTAACTCCATCATTTAAACATCCTACATAAGGCATTAACGAATCAAATCACTTTGAGGGGGCGGTAGTCCGCACTTCCTCAAATGAGATTATCGTATTTACCCACTATGGAAACCGTAAAGGCATAATATAAATGGGAAGTAAAGAAGCATAAGGAAATAATAAAAATAATATATATCACATATTAATACAGTGTCATCATAATGGACACCATGAGAGGCGGTAAAATGTAATTGAACAATCATCATTTCGTGAGGCGTTAGTTTTCCGTCCACAGAAACATTATTTTCTTCATCCATTAGATGGAGGTGTGTGTAATTTTAGTTTGAATAATTCTCATAAAAAAATACTAGTATATTGAGGATATTTGTTTGTTACAAAATAAAGGAAATAAAAAGAGTTTAGGGGTTGGAGAAGTAAAATAAAAGATAATAATTTAAGAGAAACTGTTACATTTAATTTGGGTAACTCTCTTTGGTTTGAACCAAAGGACTTCTGGAAATGCCTTCTTCCTAGATTAAGGCTTCTAGGAGTTGGAGAGGGATGTAGGGAGCTTATTTGGGTAGAGTTTGGACGATCCAAATGTCTTGAGAGGTGTGAGTAATTGAATGGAAATGGTTTTCGTTTTATAAGGGAGGGGAGGGGCTCTTTAGGAAAGTGTGAAAACATTATTTTATTATATAATGATATTCGGTTTCTAAGGGTCCAAAAAATCATTATATTTGAAGATACGATGAGTCATGGTCGAAATAAAATCATCCAATCAGAATTTGACATCTTTTCGATAATATTTTAATCACTGTAATCTTATTTATTTAAATCATTTATTAATGAGGTAAATACTGCATAATTATTGTGTCATAAATAATTTAATTTAGTTGATGTCTAAAAATAAAAAAAAATAAGATGATATAGGAAATCGTTTAGCTTTCCAAATAATATTTATAGTTGAAAAATAGAACTTATATACCACCATATAAAAATTAATTACTAAACTATTTTTCTTTATGTCATTTTGGCCTTTACTTTAAATTAATTAATCTAAATTGTCATTATCACTTCCAAGTGGATCAAAGGGGTCCCAGAATAGAAAACAATACTTCCATGGTCGTAAATGACTCAAAAAATAAGGTTAGGACAACTGTTGAGGTAATTTTGAATTATTATAATATTCTTTTAAACTTGAATTACCTTATTTACCGTTAACCGCGGTAAATAAAAGTAAAAAGTTACTATTCACCAAAAATTATTTTCATCTTAATGAATTGCATTTTACTTCTTGATAACAACCATGTATGTCGGATTTTTGAAATTCAATTCTCAGAAGTGGTAAAATTTCATTTAAATGAAAAATTCAGTTTCTTTAACTACCACGAAGTGGTTTCCCTATTCATCAAAAATTGACGTTTTTTAGAAAAACACCAAAAATTCAGCCTAAGATATATTTGATATTCTAAATTCAAAAATGATTTCCATTTTACCAAATTCAAAACATAAAAGTGTCATTAATTAATTTAAAAATTAATTCCCGTTGTTAAAACAAATAAAGTGTTTTTAAGAAACAATTACTTTCAAAAGATGGACAATTGATTAAGTCCAATTTCAAAGTGAAATTGCTTTTAATGACCAAAATTGGATTAAATAGTAAAAATATATTTTAATTTCACTTTAAAACCAATTAAAAAGATAACCTAACCATATAAATAAATTAGATTAAAAGAAACTTTTGAATTAAAATACAGTATTTTTCACTATTCATTAAAAAATGAACTTTATCAGAAAAATTGCAAAAAAGTACACAAAGTAAATTTTGATGTACCCATTATAAAGAAGGATTTTATTTGGTCATATAGAATGTATTAAAGTGACCAAAAACATATTTAAAAAGGGTTCTCCATTAAAAGGAGATAAACCGGCCTTTTAATGTAAATTATGTTTAAAATTAGATTTATTTACATTTTAAGACTCTAACTTTTATTGGATAAATGTAAATACATTTAAAAAAACATGTATAATCATATTGTATTTAGTTTTTTTCATTCCTGCCAATAAAATTCCTAGGATTTGACTACAATTTAAAATAATAATATTATATTATTAGTGTGCAATGTATGATTTCAAAGAAACCCGTTGTTGCGTATCGAGTACGCTATCGAACATAGAAACCATTTTAAAGTAAAATTAATATTTAATTAACAGATATTAAAAAATTTGATATATGTTTTATTCTTCATTTATCTGGGATGTTACATCCTTCCCCCCTTTTGGTAATTTCTTCCTCACAATTTAAAAACTTGGGCACAGAAACTTTATTGAATGTCCCATATCGGAAAAAGAGTCAGTAAAACAATCACTTTCAATGAAAGAAAGAGAAGCACAAAGGTCACCCGAGATAACCCATAATAAGATTCCATGTAGGAAAAAATGGATATGGAAATGAAAAAAAGGGTCATGTTCTGAGGGAGAGTGATAGAAAACATGTTTAGTAGAAAGTTAACCATTAAAAAATCACAAACATGTGATGGCTTCAACGGTCCTTGATTCCCCAGTAGGAAACGTTAACAGACAAATTATTTGTTGTAAGTTACTTTTCATAAATTTGAGGGATTTATTTATGAGATTACCAAAAAACATAAGGAAATATACTTACTTGTCATGTAGACATTCAACTTTTACTTGATTTCTAACACAAACTCATATTTTCTCTAAACGATGAATATTAAGGATGAATTTTTTCACATTAAGAGTGCTATAATAAACTTAAAGAGAATAAAATAATCCACAAAAGATGAACTATATATTTCCTATGTCTTTAGATATTAACTAAAACCAAAACATTTAGTATAAGATCAGATAATCCTCTAAAAAGATAAACTTTTAATATAATATTATTTTTTTAAATGGTAGTTAACTCCAAGCCGTTGTATTAGCGAGAATGAACAAAACTAACTACAATATGATTATACATATTTGTTAAATGTATTTACATTTATCCAATAAAAGTTATAGGCTTAAAATGTGAATGAATCTAATTTTAAGCATAATTTACATTAAAAGGCCGACTTACCGCCTTTTAATGGAGAACCCTTTTTAAATCTAGTTTTTGTCACTTTAATACATTATATATGAAAAAATAAAATCCTTCTTTATAATGGAGACATCAAAACTTACACTGTGTTATTTTTTGGAATTTTTCCAACAAAGTTCATTTTTTGATGAATAGTGAAATATATTGTAGTTTAATTCCAAAGTGACATTTAATATAATTTATTTATATTGTTACATTATCTTTTTATTTGGTTTTAAGTTTAAATTAAAATATATTTTTACCATTTAATCCAATTTTGGTCATTGGAATTAATTTCACTTTGAAATTCGACGTAAACAAGTATCAATCTTTTGATAGTTATTGTTTCTTAAAAACACGCTATTTGTTTTAACAATGAGAATTAATTTTAAAATTAATTAATGCAACTTATATGTTTTTAATTTGAAGAAATGGAAATCATTTTTGAATTCAGAATATCAAATATATCTTAGGATGAATTTTTGGTATTTTTCTGAAAAACATTAATTTTTGATGAATAGTGAAACCACTTAGTGGTAGTTAAAAAAATGACTTTTTCATTTAAATGAAATTTTACCACTTCTGTGAATTGCATTTTGAAAATCCGACATACATGGTTGTTATTAAGAAGTAAAATGTGGTTCAATAAGATGAAAATAATTTTTGTTGAATAGTAACTTTTGACTTTTATTTACCGCGGTTAAAGGTAAATAATGTAATTCGAGGTAAACAAATATTTTAATAATTCAAAATTACCTTAACACTTGTCCAAACCATATTGGATGAGTCATTAACGACCATGGGCATCTTTGGGTCGATTTTGGAACCCCATTGATCCACTTTGGAGTGAAAATGAAAATTTAGATCAATTAATTTAAAGTAAAGGCAAAATAGACATAAACAAAAATCATTTAGTAATAATCATTTATATGGTGTTATATAAGTCCAATTTTTGACTATAAATATTAATGGGAAAGCTAAAAATATTTCCTACAAGTTAGTATTTTTTTTATAATTTTTGGACATCGAATAAATTAATTTATTTATGACAAAATAATGATGCATTATTTACCTCATTAATAAATGATTAAAATAAATAATATTATAATGATTAAACTATTAGCCAAAACATGTCCAATTTTGATTAGATGATTTAATTTCGACCATGAATCATCTTATATTCTACCTTATTGATTTATGGATCATTAGAAAACAAATATCATTATATAATAAAATAATGTTTTCACACATTCCTAAAGAGCCACTCCTCTTCCTTATAAAAGGAGACCACTTATAACCAATTCCTCACACCTATAAAGCCATTTGGATACTACAAACTCTGCCAAATTAAGCTCTAAGAATCCCTATCCTATTCCTAGAAGCCTTACCTTAGGCAGAAGGCACTTCAAGAAGTCCTTTGGTTCAAACCAAAGGGAGTTACCCAAATTAAAGGTAACAATTTCTCTTAAATTGTTTTCTTTTATTTTACTTCTCAAACCCCTAAACTCTTTTTATTTATTTATTTTGTAACAACTCCTGTATACTAAAAATACTATGATGTTTTTATAAAAAGTATTTGAACTGCACTTACACACACCTCCATCGAATGGATGAAGAACATAATGCTTCTGTGGATGGAAAACTAACGCCTCATGAAACGATGATTGTTCAATTACATATTACCGCCTCTCATGGAGGCCATTATGATGGAACTGTGTTTATATATGATATATATTATGTTTATTATTTTCTTATTCTTCAGTACTTCCCATTTATATTATGCCTTTACGGTTTCCATAGTGGGTAAATACGATAATCTCATTTGAGGAAGTGTGGACTACCGCCCCCTCAAAGTGATTTGATTCGTTAATGCCTTATGTGTTATGTATAAAGAATGGATTTAATGATATTATATATGATATTATACTACAATTATAATATACCTTTGTATCATTATATTTTATTTCCATGAAAATAAGAAATAGAAATGAAAGTAGCGTTCATGCGTACGTACAACTTACCGTCTCCATGAACGGTGCATTTCATTTCATACCTCTAAATGTTATGTACTATTATAAATACATGTATATATTGGATATATATGATATATATGATATATAAATTCTGAATATAATTCTGGATATAATCAACCTTTGACCACACGAACAACATGTAATTAGAAGAAGTCCATTTTTGACTCAAGTACCAAATATCGACAAAACAAACACTATTAAATTAAATGATTACATAATGTTTATAACATGGTAATAAGTGATATAAAAGAAATAATAAAGTTGAAAAAGGTTCTTAGGTAAGTATAAAATAACTTTAGTTTATTATTCAGGAGCTTAAAGAACGATCGAGTCAAGTCGGACACGAGGTAAGGGATCTGACCTCTCTCTTTCTTTTCAAGTACTCTCTTTTATATAATTTCTTCTATTCTCCATGTTCTTATGTTAGAGTATGTTATTTTATATTAACCATACTGTAATTTGTAGTTTCACATGATGAGAGACCTCCTATTACTCTCAGTAATTCATTTTAATAATTTTTAAGTGGCGCCATTAAGGTGCCGAATTTTTGTAAGGGATTTTCTTATCTCACTTTTAATTCTGTGAGATTTCCATTGTTCGCCACTTATTTATTACATGTGGTGTAATGTGTATTGACATTGATATATATTACAATGATTATATTTATATTCATGGTTTCATGTGATTAATTTTGTGGTTATTAACTTTTGGTCATATGGTTCAATTTGAAAAAAATGAAGTAAGGGTTTTTCATCTCACTTTTTATTCCCGTGAGATTGATGCTATATTGGCCACTATTTCCTTTTGTGTGGCATATTTATTGTCCATGATTGCGCTCTTTGTCTAATATACTTTAATTTATGAGTATTTACATCTTCATTGTATGGTCCTTCTTCTTGTAGCATATGTTTTGTACACTACCAAATCGGTAAGGGAACCTTTCACCTTCCTCTTTTTAAAAGACTTATTTTTTGTATGACTTTTAATTTACATATTATTATGTTGGGATATGTTCTTATAATTCCTTATTGATGTAAATTTTATGTCCAAGTGATGAGATACCCTTTTTATCCCATCAACACATTTTCGGAATTTTAAAGTGACGTTGTTAGGCTTTCAAATTTTTGCAAGGGAACTTCTTAACTCAATTTCAATTCTTTGGGTTAAACTTATACTTCTTGAATATGTCATCCTATGAATATGTGTGAATGACATCTGATTGTTTTACACTTAATATCCATTTATATTGGGTGTATTTACATTTTTCACACATAATTAAGTGATTGATTTATCCTTAATTTAAGGATACATTCTTTATAAGGGATTTCATCTAAATTTACATTTCCATTGAGAATTTATTATTGTTATGCACCAATTCACTCTTATATGGTGTATATACTATACTCCGACATATTATATCATGAATACATTTATTCTCATGATATTATAATGTTATGATTAAATTTTATTCCTCAATTATTTGTATTCAAGTGTCTCTCTTTTTGTTAAATATTAATTTTAAATTAAAGGGGATGCTATGTTCAATATCCTAACTGATAGACAACAACATGTTTCTTTGAAATCTTATGTTGCACACTAATAATATAATATTATTATTTTAAATGGTAGTTAACTCCTAGACATTTTATTGGCAAGAATGAACATAAATAACTACAGTATGATTATACATGTTTTTTAAATGTTTTTACATTTATCCAATAAAAGTTATAGGGTTAAATGTGAATGAATCTAATTTTAAGCATAATTTACATTAAAAAGACGATTTACTACCTTTTATTGGGGAACCCTTTTTAAATCTAGTTTTGGTCACTTTAATACATTCTATATGACCAAATAAAATCATTCTTTAGAATGGAGACATCAAAATTTACTTTGGATAATTTTTTGGTATTTTTCTGATAAAGTTCATTTTTAATGAATAGTGAAAAATATTGTATTTTAATTCAAAAGTGCCTTTTAATCTAATTTATTTATATGGTTATATTACCTTGTTAGTTGCTTTTAAAGTGAAATTAAAATATATTTTTACCATTTAATCCAATTTTGGTCATTGGAATTAATTTCACTTTGAAATTGGATATAAACAAGTATCAATCTTTTAATAGTTATTGTTTCTTAAAAACACGCTATTTGTTTTAAAAATGGGAATTAGTTTTAAAATTAATTAATACCACTTCTATTCTTTGAATTTGAAAAAATAGACATGAATTTTTAATTCGGAATATCAAATAATTCTTAGGCTGAATTTTTGGTTTTTTTCTGAAAAATGTCAATTTTTGATGAATAGTGAAACCACTTAGTGGTAGTTAAAAAAGATGAATTTTTCATTCAAATGAAATTTTACCACTTCTGTGAATTTAATTTCGAAAATACGACATACATGGTTGTTATCAAGAAGTAAAATGTGGTTCAATAAGATGAAAATAATTTTTGATGAATAGTAACTTTTGACTTTTGTTTATCACGGTTAAAGTTTAATAGGGAAATTCAAGGATAAAAAAATATTATAATAATTCCACATTACCTTAACACTTGTTTAAAACTTATTGGTTGAGTCATTTATGACCATGGGAATCTTTGGGTCTATTTTGGGACCCCTTTGATCCACTTGTAAGTGATAATGACAATTTAGATTAATTAATTTAAAGTAAAGGCCAAAATGACATAAAACTATTTTAGTAATTAATTTTTATATGGTGTTATATAAGTCTTATTTATGACTATAAATATTCTTTGGAAAGCTAAAAATATTTCCTATATCATGGTATTTGTTTTATAATTTTTAGACATCAAATAAATTAAATTATTTATGACACAATAATGATGTGGTATTTACCTCCTTAATAAATGATTTAAAAAATAAGATTATAAATATAAAAATAGCATCCAAAACTTGTAAAATTATTATTGGATGATTTTATTTCGAATATGATTCATCTTATCTTTGACCTTAATTATCTTTGGATCATTAGAAACCGAATATCATTATATAATAAAATAATGTTTTCACACTTTCCTAAAGAGCCACTCCTCTCCCTTATAAAAGGAGACCATTTCTATCCAATTCCTCACACCTATAAAGCCATTTGGATCATCCAACCTCTTCCCATTTAAGCTCTCAACATCCCTCTCTATCTCTTAGAAGCCTTACCTTAGGCATAATGGACCTCAAGAAGTCCTTTGGTTCAAACCAAAGGGAGTTACCCAAATTTAAGGTAACGATTTCTCTTAAATTGTTTTCTTTTATTTTACTTTTCCAACCCTAAACTCTTTTTATTTATTTCTTTTGTAACAACACCAGTATCCTCAATATACTAGGATTTTTTTATAATTTGGATTCGAACTACACTTACACACACCTCCAAACTTTAGAATTATCCAAAATACTTATATGCAAACTCTCAGTACAATGTTTATAATAAAGTTAAACATAATGAGGATCCTTTTTACAAGGTAATAACAGATGAACGCCTTCATCATGTACTATTTTACAACACTACAACAACCTGAATTTCCAAAATCAACCATCTATTATTCCAAAATTACTATTTTAGTATCAGGACCATATAATCTCAAATTCCCAGTGAAATAGTACTACAGTACAATCCTTATTTATCTCAATAATTCATGTAACCAGTATACTATTGATACAACACTAAAATGAAATAATCCTATAATAACAACATAAGAAAACTAGCCATTCTTCTTCATCTGAGGTAGTATTATAACTTGATTATTATCCAATAACATCATTTGTGGTATACTCTTATTAATGGGACATTGATTCACGTAGTGTCTCAACGCCTTGCAGATGAAGCATTTTAAAATTGAAAACTTTTCTTACCCATGTAGTCACGTACCTGGTTTCATTTTTCTCCACACTTATAACAAACTCCCATTCCCTTGAATCATTTACCAGGGTGATTCATTCCACATTTATCACATATTGGAAAATCCTTCTTTCCCTTATTCGCTTTATCTATATTTCCTTCTACCATCCTTTTCTTCTCTGGCTTCCCTTCAACTCCATAGGACTCAGATAATTATTTACTTATCTTATTAACACATGATACTATTTCTTCATATGTTTAGAATACATGGAATACTATTTCCCTTATAAATGTTGGCGTAATACTGTGAAAGATACGATCCTTCTTACTCTTTGGATCATATGTATTGCTGGAGTTCTCATTCATTCTACTGGGCGCCATTTCTATACAATAGCATAAACTAGGTCAGTTTATGAATTACAATAATTCCAAACTTGAAGAATACCTAACATAAATTGAATTGTTTATGTATGTAATCCATAATCATAAAGATGTTTTCATTGAGAAAGTATATACTCATAAACCATTTATAATGTTTTGTAAATAAAATGAGAATTATCCTAAGCATATCCCTCGGGAGTGTTGTAACCAAGAGTGTAGCAAGTTTCGTTGTTGTGCCCCAGTTCCCATTCGAGTCATGCTCCAAGTGGTGTTTTCGGGTTTCACCCCTAGGTACATCTGTGCAAGAGCTACCTCTACCTGCTTGTATCCAGACAAGGATGTATTTGCTTGGAAAACTCAAAAATTCTCAACATTACCAAAATTCAAGTAATTTCTTCTATACTAATCCTCAAAGTCTACCTTAGGTCTCATGAGACCTATCGATGCATCGAGGAGCTGAATCGGGCTCTACCCTTCACTTACTAAGTCCAATGCATTCCTCATATGAGAAGGTCTAAACATAATATAAACATTCGTATTAAAACTATCCTATGAAATGTCATTTCTTTACCTATAAACCATGAATGGTATAAAAATAACACATCCACAGTAAAACATATCACAAAACCTTCAACACAATATGGAAGATTTGTATCATGATAAATCAACTTCCAAACAAGTTTAAAATCCATTAAAGTATTTTGACGCTGATGAAAATTATTTGTAAATTCTTTGAGAGAAATAGCCCTTTTCATTAAAACATTTAAAAGTCACAAAATTTGGAAAAGATGTCATTTAAAGAAATTTTTGAATCAAAGTGTCTCATACCACTTTGAATATTTTGAAAGGAATTAACATTTTAAAAACATTCATGTCCATATAAATCATAAATCATAAAGGTATCATATGGAATTCATAACATACTTACATTGTAGCTATCACAACTACATAGGGAGTCACCTTTGGAATACCCATCATATTATATTACCTAAATCTCTTATGAGAAATATTCGCATTTACCTCCATCACGTTACCCAATGCATTAGAGAGCTATCTCGGGCTCACCCGCCCTAGGTTTATCACGAAACCACCCGTATACGTAAATAATGACCAATAATCATAATATAACAAATAAAACAAGAATAAAAGAAAGATAATATTTCCACATTACAATCACAATATATCATATCAAGATATTAAAATAAACAATGCTTTATCAAACCATTTTCATATCCATTTAAAACTTTTAATAAATAGATATTTGAATCAAAGTGTCCCATAACACTTTGAAGCTTTTAATGGAATTAAAATTTTAAAACATTAATGTCCATATAAATAAATCCAATTTTTTTTTTGAAAACATGGACATTGATGGTAAATATTTAGAAGAATAAATCTTTAAAACATTTAAAATGATATTTTAGTTAAAGAGTTTCTAACAAAATGAGAGACTCTTGAATACAAATAATTATGAAATTAAATTTAATCATAACTTTATAATATCATGAGAATAAAATTATTCATGATATAATATGTAAAAAGACAGTATATACACCATATAAGAGCGAATTGGTTCATAAAAATAATGAAGTCTCAATGGAATGTAAATTGATACGCAATCCCTTATAAAGACAGTATCCTTAGATTAAGGATAAATCAATGAAATAATTATGTGTGAAAATTATAAATACACCCAATATAAGTGGATATTAAGTGTAAAACAATCAAAGTTCATTCACACATATTTATATCATGACATAATCGACAAGTATAAGTTTAACCCAAAGAATTGAAATTGGGTTAAGAAGTCCCTTTACAAAAAATCGACAGCATAATGGCATCACTTTAAAATTCATAAAATGATTTTATGAGATAAAAATGGTATCTCATCACATTGACATAAAATTTACATCAATAAGGATATATAATAACATATCCCAACATAAGAATATGTAAATTAAAAGACATAACAAAAATACGTAGTTTAAAAAAAAAGAGGAGGGTAAAAGCTTCCCATACCAATTTGTTAACTTTCGAAACATACACCACATGAAATAAGGATCATAAATGAAGATTTAATTACCCATAAATTAAAGTGTATTACACAGGTAATACATTCATGGATAGTACATACACCACATAAAATAAATTTGTGGCAAACAATAGAAATATCACGGATTTGAAAGTGAGATAAGAAATCCCTTACGAAAATTTGACAGCCTAACGGCGCCACATAAAAATTCTTAAAATTCATTGATGAGAGTAATAGGGGGTCTCTCATCATGTTAAAATACAAATTACAGTATGGTTAATATAAAATAACATCCTCCAACATAAGAAAATGGAGCATAGAATAAATGACATAAAAGAGAGTACTTGAAAAGAAAGAAAGAGGTCGGATCCCTTACCTCATGTCTGACTTGACGTGATCATTCTTTAATCTCCTGAATAATAAACTAAAGATAATTTATACTTTCTTAAGAACATTTTTCAAGTTTAGTATTCCTTTTATGTCACTTATTACCATGTTATAAACATTATGTAATCATTTAAGTTAATAATGTTCGTTTTGTCGATATTTGGTACTTGAGTCAAAAAAGGACTTCTTATAATTACATGTTGTTCATGTGGTCATAGGTTCATTATATCCAGAATGAAACCCTTTATTTAGATATCATATATATCATATATATCCAGTATATAAATGTATTTATAATAGTATATAACATTTTTAGGTAAGAAATTAAATGCATCGTTCATGGAGACGGTAAGCCGTACGTACACATGAACGCTACTTCCATTTCTATTTATTATTTTAATGGAATTATAAACATAATGATACATATTTATACTATAATTTTAGTATAATAATATAAAATATTATTAACTCCATCCTTTATACATCCCACATAAGGCTTTAAGGAGTCACATCACTTTGAGGGGGCGGTAGTCCGCACTTCCTCAAATGAGATTATCGTATTTACCAACTTTGAGAACCAGAAAGTCTTGATATAATTGGGTAGTACAAAAGAATAAAGAAATAATGAAAATAATATATATCATATATAAATATAGTTCCATCATAATTTCCACCATGAGAGGTGGTAATATGTAATTGAACAATCATCGTTTCGTGAGGCGTTAGTTTGTCATCCACAGAAACATTATGTTCTTTATCCATTAGATGGATGTGTGCGTAAGTGTAGTTCGACTCCTTCTTATAAATACATTCTAGTATATTTAGGATAATTTTTTTTTATAAAATAAAGAAATAAAAAGATTTTAGGTGTTGGAGAAGTAAAATAAAAGAAACAAATTTAAGAGAAATGGTTACCTTTAATTTGGGTAACTCCCTTTGGTTTGAACCAAAGGAATTATTGAAGTGCCTTCTGAATAATTTAAGGCTTCTAAGAGGAGTAGAGGGATGTTTAAAGATTAACTGGGTAGAGTCTTGACGAGCCAAATGGCTTGAGAGGTGTGTGTAATTGGTTACAAGTGGTCTCCTTTTATAAGGGGGAGGAGGGGCTCTTTAGGAAAGTGTGAAACTATTATTTTATTATACAATGATACTAGGTTTATAATGGTCCAAAAATCATTATATTATAATATAATATGAGTAATAGTCTAAATAAAATCATCAAATCAGAATTTTACATGTTCTGGATAATATTTTAATCATTATAATCTTATTTATTTAAATCATTTATTAATGAGGTAAATACTGCATCATTATTGTGTCAAACAGAATTTAATTTATTTGATGTCTAAAAATTATAAAACAAATACCATGATATAGGAAATATTCTTAGATTTCCAAATATTATTTATAGTTGAAAATAGGACTTATATTACACCATATGAAAATTAATTACTAAAAGAGTTTTGTTTATGTCATTATGGCCTTTACATTAAATTAATTAATCTAAATTGTCATTATCACATCCAAGTGGATAAAATGGGTCCCAAAATAGACCCTAAGATGGAAATGGTAGTTAATGACTCAATATATAATGTTATAACAAGTGTTAAGGTAATTTTGAATTATTATAATATTCTTTTAACCTTGAATTACCTTATTTACCTTTAACCGTAGTAAATAAAAGTCAAAAGTTACTATTCAACAAAAATTAATTTCATCTTCATGAACCAAATTTTACTTCTTGATAACAACCATGTATTTTGTATTTTTGAAATTCAATTCACAGAAGTGGTAAAATTTCATTTAAATGAAAATTTCATTTTTTTAACTACCACTAAGTGGTTTCACTATTCATCAAAATTGAAGTTTTTCAGAAAAATACCAAAAATTTCACCTAAGATATATTTGATATTCAGAATTAATAAATGATTTCAATTTTACCAAATTAAAAACATAAATGTGGAATTAATTAATTTAAAAATTAATTCCCGTTGTTAAAACAAATAGCGTGTTTTTAAGAAACAATAACTATCAAAAGATGGACAGTTGATTAAGTCCAATTTCAAAGTGAAATTGCTTCCAATGACCAACATTGGATTAAATGGTAAAAATATATTTTAATTTCACTTTAAACCCAATTAATAAGATAATCTAACCATATAAATAAATTAGATTAAAAGGCACTTTTGAATTAAAATACAATATTTTTCACTATTCATTTAAAAATGAACTTTGTCGAAAAAATTCCAAAAATTTACACAAAGTAAATTTTGATGTCCCCATTCTAAATAAGGATTTTATCTGGTCATATATAATGTATTAAAGTGACCAAAACTAGATTTAAAAAGGGTTCTCCATTAAAAGGCGATAAATCGGCCTTTTAATGTAAATTATGCTTAAAATTAGATTTATTCACATTTTAAGCCTCTAACTTTTATTGGATAAATGTAAATACATTTAACAATCATGTATAATCATATTTTAGTTAGTTTTATTCATTCCCGCCAATACAAATACTATGAGTTAACTACAATTTAAAATAATAATATTATATTATTAGTGTGCAACGAAAGATTTCAAAGAAACCAGTTGTTGCGTATCGGGTACGCTATCGAACATAGTAACCCTTTTAAGGTAAAATTAATATTTAAATCACAAATATTAATAAAAATGAAGATGTCATATTCTTTATTTACCTGGGATGTCACATCCTCCCCCCTATTGGGAAATGCGTCCTCACAATTTTAAAATTAGGCTCGGAAACCTCATTGAAAGTCCCATATCGGAAAAAACGTCTATAAACATATCACTTTAAAATAAAGAAAGATATATATAAAGGTCACTCAATACAACCCATACTAGTATTCCATGTAGGAAAACATGGATATGGAAGAAAAACTAACTCTCATAGATTAATAGAGAGTGATAAAGAAATTGATCGTAGATAGTCAACCACCACAATACCATGAATTTGTGGTTGTGTAAAAGTCTGATGATAAAAGAGAGGTTATAACATTTTTTTTTCAATATCCTTTTCATAGAGTTGAATAATTTTATTAATAACTAGAATAATATTGTAAGGAAATATACTTACTTGTCATGTATAGTTTCATCCTTTAATAAAATTATGCCACAAACTCATCTTTTCTCCAATCGATGAATATTCAAGATGAATTGTTCACATTAAAAGGGCTATAATCAACTTAGATAGAATAAACTAATCCACAAAAGATGAACTAAATATTTCCCATGTCTTTAGAGCATAACCAAAAAAGGAAATAGTGGAAAGTATAGCATGAATCTCTTAGAAAGAAAAGTGAGACGAAACCCTTTACCACGTTGTAATCAACTGAGTCGTATGACCAGAAGTTAATAACCACCAAATTAATCATAAAATACCATGAATATAATTAGAATCATGATAATATATATAAAATGAAAGTACACAATACACCACATGTGATGAATAAGTGGAGAACAATGGAAATCTCATGGAATTAAAAGTGAGATAAGAAAATCCCTTATAAAAAATTGGCAGCATAACGGAGCCAGTTAAAAATTCTTAAAATGAATTGATGAGAGTAAGAGAAGGTCTCTCATCATATGAAAATACAAATTAAATTATGGTGAATATAAAATAACATCCTCCAATATAAGAACATGGAGCATAAATTAAATGACATAAAAGAGAGTACTTGAAAAGAAAGAGAGAGGTCGGATCCCTTACCTCATGTCCGACATGACTCAATCATTCTTTAATATCATGAATAATAAACTAAAGTTAATTTATAATTTCCTAAGAACCTTTTTCAAGTATATTATTACTTTTATATCACTTATTACCACGTTATAAACATTATGTAATTATTTAAATTAATAATGTTTGTTTTGTCGATATTTGGTACTTGAGTAAAAAATGGACTTCTTATAATTACAGGTTGTTCAAGTGGTAAAAGGTTCATTATATCCAGAATGATATTCATGATTTATATATCATATATATCATATATATACAGTATATACATGTATTTATAATAGTACATAACATTTAGAGGTAAGAAATGAAATGCACCGTTCGTGGAGAGGGTAAGTTGTACGTACGCATGAACACTACTTTCATTTCTATTTATTATTTTAATGAAAATAAAACATAATTATACATAGTTATATTATAAGTCCAGTATAATATCATATATAATATCATTAACTCCATCCTTTATACATCCCACATAAGGCATTAACAAATGAAATCACTTTGAGGGGGCGGTAGTCCGCACTTCCTAAAAAGAGACTATCGTATTTACCAACTTTGGAAACCACAAAGGAATAATATAAATGGGAAATACAGAATCATAAGGAAATCATAAACATAATATATATCATATATAAATACAGTTCCATCATTATTTCCACCATGATAGGCGGTAAGATGTAATTGAACAATCATCGTTTTGTGAGGCGTTAGTTTTCCATCCACAGAAACATTATGTTCTTCATCCATTAGATAGAGGTGTGTGTAAGTGTTGTTTGAATCTTTCTTATAAAGACATCCTAGTATATTTAGGATACTGTTGTTCTTAAAAAAGAATGAAATAAAAAGCTTTTAGGGGTTGGATAAGTAAAAGAAAAGAAAACTTTTTAAGAAAAACTGTTACCTTTAATTTGGGTAACTCCCTTTGGTTTGAACCAAAGGACTTCTTGAAGTGCCTTCTGCTGAAGGAAAGGTTTTTAAGATGAGGAGAGGTATTTTGAGAGCTTAATTGGTCAGAGTTTGTATGATCCAAATGGCTTGAGAGGTGTGTGGAATTGGTTAGAAGTGGTTTCCTTTTATAAGGGGGAGGAGGGGCTTTTTAGGAAAGTGTGAAAACATTATTTTATTATATAATTATATTCGGTTTCTAATGGTCCAAAAATCATTAAGGTCGATGATAAGATGACAAATATTCGAAATAAAATTATCCAATTGGAATTATATATGTTTTGAATAATATTTTAAAAATTATAATCTTATTTATTTAAAGCATTTATTAATGAGGTAAATACTGCATCATTATTGTGTCATAAATAATTTAATTTATTTGATGTCTAAATTTTTTTAAAAAATACTATCATGTTTGAAATTTTTTTATATTTCCAATGAATATTTATAGTCGAAAATAACACCATATAAAAATTAATTACTAAAAGAGTTTTTTATTGTCAATTTTGCCTTTACATTAAATAAATTAATCTAAATTGTCATTTTCACTCCCAAGTGGATCAATGGGGTCCCAAAATCGACCCAAAGATGCCCATGGTCTTTAATGACTCAACCAATATGTTTTGGACAAGTGTTAAGGTAATTTTTAATTATTATAATATTCTTTTAACCATAAATTACCCTATTTACCTTTAACCGCAGTAAATAAAAGTCAAAAGTTACTATTCACCAAAAATTATTTTCATTTTAAGGAACCAAATTTTACTTCTTGATGACAACCATGTCTGTAGGATTTTTTAAATTCAATTCCTAGAAGTGGTAAAATTTCATTTAAACGAAAAACTCGGTTTTTTTAACTGCCACTATGTGGTTTCACTATTCATCCAAAATTGAAGTTTTTCAGAAAAATACCAAAAATTCAGCTGAAGTAATATTTGATATTCCAAATTCAAAAATGATTTCCATTTTTTCAAATTAAAAACAAAAAAGTTTCATTAATTAATTTAAAAAATAATTCTCGTTCTTAAAACAAATAGCATGTTTTTAAGAAACAATAACTATCAAAAGATGGACAGTTGATTAAGTCCAATTTCCAAGTGAAATTGCATCAAATAACCAACATTGGATTAAATGGTAAAAATATATTTTAATTTTAATTTAAAACCAATTAATAATATAACCTAACCATTTAAATAAATTATATTAAAAGGAACTTCTGAATTAAAATACAATATTTTTCACTATTCATTTAAAAAGTAACTTTGTCAGAAAAATTCCAAAAATTTACACAAAGAAAATTTTGATGTCCCCATTATAAAGAAGGATTTTATTTGGCCATATAGAATGTATTAAAGAGAAAAAAACTAGATTTAAAAAGGGTTCTCCATTAAAAGGGGATAAATCGGTCTTTTAATGTAAATTATGCTTAAAATTAGATTTCATCACATTTTATGCCTTTAAATTTTATTGGATAAATGTAAATAAATTTAACAAACATGTATAATCATATTGTATTTAGTTTTTTTCATTCCTTCCTATACAATGGTTAGGCGTTGACTACCGTTTAAAATAATAATATTATATTATTAGTGTGTAACGTAAGATTTCAAAGAAACTCGTTGTTGTGTATCGGGTACGCTATCGAACATAGCAACCCTTTTAAAGTAAAATTTATATTTAATTCATAAATATTAATAAATATGAAATATTTCTTCTCCTTCATTTATCTGGGATGTTACATCCTTTCCCCCATTTGGGAATTGCGTCCTCACAATTTTAAAATTTCGGCTGGGAAACTTTATTGAAAGTCCCATACCGGAAAAAGAGTGAGTTAAACTATAATGTTAAAAGAAACAAAGAGAAGCACAAAGTTCAACCAAGATAACCCATCATAATATTCCATGTAGGAAAACATGGATATGGAAGAGAAAAAAAGGGTCAAGTTCTGAGGGAGAGTGATAGAAAACATGTTTAGGAGAATTGATGAGAGTAAGAGAGGGTCTCTCATCATTTTAAAATACAAATTAAAGTATGGTGAATATAAAAGAACATCCTCCAACATAAGAACATGGAATATAAATGAAATTACATAAAAGAGAGTACTTGAAAAGAAAGAGAGAGGTCAGATTCTTTACCTCGTGTCTGACTTGACTCGATCGTTCTTTAATTTCCTGAATAATAAACTAAATTTAATTTCTAATTACATAATAACATTTTTCAAGTTTATTATTCCTTTTATATCACTTATTACCATGTTATAAAAATTATGTAATCATTTAAGTAAATAATTTTTGTTTTGTCGATATTTGGTACTTGAGTCAAAAATGGACTTCTTATACTTACGTGTTGTTCATTTGGTCAAAGTTTCATTATATCCAGAATGATATTCATGATTTAGATATCACATATTTCATATATATCCAGTATATACATGTTTTTATAATAGTACATAACATTTAGAGGTAAAAAATGAAATGCATCATTCATAGAGACGGTAAGCCGTACGTACACATAAACGCTACTTTCATTTCTATTTCTTATTTTAATTGAAATAAAACATAATAATAAATTGTTATATTATAATTACAGTATAATATCATATATAATATCGTTAACTCCATCCTTTATACACCACACATAAGGCATTAACATATCAAATCACTTTGAGGGGGTAGTAGTCCGCACTTCCTCGAATGAGATTATCGTATTTACCCACTATGGAAACCATCAAGGAATAATATAAATGGGAATTACAGAAGTATAAGGAAATAATAAACATAATATATATCATATATAAATACAGTGCCATCATAATGGCCACCATGAGAGGCGGTAAGAAGTAATTGAACAATCATCGTTTCGTGAGGCTTTAGTTTTCTATCCACAGAAACATTATGTTCTTCATCCATTAAATAGAGGTGTGTGTAAGTATACTTTTAATACTTCTTATAACAACATACTATTATATTGAGGATACTTGTTTTGTTAAAAAAGAAATAAATAAAAAGATTTTAGGTGTTGGAGAAGTAAAATAAAAGAAAACAATTTATGAGTAACTCTTGCCTTTAATTTGGGTAACACCCTTTGGTTTGAACCAAAAGACTTCTTTAAGTGCCTTATGCCTAAGGTAAGGCTTCTAAGAGTAGGATAGGGATGTTGAGAGATTAAATTTTCATAGTTTGGATGAGCCAAATGTCTTGAGAGGTGTGTGGAACTGGTTAGAAGTGGTCTCTTTTTATAAGGGGGAGGAGGGGCTCTTTAGGAAAGTGTGAAACTATTATTTTATTATATAATGATATTCGGTTTATAATGGTCCAATAATCATTATATTATAATATAAGATGAGTCATGGTATAAATAAAATCATCCAATCATAATTTTACATGTTTTGGATAATATTGTTATCATTATAATCTTATTTATTTAAATCATTTATTAATGAGGTAAATACTGAATCATTATTGTGTCATAAATAATTTAATTTATTTGATGTCTAAAAATTATAAAAAAAATACCGTGATATAGGAAATATTTTTACATTTCCAAATAATATTTATAGTCGAAAATAGGACTTATATAACACCATATAAAAATTAATTACTAAAAGATTTTTGGTTTATGTCATTTTGGCCTTTACTTTAAATTAATTCATCTAAATTGTCATTATCACTTCCATGTTTATCAAAGGGGTCCCAAAATAGACCCAAAGATGTCCATGGTCATTAATGTCTCAACCAATAATGTTAGGAGAAGTGTTAAGCTAATTTTGAATTATTATAATATTCTTTTAACCTTGAATTGCCTTATTTACCTTCAACCACGGTAAATAAAAGTCAAAAGTTACTATTCACCAAAAACTATTTTCATCTTAATAAACCACATTTTACTTTTTGATCACAACCATGTATGTAGTATTTTTTAAATTCAATTCAAAAAAGTGGTAAATTTTCATTTAAATGAAAAAATCTGTTTTTTAACTACCACTAAGTGGTTTCACTATTAATCAAAAATTGAAGTTTTTTCAGAAAAATACCAAATATTCTGCCTAAGCTATATTTGATACTCCGAATTCAAAAATGATTTCCATTTTGAAAAATTCATAACATATATGTTTCATTAGTTAATTTTAAAATTAATTCCCATTATCGAAACAAATACCGTGTTTTTAAGAAACAATAACTATCAAAAGATTGATACATGTTTATGTCCAATTTCAAAGTGAAATTAATTCCAATGACCAACATTGATTAAATGGTAAAAATATATTTCGATTTCACTTTAAAAATAATTTAAAATATAATCTAACCATATAAATAAATTAGATTAAAAGGCACTTCTGAATTAAAATACAATATTTTTCACAATTTATTAAAAAATGAACTTTATCGGAAAAATTCCAAAAATTTACACAAAGTAAATTTTTATTTCCCCATTCTAAAGAAGGATTTTATTTGGTCATATATAATGTATTTAAGGGACAAAAACAAGATTTAAAACAGGTTTTCCATTAAAAGGCGGTAAATCGGCCTTTTAATGTTAATTATGGTTAAAATTAGATTCATTCACATTTTAAGCCTATAACTTTTATTGGATAAATGTAAATACATTTAAAACATGTATAATCAGATTTTAGTTAGTTTCGTTCATTCCTGCCAATACAATGACTAGGATTTGACTACCGTTCAACATTATTATATTATATTATTAGTGTGCAACGTAAGATTTCAAAGAAACTCGTTGTTGCGTATCGGGGACGCTATCGAACATAGCAACCCTTTTGAAGTAAAATTAATATTTAATTCACAAATTAATAAATATGAAAGATTCATATTCCTTATTTACTTGGGATGTTACATCCTTCACCCTTTTGGGAATTGCGTCCTTGCAATTTTAAAATTTGGGCTCGGAAACTTTATTGAAAGTCCCATATCGGAAAAAGAGTCAGTAAAACTATCACATTAAAAAAAAGAAAGAGAAGTACAATGGTTACCTGAGTTAACCCATACTATGGTTCCATGAAAACATGGATATGGAGGAGAAATCAAAGGGTCAAGTTCTGATGGAGATGGATAAGAAACATGATTAGGAGAAAGTTAACCACAAGAAAATCACAAACTTATGATGTGTGTAAACCGTCTTTGATTACCTAGTAGGAAACATAAACCAACAAAGTTTTTGTTTTAAGTTCATTTTCATAATTTTGAGGAATTCATCTTCTACATAGAATAAAAACATAAGTAAATATACTTACCTTCAAGTAGAGTTTCATATTTTAATAAGTTTCTACCAAAACTAATCATTTCTCTAAACGATGAGCATTCAAAAAGACTTGGACACATCAAAAGCACAAGAATCATCTTATAGAGAATAACATAATCCACAAAAGATGATCTAAATATTTCACATTCCATTAGATATTAACTAAAACAAAAACGTTTAGTTCAAGATCAGATAATCCCACAAAAGGATAAACTTTTACATAATGAAAAACTACTCTTACTCTCTAAAATTTGTCTAACAAATCCCAAGATTCAACAAAGACCATTCAATAAAAGGTTGTCCTTAAAATTATTCAAAGTAATCCAAACTAAGATTGAAACCCAAATCTCTGAAGGATTTAATCATATAGTCTTCCAAGATAAATCTTACCATTTATCTCCAAATAACATCAGTTACTCATAAAATTTCATATTGAAATGAAATTAACCTAATCAAATATTCTCCATTATAGGTTAATCATTTCCATATATAACCCAAAATAAACTAATTATGGATTCATAAAATCATCTATCTAAATAGAATTAGTCAAACTAACCAGGTACCTCACGTAGTCTAGTTGTAGGTGATAAATACCAGTCACACTTTGGTTGTGGGTTCAATTCCCACAGCTTCATCCTACACGACGGGTTGTCACACTGTTTGTGTGTTTTCTCTATTCAAAAACTACATAATTTTATGACATTACCAAAAGATATAAATTTGTCAAAAATAACCATAACATATTTTAACCACAAAGGTTATCTAATAACTTTTGTTTTGCATCCCAAAATGTATTAACCGGTAATTGCCTCAAATTCAAGGATTATATAAACCGAAATGGTTCTTTACAAATATTCCCACAAAAGAAAAGATAATTATTCCTTGAATAAAATTTTCATATATCAAACATTAGGGTTACACTTACTATAAAAATTCTTCTAATGTAATTCCCATCATCAAAAGAGCCTTAATACTTATAAGCATTTCACCATCCTAAAATCTACCATAACTCTTGAATCCCTTATATGTTGACTTCTTACTCATTCAAAGTTCTTCATGATCCATTAACCATTATTTACCAACTTATTCTGAAATACTTATTTCCTACAAACAAAATCATGAATCATATCCTAAGATTTCAGTAATAGGAAAACATATGTTATGAAATAATCCATACCTTTCATTAGCCATTGTCAGTTTCTTCATCCTCAATTGGAATGTCATTAGGTATTGGTAAACGAATATTTATACAATCTTGGTGATCCCATTCCCGAAACTTCTTCATAGGACATGTTTTTGCATAATGGCCATGCTCACCACATTTAAAACATTCAATTGATCCTTCAGGAAGAACTTCTTTCCCTTTACTAGAGTCAACTAGATGCTTCCTTTTTCCATGGTAGGTTCTTGATTTATGACCTTCATTTACACATCTATAACATCTTTCTGTCCCTTTGAAATATTTTCCTATGTGTTTCTTTCCACATAAATGACACATAGGTTTTTGAACGTACTTAACTTTATGATTATTACCTGAAAAACCATAGGGATTTTTTTCTCGCATATATGATGTCTTATATAAATCACTAAGGTTTAGGTGGTCAATCATGACTCTAGATAGTTGGTTGAGAATAACCACAATATTTCTCGTTGTAGCTCCCATATAATTCAGCATCTCATGCAGAAAACTATCATAGTTTTCTTCACAACCATTGTTACTTTGGTGCATTCTAGATCCAGTGATTTACTAAAACCAAAAAGTTTAGTGTGATTATATCAGTAAAATCATCATATAATATCTTATGAAGAGGGTAAATACTTATTCATGTTATCTTAAACTCATTCCATTTATCTAAAAAACTATGACTCTTTCTGAAATCCTAACCTGGTAATGTCACTTATGCTTAAAGAATTCCCTAACCTCTAAAGTTATCAAAACCTCCCTCTAATACCAACTATAAGGACCTGGCCTTAAACATTAAATAATATTGAATTAAATGGATAATTCACATTGAGGATATTTTTAGGTTTAGAGTTTTATAGAATTAGGCCGCAACTATTACATTACAACTTGAATATTACTAGTAGACACTACTAATTAGTATCTATTTTTTCATAAAATAAGAACTCTTAAAAATAAACATGTCTAGTTCCATGTTTTAGATAGCATGACTTTTCATTGATCCCATCCTTGACCCTAATCATCTTTAAGTCCTATTGAAGACATTTCAAAAACATAGGATGAGCATAAAAAGATCAGTAAGGGTTATAAAATAAGGAAGGAAAACATTATCCCATCAATAAATACAAATCAATGAAACCATACTTTTCAATCATAACATACCTTATGAAATCATGGGATTTATGAATAACACACACAAATCATAAATCATTAAGGTTACTTATGGAATACATATCAAACTTACATTATAGTTATCACATCTACGTAGGGAGTTACACTTAGAATACTCATCACAGTATATTCCCTAAATCTCTTAGGAGAATCATTATGTTTACCTCTGTCATGTTACTCAATGCATTGGAGATCTATATCAGGCTCACCCACCCTAGTTCTATCATGGAACCACCCGTATATGTAAACAATACCCAATAACCATAACATAACACATAAAACAAGAATAAAGGAAAGATAACATTTCCACATTCCAATCACAATATATCATATCATGATATTGAAATAAAAAATGCTTTATCAAACCTTTTTCATAACCATTTAAAACATTTAATAAATATATTTTTGAATCAAAGTGTCCCATACCACTTTGAAGATTTTAGAGAAATTAAAATTTTAAAACATTAATGTCCATATAAATAAATCCCAAAACCATTTGGAAAACATAGAAATTGATGATAAATATTTATAAGAATAAATCTTTAAAACATTTAAAATGATATTTTAGTTAAAGAGTTTTTAACAAAATGAGACACGCTTGAATACAAATAATTGAGGAATGAAATTTAATCATAACTTTATAATATCATGAGAATAAAAGGATTCAAGATATAATATATCAAAGGAAATTATATAGAACATATAAGAGTGAATTGGTGCCTAAAAATAATGAAGTCTCAATGGAATCTCAATGGATACGCAATCCCATATAAAGATGGTGTCTCTACATTAAGGATAAATCAATAACCTAATTTATGTGTGAAAAATATAAATACACCCAATATAATTGGATATTATGTGTAAAACAATCAGATGTAATTAACACATATTTATATCATGACATAATCAACAAGTAAAAGTTTAACCCAAAAAATTGAAATTGGGTTAATAAGCCCCTTTACTAAAAATCGACAGCCTAACTGCGTCACATTAAAATTCAGAAAATGAGTTTATGAGATAAAAAGGGTACCTCATCAAATGGACATAAAATTTACATCAATAATGATATATAATAACATATCCCAACATTATAATATTTAAATTAAAAGACATAACAAAAGGAAGTCTTTTAAAAAGAGGAGCGTGAAAGGTTACCTTACCGATTTGGTAACTTTCGAAACATACACCACATGAAAGAAGGATCATAAAATGAAGATGTAATTACCCATAAATTAAAGTGTATTAAATAGGGAATATATTCATGGGATTTACATATTCCCATGAAATGAATAAGTGGAAAACAATGGAAATCTCACGGATTTGAAAGTGAGATAAGAAATCCCTTACAAAAATTTGGCAGCCTAACGGCGCCACATGAAAATTCATAAAATGAATTGATGAGAGTAAGAGGGGGTCTCTAATCATGTGACTATACAAATTACAGTATAGTTAATATAAATTAACATCCTCTAACATAAGAACAGGGAGCATAGAAGATATTTCATAAAAGAGAGTACTTGAAAAGAAAGAGAGAGGTTGAATCCCTTACCTCGTGTCCGACTTGACTCGATCATTCATTAATCTCCTGAATAATAAAAAAAGTTATTTTATACTTTCTTAAGAACCTTTTAAAGTTTATTATTCCTTTTATATCAATTATTACCATGTTATAAACATTATGTAATCATTTAAGTTAATAATGATCATTTTGTTGATATTTGGTACTTGAGTTAAAAATTGACTTCTTATAAATACATGTTGTTCATGTGGCCAAAGGTTCATTATATCAAGAATTATATTCATGATTAATATATCATATATATCATTTATATCTAGTATATAAATGTATTTATAATAGTACAAAACATTTAGAGGTAAGAAATTAAATGCACCATTCTTGGAGACGGTAAGCCGTACGTACGCACGAACGCTACTTTCATTTCGATTTCTTATTTTAATGGAAATAAATCATAATGATACATAAGTATATTGTAATTCCAGTATAATATCATATATAAAATCGTTAATCCCATCCTTTGTACATCCCACATTAGGCATTAACGAGTCAAATCACTTTTAGGGGGTATAGTCCGCACTTCCTCAAATGAGATTATCGTATTTACCCACTATGGAAACCATAAAGGCATAACATAAATGGGAATTACAGAAGAATAACGAAATCATAAACATAATATATATCATATATAAATACAGTTCCATCATAATGGCCACCATGAGAGGTGTTAAGATGTAATTGAACATAATTTCCATGTTTTCATAATGGTGTTGGGATTTATTTATATGGACATTAATGTTTTAAAATGTTAATTTCTTTAAAATCTTCAAAGTGGTATGGGACACTTTGATTCAAAAATCTATTTATTAAATGTTTTAAATGGTTATGAAAATGTTTTGATAAAGCATTGTTTATTTCAATATCTTGATATGATATATTATGATTTGAATGTGGAAATTTTATCTTTCCTTTATGATTGTTTTATGTGTTATGGTATGGTTATTGGGCATTGTTTACGTATACGGGTGGTTCCGTGATAAACCTAGGGAGGTTGAGCCCGAGATAGCTCTCCAATGAATTGGATAAAATGAAGGAGGTAAACGTGATGTTTCTCCTCAGAGATTTAGGGAATATACTGTGATGTTTTTTCCAAGTATAACTCCCTACGTACCTGTGATAGCTATAATGTAAGTTTGATATGGATTCCATAAGTAACTGTAATGATTTATGATTTGTGTGTGTTATTCATAAATCTCATGATTTCATAAGTTATGTTATGATTGAAAAGTATGGTTTCATTGATTTGTATTTATTGATGGGCTAATTTTTTCCTTCCTTATTTTATAACCCTTACTGAGGTTTTTATGCTCATCCCAAGTTTTTGAAATGGTTTCCACAGGACATAAAGATGAGTAGGGTCAAGGATGGGATCAAGGAAAAGTCATCCTATCTAAAAAATGGGACTAGACATGTATCTTTTTAAGATTGTTTATTTTATGAAAAAAATGGATACTAAGTAGTAGTGTCTACTTGTAATATTTAAATTGTAATTTAATAGTTATGGCATATTTCTCTAAAACTCTAAACCTGAAAAGATCCTCAATGTGAATTATCCATTTAATTCAATATTACGTATTGTTTAAGGCTGGGTCCTTATAATTTCTCAATGGTTATGGATATGGGTTCTTTTATTCTCCCCCTAATAATACATCCCATCCCTAAGAAGACTTTTTTATAATTTACTAGGATAACTAGACCTACTCGGGTTACTTAACCAATCTCAATTTTCCATATTCCACTCTTGAATTCCAAAACAGATTTCATTGTGAAACTCCAAAAATGAGCTTATATGGAACAACTCCTCACCCTCAAGCATCCAATAACTACGTAACTTACCCTTAAAATTATTTATATCTCAAGACTTTTTCCTCAAGTAGTATGTAACCTATGAATATTTCCCTAATTTGGGAACATAACCATGCAACTTTTCCTATAGAAACAAATATGGCGCTGTCAAGCACCCAACACAGTCACATTTCATGAGAGTAGAAAATCTAAAAAAACAAATAACCACCAGCCCTCATGTATCAATCTAATCTTATTCAATCCATGAAAAGGATGGAAAAACACATGGCCAGGAACCTATCATATCAAGAATATCATCATAATTTATAATTCTTATTTCATTAATTTACCATTTATATTAGTGATTTAGATTTCATTTATCAATTTAACAATAATACATGAACTTTACAATTAACCAGTTTTATTCTAGGTTAATCCATCTTGAGAAAATGATAAAATTCCAAACTATTCCAATTCATGATATCATGTAATTCTAAAAATTCACATTGTTAATATAAACAACAAATCACAACTGAAGTTTCACTAATAATTTCAAATGTAGTCTCACCCAGTAGGTGGTTGTAATTAAATTATCAATTCCAATAGAACCAAGGAGATCTAGTGGTAGGTATAATTATAAGACTATCACCCAGAAATGAATTGTATAATTATCCATGTTGATCACATGGTTTTTCAGTGTGAATATTCAATACTTTACATACGTAGATAATTGAAATATACATTAGGAAACTGTTCTCAATAAACTACCAATTACAGAGGATTTTCCCACTTTGATTCTAAGGGTAGACAACATCTGCTAAGTCCCTCCAAGCTTTTCCAGTCTCGCCTTTTCCTAACTATACTCATCTCATAGCATCGATCTCCTAACTCAGGCTAATAAAACATAATTAATTAATTTAAAAAGTATAATTGATAAATTAATTAAAACTAAACATTGAATATAATAACTCTTACTTTTCATACATTGATATTACATATTATTTGATGAATATTCACTATAGAGCATAATCATATGTGCTAGAATCATATAGTCATAGGTCCCTAAGGAACATGTACACAAAAAACAGCAGGTTCATATATAAGTCTGCATCTGTAAATATTACATAATCTTGAGTTAATACAATAATTTGACTTTTTTCACATTGAGTATATTTTAAGGTTTAGTGTTTTAGAAAATTCATCCATAGATAATAAATAGAGGATAATAAAGGATCAAAATATTAAGATCATCCTCAATGAAAGGAGATTGAGACAGAGTCCCTTACCTTGAGTTTTACTCGTCAAGTACAATCATTATGTTCTTGAATAATAAAATTTGGTTATTTTTTAATTTTATGAGTACATTTTTCAAGTTTATTACTTTTTTATATCACTTATTACGATGTTACAAAAATTCCATATGTAGAAAGTAGTAGGCACTATAGCGGTATTGTAGCAGGTACTGTAGCATGTACTGTAGCAGGTATTGTAGTAGGTATTGTTTGGTACCGTAGTAGCTGAAACTATTCACCTTGGGCCACCAGTTTGGGCTTGGAGTCCTTAACGAATTCAGGCCACCACGGCCTTCGGGTCAGTAAACCTTTCAGGCATCCTTTCAGGAATTTAGGCCTCCTTAGGGCATTCAAGAAACATGATCTGTGCAGTTACCCCATATAGACTCTACAGAAAAAAAAGCATCCACAAAGGAGTATTTAGAGCAAGTGCACACACCAAAGCAGAAACAAATGGATTTGGAAGAATGAGAGGGTATGGCTACGCCATTTGGATGAGCCTATGCTTGCACGGGATGCCTAGCCAGACAGCCATACGAAGGTGGATGGCTACCATCATGATGCAGATGCTGGGAAGGGGTAGTTCCTTGTAGTTATAGGCTGGTTGAATTCACTAAGACCTTTGTGTCATGTAATCTCTTAAGCCTACAGTCCATGTAATCGCTAAATCCTAAGGGCCTTGTAAGGGGTCCCCTCATCCCTTGAAAGGGGGGTTATCAAAAAATCAAAAACAAATGAAGTTCTTCGGGCCATTCGGGCAAACATTACATAACTATTTATGTTTATATCGAACGTTTTGTAAATATTCACTATGGAAAAAAGGCATTTAGCGGCGGATTGGTTTTATGTTTCATGGTGATTTAAACCGCCGCTAAATAGATTGGCGGCGGTTTTGAAAAACCGCCGTGAAATCGTGCGTCGGGAAACTATTCGTGGTAGTTTTTAAAACCGTCGTAGAACGTTTCACAGCATGCCCATGTCCATGCCCATGTGCATGCCCATGCACATGCCCATGCACATGCCCATGCCAATGCAATATAAAGAAATACTGCGTTTGGTGAGATTTAAACCCCTAACCTCTTGCATATTTTCCAAAGACTTTACCACTCCAGCAAGCTCGTCATGTGGTTAATAAACAGAATTTGATATACTTATGTATATTAATTGAAAAAACAAATAATGCATAAATAATAGATATACACTCAATAATAATAATTAATAAATAATAAATAATAAATAATAACTAATAAATAATAACTAGTAACTAATAAATAATAAATAATAAGTAATAAATAATAAATAATAAATAATAAATAATAAGTAATAAAAAATAAAAAATAAACAATAAACAATAAATAATAAACAATAAATAATAAACAATAAATAATAAAAAATAAATAATAATAATAAACAAATAATAATAAATAATAAATAATAAATAATAAATAATAAATAATAAATAATAAATAATAAATAATAAATAATAAATAATAAATAATATTAAATAATATTAAACAAATAATAAATAATAAATAATAATATATAATATATAATATATAATAATAAATAATAAATAATAAATAATAATAATAATAATAAATAATAATAAATAATAAATAATAAAAATAAATAATAAGAAATAATAAATAATAATAAATAATAAATAATAATAATAAATAAATAATAATAAACAATAAATAATAATAAACAAATAATATATAATATAAAATATATAATTTATAATATATAATATATAATATATAATAATAAATAATAATAATAAATATATAATATATAATAAATAATAAATAATATATAATAAATAATAAATAATAAATAATAAATAATAAATAAATATAAATAATTAATAATAAATAATAAATAATAAATAATAAATAATAAATAAATAATAAATAATAAATAACAAATAAATATAAATAATAAATAATAAATAATAAATAATAAATAATAAATATAAATAATATATAATATATAATATATAAATATAAATAATATATAATAAATAACACATAATAAATAATAAATAATAAATAATATATAATATATAATAAATAATAAATATAAATATAAATATAAATAATAAATAATAACTAAATATAAATAATAAATATAAATAATAAATAATAAATAATAAATAATAAATAATAAATAATAAATAATAAATAATAAATAATAAATAATAAATAATAAATAAATAGTAAATAGTAAATAAATATAAATAATTAATAATTAATAATTAATAATTAATAATTAATGAAAAATAATTAATAAAAATAATTACTAATTAATAATATATAATTAATAATATATAATAAATAATAAATAATAAATCAATATAAATAATCAATAAAAAGAAATAAAAAATAAATATTAATAATAAATAAATATAAATATAAATAATAAATAATAAATAAGTATAAATAATAAATAATAAATATAAATATAAATATAAATAATAAATAATAAATAATAAATATATATAAATAATACATAATAAATAAATATAAATATAAATAATAAATAAATATAAATAATAAATAAATATAAATAATAAATAATAAATAATAAATAACCAGTAAAAAATAATAGATAATAAATAAATTAGAGTATATTATAAATAATAAATAATATATAATAAAAAAACACATGAAAAAGTATGAAAAGACGTGATAAGGGGTGGAAAATCATGAAAACGCATGAAAACGGATGGAGAAGCATATGAAGAATGAGGCATTAGAAAGAATGAGAACGCATGAAAACTCATGACAACTCTGGAAAACCCCTTAATAATTCAACATAATCATCATAATAACCCACAAAAAACCATTGATAAAGATAACAAGTCATGAAAACCCAAATAAACAGTAATAAATGGAGCAACCGTTAAAACCCATCAAAACGGTCATAAAGTGATAAAAACATTGGACTCACATTAACGGAGATAACTTATGATCCAAAAGTCCGTTTCAGATCCACGACCTATCAAATCAAAGATCCTGAAACGATCTTCGACCTGACAGGTGGAAGAGTCTGAATAGACAGGTAGATCGGATGTTACGACAATTTAAAAAAACTGATGGGGAACGGTTGCTAGAAACGAGGCATGGAAAAACATAACAAACCTGATACCCACTAAAAAGGTCATAACTAATGATCCAGGAGTGCATGTGGGCGCCAAGAACAATCAAACTGAAGCTGAGGGAACGATCTATGATCTGGAAGGTGGAGGAGTCCAAAGAATTACACTGATCGAATGTTAGGTCCGTTCGAAGACAAGTTCGACGGGACACCAGTGACGGAAATGGGGTTTCGGAGGCCTTCAGAGGGGTTTTTGGGGTCGAAAAGCATGACAGAATATTTCTTCTCTCAAGCTACTGTCTATCTCTCTTTGCTGTCTTCTATTTGATATGTGGTAGAGCCCAAACGGACACCCGGAGCGAAAGTTATGGCCGTTCGATGTTGGAGAACTTTTTTCAACTTTCTTATAAAGTTCATATATTCCGCACCTTAGACCGTCTCACAGTTTTTATTATACATGCCTCTAGATATCTTCATGATCTTTTATTTTACTGGTCGTGGAACTCCAACGGATGCCGAGATCAAAAGTTATGGTCGTTTTAGTGATTTTGATGTTTCTCGTGTTTCTTTTATTTTTTCGTTTCATTTCGCAGCGGTTTTACCCATACCGTCGCTATTTTGCAGCGGTTTTTTAAAAAACAGCCGCTAATACTTGAAAAAATTTAAAGAAAAAATTAAAAAAATATATAAAAAATATATAAAAAAATTTAATCCATTTCGCGGCGGTTTTTTCACGGCGGTTTAAAAATTGCCGCCCAAAAAATCGCCGCTAAACGGCTGTTTTCCTATAGTGATTGGGTACTTGAGTCAAAAATGAACAAGTTTTTATGTTAATTGTACATGTGTTCAAAATTTCATCATCTCTAAAATAATATACATGATTTAAATATCATACATACCAAGTATATATGTATATATAATAATCCATAATATTTTGAGATAAGAAATCAAATGCACCATTCATGGAGACGGTAGGTCGTACGTACGCAAGAACGATACATTCATTTCTTTGTCATATTAGAAGAATAATTATTATATGATATTCAAGTATATTACAATACTAGTATTATATAAATTTCATATATGTAATAATGGGTTAAAAAAAATTCTTTATAAGTTCCTTATATAGAGACAATTAGTCATATCGCTTTGAGGGGGTGGTAGGCCACACTACCTTCAATGAAATTATCGTATTTACAAAACATGGAAAGAACAAATGTATGTTCGAAATTAAAATTTCAAAATAATAGAGATAAAATAAATATATTATATATAATATAGAAATATATTGTCCATCATAATGGCCTCCATGAGAGGTTGTAGAGGTAAATTGAACAATCATCGTTTCGTGAGGCAGTAGTTCGCCGTACACAGAAATAATATGTATGTCACTGATTAAATAGAGGTGTGTGTAGGTGTAGGTTAAAACCTTGTCATAACAACATCCTGGTATATTTAGGATACGTTTTGTGTTATGTAATCAAAAAAATAAGAATAGTATACGGAGTAAATAATTGAGAAGAAACTAAAAATCATGAGAGAAGGTGTTACCTCTTAATCGGGTAATTTTTTTTTATTTATACCAAAATCCTCCCTTAGGTTGATTTCTTCCCAAAATGAGGATTTTATGATTATGGTAGGTTTTCTAGGAAGATCATTGGGCATAAACTGTCTGAAACAAAAGTCTTTTTAAGTGTGATTAATAGAGGGGAATGAGTGCCTTTTATGGAGATGGGAGGGGCACCCTTGGAATTTTTAAAAGTATAAAATTAATGAAAAATCAATTCCGATTAAAAATGGTCCAAAACTAATTTATTTGGAATCTAATATGTGTGTAGTTATAAATAATCTCATCCAATAATTATTAGACATGTATTTATTTTATTTTAATCCTTATCTTTTCAGTTTACCCTTAATTTCTCTCTTTTAATTGTAATTGATTTAACAACATTTTAATTATTAAGAGGCTATTAATTTCACTTATATGGGTAAATTTTACATTATTTTACACTTAATCTAATTTTATACTTTAAAATTGCTACTTTTTAAGTTAATTTTTTTTTATGATTTTTAAATAATTTAATAAAATATTATTTTTATAAAATATCAATAGTGTCAATTTATACACTATTCATTTCATTGAATTTAAATAAACTTTAAAAATATATATAACTTTTAACCAAATAATTTAATAGTATTATAACATGTCTTATTCACCTATTAAAATCATTTATATCATAAATTGTTTCATATAATATTTATTTAACAACATATAATATCATTTATTTGATATTTCTCTTATTAAAATAATTATTGTATCACTATTGTGTCAATATTTAGGGTAATTATTTAATCACTAAAAATTATAAATCAATTCACGTAACATATATAACTTTATTATATTTCTGAATAATATATATGTATGATGTTTAATCATGGTTATCACTAAATTAAATTTATTATACTTATAAGAGATAAGAGAGTTACATGTTGTCACTTTCTTTTGTTTTAATAACAATTACATCACTTTCTTTGAAAAATTTCCATTAATTGAATCAATTATATCCCTTAGGTAATATTAATAAACTCTAATTCATACAATAGGATTTTGGCAGGTGTTAGGGTAATTTTATTATCTTTATAATATTGTTTGTTACCCAAATTTACTTGATTTACCATTATCTATGGTATATAAAAATTACCGTAATTACTATTATTAATGTAAAAAACAAAACTATTGACATAAATTGAAACAAATGATTAAAAATATGGAATATATTTTTAAAAATTCATAACACATAATTTGCATATATTATTTTAAAAACAATTTCCACTATCAAAGCGACAACACATGTTTTTTAAAAGTAAAACCCATCAAACGGTTGATGTGAATTTATATCTAATTTCAATGTAAAATTACTTCCAATGACCAAAATTTTATTAAATTATAAAAACATAATAAAATTACACTTGAAACCCAATTAAAAGGACAGCCTTTTGTATAATTAAACTAGATGTAAAAGCATATTTAAATTAGATATGTTGTGTTTTTTACTATTTATTTAAAAATGAATAGTATCAAAAAATTCCTAAAAATAAACCTTAGAAAATTTTTATAAACTTTATCCAATAATTAAGTTTATTTTTTAAAAAATAAACTATAAAATTTCAACAAGAAACTAGATCTAAATTGGGTTTTCCATCAAAATTCTTTAAAACTGTATTTTTAGAAAAACACTGATTTTATCCGTAAAAATGATTTTGTTCTTAAATCATGTGTAGAAAACATAAAAGATGAATTTTAAATATTAAATTTCATATATAAATATATAATTTATTAATAAAATCCATAAATAAAGGTTTTATTATTTTATAAACTCACTTATTTTCATTTAAATAGTTTTTCAGAAAAATATTATTTCCATTTAATTAAAAATGGTTTCATTTTCATTAATAAGAAATTTTTAGCAAAAAAATTAATTAAAATCATCTGTAAAAATATTTTTATAAATCAATTAATACTATTAATTACCATATTTGTAACAGTTACATTATATGGTAATGTAATATTCCTTAAGTTTGATGTGGCGTATTAAATACTCTATCGAACATATTATCACCTTTGAAAAACTCAGGATGTTACATTATCCCCCCATTTTGGAGATTACATCATTGTAATTTGAATTTGGGTTTTGTAACTAAGGTATGACTCTTCAAAATACATTTATTTCATTACCACATCAATAAATAAGGATTAATAAAATTTCCCATTTAAAAGAAAGAAAGGACCGTATGATGGTCACCTAAGATAACACATATTAGGATTCCATGTAAGAAAATAAGTATATAGAAGAAAAACTAACCATTTTTTCTGATGGAGAGTGGTAGAAAATATTAATAGGAGAAAGTTAAGAATTAGAAAACCACAAACTTGTGATGGGTTAAATGGTCTTTGATTTCACAACAGGACAATTAAATGGAAGACTTTTTTATTTTAAGATCCTTTTCATAAAGTTGAGGAATTTATTTACGAGATTGAAAAAGAACATAAAAAATCATAATTTTTATGTATAGTTTCATACTTTAATAAATTTATACCTCAAAATCTTCTTTCCTCCAAACAATGAGTATTCAATATGACTTGGTCACACCTAAAGCACTAGAATCTACTTCTAGAGAATCACTTAATCCACTAAAGATTAACTACCTATTCATTCAATCTTGAACCATTAACCAAAACAAAATAAAAAGGGTAAAATAAGATAATTACCCTAAATTAAAAAACAATTTTATGAATAAAAACTATTTTATTCTCCAAATTTTAACAGTAATATCCAAAGATCAACAATGAATATTCAATAAAAAATATTCCTTAAAATTCATCAAATAATCCAAACTAAGATTTAAACCAAAAAGTTAGAATGATTTGAAGACATGGACTTCCAAGATATGTTTTAACATTTATCACCAAATAAAACCAACCACTCTTAATGTCTCATAACAAAAAGTAATTTCCTAAAAATATATTCTCCAAAAATGATTAATCACTTCAATAAATGACCCAAATCTTTATAAGTCCACAATAAAAATATGGATTCTTCCAAAATATAGTTAAACCATTACAAATCAAATAAAAACCCATAGTATTATATTTTAATTAGGTATATAGGGTTCCCAAAGTAGTGAAAATCTTCCAAAATAACTTTTATCACTCAATCCCCAAATCATTTTCCAATACTAAGGATATCCATTTGATAAAACGTAATATCCAAAAATAAAATTTTTCCTATTTAATCAAAAAAATTAACTAAGAAAGATAAATTCATACTAACCAGGGACTTCATGTTGGCTAGTGGTGGGCGATAAATCCCAGTCGCACTTCGTTTGTGGGTTTAATTCCTACATCTATGTCTGATGCAATAGGTTTCCACATAGTCTACATTTTATCCGTTTTCAAAAACTATATAATTTTAAAACATTTCCAAAAATATTATAAAGCCCTTAAAATTCACCATATAATGTTTTTGACCATAAGGTTTATTTCATACCTCTCATTATACATCAAAAAAGTTATAACCCATGATTACCTCGAAGGTGAATGTCTCTAAAAATACCATTAGTCGCCTTAATATTTTATATCATAAATCCTCAAAATGGGATTTTAAGAAATTAAACTTCTGATCAACCTTAAAATTATAAATCCATGAGGATATCGCTATCTCTTATAAAAACATCCTAACATCCAAATTTTTTTAAACCATCCTATGATACCAACTATATGGCCTCTACCTTAAACATTACATAATCTTGAGTTTAGTCAATAATTTGACTTTAATTCACATTGAGGATATTTTCATATTTAGTGTGTTAGATAATTTGTCCATAACTATTACATAGAACACAAATTTATATAATGTGGATACAACTAAAATAGTATCCATTTCTTCCAAAATATAAAACATTTTAACGATAAAAATAATTTCTTTTCTGGATAAAATTATTCTTGACATCTTATATTCTCTTACCCATACTTATACCATGTAGAAAACATTTCAAAAATCATTTTATGAGCATAAAAATATTAGTAAATAATATAAAATAAAGCATATAGATATTATTCTATGAATATTTTCATTCCATGAAAACATTTTCACAAAATCATTCTTTTCACCCATAAAAGATAAACTCATTAACATTACTCATGAAATAATAAGATTTCTATAAGACTCAAAAAAAAATCATAAATCATAATGTCAAATTGTAGAATTCATAACATACTTAAATTGTAGATTTCACAGCTATATATGTAGTAACATTCATGGCTACATTTGGAATACCCATAATAGTATATTTCTTAAATCTCATTGGAGAAACCATAACGTTTACTTCTGTATCATTACCCAATAAATTGGAGATCTATCATGGGCTACCCTCTCTCGGTTAATCACAGAACCATCCATATACATAAGGAATTCCTAAGAACCATAACATAATCATAACACATAAGACAAGCATAAAGTAAAATAACATTTCCACATTTTCATTAACAAGATATAATTTCAATATATCGATGTAATCAATAAATTTTTAAAACACAATTAAAACAATTAAATATAATATTTTTTAATCAAAGTTTCCCATGCCACTTTGAAACTTTTGAAAGGATTACCATTTTAAAACATTAATGTCCATATAAATAAATCCTTAAAACCATTTTTAAAACATTGAAATTAAGAATATTGAGAAAAATTCTCATTGAATATATAAATTCATGATATAAAATGTAAAATGGGATGTATATACACTATATCGGATAATAATGGGTCACAATATCAAGATATTCCTCAATGAAAGGAGATTGAGACAAAGTCCCTTACCTTGAGTCTGACTCGTCAAGAACAATCATTATTTTCCTGAATAAAAAACTAACATTAATTTATAATTTCTTGAGAACATTTTTCAAGTTAATTATTTCTTATATATCAATTATTACCATGTTATAAAAATTACATAACTATTTATGTTCATATCTGACATTTTGTTGATATTGTGTACTTCAGTCAAAAATGGAATTATATTGATACAAATTGTCCATGTGGTCAAAAGTCCATCATATCCAGAATAATATTCATGATTTGAATTTCATATATACACATTACATATGAATTTATAATAGTCCATAATATTTTGAGATAACAATTGAAATGCACCATTTGGGGAGACAGTAGGTCGTACGTACGCATGAACGCCACATTAATTTCTTAGTCATATTATAAGAACAATAATTAAAAGATATAAATGTATATTACAATAAAAACATTATATTAATTTCATATATGTCTCATAGGTTTAATAAAACCCTCATTTGTTCCTTCCATGTATAGCAATAACGAGTCATATCGCTTTGAGGGGCCGGTAGTCCACACTTCCTCAAACGAAATTATCGTATTTACAAAACATGAAAAGCATAATGGTATGTTCAAAATTAAATTTTCAGAAGAATAGAGACAATATAAATATAATATATATCATATATAAATATATCTTCCAACATAATGGCCACCATTAGAGGTGGAAGGGAAAAATTGGACAATCATTGTTTCATTAGGCAGTTGTTCACTGTACATAGAAACAGTATGTCCGTTACCCATTAAATGATAGTGTTTGTAAGTGTAGGATAAAACCTAATAAAAATTTATAATATATTTATTATAATTATTTTTTTATGTAATAATAAAATAATAAGAGTATATGGAGTGGAGAAAGGAAAATAAACTAAAAATCATGAGAGAAGGTGTTACCTCTTAATCAGGTAACTTCTTTTGGTTTATACCAAAAGGCTTCCTTGTGAGGATTTCCTACCTAAATGAGCAAACTAGGGTGAGGGGAGGGATTCTAGGAATATTTTTTCGTAGAGATTGTCTGAATAAAAAGGCCATGGATGTGTGAGTAATAGAGAGGAATGAGCACCTTATTATAAGAGAGGGGAGGGGAACCCTTGAAATTATTAAAATTATTAAATTAATATAAAATTATTTTCGATTGAAAAGGGTCCAAAACACATTTATTTATAATATAAGATGATTATAGTTATAAATAATCTCATAAAATAATTTTCATATTTGTATTTAGTTTATTTGTGACCTTATCATTTCAATTTACCCTTAATAACTCACTTTTAATTTTAATTGATGTAACAAAATTTTAATTATTAAGAGGCTATTAATTTCAATTATATGGGGTTAATTTAACATAAATTTAAACTTCCTTAAATTTTATACATTAAAAATCTTCCTTTTAATTTTTATAGTTTTTTATTATTTTCAAATAATTTAATAAAATATTATTTTTGTACAATATTAACAGTGTCAATTTTTACACTATTCATTTCATTTTCTCCAATGGCCTGATGGCCTTCATTTTTTTTAATTGATTTTCGATAATAAACCTCTCAAGGGGTGAGTTGGAACCCTTACAAGGCCTGTAGGTTTATGTATTACATGGATCTTAGGCCTTTGAAATTTCATTGCCAGTTGGCTTCAAACATTACATACAACCCAGACTAACTACTTGGAACTGCACCTCCCCAGCATCTTCAATATTTGTGGTAATTATATAATCTCAAAAAATTATAAACAAATTCACATAATATATAAAATTTCATTAGATGTATAGATACTATTTAATTTATATGTTTCATCATGTTTATCACTACATTAAAATTGTTAGACTTATAAGAGATAAGAGAGTAACATGTTATCAATTTATTTTATTTTAATAATAATTACATCACTTTCATGGAAAAAAGTACATTAAATGAGTAAATTTATACCATTACGTGATATTTATCGACATTAATTTATCCTATAGTATTTTGGTATGTGTTAGGGTATTTTTATTATCATTATCATATTGTTGGTTTACATAATTTACCAGATTTACCATTAGTAGTGGTAAATAAATATTATCATAGTTACTATTAATAATGTTTAAAAAAAGAAAAAATTTAACCCAATTTGTACCCACTTATTAGAAATATGGAGTCCATTTTTCAAAATTCAAAACATAGAAGTTTTAGTAATTAATTTAAAATTAATTCTAGTCGTCAAAGCGATAAAACGAGTATTTTTTTAATGTAAAAACAATCAAAATATTGATGTGTGTTTATATCTAATTTCAATGTAAAAATACATCCAATGAGAAAATTTGTATTTAATTATAAAAGAAAAATCAAATTATAAATTAAAACAAATTAAAAGGATAACATTGCTTTATAAAAAAATCATATTTAAAATGCAGTATTTTTTACTATTCATTAAAAATTAATATTATCCGAAAAATACCAAAAATTTAACAAAAGTAAATTTTGATGTCCTGCTTCAAAATAAATATATTATTTTTTCAAAAAAAAACTTATAAAACTATAAAAAATTATATTAAAAATGGTTTTTTTATCAAAAGCAGTAAAACTGTGTTTTTTGAAAAATGATCATTTTATCCATAAAATTGTATTTGTTCTTATATAATGTATAAAAAAATATAAGATTAGTTTTAAACAATACATTTAATATATTAAATATATATTTTATTAATAAAATCCATAAATATTGATTTTATTAATTTATAAACTCACTTATTTTCATTTATATAGTATTTCAGAAAAAAAACATATCATTTTAATTAAAAAGGGTTTTATTTTCATTTATAAATAATTGATCACAAAAGAGTTAATGAAATAAATGTATAAACAATATTTTCATAACCAATTAATACTATTCATTACCTCCATTTTAACAGGTTATAAGGTAACAAAATAATTCTTATGTTCGAAGTCGAGTATTATGTACACTATCGAACATATTGTCTCCTTTAAAAAATCGGGATGTTACATCATAAGTGATCTACATAATATCCTATTATGTCCTTCATAATTATAACCCATCCTAGAAATATTATACAGAATACATTTATTCATATCCTTAGGATAGGAAACATAATAATGAGGGAGCTCAGATGCTTAGTAAGGGTTCGTAAGGAAGATATCAATATAACATGATAATAATGGTATGAGAACATGATCTTAACATTTGAAAAACATACCTTGTATGTGACACACCAATGATTTAATAATGGAAATTCCTTTATTATAAATATTTCATATAATCACATAAAAACACAAAATAATGAACTTCTATGTGCTATGTGACCTTTAAACATAAATTTTCACTTCGGTGTTTGGAATTTGGAAAATCTAACATACACTGTTGTGATCAGTAAGTTATTTGGAGTCTGGTATGAAAAACTTTATTTATGGTAAATAGTAAACATCCCTTGTGAATAGTAACATAACCTTATGAATAGTGATAAAACCTAATGAATATTAACCATACCTATGATAGTATATAAATAATATTCAATTCAAAGTATGATGTACATATATTTTAGAATAAGTAAATGAATGTTTTAAAACTAATTTTTTAATAATAAAATATGATTTTAATTAAATATTAAATGAATCAAATTTAGAAAATTATTTTTAAAAATGGACTTCATTTTTGGATTCTAAACGACGAAAAATGGTTAGGGTGAATTTTTGATATTTCCTTAAAATAATAAAAAAAATTGAATAGTAAAATACGAAGATTTAGGATAAATGCTAAATAATGGATTTATTGAGTCATTGATGATGATCTGTTGATGTCAGCCCAATTGGTTCGAAATCACATAAATTTAGTACTATTATTGGTCATGGAATTCATACTATTTCTTTTCTTGTGAATAAATAATAAATTAATTATTATAATATTATGAAAACCCTTCTCTCATCCACTATAAAAACCCCCTCACTCCCTCTTCTCTCGACTCCTCTCAAGCCTTGTTCCTTGCTAATATTCTGCCCAAATCTCTCCCAAAACTCCTCCCCCATGTTAAACAGCCACTAGTATTTTTAAAATAGAAAAACCTCTCCCATTAATAGGTTTTCAATGGAGATAAACTCAAGAGGTCATTAATAACAAGTGGAGAACCCCACCGGACTTTATGTAAGGGATCCTATCCATTTCACTCTTAATCAAAATGTCCTCTATGATATTCCATTTTAGGTGTAATTCCTAATTATTGGGTATGATTAATAACCCACCCACCCCCCCCCCCCCACACACACCTCCCTCATGATTTTTAATAGATGAGAAACCCCTTTTCTCTCTCATCCATCCCTCTTAGGTACACCTAACACCATGCTGATAAACTGTAATGAGTTCTACCTAAACCTTCTTTGTTCTTTTGGGTTTCCCAATCTTTATTTATTTCAAAATGGAGTTATATTATCTTTTTATGTACTTATTCTAAATTATTTTGTAGTTTTTTCAAAATTTATTTATCAAGATCCTTTCATCACTCTCTTTTGGGGAGACACATGTCTTTAAAATATTCCCTCCTTCGAACATTCCAATAAGAAAACCTATTTCAATGAAACATCCGGAATTTTTTCCCAATTTCTATTGAACTCTACTCTCTGTTTTAAGACACCATTTTCTTTTTAAAATCATTCTTTTTATTATGAAAGCCTTCTTGGTTCAATCCTTGTTTTATATAAAATATTATCTTCGTTTCTATTTTAAAAGTTCAGTAGTATTTTCCTTAAAACCGCACAAAAAACTTTTTTATGCTATTGTTTAACAAATACATTTCTTATATGTTTTTACTTCTATTTGTCATCACTTTCCATGTTATATTCCTATTTTACCCTATTAATGTCCATGTATGTTCAAATCCATTTCTTTTATTGACACTTTCATGATACACCCATTGCTTATTCTTTATGTCATGATTGTGGAACCTAATTATTTCCATGGGTACCCTTATGTTTATATATGGTTTATTATGTATGATTATTTACGTGGAAATAATATTCATGAAAATTGTGAGTTAAGTGTTCCCAGATAGCGCTCCAATGCATTTGATAAAGTTATGTCTCATGGGATGCGATGTGAAACATGATTGGCGGTTATCCTTGACCCATACTACAATGGGAAACATAATTGGGAGTTATTATTGAACCATAATATAATGGGAAATGTGATTGGAGGTTATCTTTGACCAGTATTATAATTGGAAATGGGATTGGCGGTTAGGCTTGACCCGAACTACAATAGGAAACGGGATTGGCGGTTAGCCTTGACCCATACTATAATGGGAAATGGGATTGGTGGATAGCCTTGACCTGTACTACTATGGAAAACGGGATTGTCGATTAGCATTAACTCGTACTAAAGACAAGTTTTATGTTTCTTCCACATTAATACAATTCCATGTTTATTTGATCCCTTATTTCTGTTATATGATTATATATGTTCCACGCTTTTGATATCATTATGTCATGACTCCTATCTCATGTGATTCAGTTGTATCCTTATGTTCATTTCCTTAATCGGCCTTTTTGTTCATCCATTTGTTCATGTGATACCCATGGTACCCTATGTAGATGTAAGGGCTAAAAGTAAGTTAGTAGATTTTTATTATGATTAAATAAAGATTTTTTCTTAGCCCCATCTTTTATGTTTTATGTACCTAGTCATAAAAATACATTAGACTCCACAATCATTGGATTGTATTAGGATGTACAATTTTTCTTAAAATCATGTAATGTTATATGTAAAAAGCTTGTGTCTCTATAGTTTATATCAGAGGATGGTGTAGTTATTTTTTGAGATTAGGAATAGATCACTTTTGTAGATCCTTAAGGATGATATGAAGTATAAGAAAACACCCATAGATTTTGGTATGTATATAATAAGTGGTTTATCAAGAAAATGCATCCCTGTATGGATACAAATAGGTAGAGGTGGCTCTAGAACATATGTACCTAGGAGTGAAAACCCCGAAAAAGAGTTTCGGTCTTGACCCGGGGTATCCTGGTACACGACAATAGGCCTTACTGCACACTTGGTTTGAAACTCCTGAGGGATATTCTTGGGTAAATTCACAATCTTAGGATGAACCATTATTAAGGGGAAAAAAGATCCCATAAGAATATATGTTAGGATATAGATCATGAATAACATATATTGAGGCCTAGAAACACATAAGTGATGGAGATAAGTGTAATTTTAGAGTTCTTCCTTTAATTTTATTGGTTTTCCACTTAATTCATACTCATCCCAAAATTTTCTTTTATTCTGGACAATGGCTAGTAATAGGGTGAATCAAGTTAACAACAGATGTGAAGGGAAATGTGTTGACTTCCAAATCGAGATCCCCAATCAGATGGGATCTCAAGAAGGACATATCATGATTTCTCCAATCCAACTGTCAAAAATCATAATTAACAATTAGTACATGGTTGAATTCCCAATGGATTCAAGGAAGGGGAAGATAAAATCTCATGAATGTTCATCTGATAAAGGTGATAAGGGAAAGAATACCCAATTTCCATCATGCAACAAGTGTGGAAATAGGAACCATGGGGAATGTCAAAAAGGGACTCAAAGATGTTTTAGGTGTGGGAAGATTGGTCATAAAGTATCTAATTGTCGTAAAAAATGAATAATGTGATGAATGGAAACAAAGTTCCATATAAGTAATCGTACATAGTTCTATTTCATAAGTGTGGAGATTTTGGAAATTATCCAACATTGTACTCTATTGCAATAGTGAATAAGCATGATGCGCATCAACAATCTCCCAGAAAAGGGAGCATTAAAGGTCCTTTGTTATAGTGTATAATGATGAATAAATTACATCTAACCCCTACTTCAAATTAGTGTATGTTATAATGTATTTTAATTCATGTCCTATTAGTATATCTTTCATGTTTTCTATGAACATTGGGTCCCCACCTGAAATGATATTATATCATTAGGGAAAGCTTTTATGAGTATTATATCAAATGTTGAATTTTATGGGAATGTTGTTCTTGAAAATATTATAAGTCTCTCTTTGGTGTAATATGAGGAAAGTTGACAAATTGATAGCTTATTCCTCAAGGTAGCGGAAATTCATGAGCAAAACTATCATATTCATGATCTAGAGATGGTGGAAATGATATTTTCATTAAAAATATGGTGGCATTATCTAAAAGGGGAGAAGAGTGAGATATATACTGACCACAAGAGTATCAAAAAAATATTCTCACAAAAAGAGCTTAATATGGTCTAGTGAATATGGATAAAGCTCATCATGTATTATGACATCTCAATCCACTCTATCCCAGTAAGGCGACTAAGGTAAAGGATCTCTATGTAGAAAGGATCTTCCATCTATTTCAATGATGAGAATCAAAAAGGATTTGATCTTGTTGTATTTTCAGAGGATGGACATGGGAATCATTATGGGAGGAGCATCATCAATAATTTCCCAAATTATTTCTCAACCATCTCTCATGGAGAAAATAATGTATTCTCAAATAAAAAATGTGTAAATCAAAAATTGGTGGAATCTTTCAGAAATAGTAAATCCTATGATTTCAAAATTGATTAGGATAGAGTTGTAAGATTTGGGAAGTGATTATGTTTACCATCTGATCTAGAGATAAAGAATGAGATTTTGAATGATGCACATAACTCAACCTTCTCCATCCACCAAGCGAGTATATAGATGTATTGAGATCTCTGAGAAGATTTTCGTGGGACAATATGAAAACAAAGATTACTAAATATACATCAAAGTGCCTGGTATGTCAATAAGTGATGGCTGAGACACAAAAGACTAAGGTGATGATGCAACCACTACCCATAACGACATGGAAGTCGGAGAACATTACCATGGACTTTGTCACTGGACATCCAACGACATGTATAGGAAATAATACTATATAGGTCATTGTGGACCGTCTTACAAATACTACTCACTTTATCGCAATTCGATAGGAATTCTCATTGCATAATCTTGCATGGATATACATCATAGAAGTTGTAAGGCTTCATGGATTACCACTATATATTGTATTTGATCATGGTCCTAGGTTCACATGGATGTTCAAGAAAAGGATTTAACTTGCTCCAAGCACTTAACTGAATATTAGTACAGCCTATCATCTTGAAACTGACGGCCAATATGAGCGAACTAATTAGAAACAAGAGGATATGTTGAGAGAATGTTCTATATAATTCAAAGTAGGATGGGAAAAATATCTTTTATAGATTGAATTATTCAACAATTAAATTTTCCACTCGAGCATCCAAATGGCACCATATGAAGAAATTTATGGGAAAAGGTAAAGAACACTGGATTGTTGGGATGAAGTCGGTGATTGTAAGCTGCTAGGACCTGAAATGGTTGAAGAAATGGTGTTGAAGGTGAAAACAATTCTATAGCATATCAAGGCAGCCCAATGTCAACTGAAGAGTGTTGTAGATAATTTTCAATGAGACCATGATTTTAAAGTTGGAGACATGGTATTTCAACACATATTTTCGTGGAATAAGGTCATGAGGTTTGGAAAGAAAGGGAAGTTAAGTCCTTGGTATATCGTTCTGTAACACCCGAGATTTTTATGAGTAATATTTTGTTTTTTATATATCATCAAAGGAATCTTTCACTACATACTATCTTGGCTTACTTTACACGCAATCGCGACCTTCCTCGATAGCTTGCATCGTACGCAATACCGAGTTTCACTAAACAACGATATGCTATTAAAATATTATTAAAACTAGCCATTATGAATAGTAATAACCACTTTTTGAAATTTTATAAATTTTATTTTTTAAAATGGACTTCATTTTTGGATTCGGAAAACCGAAATTATCCTAGGGTGAAATTTTGGTATTTTTCTGAAAACTTTCAATTTTTGATGAATAGTGAAACCACTAAGTGGTAGGTCAAAAACTGAATTTTGCATAAAACTTAATTTTACCGCTTCTGTGAATGGAATTTCGAAAATCCGACAGACACGGTTGATATCAGTAAGTAAAATGTGGTTCAATGAGATAAAAATAATTTTTTGGTGAATAGTAACTTTTCACTTTTTTACCGCGGTTAATAGTAAATAGGGTAACTAAGGGTAAATATGATATTACTATTACCCTAACACATGTCCTAATTCTCTTGGATAAGTGTAATTCGACCAAAAGCAACCTTATGAATAAAATATGACCATTTAGGCCCACTTGGATTAGATTAGGACATTTATTATTAATTTATTTAAAGAAGGGTTAAAATAGTTAAAATCAAAGTTTAATAAGTAAATAATTTTTAATATGGGGTTATACATAAGATAAATTAGACTATAAATATTCATTAGAAAGATAAAAATATTTCCTACATAATGGTATTTTATTTATAATTTTTAGACATTAAATAATTTAATTTATTTATGACACAATTATGATGCAGTAATTATCTTATTTATGAAATATTGACATAATTGTTGTTATAAACACCAAAATAAATGTAATTTGTAACTTTTTATGAATTAAAAAAAATTTCTAGGTTACTATGATATATTAGTGTTGATTTAATCAATTTGGTTCGAACATATAATTCTGTTATGACTTTCACAAAAATCATATATCAAATAGTGTCAAAATTGACACAAAATAGTTTTTAAATAAAATATTATATTATTAATTGTTATTTTATTCCTAAAAATCTATAGTTCGGCCAAATGACTTAGATAAGGATATATATATTATTAATAAACAATTTGGGGTTCGTTTGGCATGTTATAGTAAGTGTATTAACCATATAGTGAAAGAAAACAAAAAGACATGGTAAAAGTTAAATTATTTAACATAGAGTTAAATCTAATTGATAAGGTTAAAATAATACCCTAAACTTGTCTAAATCTTATTGGTTGATAGGATTTCGACCAATACCCACTTTACCTTCTAAATAAGACCCTTTGGAACCATTATAAACCGATTTTGACTTTAATATAAAATAATATTTTGATGTATTCCTAAGGTGCCCCTCTCCTCCCTTATAAAAGGGCACCTCCTCCCCCTCCTCCTCACACCAATTTGAGCACTCAAGCTCGGCCAAACCATGCCATTTTCTCCTCTCCACTTCCCTAGAATAATCTTAGAGGTCCTGGTCTTCTTCAAAGGCCAATCTTAGTTCCCTAAGTGGAGGATTCAAAGAGGCGTTCCAAAGAAGAGGTAATATCCGTTACCGATCTTTTCAATTTATTTCTTCTTCAACTTCTTCTCCTTTAGTTGTTTCATGATAAAGTAATAACATCAGTATTACTTACATACTGATATGTTATTATAAATATGAAACAACCCTAATTCACCTTCTATCCATCCTACAGAAAAATGAAATCATCGCGCGTGCGTACCTACGGAATACCGTCTCCACGCCGTGGTGTAATCTATTTTCCACCACCACCTTACAAGGATGGGTATAATGGTGTAATGAGTAACTATTTATGATTATTATAAAGTAATATTGATACTGAAATAATATATATATACTCCAATACAATTCCACGATCATAGGAATGATATCATCACTCGTGCGTACGTAAGAAATACCATCTCCACGATGTGATGCGACTCGTTCTACATGATCATCATTACATAGTAATTATATAAATGAATTTAATTAATAAATATGATATATGTTACACTAATAACATTCTGGATATAAGGTATCTATAACCTTAAAAGAAGAATAAGAATTTATTCGGCAAAACACGCATAAGAACAAAAGGCAATAAAGACCCGAGTAACAAGTAACAATGAAATATTACTAACAAGAAGCTAAGAATATGACCATATATGATATCATATCAATATGTATGATTCTGGAATAAGTCAATAACATTATTTAAACCATTATACAGGAGATTCGGACACGTACAAAGAAAATCGGACCTAAGGTAAGGTAAAATACCATAATCTCATTTTTATCCGAGATTGTTTATTCGTAAGTATTTACTGGGGTGTATTTTATCATCCACATCCATGTTCCCTCAATATGTAATATTTTTTCCATCCACTTACAATAGTTTAAATCCAATTTTACCCTTCGATGAGTTTTTAGTAAAGAATATGAAAGGAATCTTTTGTCGTTTTTTTTTCGTACGAGGTACTTTTTGACTTTTCCGACAAAGGTACGAAGAATGTTTTTTTAACTTATACGGCATGAATGGATTTTTAAAACATTATTTCCAAGAAGCTTCCTTTGCAAGTTTTCAAGTTTATTTTTAATCAACTTCTTTTAGTTTATAATTGTATGACATGTTAAGAAAAGAAAAATGTTTTTGAGGAAGAAAGGATATTTTCCTCAAGAATGGAGTTCAAGTGTTTTATCAAAATTATTTTCCATCTAAGATAATAAAGGGTTCTGTTTTTATCCCTTTAATTACATTGATTTGATTATGTTGTGAGGGAATTATTTTTATGAAGTCATTTGCCTTATAAGATTTGTTTTATGATGTCATGATGTTTCAAGAATCCCATTTTTGTTACATGTGTTATGCGATGATGTATGATTTATGATTATGTGGCACACATAAGAAAGGATTCATTATAAGATGGGTGGGACCGATAACTCCCTCCAATGCATTGGGTAAAGATTTTATATCTCATGAGATAGACAGGGCTGGAACGGTAGGTTATACCGGTTCAGTGAAACAGGACTGAAACGAGGGTTACTCGATTCAGAAAGGGACTTTGTCCACTAAGATAGTCTTGGAAATGAGTCATGAATAACAAGAAATGATTTTCCAAGATTATGTGTGCATGCCACAATGTTTCAAGTTTCATGTTATGATTATGGTGATCTCATTTTCACTTCTATGATTTATTCCATGTTAAGATATTATGATCTCTTTTGAAGGTTATTATTTTCAAAAAGATATGATATGATTTTTGGATCCTTTATTTTCCCTTGCTGAGCATTTGAGCTCACCCTTTTATGTTTTCTTTTCCCCAGGTCAGGAAGATGGATATTAAGTAGAATATGATAAAAGGGACCCTAGATATGATGAAATAAATGGGAGACACTGTAGAAGATTTATGAACCAGTTGTTTATGTTTCCCAGTTTCTAAAGACACTATACCTATATGGTCCTTTGTATTTTTGTCATATGTTGTAATAAGTGTGCTTCAATTTTGAAGTATTAACAATGTATGTAAAGTATGGGTCGTTATAGTTGGTATCAGAGGAAAGGTATAGTCAACCTTTGGAAGCTAGGATGTGAAAGCCTTAGTATGAACCCTAAGGATAATTCTAAGCATAGAACACAATCTTAGTGTTTTAGAAATGGCCATGAATAACCTAGGATAAGACCTTAAGTATGAAACTTTTATTCTTGAATTATGTGGTTTTCCTATTATAATTAGTGTTGCTCACACTATTGTTCTTGGTTTTAGTCAATGGCTGGAACCCGAAGGAACCGTGTTAATGCGGAATGCGATGGGAAATGAAATGATTGCCCCCCTGAGCAACCAAACGATATGGGATCTGGAATGCAAAATCTTGTAGCCATGCTCACACAACTTTCTCAAGCTATGAATCATGCAGGACTTCCAAACGAGCAAAGGAAGGAGCAACATTCTGTTGAATCCTTCATGAGGCAGCTTCCACCTTCTTTCAGCGGGTCTACTGATCCATTAGTTACTGAACAATGGATTAGTACTACTGAAAAGATATTTTCAGTTCTTCAATGTTCTGAACATGATAAAGTCATCCTAGCAGTGTATCGTTTGGAAGGAGGTGTTGATCAATGGTGGAATCTTATTAAGAATACGAGGAAAAGGGATGAAATTGAGTCTATGGAATGGGACGAGTTCAAGAACTTATTTTTCAATAAGTACTTCCCTCGTATTCTCCGAACAAATATGGGGAAAGAGTTTCTTGAACTGAAGCAAAGGGATGATGAATCTGTTGGTACCTATGAAGCAAATTTTACAAGACTTGCAAGATACGCTTCTGGTATTATTATCCAACCTGAGAGTAAGATCGATCAATTCTTTAGTGGCTTAAAACCAAGTCTTCGAAGGGCGTTAGCCATAAGGGACTTCAATAGCTACGAGGAAATCGTTCGATGTGCTCTCAAAGTAGAGATGGAGATTGGAGTAACCCATCAGTCACATGGGTTTGATAAGAAGAGGAAGATGGAATTCAAAGGAAAATCTAAAAAGCACACTAAAAAGAAGATGAGCTTTCCCTTATGCTCAAAGTGTGGAAAGAAACATGGAGGGAGTTGTCTTAAAGGGACAAGTAAATGTTTTAAGTGTGGAAAGGAAGGTCATCGGGCATTTGAATGCCGCGATAATGGGAAGAAGATGTCTAATGATGCAAACAAAGGAAGGGATACACAGAATGAACCTAATACACTTCAATGTTTCAAGTGCAAGGAGATGGGGCATTATGCCAATCAATGCCCAAATCCAAGGGTTGATGATGATGGTCGACATCAACAAAATCTTAAGGCTAAAGACAAAGGAAAGTCACATGCAATTTCTATCAGCGATGTGGAGTACGATAACGAAGTGGTGAAAGGTACACTTACCATCCACTCTAAAGTAGCAAATGTTTTATTTGATTCTGGATCCACCCACTCTTTTATTTCTGAAAAATTTTCTAAGGGTATCACCGTACTACCTCAACAATTAGATGTTGAGTTAGCTGTGACAACACCTAATGGCACAACAGTCGCATCAAAAGTTTATAATTCTTCTCCGATCGAAGTTTGTGGGAAAGTTCTTCCAGCAAATCTTGTGATCCTTCCTTTAGTGGAATTTGATGTGATTCTTGGCATGGATTGGCTTTCTCTACATGGAGCTCATATCAATTGCCAATGAAGGGAAGTCGCATTTCATATTCCAGATCAATCTACGATCGTCTATCAATGCAAGGATGAACATAACCTTCCAGTGGAAATTTCTTCCATCTTATGGGTATTGATTCCACTAAATGAAGGTTATTTATCTCAAATGCTTGGTGATATACTCACGATTAAGAATATGCCCATTGTACGGGATTTTGATGATGTATTTCCGGAGGAATTACCGGGTCTTCCACCAAATCGTGAAGTTGAGTTTTCGATAGAACTCGTACCGGGTGCTTTGCCAATTTCAAAGACACCTTATAGAATGGCCCCAATTGAGTTGCAGGAATTGAAGAAGCAACTCCAAGAGAATATTGATAAGGGATTCGTACGCCCTAGTGCGTCACCTTGGGGAGCACCTGTTCTATTTGTTAAGAAGAAAGATGGATCAATGAGACTCTGCATTGATTATCGAGAACTTAACAAGATCACTATCAAGAACAAATATCCTCTCCCACGAATTGATGACTTATTTGACCAACTACGCGGAGCTCAATACTTTTCCAAGATTGATCTTCGTTCAGGGTATCATCAATTAAGGGTCAAAAGGGAGGATATACCAAAGACGGCTTTCCGTACAAGGTATGGACACTATGAATTTATAGTGATGCCATTTGGTCTTACTAATGCCCCTGCTATCTTCATGGATCTAATGAATAGAGTCTTTAGAGACTATCTTGATCAATTTGTGGTAGTTTTTATAGACGGTATTCTTGTCTATTCAAAGAGCAAGGAAGAGCATGAAGATCACTTGAGAATTATATTGAAGACCCTGAGAAAGGAGAAGCTTTATGCCAAATTTACCAAGTGTGAATTTTGGCTTCAAAAAGTTGCATTTTTGGGTCACATAATCTCAAAAGAGGGGATATCTGTGGATCTAGCAAAAACAGAGGTTATCGAAAGATGGTCAAGACCAACAACAGTAACTGAGATCTGAAGTTTTCTTGGTTTGGCTAGATATTGTCGACGTTTTGTAAAAGATTTTTCACGATTATCTAATCCACTCACCAAGTTGACTCGGAAAGGAGTTAAGTTTGTCTGGACGGAAGAATGTGAAGAGAATTTCAAGGAGTTGAAAAGAAGGTTATCCAGTGCACCTGTGCTCACACTACCTTGTAGTGGAGAAAGGTTTGTGATATACAGCGATGCATCCAAGAAGGGATTGGGGTGTGTTCTTATGGAAAATGATATGGTGATAGCTTATGCCTCACGACAGTTGAAAATCCATGAGCAAAATTACCCAACACATGATTTGGAGTTGGCTACGGTAATATTTGCATTAAAGATTTGGAGGCATTGCCTTTATGGTGAAAGGTGTGATATTTATACTGATCATAAAAGTTTAAAGTATATTTTCACACAAAAGGATCTGAATATGCGTCAAAGAAGATGGTTGGAGCTGATTAAGGATTATGACTGCTCAATCCATTACCACCCTGGGAAAGCAAACAAGGTGGCAGATGCATTAATTCGACAAGACCATGCTAGTTTATCCATGATGAGGATCACAAAGGATCCAATATTTATGGATCTACAAAGGATGGATCTTGGAATTATAATGGAAGGGGAAAAATCTTATCTTTCTCAAATGAATGTTCAACCATCTATACATGTGAAGATTAAAGAGGCACAAAAAGAAGATGTCGAGTTACAAAAGAAGGTGAGAAATGTTCTTGAATTCAACCTCGATTGTGATGGGATAATAAAGTTCAGGAATCGGGTTTTTGTTCCTCCCATCCCCGAATTAAAGAAGGAGATGCTGGATGAGGCTCATAGTTCTTCATTCTCTATTCATGCTGGAAGCACGAAGATGTATAGAGACCTGAAAGAGTACTTCTGGTGGGATGGCATGAAAAGAGATGTTGCTGAATATGTCTCTCGATGCTTGGTTTGTCAACAAGTTAAAGCTGAGAGACAAAAGTCTAAGGGGATGTTACAACCATTACCCATACCCGAATGGAAATGGGAAAACATCATTATGGACTTTGTCACAGGACTTCCTAAAACATCCAAAGGCAATAATGCTATTTGGTTCATATTTGATTGTCTTACAAATTCTGCACACTTCATTGCTATTAGAGAGGATTTCTCTCTAGATCAGCTTGCCATGATATATGTAAAGGAAGTGGTAAGATTGCATGGAGTACCACTTTCTATTATATCTGATCGGGATCCGAGATTTACCTTGAAGTTCTGGCGAAGTCTTCAGCATACTCTGGATACAGAGTTGAGTTTCAGCACTGCTTATCATCCCCAGACAGACGGTCAGTCTAAAAGAACAATTCAAACCCTAGAAGATATGTTGAGAGCTTGCTCTATGGATTCCAAAGGAGGTTGGGATCAACACCTACCTTTGGTGGAATTTTCTTATAATAATATCTTTCACTCCAGTATTCAGATGGCTCCTTATGAAGCTCTCTATGGAAAGAAATGCAGGACTCCAACTTGCTGGGATGAAGTTGGGGAAAGAAAGCTGTTAGGACCTGATCTCATTGATGAAATGGCAGAAAAGGTTAGATCTATTCAACAACACATAAGAGCAGCTCAGAGTCAACAAAAAAGTTATGCCGACAACCGAAGAAAAGACCTAGAATTTGAAGTGGGTGATAAAGTGTTCTTACGAATATCTCCCTGGAAGAGGGTTATGAGATTTGGAAAGAAGGGGAAGTTGAGCCCTAGATATATCGGTCCTTTCGAAATACTGGATCGTGTTGGGAAGGTAGCTTACCGATTGGCGCTTCCACCGAATCTCTCTCAAGTTCACGATGTGTTCCATGTATCTCTCCTGAGAAAGTACATACCTGATCCTTCACATGTACTCAGCTGAGAAGTTGTACCGCTGGTGCAAGATCTTTCTTATGAAGAACAGCCGATAGAGATTCTGGATCGTAGCGAAAAAGTCCTACAAAACAAGACCACTCGATTGGTAAAAGTTTTATGGAGGAACCACCAACTTGAAGAAGCTACATGGGAGCTTGAGGATATGATGAGGGAGAAGTATCCTCATCTGTTTGTTACAAAGTGACGAATTTCGAGGGAGACATTCTTTTTAAGGGGGTAGAATGTAACACCCGAGATTTTTATGAGTAATATTTTGTTTTTTATATATCATCAAAGGAATCTTTCACTACATACTAGCTTGGCTTACTTTACACGCAATCGCGACCTTCCTCGATAGCTTGCGTCGTACGCAATACCGAGTTTTACTAAACAACGATATGCTATTAAAATATTATTAAAACTAGCCGTTATGAATATTAATAACCACTTTTTGAAATTTTATAAATTTTATTTTTTAAAATGGACTTCATTTTTGGATTCGGAATACCGAAATTAGCCTAGGGTGAAATTTTGGTATTTTTCTGAAAACTTTCAATTTTTGATGAATAGTGAAACCACAAAGTGGTAGGTTAAAAACTGAATTTTGCATAAAACTTAATTTTACCGCTTCTGTGAATGGAATTTCGAAAATCCGACAGACACGGTTGATATCAGTAAGTAAAATGTGGTTCAATGAGATAAAAATAATTTTTTGGTGAATAGTAACTTTTTACTTTTTTTACCGCGGTTAATAGTAAATAGGGTAACTAAGGGTAAATATGATATTAATATTACCCTAACACATGTCCTAATTCTCTTGGATAAGTGTAATTCGACCAAAAACAACCTTATGAATAAAATATGACCATTTAGGCCCACTTGGGTTAGATTAGGACATTTATTATTAATTTATTTAAAGAAGGGTTAAAATAGTTAAAATCAAAGTTTAATAAGTATATAATTTTTAATATGGGGTTATACATAAGATAAATTAGACTATAAATATTCATTAGAAAGATAAAACGATTTCCTACATAATGGTATTTTATTTATAATATTTAGACATTAAATAATTTAATTTATTTATGACACAATTATAATGCAGTAATTATCTTATTTATGAAATATTGACATAATTGATGTTATAAACACCAAAATAAATGTAATTTGAGACTTTTTATGAATTAAACAAATTTTATAGGTTACTATGATATATTATTGTTGATTTAATCAACTTGGTTTGAACATATAATTCTGTTATGACTTTCACAAAAATCATATATCAAATAGTGTCAAAATTGACACAAAATAGTTTTTAAATCAAATATTATATTATTAATTGTTATTTTATTCCTAAAAATCTAAGGTTCGGCCCAATGACTTAGATAAGGATATATATATTAATAATAAACAATTTGGGGTTCTTTTGGAATGTTATAGTAAGTGTATTAACCATATAGTTAAAGAAAACAAAAAGACATGGTAAAAGTTAAATTATTTAACTTAGAGTTAAATCTAATTGATAAGGTTAAAATAATACCCTAAACTTGTCTAAATCTTATTTGTTGATAGGATTTCGACCCATCCCCACTTTATCTTCGAAATAATACCCTTTGGAACCATTATAAACCGATTTTGACTTTAATATAAAATAATATTTTGAGGTATTCCTAAGGTGCCCCTCTCCTCCCATATAAAAGGGCACCTCCTCCCCCTCCTCCTCACACCATTTTGAGCACTCAAGCTCGGCCAACCCCTGCCATTTTCTCCTCTCCACTTCCCTAGAATAATCTTAGAGGTCCTGGTTTTCTTCAAAGACCAATCTTAGTTCCCTATGTGGAGGATTCAAAGAGGCGTTCCAAAGAAGAGGTAATATCTGTTACCGATCTTTTCAATTTCTTTCTTCTTCAACTTCTTATCCTTTAGTTTTTTCATGATAAAGTAATAACATCAGTATTACTTACATACTGATATGTTATTATAAATATGAAACAACCCAAATTCACCTTCTATCCATCCTACGGAAAAATGAAATCACCACGCGTGCGTACGTACAGAATACCGTCTCCACGCCGTGGTGTAACCAATTTTCCACCACCACCTTACAAGGATGGGTATAATGGTGTAATGAGTAACTATTTATGATTATTATAAAGTAATATTGATACTGAAATAATATATATATAATCCAATACAATTCCATGATCATAGGAACGATATCATCACTCGTGCGTACGTACGAAATACCGTCTCCACGATGTGATGCGACTCGTTCTACATGATCATCATTACATTGTAATTATATAAATGAATTGAATGAATAAATATGATATATGTTACACTAATACCATTCTGGATATTAGTTATCTATAACCTTAAAATAAGAATAAGAATTTATTCGGCAAAACACGCATAAGAACAAAAGGCAATAAAGACCCGAGTAACAAGTAACAATGAAATATTACTAACAAGAAGCTAAGAATATGACCATATATGATATCATATCAATATGTATGATTCTGGAATAAGTCAATAACATTATTTAAACCATTATACAGGAGCTTCGGACACGTACAAAGAAAATCGAACCTAAGGTAAGGGAAAATACCACAATCTCATTTTTATCCGAGATTGTTTATTCGTAAGTATTTACTGGGGTGTATTTTATCATCCACATTCATGTTCCCTCAATATTTAATATTGTTTCCATCCAATTACAATAGTTTAAATCCAATTTTACCCTTTGATGAGTTTTTATTAAAGAATATGAAAGGAATATTTTGTCGTTTATTTTCGTACGAGGTACTTTTTGACTTTTCCGACAAAGGTACGAAGAATGTTTTTTTTTACTTATATGGCATGAATGGATTTTTAAAACATTATTTCCAAGAATCTTCCTTTGCTAGTTTTCAAGTTTATTTTTAATCAACTTCTATTAGTTTATAATTGTATGACATGTTAAGAAAAGAAAAGTGTTTTTGAAGAAGAAAGGATATTTTCCTCAAGAATGGAGTTCAAGTGTTTTATCAAAATTATTTTCCATCTAAGATAATAAAGGGTTCTATTTTTATCCCTTTAATTACATTGATTTGATTATGTTGTGGGGGAATTATTTTTATGAAGTCATTTTCCTTATAAGATTTGTTTTATGATGTCATGATGTTTCAAGAATCCCATTTTTGTTACATGTGTTATGCGATGATGTATGATTTATGATTATGTGGCACACATAAGAAATGATTCATTTTAAGATGGGTGGGACCTATAACTCCCTGCAATGCATTGGGTAAAGATTTTATATCTCATGAGATAGACAGGGCTGGAACGGTAGGTTATACCGGTTCAGCGAAACAGGACTGAAACGAGGGTTACTCGATTCAGAAAGGGACTTTGTCCACTAAGATAGTCTTGGAAATGAGTCATGAATAACAAGAAATGATTTTCCAAGATTATGTGTGAATGCCACAAAGTTTCAAGTTTCATGTTATGATTATGGTGATCTCATTTTCACTTCTATGATTTATTCCATGTTAAGATATTATGATCTCTTTTGAAGGTTATGATTTTCAAAAAGATGTGATATGATTTTTAGTTCCTTTATTTGCCCTTGCTGAGCATTTGAGCTCACCCTTTTATGTTTTCTTTTCCCCGGGTCAGGAAGATGGATATTAAGTAGAATATGCTAAAAGGGGCCCTAGATATGATGAAATAAATGGGAGACACTGTAGAAGATTTATGAACCAGTTTTTTATGTTTCCCAGTTTCTAAAGACACTATACCTATACGGTCCTTTGTGGTTTTGTCATATTTTGTAATAAGTGTGCTTCAATTTTGAAGTATTAACAATGTATGTAAAGTATGGGTCGTTATACGTTCTCTTCTAGATTCTTGATCGTATCGGGGTTGTGGCCTATTTACTAGCACTTCCACCTACCATGACCAAAGTACATGATTTCTTTTTTGTATCCCTCTTAAGAAAGTATATACCTGACCCTTGAGATGTAATCTCTTTAGAGGAGGTACAGTTAGAGGAGGATCTTTCCATTGAGGAGCAGAAAGTGAAATCTTGGATCATCAAGATAAAGTTCTATGTAACAAGACAACTCACATGGTCAAGGTACTATGGTAAAACCATAAGTATGAAGAGGGAACATGGGAACTAGAGGATGAAATTAAGGAAAATTACACACTTTTTTATGTTCTAGAATGTAAAATGAAATTTCGAATGGGAAATTTCATGAGGGGGAAGAATGTAATTACCCAATGTTTTAAAAATGGAACTTCATTTCTTTTAAATATTTCATATAATCACATGAAAACACAGAATAATAATCTTCTAAGTGCTATGAGACCTTTAAACATATGTTTTTCACTTCTATGTTTGGAATTTTAAAAAACTGACATACATGGTTTCAATCAGTATGTTTTTTGGAGTCTGATAAGGAAAACATAGTTTTGGGTGAATAGTAACATACCCTTATGAATATTAACACAGCCTTATAAATAGTGATATACCATAATGAAAAGTAACCATAACTATGATATTATATAAATAAGATTCAATTGAAAGTATAATGTGCCTATATTTTTGAGTAAGTAAATGAATGTTTTGAAACTAATTCTTTAATAATAAAATAATAATTTAATTAAATATTAATTTAATCATATTTAAAAAATTATTTTTGATAAATGGATTTCATTTTTGGATTCTACACATTAGAAAACGTATAGGGTGAATTTTTGAGATTTTTCTAAAATACTTGAATTCTTATGAATAGTAAAATACGACAATTTACTATAAATGCTAAATAATGGATTTATTAAATCATTGTTGATGATCTGCTTATGTAATCCCAATTGGTTCGAAATCAGATGTATTTATTACTAATCTTGGTCGTGAAATAGTTACCATTTCTTTTCTTGTGAATAAAATAATAAATAAATGATTATAATATTATAAAAACCCTTCTCTCTTATACTATAAAAGCCCCTCACTCCCTCTTCTCTCGACTCCTCTCAATCCTTGTGCCTTTCCAATAATCTACCCAAATATATTCCCAAGATCCTACCCCACATATAACAGCCCCTAGTCTCTTCAAAGTACCAAAAACACTCACTTTAAGATGTTTTCAATGGAGATTAACTCAATAGGTCATTAATAACAAGTCAAGAACACCACCAGACTTAAGGTAGGGGATCCTCTCCATTTCACTATTAATCAAGATGTCCTCTATGCTATGCCATTTTATGTGTAATACCTAATGATGGGGTATGATTAATCACCTCCCTCATACTTCCCTCGTGATTATTAAGTGATGATAAACCAATTTTCTCTCTCATCAATCCCTCTTATGTACACCCGACACCACGTTGATAAACCATAACGAATTTTACCTGAACCTTCTTTGTTCATTCAGGTTGTCTTATCTTTATTTATATCCAAATAGAGTTATATTATCTGTTTTTGTATATAATCTAAATGTTGTTTATATTTTACAAAATTCATTTTCAATACCTTTTTATCACCCTCTTTTTTGGATACACATGTTTTTAAAAGATTCTCTCATTAGAACTCTTCGATAAGCAAACACGTTTTAAGGGAGCATCCCGAATTTTTACCCAATTTCAAGTGCCCTATATTCTCTATTTTAAGACACAATTGTATTTATAAAAACATTATTTTTATTATGAAAACATTCTTGGTTCAATTTTTGTTTTATATAAAATAATTTCATCTTTTCTATTTAAAAATATCTATAGTATTTTCCTTAAAATCTCACAAAAAATGTTTTAATGATAATGTTTCTCAAAAACATTTATTATATTTTTTCACTTCTGTTTGACATCACTTACCATGTTATATGCCTATTTTACCTAATGAACGTCCATGTATGTTTTAACCCCTTTTTTTAATGGACACCTTCACGATATGCCCATTGGTTATGCTTTATGCCATGATTGTGGTACACAATTATTTCCATGGGTACCCTTATGTTTATATATTGTTGATAATGTATGATTATTTCTGTGGAAATCAAATTTGTGAAAATGTTGAGATGGGTACGCCCAGATATTTCTCTAATTTTTTGGGTAAAGTTAAGTCTCATGAGATGTGATGTGAAGCGGGGTTGCCGATTATCCTTGACCTATACTAAAATGGGAAATTGGATTGGCAATTAGCCTTGACCCATACTACAATGGGAAATGGGATTGTTGGTTATCCTTGACTCATACAACATTGGGGTATAGGATTGGCGGTTAGCTTTGACTAGTACTACAATGGGAAATGAACATGGATGTTAGCCATGACCCATACTACATTGGGAAAAGGATTGGTGGTTAGACTTAACCCGTACTACTTTGAGATACCGGATTGGCGGTTATCCTTGGATCGTACTAAATACTTGTTTTATGTTTCTTCCACATTTACATAATTTCATTTTTATATGATCCCATGTTTTTGTAATATGATTTCATATGTTCCATGGTTTTGATATCATTATGTAATGCCACATATCTCTTGTGCTTAAGTTGTATCATTATGTTCATTCCCTAACTGGCCCTTTCAGCTCATCCCTTTGTTCATGTGTTCCCCAGGGTACCCAATGAAAATGTATGGGCTCAAAAGAAGTTAGTACATTTTTATGGAGATTTAAAAATGATGTTTTTTAATCCCCAAGTTTTATGTACCTAGTCTTCAAAGACACTATAATTCACGATCCTTGTCTTGTACTCTGATGTATAATTATGCTTAAAATCATGTAATGTTATATGTAAAAGGCTAGGGTCGCCACACAGTAAATCATATATCATAAACTGGAGTCATGGTATAAATCTTGGAAGTTCATAAGACATGAATCATAATGAAATAAGATTACATAATTCATGGGAGCATAAAATTGGCATAAGACAAATATTTTTTTGCATACACATATGTATAGAAAAACGTATGTCAAGGAAACATGCCATGACATTCATATCAAGTTAGAATTTAGATAACTAACCATGTAACTACTTTGGGATTGGGATAAACTCCCATTTACTGTTATTTGGTCTTGGGATAACCACCCTTGTCACATTTTTTGGGATTTGGATAACCTCATATGTACCCTCTTTTTTAGGCTTGGGTTATAATACCACATACCCTCTTTTTAAGCTTGGGGTAACCACCAATGTACCCTCTTTTTCGAGCTTGGGATGGCCTCTACTATAAACATTAATCTCATAGAACATTAATCATTACCCAATGCATTTGGGGGGATATAGATCCCACCCATCACCTAATCCATACTTTTGTATTCCATAAAATCATAAAACATTCCACATATCATACTTCATGAAAAGGAAATGGGTTTCATAAATAGTTAAACATAGCATACCATGTGGTAAATCAATGTGTTTCATAAAAAAAATCATCATAATGATAAATAATCTAAAAAAAGAACAAATTTGTTATCATTGGATCATATCCCAAGTAAATATTATGTATAATAAAAGGATTTCATCCTATATGGAAATGTATTTTCAAAGATCACATGGAATATTTCTCGATAGAAATAAAATTTACACTTTGAAAAAACCTAATTAAAATATAAATTCATTAACAAATATTAAAGAAAAATATTTCATTGAAAACAATATAAAAAACTTATAAAGGAAGATTTAAATCATTGAGTAGTTATGATGGTGGAAAGTACCATTCATTTCATAAAAATTAAAATAAATGTCCTTTTCACAATTTTGGTAAAAAGTCAAATGTGGATTCTTTAGAAAATGGAAAAATTATTTCTTTTAAAACATTTTAAAAAAAACATGGGTAAAAATATATTTAAAAAATCATTGGAGAATTTTACAATTTTTCTTTAATACAAATTAGATAACACATACATGAAAGAAAAAGTATTTTGAACTGAAGAGAGAAATAATGTTGGTTTTCCATAAAAACTTGATTTTAGACTCTTGAGTACATAAAGAACGGGAAATGATAGGAAAAAATTTATTTTAATGGAATAAATATAGGATAACAAAATTCATGGGTATTTTGAGAGATAGATCATAAGTTATCATCTTCTAAATAATAATCATAAACTATCGTGATAAATAATTATATTGTATCATAAACACTTAAAACTTGGGTAAATTTTAAAATGTAACCCCTGTAAAAGGATAAAAATTATATTAATATGTATATTTAATAATTATGATCATAATAATCATAAAATATATTAATGTCAAAAATATAAAACACAAAAAAAGAAACAGTTGGTTAATATAGAATGTGTCCTACAAAAATAAACATGAGACAAAATTCCTTTATAACTTCGGTAGCTTCTGACTCATTAACCACATTAATGTATAACATCAAATGAAACATTAAATATCATGAATATAATGTGGTTCAGGAAAAAACATTTCCAATGTGTAGTATATATATCATAAAAACAAATGAGTTGTGAATAATTCATATGTCTCCCAAAAATTGAAGAGATAATAAAAACCCCTTATCTCAAGTATCAACGTTTTTCGTTCACATTCAAATCTCATTTCCTTAGAAAACCCTTCGTTGTTTCCCTTATTAAAGACCAATGTATGGTATTTTGGGAATACCCATAGCTCTATATTGTGGATAAAGATGTTGGGGAGAGATTGTAGGAGGGTTTGGTCAAACCAAATGGCTTATGATGTGTGAATAAGTGAGGGAACGACGTCCCCTTTTATAATTGAGGAGGAATCAAATGTTTTTAAATAAAAATTATTCAATAATGGTAATTCATTATAAATCTATCTTCCTCCTAAAATGAAAATTAATTGATTAGAGGGATTATATGGTTTAGAAATATATCAAAAAAACAAAAACATATGTATTAAACATGTTATTAATTTATCCAATAATTTTACTCACTTTTACCATTTTTTCTTTCATAAGAATAACTTGCAACTTTTTATTTACCTTGGAAATTTATAATTTAATACTAAAATTTAATTGATTCTCATTATATAATTTCGATTCATCAATTCTAAATAAAATCGAATATATTAAATAAATACCTTATGTGTGTTGAGAATTAATTTTAACACATACACACGCAATGTGAAAAGACATTTTTAACATTAACCACAATAATTAATTTTTACTATTTTTATTACTAATTATTTAAAAATAAATAATTTGACCTTATTATACAATATAAATTATGATAATTCCAAATGTATAATGCATCTTATAAAATTCAATTAACATAATTTTAATAATTTAATTTAAAATAAAACCTACCAAACAGATGAGAAATGGGTTTTCCAAAGAAAAATTTTCATAAGTATAAAAAAAATTTATATCAATATTTAACATAAGACTTATTCCTATTTTATTTGACCAAAAAAACCTTATTTTAATGATCCTAAATCATGTTTCTAATTTTATTAATAAATTTCATGTTTTCTTTTAGGAAATGGTTTATTGTAAAATCTATTAAAATTGGAAAATTTGGGAACATACCATGAAAAACTACCACCTTAAGTGATATATATAGCATGTGAAGAATTTAAACTAACCATAAATTTAATGTGACCATGTGAATCTACATGCACATTGTACTTCAATATACCACATGTAAAAAGAAAGTATTATACGTCAGATAATAAAATTATGTCTAAGTTACGTACATACTATGAATTGAAAATAAACTTAACATCTGTTGAAGAACCAACTATGCTTCAAGAATCAACTTACCACATGAACAGCCAACTTACCGTGCAATAGGTAATTCAAATTTCTACAATTCATAAACTAACCATGTGTATTTGTTTTTTTATTTACTTCATGAACAACTACCAATGGTGTAAACGGACATACCTACCATGTTACATAGTTATGTGATCATGCAAGGTATAGAAGTTTTCATGTGACCAAATCAACCAGATTCACAAATTCATGAACCTGCCACATGATCTAATGGATTGGATGAATTAAGGAATTGATTGACCATGTAATGTTTTCATGTCAACTGACCATGCCAAATAACCATAAACTCAACTAATCATGCCTTAAGTGAAGGAAGAATGTCATTTCAAACTTAATTATTGATCATTTTCAAAACTCTAATGTCCAATTTTCATATCATTAATTGAAGAATGAGTAAAATTAAGACAGCTTTGACTGTTCTCAACTATCTAATTTTTTATTAAGTAAATTTTATGACAAAGAGGTTTTTATGGAAGATATATTGAATCATATTATGATATAAAGAACAATGAGGTAATATTTTCATGAACCTATTCTATATGTGGGTTCTTTTATAACAATTCATGACACTATATTTTTTGAACCTAATGTGAAACATGTCTGAGCTCTTATCAAATTAAAATTCAAATAACCCTGGAAAACTAATGACATTTAGATTTAGAAGCACCTTATTTTCATCTCTCATCTATTACTCTTTCTTTTTTATGCATTACATTTGATCTATGATTTATATTTATCTTTTTATCTATAAAAAATCTCATATAATAAACTAAAAATACTTGATAATATATCTCAATTATTTTCATTTGTACTCCAATGTGTAACTGTGTAAAAGGTCCAATGTGACCTAGAATATTTTTATAACATGTAATAATATGGAAGAGGCTCTGTACCTATATAGCCTTGTGTTTTTTGTTGAAAAAACATGATCTAGGTTGAAAAATCAATTTATTTTATTCATAAAATTCTAGTTAGTTGGTGATTTCTAAGTGGATGGGATTAGGTGTTGGATTAAGATTTAACCTCTTGTTTAAAATTCTTATGTGTTGTATTTTTTTCCTCATTTATTTTATTTTATTTATTATATATCAAAACAATATCTATTTTATAAATTATCAAACAAAACTAATTTGATATTTAACATTAATTAGTTATTTTTTATATACAGTGTATGATACATGTAAATTAGTTTCAGAAGACAAAGTATTTTCAAATGTATTTTAATTGAGTTGTGATCGATATTTTTATAAGCTTTTCTAAAGGTCAAATAACATAATTATTTTATTTTTGTTAACTGGGTGTTATTTTATCAAATTTTGGGATTTAGGTATTAAAATATATTTTGACAAAAAAATTATCATAAAATCGATTCAACCCTCTCTTTGTTTGTCCACAAGGACCAAAATTTGGTACAAATCATTTTAAAAATTGTTTCAACTATGATCAAGAACATTTATTTCTATAAGTTCTAAATTTTAGTCATTATGGATAATCGTTGACAGGATGGAATTTCTACTAATCTGTCTCTATAATTTAATGGAAAATATTATAATAAATGGAAAATATAGATGAAAATACATTTATAACTTATAGGACTTTATATTTTTAATATTAATGATGAAAAATATGTAATACTCAAATCTGGTAGAGTTTATTGTATTGATTCCACTAAGGATATATAGGGTTGTAATTTTTAAGTTATAAATTCTTTTAAATGTTCATTAGATGAGTATTAATTTCACAGAATATATTCATGTTCAACTACTTTTGAAATTTTGATACACTAGTTGTTTCTCATGAAGGAACATACCATTCCAAATAAATGTGTTTAAATACTTATACTATTAAATATGATATATTAAAAATGATGCCAAATGTATCGATAAATGGTGTGTATCTCTAGTTTAAAGAAGTATTCGACATGATTCATTAATTGGGAAGGAAAATTGTGGATACAGATCAAGAAATGAGGCTTCTCATATACTTACTAGACAGATGGAGGGGAACTTCAGTTTCCATAAGAGAATCATGCCACATTGTTGTACTATTTGTAAAGGAACTCATTGGAAAATGAATTATGTGTGAATAATAACTCTATGTGAAAAAGGAACACTATCATGAACCCAAAACAAATAAAGTAACCTTCAATTCATCCAACTAAAAACAAATAAAGATGATAAATGTTGAGTGTTCAAGTGATAATGAGTCACCATCTAATAGTGATGAAGAAATGAATCACCTAGCTATATGATTCAATAAGTTCTATAGGAATAATAAGTTCTTCAAATAATCGAATTAAAATGTAAGTATGACAAAAAGGGAAATTGCATAAAAGAGTGGAAAATGGCAATTCCACCAATTAAATAATCTACTATGAGTGTAAAATAAAAGACCATATAAAAGAATGCTGTCCAAATATCAAATATAACAAAAATTATAAGGAAAAAGTAAAAAGGTATAACAATTATATGAAATCAACTTTGATTGTTTTATAGTACAATTCATGTGATTGAGACTTGAGTAGATAAAATTAAAATGAATGTTCCAATATGTGTTAAATGATAAACACATATGAGGTTTTTAATATTTTTATTGCATCAATCATCCATATTTCTAATCTTTAGGGAAGATTAAAAGAGATATGAAAATATTTCTAGTAAATATTTATTCAAATATTTTAATAAGTTGGATGGGACCATCAATGAATTAAATAATAAATATAAAATTTTAAAGAAGAAACATCTTATTTATACTCACCTTAAAGTTCATTTTACAATAGAAAATTATAATAATGCTCACATATTAAATGAAAACAATGAGATAAATTTTTCTATGGTAAAATTGAAGAATTATTTAAAGAAATTCACTAATGGTATTGAAACTCACACTCTAATTCTATGATAGAAAACCACGACTTAATATACTACAATAGTTGGTTATCCACCTGGATAGGGGAAAATCTGTAACAATAGATTTATACCTAGTTCTAGTACTACTATTTTAGTTAATTATTATTATTATAGTAGACCTAAGAAAATTTTCATTAAAAAAAGCATAAGATATATTTATTGGATTCCAATTAAACAGTTGTGTATTTCTAAATATCTAATAATAAACAATTATGTACCCATGAAAATAAGTGTACCAAATTCATTTCTAGTCTAAATATATTTTAGAGGAAATATTCTTGAAATGTTATAGTAAAAAATTATGGTATCATGATAGTGGATGTTCTAGAAATGTGAATGGGAACTAATCAATATTTAGGAAACATTTTAAATTTGATTGTGGAAAGGTCAGTTTTTGGAAATGTCAAAGTAAAAATAATAATACTTGGTCAAATTGGTCACTCTAGTACTATTTTAATTTAAAAGGTTTTAATTGTTGATAGATTAATAAAAAAAATTATTAGAATTTTACATTTTTATAATAATGTTTATCATGTTATGTTTTAAAATAATGATTCTTAATTATATGATTCTAATAATGTTTTAGTTTTTATTGAAATAATAAATGTTTATATATATGTTGTTTATTTGAATTATTTATTTTTTCAAACCATTTCTTATTTTAAGAGACATTCAAAATGATACTTGGATATAGTATATGAGAAAAGATAATTGAAAAGTAGAGTGACATATAAAGCTAAATTGGAATGGTTTAGTCAAAGATATGCACAAACTATAATTCCCAATATAAAACATTTGTAATACCTATAAAAATGTGATGAAACAAAAAATCTCATTAAAACAAATTAATGAAGTTCCAACTTCTCCACCTTTATATTTAGTTCACATGGATTGTTTTAGACCCTATAGAGTTTATAATTTGATGTGAAAACACTATTACTATGTTATAGTGCATGATTATTCTTCCCTCGGGATGCAGCTCAATTGGTAGATGCCCTTACGGGTCTCTGTGAGGTCTCAAGTTCGAGTCTCGCAAAGTTTATCCATGTACTACCTGTTTTTCAGTCTTAATGGTATTATATCCCCTTCCCTTAATAGACTGATCTTTTATCCTTACATTTATTGTAGAATATTATTCTATGTTACATGGGTGTTTTTCCTTTCTCCCAAAAGTGAAACTATCTAATGTTTTCCCAAATATGAGAGACCTATATAGAATCACAGTGAACAATGAATTCAGACCTTGCGAAGTGATCATGGTTTCTATTTTTAAAACCAATAGTTTGAATCATTATTCTCACAATATCATTAGAGTCACAAATGTTTTCTCCTAGGACCCAACAACTGAATGGTATACTAGAAATGAGAAATGGTTTCCTAGACCAAGATCAATGAGTATGATTTACATTTTTATTTTTTTCCAAAACTGTGAATATAGATTTTAATATAATTAATAGTGTTATAATTATACTACTATTAAAGAAATCACCTTACGAATTATATAATAGTAGCAAACCAAAAAACATAATTAATTTACAGTTTTGGTTGTAAAGTCATCATACTAAATACAAAAGATAATATGAAAAAAAAATTGCATCCAAAAGTGATGAATGAATTTTCCTTGGATATTATACAACTAGTAAATCATACATGGTATTTAATAAAAGGATTAAAATTATAGAATAATATGTACATGGAATTTTTGTTGAGACAGATCCAAAGGAACCATATACTTATTTATGGAATCTTGAGGATGACCTCTCAAACCTGGATATCAGTGGTCAATATAGTGAAATTTTATCAAAGCTTCTCTAGAAAAATATCTAATTTCTGAGAAATATAATGAACCTAAACATGTAAATGATAATGAAGTATCAATTACCGTTTTCTTGGGAATAACTAGGACTCATATATATTATCACCTAGATGATATTGTAGGATACCTAGACAATAGAACACAAACAAGTGATACTCTTAGAAACCAAGTCGAGCATCATGATATCAGGTCACAAATTGAACTTATGAATATCATAGAAGGAATTTATTATTAAATATATTTAATAGAAACAAAAAAAGAGCTAGATTATTTGGGAAGAGATATATTTCTAGAATAAGTTGAAATACTCAAGGGCTACATAAACATTGGAACTAAATGAGTGTTTAGGAAGAAGACTGATGAGTTAGGATCTATTATTATAAATAAATAATGATCGGTTTCACATGGGTATAGTTAAGAGGATGGTATTGGATATGAGGAAACCTTTTCAAGAGCATCTTAACATGAATCGAAAATAAAGTTTCTTTCTTATGGAACATACTTGGATTTAAAATACTATCATACGGATGTGAAGAGTGCATTCCTAAATGGTTTTGTACTTGAGGATATTTTTGTGGAGAAAACCCCTTGATTTCAAAACCCTCACATCCAAAATCACGTTTAAAATTTTAAAAATATTAATATAGTTTATAATAGGCATCTATATATTTGTATGATAGGCTCATATTTTTTGATATCTAAAGGTTTTTCTCAAGTAATAGATAACCCTAATTTATTTATTAAAATTATTTGAAATTATTTTTTAGTAGTAAAAATATATGTTGATGACATTATTATTAGATCTTCAAAAAATTCGTTTCATCCTAAATTTTAAAAAATGATGGAAAATGAATTTAATGGGTGAACTAAAATTGTCTCATGGATTTCGTAATTTTTAAAATAAATATAGATTTATTTTAAATTAATTAATTTTATTAAATATATCTTATAATATTTCCTTATAGATAGTAAAAATTTAGAGATACCCCCATGAGTACAACATGTAAACTAGATCTTGATGAACCTAGTGAACTAGTTGATCGGACCACTTACCAAGATATTATTTGAAGTTTACAATACTTAATTACTAGACAACTTCATATTATGTTTAGTTTGTTTATTTCTTTCCAAATTTCATCCAAATCCAAAGGATTTACATTTACAAGATTTTAAAATAGTTGTTAAAGATCAAAAAAGTGAAACTAATTTCAGACTATTGTAATTTAAAGGGGATTCATTTGATTGAGTAAGTTATTGAGATGTTAATATTAATGGTTGTATGTTAAATAAAAAAATAAATTCTAGAAAATGTCACTTATAAGGGAAGTATCAAGTTTCTTGGTGTATTAAAAGACTAAAATTTGTTTCATTATCTATTGATGAAGAAAAATACATAGATATAAGAGTTTATTATGCATAGATTCTATTGATGAAATATATATTAATGGACCATGCCTAAAAATTTATACATATCCCTATAAATTTTTAAAATAAAAGTGTGGTTAATATTTTTAAGAATATTGTATCACATTCTAGAACAAAATAAATTGATAATAGACACTACTATTAGAGATATCATTTTCAACATGGAGATATAACTCTTGAATTCATTGGAACTAAACATCCCCTTGCTAATATATTTACAAATCCTTGGAATGTTGAGAGAAATAGACATATCATACATGAATTGGGTATGATAAATCATGTCTGACTCTTTTAACTTAGGTTCATCATTTTTAGTTCCATACTTTTTTTTAAAATGTTTATATCCATTTTTTTTATTTTTTAAGAACAAACATTGATGTATGGTTGACACAGTCAGTATATTGACCATGAGTTTTTGTTCTTATGGTTAGTATACCTACTCTGTATATTTGTTCATGTGGTTAGTATAACAATTATGGAACTTAGTTCGCAAGGTTGTGACACTTACTATGAATGATTTATTAATCAATTTATCATACCTACCATGAGGTCACAATTATTATACCTACTATACTTTATCCTCTTGATTCCATGTTTAGTGTATCAACCATGTCAAATTTATTATTAAAATTTGGCATAGAAATTTTTTGGTGAGATTTTGTGCTTATTATTATTTTATTACATAATTGGATGAAATAAATTGAAAATTATAATCTGAATCGATGACTGTCTTTTCCTACAAAATATCCTCCTATGGTTTAAAATCCCTCACACAAAATCATACTCACCAGCATTAAACACTCTCCTTATCTCTCTCTCTACACCCAAAACTCTTATATTTCATACCTCTCTTATAGAACCCCTTTGAAAATTGAGTCTTTAAGGTTAATCTCTCTCTCTCTCTATATCTCTCTCTAATTTGAGACTTATTGATTTGATTCTGATTTAGAATTTATATTATGAATCACCCTACTCTTATTTCACCATTTATTTAATCTTCTCATAAGAAATAAAATAAAATAAAATACAGCTCAAGTTTTGAATAAAATTCATAGAGTCCACATCAAGTAGACCTTACAGTATCTATAAAAAAGGGAGTTGATGGAAAGTGCTTACAATCTAGTAAATAACTAGTTTAAAGTATGATTTATAAACAGGGATGTGATATTTTGTTTAAGGAGAATGGTAATACATTCTATCTGAAGATAATAAAAGAGTTTTATAAGCACATAGAATTCATTCTTGGAGGGAAGAGGGATATCATTAAGATAATGATCCATGGTAATTTTTTGCAATTCTCTTTGAAACAAATGGGTAAAATGTTTTGGCATGACTCATAAAGGGGAATTATATGATTACAAAATCTCATATCCCGTTCATCATGCACACAATGAGTTTCAATGTGATTTAAAATAGTTTACTATGAATGGTACCCCCAAAAGACCCATTGTGGTTTAGTTGAGTGGATAATTAAGGATGCTAGTTCTGTATATTCATCACCTAATATACCATAGAAAAAGATATCTCAACATCCTGTGGCATTAGGATTTTTTTTCATATTTTCTCTTAAAATATTTGTTAATATTAGTCAATACATATATGTCAGGAGGCATATGTGGGAGTTATGTAATCCAACTTCGAAGTTAATTTACTTACCATATTTGAATCTTATTTGTTTCTTATTCAAGTAAAAAAGGTTTAGTTCTTTTGGGGAGTAATTAATAACCTTACCATATGGTATTTTTCTCACTCAAAAAATGTGTATGCAGACGAAGGTAAACTAGAACCCGTGGAAAAAGGAATGGGTAGCTGACCCAAAAAACTATATGAATGGTTTCATCCTATTAAGTTCATGGTTATACCAAGGGGTATTGTTAATATCGGTATAGAAACAAATGATTTTTTTATTTTTATGATGAAGCAGTTTTTGGTATAGAAAAACTAGAAAAGATCAAGAAGAACAAGAAAAATCATAATATGATACTGTTCATCTTGATGAGGAAGTCAGGGAGACTCAAGAGGATAAAAGGAAAGTCACTCTATTCATGACCTATAGACCACATAAATCTCCCCTACCTTTTATATTACAAGAGGAAGAGATTTATTCAATGTATATGGTTGATACTAAGGTTTCTTTTGTGATTATAAGGATGAATTAGAGTAGAATGAGTTTCAATAATCTGAAGAAGCTGAAAGAAGTTCATAAAGATATCTTGTTATTGGAATTACTCCAAGAGAACATATTACTGATGCAACTATTGAGTGGGAGAAGTAAACTAGATATCTTTTTTTGAATTATATTATCTATAATATAATGTTGTCGATGGATGAAGTCCTCTTGGACATGGGTGACCTATCATACCTTCCACATAGAGAGTGATGGAGGGATCTTTCATTTGTACTATAGATTCTCAAGAGAGGAATAAGGTGTATATTTTAATAACATTGTCTAATCAAACTCCATGTGACATCTTTGGTTCTAATCCCACCAAAGAGGGTGAAGAAAGTGAGAAAAGTGATGCTCATGGTTATGATTTTGAGGATGGTGAGCATTTTTATCATGAGGAAGAAATTGGTGATGGTGTTATGACTAATGAGCTATATGTGGGAGATATATTAGTAGAGGATTTAGATGATTCAGATAGTATGTATCATGATTATGATCCATTTGCCTCTCTCCCTTCTGCATCATACGATACCAAGGATAATTTGAATGAATTTAAATGTGACCTAATGGTTGTATTCATGGAATCATTTATTTATTTTGAAAATTTCTTAGAGAATTCTAGGGAGGAATAAATTAGAAGGACAATGAAGCTTATGGTTTTTGATATGCGGCCAATGTTTTTTCTTAAGGTGAAATTTCTAAAAACTAGATTAATGATATGAAGGCATAATTAGGTACATTGTAGATATATCAATATATTATTGTGTTTAATTATATCATAGGTTCATGAATAATGTGTTTTATCCTATCCCTACTCTTATTCGTGTACTTACTCACACTCCTCATGTTTAGTTAAATTTTGATGACTAAAAGATCCAACAACTCATAATGGATGAGTTGAATGTTTTTTTTAGTTCAGATGGACTAGGGAAGTTATGATTTTTCATTTTCAAACACATGTTTCCAAAACCTTAGAAGTGGTTGGGGAATATATCAATCAAGCTGGGAATGATAGTGAAATAATTACAAGGGATGTTGACTTATATATGAGAAGAATATTTAATAAGACATGTTTAAAAGGCATGTTATAATTATTTACTTGGATCTCAATATGACTCCCTTAAATAATTATTTTAAGTCACAAGATAATAGGATCATGTCTCAGACTCCTATTTTGGAAGCCTTCATGGAAAATGGGGATGATTTTCTTCATGATTTGGAGAATAATTCTTGGGTATTGAGTGATTTTACCATATTTATGGAATCATTTCACTATAGATGCCATATAGATATTTTAACCCCTACAACTATTCCTATATCCCATCATTATACTACTGACTCCTATTCAATAAATATTTTGGTTCTCCTATATAATAATTTGAATAACTTGAACCTACATCCCAATGCGTAGTCATTGGTGATCCTACATCGATCTCTACATTTTGGACTACCTCATCACCCTCTACTTTTCATTCCAAATGAATGGATCATAACCTTCCATTTAATGTTAGAGGTGTTCTCAATTCCAATTCTAATAAAAATTAATGATATGGAATCCTTGTAAAACTTTTGAAAATATTATTTTACTTATTAATGAAATAATTATTTTCTTCTCATTTTTGTTTCTAGTTTTTTATATTTATGGTTTTTTATTTTCCATCTATTTCACATTTTGAACATCCCAAAAGGGGGAGAAACTATGTGACATAAAATGAATTAATTGGAATTAATTTTATGATTTAAGGGACTTCATAAACCTTTGACCTATATTTTTTAATTAATTTTCGTGGTATTTAATTAATTTCAATTTAAATTTCATGGTTTGATATCATCATGAAATTCGATATTTTGGCTTAGGCGAGCCATAAATTATTTTAATAATCCAAAATCATGTTTCTAATTTTATTACTAAATTACATGATTTCTAGTAGTAAATGGGTTTCTGTTCAAACATTTTAAATTGGAAAAGTATAGAACATACGATAGAAACATTTCATATGAATAAATATACTTATCATATGAAGAATTTGAACTGACTGAGAAGGTAAAGTGACCATGTGGAACTAACTATATGTCATAATTCAACTGAACACAAGTACAAAGTTCCTACCATACATTAGATAATAAAATATGACCATTTAATGTACTTAAAATGATTTTAATATGAGCTTAACATGTATTGAAGAACCTACCATTTGTTAAGAATCATATTACCACATGAAGAATTAGTCTACCATGTGGTGGGTAAGTTGAAATTTTCTAGGTCATATACTGAGAGCGTGTATCTTTTTTTATAGAAACCAATAGATTAATTTCCTATTGTATTATGATATATTCATATTTTATGACTTTGATAAGTGAGTTTGTGAGATAATTGAGACACCATATGATAGAATCAAGTGTCAACATAATGTCATAAATATTTAGCATGATCAATCAGAATTACTATATTATGGAATAAACTAACCATGTCATGTTATCATTTAAAGTTATTATGCCAATCGATCATGATGTAAACTAATAATGTCTTAAGTGAAGATGCCCCACCATGTCTAAATTATAAGTAGATCTTTTTCAAATATGTAACATTAAGTTTTTTAAGCATTGATTGAAGAATTAGTGAAATTAAGATTTCATTTTTTGTTCCCTAATGGATATTTTTTATGAAATTATTTTTATGACAAATATAGTATTTAGGAAGATCGAGTAAATAATACTATAATATAGAGAGTGATATGGGAATATTCATGTGAACCAATGCTATATAGAGGAAACAATCAGAACACTTCATGATACTCTTTTTTGAACCTACTGTGAAACTTGTTCGAGCTCCTTTCAAATAAAAATTCAAGGAACCTTAGAAAAATAAAGCTATTCTGATTGGGAATCACCAAATTTTCATATTTATCATATATTTCTCTTTATATTTATTCATTATATTTGATTTGTGATTTTTTTTTGCTTTGTTTATCTATTAACCCTGTCTATTAAACTAAACTAGAGAGTTATTGATAGTCTCTCTCAATTATTTCATTTTTTACTCCGATGTATAACTATAAAAGAGATCTTGCGTGACCTGGAATCTTTTTATCACATGTATAATTATAGAATAGTCTTTTGTTTTTAAAATCATATCCACGTGTTTGGATCTGTATGATTTATTAATAAACTACATGGCAGTGGGTTATTTCCCAATGGAGGGCATTATGTCTTGGATTAATACTGAGCCCCTTTTTAAAATTACATTGTATATTTTTTTATATTTTTTATTTATTTTTTCATTATTTCTAATCAAACTGTTGTATGTTTACTAATTATCTAAAAAAATGAGTTGGACAGTTAACATAAATTAGTTTTTTATATATAACGATTTATATCAGTAAATTAGTTTCCAAATATCATTTATATTCAAAAATATTTTAACTAATCCATGATCAAGCTTTTGATAAGTTTTTTAATAATCAAATAATATATTTCTTTTGTTTTTCACTATGAGTTTTTATAAAATTAGGGTATATATTTTTCAAAAAAACTTACTGAATTTTTAAAGGAAACATAAGTCCCCCCCCCTCTTGAGTTGTTCATTGGCACCCACAATTAAAAGACCAAAATTTGATTAATTATAATATAATTGAACTAATTTTACTTTTAAACCCATTTTTAAACAAAATGGAAATTTTTAAATACATTAAATTAAGATGAAACTTTTAATAAAAAGTCATTAATTTTTAGTAATCATCAAAATTTAATCATTTCAAAATGTTATAAAAATTTCTCTCTAAGATATATTGACATTATATTTTCAAAAATGAATTTCATTTTTTCAAATAAATTTTATAAAAGTAGAAATAGTTAAATTTTACATAAATGCGCAAAATGCGATGAATGAATTATTTAGAAAATTACAATTTTTAAGCATAAACCTGCATTTATTCTTATCTAATGCCTAGAAAAAAAGGGTAAATTAATGATAAATCATTTTATTTAATATAAAATATATATATTTCATAAAAATAATTCATCAATAGTGAATAAATTAATTTATTAATATAAAAAACATTTCATGGATAAAAACAATTTTTATGAAAAATATTTCTTTTATTTGTATATGATTTTTGTTTTTATTTCTAATCAATTTACAACCCATGAATTTATTTAATACATGTGTACACAATATACTTTTTATAATTTAGTTAGTGTTATTAATATATTCTAATCCAAAGGCTATGTGATAAATTTCATATTAAATAAGAATATTTTATTTGTATTTTATGGTTCATTTGAAGTCGGTATTTCCTGTAATGCAATCTGTTGAAGAAATTAAATTTATTTGAAAAATATGTTTTTTATAAAATCTCTGGGTGTTTCATTTTCCCCACATAAATAATTTTTTTTGTGCACATTATGAACTTGTTCTCAGTAATCAGTGATTTAACATTTGAAAATTCCTTTGTGGAAAACCCACATTATAAAAAGGGATCTTAAAACATATTCTTAAAGAGAGATAGTGATAAGCCCAAATGTTATCTTGAAATGACACTGAATTAGGGTTTAAAATAGGATAATGATAGTTGGAAGTGAAAACAAGGACATGGAAGGGAATAATAATTTATAGTGATTAATATATAGTGATAGATAACGTGGTTAGGAGAAATTTAACCCCCACAAAACCATACATATATGATGAATATAATGAAAACAGATTCATTAAAAAGTAAAATAATTGGACTAATTTTTTTTCTCAAAATCATTTCCCTAATGTTGAGGTAATTTTTACTATCAAGATAAACAACATGAGAAAATATACTTTATTTTTTTCCATAAAAACAATATCCTCCTTTGGTTATGATTCAATCAATTTAAACATCATCTATTTATCCAATAAATGAAGATGAATTTTTCATTCCTGAAGCAATAACTGGTCAAAATCTCCATAAATAATAATAATGCATTCCTTCTATCTCTAGTTATCATCAAAATTGAAATTGATATATCAATTTATCCCATATATATTAATATATATATGATGAAATAATACATTATTCTATAAAACCTTATCCAAAGTTATGTTATACCCATTCCCTAAAAGTTTAATCATAAAAACCTTCCAAAAATAAAAATTTTAAATATGGTCACTAAATCATTAAAATAAAAAAACATTAATCCCTCAAATATTATAATGAATCCATCAATTATCACACTCTATATATGTGAATTCCTTGGTCATGTATTCTCTTAAAATATGGTAATAACCTAAATTACCATTAAACCTTGATGAAAACATAAATTGTTTCTCATTCCTTAAATAAAACCATATATTATTTAATATATTCCATAAATCTAGAGATGTTGTAAACTACATCAATGATAACATAACCCACTTTTTTACCAAATAATTGATCAATTATGAGGACATCAATACTATCCAATTTACTTCATCGATATCAATAGTCACTTTATCCCCACCAAAAACCATTCTATAAGCATCAAGAATGTATTGAGGGTCATATTTCCCTTTATCATGTGTTTACCTTAAAATATCACCTTTCCTTTAAATTGATTTTTTAAGGAAATAATTACCATTAATATTATTATTATAAATCCTTAATGAAAAATATATATATAACAGTAATTATATATTTCAAGACTCATATAACATAATTCTTGAGTTCTAACACATAAAGTCTTCAAACATTCTACTTTATTATTAAACTATTAACTTTGATTCATAATTTTATTCCCTAATTCCTTCGTCCTTCAATATGTCATTTGGAATCTCTGTATGATCAATATCAAAACTTTTACATGTAAAAACTTTTGGATCCACTTCTTGAGATTTCCCCATAGGACATCAATTCTCATAATTCCAATACTTTCCATATTTAAGACATTATACCATTGATGATTCCTTAGGGAAACCATTATTATTATCCATTTTATTAACTAATGTTGTAATCTTTTCTATTCAATTAATTACTTTTTACCTTATTCTCCATATAAAAAACATATTGTCTCACTTTTGAGAAATTTCCTTCAGTGTTTTTCCCATATTATTGATATATATGTAACCTAATATTCTTTCCTTCATGCTATGCAGCACCCGATCTCAAAACAAACTCTATACTTTTATTATTTGGTGAGTTAGATATTTGGGTAGCAAGCATGTTTTTAATCATATATCATGATAATTCATTAGGAATAATCACAATATCGTTCAATCTAGTAATCATCCCACTTAGTATCACATTAACGCACTTCCTATAACATTCAATGTTAACAAAGTTCTTTCAAGTTACATCCATTAACAAATACAAAAAAGAATCATTTGAGAAATAATATTCATATATGGGAACCTCATAATCATGAAAAATTACTTATAGTATGTCAAAATCATGACACCTTATTTTCAATATGTGACACCTTAGTCTTAACCTAGTACATTCATTGTAATTATTCAAATAGTTCAGGATGGTTTAAAAGAGTTTGTGAATTTCAAAAACATATCCTCTTCGAGTATCAAACTAGGTGTGCAGCAAATCCCATTCTCACACACCAGGTGATGATTAAGTTAAATATCAATATTACCTATTCAATTTTATTACCCATCGGTGAAATTTTTCCAGATCCACATCTACTTGTAGTATCATACATGTATGTAGTTTTTTGGAAGCCACTCAATCTATCTTTCACCAAAATTCCAGGATATTTTCTTATACGTAGACTTATCATTAGGTTTATCCTTATATAAATCCCTAGGGATATCACAAATGTTTTTTCATCCATGTTTTCAAATTTTAACTAAATAATTATATAATACCAACTACAATGACCTATAAATTTCATACATAGATATTAAATAAAAGTGGATGAATATTAATTACAAAACATAATAATCAAAATCAGAATCATATAGGTCTAGTTCCTTTGAAAACATAGATACATAAACAACTGGTTCATAAGTGAACTACATCATATCCCACTAATTTCTAAAAAAGTATCACTCTTATTAGACATATCATACATAAAACCTATTTTCATAACCAAGGGAAATTAAAAATAAGAAAGTGTGGAATGAATTCTCCATGAGGGTAAACAAGGAAGATATCAATATAACATGATAATAAGGGAATGAGAACATGATATTAACATTAAAAAACCATATTCTACATATCAGATATCACAAACATGATTCGTGGAATAAATTTTAGTAGTTTATAAGATATAATTCATAAATGAATAAATATACATAAGCCATGGTAGAATAACATAACAATGAGACATAGATTTTTACCATACACATAATCATAAAAAACCTAATATCAAGGATTCCCAATAAGGAATTAATAATATGTTAGTATTGGCCTAACCACCTGTATACCTACTTTGAGATTTCAATAACCTCCCATGTACCATATTTTTAAATCTTGTGATATCCTACCATGTACGCTCTTTTTGTAGCTTGAGATAACCCCATGAGTACACTATTTCTTGGGCTCAGTATAACCTCCAATGTACCCTATTTTTCTGGATTGGGATAAAATCCTATGTACCCATTGATCTTAGAGAACATTAATCATTAAGAAATTCATTTTAGGGACATATAGGTCCCCCAATCACAAAATCTATACATTTTTGTTCCACGAGATCGTTCAAAATTCATAATATCATAACCCATGAAAAGAAAATGGGTTTCATAAAAATTTCATCATAGTATAACTCATCGAAAAGAAATAGTTTGCATATTTTTTTTCATAATAATCATAAATTATTTATGAAAATAATAAGGATAGAATAATTGGATTATATCCTTATTAAACCATAAGTAAAATCAAATTATGCCATCTTAGATGGAAAATTATTTTAAAAAGATCATGTGGAACATTGTTTAGGAAAATGACCTTTCCAAATTGAAAAAACATACATAAAAAATAAATATGTCCAAAATATTAAAGAATGCAATTTAACTTAAAAAATCATTGGAAAAAAGTAAAGGGGGACTTAAATCATTGAGTGTTCATAATACTGGAAAATAATGTTCATGTCATTCACGTTAAAATGATGATTCCATTCACATTTTTGGAAAATTTTCAAAAGATCCTTATTTAGAAAATGATAGGAATATTTATTCTAAACCATTTTTTATAAAGTCCAACATTGGTAAAAGTTTCTTTAAACAATTATTTGGAATATTGTAATATATTTATTTTAAAAATTTAGAAAACAGGGTCATGGATTAAATATAATTTTTGATCAATGATAGAAATAACGTCGGTTGTCATTAAAAAAATCTTTTGGAAACATGGGTATATAAAGAGAGGAAAATGAAATTAGAACATTTATTTTAAACCTCTTTCTCTTAGAAAACCCTCCTCTAGATCTTTTATTAAAAACCCTATGGTTAGTATATTGGGAATAACAGCAGCTCAAGAAAATGGTTATGATGTTGGGGGAGATATTTTGGAAGGTTTTTGGTGGAGCCAAATAGCTTATGAGCTGTGATGATGTGAGGGTATAAGGTCCCATTTTATAATTTAGGTGGAGTGGTAATTTTGTAAATAATAAAGAATATTCAATAATGTGAAGTCACACTCAATCCATGTGCCTAAAAAAGTAAAATATATTGTATTAGAGAGATGATATGGTGAGACACAGCTATAACTTAAATAAATATACATGTTTTAAACATGTAATTCCCTTATCCTATAAGTTTACTCACTTTTACCAATTTAGTTTTCCCCACGATATCTAGTCTCTTTTTATTTACCTAGGTAATTTATTATTTAATCCGAAAAATAAAATTCATATCATTATTTAATTTGCAAAAATGATTATAAATATAAAATCAAAACTATTAAATAAATACCCTTCCTAAATTTAAAACTGATTTTAACATGTGTACATGTAACGTGCAAAACCATGTATTGACCCCAAATCTGGTAGTTAATTTTTTCTATTTTTATTGTTGATTGTGACCAAAAATTAATTTTAACAAATTATAAAAAATAAATTATTCTTATTAAAAATATGAAATAGATGTTATTAAATTCCTTTCACAAAAGTTGCCGAATTTAATTTTAAATAAAACTTGAACACATGAAAAAAAAGAGGTTTCCCCATAAAAAGGTCACCATATGTATAAAAAAATATATCAAAATTGAATATATGTTTGATTATAATGAAATAAATTGGATTACTTATAATATAATGGAAATAAGTTTAATTTTGAAAACATTTTAAAATGAAATATAGCCTTCAAAACTCTTTATATGAAAAGGAATATTTTAATAACAATTAGTATTTTTAACTATTCATTGAAAATTAATCTTTTACAAAAAATAAACAACACAAAAAATTAAAATAATTTCAAATGTTGATTTCTAAAATGATTTCTATTTTTTCAAATAAATTTTTTAAAAGTGGAAAAAAATTGAAATAAGTGTATAAAATGAGAAAAAAATAATTTTATAAAATTAAAATTTGTGACAATAAAATAGGATTTATAATCATCCCACGAATAAAAAAATTAGAACAATGATTAAAAATTTTCTTGAATATATAAAATGAAACTTTTATTAAATTCAATAAACAATACTAACTATTTTATTTTATCAAGACAAAAACACTTTGTGTGCATAAAAATATTTTTTTAGAAGAATATTTATTTTATTTTCAAATTGGTTTTATTTTCATACAAAATCAAATAATAACCCATGAATTTATTTTATACAAGTACAAACCATATAACTTTTGAAATTTAGTTAGTCATATTTATAACCTCTAATCCAATGGTTAGGCGATAATTTTTATATAAAATTATAATTTTTTAATTGTTAATCAGGGTTTACCTGAACTCGGTGTTGTGTGTAATGAAAGCTATCAATGAAATTAAATTTATTTCAAAAAAAATTCAAAATATTTTGGGGAGTTACATTGAATACAATATTTTAAATCACTCGGTCATTCAAACGCACCAAAACTATCAAAAATATGGTTCTTTTTACTCCCGATATAACCCTGGTTCTAGGGTACAAAGAATCCATAATATATTATTTAGATTAAATAGTTATATAAAATTAATTTATGGAAAAATCCCTCAAAAAATTGAAATGGCCACATACCTTCAGGGATCAACATGTGAATATAATATAACATCATCTCGGGTAACTCACTTCCTATGTTAAATGAAATATTCATATGAAATGGTATATTGTAGCATACTTTAATGAAATGAATGAAGAACCAAAAAATAGAAACACTTGAAACTATAAAAGATGGGGGAAACAACTCTGATGTAATGAATTGTCATATCAGACTCGCCAATATAATCAAATTTCACCAAATAACTCCAATATTATTAGCGAAATGAGGGAGGGTGATATGCAGTTGAGACCCTACCATGTGGATTGATCATTTGACGAAGGAAGAGGGGCCAAACCCCCCCCCCCCCACCACCCACCAACCCTTTAAGAAAATAAAATTCCCATGGAAATTTCACATTATGATAATTGGTTTTACATCCTTAATTTCTTAACCAAATTCTCTTACTATGACGGGCCAGCCTTTGTCACTATGTGACATATAGTGTCACAATATAACTTGTTTTACTATGCCACTCGGGCACTTTTTTGGCGTCCTAAAGCATTCCAGTCACACCCCATGAAATATATTCACATTGTGAATCATATTCATGAAATCAATTTCCTACTAGGGCAATTTCCGGCAGCTCGACTTGTCCATTTCTCTTCTATGTTCTCCTGAAACCTTGTTACTCACACCAAAACATTAACTGTGCCCAAAAACATTGTTTATATACATTCAACCCCCTATAAATTGGTTCCAATTTCTATATTTGAAAACAATTTTTCCACCAATGGAAATAATTAGTATTCCTACTAAATTTCTCAACCAGTACGAGCATTTTTTCTTACACATATCCTCATATATAGTTGAATGTTACATATTTGATCACACATATAAAAATTCAAACCCTGTGACTGAATATAGTGACATAGATGAACTTCTGTCTAAGGTATTTCTTATGAATATTAAAATTTATCACAGAAAAAGGTTGTTTTGTATCAAAATTCATATCTAAATATGTGAATTAAGACTTGTATAGGTGAATTGGAATAATAAAATCATGTATCCATGTCCTGATTTGTGAAGCACCATGTAATAGAATTCACCATGTAGGAAAATATTTTTATGTTAAATGGATTTTATCTAACTAAATTTCTCTTATGTAATAGGTGAAAAATACAGAGTATCTAGAATTTATAATTTTGATGAAAAAATCCAATCATTCATTGCTTTTACTATTCATTAAAGATTGAAACATCATGAAGATTATTTAGTCAATGATTTGAGTCTTGTTTTAGAGGGAAAAAAATGAGAAGATCCATTGTATGTTATCTTGATAGATGAAATAGATTTATAGGGTATTCATGACTAAAGCAACAGAATATACATTAAAGACCACATATTCTTCCAAGATTAATATTATTGTGATATGAGGCTATTATAGATGATTTTTAAGTGTAGAATAAAATTATATATATAAATCTAAGATAAAATGTTGTATTGTTTTTACTGAATGTCTCTTTCTAAAATATAATTTCCATGTCCCATATAATTACTATATATTTTTTACGGGCATTCTAATCATCTAATGTGTGGAATATAAGCAGTGTTATTTTGAGTCAAATTTACCCAATCCTTCGAGTAATTTTATCTGATGATATATTTGGTTGATCCTATAAAAATGAGAATGAAGAAGATGAAGGAAAAGGATGTGATTTTTATAAGGATAACCACTGAAAAATAAAAAAGGTAAATTATGAGAAACATGGGTGAAATATATGTATGTGATTAACCTATACAGAACTACTATAACCTTTCCATTATTGCAAATAGAATGTATCACCCACTAAAATCATTTATCCATATTGATCAAAATTAAAATCATGGTAAAATACAATGAATTTGATTTGGAGATTTCTGAAAGCATGGGCCTCCAATTTTGAAGGTATTTTTCATATTCAAATATTAGAAAATAAAATTTCATTGTCCAACATATAAAAATAAAAAAAATATTTATTTAGAAGATGTGTTATAGATATGATCGTGGTTATATGTGATAAAAATATGGAGAACACCATTAAAAGAGAATATGTATTACATGTTACATACTTTAGAGAAAATAAAAGTCGATCATGATTCTAAGATCAGTTAGTAAGATTTTAAGTATTAAGATAAATAAGACCATGATAGATCTATAGTTTCATAAGTTTTAGTTAAATAAATAAGTATTTTTTAAGATTGAAAATCATAGATGTTAAATGATTGAGACATCCATTTTATTAGGTTCTAAAGATCAAAGTAGATAACTGTGAAGAGTTTCCAAATTATAGGATATTCTCTTAGATCATCTATAGTTTAAAGATGATTCTTGTGATTATATATATATATACATTGTTTTTGTTTTTAAGTCTATGTTTTTATACATAGATCTACTTCTATGGAAATGTGGACAGAAACTCTTGTGTATATATGATGTGAATCCATAGAACCTACTTGACTCAGTGTATACTAGAATACCATCGTGAGACTCAGTGACTAGAGTAGTAAGCTGTTGAAGAAGTACAGTGGGAAGACCAAAAGAGAAGTCCTATAAGATATATGAAGAGTGATAGGTGTGAATCTGGCTAAGATAATATAAGTGAGACTATGATATGGGTATGGTTTGTGAGGAACCCACTACATGTAATTGATTGATATTTATAATAGTAGAGAATAATTTATTGGGGCACATTACCAATCAATAAAAGGTCTAAATCTTAGTAATAAACCTTGTAATAATCCTTGTCTTTATGTCTCTTTAGTTATTGCATTCCTTGAAAAAGTATCTAGGAAACATTAAAAAGTATATTGAGACTTAATAAGTCTATGAGGATGAAATTAAAATAAAATAATCCATAAAAGTCTTAACAACCCATCGATTCACCCCTCCCCTCTTCATAGTCCATCGGTCCCCTGGGTATCTCAAGTGGTATAAGAGAAAACCAATGTTAACTATGAAAAGAAATAATTAAAATTTAGATACGTTATTTTTGAATAATATTCTCAAATCAATAAATCTATCCCTACACCTATTGAAGTAGATATGGCAGTTTCTTCTATGACACTGAAGAAAAGAATAAAGAAAGAGGGAGATAAGTCTAGAAAGTGCATGAAATATCAACAAGAAATACCATTAACTGAAGGTAATAAAAAATATTAAGTGTTTAAAAGTTAAATACACTACATTTCATTACACTAAAAATATAGATCAATCTCTAGAGAGTGTGAAGATATCAAAAATTGTAAGGCTTCCACACTCATGTCAGATTTTATCTCAAGAAGGTTCCTGATGAGGTTATTTCATACATACTTCAATTAATGAAGGAAATATTCTATAATAAAAGAATAGGTAGAATAAGAACTTTAATCCATGGTGAATTCATTTTCTTAGAAAGTAACACCTTGATATTTAAAAAAGAATATTATGTTTGATAGAGTCTACAACAGGCAACATCGAGCTTAAACGTACCACAAAAATATTATAATATAAATATGAAATTTATAACCTAGTCATTAAATTGGTATGAATAAATAGTATTATCAAATTATTATATATATATATATATAAAATTATCTAATCAATTCAAATATATTGATTAATTATTCATAAATAATCACCAAATGTTTATAAAAGTCATTTTATGCTTCAAAAATATGTTTTCTTCAAAAATGATTCTTATTTATATTTGTGAGAAAATATTATAATTAAATTATAGAAATTTTTTAGATTTTATTTTATATTATTAAAATAATTTTTTAAATCATCAAATCAAAATTATCTTATGGTAAAATTTTGATATTTTTTAGAAATGTTTGTTTTTCAATGAATAGTGAAAACACTTATTTTATTGAAAACTAAATTAAATTTTAAAAATTTATAAATTAATATTAATTTTTTGTGATTAGTTTTAAAACACAATTAGTTCATTTTTATTAAAATTTATCTAATTATATTATTTGGAATGAATTTTATAATTTAAGTTTGTATGGAATCTTTTTATACTTAAAAAATTGAATTGTTCTAAAAAATGGTAAGATCCCAAACAACATTGAGGTATGTCCCTATTTAAGTTATCATTTAAATACATTAAGGATGGTTATTAATATGTTTTCCATGATTATGTGGAGTATCAAGGGTGTTTTGGTGGTTCATTACATAAAGAAATAGAGAACAGGGCCATCCAATGCATATTGCACAGTTGGCGCTCTATTAATAGTAATCAAGTGCTATAACCATTATTTCGTAGAGGTTTGGTGCATGGTTTAAATGAACCATGAATGTTGGATGGAAAAAACATGTGGTATTGGATGGATCAATCCCACAAAACCATCATATATTTTATTCAATCTATGAGGGATCCCTAAGAAACTGTGCGGTCTAGCCCCCCTCTTCAATATATGGTGGTCCCCAATTGGCACACGGTTTAGGGAACTATCTATACAAACCAAGAACCCCTTTAAAAGTATTATTTTACCACTTTTCCTCTCATAAATTATGTTTTATAATTTCTATTCTTCTCTATTCTTCTTCTAGGGGCCCTACAGAAAAACTAAATCTCTTCAAGCTTCCCAATGTCTTATCTCTTCCATTTCTAAGTCATTTGGAGCGTCGTTTGTGAAGAATCAAAGCTACTGGTGAGTCTAACACATCAAATTATTAATTTTTTGATTAGTAATTTTCTAATATCTTTTATTATTTGTAATCCCTAAAACCCTATTTTTCAATAGGATCTTAAGTTGGGGCTTCAAAAGGTGTTCAAATCTGAATCAAAGGCTAGGTTTATGTGAACATTTATCTATAGAATTGAGGTAGGTGGTTGACTATATCATGAATGAAACCTCCCATGGGGTGTTTCTTATTCTGTCACATGTGTTTTATTAAGTGAATTTGAATATGAATGGTTTATGATATTGTACCTATGATAGTTTTTTTTATCATGTTAACATCGATTATCTCTTGTAAACTTGTTATTCATTTAGTACATGCATACATTGTCTATTTAGAATCAATATTTTTTAGACACCATAGGTGGTGGCCTATTATTTTATAATCACACCATGATCCGACCATTATTGGGTACCTGAGCATATTTCAAGGTTTTTGGTGAGGATAAAGGAAAAAATCCATATTTTTACAAGTTGATTTAGGTATGGGGAGTGCTTCGATGAGGGATCCATACTGGGAGTCAGGACCCCTTTTATGGATTCATGTGGTTGTCTTTATTTTGGGTTTTCTCATTACACTTAGAACTATATGACATCAAAAAGCATATTTATCATTTTGGTTGTGTTCTTGTACCCAGTTTTGGGAAATTTTTGGCAATGCATGTTTATTGGTAATTCTTTTTCCTTGGTTTCTTATTATTATCTATTGTCGATTACTCTAATTAAAAGGGTAGAGTCTCTATAAATAACTCATTAGACCCTCACTACTAGTTGATAGCCTTCAGCGTACGGAAAGGGGCACATGAGGTCATGTTGGGACCCTACTTGGGGCACTATGATCACAACAATCAGGTTGGGGTGTTATAATGTTGTATCAGAGTATTATTTTCTTTTGCATTACCATTTGGGGATGGTATTTGAAAAACAAGGGTGTGTTAGGAATTTTAAATGAGCTCGTTCATGGGGTTAGATTACCCATGTATGAGGGATAACCAAAGTCTCGGGCTGGGAGTGTGGTTCTTAACTTGTGTTGTTATTGTTGAATGATTTTTGACCATTGGGTTATGCACTTGTTGTGTGATTTGGCAATTTTATGATATTTTACTCTTGGAAAAAAATTTACGAGGTTTTACATTCATAAATAATTTTTTGATCCTCGGGATTTATATGGCATGCATCATGGTAGGAACACATTGGAAAAAGGAATGGGACATGAGGGATAGAGTGCATTTTATTTCCTTAAAATTTTTGGATAAAGTGGTGTCTAAAAAAGATGATTCAAAATTGTAAAATGGAAGAAATGGGAAGAAATGGTTAAATAATAATGCCTAATTAAGAGTTATAAATGGATTAAAAAAAATTCGATTATTTTTATAATAGAAAAGTTCTTAAAAGAGAAATATTTTTGTTATGAAAGTGTAAATAGATAAAAACGATGTTAAATGAAATTACTTGTGTTTGTGTGAGTTAGTTTACCCCATATAGACCACTACCTGTGGTAGGGATGGCTAAGGGTAGTGATCGAGACATGGATATATCTATTGAAATAGTGTATATTGGATGAGTTTTTTATGTCTAGTAGAGATCCTTATTTTATATAAACTATTGGTGTTTCATTTCAGGTGTTCTGAGATGTTTCTTTGGTATTATAGAGTGATTCCACCATGACGATGTGAATTGGTTGGACAATATGAGGATATCACCAAGAAATATCCACTAGTAACATAGTATGAAATCTTGATGGTTCAGGGTAATTGAGGGAAATATCAGTTCTATGAGAACTTCTCTCATTTTATACAGATGAAAGAACAAGAATTAGGGTGGATCATGTTGAGTTTGTTTGATCTGACCAGAGAGTTTCAATAACAGAAACCTCCAATATTTTTTAGGGAGTTTGGACCTGAGACATCATAGGTCTAGATAGAGTCCATTGATATTCTTCTTTATCACCTGGATACTCTCCCTGAGAAGAGATTCAAGTTGGAATTTTATATATTGTGGAGACCAACAATGCGATGGTGGGACATTCTGGTTATGAATTAGTAGGAAAATGGTATGATGTGGAAGGACTACCAGGAAATGTTTTAGGAACATTTCTATCAAGATAAATTCAGTTAGGAGTAGTCTATGGGATTTTTGAGGTTGACTTAGGGGGATTTTTTACAGAAGGATTATGATGGTCGATTCACCAACATGCATTGCTTTTTCCTAGAATTGTCTGAGGACAAGGACTCTATGGGAATATGCTTTTAGGATAGACATAGACATTAGAACAAGTCCTAGGTAAATATCATTCATTTAAATAGGTTTTATATGGTGGTGGATGATGACCTTATTTCAGAAGGGACATAATGGAGGCTTCTGTTGGTGGGAATTTGGTTCCATTTAGATGATCTGGTGGTGTGACTTCTGAGGGTAGTAAACGTCATTTTGAAACTCTTTGTCAAGGAGGTGGTGTACAGAGTTGTCATAGAAGAGGACTAGTCTCTTAGGTTTGTTTCTATGTGTTTTTTAATCATTGTGGTTGGCTAGGAAACAAGTGTGGTTAGTGCCCCAAACAACTGGTTGAGTTCCAAGAATTCAGAAGGATGGGGGATGTGTAGAGGTTCTATAAGAACCCTCGACAATTGGGAAGCAATGGAGGATCAAGTAAAATGCATAGTATAGGTAGGGGATTAATTACCCTATATATGGAAGGAAGTTGTAGTTCTACTAGTCAAGGTGGAGGATGTGGTACACCAATATGAGAGTGCCCATATCAACAAGGTAGTGCAACATCAAGAATTTAGGTCAGAACCGAGATTAGAGGGGCAGACCAACATCATAAAGTTCATCCAGCACCTAGAGGTGGTAAGGATAGAAAAATTTATTGTTTTAGGTACGATTCTTGTAGATACCTTGATTTTTAGTACTTTATTTGATACAAGTATCTCGTATTCCTTTATATCTGGTCAGTTTTTTAGTGTGACGGTACCAGAAGTGGAACTTATGTAAGGGGTTTAGTTGAGGGATACACCATTTGGGGTGTGATCAAAAACATCCAAAAATGTAAGGAGTGTTCCCCTGAGGTTTGTGGGTACCGTTTCCCGTAGGACTTATTTTATTCTCCAAATGTGATGTTTTGATCTGATATTGGGGATGGATTGGTCGGTGTTGTACCAAACCAATATTGACAATTAAAATCATAGGGTAACTTTCACATCCATGGAAGGGGATACATATATTCACTATGTAGAATGGGATATCTAAGAAGGCCATGCAGGGTCATCCTATCAGTAGTTGGGATAACTCACCGGCCAAGTGGATTGTCCTATGCATGATGATTGGAGAGTTGAGCATCTTGTTTTTTCTCCTCTGGTGGATCAGTTTCGAAATTCTTTTTCTAAGTACTTCATGAGTTTTCACCTAATAGAGATTTTGATTTCATGATATCATTGCTATTGGGGGAAGAACAGGTTTTTATTTTGTCATGTATAATGGTACTGACAGAACTCTAGGAACTTAAGACTCAGATGGAGGAATTGGAGAGCTACAAATTTATTTATCTAAGTATGTCACCTTGGGATTCTCTTGTTGTTTTTTCCAAGAAGTTTGATGGGTTGTTTTAGATGCGTTTTGATTACTAGAACCCAAACCAAATGGTGGTTAAGAATAGATACCATCAAACTCAAATTGGTGATCTTTTTTCCATCTGAGAGGTGCTTCAGTGTTATCTAAAATTAACACGAGATCGGGGTATCTTCAGTTGAGGTTGAGTTGACGTACCATAGATCTTCTTCAAGAGAAGGTATTGATTGTATGAGTTTTTTGTGATTCCATTTAGGTTTAACAATGTACCAGTAGTGTTTATGGCCCTTTAGAACCAAATCTTTCACTTTTACCTAGACCTGTTTGTTATTGTCTCTATGGATGAAATATCACTGTACTCATATACTCTTGAAAATCACAATAAAACTCTTGACATCATCTTGTTTACACTAACAGTTCATAGGCTATAATCCAAATTATACAAGTTTCATTTCTAGATAGACAAGGTACATTTCTTGGGTCACATTATCTCTAAGGAAGGTGTGTTTGTAGACCCATAGAAATTGTAATCCATTGTATCATGGGAGAAGTACTATAATGTGTTTTATATGTGAGTATTTCTAGGTTTGATGGGCTATTATCAAGGTTTAATCAAGTAATTTCCCCATTTCGAATCACCACCCTTGAGTTTGACCCAAAAAGGCATCAAGTTTGAATGGTATGGAGAAAATGAGGGTGCTTTCCAAGAGTTAAATAAGTGGTTAACAACTTCACCAATTTTGATCCTACATGCTCCATGTAAGAAGTATAACCTATTTTGTGATGTGTATAGTGTTGGGATTGGGAAGTGTTATTGAAGAACGATCTGGTATTGGAATATGGGGCTTGGAATTTGAGGCCTTATGAACTAAATTTCCCCACACATGATCTATAAATGGTCACAATTGTTTAAGAATTAATTTATTGGTGGCATTACTTGTGGGAAGAGAGGTTAACTGTGTATACCAATCATAAAAGTCTCCAATACATCTATTCCCATCATTATTTGAACCTCATATGGTGAAGATGGACTAATTACAAACAGCCCATCAATTTTGAGATGGTATACATATCAGAAAAGGGGAACAGGGTTGCAGATTCTTTGAGTCGAAGGACTCAAAAAATGGTAGTTTAGGAATAAAATTATGACAAGAGGATGACAGAATTGTTTTCTAAGATGCATCTAGAAGTATAGGATGGGCTAGAGAAGATTATCCTTTCATCCATGGAAGTTTATTCTATGATTTTTGAGCTACATAAAAGAGAGGTAATATGAGGATCTGAAGTGGTTCACCCTAAGGGAATGTCTTGAAGGTGGGAGCCACCTTCCGATAGCATTTTTGGTGATTACGATATCATTTATATATGTGGACATAATCTCCTGACTAATTGTATATAGGAAGAGTTAATTAGTTAGTTTAATGCATTTAAGTGGTTAATTCATCATAGTTTAACCAAAATATATCTTGATTTTCGTAGACATTATTGGTGGCTAGGGATTGGGAGTAGGTTTTTGGATTCATGGTGTTTTTCTATACCTATCAACATGTGAAAGTTGAGAATCATCGGCTTGGTCGTCGGTTACATCCATAACACATTCTAAAATGGAAATATGATGACATGGATATGTAATTTGTGGTGGTTCTTCTGAGGATGCATTATAATAATGATGTGATTTGGGTAGTTTCGGATCAGTTGACCAATCTGTCACATTTCATGCTGATATGGGAGACCTTCACCATTGAACAACTAGGTGATTTTTATGTTCTGAAGATAATTTAGATTCATGGGGTTCTAAAAAATATAGGTTATTATCATGATCCTAATTTTACTCTGTGCTTCTAGTAGGGTTTATAGAAGGCTCTTAGTTCCCAATAGTTTTTTTGTACAGATTTCTTCTAACATACAAATGAGAATTTAAAGCATAATATTCAGGTGCAAGATGACATGTTATAGGAATGTGTCCTAGATTTTGTTAGATATTTGAAGAAGCACTTAGATCTTTTTGACTTCTATTATAACAATATTTACTAGTTTATGATTCAGATGGAACCATATGAGTCACTCTTCGGTAGACAATGTAGATTTCTATTATGTGGGATGGAGGTAGGGGAATCATATTTTGTGGGACCGAGTATCATGTTGGAGACTTCCGAGTAGGTTAAGTTGATTCAAAAACATATAGCTAGAACTCAGAGTAGGAACAATTCATATGTTGATCAGCGTCAATGACTTCTTGAGTTTATATTTGGTAATTGTGTATTTCTTCGAGTGTATCCCAGATTGGTTCACCATCGGATTCAGAAAATAGGGTAAGTTAGAACCTAGTAATGTGGGTCTATTTGAGATTGTGGAGATGATCAGACTGGCGGAATACTATTTGGATCTTCCACAGTAGTATAGGGGTATGAATGATATTTTTAATGTTTCACAACTTCGACATTATCCCCTTGACCCATCTCAGATGATTGATGTTGATGATGTTGAGCTTGAGGTTGATGCATCCCTTAAAGAGCATATGGTTCATATTGTGGATCATAATTGGAAAGTCTTATAGGGAAATGTTTTTCCTTTGGATTAACTATTATGAGAGCATGATAATTTTTAAGAAGAAACATGGGGGGAGATGGATATATAGACCCAGTGTCCCAATCACCTTACATTGGAATCTCAATGATTCTTGAGAAGTGTGACGTGAAGTTGAATAGATATAAGGTGCGGAGGTTGTAAGATCACAGACATTGTGGAGGTATTTTAAAATTTATTTTTTGGTTTATGTCCCTTAATGTTGGTTGGTGATTTTTTTGAGTTTATGTGGAGTCTAGGGGTGTTACAGGGGTTCAGGTCATTAAATAAGGTAGAACGGGGCCATCCAATGTATGTTTCATGGTTGGAGCATGGTTAGTTGTAACCATACGCCTTATCTGTCCTTACTTAGAGGTGGGATTCTTGGTTTAAAGGAACCATGAAATGGGGAATAAAAACTATGTGGCATTGGATAGAGTCATCCCACATGGTCATCGCATGGTTTTTAAAACTTTTCGAGGTCCCCAGGAAACCGTTTGGCCTATCCCACTTATTGGATAGAGGGTGGCACATGGCTGGTTCATGGTTTGGACAAACATTTGGACAAACTGTTTTACCCGTTAAAAGTGGTATTTTACCATTTTTTCCTCTCGGTCCTTATGTGTTTTTACTTGGGATTTTCCTCCACTCACTTTATAGATTCCCTAGTGAAAAATAAATCTCTCCAAGCTTCCCAAGGATAGATATCCTTTATTTCTAATCCATTTGGCACATTGATGGTTGTGAATCAAAGCATTGGGTGAGTCTAACTCTCATATTTCCTCCTTTTCCAGATTAGGTCTTCTATAGTTGATCTTCTTCTTCTAAATCCCTAAAACACTATTTTTCTAGTGGATCATAGGTTGTGGATTAAAATAATGTTAAAAAATGAATCAAATTCTAGGGTCAAGTTAGGGTTCGTCTTTAGAATCAAGGTAGGTTTTCTACAAGTTATATCCCATAGTCTTATTGTTGGTTTATGAATTTGTGATTGTAATATTAGTTCTTTCTTATTCTAAATTTGGTGTCTATAGTGTAAAATGATAAATTTGTCGGTTAAATGATGAATTGAACCCATCATAACCCATGTTGGATGCATATAGGTTAACTAGACTAGGAAGGAGACCAACCATGGGATGTTCCATATTCTTGAATAGGGGTTTGGGTAAGTGAATATGAATTTTAATTGTCTATGATATAGAAGCTATGGTATTTATATATAACTTTTTAACATAGGTACATGGAATAAAATCTATGATATTTTTATTTTATTTGTTAACATGAATTGGGAATGAAATATATGTAAGTGAGTTTAATTGATAATGGGGTATAAGGGGGAATTTGGTATGACTTTAACGGGTTAATGAGCCATAAATTTTTAAATAATAAATGTGTTAGTGGTTTAAGTCATGAAGCTGATTTATATGACTCATTAAACTAAGAATTGTAAATGGTATGTGTGTTCAATGAGTATGATTTTTTGAATTGGAATATGTGGTAACTGTTTAAAGAAAATGTGATCATAGATTGGTGGTATTTGTGGGGTATTAGACTCGATGATCTATGCCCATGAGTCAAGTTGTAAAATGGATATAAACCCTACCCCAAGAATTCTTGGGTCAGGGATTTGGAATGAGGCTCTATACCACTAATAGTGGTATTAATGTGTCAACCTAGACTGAGGATCCAAGGTATGTTTGATGTAATTATTTGTGAAATGTTTTACCCTAGTGAGATAGGGAACAATACTTATCCCTTTATACATCATAGCTGATCGACATAGGTTGTAGTCAAATTGATGAAAATTCCAAACTAGTGGAATAAAAGATGAAAATGTCTTAATTGAATATTTTTAACTAATGGAACCCAGATTATCTCTTGTTATCTTGTTATTCATTTAGTACATGGAAACAATATCTATTTCGACTAGATATATTGTAGATATCATTGGTGTTTTTTATTAAGTTATACTCAGTCCCTTCTTGGGCTCACATTTGGTACCCCATCAGATTTCTTTGTTGTAGTTTAGGACAAGGGAAAAGGCCCTATGCAAACTGGTTGATTTGGGTGTGGGGTCACTACTACAAAAATGGCCTTTAACAGCGCTGGTATTTATCAGCACTATAAAAATGCTACGAAATGGCATATATATGAGTGATAAATAAAGCACTGATAAATATAACCTTTTATCAGTGCTTTTTTTAGCATGGAAAATGGGAACCATTATCTGCGCTTTTTTGTGCTAATAAATGGAACCTTTATGAGTGCTTTATTTTTAGCACTAATAAAGGGTATCATTTATCAATGGTTTATTTTAAGCACGGATAAAGGGTACCGTTTATTAATTATTTATTTTAGGAACTGGTAAATGTTTATTTCATAAATTATTTTTTAGCACTGATAATTGTCTGAATAAATGGAATGATATAATTAAATAATTAATAAATAAAAAATGAGTTTATTAAAAAAATATTAGAAATTTTATTAATTAAATATTTCTCGTTAAAAATGAATAAATTGATTATACATTATTAAATATTAAACATTTTATTAATTAGAAAATTATGACAATTAATGGAATTAAATTTTATATATTAAATATATAGATATATATTAATATATATATATATGATTTATATTTTAAAAAAAATTATGCGCTTTACATTAAATAGTCATATATTTATTGAATGTCGTATTATAATTACAAATTAATATGAATTAAAAATATTGAATAATTTCATAGTACTCGACATATAATTGAATTTCATTCTATTTTTCAATTTAACATTCATCAAATGTGTGTTATATTGATTTCACATATCTGTAATTAATTCATTTTTATATACAATGCACTCACACAAATCATATCCTTTTTTCGATATTGTAAATGCATACTTATTCTTAATTTATTCAATTTCACTCATATTTAACATATATATGTGCACTTAAAAATAATTATTCATTAATAAAGTAAATAAAATATTAGTAAAAAAATTATTAATATATATATATATGTACATTTACTATATTTGTACAAAAATATATTTATAATTATAAATAAATAAATATATTTTAAAAAACTATTTATATTTTTATAAATAATTAATTATAGTTTTTTAAATAATAAATTTATTTATAATAAATTTCCGAAAATAATAAATTTATTCATACTATTTATATTTATATATATTTAATAAATATATATATGTATAATTATATAAATATATATAACGATATAAATATTATTTTAAAATAACATTTCAATAATTATAAAACAAATAATTATAAAATTATATTAAATATGTTTAAAAATGAATGTATTTACTACATTTATATTTTTATATATTTATTAAGTATATATAAATATTTATAATTTGTTATTTATAATTATATTTATGAATCCTTTATTAGTGTTTAAGTAATAAGAGCTAATAAAAGAATCTTTATCAGCACTAAACAAAGTGCTAATAAAATCAATATTTATCTATGCAATAAATTTATCACTCAAACTGATTTATTTTTTTAGTGTTTATTTGGCACATGATAAAGATCTACCATTATCAGTTCTAAAAGAATAACCAATAAAGATTCCATTTATCAGCGCTTATTACTTAAGCACAGATATATGTGTCCTAATCTATTTAAAACTCTAACCATTTGCAAACTCCACATGATATCAAAATCATTCCACTAAAGACACTTACTGTTGGCACTCATCCATGGTGAATCAAAGATAGAATCACACCACTTGACTACCTCCAATTTCTAAAACATCTCATCTGACATCTAGTGTTCGATTGCAGTTATGGTTTTCAAAGAGGGTCTCAAATTTTCTTCCACCTAGCGATATAGGCCTTCCAATTTTCATTTTTTATTTTTTTGATTTATTATTTGATGATGTCTTTATTTGTGGTTTAGTGATTGTATACTATTTTGATTTTAGATTATAAATAGAACGGTTTATTTATGATTTTTTGTTTCATTAACTATCGATGTATGGACCCTCTCGAGATATGGAGTTATTGGTTATATCGAACATTGAACCTTGGATTCATTCATTATTTTTTTACAGCTATGTTTTATATCTTCTTACTAAATAATTTTTTCATATATTTATATAAATTTGTAGAAATTTTCTTCTATATTCATTATTATGGACTACTGTTTGAGGCACACTGGTGGTTCCCTAATGATTATATATTTGATGACACCTTTCAAGGACACCTCAGTGGACATGAAGCTTCAAATGCTACTTTTCGTGAACCAAGTTAGTGGATTCATGTCTGTTCCTCTATTGGTTATATATATCATATTATCTAATTCCTCTTAAAATTCCCTATGGTCCATAGTTTTCTTATGGAGAATATTTAAAGGGGCCATCCCCAAATAAACACAAGATGTTTTACCACATCAATTCTTCACTTTTTGAATCAATATCATGCCTTTATTTAACATTATGTTTTAATATTAGGTTTTTATATATTTGATATCTCTTATAGACTATAAGTGAGCTTTTATAATTTTTTGACATGTATATGTGTATATATAGCCATTGCATCATTTTGTTTTAAAGTTGTTTGTCTAACAGGTATGCTTATATCTTGTAATGATGATTTTGGGTATGCATGTCCATTAACACCAACAGTCATGATAGAATTTTGTTCGACCTCTGGTACTAATTGTTTATATTGCTGGGGGGACACCTCCCATTTTTGGTTTTTACACCCAAAAATTAAATCATCCTTTATTTTATGGTGTGTTAGAGGTCATATCGTCATCTAACATGCTTTTCTTTGGGTACTTTGGGCTAGGATCATTACACTATCCATCTTCTTGTTTACACCTATAAAGTTTAGTGACAATATAATTTATTATCATCCTTTATCTATCTCTCATTAAATTATTATTTTAGATGATTCAACATAGTGTATCCATATATTTCTTACCCAATATCCTCAAATCAGAGACATAACTAATAACATGATTCATCATAAATATGATGCATCCCCTATCTTCCATCTATAGGTATCCTTCTCACCATCACTCTCTCATTGTTTTTTATAATTACACATAAGGGATTCCAAAGAATTTTACATTTATTATTTGTAAAATATAATGTTTTAGTGTTTTTACTACTTCAATAAGTTTTCAATTGGTATGAGATTCTCTTTTTCTAATTTAGATCATAATTAAAGTTATGTAGTCAAATAAAATTCTAAAATTTACAGAAATAAAATAATATTTATTACATTTTTAATGAATGCTGATTATGATGTAATTAATGATTATAATATATCTACCACTATTTTTACAAATCCCAATAACCCTTATTGTTGGATTCATAAAATCTAGGCGCTCAGAAATTTCAGTAGAAATGATCCAAATTTCCCTTATCATAAACCTAATGAAGGCATTATCAAATTACATGAATGTTCTTTAGGAAATATTTTATTCTTTCTAAATACATTAAATTATTGTTCCATAGAATATTGAGGGGAGTCTCTAGTCATGAAATTCAATAATTATATTTTTTTTGACACATGTGTCTAAGTTACACCAATCATGTAAGGGATTGGTATAGAAAAATAAGATAACAAAGCATCACAAGGATCCCTATATGAAATAAAGTCAGCCATTGTTTCCCTCATAGTTGGTTTGAGTAATGTCAATGTTATGGGTGATAAGGCTCCTACAATTATGATCATGGTAAATTATGTTACAAGGTATGGATTTGTGACCATAAAGATAATTGTAAGGGGATTGGGAGTCATTTTCTAACTCAAAAATCCAGATATTGTTAGTTCTACATAGCTACAAACTTATTGGATTCTACCTGAAGAGAGTCAGCATTACTATAGGCATTTGAGAATTAAATAATAACTGGTCCTCTAGTATCTCAAATAATACTGCCTCCATGAATTTCAACCATTCGACATGACCCAAATATATTAATCTTGAAACCATAACTGGGAGGGAACCATTGAATCTATCATCCAAGTGAATGGTTGAGGAAAGTTGTGGGGGAACTCCCATTTACCTAGAGGAAAATGAGAGAGGTAGTAGTGTCTCAATACTTGGGAGACTAAACCAAATTTAGAAATATTCATATAGTTTTAAAAATGATGGCCTTCACCAATGTATTTATACCATCGAACCAAGATTTATTCCTTTTCTCCAATTGAGCAAACATTTTATAAAAAATAATAATAGTTATCTCCCTTTTATCATTAGCGTTATTCCTCAATACACGAAACCAATGATCTTATTGATTGAATGAGAGTTCATTATTATTTTTTATCATATTTTATTTTCTTATTACTCCTTAATTTCCTGTATAATATATTCATTTTTTAGGGGGATTTAAGAAATATTTTATGTGGAGAGTTGATTTTATTAAATTCAATTACCCATTTTCTTTAGCATACTACAATTATATGAAATAATAAAATGTTGAGTTTCCCTTATTATAATTGATCATAACTTTCACTTTTGATAATTAAAATATTATGATTAATTATTTATATATTTTATAAAATTAATCTTCGATAAACCGAATAGGATGGATATGAACCAAAAATAGATCTATGCTAATCGTTTGACAAACGAATATGAAAATGGAGTTAAGGAGTTCATCATGTTTTAAAGAGAGAATGAAGAAGTCCCTTCTAAAATAATTTTTCTGTATTTTCATTGATGTTATTCTAGAAACAATTTTCCAGAAGAGTTGGAAGAACATTTGATTTTTCATGGAGTAGATCAATGCTATAAATGTTCGACTAAGCATGGGAAAATCTGAATATATATATTGATTGGGATGATACTATGGTTTATGAATCAGTTTATATGAATACCATTTTAAAAAATTCGGGATATTGCAAGGATGAAATGAAATTGGAAATTTAATACAACCTTCGTGATTGTCCATATTTTTTGAGGATTTTAATAGTTGTTCCAAGAAACCACTATATACCCTTTGTAATAAATACACAGCATCATCAGCTATATTGAAGTTATATTATTTTAAATTTGTAAGGGGATGGAGTGACACTTGCTTTACCAAACTAATTGGTCTTAAGAAATATATGTTACCAAATGAAAATGAACTAACATGTTAAAGAAATGAAGCTAAAAGTATTTTACGTTCAATGGACATGATCTCTAAAAAATAAATTCTTGTCCAAATGATTTCATATTGTTTCTCAAGGACCCTGAATCACTCCTAAAATTCCCTCAGTGTAAAAGAGATTGATACAAGAAAAATGAATTAAGTCCTTCAAAATCTTTTTGGTAAATTCCTATCATTCCATGGATTAGAAGAATAAATGGATGTCAAAAAACCACAAGACAATTAACATGGCATGTAGATTGTAGTCACTATGAAATGTGTTCCATGTACTTTTCTGCAAAATTTCCTAAACCAGGATCGAAAAATTCATGGTGCAAATCTGCATTTTTTTCATGGGGGTAAATGATGGTAGTAAATTCAGCATCCCAAGGGGACGTGACCACAACCCAAAACTAATCCCATGAAAAGGTACAGGGGTACAGGCCCCATGGTATGGAGAAATAAATTTGGCTAAGTCCCTAAAGTGGTGCCCAAGTTACCTACGTGAAAATACATGCACGACACCTTGTTGGAGCTGAATAAAGTAATGATTTTGGCTAAGTCCTCAAAGTGGTGCCCCAGTATATCCAAAACATGGTCGGCGTGCAAGGTACTTGCACACCACAATTTGGCGTGCAAGCCACTTGTGCACCCAAACTAATTTTTTCCAAGGTCTTACTTTTGCCTATAAATAGACCCTTTGGGACGTCATTTGTATTGAAGAATTTCCCTGATGCCCAATTTCTGCTCTGGTCTCCCTAGTGCTTCTCCCAAGTCTTCCAAAACATTCAAGGTAGTTTTTTAACACCTAGATTAGAGGATTTGAAGGAGGATCATGTGACCTAAGTCATTTTAGTGTTTGAAATCCATAACACTTGCACACCTAAAGAACCCAACCTCCTTAAATTATAAACACTTACACGCCACTGATTCCTTTCACAGGAACATGAGCACCCCACTTCTGGGAATACCTGTTAATACTCCTGAATGCTTGATTTAAGTCTTGAACATGTATTAACATTCAGGTTGTTCGTCGCTTAGGTGAACATCTAGTTATCCAAGCCTTCTTACGCACCTATTATTGCACTCCGGTACCTAATTGGGGACCCTACTTCGATTCACCTACTCTCTTAAATTTAGAATCCATCAATCCTTCCTCAAATCCCTTCATGGAATGTATTCTTCTTCATTGGATCCCTTGTCTGATTGGGATTTGGTTGACACCTCCACCAAAACTACCTGACTAATCGAACCTTTGGGAATGGAACATCAGTGTGTCTCATATTTTCATCTGTATATCCACACTCAGAGGTTTCCCACATTTGTTTCACAATGGGGTTAGGATTCATGAAGTGTCTATAGATTTGTATATCCACAGTCACAAGGAACTTTCTCCCAGAAAGTGTGTTGGGATGTTCCCGGTTTGGAGGATTTGGGTTTGGGTTCAGTCCTTCCCTTTTCATCTCTAAGAAGAGGAAACGCAGGTCTCCGGTAGGGAAGGTTTGATTCATATATGCTTTTCCATGTAAGAAAATGAAAAGTATCCCTACCCTAACAGGATCAATTTTAGGGAAACCATCCTGGTGTAAGGACCTAACCTTCACACCTCCTTCAATTAATTGTAACCTTGACCAATGTAAATAGAATAGAGGGAGGGCTCATTGCATCACCCTCTTCCCAGGTCTCCTTGATCTCATCCACCCAAGCCACCATAGGTGTGCCCTCTTCCACCAGCAGAAAACGAGAAGTGTGGGTGCCTTTGTTGAAGCATTGAATTCCTCTTATTTCTCACACTGAGCATGAATCACGTGGTTTTATAGATTTGTCATGGTCACAATATTTGTACAAGGAAATAACTACGAGAACTTTGATTCCTATTCAAATTTGGATACATATGATGTCTTCTTAATGGCCCGAGGTGAAAATGGTACCCTTCCAAAAAGGTTTCTGAAATCATATCCATTCAAATGGGAAAATTTTATGCATAATGCCCAACACAATGAATGAACTACAAGAACACTAATTCTCACCATAAATGGGATACATATGAGGCCTTATCAGGGCCCGAGCTCACAGTATATACTCTTTAGGTTTCCAACTCTACTTCTTTTAATCTGCGCATCCTCCTTAGAAAAAATCCCCAAATTAAACCCCCAAATCATCAAGGCATCCTTTTTAGAAATTAATCCCAAACTAATTTCTCATGAAGGACTATATTCTCCAAAGAGACTTATCAAACTATGTAGGATTCTATTCCCAACCACATGGGATACGTAGGAAGCCTCCTTGAGGTTCAAACCCAACACTTCAAATAAACCATGTTCATCATGGGCCATATTCCGAATAGGTTCTAAACTTACATGGAAATCCTTATTTTTTCCATGTTCATTAGGCTACTTAGGCATAATTCCCACACCAAACATTGACTAAGAAACTTTCTCTTAGATGTCTTTACCACATGATATTAAAATGTATAGTTAAGTCCTTATTGTATGACCTAAAAAGATATGATGTGTCCCGTTAAGTCTCACCGAACTACGACGTTTTTGATTCCTTTAACAAGGATACGTAGGTAGGCAATTTTATGGGTACAATCCTAGTTCCCAAAAAAACAATTGTCTCCCTGGATGACACTAAATTGCAGAGTTTCCAACTGAGTGGCTTAAAAACCAGTATCATCATAGCAACAATTAAAATAATCTATAAGTATTATATGAGAGGATACCATTGATGGAGAACCTCAAATACATACAGATATCTCCATTAATGAAGAACCTAGAATAGACACAGACGATTATGAATTTCACACATGTTAATATGTTATTGAAAATTCCAAGGGAAACTTGTGTTATACTTTTTAAATTAATAAGGATTCATGAAAATATCTTAACATTAAAAATACAGTCTCGTACTAGAAAATAATTCCCCCCAAAAGGGTTTGATGAGTCTGAACTCCCATCCTCTCAACCAATGAATATTCTTAAGTATCATAAAGTTAAAAATTAACGAACACCTGCCTTTGGTAAGAAATCCCCATTTGGATAAAGAAATGATGGGTGTTTCCAGTTCCACGAATAAATACAATGGAAACTTCCTAGAATCAGGGATTCTTAAATTGAAACTCGTGTTTCAAGGAACTACTAAACCAAAATGGTGAACCTGACAGGATTCTCTAACCAATTTAACAATGTTACCCACCTGTCAGGACCCTATCAATTGATAAAGTAAGTCCATACAAAGGAATCAGTCATGCATGTATCCATCTAAAAGATGTCTCTTTAATGGAGTTTGTTGTTGTTTAAAGGTTTTTCTTAGAAATCCCTTCAGTCCAAAATAGCTTTCATCATGATGACATTTGTGAACATCCTGACCACAGCTCAAGATGCATCCTCATCCACGAAAAGGATGTTATCACCTACCCAGTGTCTTCAACACTGGGTCTCCAACGTGCTGGTAAAGCAGTATCGTCATCATGGTAGAATCCCAACTTTGGTGTCCGCCCGACATGCTCTCCAGGTTAAGAACAATCCTCGATTGTCCATCCAATGAAGACCAATGATCATGAAGAATATGGTTTCAACCAACGTCGTCAACTATTTTGGGTCATTATCCCTAGAACGCAACAACTAGACACTTCTGTACTATAGGGATGTAGATCAAGAGGTTACTCAGGGCCTTTATCCAAAGATGTTCATGTCCTTCCTGAGGACTCCCGCCAAAAATCTCCACCAGCAAAATCGTGTGGCAATGAACCCCAAACATGATAGGAGTGTTGGATCTAGACATTCGGCCCAGGTCCCTCAGACCTGGGCACACAAGATGAACCACCGAGGACAATGTTCAGTCAACAAGGAGCAGGTTCTTACCTCTTCCCCCTTCAGTGAAGTCCATCAACCTAACTTTATGGTGAACAATAGGCAGGCACATACACTCATTCATCTGAATTATTTTTCCCAAAAGACTCATCTAGCAGTAACCCACCAATACCTCCAGAAAAATCCAGTGGAGTACCGTGAATAGGCTCATACACCTATTTAAAAATTATTAGCCTATTAGTAAGCTCATCTAACTGCATTTAAAGAAGCCACACTATCCAATGTGGTCGCAGTTGGTAAACAAAAACATACACCTACTTACAACCACCAATTCTATTAGAAGTCTCTTCAGCTAGTATTGAAGTAATTCAATCAACCTTGCTTAATGGAAAATATCTAGTAGGCACATACACCTTCTATGATTCATTAATCCTACCAACAGTCTCGTTTGGAAGCACTCGCAGAAGTCAGTCAGAAAGCTCCGACATCAAATCCTGAGAAGAAAAAACTCTCTACCCACATACATGTGAACTATCAATACGCATTGATAGGAAAGGGAGGACAGTAGTAGGAACATACACCTTCTCTATATATAGAATGGACATATATTCCCGTTCCTGATGCTGAATTCACCAAACAGATCTTATAAATGGTGAAAGGGCAGGCACAAATCCCTGCCCATATTCTGGAAGCATTCTAGAATATTATAACAATTACTTCTATAGTACTAGGAGAACATACAAATTAATCTATCCCCACACCTGGGATGACTCATTGACATTCCATCCTAGACTAGATACACACCTCTGTTCTAGTCTGGGAGGTCCATGAGGCATACTCCCCCATATCATATGGACAATAGGATCAAGAACATTCACCATTTCTAACTGGAGATAATTGGTCTGTTTTGGTGACTACTCCAAGGGAGGAACATACACCTACCCATGATAACCACTTCTCCCAGCAAGTGTCCCCAACTAATTTTAAGAGATCATCCAAAAAGAAATCTCTACAAAAATAGTTGGAACATAAAGAGTCAAGCTGCAATATGAGTCCTCTTAATACAAAAGTTCTTGAATCCCTCATACATTTATATGTTGCTACTCAAGATCCTACCCTCTCATTACCAAATTATGGGAGTGTTAGAAGTAATTATGATGTTCTTTGTCAGACACTTCATCATGATGGCTTGCTTCAGAAAAATTCGGTTAATCTAGAGAGCCAATCTACAGATGAGAGCTACAAAAATACTCAGTGTTTCTGGATGACCAATAAGCAAGAGGATTTATCCATTACTGTAATCCACCATTTTGGTCCTCCCCATTATGACATTCTCTGTGCAAGTTCTCTCTGAAGTAGTATTCCAATTTTCAAGATAATTTTATAATTGACAATGTAGTAATGAGAAATCCCTCTTATCTCGAGGAACTTGACAATACAAGTCTAGTCATATCTGATGCCTTTTCATTAACAGGTGAAATAATTTCTCAACAAAAATATATCTTAAGGGAATTTTCATTCATCAAACATCCATTGGGTCACTTTTCTTTTAATATAGTAGAGGAAAAAACGATTGATTCCCCTGTTTTTTATAAAACAATCATGAAGTACCCACTTTGGTCAAACAAAGAGGAAAACCCACTAGTGAAAGATGGTAAAGATATGTTAAAAATGAGAAAACAATTGGCTAATGGAAAAATAACAGTCATGTTCTTTATTTTAGAAAATTATCAACATATCATTCTAGAATTGATGGCAGAATATTGCATTCATGATATCCGCCTCAAATTATGGAAGAATCTTCATCATTTGAAACCAAAAGTATTACCATATGATGAATATCAAAATCAGGTAAAGGTAATTGAATAGTTGAAACACCAAATTGACTTATCATCTCTCTCAGTTTCCAGATATTCAGAAGTTGAAAAGCAGCATAGAACCCTTTAGAATGCATGCCTTAATGCTCTAAAGATGCTACGCCAGTTAATTTCTAATTCTACATGTGGTGTTTATAATAGTGGACGCGGTTCATATAGAGAATTTAATTTCACTACACTCCAAAATCAGAAAAGTCTTCCAAAAGAGGTCTCAAGCAATGTTATTGTCCATGGCCAGATACAATCAACAGATTTTGTATGTATTCAAATTTATTCTCAAGAAGATGACTCAACCTGCTCTCATTAGAGTCAGGCCCAAAGAAAATAATTTTTTGAGTTACTTTTTCATAAAGCATCTAAAAATCTTCAACAGGCCTCCCCCTTAGAGGATGTCAGCCTTCAGACAATGCAGATGTCTGAAATTGCACAACGATCTTCCAAATCATGGGATTTGAGTGGTTGTTTAATAATACACCCTACTAATGTTCAAGCCAAAATTCGTAAAATTAGAAGAGCATCTGCACTAATCTCATCGAAAATAGTTAAAGAGGAACCCTAGATTACAGGTTTGGGGCTTGTTTAATTCAACCATTGAATTCAATAAACAAAGCCCAAAGTTTTGATGAAGAAGAATAGGAACAGCCCCAGCCTGCAGGGCTGGGGGATTTTTCAAATCTAGAATTCCCTCCTCAATGAAATTTTGTTTTCTCATGATTTGGGAAGAATCCAAAAATAGAGTGCACAACTGAACTATCCAAGGATTCCCTTCAGGTTACTATCTGCAAAACAGTTCCTAGGAATTCATCATATTGGAGAACATGGTCTCATAAAAGATATAGAAGGAGATGATCTTACAAAGATATTGATAGAATTCCATCAATGCATTATGAATCATTGAATGTTATTAACACTATTGTAGAAGATTCTCTAGAAAATGAGTCTAGTTCAGGGGAATCAAAAGATGACGTTTTTACCCATAATATGGTACACCCTGAAGCAAATGAATAAGGTGTACATGCCTGAAATCAAAGGCTTACCTAGAATATAGGTACGCCTTCAAATAACCAACTCCCACCCCACCAAAAGGCATCTAACAAGGGGAACTATAAATGTCAGATTGCATCTCACTTTTTTATGGGAGAAGGTCAATCTCTATCACTTGAAGAGAGATTTTCACAACAATAATAGGATATGAAATTGTTGAAAAGACTCAATACAGAGTTACTTCAAAGTATCATTTCTTCTAGAAATACTCCCTAGGAAGATCCTCAACTTGCACATCTAGTAGGAGCTTCTCAGAAAAGAGTATTTTTGGTAACTACATATGTAGATAATGATTTATTTCCATTGGGTACACAACTAGGACTAGATTAAACACATCCTTATAGGCCTGTTCCCATGGGTTATCCCAGGAAAATAATAGCACCACTACCAGTGGTTTTTCTCGTCATTTCACTAGTTGAAGCTCCAACTGTTGTACCTGTACAGGTCCAAGCTCATTCAGATATTCCCCAAGTTCTTATGAACACAATTGAGGCATTAACAACTCAATTGAAAGCCATGCAAGAATGGTGTGCTCCAGTTCAACTAAAAAAGAAATATTACCCTAAATGGGTGGATCTGATCCCTCCCCCACAAAATTTTGTGAATACCACATTCATAATCTTTAATGGTTCAGGAGATCCGGAAAAACATTTAACACATTTCTTTTCTCGTTATGATCCCATGATGGGAACTCCTCAACAACAAGAATTAGTAAATCTTAGGTGTTTTCTATTCATTACAAGGACCAAATTTGGTATGGTATACAAGTTTTCAATCTCGATCAATTACTTTATGGTAAGATCTCCATCCAAAATTCCTTCTTCAATTCAAATAAACACTACTGAAGAGAATGGATTTCTATCTTACAAATTGAAAACAAAGGTAAAATGAAAGAGTTTCATATTTCATTTCTTAGTAGAAAGAATTAATGTATTCCTTATATTTGGTACTTCCTTAGGAAGAGTTGCTGCTAATTTGTGTGGTAAATTTATGTGATGAGTTACGTACACCACTGATCCCTGTGAAATACACAGGAGGGTTTTGAGACCTTTGTTCAATTTCATAATAAATAGAAGATTCCATTATGGAAACTAAAGCTAAATTTTGGGTAATTACATCAACTCTGGGAAGGAAAACAGGGAAATCAGAGGATGCTCCATTTATACTCACGCAGCACATGTACCTGCTTCTACTTCAAAACCGTCACCATATCGAATGGTTCTGCCTCTCAAGTGTCCGCAGCAATGATTACCTTATCAATTTGATCAATGATATCAATGGAATAATTATTTTGAGGAGTTAAAGAACAATGTTTTTTATTTCTGGAATGAGCAGTTTCAGAGTTACTTCATTTCAACTCTGGAAAATAATTTGGTTCAGTTTCCAAGGCCGAAGAAACCAAACAAAGAAGGAGATAAAGATCTTCCGAATTATTGTCCCTTTTACAAGATGCTGGGGAATCCCATTTAGGATTGTTTTTGTTTTCAAGTAACTCCTGAAAAAAATGGTAGACTCTAGAAAAGTGAAACTAAAAATTTCATCAGCTCAAGTAGCATGTCTTACTGCCTCTGATCCAGTGGAAGAAGGTGAATGGTAGGAAGTCAGAAGTAAAAATGTGCAGAAATATGATGATTGGATGATCAATAAAATGATCAACCAAACTCGTTCCATTATACAAACACATTTGAAACAACCTATTGTGTCTTCCACCACTCCTACTAAAACAAATCTACCTTCATCAAAACATATGTCCTATAAAAGTCAATCCTCAAAGAAGCAACGTGATTAAAAGGGAGAGCAGCAGTCTAAAGAAGACGAGCTCATGCCAAGGCCAAAGTTTTCTTTAACTCTAGAATATTAAATTCCATCTATTTCAAAAGTATGGGCACTACCACACCAAATGGCACAACCAAAACCAAGCTTTCAGGGAGAATCTTCATTAGATGAGGACTTGATCTTTGGTCTCGTCAACGTTATCCACTTAATGGATCCCTATGCCAAAGGTGATTCTGGTTATGATGTGTCTAGGTTCCCTAAATCTAATTGGGTAACCGGAGGAATAATCCAAGGTTGAGGATACAAGGGAAGATGTCATTATTCTAGAAGGCACTATTTTAACTCTACCCCTGCTGGAACTGTATATACGGTGAATACTCATGGGAGATCCCTTTAGGGAGATCAACAAAAACAAGGAGATTCTTCCATGCATGATGGATTCTATCATGACAGGATTATTTTTGAGGACCGATTGGAGGTTAGACCATATTCCTCTTAGCAAGTAGATAGACCTAGTCAGTCTAATCTATCAAATCTAGGAGTATTTCCAACTTCTTCTCCAACTTATGGAACCTCCACATCAGGAGCATCAACATCTAAGGCACCTGAAAAACCACATCTCCATGATGGGAAACACAAACCTTTAGACCAAAAGTATGATGTTTTGAAACAGTTGGCGCAAGTACTGGCCAAGTGGTCAATTTTTGATGTCTTAAATCTGTCAAATGATCTTCAAGAAGTACTTATTGAGGCTTTGTCAAGTCCTTAAGAGTTTGAAAATGAAGTTGTTGCTGCTGAGTTGTACTATATAGAGAATGATCCAGCAAAGTTTCATGTAGTTATATCCTATACGGATGAAGATAATGTTATACATGGACACATTAGGCCCTTGTATCTATCTAGAGAGGTCAATAATATAGAAATTCAATGACCCTTCATTGGTAATGGATCAGGAGGCAACCCCATTCCTATTCGTACACTTCGTTGATTCACCCTCACTGAATTTGACTTATCTCCTTCCACTTTAATATTTCAAGATTATAGAAAGAATGAACAAAAACTTATGTGAAAGATTAAACTAAAAACATAGTTTAGAGATCTTGTGTCTAATTTGGATTTCATGGTAGTATGTTAGGATACAGCCTTCATTATTCTATTTGGAAGGCCTTGGCTACATCAACATGGATCCATACCTTCGTCATACCATCAATGTATCAAATATTGTTTCAATGGTCAAATAGGGACATTTTATGGTGACAAGGTTCCATTAAAAACATGTGAGTCTCAATACATTGAGGGATAATTTTATAATGCGATGGGAATGATGTCCATGGAAAATGAGGTAACCAGAATTAATGCTCTGAATGGCTTGGAAAAGATCCCAGCAAACCCATTAATATATTTGAGTACAGATTATGTGTTACAAATTAATCAAATTGAAATGGAAAACCCAAATCTAGGCATTCATAAAATAAATTCCATAATGTCAATTACAGAAATAGATCCTGGAAAAATGGGAGAAATTTTTGATTCACCAAGGAGTGGTGAAAGCTTAAATAGACATGTCTTCATTTCATCCACTGAACTTCAACAAGCCTCTACTTTACCAATAAGATTAGAAGAAGTCGTAGCAACACTAGAGGAAGAAAAAAATGTTTATTCTCAATCCATAATCTTCTATTTATCACCCCAGGAAGACCCTTCATCATCTGTAGGGTCCAAAATGGTGGAATCTTCTTAATTACTTTCAAATACTGACTCATTTGATAACTTTATAAGTTTTTATTCGTCATCCACTATGCAATTAGAAATAGAAGAAGTAACACATAATGAAGAAGAAGATGTAGTTCTTATGGATGCTCCTCCAGTATTTCAGGAAGGTGACTCTACCACTGTGGATGAGCTCAGAGAAAAAAATCAGGGTACAGAAGAAGATCCACGCCCTACTATAATTAGTGCATCCATGACTTCTAAATAGAAATAGTCATATACTTCATTTCTAAAGTAACATAGGGAAATATTTTCTTTGAATTATACAAATATTTCATGAATTAATCTTGATATAGTTGCTCATTATTTGGGTTCTCCAGAATAACGTCGAGGATTCAAGTAGGCAGTAAGAAGAACACACCTATCTCAGGCCTCAAAAATTGAAGCTAAATTTGATAAGATTATAAAGGATAACTATATCTAGAGGTTCAATATCACAATATTCTGGCCAACACTGTCCTGGGGAAAATTAGAATGGGAAAATCATAGTTTGCATTGATTTCAGATATCTTAATCGGCAATGTCCTAAAGATTACATTCCAATTCCAAGAAAAGAACTTTTAATTGATGCAACAACTGGCTATGATGCTCTTTCCTTTATGGATGGCTACACTGGGTATAATCAAACCTGCATGGCCCTAGAGGATGAATAATCTAAATCCTTCAGTGCCCCTCAAGGTGTGTTTTTCTATCGGGTAATGCCCTTGATCTTAAACGATGTAGGTGCAACGTATCAACATACCATGCACCATATCTTCAAACCCTTCTTAGGGAAATTTTTAAAATGTTATGGGGATGATTTGGTGGTTAAATATAGACAATTTCTGCATCATTTATATGATCTGGATACCATATTAAATAATCTTCAACAACACCATTTGAAGATAAACCCCTTGAAATGTGCTTTTGTGTTAACCTCAGCGAAGTTCCTCGTCTTCTTTGTATACCATCAAGGTATCGAAGTTTATCCTAAGAAAAACAATCAATACTTGGGGTGTCACCTCCTAGAAATTTGAATGAATTAAGAGGAATCCAAGGAAACTTGGCATTTATTCTTCACTCTATCTCCAATATGGCATCCAAGTGTTTTTCCTTCACCAGATTAATAAAGAAGTGAGTCACCTATCTATGGAATGAACACTGCCAAGAATCATTTGATACCCTCAACAAATATCTCTTAACACCACTGGTATTAATTCCACCTATTTATGTAAGACCACTAATTCTTTATGTGACAGCTTTAGGGAAATCACTAGGTTCCTTCCATGACCAGAAGAACGATTTTGGGAATTAAAACAGTTTTTACAATCTCAATCAAACTATGGTTGATTTAGAAACATGGTATTCAAGAATTGAAAAGTGTTGCCTGACATTAATCTATGTAGTTCATAAATTTAGGTACTACTTGCAATATCATTAGGTTCAATTGGTGTCTCGTAATAACCCGCTCAAATTTATTCTTATTCATTCTATTCTTAGGAGGTGTCTCGCATAATGGGAAGTTATTTTGCAATAGTTTTATATATAGTTTGTTCCTTAGAAGGAAATAAAAGGCCAAGATCTTGTCGTCATCCTTGGTAAACACCCATCTACAAATGATACATCATTAAATACTAAATTTCCTAATGAAGAAGTCTTCTCTATTCAAGATAGTTCCCAAACATGGGAAATATACATTGATGGTGCCTCCAGAAGTCCAACAGGGAAGAGAATGGAAAACCCAAACTCAAAAATGATGGGTTAGGAATTGTACTTGTTTCTAGAAAAAGAAAGTGTTTTTTATTCCTCCCTATTTTCGGAGGGTGAAACCAAAAATGAGGTAGAATATCAAGCTCTCATTGTAGGTCTGGAATTGGCACTTTAGATACAAGTGAACCACTTGAAAGTGAAAGGTGATTCATAGTTGCTAATCAAACAAATCAATGGGGATTTTTCCATCCGAAAATAATAATTAATCCCTTTGTGTGATTAAATCATAGGGTTAATGGATGAATTTACCTAAGAGAAGACATTTTCTTATGTCCCTCTATCACAAAATCCCCAAGCTGATGCACTCCCTAACGCAGTTACAGCCTTGAAGATCCAAATCTGGATGAGATAGTCATCAATATAGCCCATTGTCATGTGGTCTCACCCTTCTTTCAGACTAGAATGGAGGATATAAATGAAATTATCCTTATTTGTTTGTCATATGGTCATACCACAGGATTGAGAACACCCATCATGGAATACCTTCAAAATGGAGTAATTCCACCAGATATGGATGAAAAAACAGATCCAACAACGATTGTCCAATTTTACTCTTTATGATAGTACAGATCACTAGAAGATCCTCTACAAATGAGGATTTGGTGGAACACTTTTCAGATGTATTGATGAAGAAGAAACTGTAGTCGTCATCAAATAAGTACATTCAGGATCTTGTGGTGCTAAGAGGTCTAAGCTTGGGATTTCTGATCAAATATGAAGTCTTAGATACTTTTGGCCTTTAATGACGCAGGATTGCATAGATTTCACTAAGAAATGTCATCCCTTAAAATTGCATGCCAACTTCATTCATCAACCCCCAAAGTTGATACATACTGCTAAATGCTTATAGCGATTTTCCGCATGGGGAATGGATGTAGTAGGGACTTATCCTCTAGAAACGACTAAGCAATTCAAGTATATTATTACTGCTACTGAGTTCTTCTCTAAATGGGCTGAGGTAACTCCGCCCAAAATAATTGGAGCCAAAATAATTGTTAGTTTTGTTAAAACTAACATCATTACCAGATTTTGTGTCCCTCATACTATATTGACATACAATGGAACCAATTTATATTCTATTGAGTTAAAGAAGTTATATCAAGATCATAATACCAAATCCAACCATTCAGCTTTCTATCATGCAGTAGCCAACAGACAGTTAGAGGCATCTAATAAGACCCTATAAAATATACTCCAGAAGATGGTGGATAATGATAAGAAATCTTATCCTGATAAACGTTTTCATGCTTTATGGGATTATCAGACTACTACTCGTACTGCCACCTAGGAAACCACTTATTCGTTGGTGTACTGAATAAAAGTTGTTTTTTCAATTAAAGTTGATTTTCCTTTACTCAGAGTTGTAATATGTGATTAGTTGTCTACAGATGAGAAGTCTCAGAAATGGTTTGATGAGTTGGAATGATTAGATGAAAAAAGTTTGCATACGTTGCATCATTTAAAAGTTTATCATAATAGAATAGTGTGAGCCTTTAACATGGAATTTTTCCTCCATTCATTTCTTCAAGGAGAATTGGTAATCGACCTTGGGACTCCAACGATACCAGGAAAGAAACCTCCAAAGCATGAGCCAATGTGGGAAGGACCATATTTCATACATAAGGTCTACTCTAATTGAGCGTATTACATAATCTCAATGGATGGATAGCTTATTAAAAATTCAACTAATGTGAGATTCATCAAGAAATACATTGTGTAATTACACACATCGCCCTTGCTGCAAGATTCTAAAGTGAACTGCACAAGGTCCTAGTCGCAAGACATTAAACTTCATGACAAACATAAGAGTCCATGATGTATGATGGTAAAATGTGTAGAATAATTTCCTTTGCTGCATGATGGTAAACCACATAACATCATTTTTCCTTGTTACATGACATTTAAATGTACAGCTAATGTCTTCTCTACTTGACATTAGGAGATTCCATATGCAAGCATCATTGATATCATTGCTTCTCTGTAGTGGCACAGGAGTCCTTTCCTTACCTATGTCTGAATAAAATTCCATTGGGACCTCATTTCAAAGACAATGTGTTTCTTAATAATCATCTATTTGAGATACGTAGAGACGTTTGGATCTCCAATCTTGGGCCCAGCCGCAACCAGAAAATTTTTATTTCATTTTCTCCTCCTGTATATGAATCGGATCTATACATAGTGTTCCCTTAAGATACATGGTCTGATCCTTATACCATTTTGGGTCTTAAGGTTAACTGTTCTTTAAGAACATGTAAAAAATCAATGTCTCCCATATCAAACTCGATTGGTGTGGGAAATGAATGTTTAAAGAACTACGTATGGATTGATACTCATCTATATGAGATACGTAGAGATGCCCAAATCACCAATCTCTTTCCAAACAAGGATATAACCCCCCCCCCCTTTATTCCTTATTTAAGAATCAAACCTGCATAGGGAATGTATAAATAACAATGTATGGCTTGATTCTTTCCCCCATAAAGAAACATAGTGCCACTTGTGTTTTATCACTTAGTCCAGTTATAATATGTCTTCCTTTTCACATCAGTTCATCTTTGTCCTTAAGGAATGACGTTAAACTACATGGAAATCTATAAACTATGATTTGTTTTATTATTGAATCTAACTTGATATGTAGTGAACCCAGGCCCTATGCTATGGATTAGTCGTTACATAATCATAATACCACTATTCTTCACTTCTATCACCTTTTCTATTACATAAGAAACCCTTACTGCTCCTTCTTTCTCACACCAAGCATAGGTAATGTGGGCTTAGGAATTATGTAAAAGTCTTCTCTATATAAATAAGGTGTCTCAATTTCTTATGGGGTTATCAATGTCCTCACTACATGACATAGACCTGCACAGTACAATGTCCTCACTGCATGACTAAAAACTACACAGTTCAATGTCCTCGCTCCATGACTTTAACCTGCACAGTATAATATTGATTCATAGGAAACAAATAAAGACACCATTTTTTAATATGAATCAAGTTTATGTAAAGGATTTCAAACACATTTCCAATATTGATTCAAATATTTCTCTTGTGCATTGAGCAAAACCCCTTCTATATTTCACACTCTTAATCTGGAATATTTTCAGATCTTCATAATTTTTCTTACAGTTTCTAGGGACAAAGTCTCTAATATCTGAGAACTCTTTTATTGACTGTGCAGTACATTTCTTTAGATGTCCATGAATACGTTTCCTACACAACATGCATGTCAGTAAAAAGATTCCACTATTTGACTATGCAATATATGCCCTAGTTGGACCTTCATAATACAGCCCCAATATCAGGTTTGTCAAAAGATGGTAATTTAGTTCTGGGTTATTCTGTCTCTATCCCCTTCAATCTTTGATGACAATATACAAGAATCTGTATATTAAAACATTCATTCATATATATTTGTCCCATTATCTTTCTCTTGATCTAAAAGTCTTCAATACCATGTTTTACATATCTCTATCTCCATGTGTTCAAGGCAATATGAACTAACCTTGGATCACTTGACCACATATAATATGCTATTTCCATTTCTGGTCCTAGTCATGTGACCTAAAACTACAGACACCATACCTCCAATGTTTGGGTTAGACCATCATAGAAATCGTATTCTTTTGATTCTTTGAAAATCATGATTGGATATACCCTCTACATATTTAGGTACCTTTCTTCATAAACTGAGCTCTATACTTCAGAAAATATGAATCTCCATAAACTTTCTTCATCTTTTAGCAATAGAATTTCAATCTTCAAAGAGCTCTTTTGCTTGACTATGCAGTATGTGCCCTTAGGTGGCCTTGCATAAGTTTCCTACATAGAGGTCTATCAGTCAAAAGAAGTCACTATTTGGCTACACAGCATATGACCTAGTTTACCCTGCATAATACATCCCCCATAATGGGTTTTTCAAATAATGGTTACTTCAATCCTGGAAAAGACTTCCTCTAATGATTTTATCCCTTTTCCTATATCATTCCTCATTTTCAAAAATTCTCAAATCACAGTTTACAATTTTCCCTTCCATACCTGAATATTGTATTATGTTTCTAAACAAATTATCTACAAATTGGGAGATTCTCATACATTTGGTCAAAGATAAAGACCTTAAATTAAAGCCACACAATGTCCTCACTGCATGACATAAAACTGAAAAGTACAATGTCCTTGTTGCATTACATAAAACTGCACATTACAATGTTGACACTGCATGACTTAAAACTGTATAGTTTGATATAATAAATCCCCATTTCTGATAAATTTTAACCATTCCTTATACACCAAATTTTTATATAAATTTATCTCCTATTCATGATACATGTCGGCATAGATAACCCTTTATTCTCAAAATTCCTTTCCTTTTAAAAACCACCCACTATGTTCTTGAGTCACCCAAATCTTATCTTCCCTTGTATATCAATAGTAAAATGTTAAATTATTAAGATCTCATTCTCTGGACCATGCAGTATATTCCCTTAGGTGGCCTTGCATAAGTTGCCTTCATAACAGGCATGTCAGTCAAAAGATGATACTATTTACCTATGCACCATAAGCCCTAGTTCGCCCTGCATGGCACAATTACCATAACATATTTTTCAAATAATGGTAACTCAATTCTTGGATGAGACTTCCCTTATATGTATACAAGTTTTAGATTTGGTGACCATAAAAATCATGGATCAAGATTCCCCATGGAAATATTTAAAGAATATTAGAATAATTCATATCCACTGAGTCTTGTTTGGAATCTAATTTCAAATTTTAGGGTCAAAGAAGTTCAACCATAAACATTATCCCTTTATAGTCTAACTTAAAGAACACATGCCTTTGGAAAGCAGAACCATTTTGGATAAAGAACTATTGGTTGTTTCTGATTCCCTGAAAAAATCCAAGGAAAACACCTAGAAGCAGTGATTCTTAAATTGAAATACATGTTTTGAGGAACTAAGAAATGCAGATATAAGAATAAAATATGGGAACATATGTTATCTAGTGGATTCCCCTCAGTGGATGAAAATTAATTAGGAGTTTCTTAAATTTGACATGATCTAGGAAAATTTTTTCTTGCATTATCTTTTGATGGAATAAATACATTTTATATACAAATTAGTATTAATAATACATGGACCATCATATTGGTAAATCATAACTTACCATCATGTTTATGCATAAATCAGAAATACATTATGTTGTCTCAGCTTATATCTAGACAAAAAAACACACTGATGATATTGATGCTTGTTTGGATCCATTGATCGAAGATCTAAAATTGATGTAGGATACAGGTGTTGCAATGTATGATGATCAAAAAAGTTAAGAACTCACATTTAGGGCCATCTTTTATGGAATGATAAATGACTTCCCCACATATTGAAATTTTTTAGGATATAGCATTACAAAAATGTTGGGGTGTCCCAATTGTGAAAAATGCACATACTCAGTTTGGTTGAAATATTACTCGAAGACATTGTTTTTAGGACATCAGAAATTTTTACCACGACAACATAAATACTAGTCCAAGATGATAGTATTTGATGGAAATATCAAAAAATGAACAAAACCATCTCCAGAAATGGGAGATGAACTGAAAAAAAAAGTAAAAAATATTAACACTATTTTTGGTTAACCATTTTTGAAAAACCTTACAAAATATAGTTGGAATAAGAGATCAATTTTCATTGCATTAGAATATTGGAATTGTTTTTATGTCAAAAAAATTCTTCACTGAAATTGGGATAAGGTAAGAGTTGGAACCAGTATAGTGTAAAGGTGGACTTTTCATCCTCCAGTAGCTTACACTCTATCCAAATATAACAAATTGAAATTTTTCCTTATCCGTACTAGTGTAAAGTTTCCAAAGGGGTATTTTCCAGAACATCAAGAATGTTGTTTCAATGACTACTTTGAAGTTACAAGGACTGAAATCACATGACTGTCATGTTTTGATGTAATATTTAATGTCTATTTCTTTCAATTTCATTCTTCCTCCAAATTTATAACATACATTAACCAAACTCTACTATTTTTTCAAATCCATATGCTGTGAATTTCTATACCCGGTGAATTTTTCCATCATGAATAATTATATTTGAGTCATATTATGTGAATTAGAGATGTTCTTACCCCCACAATTCTTTTATATATTGGTCCACCTGATGGTTCACTTGGTCAGAGTGGTTCAACTATGTGGTCCAATCCATCAAAAATGGGTGTACCCCATTAAACGATATATGATTTTTTTTTTGAAAGGGTATATCAAGAATCAAAGTTGTCCAAAAAGTTTTATTTCATAATGATTTATTATTGAAGTTGTTGTTAAATTATGTACTGATTAACAATCAGATGTTGAAATCATTTGTCTCCCAATGTATCGTCACACCAAACTTCTTAAGGTTGAAGGGATTTCTGGAAGAGTTGTTTTTATAATTACCTTGATTGAGTAGGAACATGAACATGTTTACATATTACATAATAGTTAATATGTTGATCCAAACATAAACTCCTGAAAATAAATTCTTAGATATTTGAATCCATCAAGGGATGAGGGATGGATATGAAATACACATAATCAATGGTTTATAGGATAGTTCACAGATCAAATGTAAAAGGAGTTATCTGAAAATTTGAATTCAAATGCCTAACAACTTCAATGGATAGCCAGAGGATTGAATGAAAATGTTATATCTTATACTGCTTTTGTAATCAATGGTTATATGCACTATATAAGGGAATACGATGACTTTAGTAAGATGCAAAATAGAGGTATTACGCTTATTGATGCACCTGATTTGTGTATACATTTTCACATACTTTATTGAATATAAAGAACAATTTTTCAGTAATTACTTACGGGTTAGTGGAAAAATACTTTGATTTTGGTGATCTTGATCATTTTCAGGATATTTACGGCCAAATATACAAAATGGGGGATAATTCCGCAAAATTTACCAACTACATGGTGTGTACTTATATACACACCATGTATATTCAAACTTGGACACGTATTGACAAGGACGTGTACATTCCCAAATAACCATCAGCCGGTACACACCGTTTTCACACTTCACATGCCATGTACTCCCTTCTAGAAGTAGTTGGAGAATGAGAAGAAGTCTACACACCCATGTGTCCGAATGACGGGGAAACACTGCGTTCAACATATACATGCTATGTATGCCTTTCTAGAAGGGTTTGGTAGCCAAAAAATGAGACTACATTCCATGTATGGTGGTGCTACATGCTGTGAATATCTACCTACCAAGTGGCACTGTGTTCCAAGTCAAAGACAGTGTGTTAAGCCGCTTACCAGTGAAGAAAAGAATGACAAAAGCTTGTTGACAAAAGTACACGCCATATAATTTTTCCACATGCCGTGTAGTTTTATTTTCTATATATCGAGGACTTGGCCTCCAGTTTGGGAGAGGATAAAGTGTAAATAGAAAGGGTTGAAGGTTCCAAGGAAAGAAGCTCTGTTGTCGTTCTACCACCATTCTACTACTTCTCCATTCTACCATTCTACCTAAGAGTCACTCCCTCCTCGAATTTTCAAGAAATGATCACATCAGGTATCAAGAGTTTTGTGATTATCATTACTTATATGTGTAAATAAATACCTGGTGTGTTTGGGTTATGGGAGATGTAAGAGTTGTAATATATATTAGTTGTTATGAATAGGTCTATTTTTGTAACTACTTCTTATTCTTCTTAAATCACTTCATCTTATCACTAAAAATTCTGAACTAGACCAAGGGAAGAATTTTCATGGATTCAAAGTAAGAATAACAATGAATATTGTCATGATCATTGTAAGTATTTGTTTACTCAAAAATGGACTAATCCCAATAAAGAACTGTTAAACACTAACTACCAGACCAAGGAGTTAGTTTCTTCAGCTCTAAATATAAGTTTGTTGAACCAAGGAAAATTTGTTACAAATTGAACCCAGAGTGTTGGGTTTCTATGAACAACACAACCTCATAAACAATTTGATTTAATAATCAACTTCTCATAAATCCACAACCCCAACACATTTCCCTCCTAATTTGCATCAAAACCAATTTTCCTATATTTTCTTCTATTCATTACGTCATTTTTTAAGTAATCTTAAAAGTAATTATTCTTTTTATCCAAACATCAAAAATCAAATCTAAATTTAGCACACTTCATTAAGGAAAAAATACAATTTAGTTAAGCAAAGACAGAAATAACTTCTTTTTTTCTGTGGACCGACCCCTTACGAGTACTATACTCATTAGGGTAAAAATAATTTGGGACACCGATAACATACCTTCATCGAAACGACTCACCAAATTTTTTCACCGTTGCTGGGGAACTAAGAAAAGTTATTTTTCCTTGTTTTAATTAAGTTTGTATCAAATTTTAGTGAAAATAAAAATCATAAGTTCTCAAAAATATCTTTTCTAAACTCATTTCTATTTACATTTCTTTTTCCTCAATTATACTTGGTTTGTTTTGTATTGTGCAGGTCGTTACGTGTATGGGAGGCTACCTCACGCATTCCAAGAACGTTGAGTCATCACGGTTTTCCCCGATTGACCCAAATAGTTAGCGAACGTTTTTGAGGCACCAACGTGCACTCATGACTGAGCAAAATCACAAAAATCCCATGGCGTAGAATGGGGAAGGAAATCCAGATTTTTTTCAAGGAGTTGGACAGCCGTTAGGACCGAATGACAACGGAACAAGTAAGTGCCACTTTCTCCAGGGTATGGCCAGCAGCAGCTCCAACAATTCTAACTAGACCGAATTCCATTTTTTACAGCCTGTTCAGGGGTCGTACTAGGCCCCTCAATAACAAAAAATACATGAATGCTCCACTACCTCAGCAGCGAACTCCGCATCGTACTATCATGGAGTAAGGCCTTCCATCTATCCATGGAGCTGACACGGGAATCGTCTGTCCACCGGTGTAGGCACAACACTTCAAAATCAATCCTTATATCATGGTGGTGATCCAGAACACCGTTCAATTCGGTGGTCGGCCCAGTGAGGACCCCAATGCCCATCTCTCCAATTTCTTGGAGGACTCCAACATGTTCCGCAACCATGGAGTGTCCACGAATGCCATTTTTCTTCACCTCTTCCCCTTCTCTCTAAAGGATAAGGCGAAAGATAGGATAAAAGGATTTTCGTAACGATCCAACCTCACCTGGGAGGAGAAAACCCAAGAATTCATGTGTAAATACTTCCCACCCTCAAAGACGGTAACTCTGTGGAACAAAATCCGCATCTTTTAGCAGCATGACTCGGAGTCATTGTACGAATCATTGGATTGCTTCATGGAGATGTTGTGCAAATTCCCATACCATGGAATCCCACTTTGGATGCAGGTCCAAACCTTCTATAGAGGACTGACCACTAAAACAAAGTCTGTTGTGGATGCGTCTTCTAGACGTACAGTAATGAGGAAATCCACTAAAGAGCTTTTCAAACTACTGGAAGACATGTCAGCCAATAGCTTCCAGTGGAATTCTGAGCAGGGTACACAGAAAAGAGGTATGTATAACATTTATTTTACTACTATGCTTGATACCAAATTGGACGTTGTGTCCAAAAAGATCGATACGGCAAATCTGAAGGCTTCATCCCAAGTATATGTGGCAAACCATTTGGTGTGTAGTGAATGTGGTGGTAACCACATCATGGGAGAATGCCCAGGTTCTATTGGAGGCCCTTCAATAATCTAGGTATGTTATACTTCCCAAAACGGAGGTCCAAACCAGTACCAGCAGTACCAGAACCTGGAATGGTGTGATCAGCAAAACACAAGTTGGGGCCAACATCAGCAGAATCCACCGCCCCAGCAACCGCTCAGCTACAACCAGCCTCCTTATCAGAACTAGTACCCAAAGTAGCAATTGCCCCAACATGGATCTTATCAGCAACAAGGGTATAAAAACCCTCTCCCATAGCAGCCGCAGCAGCCACCACTTCCACCAACTCAACAGCCACCTCAATAGAAAAACACCTCAAGGTTAGAGGATCTCATGACCAAATTTATAACTACTGTGGTGACTAGGTTACAAAATCATGAGGCTTCAATTATAGCCTTAGAGAACCAAATTGTCTGGTTGGAAAACTAACTCTCGAGGAGGAAACCCGGTACACTACCGGGTAACACTGAGAAGAACCCGAGGGAGGAGGCCCATGCCATCACACTACGGAGTGGAAAAGAGCTACAACAAAACCAACCAGCACAGCCAGGTGCATGCACACCCCCTTTTTGATGAAAAAGGTACATATTCATACCCCTCAACATCCAAAATCCCACCGAAGGAGGCTTTGTAGAATAAAATAAAGGAGTTTGTCAAACCATTTGAGCCTGCCTTACCCTTCCCAGAAAGAATGAAGCATAGAAAGATGGACAACCAGTTCAGCAAATTCATGGATGTGTTCAAGAAGATGAAAATAAATATTCCCTTAACATAGGCACTGATGTAGATTCCCACCTTTTCCAAATTCATTAAAGAAATCATATCCAACAAAAGAAAGATGGAGGATCTAGGCAACATTTCCCTAACCAAGAAGTGTTCTACAGTCATCCGACATTCGATTCCTCCCAAACTCCAGGATCCAGGTAGCGTCACTATTCCATGCACTATTGGACCATTTGAGTTTGGAAAGTCCCTATGTGACTTAGTGGCTAGTGTCAACCTCACGCCTCTTAGAGTTTTCAAAAAACTAAGGCTCAACGACCTGAAGCCTACCGGAGTTTCCCTTCATCTTGCTGACTGATCCATCAAATATCCAAAGGGGCTACTGGTGGATGTGCTGGTCAAGGTGGGTAGGATGATCCTTCCCATAGATTACATCATCCTTGACATGGATCATGACCAGGAGCCACCTCTCATTTTGGGAAGGCCTTTCTTGGATACTGGGAAAGTACTGATTGACATGCACCATGGGGAGCTAATTTTCTGGGTTGGAGATGAGAGAGTCTACTACAATGTCCTCATAGCCGTCAAGAATGTATCATTGTCTTAGCATGAGGTATTTTATGAGGTAACCATTGTGGATGATTACTTAAATGAAAAGGGTGATGATCTGGTATGTTCTTTTACCTCAGATAACTTAATCATTCCAAACATTCTAGTTGAACAAGTGCTAGAGGACTTGAAATTCCTATAAGGACAGGGCGGAAACTATTGGAAACGTGCAGTTTTTCTTGATATTATGGAATAGAAAAAGGTTTAACCACTTTTACCTTTGATTATAAAGGCGTCTAAACTAGAACCGAAGCATCTTTCATCTTCTCTAAAGTAAGGGTATTTAGGATACCATAAAAAATTGCCTGTAATACATAGTGAAAAACTGTCACAAGAGCAGGAAGATGAACTTATGCATGTTTTAAAATAGTGGAAGCATGTTATTGGGTGGATAGTTTCAGATTTGAAGGGAATCATCCCAACCATTTTCACCAACAAGGTGCTGCTTGACAGAAGGTGCCAAGCAATCTCGGCAACCACAGTGACACCTAAATACACCCATGAAGGAAGCGGTAAAAAATAGGTGATTAAATTGTTTGATGTAGGAATCATTTATCCCATCTAAAATAGTATCTGGATGAGTCCCCTACAAGTGGTACCCAAAAGGAGTGTATCACTATGATTTCAAATGATAAGAATGAGCTCATCCCCGCATGCATTGTCACGGGCTGGCAAGTCTGTGTGGATTATAAGATCCTGAATGACGCCACAAGGAAAGTTCCTTTCACCCTACCCATAATGGATCATATTATAGAGATAGTATTGGGGCACAACTTTATTTCTTCCTCAATGGCTATTCTGGCTATAACCAGATTTCAATTGCTCCCAAGGATCAGAAGAAGAGCACATTTACTTGCCCCTATAATATGTTTTCTTACCGAAGGATGTCTTTTGGAATGTGCAATGCCCCCCCCACCTTCCATCACTGTATGTTGGCTATCTTCCACAACATGGTGGAATAGATCCTAGAGGTATCCATGGATAATTTTTCCATTTACGAAAAATCATTCCCCACTTGCATACGGCACCTCGAGCTAGTTCTGGAAAGATGTGAAAACACTAATCTTTTTTTGAACTGGGAAATGTGTCATTTCATGGTGTAAAGTTCGATCGTACTTGGCCACAGAATCTCAGTGAAGGGGATAGAGGTGGACCTGGAAAAGATAGAAGTCATTTCATGACTGCCTATTCTGACGTCCATCAGAGCCATCTGTAGCTTCCTAAGGCATGCCAGTTTTTACAGGCGGTTTTTCGGAAATGTTTTAAAAATATCCCTTCCCCTCCCCAACATTCTAACCAAGGATTCCATATTTTTGTTTTATGATACATGAACCATATCTTTTGAGTACCTGAAGTAGTGCTTAGTTGAATCTCCAGTGATTATTTCTCTTAACTAGGAGGACCAATTTGTACTGATGTGCGATGCCAGCGACTATGCAGTAGGAGAAGTCTTGAGCCAGTGGCTTGAACAGATTTTCTTACCTACATATTATTCCAGCAAGATTCTCAATGAGGCATAGTTGAACTACACCACCACAAAAAAGAATATTTTGGCAGTGGTGTTCACATTTGACAGGTTCCGTTCTTACTTAGTGCTATCTAAAGTTATTGTTTATATTGACCATGAAGCACTAAAGTACCTACTAAATAATAAATATGTGAAGTCCCAATTAATCCTATGGGTGCTCCTCCTAGAAGAATTTGATCTGGAAATATTAGATAATAAAGGGAGTGAGAACTTTGTTTCTGATCATCTCACCCACCAAGATATGCCTCATTTGAAGAAGAAGGAAGATCGAGAGATCACGGAGGATTTCCCTGATGAGAACCTCTTTTTAATCAATGAAACACCCAGACCTTGTTATGCTGATATTGCTAATTGTTTTGTTATAGGTGTTGTTCACCCCGACCTCCCCTTCAAGAAAAGGGATTGGTTTCTCTCTGATGTTAAGAGGTACTTCTGGAATTATCCTCTTCTATTATGATCCTGTGGAGATTGGGTGATCCGTCGTTGCATCCCCGAAAATGAAGTTCATGAATTCTTGAAATTTTGTCACACATCACTAGTTGGGGGACATTGCGGATCTGACCGTATGATAGCGAAGATCATGCAATCTGTTTTTTTCTGGCCCACAATGCATATATATTCTCGGGCCTTTGTTTCCTGTTGCGATCGATGCCAGAGAACTGGTAATGTGGGATGTAGAGCTGAGATTCCCCGGTTCCACATCCCGGAGGTCAAGATTTTTGACATTTGGGGAATCGATTTCATTGGTCCCATTCCCCCATATTTCAGGAACACTTACATCTCAGTCTGCATCGGCTACATTTCCATATGGGTGGAAGTTGCCGTTACAACTCACGACACGGTCAAGGTTTTAATGAGATTTTTAAAGAAACGCATTTTTAGTATGTTTAGAGTTCCTCGAGTACAGATCAGTAACAGAATGACCCACTTCGACAACACACTGATGAGATGAATATTATCAAAGTATAGAGTAAAACATCATATGGGCACACCATATCATCCTCAATCCAGTGGACAAATGGAGCTCTCCAACTGTGACCTCAAGCAGATCCTGGAGAAAATATTCAACACTTAGAGGAAACAGTGGTCCAATAAGCTAGATGATGATTTTGTGGGCATTTCATACTGCTTTCAAAACAGCACTGGGAATTTCCCCATTTCACCTCATCTATGGCATGCCATTCAATCTGCTAGAAGAATTGGAGCATAAAGCATACTGGGTCATCAAGGACCAGGATTTTGATCTGAAGGCAGGTGAAGAGAAGCGAAAGTTCTAACTATCTGAACTTTATGAAATCAGATTGGAGGCGTATGAGAATGCCAAGCTATACAAGGAGAAAGATGGAGAAATTCACAACCGACTGATTTCACAAAAATATTTTCAACCTAGTGATCAGGTACTTCACTTTGACTCTAATATTCAATTATTTCCAAGGAAGTTGAAGTCACGATGGTTGGGACCATTCAATGTGATATACGTATTCCATAATAGAGCAGTGAAAATTTCTAGAGAGGATGGTCAACCATTCAAAGTGAACGGATAGTGGTTGAAAGCTTACCATCAGATGGATGACACGGTGGGAACATTTTCCACCACAAATATTTGGTGATCAGAGGTATGTAGGTCGAGCCAACGACCTAAAACATAGGTGCTTCCTGGGAGGAAACCTAGAAGATACACACCGTGTACCCCCTATATACACAACATGTACTTTTCTTTTCATTTGACTTCTGCCAATTATAAATATATATCATAGCAAAGTAATAAACTAGGATGATATCAGTGTCGATGGTAAGTTCGCTGGAGTTTATTCGAGCCGTCACCAGTTCCAATTTCTCCCGATATACCTTCGGCGGGTTTCTCCTTTTTCTCAACGTGTTTTCATACACGGCATGTGTGGCCTTTTTTCACACAGATATATATATATATATATATATATATATATATATTATTAAAATAAAACCCACGGTGGGGATGGATCAGTTGGACAGGATCGTAATTTGGTTCCAAAAGACCCGGGTTCGAATCTTGACAGCCTCCCCATTTCCATCATTTGTCCTTTTTAATAAACCTACATGGTGTGTATTTTGATATACATCATGTGCGCCATGTTTTACTTCTAAAAACTGAAAAGATTCTTCACATAAAGTAATTCATGAGGGTGAAGTTGGAAGATTGGCAGAGTCTCAGACCTGGATCCAAAAGACTCGGGTTTGAACTCGGTTGATATCCCTGCTTCATCCATTTTGGTCTAACTAAAAACCACAGACCATGCATTTTTATATTCTCGTATAATAAAGGCATTTTTTCTTTAAATATATTTAAATAATTAATAAAAGCAACAGTACAACCATTTCTCCAGTGGTTGTGGGCTTCTGTTCGGAACAGTCGATCACCGGTTCGAACCTCACCCCAACCACCGGACCAAAGGTTGTACTTCCCTTTTTTCAATTTTAGAACACACGACGTGTATTTCCCGATAAATTACGTGTATAGTTTTATTTTTAATAAATTATGTAAATATATATATATATATTATTTTAATTATTAATATTAATTGTTATATACTTTAATATAATAATTATATATCTATATATCTATATCTATATCGATAAAAAAAATTTGATACACGACATGTAGTCTATTGTAAATGTCGTGTACCTCGACTATAAAAGTCATATACCACCCAGATTCAGCTCGTGTCACGTGGAACCCTCCCCTCTCCCCGTTGCTTCCCCTGTATGACACCCAGCTTCCCCACTCCCAAATCCGCTGATTTAGGGAATTTTTCCTTTTGATTTTTCCTATATTGTAATCCTTAGTCTATGTACACCCTTCTACGACCATTATTTTATGTTTTCATAACCATTTTGGGTTATTTGTGGATCAACCGACCATTCGGCTTTCGCAATACATGGGCATGAAATGAATAACACACGTTGTGTACATTTGTACATGGCCACACACTACATGCTTCAAAATTTGAAAATACACGGTGTTTATGTGTGGTACACACCATGTACCTGCCCCCATCATGCATGGTTACCTTTTTCACATAGCCTTGCATGTCATTTTCAAAAACATGGTGTGTATATTAGGTACACACTGTGTATGACATTTCTTTCATCCATCCCATGTTTAGCAGTTCACACGACCATGTATCTTCAGCTCTTTCACACTTTGTGTTGTGCTTTCACACGGAGTGGCCTATGTTTTTAGTTCTTCTTAGACTCGGGTGGTGTCTTTTCCAATTCATGAACTTGAGAACTTTTCCTGAACATAGCTTTTATGTTTTATACATGACGTGTATCCTTTCCTCGTCGATTCTCTTCTCACTCAGCATTTCTATCCAGAGAACACGGGATGCTAACCTTATTTCACTACACATCGTGTAATCTGGAAGTACATGCCGTGTACTTTTTATTTTTTTCATTTTCTCACATTTTCTTATTTTCCTTTTTCTTTTAATTTTCTTTTGTTTTTTTTCTATTATCTTTCAGGATATAGCAGACAGAGATCCTTTTCGGAGGAAGCGGCCCACCTCCTCCACTAAGGGCGAGAGGCCCTTTTATCATCGCATATGACTCCGACCCGTAACCTCACCAGATCCAGACTCTCTGGTATATCAGCTCCCTCCGTTGTCCATCCTTCCACCATTCACTACCTCAGCCGAGACTGGTCCATCTAGTGCTGATCCTCTATGAAACACACCAACTGAGCTATCCTCATTTGCATCAAGTCAGTCATCGACCATCCCATCCAGCGGCCCTCCATATACTGCAGCCACTCCACCACCAAAGCCAGCTCCCGCTGCTGCACCTCCACCTGGGTTGGGCCCTGTAGGTGTTCCTTACCCTGGTATGGTGTTCCCGATCACCAATTTGGTGCACGATAGGGTTCGGAACTTTTTTTTAAGAGGTGGTGCCTCAGTCAAATACCAAGGCACAATTTATTGCATAAAAGAAAAGGAGTTACAAAAGTTTGAAAGACGGAATCTTATTACAATCCTTATTGAAGAAAGAGAGTGAATCGTCAGGCAGATCATCCAACCAGGTAATGACTTGATTGACCCCCTTGTTGGCAAGACTATCGGTAACCATGTTCTCTTCGAGGAACACATGAGTGGAAATGTAGCTAAGATTCCTGAGCGAAGCAAGACATTTCATCCATCAAGGGGTAAGCAGCCAAGCAAGGTGCACCACTCCCTTCCAGATACCTTGGACAAAATTGGTTGAATCACATTCAAACAACAAGTTGCTCCAACCCTTCTACTTAGCGAAGTACACCGCATGAATGACTCCCAACATTTCCTCCTCCAAAGCCGAGGTCATGCCACATCCACCAAAGAAGCATCCAAGGAATCTGCCAGAAAAGTCTCTGAAGATATCACCACATCCTGCCGGACCTGGGTTGCCTCTAGAAGCGTCGTCAACATTCACTTTGATCCATCCTGGAAACGGGGCTTTCCAGAAGACCTCAAAGGTGCGTCGAGGTAGCATATAAGAGCCCGCAATTTGAAGACGGTGGAGGATATCAAAATAACCAACAGATTTGTCACAATGAACCTTCTAAAGAGAGGCAGCATCCTTAATGGCAATGAGAATACGCGTTTTACCTGCATTGAGATTGAGCAAGCAATTATTATGAATAAAATAATTTCTGTCATACCATATCACATTTATAAGCTCAGTTACCTCAGCCAGAAAAAGTATCTTGATTTTCATAGAAGACTCCCAAATCACACAGTGTTGAAGTTGAGAGCTGATAGAAGCAATAAGTTACCATCTGCAACCAAAAATGTCAAAAATGTAATTCCAAAGAGTTGCAGCTGTAGCACAAGACAAGAACAAATGATTAGCATCTTACCAGTGTTGATTTCACAGATAACATTTAGAGAAAAGATAAATCCCAAAGGATTGGAGACACACATTAGTAGGGACCCTATTATGAGAAACACGCCAAATGAGAGTAAGACGTGAGGGTTTGATCCAAGGATTGTTAGAAGCTTTCAACCATAAAAAGTTAGAAATAGAACTACTAAAATTGTTTTTGTAGAAACTTTTAGAATCCAGGACACCATTAAAGGAAGGCTCCCAGATAAAAAAAATCATTAGTGTGAGAAAAATGATAATTGTTAATGATGTGATTGATGTGGTTTGGAAGGGTGACGTCATGAGAGTTAACAACATCACAAATAATGGAGGCGGTGTTCTCGGGACTAGTGGTGGGTGTTATCATAGAGATTAATGGGACACTAGTCCAGTTGTCCAGCCATAAGTTCATAGAGGATTCAGCGATAACCACCCGTCAAGAGTAGTTCATGATTTTAAGGAAAGACTGTCTAATGGAAGGCCAGATGGAAGAAGTGATGTAACCCAATTTACCATTCCGAAGCTTAGTAACAAACCTTTTCTTAAGAAAGACCAAGGAATCATAATTTCTATGAATAAAATTCTAAGTCATTCTATCTTGAAGAGATTCATTAAAAGGTTTAATATTCTTGATGCCAAAACCACCCCTATCCATGGGTTTACAACAAGTGACCCATGGTATGGTGACAAGTTTTCATTCAATCGTACTACCAGTCCAGACAATGTTTTTAAGGCAAGAATTGATTATTTTGAGAAGACTAGCGGGCCAGCTATAGACTATCATCGAGTAAACCATTATGGAAACAATTGTAGACTTAACAAGACAGACCCTGCCAGCCATAGAAATAGATTTACCCTTCCACGAAGATAGTGGATTTATAATTTGGTCCACAGTGCTGTGGAAATAGCTCGATTTTGGTCTTCCCCAAAAGATAGGAACAACAAAATAATTGAAATGGAAATAGCCTTCTTTGATTCCTATGTAATTAATGATGTGACTTTTTCTGTTGGGGGAAAAGTTTTTCACAACGAAAACAAAGGATTTGTTCCAAATTATCGCTTGTCCCGAAATATATTCATAATGCGCTAGATCACTTTTGAGGTTTTTAATGTTCCTTTTATCTCCCTTTAAGAATAAAATTATATCATCGGTATATAAAAGATTTGTAGGAATGTTTATGTTTCTAGAAGCCTGAATGGTATTTATTTTCTCTTGATTCACAAGGCTCGTAAGAAGTCTACATAAGTAATCCTCAGCAATAGCAAAAATAATGGCTGCAAGGGGATCACCTTGCCTAACACCCATGGTACATTTAAAAAAAAATTTCGGGGACCCATTGGCCAACACAAACATGGAAGCCGAATTGAATAAGCTGTGGATCATGGTAATAAAAGAGACATTAAACCCAAAGTTTTTAAGAACCTTGAAAATAAATTTCCAGTCCATAATGTCAAAAGCTTTCCTGATGTCTAACTTGATGGCCACACTGCCTCCTCTAGTGACATTATTCAGTATATTAGTACATTTTGAGGCAAGGAAGATACAATCTTGAATGGTTCTTCCTTTGATGAAGCCAAATTGGTTCCAAGAAACAATTTTATTAGTGATGGAGTGGAGTCTGTTAGCAAGAAGTTTTGTGATAATTTTATAGAGGGTGTTGATGAGAGCAATAGGTCGGAAAATATGAATCTCAGTAGCATTATCCACTTTAGGTATAAGAGTAAGGAATTGAGCATTTATCCCATGAGGAAGAACACCTTTGGAGAAAAAATATTTAACTAGTTTACAAACATCAATATGGATGAGATCCCAGTATTTCTGAAAGAATCCATTGTTGAACCCATCCGGACCAAGTGCACTGTCAGGGTTGAGGCTGAAAATAGTGTCCCTGACTTCATAGTCCATAGGTATTCTTAAAAGGTGATCATTGTCCTCAGCAGTGAACATATTTGGAATGATTCCAGGGAGGAGATCCTTACTAACCTCCGGACCATTAAACAGATTGTGGAAATAACCAACAACATGATTTGCAATGGCATCCTCAGTGTCAAGAAGAGTGTCATCAACTTTAAGAAAGGCAAGGGGCCTACATATTTTCCTAATTCTTTGAAGAGAATTATAGAATTTAGTATTTCTATCACCATCTGAAAGCCATTGTGTATTAAATATTTGCTTGGGCATGTTATCTTTGAGCTTCAGAAGAGAGCTACGCTTCAAAGAAATAGTAATTTCAGCTTGGGGATCAAGAGAAAAATCAGAGCAGGTATTGGAGCTTTGAATACTAATGAGGTCATTCTCCAGTGATGAGATATCTGTGTCAAGCTGCTTTATTTTGGAGAAGCACCAACCCTTGAGTTGTTGTTTCATAAGTTTTAATTTATAAATGCAAGAAAAAGGTTTACTTTGTCGTTGCATGGCATCCCAGAAATCTTTAATCATGTTGGAGCATTCTGGGACCGCAGCCCAAGCATTGCTAAATTTAAAAGAGAGGGGAGATTTTGAGCCCTTAGAGATGAAGCTGAAAAGAATGGAGTGATGATCAGAGTTGATCTTGGGTAAGGTAATTCTAGATATGGATTCCCATTTATCAAGTGCGGCAGTATTAGTGAAATCTCGGTCAAGCTTGCTAGCTACAATCCTATTGATGGAATTTCAATACCAGGTGTATTTGGCACTAGTAAGGTTGATTTCATTAAGATAGCAGTCCTCAACGGAAGCTTTAAATTCTCAAATTGAGATGGGGGAGTATGGCGGTCCAAACTTTTCACTTGGGAGAAGAATAGCATTGAAATCACGAATCACCAGCTAGGGATCTTGAACAGAGGTAGAGAGGGAAAGGAGGTCAATTCAGAGGGACCTTTGATCTAGATATCTATTTTTTGCATATATCATAGTGCAGATAGTACCAACACCAGCATAGGAAAAAGAACAAGTAAAAATTTGGTCAGAATTTTTAACAACATTAACAGACTGAAAAGAAGAGTGATGAAAAACCCACAGAGTTTCAGTAGAGGTTCCCTCCTTGCAAGCACCAAGGAAGTTATAACCAAAACATCAAAAGTGTAAATACTTCAAAGAAAAGAAAATTTTAGGCTCCGCAATGGAAAATAAACATGGTTTGTGAGTCAAAATAAATCTCTTAAGCGCAATAAAAGTATTAGAGTTAGCTAGACCCTGACATTTCCAAAATAGACAATTCATTTAAACCTGAGTTTAGAGTAAGATCTCCCTTTTTTGTTCCACCCGAGCCCTTATTCCTTTTTGACCTTCTAGGTGCATTAGAGGATGACGGGATGGATTTATTTCCCTTCTTGTTCTTAGAAGAGGTAACAGAGACATTAGAAATAGTTTTAATATCCACACCTCGATTTTTATCCAAAGATATTGAAGCCACTAGGAAATCTTTTGGAGTATAATCAGGGACAAGAGAATCAGAGATACATGAAGAGGCAGTCACAGTGGTCTCAAATCCCACTGCCACTATCTGATCACTAGAGCTTACCACCTTAAGGGTGTAAGGATTTTCAATGGACATCTTCACCTAGTCTGAATTGTCAATGATTCTTTTTTTTGAATTAAGGTTCAAATTCAAATCCATATTTGCCTCCTTTTAGAGAGACACAGGTTGATCAGGTTGGTCATTGGGACCATATAGATAATCAATAGTCTTGGTAGTGGGGTGTGAATCTACTGCATTCATAGGTTTCTTGTCAGCATAGAAAATGGGGGATGAGGAGGTATCTGCAACTGCACCCTTACCTACAGCCTCATGTACCTCCACCTGAGACACATCCAAGGTTTCAATTTCCTTCCTTAGGCTATGAACAAATGCAACCTCAGGAGGGTCAACATGAGTCTCAGCTTGGGGACCCTCACCTGAGTCACAATCCTCCTATGGAATTTACTCACCTGCAACAACCCCATTAGAATTGAGAGTCTGATTCGGGTCCATCAAAATAGATATATCCTTTCCACTGGTCAAGTTGAGAGACATTGCCTGCTGGTTATCGCCCAACAAGCCGCAACTTGAGTCAGTTTCAGAAATCGCAGGATGCGTGGGGATGTCAGGAAATTTAGAGGATCTCCTTGGACACACTCCATTAATCACGATATTCGAAGTCAACACTCCTATTTTGGGGGATTTATTTTTGGATTTTGCTGCTTCATTTGAGTTCGAAAATGCTGAGTACCGGGAGACACGTGGTGATGTGGTCCCAATGGTCTGGTTCCAGCTAGGCAACCCACCCTTTTCCCTTACTATGACCGAGTTCGGCTGAGGGTGCGGTTTTTATCCTCATCCTATCACCTCACCCCATATCTCCACCCTTACTCAACCCGAGCGCTCTGAGCTCATTGCTATGTGGATGGAGATTTCTGGGCCTGACAACCGCTATACCCCTACTTCCCAGAAGAGTACCCTCATCACTGACCTTATCCTTCGCTTCACCCACTGGTGTTCCAGCGCCATCCTTTTCCCCCACCATGAGGATATGGGGGTCTTGACAGGTCTTGAAATGGATATCCTCACCTGTGTCATCTGGAAGGACACCCTAGACCTCCCATACCTTTCCACCTCCTATTTCCAAGCCTTGTCTACCGGCCATCAGGGCAAACTGAATGGTGGGTTCTATGCCACCCACCTTGCCCACCACCTCGAGGTTTTTGAGTAATGTCTTCCCCATTACCTATTAGGTTCCCCCAGTGAGTGAACTATCTCATGCTTATTAGCATGGGATTGGTTCAGAAGTAAGGGTGGTTAGGTCCTGGCCGAGGCACCCGCTGACCACCGACTGACCCTCTGGCCCCCACCGATGCACATGTTCCTCCTTCCCCACCTCTTCCGGCTTCCCCACCCCACCACATTCATCTGACCCTACTTCTTCTGGCCTACCTTCTTCTATTCCACCTACTACCCCAACCTCTGCACCCTCTGTCAATCCTTCTTTTTCCCTCCACCTAGATACGATGAAGCAGCACTTGGTTCTTCTCGATTTCCATCAGGTCTGACTGGAAAATATGTTGGGGATTTTTCTTCGGCATCATGGTATTCCACTACCCCCACCACATACCTCTACCTCGGTTCATGGACCTTCTTTCACAACTCCAATTCCCTTTACTGCACTGGCCACATATTCAGTTACCCTATCCACAACGGGTACACCTGCTTCCACCACTGCTACCAGTCTAGGGAGTGATGTCGAGCTTCCTATTCTGATTCCATCTCCTACAACTCCTACTTCTATGGCTTCTCTTCCGTGGGAATAATTCGAGCCTCAAGTTTCCACTTCTCTTGATCCTTCTCTCCCGGTTGTTTCTATACTGTATGACGCCTCTTCTAAGGCGACCCCCTAAATAGTTTTTAAAGACATGTTTCTCAGTATACGTCTATTTGTGAAATCTTGTGCATCTGTATGTTATGTATTCTTGCAGTGTTCTCTCTTCACGACCATCACATTTACTTTGGCATGCTCCGGACTATCCTTCTCCATCACTCCTTGTCTTTCTTTGCTTAGACACGAGGGAAGTATTGTTTTTCCATGTTTTTCCATTATCTTCTTTTCTTCCTTGGTTTACTTCTTTCCTTACTTCCCCTCTTCCTAGTCCACTGTTGTGTCTCCACATTCCCTTATTCAATTTATGTGGTACTTGGTGGACCACATGAGATATTAAGTATGGAGGGAATATCTCGAGCACTTTAGTCTTTTCCCTTGTCATCATTCTAGGAGAAATCATTATTGGTAGATATATTTGAAAATGTGAAGAAATTTTGGTTAATCATATTTCTAATTAATAAAGTTGAAAGTGGGAAAAATTTTAAAAGATGCATGCTTATTTTGGTTCTTAAGTGTTATAAAATGATTTCTAATATAGTTTAAATTATAACTTGTAATCCTTGGATAATTACATCAATTAGGCTAATCAATTATATGCAATTCCTGACCTGATTATCTCTTTATTTGTTTTTCCCACTCCTCAGAGATAATCTAAACACTTTTTCATATTCTTTCTAATACCCTCCTTCTTGATAGATTCTTAAGATATACATAACTACCAAAATTTTCAAGTTTTCTTTTTGAAACTTGAAGAAATTTTAAATCACATTAAAATGATTGAGGCATTAGATTTTTTTAACCATTTTATCTTAAGACCTACCCAACATCTTATCTTCATGAAGCCCTAAGAAACCATGAATAGATTTTATAAAAATCCATATTACAAGACTATTTTCTTTCCTACCCTAATTATTTTATTGTTTTTCACGATTATTCACTTGAATTGAAAATAAGGGATTGACAAAAAATGGCAAACTTTTGTGAATTGTCATGTAATTAAGTATGGGGGAGAGCCTCGTGGTCATTTAAGGCAAAAAGGGTTCCAAATCCCTATTCGTGGAAATTCTAAAAGGTCCCCGTTTTCTTTAAAAAAATGGCATAGACCAAGGGACCTTATACTCACTTATTAGTTTGTGAACCCTACCCAACTAAAGGAGATGGGGGTGAGGAGATCATTTGATAAATCTTGATGAGGAAACTTTTTACATTGAGCATAACTTCGAATATCATGCACTGTTATTTAAGAATTTAGCCTCCTTTTTCAATCCTCAGAGTTATTTTTCACATCTTTACCTGCCAACCTTTATCCATAGAAACATCTTATCTTTATTGAAAAGTCATCATGATTTTTTTAAATCAATGGTTTGAAGTAGAGAACTAGATTTCTTGAAAACCTATGGTTAGAGTGTATATATATTTGACTGAGCATAATTATAATTTAAAACATCTTGAATGTTGATTATATTATTGGTGAGGTAGATCATCAAGTGGATTGCTTATTTTTGAAAAAATGAAACTTGTGTTTAAAAGAGGATGACAATAGTTAATTGAATTGTATATTAGGCATGATTAGAATATCTCTGGAATTGAAACTGTTTTGTAGATTCTTTAGAATTTTCTCCTATGACTTATTATTTACATTTATGATTGGGTGAGTTCCTTAATTTTAAAATATATACTCTCTTAATTAGATGTTCTAGTTTGCTTGATTACAAGAAAATGACTAAGTATTGGGGAGTTTGATGCACCCTATTTGGGTATACATTTTCACATTCTTTATTGAATATTAAGAACAAGTTTTCAGAAATTACTTACTAATTAGAGGAAAAATACATGGATTTTTGTGATCGTGTTCATTTTCAGAAGATTTATGTCCAAATACACAAAATGGGGGAGAATTTAGTAAAATTTAAAAACTACACAGCGTGTACTTATATACACGCCGTGTATATTCAATCTCAGACACGGATTGACCAGGACAAGTACATGCCTATGTAACCAGAAGTCGGTACACACTGTGTTCACACTTTACACACTGTGTACACCCTTCTAGAAGAAGTTGGCGAATGAGAAGAAGATTACACACCCACGAGGTTGGCTAATGGGGAAACATCGTGTTCAACCAATACACACCGTGTATACCTTTCTATAAGCGGTTGGGGCTGAAAAATGAGACTACATGCCATGTATGGTAGTGTTACATGCCGTGTATATTTACCTACCAGGCAGTGCCATGTTCCAAGTCAAAGATGGCATGTTAGACCACCTATCAGTGAAGAAAATAATGAAAAAAAAGTATCTTGAAAAAAGTAAACATCGTGTACTTTTTCCACACACCATGTAGTTTTATTTATTATAAATAGAAGCCTTGGAATCTGGTTTGGGAGAGGAGAAGGTGTATAGAGAAAGGGTTGAAGGTCCAAATGAAAGATGCTCTACTGTCATTCTACCACCATTCTACTACTTTTCCATTCTACCATTCTACAAAAGAGTCACTCCCTCCTCGATGTTTCAAGCAATTATCACATCAGGTATCGATTGTTTTGTGTTTCTCTTTACATCTATGTGTAACTAAACACCCAGTGTGTTGGGGTTGTGGGAGATGTAATAGTTGTTATATAGATTAGGTGCTATGAATGTGTATGTTATTTTAACTTCTTCTTATTCTTCTTAAATCACTACATCTTATCACTAAAAATTATAAATCAAACCAAGGGAAGAATTTTCAGGGATTCAAAATAAGAATAACAATGAATATTTTCATGATCATTATAAGTATTTGTTGACTTAAAAAATGGACTAATCCAAATAATGATCAGTTAAAAAAGAACTACTGGACCAAGGATTTAGTTTCTTCAACTCAAAATATAAGTTTGTCGGAGCAATGAAATTTTGTTACAAATTGAACCCCAAGTGTTGGATTATTATGAACAACACAACCTGATAAACAATTTTATTTAATAATAAACTTATCATAAATCCACAACCCCAATGCATTTCTCTCTTTATTTGAATCAAAACCTATTTTCCTATATTTTCATCAATTCATTATGTAATTTATTAAAGAAACTTTAAACCAATTATTATTTTTATCCAAAAATAAAAAATCGACTATAAATTTAACACACTTCACTAAGAAAAAAATACAAATTAGTTAATCAAAGTCAAAAATAACTTCTTTTTCCCCATGGATCGACCCCTTACTAGTACTATACTCGTTAGGGTAAAAATAATCTGGGACACCGATAACATACCTTCAATGAAAAGGCTCGCCACTTATGGCTGGAGCCATGGATATATCTGGTACCAAGGAAGAAATCCAATTTATGAAAATATGTCATATGTTTTCATTATCGAACTAATATATGAGTTTTATTACACAACACTTCAAGAGTCTCTTTTCCATTGTAAATCGGTTGACAATATCAGTGGAGTGAAAGTTGATGAAATAGGCTTTGTGAAGGTGAATTTCAGTACAAAAGGGGGAAATAAGATCTATTTATAATTGCATCATATGAAGTGAAATTTTTTTATGTCTCTGATCTAACAAACAATAATTTTTTGATTTTTCTACTGGCGAGTAAACCAAATGTAGTGTTAGAATATAATTCAATTGAAGTTTACCATTTCATTTGGACATCCAAATCAGTTCATGTGGGTCCCAATGTTGACAATGTCTTTTATGTTAGAGGTAACCATGAAGAGGGGATTTGGACTCCTGATAGAGGAACCAAATCCAGGAAACCTTTAAAAAATAATGAATGTTCAATGAGAAGTTAAAAGTGTTTTTTATTATATTATGTTTTTCCTCATAATATTATATATTTTCTACTGCATTAACATAATCCAAATCAAATATTAGACTACTCATGTAGATAATGTCTTCTAAACATAATGATGTTACCAATTCCTCAGAATAACAAACTATAATGAAGGAAACCCTTTGAAAAGATGTAAAGGTAATGTTATGGTATACTTTCTCAATTTTACCAAAAAATTATATAATGGAATATTGAAAAAAATTATTATTATTCCTTAAAGAGTTCATTTATTTTAAAATATTTCTATCCATGAGTCATGCCTTTTAAAGAGGAAAGATGATATTTTCACTACTCAATCACATAGGTAATATTGATATTTTCACAGTAAAATCATTTTCCATGGAATTAATTTATTTTTTTATATTTATTTATAATTTTTTTCTTTTAGGTGTTAATCACATAATAATTGTTTTCTTATATAGGTGGATTATTTTTTTTGAGTTGGCGTGATCTATCCATCTTTTATAACTTTCAGCACCAAAACATCAACAAACTTTTTCTCCCTATAAACATTTTCTCTCATACAGTGTTTCATTTATCACTTTCTTTAAATTTCTTTCCACTACCTTTGAAGGAAGAGAAACAACACTGCCTCTACTCAATGGCATTGGAAATTTTTATTTTTTCGCAGTAAAATTAATGTTCATATAATTAATTTGTTGTTTCATATTTATGTTTAATTTATTTATTTTTGTTATTACTCATATAATAATTATTTTCTTATATAAGTTGATTATGTTTTTCTATTTTGGGTGATCTATCCATATTTCATGGATTTCAACACCAAAACATCCACAAACATCTTCTCCCTCAAAAACCTTTTCATCCCCGCATTTGTTGCATTTATCAGTTCTCGACACTACCTTTGCATCAAGAGAAATGATGTTGCCTCTTCTCAATAATAGATGTAATTTTTATGTTTCCATAGTAAAATCATTTTCCATAGAATTAATGTATTATTTCATATTTATGTATAATTTATTTATTTTTAGTATTAATAAAAAAATAATTTTTTTCTTATATAGGTGGATTATTTTGTTCGAGATAGGGTTATCTTTCCATTTTTCATGTCTTTCTTCACCAAAACAGCCACAAAATTATTCTCCCTCAAAACCTTTCACACCTTCAATGTTGAAATTTATCACTTTCCTTCAAGTTACCACCACTTCTCAATCACTAATGTAATATTGAGCTTCTTTTTTCAAAACTTCTCATGTAGTGTTGGTAGTTCGACAGATAAATTAAATGGAAATCAAGGTAACATTGGAAGTTTGGATATTTTTTAGAATTTTAGATGTGTAGGAATTAGTTGCACCTAAATCTAGTATATGATTCACAACTCATTTGAGACATGTTGAAATTGGTCGTGCCTCAATCTGACAAGCGGTGTTACTATTATGACTCAAAGTGAGTCTTTTTAATTAAAATTGACATCAGTTTTGATTAAATTAACACTTTATGTTAATTTATGTCATTATATTACTACTAACATAAGAATATATTTCTTATATAGGTCTATTATTTTTCTCAACCAAGGGGTAGTTTGTTTAATCATATCATGAGTTAGGTTAGGATTAAAATACAAAGGAGCACTGATGTTTTTATTGTGTATAATAATTTTAATTTATGTAATCATATAATCCAATGTTTGAAATTCCTATAATATAGTTTTTTTTCTTGTATTTCTGTTGTAAATTTAATTTCCACTAAATTATATGGTGGGTCTTGTTTTTGTTGATATCTATTGTTTTTTTTTTTGCTTCTGGTGCTGTAGTGTGATGTTACAGCCCCAAACAGTGGTGTTGTAGTGTGTTGTTATAGCACAATGTTGAATGTCCATTTATCAGCACTTTTTAATGCGCAGATAAATGACACATTTACCATCGCTTCTATAAGTGTTGATAAGGTTCCAATTTATCAGGGCTTCTATCAGCATTAATGAATGTTCCTTTATCAGTTCATATAAAAGTGTTAATAATGGTTCCAATAGTGGCTCTAAATAAAAGCACTGATAAATTGGTTCTTTATCACCACTTTTAAAATCACTATTAAAAGTACCATTTATCAGTACTTTTTTATGCTGATAAATGACCACATTATCAACGCTCTCTTAGCACTATTAAAAGACATGGGCTTTTAACCTCTCTCATGAAGTCAGTTCTTTTCTAGTGTTGATAAAGGTCATTTCTAGCGTGGTTAAATGCATTTTTTGTTGTAATGGATGTGCATGGATGAGGGATCCAAACTTGGAGTCCAAACATGTTTAGAGGATTTGTCTATTTTTCTTTATTGTGGGGTTTTCATTACACGTGTAACTTTATGACATGATAGAACATATTTATCATTTGGTTGTGGGCTTGTACCCATTTTTGGGAAATTTTTGGATATGCATGTTTGTTGATTATTATATTCAATTTATGTCTAATTGTTATATATTGTGGTTTACTCTGGTAATGAGGGTATAGTCTCCCCACACAAATCATTAGAATATCTCTTCTAGTTATAATCCTATGTCATACAGGGAGCCGTACCTGAGGTCATGTGGCGAATCGGCTCGAGGCACCGTGATAGTGGCTACCAAGTTGGGGATGTTACAAAAAAAAATTTTCATCATGTTTTTTGGGTTAATTTTAAATTAAATTATGAAAATTTGTTATCTTGAATTTTGAAAAATGTATTACATAGTTGTAATCAATGATTCCGAGTTTATTAAATATTTCCATTTAATTTTTGGATGTTATGAATAGAAACATTTGTAATTTGTGTTACCAGGGTAAAGGGTAAAAAGAGTAATTAGGCTTAGAAATAAAATATTAACTTCTAAAAAATGACCATAAAACTTGGTTTAAATTTAATATATGATTATATCTCCTCCATAATCATCCATAAGTTCATTGTATATCCTTTTCATTCCCTTTGGTCAGCATTTTGACAATTAGAAAACTTAAGTGAATATAAAACCAAAAAATTCAGTCTTTCTTTAAATTACTATAATATTTTTAACATAGGTATAATCATAGAATTTGTTTAGTTATAAATATTAATTATAAATTAAAATGATTTTTTATCATGGTAATTTATTTTTAAATTTTAGGGATTAAATAATTACCTTAAAATATTACACAACCATGACGTGATAATTTTTCAATTAAAAGAAAAATAAAATTATTGATTTTTAAAGTAATAAAATTTGAAATATTTATTGAGATCCTCCATTTTTAAATAAATATAACCTCTTAGGTATTTCTCAATTGATTATATTCTAGTTCCTTTTTTCCTTGATGTTAATAAATTCAAGGTAAATGAATAGTTCTAAAATTGATATTGACGATATTTTATAATAAATTAAATGATTATAAATTATTGAAATTTCTATATTCTTCCAAATTAATGAGATATGGATTAAAAAGTAAATGATGGTTCTTTTATGGGACTTTTTTTCAATTTATAGTAACTATCTTGACCCTCAAGGACTAAAAAACATTATCATTGAAAGTGTGAAAAGGTTTAACATGAGGTTAAAACCAAAGGATAAGGGTAAAAAATCGACTAATCTTATCTAAATTTTATTGTATGAGATTATCCAGACAATATATATTTTTTATATTATAATCGTTTCAATTTGGATCCATTTGAAGATGAAAACTGATTTATTCTGATTTAATATTTTACGAAATTTCAAGAGTCCCCCTCCCATTTCTTGTAAAAGGTAACACCTTCTTCTCATTTATTCACATATTGAAAGACAATTGGTTCCTAAAATCCATTATTAATACCCTCATTAAATCTATACCAACTTCTTATACGTCTTGGTTTGATCATAAAACCATACTAGGGATTCATTGGGTGTAAACCATAATATCTTGTCTAAAGAAGAGGTATAGTTCCTAACCGAATGTTTTGTTTTCTTTCTTCTTTCACATCCATAAAATATTGTTCAACCATGATGAAATAAATAATACACTACATAAAATATACTATTATTTTATTATTTTAATTTAATATCCCATATCCATCTCCTCTTCCATTAAATGGGAAACAAATCCATTGTCTGTGTGTACGGTGGACTACCACCTTGTGGATCAATGTAATTCATTTTCCATCACATCCCCTTATGGATAGATCTAAAGATAGAATTAATATATATCTATATATTATATTCATGAAATTTTTATATTACTAAAAACATAATATATCATATAATTTCTTACCTTTCCATTCATATAAAAATGATATTGTTTTTTGTGCATATGAGTGGACTACCACCTCCAGGAAGAGATGTGATTCATTTTTCATCCAAAAATCAGATGTGTGATGTATATAAGTATTATTAAAGAAAAAATATTTTATTTATGATATAATTTTAATTATTTTAAGATAAAACTATACTTACCTTCTTTCTATAATTATCGTTGAAAAATGGAATCATTCTTCATATATACGTACAACCCACCATCTCCATGATTCTAATGTAGTTCATTTTTACTGAACTTATTTCATAATTGGTTTGGAAATTATAATTTATGTATAAAAATATTAGTTATGAAATGATAATTATTCTGGAGATGATGGAAAAATTACCTCATTGGCCAAAGTCAACCTACCGAAGTCATTTTGGTCATATGATATGAATATCGTCAAAACACTTAGAATGAGCTTAATTAATGTAGAAAATTATTATAACATGGTAAAAGGAATAATTAACTTTGAAAATTTTCTTAATTTAATAATTAATTTACATAATTTTTTTATTCAGGAAGATAAAGAACATACACCATGATTTGGACTCAATTTAAGGGACTTTTATTTAAAAATCATCTTTAAATGATTCCCTTCAAGTTCTTCTTCTTCTATGTCCTTATTTTTAAAATTATTTCATGGACAGACATAAATGAATTATATAATAAATTTTATTTCTCTTTTTTCATTATTAACAAAAATAAAATTAATCTTTTGACATATTTTATATATAATGTTTTGACAAAAATACAAAATCAATGTTCTAATTTAACGTATATAGAAACATCGGATTTTTTAGCCACTGAAACCATTATTTGATGTTTTTATTACCTTAAAATATTTTATATTTTATTCAAATAAAACCCCTATTCTCAATTTTTTGGGTATTTGGGTATTGAAAATGAGTTTTTAAAATAAAATTGTACTATTATATCCGAATGGTTTTTGTGTATGGGTTTGAAAGGGTTTTTTTAAAGGTTTTATGATGAAGAGTGGAAGAATAAAATATTCTATTCATGATATGGTGCTTGGTAATTATATATGAGAAATAGGTGATTCTAATATAGCATATGTAATAGGTTGATCTCCATTATATCTCATGATATATAGGTGATCCTAATTCAAATAATATGAATGGTGGGACCCATTATATATATACAATGAATTGGTTAATATTACTTATCATCAAAGGATAGAAGGAATCAGTTAATTGGTTTTGTTTATCCTATATATTTAACTAGGATCCAGTTATTTCTAATAAAGGTTAAAAATGGGTTATAAATATGATTCTCTAAGTTTTCTAAAATGTGTATTCAATTGTATGATATGAGTTTTAATAGTTTTATATTATAAGATTTTTTGTTTTTTTCGAGTGGAAATGATTTTTTCATATTCTAAAATTATAATGTCACAAAGGTAGGCATAATACGAGTTTTCGTTTTTTCACTTGAATAATAGATTTATTCTTTTTATATCCCTTACCGATCTATTGGTGCTAATACCTTGTTTTAAACTAGATTTTATAGGGTTTTAAGGATGATTAGGAACAAGGATGAGGTCAATATCTAAATTTTAAAAATATTTTAAGAAAATCAAACATGTTTCTTTTAAAAAGTATTATATTATGTGAAAAATGGATACTAAGTGGAAGTGTTCACATTATAATGTAATATTTATTTATGTAAGGGTAAATACGTAATTCTCATAATCTTTAAACCAAAAATATATTTGGGAATAAAATAAAGTGAATTATAGTCTAAAGACATAGGATTATGTAATGCTAAAAAAAGTTCCTTATATTTGGTATAAAATTAGGGTTTGGACAAATTTTGATATTATAATGTATTAATGAGAGTTTATATTAAGAGTTATTGATACCTTTATGGTTTTATGAGATTACATTTCATCATAATTCCAATGTATAATATACTCTTTTTAGGTTTTAATTAATGGAATTTTAACATGATTGATGATATTTTATGGAGATTTTTTATTGGGTTGAAGAATATATAACCCTTAGGTTTAACGAGATAGATTATTTCAAAAAAAAATCACTACATTTTTTTGTATATGTATGAATAATTTTATGATAAAACCTTTGATGTTTAAACATTATTTAATATTGATGTTATTGAGGATATTTTTTTGGATTGGAATATTAAATAATTATATAACACATATGGGTATCTTTCTTACAAGGACCATTTTCATTTTAATATGTCATAATTAGTTTCATTGTTTAATAATGTTCTTATATACATATTAAACATTGTTTATCAATATGGAAGGAAAAGGATCTCAAACAACCTTTTTATCCCATACAGATGATTAAATTATCAATATTATGGGAAATATTTCTCAAATGGTTTTTAAATTTCTTGGTACATCCAAATAACCTATAATAAAATATTTTATCAATCCTACACCTTTTAATTTATAATATATTTATATGGATAATGGTGTTTCTTTTAGTTGATTTCAAAATCTATACTCATCCATCACATTCTTCAAGGGAAATACCACCACGGACATAACTGTCTTTTTTCTAGATATATGAACTTCATGAAAGAAGAAAAATGGGATATCAATAGCATAAAGGAAGTCTATGATGTCGAGATTTATGTTATTAATTATTTTCTTATGTTCTAAGTATGAATCATCTATTATAAGGACATATTTCATATCATTGAATAAAATAGAAAATCAAAATTAAAGTTTCCAGAAAATAAATGATGTAAATTATCAATAATGTTCTGATATATTATAAATATTATGAGAATTATGAATCATTCTATATTATATTTTCTTTTCAAAATTTTTAAACATATGTTAGATGAAATCGATACTATTGAAAACTGTAGTATCAAAAAGGAGGTAATTTTTAGAGACAGTCATTTTTAAGTACATATGATGAAGGAATGCATAATACGTTAGGTTAATATGTGCATAATGATACTAACTTATGATTATTCAATTTTGTGGAAAATCAAGATTTATATAAAAACATTGAGGTAAAAAAGTAATTTTTTTATTAACAATAATTTTAAGTATTTTCATTATATTTTTAGGAATCTTATAATAATTAAATTATAATAGTTTTTGTAAAAGGGCTCCCACAAGATGGGTGACAACCACTCACATATTGAAAAGTCACAGGGCTTAAACCCAAAACAAAAGGGTGACAAGGGTGTGCCACCTACCCCTAGACTACATGATGTCATAGTTACTATGTAATTAGAAAAAATGATTATGTTAATGTTGATAACAATGTGACAGAAAAGTGATGTGGTGATTTAGTGAATTTCAGGAGAAGATCACTATTATTTATTAATATTATATAATTATTTTAAATGGGATCATATGGAATTTTATTTGAGAATTGATGGTTGAATTGTGTTTTAGAATAATATATGATTTTAATTTGGATTTATGGTGAAACAATTTATTTATGGAAATGATTATCATATTTTAGAGATTATATGATTAAGGAATATTCATTTTGGGAATGAGACTTTAACAGTGTTTAACGTTATTTAGTGATAAATGTGGGAAAAATGTGGGATCAAATAATTCTAATCATTGGGTTTAAATATTTGTCAAGGATAAATTGAATAATTTTAAGGATAATTATTTATATAGTGATTTTTAATAAACATTGGGTATTACTTTTGAATTTTTTAGATTAATATATTATTTCTTCATATAATGGTTTTTCATTTTAGGAATTATCTAACCTTATGCTGACTATTTTGGTGTTGTTTAATGCCTGAATATAGAAGAAATAAATTTTTATCATTATGTGGAAATTTATGATTAGATAGAAGTTGATTTTCGTGCTTTAAGTATAATAATATCAATCTTGACTACTCATCATTTGGAGAAAAAGATGAGATTGTGGTGGAAATTGATTAAAAGATGAAATTATACTATTAATGTATGTATATTTATTTATGTAACATGTATATATGGTAATTTAATTAAGAAGAACTAGGAAAATGATCTTAAAATTAAAACTTAATCCCATTATCATCATTTCTAATGAATCTATGGGCTTTTTCACCCCTCTTTGGTTTATGGTTTTATGGTCACTAAATTTCTCTTGATCATTCAATTTCTTGGGATCAATGATCTCTATCATTGTCCATTGTTATTTGGACTTTATTATGTTTTTATATGACCATATTTTTATATCCAACAAATTTTTTCCTATTTGGAAACTAGTTATGTGTTATTCGAGATGGAATTTTTATTTCTCTTTCCCTCTTTTCAAAATAATGATTTATTAACCTCTTCTTATATGTGGGATTTTAACAAAGGTAATTTTAGATGAGAAACCTTTGATTAATGCATTTATGATCAATTTATAATGGTGAAATTTTTTAATAGTGGGATAATGAAACACCCTAATATTTTAAAAAATCATGTTATGTTCAATAGCCTGTATGGCACGCAACACCGAGTCGAAATAAACCATAAAATATTATTAACTAAATATGGATTTTATATCCTAATCAGTGATTTGGTGGGTATAAATATGATTAAAAACATTCTCAAAAATATATAAAGTTCTAAATAAATTAAAATTTAATGATTAATTCTATATAAGTATTCACTCCATTTTCAGAAAAGTAATTTTTTTCTTCAAAAATATGTTTTCTTAAAAATGATTTTTATTTATTTTTCTGAGAAACTATTATAATTACTTTATAGAAATTTTATTAATATTATTTTTTAACATTAAATTTATTTCTAAAATTATCATATCAAAATTATCTTACGGTGAATTTTTATATTTTTTTAAAATGTTTATTTTTCAATTAATAAGGGAAAATGATGATTTTATTGAAAATTTTATTTTATTTTAAATTATTTTTAAATTAAAATTCAATTTTTTATTAGTTTTAAATGTTAATTAGTTCATTTTTATAGAAAATAATCACATTATATTGTTTTTAATGAATTTTATTTTTGCATTTTGTATAAAATGATTCTCTAATTTAATAAGGAATTTTTATGAAAAATTATTTTTCATCACGTTTTTTTAGATTTGATTTTTAATTAAAATATAAATCTTCTATATATTAAATTTTTAAAAATTTAATACACATTTGGAATAAGTGTTTCCAAATTTATGAAATAGTTTTTTTATTTATTTTTGGGCATTACGAATAGTAAGAGTAGTAATTTATGTTACCATGGTAAAGGGTTAATATGGTAATTAAGGTTAAAAATAAAATGATGAAGAATAAAAAATGACCCTAAAATATACCTTAATTTTAATGGATCATTATATATCATCCATAATCATTCAAAAGATGAATATATGTCCTTTTTCTATTTGGACAGGATTTTAAACTTTATACTACTAAAGTGAATATAAATCAAAAAAATGTAATAGTCTCTATTTTAATAAATATAATATTTTTAACATAGGGTTATATATAAGATATTTTCTGTTATAAATATTCATTTTAATGATAAATATATTTTTTTCATGATAATCTCTTTTAAATTATTATATATGAAATAATTACCTCAAAAAATTACTCAATGTTGACGCGGTAATTATTAAATTAGTAGAAACTAAACCATATGATGTTAAAAGTGTTAAAAGTAATATAATTTGAAATAATTATTGTGATACTAGAATTTTTTTGATAAATATAAAACTTTTGGGAATATTTAATTGATTATATTTGAATTACTTTGTTTTTTATGATATTAAATTCAAAGTAAATGAATAGTTGTAAAATTGACCTTAATGATAATTTATAATAAATTAAATGATTTATGATTCCTAAAAATTCAATCATAGACCAAGTGATTTATATATTGTTTAAAATATCAACCATTTTCTATTTATGGGGTTTTTTCCATTTATAGAAATTATTTTGACACTTAAAGAGTAGAGAACATTGTTATCGTTGTAAGTGTTAAAAGGATTAACAGGATGTTAAAACCAATAGATAAGGGTAAAAACAAAGTCAAAAATTTATTGGATGATAAATTTTATAACAATACTCATAATTTAGTCAAATAATATCAATTTTGATCCATCTATACAAGAATATTAATTTTCATTAATTGAAAATTTTAAGAAAATCAAGAGTGTCCCTCCCCTATCTTATAAAAGAGAACATATTCATCTCATTTATTCACACCTGAAAAGAATTTTGTTTTATAAAATAAATTCCCAAATCCATTTATTATAACCCTCTCTACATCCTAGAATCCTTTTTTGGTCATAAAAGAATCTTAGGGTATATTGTTTCGTAAACCATAAGTTGTTATCAGAAGAAGAAATAAAATTATTAAACGGACATTTTGTATTTCTTCTTACACCTAATTAAAATCTTTTTCAACCATGTAAAATAATTAATCCATTATATCATATATATGTATATGTTATTATGTTAATTTCATCACTCAAATTAGTATCCTCTTCCAATAAATAGTAAATGAATCCATCACTCATGTGTACGGTGGACTACCATCCCGTGGACCGATATAATTATTTTTCCCCCATATACTCTTATGAATAGACTTAAAGACTTATTTAATGTATATATATGATATTCATGAAATATTTTTCATTCTTAAAATATAAAATAACATATAATTTCTTACCTATATCTTCATGGAAAAATGATAACGTCATTCGTACGTATGTGTGGACTATAGCTGCAGGATACGATGTGATTCATTTAATATCCCCACATCACATGGATGATATATATATATATATAATTTTGTTTAAATAAATAATATAGTATTCATTATATAATGATCATTTTCAAAGATAAAATATTACTTACCATCTTTCCATATTGATTATTGAGAAATGGAAACGTTACTCATGTGTACTCTTGGCCTACTGTCTTCATGATTGCTATGTAGTACAATTTTCATAATTTTATTTCATAGTTAATTTTAAAATTATATTTGATGTATAAAACTTAATATTATTTCATTATTATTATTCATGATATTATCTAATAATTACCTCTTTGACCATAGTCAACCATTGAAGGTATTTAGGACATATTAGTTGAATATCATCAAACATTTGACATGAAATTAATTGATTAACTGATTATAAGGTGGTAAAAGGAATAATAAAATTTAAAAATGTTCTTATGTATGTAAATAATTGACATATGTTTATGATTCTGGAATAAAGATAACATATGTGATGTTTCAAACTCAAGGTAAAAAAGAATGTTTTTATGTGTTCTACACAGAATGTTTTTACAAAATGACAAAAGGAGTGCCAAATTTTAAAGTATATGTAGCCAACAGATTTTTTCATCTACCACATATATTATTTGATTTTTTAATCCTATATAATATTTAATTATTTATTAAATTAAATACCATCTTTACATATTTCTAGTTATTTTTATAATTAAAATATGGTTTTAAAGAAAAATGTATTTTGATATCAAAAAGTGATTAGTATAAGGGTACGAAAGTGTTTTTCAAACGTTTTATAGAGAAAAGGTGTAATAATAAAATTATGTATTCAAGATATTTCACTTTATCATTATATATGAGAAATGAGTGAACCTTGTATATCTTATATGATGGGTTGAGCCCCATTATATCTCATGAGAGACAAGTGATCACGATACTGCTTATAAAAAGTGTGAAACAAATTATATCCCTACAATGCATTGGGAAAAGTTCCGTGTCATAAATGGAAATATGGATGGATTTACCCTCTGTGGTTTTTCATATTTATTTAACTATGTTCTAGTTATTTTTAGATGGGTTTAAAACAATATATCAATATAATAATCAATGTTTCCAAAAAGCCTTTCCCGATTGATTGATATGAAATTTTGAAGGTTTTATTTAGTAATTTTTTTGTGTTTTTCTTGAGGAAATAATTTATTTTATATAATCAAACTATAATGTCACAATGTTAATTATGTTATGGGTTTTCATGTCTTTCACTAGTCTACTATATTTCTTCTTTTTCTATCCCTTAATGATCATTTCATGCTCATCCCACATTATAAAATGTTTTTCATGGGGTTTTAAGGATGATTAGGGAAAATGATGATGTCCAAATAAAAACTAAAAATATATTTTAAGATAATAAAACTTGTTTCAATTATAAACTTTTATATTATGGGAAAAATGGACGCTAAGTGGATGTTTCCACTTGGTTATGTAATATTTATTTATGTATTGGTGATGAACTAATTATCTAAAACTCTCAACGTAAAATATTTTTTTGGAATGAAAGAAAGTAAATTATAGTTTAAATACACTATATTATGTAATGTTTATACCCATGTCTATATAAATAATGTTTTCATATGCAACACATGCACAAACAAGTGAGTGAAAATAATGAAATTTTCTGACTTTTCAATAAAAGATATTATAATTTATCTGAATAATTACAAAGAATAGTTTGTTAGAAGGATGTATTTGATGTTTCTAAAACTGAATTAGTACATAAATTAGATATTTGATAAAACTTTATAGTGAATGTAAATGACACGCGGTGGGAGATTAAATCTAAGAAAGTAAAATAGCTTCATAGTACACTTCATGAGATAAGAAAGATTCATGAGGTAGAAATAGAAAATATGAATAATTATTGAGAAATAATTTCAATATAATTGGAGGCTGATAAGTAAACCCTCAACATGAAGTTACTTGAGCATTAAATTATGCTAAAATATTGATGAGGAAAAATATGGACCACCCAAAAAGCTAATAAAATATGTGATACAACAAAAACATTGGAAGTTATTACTAAATAAAAGAATAATAACAATTGGTCTCTTAAATGTCTTTATATCATCTAAATAATTCTCCTTATCTAGTTCATGTAAAAAGGTATCCCACAATGCAACTATTTTGGTATACAACAAACTAAGGTGTTCATGGAGTTATAGATAGAAATGAAAATTTGTATAAACATTGATGGAGGAAAATGATGGGAAATAAACTAATGTTTCAAGGATATAGGAGATAATTTCAAAAAATAAAATCCCTAAAAAGGAGCCAAAAATCAAGTGTTCTAGTCTACAAATAGTAAGTTGATAATATTGGACAACCTACCAGTGAAGTGAAACGAAAAAAACTAATTATAATGTATTGGTAATATTGGAGGATTGGATACATATATATTGATTACTAGTACAATATTTTTTTAGTTGATCATTGGATAAGACCTAAATAATGGGGGGGGGGATATAGTGAAAGAAGATAACCAAATTCATCGAAGAAGAATACACCGAAATAGAATAATATTTATATGAGGAATAGATTTGAATCATTACAGGTATATGTGAAATGTTAAACATGGGTATTTATAGTTATGATGAATGATTGTAAAATTCTTCTAAGTATCATCCACTTATTTAATATAAAATAAGACTACCATAGACTTTGAAAATGGTGTAGTGGGAACGTGCATCTGCCTTGGGTGATAACCAGAGAAAATTAGTGAATAGGAATTCACCCAAAAGGGAAATGAAGAAAGATAATCAAGAGGCTTGACTAATAAATAAGAATAAAATATATTAAGGTAACATAAGAAACACCATGGATCACTAAAAAATGTCAATAAAATAAAATAACCCATACAATAGATATATTGTAGGTTTTAAATAGTGGTTAATACACATTGTGATAACATTGAGAAGCTAGCCAAAATAAGAAAAGTAAAAAATGATGAATTGTTTTATGTAAGGTGTAAAAAGGTAATTTATATTGATGTTACATGTGGGACATGGGTACCTAAAAAATTAAATTTATATAATAATATTTTTAAAGCACCAATGAGATTAAGTTCAAAACATTTTTTTAAATAAAAGAAGATCGCACCCCTGGAGAAAGTGAAGACCATTCATACCAAAGATGAACATACCAAGAAACATAAATAAGTGGGCATGCAAAAGACTATATTTGAATGTCATGGGTCTGGAAAGATATCTAAAACCTCTTTCTTGTGTTTATGAGCTATTAGAAGATCCAATGATTCCCCATATTTGGTTAATGATTTTTAAATGATGGGTCTATAATGTAATGTATGATGGAGAGTATTCCCTTGAGGGGGGGGGCTCTAAAAATGAATGAAGCTACCATAATTTAACAAATATACTTGAATTTAGAAATATATAAATATGATTTAGAATCTAAATGATAATTAATGATTTCATTATTCCACTGTGTCTTAACATGTACATATTATTTTTATGAAGGGGTATTTACCTGACCAATGGGGATAACCTCGCACTTTAAATCTTTTGATATATTTATTTTGGTTAGCACATGTTTCTAAAATTTCTAGAAAATTGTTATGTACTACCCCCAAAGAGAGAAAGATGAAAACTAGTTCCACATGTAAAAATGTGGAAATGTTTTTTGTCTAATCTTATCTATGTTTTCTATAAAAATGGTTTTCCCTTATATATGTAGAGTAGATTTTTTTATGGAATATTTCTAATAGAAATATGACTACATGTCTTAATATTAAAGATCCTATATTATTCTATAATTCCTATAATCTCTTGAAATTGTTGAAAATTGATTCTTGTATATATCATTCTCATAAGTGGAAGTTAATCAGATTTCCCCAAAGGGGAAGATAAATCTTGTTGACAGGATATGTGTAGATAAAATATACCCTGTTGGAAAAATAAAAGGGAGAAGAATTTGGTGAATAACCTTCCCTTAAACCTTAATGGGTATCATATTTCAAGTTTTATCATATCTTAGGTAGCATAAAAAAATTGGGAAGATGAATCTGATATTTGAGTAAATCCTCCCATATAACCATATTGTTTATTCATGTGAGATTAAAGTGTCCCTTATATTTGGGGGAAAATAATTTCCACCAATTTTCATTTAATTTCAATTAGAGGGAGACAATTTCATTGAATTTATAATGTTATTAGTAATATTTAGAATTGATAACAAACATAAATGGGGATATTGAAGTTATCAAAGTCATTTGGTTTTATTTTTTCAATTAATATTTTTTTCAATGAGGATTTTCAATATACTAAATGAAAATATGATTTGGGTGAAGGATTTTTGTCAACCTCTACAAAATAATAATTTCTCATGTACATGAGTTTGGGTAGTGGGATGTTAGTTTCTCCCATGATGAGTACTTGAGAAATATGATTGAAGAAGTTATTACACATATATTTGGGAAAGATAAATGTTGATCTAATTTCACTATAATACTTGTATAGAAAAATACAAATAGTCATCTCATTAAATAAAAAAATAAAAGAACATATCTTTATGGGTAAATCATGAAAGGTGTTTAAGGGAATATTTCGGCCATTTCCATGATAACATGTATTGAAAAGATAACTAGTTGTAGTAAAAATATTGAATAAGTTGAGGTTTTAGATGTGAATAACAAGATGAATGGGATAATAAATCCATGTGTTCCAATTATTTAATGATTCTGAAAATAAGTGTTAAAACACAATAGGATGATGGTTAAATTGAATTTGATGTGATGAAATAAAATGTGTGAAATTTAAGAAGTAATAGAGGTGAAGTTTCATATACTTCCAAATTTTTTGGCAATAATTTTTATGTTTTTGAGATATTTCATAAATTCCAAAAAGTGTTTTAAGTGGTTGGGATTAGTTGGAGATGATGTTAAAGAGTGGTGTTTCAAAAAAAAGAATTCTAAAAATTACAACCTCCACGTACAAAAATTATAGTGAAGGATACTTCTAGTGTAGATGATTTTACCTAATCTAAATCAATGCGTATGAAAATATTTACATATGTGAAGATCATAATATGAAAATTTAGTGATTAATTTTAGTCTTTTACTTATATTAATTAAAATATAAATTCCCAAATGAAGCTCCACATATTCAAATCCTCAGACATAGTTGAATTATATGTAGTCAATAGCTTGTATAAAAATTTAGACCATGTAACTGAATCTAGTGACATAGAGGAATTCCTCATGTAATTTATTTATGTGGTTTATGAGAATTTTTCTTATCCAAAGGTTCCTATGTATACTAATTAATATCCATACACTCAAATATAGACTCTTTTCGGTGAATTTGAATAGGGGCACTACGTATCTAGATTATGATATTTGAATCACCATGTAAGCTAATTCCCCACATAGTAAAATCTACGTATATGATATGCATTTCACATAAATAAATTTACCTTCTGTAAGTTCTCAAAAATACATAATTTCTAGAATCAGTAATTCTAAGCAGGAAATAAAATCAACTGATGGTTGTGATGTGTATTCAAAATCGAAACATTGTAAAGATTACTTAAGAAAAGATCTAATCCTAGTTTGATAATGATCAAATGAGAATATCAAGATCATTTATTCTTAATAGATGAAATTTATTTATGGGGTTTTTAGGAGTAATGTACAGTAAAATGCATAAAATCTAAAAATTAATATGATCTAAGGCTATAAAGGATGAGTATGAAGTATAGAATTCACTTATATGTATTGATCTGAGACCTGAGGACGTTATATTTTTATTCAATATCTCACCCTAAAAAAGGGTTTCCATGATATGTCTACTTTATGTATATTTTATACATCTATTAATATCATCTAATGTGGGAAATATCTATGGATTTATTTTGAGGAAAATTTAGTTAAGCCTATTGGTTATTTTATTTGAATATATATTCAATCAAACCTAAAAAAATGTGAAATAATATTATATGGTAAAGGTTATCATTTTAATGAGGATGACCATTGAAAGATAAAATGGTAGATCATGAGAATCATGGGTGTGACCAATGCATATTGTTTTTCTTCAAAAATTTACTGTAATATTATAATTTTTATAAATAGTTGGTGACACCCACTATAATCATGTAGACACCTAGATAAAAATATAGATCATAGTAAAATACCATGTAAATTCTATTGAGCTTTGGGAATCTTTCGGCCACCAATTTTGAAATTATTTTTAACATTTAAATATTGGAAAATAAAATATTGCTCACCTACATATAAAATGGGAATGATGTTGATAGAATATATGTACTTAATAAAATAAAATTTGTGTTTTTCTAACAATATAGACACAACATGTCATAGAATAAAAATTAGTATCTAATTCATGTTTTAGAGAAGAATAATAAGTCATCCATCATTCTGAGATCAGCTTATAAGAGCTGAGGTATTGAGGAAAATAATATTTGATGACATCTAGAGTATCAAAATTTTGAGTTGAATAATGAGGAGATACAAGGTTTGAATATCATATATGTTCAATGAGTGTGATATCCATTTTATTGGGTTATAAATATCAATAATTTCAATATGTGAGGAGTGACCAAGTTGTTGGATTTTATTTAATATCTTCTAGAATTTAAATAAGGTTCTTATGAGTTAAATGAAATTGAACTTTTGGATGTTGTAATATCCCTATGCTACTAAGATTTCTACATCCTAGGTAGAGTGTAAAGAAAATCTTCTATATATATGGTGTGAATCCATAGAAACTATGAGACTTAGTGTATGAAAGAATACCATTGTAAGACTCACTAACTACTATGGGAAGCTATTAAAGAAGTCTAGTGGAAATCAATAAAGAGATGTCATGTGTGATGAAACCAAAGTGACTGGTGTTTCTATAGCCGAGAGATGATCAGTGATACTCTTATATAGTTATGGTATATTAATAACCCTCTATTTAAGAATGAATTTTTTTTATCGTGTATAATACTCTATTGGGAAAGATAACCTAACAAGGATATGAGTATTTCTTAACAACTAACATTGTAAAATTCCTTTTGGCCATTTGCCTTTATTTAATACATTTTATGGGTTAGGATGTGAGATACAAGAAATAATATATTGGAACTAAATAATTCTAGGTGGTTGGATTAAAAAAATCACAATATTTTAAGGTGGTCACTAATTCACCCCACCCCTCTGATTGATTCATTAGCCTCTAGGTATCTCAAATGAGAATATCCAAATGTTCAGTTTTCAAAGGCAATAACAATTGAAATATTTAAATCTAGCTCACAATTTTTTTAATTTCAATATCATATGTGAATGTATTTATGGAACATTAAAATAAAAATGGCTACCACATCAAGAATGGTTTGATTCAAGCATCACTTTAGGTATGATTTCAAAAGGAAGACATTCACTGTGTTGGATTTTTCGAAGAAACTTTGGGATGCGCACTGCCCTAGAGGGAGGTTGGTTAGGTTTTCACACATTTTTACATGATTCATTAAAAATCGTGGATTCCATTTTGGATTTAATATGTTTTTATCAAATCCTTCCCATATTCCAGTATTGAATAGGTTACCCATGTTCCAAGAGTAGGCCATTTGACATAGATTGTTGTAATCATCTGTATATATTAGAGATACATAGTCAATGTGAACATCTGTTTGTATCAAAGGATCATAGTCAATGTTACCATCTATATATAAAATAGTTTATCTATCTTTATTAACTATTACTTAGTGATGATTTATTTTGAGTAGTGACACAGTTTAAATATGCATTGCCAGTCACTTTTGAGTTTATTATCATCCATGAAAATGATAAATGTTCATGGTGTTAGGATTGGGCCCATAATAATGGATTCCTATGTATCATAATAAAAGGAATCATAACCCATGTAGTTTTTTCTCACCAAATGGGACACATTCTACCTTTTAAGTTCAGGTGACAAGGATATATCCTTGCATTTTATTGGGAATATATCTCAATAGGAGAGTTTCTCCATGAATATAGCCCTATAGAAAAGGTTTTTGATGATCATAAAACTATATCCAGGATAGGGAAGGATGTAGATGCTATAATGAGGTATATGTTCCCATGAGGATATATAATTCTTGGTTGATTATGTTTGGTTTGATCCTATTGAATGAATCATACATATGCTATCTAAATATCAATCAATGCTCGTGTACTTAAAGGGACACAGCTTAAGTTCATGTGATGGTAATGTACCATGCAGTTTAACATCATATGTTAAGGGAATTGTTTTTAATTTTTACATTGTGTGACTAGGACATTGGACTTGTATTTTAACATCCTCTCTTGAGGATTCCTATGTCGTGAATAGTGCACCAACTGAGGATCAAGGGGATCTTATGCACACAAAGCTACCCTAAAATAGAGAATTGAGGTTTACACTAAATTAGAGGCCCATATATAGGTATTTTAATTATTCTAATGGAATGATCAACTTAAATCTCTAAGACCATAAAATTCATGTTATGTTTGAGAAAAAAACATAATAAAATATCGAGTGTATTATATAAAAATACATGATTAATCATGGATTGTGCTTATACCTGAAAAAGAAGCCTAATGAGTATCCCTAACACATTTATAATGTCTTAAATGGAAGAAAAATAGGATAACATACCAGAATAGGAATATTAACTTTTTTTATTTCTTAATATTAGGCCTTGATAGGTTATAAATATAGGAGTATGGATTCTTACAAGAAAGACTATGAGCTTACTCAATGCCTAGTGAAACTACTTAAATATTCTCCTAATAAGGATCCTCTTTTCCAAGTAAATCTATCATTGTGATTACCTAGAGTGTTCTAATCATATAAGATGACATACTAGAACTTTATTTTATCAATTTGATGCACAATGAATGGGGGTCATATATATATGCATTCCATGATCATGTGGGTCTAATGGTTTTATAAGAGTTTTAAATTTTGCCTTTTGGGGTTTAGATTTTGAAAAGAGAAATAGATAAGTATAATTTGGATGTTTTGGTGAAGGGGAAATGGTTAATAAAAATTCTATAATGGTCAAGAACATTGAAAAGGTAGTAATAGATAACTTAGGTTCCCCCATATCAGATAAGGATCTTGCTACGTGGAATAGGGAACCCACAAAGGGTTCTCTTCATGGATGTGTATCCTTAAAGAAAATATTATTTTGCAAAGAAACAGTTTTTAAAATGTCCTATGAAAGACTCCCTTTGTGAAGGAAATTATGAATTCACCCCCATCACAAAGGGATTCCTTCACAAGGGGGGTTTTCTCCTTCATGTTGGGATGATTACATGGAAGTGTTTCGTGGTAATTTTTGAGTCTTTATTTTCAAAATTTTGAAATTATTGCACTCAATATCATTATATTTCCTATGTCATTTATATTCTTTCCTATCCTATATTTACTTTGGAAGTGAAAGAGGTATTTATATGCATTAGTCAAACAACTTTTTACCCAAAATTGAGGGTCACATGGTAGTTATTGAAGTGTTATGTTGTATAAATTGATTTTCGTTAGCATTGTGTGATGGGTTTAAGATCCAAAACACTGAGCTATAATAAAATAAAATAAAATGGTTTTTGAAGGCCAAAAATTCATTCCCCTCCACATAAAACATTTCTTAGATGGATTATTTGTTCTCTTCAAATTGATCAAAATGTAATAAGGCTACCATAACATTTTTAAATTTGGAAACCAAAACATGTACATGGGAGAGAAAAAACACGTTCAAACTGCACATAAAAATACTACAAAAAAATGGAACTTTATGAATTAATGGTTATGCTTTGTAGATGAGGTTCACATAATGGAATGCTTTCATAAAAAAGCACATTATATGTTATAAAAAATCCTTCCATTTTCCAAATTATGAAAACCCACTTTAAATAACCATAAATGTTTCTCGATATATCTATTTTGGATCCTTGACTAGTCAAAAAAATATTTTTTAGGTAAATTCTCACTTGTAAATAGGGAATATCACCTAAAATGGTGATTTTTGAGTCCAAAAAGGGATGAGAAGAAAAGACCCATAAAAATGAGTTTTAAGGTTTTAACACCAATTTTATCATCAATTGATGAAAACCATAGCTGACTCTAAGATGGTTCTCACCACCACATCACTAAATTGGGAAATTATTTTGAGGGATCTATAACCCTCAATGTATGAGTAGTCATGTGGTACATTGAAATATCATCCAAAAATTATCCAAGAAGGAATAAAATTTTCTACTCAAACTTGACTTGTGTTTTCTAAGTAACAATCGCATCATGGGTTTTGTAGAAAAGTTTAAGTCAAGAATTTTTAGATTCCCACACTAGTGAATTAATATATGAAGTACCACGATTGGATAAAAAAGTCATTATATTTTTTCATCCCACTTGGAGATTGTATTTCCCTAACTAGTTATTCAATATCACTAGGTGCCCTTATACTTAGTAAACCCAAGGTGTTCCTTATGATACTATATTTAGATGTTTACTTATATGGTTTTTATTTTATTTTGGATTTATTATAAATTTTGAAATGCATTACTTTATTTTGACTCCATTTTCATGATATTTTATTATTATTTTATATAATACCATGTTTCTTAAATTTTTTTGTTCTGATCACTTCATGAATTCCATTTCATTTCAATTTTTAAGGTGGTTCATGTTGTTTCTATAACCGCTATTTTTTATGTCAATTGATTATATTTATTTTCAGGGAGTGGTGTTTTCTTTGGTTGTGTGGTTTCATATTTTCTTTATCATCCTCATACTATACTCATTTCTACTTCTGAATATTGGTTCCTATTTCCCTATTTTATTGGTTAAAAAATTATCTAATAGTTTTTAAAACAAAAAGGTTTATCTAGGTTTTAGACACAACATATATTCTCCCATGAAATGAGGGAATTTCTTTAAATAATTTTGGAAAAAAATATTTTCAAATGAACTAATCCTATTAATTTTAAATTGTTTTACATTTTTTATAAACAGGGGTAATTAGGTGAAAAGTTGTTTTTATATTTCATAAATATTAAAAATAATATTTCTATGAGATGTATTTAAAACTATAATTTACTAACTAGATTATAAAAGGAACTATAAAGAGCCTGTTTTGGGTTGTAAACCTACTAGGATTGTTTAACTCGCACCCAACATACATAAACCTATGTATATGAGTTATTATGTATTTTTTTAGAAGTAAATTTTATTCCTTTATGAGGATATATTTCATCATATTATTAGTTATTTTATGCCTCATGATACATAGGTTTATTTCGACCATTGGTTGATAGCTGTGTTCTATCTTAGGTTTGGAGATTTATCTTGGATGGTTGGGGTATGGAAAAATTTGTCCCATTTTTTTAGTATCTTTTGCATTTATACCCATGTTGCATCTTGTTTTTTATCAAGGGTATATTTTTTTATTTTCATCTTTTAGGACTTGTTCATTATATGCTTATTTTTGAAACTTCTTATTTCATTATACATGCTAGTATAATAAATAAACACACCAAAATGAATTTTTAGATAAATATTTATCCTTGTTATTTTTGTTTGAGGCTGAAGTCATTCCCACATTTCTATTTTTTATACACTTTAATCTTGTTTCAACCTAGTGGGTATTGTGAACACCATTCTTGCCTTATCATGAACTGACTTAGGTGAGGTGTCTTGATGACCTAGTTTGTTTTGTGTAAACAATAGTATAAAAGACCCTCTTATTATTTGAGTAAGCCTACTATATATGATATATTATGGTTAGGAACTAATAGGTAGGTTACAAATGGGATTGTAGTCACACCTCATTTAGTGAGAATACTTTATTTTCCTTGATTAGTTAGGGTTAAAATCCTTAATCAGAGTTTTTTAATGATTATTTGTTATATATTTGTATTTTAATTATTGATAATTTAATCTATATTGAAGTTAAAATTGTTTATTTGCGTTTTTTCTAGTTTTTAGGTGATAATGGAGGAGGAACATGGGTTTTATGTTTATCCCACACAGTTTAGAAAACCACATAGTGCCTGTGAGGATGACACTAGAACTTTTCTCAAAGGTTGTTTCACGCCTAATGCATGGATTTCTTAACAATTCATCCAAACCATGATTGGTTCTAATTTTAGTTAATATTTATTATTTTACCTCTCATGTTTTCAAAATTTTTCAAAATGGCATTTACCATTTATATGTGGTTAGGGAAGTGAGTTTTTATTCGAAATTAATGTTATTGGGTTCTTTTTTTGTTGATATTTATTCTATTTTTCTTGGCCATAGATTTTTAAATATTTTTTTATTTGGTTTTTTGTTTATAAATACTAGTTATTATAATGGTTGAAAAAGAAACTTCGATATCCATGAAATTTTTTAAGATTGGTGGGTATTGAAATTCGATTTCATGATTATTTTGGAAAAATAACCAGCTACTCAAATACATGGAAAATGTTTTCAATTTTCAATTGTATGGAGGAAGGGTTTTTAACATGTGATAGTTGTGAAATTTATTTTCTTGTGCTTTCTAGAAAAAATTAAATGGTTTTATATGTTTTTTTCAAAACAAATCGGGTGACTTATTAGAATGGGAATTTCCTTTTGAATTTTACCATTATGTAGTTATAATTGGATTCATTTATTTGTGTCTTTATATTTTCATGATGGAGATTTTTGTTTTTCTATTTTAATTATGTCCCCTTAAAAGGAGTTAGTGAATATAGAAAGATTGTATCAATAGATTCCATTAAATATTATTCTCATTGTAGTATGAGTGTGAATTTTTTAGTCATTGACATCATCCAAACTCAAAATAGAGTAGTTTAGCCTAATTAATTTCCTACATTGTGTTTTTTTAAAATTTTATACTAATGACTCATTTGGGAATCATATCCCCTAAAAAGGGTTGTTTTTCAAACCTATATTCCGAAGTTTCCTTTATTAAACCAACAAGATTGATATCATTATTTATAAGAGTGGTTTCATGTTCTGTGTTCTTAGGAAATCAGAAATCTACCTTTTTAGTGGTTTGGGTCTTGATCATAGTAAAAGTTTATCTTCCTTAAAACGATTCTTCAGTTGTTGTGTGACTTTATGTATTTTACCATGTTAAGGTGAAACCATTCATGGTGGAGAGGCCATTACTATGACTTACCCTTAAAGGTAATAACATCTGAATGTTTCTTAGGTATCATGGGTTGAGCTCGAATCTAATGGATATAATTCAATCATCTCTATTGGTGTGCTAACTTGTTTAGTATTTTATAAGATTCCAATAATGAATCAAGTAGACTTATTTTTTTTTTATTATCTAATGAATTTTATTGTGTGTTTTGAAAAATCTAAATAATCTATTATCATTCTTTTACTGATACATTTGATTATCTAATTCATGAGTCTAATTTTAGTTCCTCTAATTTCACTAATGATTTTTTGGGTGTAGAAAGTTGCAAGGTGGGGAGAATTTTCAAACCCCAATTTTTCTATTAAGTATGTATGTTTTTTGGTGTACATCCCTTGATTTTAAAGTTTTTGAGGATGAAATTTTTTATTATTTTGGAACTTTTTTAGGCTATAAAATTAATATATGTTTTTGTAAACCATATTGTAAATATTTTTCAGTATCAATAGTATTGTGTCTAGTTGTGTTAGAAAGGATTCTGTATTATTTGATAAAATATGTGGGTAAATTATGTGTCTTACTCAATAAGGGTTATTTGGGAATTTTTATGTTTTTTTAATTGGGTTTTCTCTCTTTCCTTCTCCTCTTTGTTTTTGACTTCTAGAGGGACTTCAAGGAAGCATTAACTAACTTCTCTATGGATACATGGGGGATGTATTCTTGCATAATCCAAAAAAACATAATTTCCAATCCTTTTATTTATCTTACCTTCCTATCCTTCTTATCATTCATTTTTATTCTTATTCCTTGACCTAATTTTCATTTTGGTAAAACCTAATGTCTAGGATATGTCTAAAAATGGGTATTTTGATATATATGGCATGTAAAGTTTATCTTGAGACCAAATCATTCATTGTTTTTAAAAGTTTATATTATTATAGAGGATTAAGTTAAATGATTTTATGAAATTTCATTTACTTTTCATGCCAAATGTGGTTGGGAATTATAAAACATTCTTTTAATTATAATTTAATTTAAAATCCTAGTACTGATAAATATGTATAGGTTTTCTTATGTTGGGGTTTTTTAAAATTGACATGAAAGTGGGATTTCAATGGTTTTCAAGTTATACACTCATGGAATTAATTTCAATGCACCCTATGTATTTGTTAAGATTCTTAAGAGACTTGTTTTAAAGAGTTTGGTTAAAAATAAATACCCATTTAGAACCTTGTATTAAAGGTCTTCAAAAAAGGGCTACACTAATGGTCTGAGACCCCTTTTATCTTGATTTTTTTAGTGTTTATTATATTTTTAGATGGATTTATTATGTTTTAATGGTTATTTTAATTATAAGGTAACAAAAAATAGAGGGAGCAAGGAGGTAATTTGGGGTTTTTATATTATGATGTTTTGGATTACGAGATGTTATATATATTTGATTGACAAGTGTTTGAATATTTTCTCACCTCCCTAATATAACTTCTTGAGACACTGAGTACCTAGGTAGGACAAGCATGAATGGATGAGGAAGTTTTCCACTAATTATGTGTGTTTTCCCTGACTAGTGAAGTGATATATATAGTACCACCATATTGAATTGGTTTCATTATATTTAAACATCCCACTAGTTGAGGGTATTTCCATAACTAGTGACATAATATCACTATGTGGAATTTCCCTTAGTAATGTTATGGTGTTCCACATGATGCTATGATGAGATTTTTACTTATATGTTTTTTACTTTAAGTTTTTTTTTATAAATTTGAAATGAATTACTCGGCTTAAATTTCCATGTTCATGATATTTTATTATTTTCTTTATCATAACACCACATTTATTTGATTTTTCTATTTTATCATCTTTTATCATCAGTTTCATATCCATTATATTTTTGGTCCATGTTTTTTCCCTAACATTTATTATTTGATGTCTATTGATTATACTTTTGTTCATGGAGTAGTTTATTATTTGGTTGTGTGGTTTCATATTTTTCTTATCTACGTTATTTCATATATAATACAACATCATGTTTTTTATTCATCTTTAACTATTTTATTAGTTTTAACAAAATTATATAATGGTGTGTAAAAAAATTAAATTTAAGTTTTTAAACTAAAGTTTCATTATCCTATGAAATGAAGGCATTTATATCAAATTTTTTTGAAATTTTTTTTTTAAAATGAAATAATCCTATTAAATTCAAAGTGTTGTCCTATTTTATATTATAAAGTGTAATTAGTTTCATATAATATATCTTGTTTTATGAACATTAAAAATATTATTTCTTTAGGTGTTTTTAAAACTAGAATTTAAAGATTGGATTATAAAATAATCTGGATCGAATCATTAAATGGTGTCAACCTACATGGATCATGTAGCTCTCACCCTACATACACACCCCAATTTTTATGTAGTTATTATGTATTTTATAGATTTATTAGCTATCCTCTTATGGTAATAACTTACATTATCTCACCATTTGATGGATTCATTAGGATATGGAGTTGGCCTTGGGCCCTGGGATGATGGTTTTATGTTGGCTAGGGTTTAATGTAATATCTTGAATAGTTGGGGTATCAAAATCTTCAATACCTTTTTTATTATTAGTCTTTATTTTATTTATACCAATTTTGAATCTTGTTTTTTTAATTATATTTTTGTTTTTTGATTTATATTTGTCATTCCTTGTTTTTCTTCTTTTTATTTAAAAAAAAGCATTTCAGTAGGCATGGTAGTCCAACTTATGGATTCCCCATGATATATTTTAAAAGTAATTACACTACTTGTTCCTTTGAATTAAGGGATATTCATTCCATATTTTTCTATTTTTATTCCCTTGGAACTTTTTTCCAGCTCTTAGGGATATTCATTCCATATTTGGTTCATGACACCAAATACATTTATACATATCCAAATTCATATCATGTATATGTTACATGAAACCCTTTTTATGAAAAGGATTAGAATCATAGGAAACAAAAAATACACATAACACTTAGTTTGGAATGATGGATAGCCAACCCCTGCTTTTCTTGACAAGGAATAAGCCTCCAAGCTAAATAGCAGTTTGACCCAAAGTCCCTCTAACCAAGGAAACTTTACTCAAGAGATACCTCCATTACATAATAATTCTAACAAAAAATATGTATATTATATAATTAAATTTTTAATTAAATATCATAACTCAATTCAATCCAATGTTATCGAAAAAACAAAAATAAATTAATTATCATACCTAGCATGTCACTCTTTAGATTTATATAAGAATACATTTAAGAAGTTTTTTTACACCGTAAACTAAAGTAAACACATATTCGTAATATAATAATTATAAATATGAAGAAAACTTAGGATTAACTAAATTAATAAAAAATTCATATATTTAAACATGAGATAAACCATTTATGAACAACTCATAAATATTGAATTTATAAATAATTTATAATATATCTATGCTTTATGGATATTCCAAAATTATATAAATATAAAATATTTACATTTATATCTAATATGAAATCCTTCATAATATCTATTATATGTAATTTACTTTAAATATATCATACAGGAATATAAACATTATATATGAAAAAGTAAGGCATGAGTTGGAATCCAACACTTGAACCCCCAAAAATTGATTAAATAGAATAGTTTTACAAGGTAATATTGATGTGAAAAGAGCTTGTACCAAAAAATAAATTAGAGATAACAAAAAAAAATTAAAAGGATCCCCTCCATATATTACATGTATTCCATGAAAATAAATTGTTTATCAAAGTTTCTACTTAGGGAAAAGTACATCAAAAACTAAATATGTCATCAATGCAGTATATCACCATCATCTACAATTCTTCTCCATGAAATTAGTATTCATTACCATCAAAACGAAATTGGGATAGAAATACAAAATCATGAGTTATATAATTTTTATCTACTGCAAAATAGTTCCCATCCAGCATTTTAAATGAATGCCTTTAATAGGATACATATATTGAGTGTAGTGGAATTTTTCATCAACCTTAAGTCAAACAATCTCACCAATGGATTTCCTCATTAAAGTACTACAAAATTATAACTATATATCCAAAAAAATATAATAATAGTGTAACTCTTTAACATCATTGAGTATATAGTAACTTGATTGATTTCATACTAAGAAGTCTCCAAAATAATACTAGATGATCAACTATTTTTAATGACTTGAGACAACTCTTTAGCATATTTCCTCCATTATAAATCACCTAATCAAGCTATAGATACATAATTCCTATTAAAATGAAATAATATTATTATAGAACCAATATTTCTAATGGTGATAGTACCAAATTAGTGGAAGTTTGAAGCTTAAGCATGGAAAAATAAATCCCCAGATCCTATCATTGACAGATAAGACTATTCAGAAGAGAGGTTCATATAATCAAAATTATGATTTTGAAAATATTCTAATTCAATATTATCGAAAATATTCTCTCTAATGTTTATAAAATAATCTATAGTTAACACCTTATTTAGGAATCTATTATAAGGAATCATGTCTTGTTCCTCAACCCATGTATAGACCTATTCCTAAATATCTTCCTTCAAAATATATGTGCGATTATTAAGCTTCTTAATATCTTCAAAATCATCTTCACTAGAGGGGATATAAGGTTATCAAAAACCATAGGTTATCATGGGATATCTTTTTTTACAATCATAGAGTCCCCTATAGATTGATTAAAAAAATTTACTCAATATTATAATAATATCTTTATTTATGTGTCTCCCTATAATGGTTAGTAATGAAGCCATCAGAGTCAACCATTTGTTTTTCACTTTTCCTCACACTCTTCTTTAAGTAAGAATCATCAAGGATATATCTCTTAGGCTAATTAAGACCCTCATTATCCTAATTTGTAGTTTGGTAATCATTACAAAACATCCTAAAATTTAGATAACATTTCAGGAGAGAGAAGAGACATAAAAGTTATAATTAGATCCTTATTGACATCCTTATCAAAAAAGACCACAAGTGGCCACGAGTAAGTATAATAATTTCAATTATATACTCCTTATTTAACAAAAATTAATTTATTTCATCTAATGGGTCATGCAATATAAGGCATGTTTCTAAACCCCTTTGGGGATAGTTTGATTTTTTGGAAATTACTGTATTAAATTTTTATATTCTTTAATACAAAATCTTGTAAAACATTAGACTCAATATTTTGATTAAATATGAGGAGTGTAAAAGGTTGGATATATCAATATCTATATAGTTTCTATTGATTAAAGGTTATGAAATATTTTTATTTGTAAAGTCTAGTTTTAGGGGTTTCCCAATAATTCTAGAAATTGAAAAGTGGGTAACTTTATAAAACAAATGAAGTGGAAAACCATGGAATCCTAACTAAAGAGGAAGGATAGAGGAACCAAATTAGTGTTAAATACCTTGGAATATTTAATACTATCATGTAAAATACACTAAATTAAAATGAACCTCTCATCCATATATGGCAGTATTCATTTTCAAATGAAAAATGGAAAACCAAATTCAAAGAGTTTATTATACCAACATGAAAGGAAAAAATTACAATATATTTTAGTTTATTTTGTAGGAAAATGAGTGAGTAATTATTCTTTATAAACTATCCAAAGAGAAAAAAATGTAGATCAGAAGAAAATATGTGTTCCTCTCCTTCGTAAAATAGATTACAGAGAAACACCTATAATGATATCTATTCGGCTCAATTCACACCATAGTATTTTGAGTCACCATGACCTCCATGAAAATATTGATTATTCCTAGAGATTATATCCACAAAGGATTGAAAATTAATGTTTTATCTTATTCCTCAATCTCCTAAGGCCACACTCTCTTTCTGGTTTATTAGGATCTCATGCGTCAATATAAACATTATATATATAAAATATTCAAATATTATGTAAACATTGAGAATATCACACATATAATAGTATCTACACATTGATCATATCAATAATAAAATCTCATTTTTACTTAGTTTAAATAATTACTCCAATAAGGACTTTAAATTGAAAATTTCAAATTAATAATAATGAACAATTCAGAATTTTAAAAATAAACTACTTTATATTGTTTCATTATTTGGTAAATTATAAAAACTTTTTAAATTATAAATATAATTTACATATAAACACTTTAGATCCAAATTATTTGTAATTATATATAATTTCAAAATTGGATCTTTGTATTAATAATTTATATTATTGATTAATATTTCATAAATATTTAATAAACATTTAATTAATTAATTATAAATAATTCATAATTATTTGAGTAATAAAAAAAATACTAATTAAGTAAATATCTAAAAAAACTTTGTATAATTTATATAAAATTATAAAATGCAACACATAATTGAAAATAAAACATATCAGAATTTTCTCGTTATGTCCTCTTTAATGATATATACCTATTGTACTTAATGATAGATAGGCCACAATGCATAGATTTATTTGAGTGTTATCAATCACAAGTTACAATTGATAATACTAATTTTATAATAAAAACGCATCACTTAGTGACCTTCGTAATGTTAAATCATGTGGTGTGGCTATATCATGCTTTACGGTTGGCTTGAGTAATAATAACTAGTGTCGTTGGGAGGCCAATGAAAGACTATCTGAATAGTGTATGTATATTTGTAATATAAACCCACAGTATTCAGAAATCATATATTATGATAAGAAATTGTGTAATATTAACCTTTTTTCAATATTTAGGTTTTATGATATCACATATATTGTAATAGTTAAACAATTAACTATTTTATATTGCATGATTGATTCATATTAACACCAATGTATCATATGACTTACCATATTAACCCCTATGATATAATGAAAAACTAAAGGTTTATGATGTCTCATCAACAATTATTTATTATATCAATGGCACAATCAAATCATAGATGATGATAACAAATATCGTTTATCCACCCATTGTTCCGATTTTATGTCATTTATTATGATAAGTATTATAGTAAGAATATGATATATGATTTTCTTTATTTCTCAACATGATTTCATGCATGAAAACACGTAAAATATATCTAATACAACTAATGGGTTTATGAGTATAGGAAAAACTTGTTCAACACCAATAAAATTTAATAAAAAGATCAAATCCCAAGATAACTGTGAATGAAACTGAAACCATGAATAAGAATAATAAAGAACCTTTTTTAGCTTTCATCATAGATCATTACTACATCAAGATTAAAACATAAATTTGACAGAGACCACTAAGAAGCATCCAATAGACTCCCTCCTTCATGATGTATCCACATGCTGATATAAATCACCCATCAAATGGAAGAACCCTCCTCCACAACCCAATATTATAGTATCTCTTGAGGTAAATGGAAGGAGAAAGAGAGATTTTAGGCATGGGTTCCACTTGAAATGACACCATATATTGCCTATTTATATAGGCTTTGGGATACTTCTGAGACTTTATATAATTTATTCATATGTTTCATAACATATAATTTCATTCTTTTCCATTTCATTAATTCATTAAATAAGTTTACTCTACAGTCACCCATAACTTTTATCCTATGAAATGCAGAGTCCAAGATTTTTTGATGAACAATACCAAGCTCATTTTTAATTTTTTTTATAGGGTCCCTAAAAAGTGTAAAATATAAATTATAATATTTTAAATAGCCTCAAAAATAATTTATGATCATTCCATTCTTCTCAAAACACTGTGTTTTCCATTGGGTTAAATTTGGATTACTTTTCAAGATACTTGTGACCTAGTGGAATAATCAATATTTATTAATTAAAAATTATTTATCCCATGAGTGTAAATATCAATTTCTCATGAATAGGATCTTGAATGAAAATTACAACATTATCATGTATCCATAATGGGGGTATTTTTCTTGGGAGTGATATGAAATTACATTATGTCTTTAAACACTTAAGGATGAGTATTTGAGACATTGAACTATATAAAAATATATTATTATTTCATTATTTTTTTATGTGTATGGATGTGGAAATGAAATATCTGGATAACTTGAAAAAAATCCATTTGGATATGAAATGGTGTATTAGATATTTTTCATTGAATATTTATTTCTATGTAGTATTTCATGACCTCCCCCTATTGGAAACCACTTATGCACTAAGACTGGGAATGAGGGTGATCCATAAGGCCCACCTTCAATAAGAACTCTGTTAGCGGCTAGCACCAAGTGTATAAAGCATGAAAATGGGTAAAACTTACATTATAAATACAAGGATCATAATAAAAAATACACCAATCAATGAAATAATAAAAAAATATCACTAAGAAAACATAATATACCATGATTTATGATATTTCACATATATACAAGTCTCCACAACATAATATGGAAATAAAATCCCTATGCAGTAACTCCAATCATAGTTCCATAATCCAAGAATTTAATGTATATCTTGGCCACAAAATCCATCTTGGAAACCTATAAAATGAATTTATATATTTATAGGTGATAATTCATTAATATTTAATATGATCCTATTCAAGACCTCTCATGCATAGGGAAGAAGTTTCATGAAAATTCCCTAGTGAATAAACATCAAAACCAACCAGAACCTACATGGTTAACTACCAATCATCCTCACTCAGGCTCACTCACCAAGTATCAATTTAAAGAGTAATAATAAAATATTATAATAATATATAAAAAAGGGTACCCCACACCACTTTCCCATAATTTTTTCACTCTCACTCCCCACAAAGAACATCATGTGCTCTCAATCCTTTATATAGCCATGTCACAACACAGCATATCTCATATCATAATCATAGCACATTATATATCCATATCATACTTAGAATATCATACCCACCACCACATAACACATCTTGTCTATGAATCACATATTCAATATAGTAGGGTATTGTGAACATGAATGACATATCCCTTATACCCTCCTTCTACCGTGTTTGACCCATGCCATATTATTTCATACCATCTACCCCAAAGGCTATGGAAGTATATCACATACTAAATGTGAATCCATTACTTTAGAATGCTTATACATACTATAATATATGATATTTTGTACCAAACCTATAATGGATAGTGTGGAAGAGGGAGTAGTTAGTCATTTGTTCTCTTACCGGCCTTTATTTTTGGGGAAAACACCCAAAACCCACAAAATTTAGGTTTCAGTATAGTATTTTGACTCATGTGGGTTGTATAAAAAATCAAAAGGAAATAAAAGTATAATATATCCACACACAATCCCATGAAAAAAAGTTTTTTGTGAAATCATCACTACCATCTCCCAAAATAATCACCACATGGATACTATCAGGTATAAAAATCACTATCAATGATCATACCACAAAACAAGCCCAATATTTTTTTTATTTCTTTTTAAAATGTAATTATTTGGTCAAAGATCGAATAACAATTTATTGATAAGAAAAAGGATTACAAAATTCGGAAGGATGTGATTTTTTTACAATCTCTATCAAATAGATATAATAAGTCAGCTAGCAGAGTGTCCAGCCAAGTCATGCTCTGATGTACTCCTCTGTTAGCAAGAGCATCTGCAACAGAATTCACTTCAGGGTAGGCATGAGTAGCTATGTAATCAATCCCACAGAGCGAGTTCAGACAATTCATCCAAAGTGTGGTAAGAAGCCAGGCAAGATGAATGTTTCCATTTTAGATGGCATGAACGATAGTGGTAGAATCAATTTAAATCCAAAGCTTTCTCCAACCTCTTTGAAGCGCAAAATCAACTACAAGGATGACTCCCAACATTTCAGCTTCTAGAGATGAAGAATTTCCACATCCAACATAGAAGTAACCCTGACACTGGCCAGCTACGTCTCTGAAGATGGCACCACAACTGGAAGGGCCTAGATTTCCTTTAGAAGCACCGTCAACATTCTCTTTGATCCATCCCATCATCGGTGATTTCCAGAATACTTCAAAGGAATATTTGGGCTTTGGGTATATGCTAGGAACACAGAGATGACGAAGGATCTCAAAGTCACCAACTGATTTGTTGCAACAGTCTTTTTGAATTGAAGCAGCTTCATGAATCGCAATAAGAATCTGAGATTTTCCTGTATTGAGACTAAATGAGTGTTTGCTATGAATAAGATCATATCTAACATATGAGATCTCAAGCAGTAGTTCTGCCACTGCCGCAAGAAAAATATTTTTAACCTGTAGAGAGGATTCATATCTAATGCATTTTTTAAAAAACAAACAAATAGAGTCTGATAAGGGCCATCTATAATTAAATAATTCAAGAACATAATTCCATAAAGCAGAGGCCATCGCACAAGACAAAAAAAATAAGATCAGCATCCTCCTTGTTCTGATTACACAAGTGACATTTAGAGTAGAGTTTTATGCCAGAAGTTTTCAAAACAGCTTTAGTAGGCACATATCCCATTCAAAACAACCACAAAAACTATTATCCATTTCCCATTAAGCTGCAACATTTAAAAAAAATTAAAATTACTATTACCAAGTATATTGAGTTAATTATTCTATTCAATTACATATTTAAGGACAACCCATTCTTATTCATCACCCACATTTTAATCTAGTTTTTACCCTTTTATTTCATGCACCTATTAAGAGTTACTGATTTGACAATTTTTAATTTGGAATATTTTTAGAATTTGATTATAGATGTTAACACTTTTCACCGTTATTCTCTCAATTTTTATTTTGATAATTAAAAAATATATATTTAATTATTACAAAAGTTATAGAAAAATATGATTGTCAAAAAATTATTTATTTTATATTTTATACTTACTTGATGTTTTTGTTTGATTTTATTTCCAATAATCTTGTTGATTCTGATGGACTTTCTATTTTATTATATTTAATTTTTTTTCTTTAATAATACTTGATAAAAAAATATATGCAATCTACAAAACATTAATGTTTTGAGTTTTAGAATATTTTATAAGTATATAAATATTCCAATGGAGTGTTGATGATTGTATTTTTTGTAAAATAATATAGTTATTAGTAAATAATTCACTATGTATTAGTTCAATGGTATGAAGATATGAGTGATCTATTTTCATGATAAATTGAAATAGAAATAGTATATTCTGCTTGGAACATCTAGAAAATCCAGTTTAAGGAGAAACCCTTAATTTGTGATTCTTGGGGAGATGTTATTCCAGGTTTCATGATAAGTACTAGTGACTTATAATTGGTGCTTTCTATAATAGTATTTAAGATAATTTTTAGCAGTTAAAAAAGGTTATACAAAAGGTTCACATTAATGAGGCATTACATATTGTTGAGATACTCTATGTTGAGGGTATATTATTCAAAGCACTTTAGTATGGGTGATAACTAATTATGGAGTTATACTGATAATTCTTGATTTTTTTTATAATTATTATGGTTTTGGATAAACCTATCGGTTTGTTAGAAGAGTTTCTATGAATCTGTTATTAAAGTATGAAATTTATATTTTAAGGTTGAAAATAGATAATTCTATGAAATTTTGTAATACTTCATCTAAGGTGAGAAAATGAAAAAAGGATAGAACTCACCCTATATTTAAAAGACATTATTATAATGCAATAAGACTTTGAGAATCAACATAAGACTTCACAATTTACATGAATAAAGATATTGGAAGACTTTATACTTGTTATAAGACATTAGTGGTCATGTAAGACTTGGGATGGAGTCACATACGAATTTATAACATGATTGATTTTATGTAGAACATAAGTATCTCAAAAATAGTGAATGTTTTACATTTATATTGGACACAATACATTCTTTTTTATTCCATAAAATTTTGTCTCCATATGTACTAAATCATATTTTGTAAAAATTCGAGACATCATAAGATGTCATAAGTTTTATAAAATGTTGTATATGTTTTGAAATATTTAAAAAGGAATGGAAGTATAGGGATTAGTAAAGCTTGTAATGTCTTAAGAAAAACTATGTTTCTAAGAAAAATATTTGATAATTTCAAACTAATTTATTCTAACAAAATAATATTGAATAAGATGATCCTCAAGAACTGTTTTTCAAAGGTATGAAACAAAATGATCATTCAAGTAGATTGTGATCCAAGAAATTGTGATGATATGAATTCCACACAGAAATCCATAATGACAGTTCAAAATTCATCAATTCTTACAACTAATGAATTCGAAGGTTCATATTTTTTTGAGAAGAGTATTGTGATATTCATATTTCATATAAGGAAAATAACCCATGTATTAATAAATATATAAACGGAAATATCTGGGTAGGATTTTTTGAGATTTAAATGGGGATTAAAAATATAAAAATATCCACTAGTTTTTAATGAGAAGATTTCCAACCAACTATGATTTGAGGATTTTCAAAATTAAATATGTAAATAAAATATTCATGATTAAGTGAATATAAAAAATATAATTGTGGAGAATAAGAGGGATTCATATAAATTATTATTAATCTGATAAATATTGATAGTTGAAGATGAATAAGAAGATATTAATACTTCTGTAGTTAAATCTCAATATTATCAAGGAGGAATAGGTAAAATAAGGCATGTGATATACTTTAATTGTAGAATGAATTCAACAAAGAACTTTTGAAGTAGTTTAAGAATAAAATCAAGGTCTATGTTTCCTACAACAAGTGGGAGGAGTTGTTTAATACATATTAAATAGTTTATGAAGGGATGCATTCAAGGAATTTGTAAGGCAATCACATTTCACTTGTCATGACCAAGCTATATATGAAAGTAAGAACCAGTGGGAATCCAAGAACTATGAAATGAAATATAAATACAATCTTATGGTATATTCGATTACATGATCATATTTCATGTAATAATGTTCTGAGAATATTTCATTTTACTACTTGAGTAAACAGTTTAAGGATCCATGGTTTGGGGGTCTAATAAATCAAAGTAAGGAGTAAGATATCAATTTGAACCTTGTGAATCATTGTGTATTGTTCATTTATTTACTTCATTATTTAGGTTAGGCTGAGTGATGAAAATAAGAGAGGATTATGATCTTAACTAATCACTTAGGTGGAGATGAAATGATAAATTAAAAAATATATCATTGATTCACCGGCTCTCACTCTTTGTGATACATACAAAACTAAGCACTTAAAATTGATCGTATACCTGATCTAGGTTTCCCTTGAAAGATCCAAACCTTAAAAAATAATTAAAATATTCCCAAGTTGGAGAGAAAGTAAATTACATTAAAAATTCAACATTGAGGTTTTGGATAATATTTTGAATAATATAATTAAAAAAGGAGTAAAAAGGATTAATAATGTTTCAAAAGAAAATAATAACTCAACACTACCAGAATATTAATGGAGTTGTAAGTTCTTAACAGAATCAGGTGATTATATTTCTTCTAATGAGTCAAGTTATAATTATAATTATTTCATAGTTACTGAATAACTTAATAATCTCTACTCTATGATAAATGATTTTTTTAAATTATTATTATTCTGGTTATTGTATATATATTGGATTCTATCAAAAGAATATATGATGAAAAATCCCAGTTGTAGTAAGAGGACAAAATCATGGATATATCCATGTTAGATAAGCAAAAACATTGTAAATGTATCATCAAGGATGTGGAAGCTAAGGAATATATCAAGTGGTTCCCAAAATCAAATTTCTCTTTTTTTAAAGGAAAATTGTAAAAACAAAATTGGTGATAAAGATGTAAAAAATAAGTATTTTGATGAAGACATCTTTACTTTAGAATAAATTCACAATTCTACTTATGGGGTCAAATATGCCCATTTGGTTGTGAAATCAAAGATGATAAAGTACCATGAAAATTCAATGCAAGAAAGTAATATATTTCATTATGATCATTTGGAGAATATAAAAATTATAAAAGGAAGAAAATTTGGGAAAATTTGGTAATGAGAAGAATTTCCTCAATATAAAATGTCTTCAACTTAAAGAAAATTTCAAAAAAATTAGAAATAACATAATTTGGAAGGTCCAAAATAGGTGAAAATAATTTTGTTTTCACTAAAGTTTTTATTTAGATTCATGGATCCAATCGGACTCAAATAAATGGATACAGAGATCCTAAAATAATATATAGAGTCTTTTTTATCTATATTTAAGATCACTTAACATATAAACTAGAAACTATTTAAAGTACTGATGTTGCTTCACTTTCTTGTATAGATCCTAAATTAAATTCTACGAAAATATTGATGTTGATAAATGTTGAGAAACCCGCCACCCCATCAATGGTGTATGTGATAAATTTTATGAGTATAATATCCCAAATATATACCAAAATAACTTTATTTTCACAAAAAAAATAGCAAAGAAACCAATATATGTATACTGCAATCTTGGAGAAGAAAAGGAGATTTATTAGCATTTTTTGGTTTTTTTGGATGTTCGAGCATAAGGATGTTAACTATTGGAATAATGTTTCAATTCATGATGATCCAAAAAAATCCATAGTAGAGGGGGATAAGATTTAAAGGGAATAAAATTACTTCTAAATAGAATCCAAGATTACAAATTAAAAAAAAATCAAAATAATAAGAATGGGTTTATTTATATTGAAAATTATTATGAAAACTGCAACTAAATGTGTCATATATATAAAGAATTTTGTTATATTCTAATAAGAAACAAATCTTTTGAAAAGGATTAAAAAAGGCCATAAAATTTTATTTTTAAGAGGTTACCTAAGAAAAGAAACATAAAGGGTGTGAAGAATCAATGTGGAAACATCAATAAAGAACAATCTAGTACAATTACTAAAGGAAAACATGTAAACTCGCATGAATAAGAACTCAAATATCATTATTGGTGTCCCATGAGTGATGAATCAAGAGTTATTAAGAATCTAGATGATAGGTGAAACCAACCTGGTCTCCATCCTAATAACTATATGATTTTGTTTCTTATAAAATTGAGATGATGAAAATTGAATTGAAAGCACCATTGGATGATAATTCCATATTAAATGATATATGAAAAAGGTAGGCCCACCTACAAGAAATATAAATAAACTAAGAAACCCATTCTATCATAGAATATTAAAAATTTTAAGATCAATGAAAATAAATTTAGATCAAAGATATCTCTAAATTTTAGATCTATAAAGAATGTAAGATCATTGTGAAGAGATAAGTCACAACTGTGTTTCTATTAATTAACAAGAAAACTCACTCATTATTCCCTATTATTTGTTAAACTAACATACATAGTATTGAAGGAGATAAACCAGTGGGATATGGATCATTTTGAATCCCTGTTTTATAGGACAAATAATTAAACATCATGGAATTTTCTCCCTGCAGTGATGAAGAAATTAAGATTGCATCCCTTAATGGGAAGTTAATATGAAGAAGATATTTCAAAAGGTGTGTTAATTCATGAAATATGGAATTTTTTATCAATTTAAAACCAGAAGATGATGTAGTCCAATAATAATTTTTATTCTTATTTTGATATTATGATGACTAGTTATCAAGAGAGAGTGTTAGAGAATGAGAAAAGGGGGGAGTTATGTATCATACAGTTGAATTGTATTTATATATTTTTTGAGATAATTTTAAGATATATATTTCATGATAAACCTATTTGAATAGACTAAAATGATAAATTGACAATGGAATCACATGATGGATTGGTGTATTCATAGTATTGACGTATTTGTTTAATCAATATTGTTTTCTGCACCAGGTTACCCTATGTAGACTTAGAGTCGACTAAATAAAATATTATTTTATAAAAGTAAGGTGGTTTTATACTTCCCTCAATTTCTTTAAACAATAATAAAATAGGGAGAAGAAGTTATTTCAGATAAATCATGGATGAAACATGAGGATGAGATGAAAATCCTTACATATATATTCCATCAAATTTATTTTCAGAAAGGTTGGAATAAAAGATATAAATAAGAAAGAATGATAGAGGGGTATTTAATGATGTTGTTAACAATACAAATGTGGGATTTAAGAGGCCAATAGAGAATTGCATATTTTATTTATTGCTAACAGACAAGTCTATAAGTGAGGATTCCATTATGTATTGAATGAATTTTTTGAAGAGGTGAGTGAGTTGTTGTCATGATAAATAGAAATGAAAATATTTTTTGTTTCTTGGAGCATCTAGTTAGATAGGTTCAAGGATACTACCATAATATTTGATAATTGGTGACCTGATATTCAAGGTTTCATAATAATTACGGGTGATTAATTGTGTTTACTATCAAAAACTATCTTCAAGAGTAGTTTTAGTAGTTAACAAAAGGGGAGATTAAAGCTATACTAGACTGAGGAAAATGAGATTTTAAAATATATATATATATATATATATATGTTTAGTGAACTTGATAAAAAAATATTTGTGTCATGAACCAACCTGGTTCAACCTCGAAATGGTCACCCCGAGGTGATTATCAACAAGACCCGAGTGGTGTTCCCTATCCTTCTGGGTTGGAAAAAAGTGTCGTTCAACCGATAAAACTCAGTTGGTAGTGATTTAGAATATTAAAGATGTATAACAAGAATAAAATAAAACAAAAAAATGGAATTGTAAAGGGAAATAAAACTAATGGCTAAACATACCTCCAAGTGACCACATTAGTCACTACCAATCAAAGAACCTCACTCGCAATGAGTGTGATCTGAAACAAGAAGAACCTGAAACCGAAGAAGATAATATAGGTGTGAGCACCAAGATGCTCAGTAGGGATTCCAAGGCTTAAAAACCCATGAATCACCTTTAATGTTAAATCCATTATTTTAGTTTGTAAATATGATATATATATAAAAAGGTTTTCCGGAATTTTCATAAATAATAAACAAGATTACTTTTTTTAGAAAAACCATTTTACATTTCATTTCTGAAATAGTTTCCAAAGCATGAATAAAAACATTTCAAAAGGTTCCTTTAAAAGATAATCAGTATCGGATCAGGTATTTTAATATGGAATAAAAATCAACGGTTTCATGGGATCAAGTACTCAAAAGTGACAAAAAATTTAAAGAGTAACAAAAAATATGTTTTCATGGTAATTTCCTAATCATATCTATAATAAATACCTAGTCGTACTTTTTTTGGACTCACCTTCCAGCATACAGTGTAGCTCCATAGTCTAAAACCAAATATCTACTCTAAACTAGCTCCAAATGTAGCACATCCCATCTATAATCTCAGTAAATCCTGAAGTACTAACATGTATAATTGGGGTTGATAACAAAACAACACTCAACCATCTATATGACAATTAGAATCCCCATGAAAATAATATATGGTGAATGAGGAGGTTCTCACATGCCTGAAATGAACTAATAACCCACAAATTCGATTATGCTTTTCTTTCCAACACACTAACACCATATATGAGAAGACACTCTCCTAATAGGGTCCACCATAGTGGTTCCCATCTCACATAAAGTCATACACAAGTGACAAGCGAGACTTCATGTCATGTGAGTTTCAAATCATTTTACAAAACATTTCAAGGAACCAACTGTGCCTTTAAATTTTCCCAACCAAATCCATGCCTTCCTATTCATATGTCTGCATGCCTTCAAAAATATAGTTCGAGTCCACCCCAATGAGTTTCCAGATGTGATAAAAAATATTAGGAACCCAAAAATTAAAAAAACATAATTAGAATTGGTCCAAAATAAAAAGAAGATGGAAACCAACCTCAAAACAATAGCGAGTGGACCAAAACAGCCCAAAATGATTTTCCTTCTTCTGAGGATGTCAAAACATGCCATAAGTCAAACTCAAAGACCCCTTAAAGTTCCTAACAAAATAAGAAAATTAAAATAACAAATTCAACCCAATCCTAGGTTTTGGAAAAATGCGAGAGGTGACACATAGTGGAAAAACAGCAAATCAAGGGAGGAAAAAGGAAATGGATTGCTTTTCTCAAAGCATGGACTGCAAAACTAGAAGAATTATGGTCGATTCATCACACTGGAGGAGTCCATGAGGGAGGGATACAATGATTCTATTATGTAATCCAACCTTTTTATTACACAACTTTTCATTTACATGGTACAAACTGAGGATCTTTTAAAGTTTATCTTCTTTGAAAAAAGCTACATAAGACATGAAAAATTAAATCATTATTCTAATCCAATTGAAAGGAATAATCACTAGTTCAAATTAATTACATTTAATTCATCTCATGACCAATAGACATATATAAAAGGAAAGGTAGTTCATAAGGCCTAGTAAAGGAAATCATGGGAAACAATTTAAATCTTCCCATGAGAAATATCAATAAGAACTTCAAGAATATCATAAAGCCATGACAAAAGGAAAAAACAATATATCATAACAAAAATAAAATGAACCATAATGTGGAAATATGGATAAAACATTTGAATGATGCATTTATAAGAATATCACCAAGGTTTTTCACTGAGTTGTCATAACAATTACCAAGGTTATTCACCAGGGTATAGAAAAAACATGTCATATCTAGTGATTAAATCCTTCACCCAATGCATTAGAGTGTTATTAGGTCATGCCCTTATTATACCATAATTAATGTGATCCTCATATATCATAATCAATAATTTCATAAATAACCCTATATGAATTAAGGGAACGTTTTTCGTATCAAAATCATGGAATTTTAAAAAAAAAAGTGATTAAAGACAAGTTTATTATGTAATTTTTAAACCACAGAAAGTTTAGGTGGGTTTCTTATATTTTTAATCCCCAAATAAATCATTTATAAATATAGTTAAAACTCCTAGAAAATAAATAGGTTCAGTTATTTAAAAAAATAAAATAAAAGAGAATTTCTTGTGGATAAGAAAAAAATTTAGAGAAGTAATTCGTCGGCATAATGGGAATAAAACATGGATTATAAAATGGTAAAAAGAGATGTAACAAGGTTATCCCACTCATAAAGGACTCTTATTAAGGTAAAAAAATAATAAAGTGTACAAAATAACTTAGTTTGGAAATTGGATGACTTACCATATAAAGAGGGAACTTGAATTGAAAAGAGATGTGGGGATTTCCCTTACATGGAGGAGTTATTCCTAAAACTTGAGGATTAGGACCTTAGGTTATTGAAGGAACCTTAGGATGACTCTTTATAAGATAAAAATTCTATATCTTCCTGGATGTTGTATTTGGAGTGAAATTAAATGGGGAAATTGGTGGGTATTTATAGAAAAACTCGAGGATTTGTTTATTAATTTCTAAATATAGGCCATGGAAACCTAGGTTGTGGGAAATGAAAAACCGTGGTCTTTACCGCGGTATTTTCCAATGTTTTTTGACACCTAGTGTCGTATTTTATGTTATTTTAATTCAAATGATTCTAACATAATTTTATAATACTTATTTTGTCATGGAAAAGTAATGTTTTCACAAAAATAATGTTTCTAATGTTAAATTTTTCATTTTAGACTTTGTAAGGTAAGTTATTGGTTTGGAAATTGATTAAAATCTATAAAAATACATGATATTAATAAAATAACATGTTTTAGGATGTGGATTATGGTTAACTAGTTATTATATCATTATGACATGATTATGAATCCATTAAAGATAACGAGAAACTCAAACTGTATTTTTACTATTCAACAAAAAAATAAAGTATTTTAGAAATTAACATAAATTTAACCTAACCTAATTTTGATGTGTTGATTTCAAAAATTATATTTATTTTATTATAATAATTCAATAAATAAGGGAATTATAACTTTTAAATTTAAAAATCAATATTTAATAAAAATAATAGCGGATTGAAATTGAATAGTAAAATTTCTGAGACTTGAAAAAATAAAAAAAATTATCATTTATATTTAAACAACAGTGTTTTTATCATGATATTTCATTAAAATAATTTTAATTCATAATATATTTTTTTATTATACATATTTTTATCTTTTCTATAAAGTACAATTTTTTTCTAAAAAACAATTTATCAAATTGCATCTCAATTTTATTATGCAATACTATTCTTAAAGTGAAATTGTTGGAACAACAATTTTATTTACAAAATATAATTAAACATCATGTAACTAGTACCTCAAAAAATAATCACTAATAACACCCACATACAACCTAAGTGTAAGGTATGAGATGGTTATAAATTCATGGGGCGGCTCGACTAACAGCACCCGAGTTTTAATTTCCCCTATCGTGAACTTCTCTCATAGAATATTCCATTAAAGCTTCACTTATTGAAGCTCATATTGGGATTGGTCAAGAGAGGACACCAATGATGATACCTCCCTCCCATGTTCCAAAAAATGGTCTTTGTACCACATGAATCTACTGGTTGAGGCCACAGTTTCTCCTTTCTTCATTAATCGTCCTTTTCAATTATACTTATAAACACTAATTATAACATCAAAATTATTATTTATAGTATTGTTTCCAATGTTCATATTGACCAAGAATAATATAATAGTCAAAACATGATGGTAACATTCAAATTATACTCATTAATTAATAAATAGATATAGTTTTGTTGAGTAAAAAATAAAATAACAAACATTTTCTTAGGAAACAAATATCATTCAAAAAAATTGGGTCATTACATTCATCCCCCCTTAAGAAACTTCACCCCTAAAATTTTAACTTGTTTTCTCTATTGAGAAAATGGGTGGGTACTTATGCCACATTTTTACCTCTAGTTCCTACATTGTTTCTTCATATTGATGGTTCTTCAAAAACACATTGATGAGGTTGGTACTATTGTTGCGCAGATCCTTGTCTCTTTGGTCCAAGATCTCCACCAGCTACTCCTCATAAGATAGGTCATATTCCAGTTGTACCACCTCTGGATTTAGTACATGTGAAGGGTAAGGTATGTACTTCTTTGAGAGAGATATGTGGAATACATAATGATATTGAGCAGTATTTTCTGGGAAGTGATAGTCGATAGGCCACTACTCCTATGCGATCATGGATTTTATAGGGGTCAATGTACCTGGGGATAAGCTTCCCTTTCTTCTCAAACTACATGACTTTATTCCATGGTTAAATTCAAAGGAAGAATTTATCTCCAACATCAAACTCCATGTCCCTTAGATGGTTGTCAGCATAGTTCTTCTGCCAAATCAGGGAATCCTTTATGTGTTGTTTGGTGGCATGATCCTTTTCCATCTTCTCTTGAAAATTATCAGTCCCAGGAATCTTCCTCTCACCAAATTCATCCCATCAAGTAGGAGTTATACATCGCCTCCCATATAGATCTTTATAGGGTTCCATTTGAATAATCGAATAGAATTTTGTGTTGTATGAGAACTCAAATATTGGGAGGTGTTGATCCCATCCACCTTTAAATTCCATTGAGCATCTTCTCAGTATGTCCTACATAATCTCAATATTTCTTTCATACTTTCCATCATTTTGGGGGTAACAGGGTATACTGAAATTCAATTCAGTATCTAGATCATGTTAAAGACTTCTCCAGATTTTAGATCTAAACCTTGGATCGTTAAATGAAAAGATAGAAAGTGGTACCCCATGAAACCTCACCACTACATTTATATAAATTTTGGAAATTGTTTTAAGAGAGAAATATTCCTAAATAGAGATGAAATGGAAATTCTTTATGAGATGATCCACTATAACTCATATCACATTGTTTCCATTAGATGTTCTTGGGAGACCAGTGGAAAATAACATAGTGAGATTGTACCACTCACATATTGTTATGGGTAGTGATTGTAATACCCCATTAGGAATTTTATCTCTTCCTTCACTTGTTGACGAACCATGGACCTTTTAGTGTTGTCGAATATCTTCATTTTCAAGATATCCCACCAATAATGATCATGAAGGTCCCTATAAATTTTAGTGCTTCCAGGATGTATAGAGTGTGTTTTTCATTGGGTTGAATCCATCATATCCTTCTTTATTTCTAGAATAGATGGAACACATAGGGTATTCTCATGAAGGAGGTGTCCATGAGGATTACTATGGGTGAAGATTTCAGTTCACGAGGGGTTTTTTTTGCAAAGTGGTTGTTTTGTGAAGGGGTGTTCATGAAATGTTGTGTGGGAAGAAATTTCATCTTGTGAAGGGGTTTTTCACACAATGCATGTTGTTCTCATAGGTTTGGGCATGCAGTGTACTTCCAGGATCTACTCATGAAGGGTGGGCTCATGAGTTGATGTTCCCGCAATAGTTTTGAATGCATGGGGGTGCTTTTTCATAGTTTTTTGTTTGTGCAAGTGTGGGTTTGTCAAAGGGTGCAACATTGGGGGTGCTTTTTGTAGCAATATTTTCTCATTTGAGTATAAATTTGAAAGGACACAAAGGGGGTTCGTAGTAATGGAGTAAAACCTGGTAAATAGTTTGCATAAATGTTAGCAGAAAAATAAGGAAGAATTGGCAATTTCCACATAAAAGGATAAAGATACTTTTCTTTCATGGTGTATGGGTCTGTTGATCGTTGGAAAATTCTTGTAAAAATGAACTTTCAAACAATACGACATTAAAAATACCCTACAAAACATCTGTAAATTAGAGGATGGGGTCTCTATTAGGGAAGTTGTGAGGGCCTCCTTGTCTTTAAATTAGTCAATAAAATAGAAAAAGAAAAGGTCCTCAAAGGTATACCATGGTCCTTTGATAATCATATCAGTATCATGGAAGATTTAAAAGGCAGAGAAGATATTCATAATATTCTACTAACCCTCTCACCTTTCTTGATATGAATCAATGGAATACCATTTCACAGTAGAACTGAACCAGTTATGAAATAAATTTGGGTATGTATTGGTAAATTATTGGAATGGGATCAATCTGATCCAATTCACTGGGGACCTATGGTTAAGATCATAGCAATTTTCGATGTGTCACAAGCACTTATGATGGGCCCCTCCTTGTGATAAGGTGAATCTAATACCTGGATATCCTTTGAGTTTGGAAAGTTTCGGAATTTTTTCTTTTTTTGTGGGTGTCTCAAGCATTTAGAAAAGGAATTTGGATCGAAGAAGGAGGATGTTCAAGGCAATTTCATTTTTCAATATGTCCCTTGGCTTTGTGAAAAAATGGTTAGACCAACTTTCATTCCTGTGATGGATAAACAAAAGGATTGTGATTGTCAAGCGAATGCACTCATGAAGTAGTCAGAACCAGTTCACAATAACATCATAATTCTTGGGCCACCAAATTTTTCCTACTGGAAACCCAAAGGATTAGCGGGAAGAATAAGTTATAATAGGCAGTTTTGTGGTCATGGCCGACTTAGGGAAAAAGCGGGAGGGGAAGGTAAATGACCTGACTTTTTACTCAGCCAGGGTCTTGGAATATGTGAAGGATCCTTCTTACCCATATCTTTGGCCAGAGCCAATATGGAAAGAGTCACCAGATCGAGGTGATGGGTGGGAGATAACTTGAGAGGAACCCCTTGATCCAAATCCTCAGATAGATTTTGAGGCACCAGGTATCACTGTTCCATAAGGAGAAGACAAGGTCAGATTAACATCAGCAGTTATTCAAAAACCTCAAACATGGAAGAGGGTTACTAGAGGAGATCGAGATGGTATACCAGGCTTTACAAATATAGGTGACCACAAACAAATATGGGAGGCGGGGAAAATTCATGAAATCCTCCCAAAGAGGTGGGAAGTGGTAGGTGACAGACAGTTTCTTGAAGTTATGGATGTGGAGTTTGGCATGGCCCAGCCCCACCAATAGAAATGAAAATCCTATACTGGAACTGTCGAAGATTTGGTAACCCCTGAACGGTTTGGTCTCTCCTTCATTGGGGCTCAAAATATCACCCTGACATAGTTTTTGTATTCAAAACTATGTTGTATTTCAAGGATGCTTTCCTTCTTGGTTTGAAGATCGGTTTCAATAATGTCTTTCATGTTGGAAAACAGGGACACTGGTGGTCTGTGCCTCTTGTGGAAAGAGGAAATTGGTGTTTAGGTGGATAATTTTTCAAGTAATCATATTTTTGTGACTGTTTCTCCCCTAGGATCTCCACCATGGTCTTTTGTTGGATTCTATGCATGGCATGGGAACATAGATAAAAAAATCTTGGGGCTTATTGAGGAGAGTAGGATCCTCCCTCTCATGCATTTTTTTGGTTGGGGTAGACTTCAACGACATCTTCATTCATCATGAAGGAGAAGGGGCGTTGGAAGAGTAGTGATGCTATGGAATATTTTAGGAATTGTCTTATGTTGTATTCTCTTCAAGACCATGGATTATCTGGCACTCCTTTAACTTTGTATGGATGGAGATCAAGGGAGAATCGTTTTTCTTAAAGGCTGGATAGATTTTTGGGAACCAATGAATTGAAATGCCTATTACATACTTTCTTATTGGTTCACCTTCCACCAGTCACTTCTGACCAATGCCTGATCATTTTGTCAACAACCCCTCATTGGGAATTTTGGAGGCCTTTGCAGACTTTTTTATTTGAATGTATGTGGATCCAAGATAGTAATTGTGAGAAAGTGGTACAATCAGTATGGCATGGACCGAACTGGTCCATAATATTTAATATCTATTGTACTACCTCTTATTTACAGAAGTGGAGTGTAGTTATATTTGGGGATGTTGACAGGCGTATTAATGTTGCAGAAAATCTCTTGAAGAAGATACAGACTTTTCCTTGTTGTAATTATGTACTCAGAGATATATCTTTTATAGAAACTAATTTTAAGGATATATTTAGGGAGAAAGAGTTATTTTGGTTTCTACAGGAAAGAGAATCCCATTTGAAGTCGGGTGACTAGAGTACCCTATTTTTCCCCCAAAGAGTCGCTTTTAGGAAATGGAAAAACCAAATCCCTCAACTTTAAGATCAATCTAGTTGGGTTGTTTATGACCTCAATAATATCCAATCCATTATCCTAAATTTTCTTAGCAACCTCTATAAAGTGGAAAGTATTGATACTCCTTTGTGCCTGACTAGCTGTAACCCAAAAAAAATCATGGAGGATATGAACCATAAGTTGGAGAGATACATCTCTAAGAATGAATTTGTTGAGTCTTTTCACCTTATTCACTCAACCAAGGCCCCGGGGCCTGATGGGTTTCATGCATTATTTTTTAAATGTTTTTACCATATCGTCGAACCAGATGTGGTAGCCTTGATGAAGGATTGTTGGGTTGGGAGAGCCTCTATTGATCCCCTTAATGAAACCCTTATTACACTCATCCCAAAAACACATTACCCTTTGAAAATCACGTAATTTTGACCTATCAGTTTATGTAACGTTGTGTACAAAATATTTTCCATGATCTTAGTGGATAAGCTATGGGGCTATCTCTTACAGATGGTTACAGAAAACGAATGTGATTTTTTTCTAAAGATATCCATTTTGAATAATGTTTCCATTGGTTTTGAAATTTTTCCCTCTATAAAAACTCACTCATCATCCAAAAGAGGTGTCACAATAATAAAACTAGATATGATGAAAGATTACAATAGAATTGAATGGACTTTCCATGAACTTTTCCTCTCTAAATTGGGATTGGAATGAAATGGATCTCTAATATCATGAACTTTTTAATGACTATCCCCTTCAGAATTAATATTAATGGGTCGCACTCAAAAATAATTAAACCCTCAAGAGATTTGAGACAATGGGGCCCACTCTTAAGTTATCTTTTAATTTTGGGATCTGATATTTTGTCTCATCTTCTCTTGAAATAGGAGGAGAAAGTGATGATCCATGGTGCGAAGGTATATAGAAATTCCCCATATCAACCATCTCTTCTGTGCAGATGATAGTATCCCCTTTCTCATGTTACCTCGCAAGAATATGTTCAAGTGATAAAAATCATTTATATATATGATATGGATTCTGGAAAACGTATTAATCCTTCAAAATCTAAGGTATCCTTTAGTAAATATATTTCCCAAAAAAAAGTAATGAATTGAAATGGGTGTGCAGATTTCTTCTCATGAAAAAACATCCTAAATATCTTGGCCTCCCGACCCTTATTGGACGATCGAAGAAAAAAGTGTTCACGTTGATTATGGATATAGTGGAAATTTTGAGGTATCGATTTCAAAAAAGATATTTATTTTACCATAATAATTCTAGAAATATTGTAATTCTAACTTTTTAATATAAATATCATTATTTATTTAAAGTGGATTGAAAATTTATAGTAAAATTTAATACACTTGAAGAAATAAAAATATTTTATCATTTCTATTTAAATAAGAGTGTCTTTATCATACTATTTCATTAAAATAATTATTATTCATAATATCATATTTTATTATAAAAATTTATATCCTTTATCAAAAGTTAAACTTCTCCCTGAAAAATCATTTTATCAAATTTCATCTCAATTTTTTTAAGAAAAACTTTTCTTAAAAGTAATTGATGGACTAAAAATTTCAATTATACAATGGAAACACAATTGAACTAACTAGGGAATCAACACATAAACCCTTATAACACTTACATAAAACCTAAGGATAATTTTTTTGATGGTGATAGATTTTTGGGATGGCTCCACTAACATCACCCGAGTAGTAATTTCCACTAACCTGAACTTCTCTAGTAGGTGATTTTGTTCAACATGCACTTGTTGATGATTGGATTGGGATTTGTTAAATCAAAACCTAATTATTCTACCTCTATCCCAAGATCTGACACATGGGCTTTGTACAATATGACACTACTAGTTGAGGCCATCATTTCTCCTTTATGAATTAATTAACCTTTATCATTTCTACTTATAAACACTAATTGTAATGTTAAAATAATTATCTAGTGTTTAGTTTCAAATAGACGTATTGATAAAAATTCATAATTGACCAATGGTCATATTATGGTCAAAACCCTATGGTTATATTTCAATTTATACTCACTTCATTAATAAAGAGATATAATGTTTTTGAGTACAAAATAAAATAACACACATTTTATTAGGAAACAAATATAATTCAAAAAGTATGGGTCCCTACAACCTTGGAAAAATGAAGGGGGGGATTGATCAAGTGGAGTAGGGGATGAACTTGGGGAAGAAAAAAAATAAAAATGGAAAGAAGGAGAAACAAAAAAAATTAAAAATTAAAAAATTAGAAAATTTCAAACCCGAGGAACTCGCATTGTTTGCCCACAGTTTACCCAACTGTGTGTCAACCGTGTGATAGCCACTAACTAAGCTAGAAACCCTTGAATAGTTAACCCTAGTAAGACACATAGTTGAGAAAAATGTTCTCCAACCAAGCCAAATAGAACTGACCCGATCATAAACCCTCACGGACGTTTTCTACATGGTTACTCCGAACCGTGCACAACTCATGCGTAGGACCCCTTTTTCTTAAAAATTTTATCATTTAAACCCATATAATCCCAAAATTAAAATCATGGAAAATAATAAATAATATAATTAAAATAAAAATAATAATTAATATTTCAATGTTGAGGTGTCATAATTCTCCCCACTATTAAAAATTTCTTCTCCAAGAAAGTCACTCAGCCAAATAAGGAACAAAACTAGAACTCAAAACTATTCAAGACCAAACCAAACTAAGAAACTAGGTGTGGCCTTTAAAATCCACAAGTCACGCATGAACAACTATAGAGATGATGACAAGGATATATATGGGGGAAATATAGAGTTCTCCCCATCATTAAAAAACTCAATAGCACAAAGGCACCAACATGGGAACTCTCAGCTCAGTCCAAACAACAGAGACAGAACCTCCCACCATGAAGCAACAAACATTGGTCGAACCCCAACATAAGGGTGTCCAAAAAAAATGAACCCGAAGCAAACAACTATTCATGATTCAACAATTCCTCAAGACACAAACATATCTAAAAAAATATCCCAAACCAAGATCAATCGACATAAAGTATAACCACACAGGTTGCAAAACACCTGGTGCAACCACAAAAATTTTACAACAAAGAGAGACTTTAAAAAATTAAGAATACCAAAACAACGAAACGTGAACTATTTATATTATAACATCAAAGGAAAAAAGTTGGACCAAGTTCCTCCAAACCCTTGTGATTCCTAACTACATGAAAGCTTCACTATGATACCTATGGCATAAGCCCTAATGTCTTAAAGCATCCAATGCCTCACAACTATGAGCTAACATCCTTCGATTGAGATTTCCTCTTTTAATGACACTACTTGTATAACTTTTCCAGGTGACCCAAACATCCACACAAATGTTAAGACTTTGGATAATTATGATGAAACAACATAGAGTTTCCAAACTGACCACATTGGAAGAAAATAATAGATTGGCCTAACTAATAAAAAGCAGTAACTGACAAGGAGACTTTCCCAGAAATCTTTCCTCTGATTCTGACACCTCACCAGATGGGGGACCTCCATGAACACCAAAATAAGTCATTATATGAACCCTAGATAAATACCCCACATGAAAATAGATGTTTATAACTAATCTCTTGACAATATCAATAGATAAAAGAAAATTGATTCATTGAAATGGACAAACTCCCCCTTCATCGTCAATTGACCTTGTTGAGAATCCTTGATTTATATAACTTTATTTTCATTCACTTCCTCAAGAATAGACCATTTAATTAAATGGGGATTGATGATCAATCAAGATATCCCAAATCACAATGAAAATGGAACAACCACCTTTTACTGGTCTAGCCCAAGTCCTTCAAACATGCCCAATAAAACTCTCGCTCTCACAAAAAATAGAGTTACCAAAAACCTGAAGAGACTCTCAACTTCTTCAAGACACACCAAATCCTCTAATGAACCTCGATAATGAAAAATAACATGCACTTATTGATAAGATCTCCGCTCCTCCACACCACCAAAATCCTAGCCATGCCTCATGAATGGAAGAGAATCCTTAGAAACCTTTTGGGTCTTTTTAGGTGGCAGACTCTAAAAAGTGTAAAGCATAAAACCAAATTAATATCGAAACTTAACTCGACCAGTTAACATTTTAAAACATAAAAAAGCTCATAAACCAACACATCACAACCAAATAAAATCCAAATCAAATATCAATCAAAACAAAATCATAAAAAATCATCACAAAACAAGATAACAACCCACTTTTAAAAACCACCATTCCCAAATTAACCCATTTTCATATTCAATTCCCCATTTTGAAATCAAAATAATTTCTGTTAGGTCCACTAGGTTAGATTCCCTGATAGGGGGTTGAATCATAGTATGAAAGATTAAAACAACTTCCCTTATTGATCTTGTTTTATTTTCATAAAAAACTATCTTATATATCCTTCGGGTTGGAGAGTATGAACAAATCATAAAACAAGCACAAGACACAAAAATTTTACTTGGTTCACCCTCTTTGGGATACGTCCAAGGAGCACACACTAGTGATGTGTCGATATACCAAATTCACTAATATCGCACTTCTGTTTACATTGTTTTTAGTTGAATCACTATCCCTCCTAGTTTACAAGCACTCACAATATTAAAGCTCATTTCTCTTTCAACTGAAGTGTTCTCATGTCTTCTTCAGAAGATCCACTCACAGTTTAAACACTTGTAGGTACATTCATTATCACAAATGAATGCATCTTCCTCTATATATAGATGCTCTGTTTAAGTCCAACTTTCACTCGCATATGAATCTTACTTTTCACCGAAGGTACTGGGAAATATCCCAACTTTCGGGAAGCCCTAGAATTACTGGGGCGCTTCTCTAATCCTAGAGCACTTCTCTAAGCTTAGGAGAACTTCTCCAATTCCTAGCATTCAAGTGTCGCCTAACCAATTAGGTTACACACCCTTCGCCAACTCAGAACTTGGGAGACTCACACCCTTTTACGCCCAAACCAATATTGGCACACAACTTTCAACTGGCATGAAACTTCTGAATAACCTTATACTTGTGCACCCTAACCACCACTTGTGCGACTAAACCTACTTGCGCGACTCGAGCTCAAATTCTCTCTAATTTTTGAGCTCCCATGAAAATGAAGTGGGTTGGCCCTCTATTTATAGGCATTTTGGGCACCCTGAGCATCGCCCGCAAGTTTCCTCCCAATGTGAAAGTCCAGTCGCCCTACTCTCTATCGCCCTAGTCACCTTGTGCGGCCAAACCAAAACATGGGTGTGCCCCTCTTTCCTTTTCCATATTTTGATGTTCTGATCTTGAAAAACATATGGCTTGAAACTATCCAACCCTATAAGAAACTGGTGTGCAAGTTCCTTAAACAAAAACACTTTTATCTATTTATCAATTTTAAGACCCAAAAATTTGGAAAACACTGGAAAATGGTGCCACCTGTATCTGCTCTTTTTTTACCACCTCCATATCATTCATTCCTTTTTTGAGGTTCTTTTTTCAATCATGGATTGTCAAAAACATCTCCAGAACTCAAAATTTCACCATGTAAACCCCCTTTGTCAACAAATTGAGCATCATGGTCTACTTTTTCCACAAACCCAACATGGTGGCCCACTTTTTCAACTAACACAATCACCTCAAAAATATTTCATTGATACCTTGAAGGGTTTTTTCAAAACAATTTTCCATTTCCAAAATCATTTCATCTCATCCACTTTAAATTTCAAAATATCACATCACTATTCAATTTAAAACCAGAAATCCCATTATAAAAGAAGCCCCATTTAAGAGAAACCATTTACTTTTTCAAACACGACTATGAAAAAACCAAGAAAATTATTTAATTTTAATTACAGACCTGGAACATCCAATGAATTGTCACATATGTTTTCACACCACATAAACTCATATCATCCACATATATATTCCAAAATACACTTTCGATACGGACACACACACACACATCTATGAACATCCATAAGGAATACCAAGGTTCATACATACAATTTTATCATTAAAACAAATAATTTACCAAATTCTCAACACATATTTACTCAAAATTTTCTAAAACTCTTCAAAATTAGAAATCATTTTCTCTTTTCAACAACTTTTTTCAATCCAAAAAACATTTGTTAAAATGATTTTTTATTCAAAATCCACTCACACCAACGAAAATTACACCGAAGAAGAACCAATACCAAAATAAATGGAAAAAGGAACTATAAGTCATCCATATCCTACCCACATGGTTTAGTAGACGATGAAATGAGCAAGAACCAACCATTATAGGAATAATGAACCGTGTATGTGAGATCCATGTGGTTCGCTACACCATGTATTCTCACACTGTATCACTAGATCGCTTCCACTATTATTCCAAAAAATACCCAAGCTCATTGAACCCAACAAAACACTAATGCAATAAACCCAATAATATAAAATAAATACTCAAAACCCAACAATGCATGGTGACTCAGGTATCATCACAAGAGGTGGTGGTCAGGCATCAACCCATTACCTACCTCCTAAGCCCAAAAATTCCAATCTCCAATCTACTTGACATCCCCAATAACAAAGGGAATGCTCTAATACCATTTTTTCATGAACCAACCCTGGTCAACCCAAAACTATTCACCTAAGTCGGCCCACTACAAGGCCTAAGAGGCATTCTCAATCCTCCTAGGATGGTATCTAGTGTCAGGCATCAGATAAAACTCAGTTGGGAATGGTTTAACTAATAAAAGATAAATAAAAGGAATAAAATAAAAGAACCAACTAGTAGTGAAAAATTAAATAAAACTAACAACTAAAATTTATTCCAAGTGACCTCATGGTTCACCACCAATCAAATAACCTTGCTCACATTAAGATAAATCTGAAACTGGAAGAACATGAAACTAAAGAAGATAATATAAGCATGAGAACCGAGATGGTCAATATAGATTCCACGGATAAACAACGCCCAAGGACTCGTATTTAAAGTGAAATCCATTATTACTGGTTTGAAAATAGGATATATATATATATATATATAGAAATAAGGGTTTCCATTCTTTTCAAAAATCGGAATTAAGATTCCATTTTTCAAAACCCATTTTCCATTTCATTTCCAAACGATTTCCCAAATCATGAATAAAAAAAATTAAAAAGGTTTCTTTAAAATATCTTCAATACTTGATCAAATATTTTAATATGGAAATAAAACCAAAGGCTTCAACGGATAAATTAATAAAAATTTCTAAAAATTGAAATAGAAACATAAAAATATGTAGTCATAGGAATTTTCTAGACATATCTATAATAAACCCCTAGATATACTCGGTTTAGACTCATCATTCGATGTATGGTTCAACTCCATAGTTTGTAACCAACTATCTACTCTAAATTATCCTCACTAGTGGTATATCCTACCAGGACTCTCAAAAAATAAAAGGGGTACCAACCCATCTAATAGTGGTCGACAAGAAACTATCACTCAACGCACTATATGAATCCTTCATATCTTATGATAATAATATATGGTGAATGAGGAGGTCCTCACACATGTGGAATGAACCAATACCCCCAGAATCCAATATTCCGACCTTTCCCAAACACTAACACCATCTATGCGATGACCCTCTCCTCGGAGTTTCTACCCTAGAGGTTTCCATCTCACACCAAGTCATACACAAATGACAATCGGGCCTTCATGTCATGTTAGTTTGAAACCTTTTTCAAAAACATTTCAAAGTACCAACCAAGCCTTCACATTTTCAAAACCAAATCCACTTTTCCAAATCCATTTCCTAACATAAGATAAAAACAAAAAATGTACTTAAAATGCGACAAATGGTCCTTCATACCATTTAACTTAAAAAAAACTCACGGTTCAAAATGGAATAACTTTTAGATAACACACTTAAACAAATCCTTTGAGTTCCAAGAAAATCACTTTGCTAGCTATGAATCATTTAGAAAACTATTTTAAGCATTTTAGATACTTCACATTTAAAGGAAATCTGATAAATAGGATTAAAAAAGTAATATAGATAAATAAGAAAAAAATTCCAAGATTCTAAATCAATTTTACCTAACATATGTATAAAACACAAGAATATAAAAAATAAACTTTTAAAATGCTATAAAATCAAAGAATTGAAATTAATGGTGGGGCCATATGGAAACTACCTCAAAATGAAGGCAGATTTCTTTAGACAAAGGCAACTCAAATATTCTTTTTTCCTCTTGCATGAATATGCACTTTCTATTATATATATAGGGAACATATCCCATATGTACATATTTTAATATCCAAATATGTAGAAAGGGATCCTTACATATATGCTTACACATGCATATACCCCTTCACACTTACATGTATTCATTTTCATATACACATGTAAGTAAACCTATCCCCATTATATATATTCATCTTTCCATGGGTGAATACATATGATCATGGAACTTACATACATATATTCCAACCTATTAATACACATAAAAGTCTTCAACATGGTAGATTTAATCTACCCCAACGTGGTCCAAGATGTGCTACAATAATATTAGGAACCCAAATAACAAAAAAACCATAATTAAAATTTGTCAAAAATAAAAGGTAGAAGGAAAAAACCTCAAAAATAATTATTTGAAGATAAAAAATGGTATGAAATGCTTCACCATTGGTGAAAGATGTCGAAACACACCTGAAGATGACTCGAGAGACCACCTGAACACCCTAACAATGAAAGAAAACCAAAATAATCGGGTTAACCTTGTAACACTCGAGACTTTTATGTTATATAAATCATCAAAGGAATCTTTTTCTACACACAACACTTTCTTAGCTTGCTTTACACGAAATCGTGACCTTCCTCGGTAGCTTGCATCGTACGCAATACCGAGTTTCACTAAACAATGATATGCTAACAAAATATTATTAAAACCAGCCGTTATGAATAGTAATAACCACTTTTTGAAATTTTATAAATTTTATTTTTCAAAATGGACTTCATTTTTGGATTCGGAATATCGAAATTATCCTAGGGTGAAATTTTGGTATTTTTCTGAAAACTTTCAATTTTTGAGGAATAGTGAAACCACTAAGTGGTAGTTAAAAAACTGAATTTTTCATAAAACTTAATTTTACCGCTTCTGTGAGTGGAATTTCAAAAATCCGAGAGAAACGGATTATGTCAGTAAGTAAAATTTGGTTCAATGAGATGAAAATAATTTTTTGGTGAATAGTAACTTTTTACTTTTTTTACAACGGTTAAAAGTAAATAGGGTAATTAAGGGTAAAAATGATATTATTATTATCTTAACACATGTCTTAATTCTATTGGACAAGTGTAATTCGACCAAAAACAAACTTAGGAATAAAATATGACCATTTAGGCCCACTTGGATTAGATTAGGACATTTATTATTAATTTATTTAAAGAAGGGTTAAAATAGTTAAAATCAATGTTTAATAACTAAATCATTTTTAATATGGGGTTATACATAATATAAATTAGACTATAAATATTAATTAGAAATCTAAAACTATTTCATACATAATGGTATTTTATTTGTAGTTTTTAGACATTAAATAATTTAATTTATTTATGACACAACTATGATGCAGTAATTATCTTATTAATGAAATATTGACATAATTGATGTTATAAATACCCAAATAAATATAATTTGAGACTTTTTATGAATTCCACAAATTTTCTAGGTCAATATGACCTGTTAGTATTGAGGTAATTAACGTTTTTCGAACTTATCATTCTGTTATGATTTTCACAAAAATCAATTACTAAATAGTGTCAAAATTGACATAAAATAGTTTTTAAAACAAATTTTATACTATTAATTGTTATTTTATTCCTAAAAATCTAAGGTTCGGCCAAATGACTTATATAAGGTTATATATATTAATAATAAAGAACTTTGGGTTCTTTTGGCTGCTTATAGTAAGTTTATTAACCTTATAGTATAAGAACACAAGAAGACACGGTAAAAGTAAAATTATTTAACTTAATGTTAAATCTAAATGATAAGGTTAAAATAGGAACCTAAACTTGTCTAAATTCTATTGGATGAGATTATTTAGACCCATACCCACCATAGCTTCTAAATAAATCAATTTGGAGCTATTTAAAACTGAACTTGACTTTATAATAAAATAATATTTTTAGTTTTTCCAAAGGAGCCCCTCTCCTCCCTTATAAAAGGGCACCTCCTCCCTCTCTTCCTCACACCACTTTGAGCCTTCAAGCTCGGCCGACCCCTGCCACTTTCTCCTCTCCACTTCCCTAGAAAAATCCTAGAGGTCCCGGTCTTCTTCAAAGACCAATTTTAGTGCCCTAAAAGAAGGTCTCAAAGAAGCACTTCAAAGAAGAGGTAATGTCTATTACCGATTCTTTCATCTTTATTTCTTCTTCCACATCTTATTCTTTAGTTGTTTCATAATGAAGTAATAACATTAGTATCACTCATATATGGATATGTTATTACAAGTATGAAACAACCCTATTTCACCATCTATTCATCCTACGGAAAAAGAAATCACCACGCGTGCGTACGTACGGAATACCGTCTCCACGCCGTGGTGTAATCTATTTTCCACCACCACCTTACTTGGATGGGTATAATGGTGTAAATATTGACTATATATATGAATATTATAAATTTATACTAATTCTGAAATAGTATACATACACTCCAATACAATTCCACGATCATGGGAACGATATCATCGCTCGTGCGTACGTACGGAATATCATCTCCACGATGTGATGCGATTCGTTCTACATGATCTTCATTGCATAATGATTATATAAATGAACTGAGTGAATAAATATGATATATAGTACATTAATACCATTCTGTAAATGATGTATCTATAACCTAAAGAGAAGAATACGAATTTATTCGACAAAACACGCATAAGAACAAAATGTTATAAACACCCCAATAACAAGTAGCAATGAAATATTACTACCAAGAAACTAAGAATATGACAATATATGATATCATAACAATAATTATGATTCTTTAATAAGTCAATAACATTATTTAAATCATTATACAGTAGGTTCGGACACTTACGAGGCAAATCGGACCTAAGGTAAGGGAAATATCACAATCTCATTTTTATCCGAGATTGTTTATACTTTAGTATTTACTGGGGTGTATTTTATCATCCACATCCATGTTTCCTCAATATGTAATAATATTTCCATCCACCTACATTTTTTTAAATCCAATTTTACCCTTCGGTGAGTTTTTAGTAAAGGATATGAAAGTAATCTTTTGTCGTTTTTCGTACGAGGTGCTTTTTGACTTTTCCGACAAAAGTACGAAGAATGTTTTTTTTATCTTATACGGCATCAATGGATTTTTAAAACATTATTTCCAAAAATATTCCTTTACAAATTTTCAAGTTTATTTTTAATCAACTTCTTTTAGTTTAGAATTTTATTACATATTAAGAAAGGAAAAGTGTTTTTGAAGTAGAAAGGATATTTTCCTCAAGAATAGAGTTCAAGTGTTTTATCAAAATTATTTTCCATCTAAGATAATAAAGGGTTATGTTTCTATCCCTATTATTACATTGATTTGATTATGTTGTGATGGAATTATTTTTATGAATTCCTTTATCTTATATGAATTGTTTTATGATGTCACGATGTTTAAGATTCCCATTTTTATTACATGGGTTATGCTATGATGTATGGTTTATGATTTTGGGGCACACATAAGAATGGTATCATTATGAGATGGGTGGGAAATATATCTCCCTCCAATGCATTGGGTAATGATTTTATATCTCATGAGATAGACATGGCTGGAATAGTAGGATATACCGGTTCAGTGAAGCAGCACTAAAACGAGGGTGACTCGGTTCAGAAATGGACTTTGTCCACTAAGATAGTCTTGGCAATGAGTCTTGACTAATAAGATATGATTCTCTATGATTATGTGGGTATGCCACAAAGTTTCATGTTTTAAGTTATGATTATTGGGATTACATTTCACTACTATGATTTATCCCATGTTATGAAATTATGATCTCTTTTGAAGGTTAAGATTTCCAAAAGTTATGTGCTTATATATATGATGTGATTGATATTTCTTTTTTTTACTCTTACTGAGCATTTGAGCTCACCCTTTTGAATGTTTTATTTCCCCTGGTCAGGAAGAAGGTTATTAAGTAGAATATGCCAAAAAGGGCCTCTAGATATGATGAAATAAATGGGAGGCAAAGTAGATACTTTATGAACCAGTTATTTATGTTTCCCAGTTTCTAAAGACACTATACCTATACAGTCCTTTCTTGGTTTTGTTATATTTTGTAATAAGTGTGCTTCAATTCTGAAGTAATAACAATGTATGAAAAGTATGGGTCGTTATAGTTGGTATCAGAGGAAAGGTATAGCCATCCTTTGGAAACTAGGATGTGAAAGCCTTAGTAAGAACCCTAAGGATAAGTCTAAGCATAGAACACAATCTTAGTGTTTTAGAAATGGCCATGAATAACCTAGGATAAGACCTAAAGTGTGAAATTTTATTCTTGATTATGTGGTTTTCCTATTATAATTAGTGTTGCTCACACTATTCTTCTTGTTTTTAGTCGATGGCTGGAACCCAAAGGAACCGTGTTAATGCGGAATGAGATGGGAAATGCAATGATTGTCCCCCGGAGCAACCAAATGTTATGGGAGCTGGAATGAAAAATCTTGTAGCCATGATCACACAACTTTCTCAAGCTATGAATCATGCAGACTTCCAAACGAGCAAAGGAAGGAGCAACATTCTGTTGAATCCTTCATGAGACAGCGTCCACCTTCATTTAGCGGGTCTACTGATCCATTAGTTTCTGAACAATGGATTAGTACTACTGAAAAGATATTTTCAGTTATTCAATGTTCTGAGCATGATAAAGTCATCTTAGCAGTGTATCGTTTGGAAGGTGATGCTGATCAATGGTGGAATCTTATTAAGAATACGAGGCAAAGGGATGAAATTGAGTCCATGGAATGGGACGAGTTCAAGAACTTATTTTTCAATAAGTACTTCCCTCGTATTCTCCGAACAAAGATGGAGAAAGAGTTTCTTGAACGGAATCAAAAGAACGATGAATCGGTTGGTACCTATGAAAAAAATTTTACAAGACTTGCAAGGTACGCATCTGGTATTATTATCCAACCTGAGAGTAAGATCGATCGATTCTTTAGTGGATTAAAACCAAGTCTTTGAAGGGCCTTAGCCATAAGGGACTTCAATAGCTACAAAGAAATCGTTCGATGTGCTCTCAAAGTTGAGATGGATATTGGAGTAACCCATCAGTCATATGGGTTTGATAAGAAGAGGAAAATGGAATTCAAAGGAAAATATAAGGAGCACACTGAAAAGAAGATGAGCTTTCCCTTATTCTCAAAGTGTGGAAAGAAACATGGAGGGAGTTGTCTTAAAGAGAAAAGTAAATGTTTCAAATGTGGAAAGGAAGGTCATCGGGCATTTCAATGCCGCGATGATGGGAAGAAGATGTCTAATGATGCAAAAAAAGGAAGGGATACACAGAATGACCCTCCTACACTTCAATGTTTCAAGTGCAAGGAGATGGGACATTATGCCAATAAATACCCTAATCCAAGGGTTGATGATGATGGTCGACGTTAACAAACTCTTAAGTCTAAAGACAAAGGAAAGTCACATGCAATTTCTATCAGCGATGTGGAATACGATAACGATGTGGTGAAAGGTACATTTACCATCCACTCTAAAGTAGCAAATGTTTTATTTGATTCTGGATCCACCCAATCCTTTATTTCTGAAGAATTTTCTAAGGGTATCACCGTATTACCTCAACAATTAGATGTTGAGTTAGCTGTGACAACACCTAAGGGCACAACAGTCGCATCAAAAGTTTATAATTCTTCTCCGATTGAAGTTTGTGGGAAAGTGTTTCCTGCAAATCTTGTGATCCTTCCTATAGTGGAATTTGATGTGATTCTTGGCGTGGATTGGCTTTCTCTACATGGAGCTCATATCAATTGCCAAACAAGGGAAGTCACATTTCATATTCCAGGTCAATCTATGATCATCTATCGATGCAAGGATGAACATCACCTTCCAGTGAAAATTTATTCCATTTTATGGGTATTGATTCCACTAAGTGAAGGTTATTTATCTCAAATGGTTGGTTAGAAACTCATGATTAAGAATATGCCCATTGTACGGAAGTTTGATGATGTCTTTCCGGAGGAATTACCGGGTCTTCCACCGAATCGTGAAGTTGAGTTTTCAATAGAACTTGTACCGGGTGCTTTGCCTATTTCAAAGACACCTTATAGAATGGTCCCAATTGAGTTATAGGAATTGAAGAAGCAACTCCAAGAGAATCATGATAAGGGGTTCATACGCCCTAGTGCATCACCTTGGGGAGCACCTATTCTGTTTGTTAAGAAGAAAGATGGATCAATGAGACTCTGCATTGATTATCGAGAACTTAACAAGATCACTATCAAGAACAAATATCCTCTCCCACACATTGATGACCTATTTGACCAACTACGCGGAGCTCAATACTTTTCCAAGATTGATCTTCGTTCAGGGTATCATCAATTAAGGGTCAAAAGGGAGGATATACCAAAGACGGCTTTCCGTACAAGGTATGGACACTATGAATTTATAGTGATGCCATTTTGTCTTACTAATGCCCCTGCTATCTTCATGGATCTAATGAATAGAGTCTTTAGAGACTATCCTGATCAGTTTGTGGTAGTCTTTACAGATGATATTCTTGTCTATTCAAAGAGAAAGTAAGAACGTGAAGATCACTTGAGAATTATATGGAAGACCCTGAGAAAGGAGAAGCTTTATGCCAAATTTACCAAATGTGAATTTTGGCTTCAAAAAGTTGCATTTTTGAGTCACATAATCTCAAAAAAGGGGATATCTGTGGATCTAGCAAAAAACAGAGGTTATCAAAAGATGGTCGAGACCAACAACAGTAACTGAGATCTGAAGTTTTCTTGGTTTGGCTGGATATTATTGACTTTTTGTGAAAGATTTTTCACAATTATCTAATCCACTCACCAAGTTGACTCGGAAAGGAGTTAAGTTTTTTTGGACGGAGGAATGTGAGGAGAATTTCAAGGAGTTGAAAAGAAGGTTATCCAGTGCACCTTTGCTCACACTGCCTTGTAGTGGAGAAAGGTTTCTGATCTATAGTGATGCATCCAAGAAGGGATTGGGGTGTGTTCTTATGCAAAATGATATGGTTATAGCTTATACCTCACGACAGTTGAAAATACATGAGCAAAATTACCCAACTCATGATTTGGAGTTAGCTGCGGTAATCTTTGCATTAAAGATTTGGAGGCATTACCTTAATGGAGAAAGGTGTGACATTTATACTGATCATAAAATTTTAAAGTATATTTTCACACAAAAGGAGCTGAATATGCGCCAAAGAAGATGGTTGGAGCTGATTAAGGATTACGACTACTCAATCCATTACCACCCTGGGAAAGCAAACAAGGTGGCAGATGCATTAAGTTGACAAGACCATGCTAATTTATCCATGTTGAGGATCACAAAAGATCCAATATTTATGGATTTACAAAGGTTGGATCTTGGAATTATAATGAAAGGTGAAAATCTTATCTTTCTCAAATGAATGTTTAACCATCTATACATGTGAAGATTAAAGAGGCATAGAAAGAAGATGTCGAGTTACAAAAGAAGGTGAGAAATGTTCCTGAATTCAACCTTGAGTGTGATGGGATAATAAAGTTCAAGAATCGGGTTTGTGTTCCTCCCATCCCCAAATTAAAGAAGGAGCTACTGGATGAGGCTCATAGTTCTTCATTCTCTATTCATCCTGGAAGCACGAAGATGTATAGGGACTTGAAAGAATACTTCTGGTGGGATGGCATGAAAATAGATGTTGCTGAATATGTCTCTTGATGCTTGGTTTTTCAACAAGTTAAATCTGAGAGACAGAAGTCTAAGGGGATGTTACAACCATTACCCATACCCGAATGGAAATGGGAAAACATCACTATGGACTTTGTCACAGGACTTCCTAAAACATCCAAAGGCAATAATGCTATATGGGTCATAGTTGATCGTCTTACAAAGTCTGCACACTTCATTTCTATTAGAGAGGATTTCTCTCTGGATCAGCTTTCCAGGATATATGTAAAGGAAGTGGTAAGATTGCATGGAGTAGCACTTTCTATTATATCTGATCGGGATCCAAGGTTTACCTCAATGTTCTGGCAAAGTCTTCAGCATACTATGGATACAAAGTTGAGTTTCAGCACTGCTTATCATCCTCAGACAGACGGTCAGTCTGAGAGAACAATTCAAACTCTAGAAGATATGTTGAGAGCTTGATCTATGGATTTCAAAGGTGGTTGGGATCAAATTTCAATATTAGAAAATTATTTAAAATTTCCAATGATCACATTTAATTTTTGATGCTTGACTGATCCAACTATTAATCTGTAAGAACCCGGTTTTTGCTGTAAAAGACTTTGTAATTTTCTTGATGTTATTCTAGAGCAACACATTCAGACGGCGTGCGATTACGAGCCCCGGTGTGGCCGGAATAAAATTTTTAGTGTTTTCACACTGGGAACACAAAACAAATGAGGTAACTCCTAAACGGTGTTTCATATTACAAATCTGAGGGTATGAATGGGTCTGATATGGGGTGTTTACCCTAGGAATGACATAAAAACATGTCGACACGGTGCGTTTGGACCCTTCGCTCGCGATTAGAACGTAAAAAGGATAAATTAATTAATCAATTTATTCATTTAATGGTTAAACTCAAGTATCTCTTAAACGGCTGCTCGTATGGGAAAATATAGTACACCGTTGAGTCCGAAGCGTGTCGTTTACCCTAGGTGGGGTGAAAAAGTTGCGGGTGTGGGCCTGCTGTGAGAGATGTCACCCATGGGAAAAGTGGTCATTTCTAAATGTCCACTTAGTGATTGTTTTTATCACTGGCATTCTTTTTTAATAAAATTCCAACGAAGTATCGGAATTGAAACCTGAGACTTCCATTGAGTTTGAAAAGGGGTGTTTTTCCTAGGCACGATATAAAATTATAGGGCGTAGTGATTTCGGATTCCGCACTAAGCGGGTTTTCCAATAAATAGGAAAATAGGAGCTGGGGGTTCTCCCTTCTCTATCCTATTCTCTCTCTCCCCCTCTCTCTCTCTCTCGAGTGTTCTTCTTCGTTCTTCATTGTTCTTCACTATTCTTTGCCGGATTGAGGAGCAGACTCTGGCAGATCTAAGCGGGATCGAGCGGGCACGTCGCCAACGACGAACGGATCCAACGAGGTAGGATTTCTGATTAACTTTCGCACCTTCGTTAACTTCTTGGAGTTTTTTCATTTAAAATTCATAAATTTTAGAATTAGGGGTGTTGGCCAAAAAAACACAGCCAATGCCTGAGCCCCGTTTTATATGTTGTTTTTGGCGTTCTTCATCCAAATTTTCGGATGCGCCAATTGTGTCAGATCAACGATCGGGGGTAGGAATTGTGGCAGCCTTGTCCCGAGCACCCGAATTCTGGCCTAAGAATTGAAATCGGACCTCCGATGAGGTTCTGGGGGTCTACAGAAGGTACCACCGGAGTCGGTCGGCAGGAGCGGCCAGCGGCAGCGCGCAACGGCCGCGGTGTGTCGAGCGGCTGGAGAATGAGCCAGAGTGGCCGTCTGTTTGAAGGCAGGGTAGGAACCAGACTCCAAGGGTGCGGCGGCATCGTAGTGGAGCTTGGAGGGACCAGCAGGCACATGCAGTGTGAGGCGGCTGCGGTGTGAGGCGGCTGCGGAGCTCGACAGGCGAGCAGGGGGCACGACATCATGTGACGCGGGCCGTGGAGAGGTGTGGCGGTGCCCAGTAGGAGGTGTCGGCCGAGGTCTGTCGCGGTAAAAGGGGGAAATGAGGTGCCAGCCTCCAGAAAACAGGACCCACGTGTTGCGGGTCCTCGTTGACGCGGTGCGCGGGAGAAGCTCGGCCAGTCTGGCCGGTCAGTGGAGATGGCGACCTCAGAGGGAACAAGACCCGCCTCATGGGGGTCTCCCGGTTGGCGTAGGGTACCAGAGGGGTCCTGAGGCCCTGCCTTCCAGTGGGGTGCCATGTCAGCGAGGCGCGGCTGTCGACTGGGTCAGCTGGGGTGGGTCGGCCCAGGCAGTTGGGTCCGGTCAAATTGGGTCGGACCGGCCCGGTTAGGCCCCCATTAGCGTTCTGGGGGCCATAATTTTTAAACGGCAGGTCCGTCTGACGCACCGTCTGTGGTTGTGGGTCCATGTTAGTGATACTGGATTTTGGAAGTATGTTTTAGGCTTTTGGGTTTTGTGCCCGAAGAAGGGTGCCCTGAAACGCTTTAATTTAATAATATTAAATTATTATTAAAGTTGCGATGGAGGTGGTTCGTGATCCGGATATCTGTTTGACGCGCTGTCAGAGGCGTAGTGGCCCCGAAGTTGAGGCGGTCCTTCTAAGATTGGTTCGGAACCTTTGTGGGTTGGTTTCATTGCTCGTGGCATGAAATGCTTAATGTGAATAATTAATTAATTATTCAATTAATTAATTAATTGTTGTTTCAGACCTAACTCCTCCTTGGGATGTCCGATTGACATGCCATCAGTGGCAGCGTGACCTTAGTCCTCGTGCGGACTTTTTGAGATGCTTTCTGAAGAGTTTAGTTTGGAGACAAGGTGTGGGACCCATAGGGCCTAGTTCGCATGTTTTACGGTGAAACGCAACTTTTTCACCCAAAATCCGTTTAGGGTGAATGATCACTCGTTTCTGAGTGTTTATCGAGGGGATTGTGATGGCGCAATTTTTCTGCCCAAATTTGGGCTCGAGGTATGGGCCTCATAGGGGCCCGTTTGCGTATAACACGGGGAGTTGCAGCTTCTGCATCCGGAGTCCGTTTTAGGCATCGTCAATGGCGTTTTGACCCTAGCATCGAGGCGAATTTTACAGGGGTGGTTTTAGGCGTTGATGTCAGAGTTGAGGTGTGGGCCCCACATGCCGTCTCTTAAGCTGTGTGCAGCATACTGTGACTCTTTTGATTAGGCATCCGTTTGGGGCGTATGAATAGTAGATTTAGCGTGCTTTTCTGAGAGCATCACGGTGGCGCAGTTCGCACGTCCTCTTTCAGGACCAAGGTGCGGGTCCCACGAGACGTTGTACGGGCCTAAAGCGGCGTCGAGTAACCTTTTCGTCGGAAGCCCGTTTCTAGTGAGTAAGTAGTCTATCTCGCGTGTTTTTCCACGAGGATTACAACGATGTATTCTGTTCGGGCGAGTGGAGCCTCTTACATGATCTAATTAAATGTGGAAATATGAAAGGGGTTGGATGGAGGTCCCTTTTATGCACTCCAAACCAACGCAAGGTAGCGATGTTGGTAACACCCGATGATGTCAGTTGCAGTGCCGAGATATCGGACCAATTCTGGGTTTACCCTCCAGTAGGGCTGGGCAGTGGGTCACTCGATGAATTATTCCAAGTCTACCCTCCAATAAAGACTGGGTAGTGGGTCGCTTGTCGACTTATTTCAGGTCTACCCTCCAGCTGATACTAGGCAGTGGGTCACCTGTTGACTTATTCCAAGTCCACTATCCAGTAGAGACTGGGTGGTGGGTCACCAGATGACCTCTTAGGGTCTACCCATCAGCAGATACTGGGTAGTGGTTTTCCCGAAGACTGCTTAGGGTCTACCCTCCAGTAGAGACAGGGCAGTGGGTCACCTGACTACCTCTTAGGGTCTACCCTTTAGTAGAGACTGGACATTGGGTCACCCGATGACCTCTTAGGGTCTACCCTCTAGCAGAGACTGGATAGTGGGTCTCCCGATGACCTCTTAGGGTCTACCCACCAGCAGAGACTGGGAAGTGGGTCACCCGATGACCTCTTAGGGTCTACCCACCAGCATAGAATGGGCAGTGGGTCGCTTGACGACTTCTTAATGTCTACCCTCCAGCGGGGCTGGGCAGTGGGTTACCCAATGACTTCTTTCAAACTCAGTCCTTTCTACAAGGCTAGTCTGTGGATTTTCTCCGTGACTACTGGAGCGGGACTTTGGTTGTACGGGTCAGTGATGTGACAACTTTTACTTCAAGAAAACCTCTTGACTGTGTGATAGTGACAAGGTAAGGTTTGACTTTCACCAGAACTCTCAAGTATGAGGGGTGCTTTCCCCACCATGATGTTTCCTTGTGACGCAACCTAAAACTGTTCTGGCAAGTTAGTGCCGATCAAAGAGGATAGTGTCATGGTGCGGTGATTTGAGCCCCTTGTCTTGCAGTTCAGGGCATACATGGAGGATTCTTGGCATCGGTGGTGTTTACTTCTGGGACTGTTGGATACTCACTTTCTTGGGATGAGCTATGGGATGGATATCCCCTTACAATCATTTTCGAGTTTCCAGTTTTAGCATATGGATATGTATATACCTTGTTCCAGTACCCACTTCTTGGGTTTGGTTACTCTCCTTCTAGGAGAGGCGAAGACGTGCGGGGTATGCCACATGCTTTCGGTGTCTAGCTTATCGTGGTGGGAAGAGACTACTCTCCTTCTATTGGTATCGAAGACTCGATGAGAAGTTAATCTTCTCACCATTCCTAGCTCCTTGTGTTAGGACGATTATACTTCCTTCCCCTTGTTGGGTTGAGTTGTACCCTTTACTGCACTCTCAGTTGTACTCCTTTACTTTTCCTTGTTCAATATATTGCTCACATCTTCAGTATCTATTTTGTTTCTCCCTCAAGCTTTCAGGGCATCCTACTGAGTATTTTTATACTCACCCCTTCTTGGGCTTTTCCCGCACTGGTGTTCCCTTGTAGATGACGAACAGGTTGGTCGTGACGTCAGAGGAGCTTAGGAGTTCGAGAGCTTGGACCACGTGTGGTGGTCGTAGTCGGGTTCCAGGTGTGGGACTCTCAAAGCTGTTTTACTTTTGTTTACCTGTTGTCGGGTTGTGGCACTTTACTGGTAGGGAGCGTGTTTTTCCCTTTTCTTTTCAGTTTACCTTTAGCACTTGCTTTGTACTATTTAGAGGTCGATGCACTTTGTGGTTTATTTATAGCAGCTGGTACTTTACCTTTCCCTTTTACTCTGCAATTTTTCATTGAGTGTGTTGCGTGTGTGTGTGTACATGTACTCAGTAAAAGGCCTCCCCAAGTTGTTTAGCCTTCGATGCTTGTCGCCAGCCCCTGTCTTATGGAGGGGGCTTGGGGTAGTTGCGGCTCGAGCCCGGGTAGGGTCTGGTCATGAAAAAGTGGTATCAAAGGTGGCTCAATCCTTGGGACATTTTTCGGACATCCCTAAAAGGGAATTAGTTGGGATTTAGGGAAACAGTGTCGACGTGTATCAAGAGCGGCTCTCAGGCCAGGGAGTCTAGTGAGGGTGCGACGGCAAACGTATCAGTTCACTAGGACCCTGATAACCCACTTGTCGACATGGCATGCAGAGACACTTGTTGTAGGGAAAATTGGTTTATGCATCATATAAGATTGAGTCTTGGCTTTCCTTCTTGAGTGAGCTCCCCATTGTTTTTACTTTTATATACATATATGCTCATCTGATCGCGTCACTCCTTGTTAACATTCATGATGTCTCCACGAAGATAGCCATCCAGGATACCAGCTTTGGTTCATGACGACGACCCTGTGAGCTACGAGGCCTCAGTCCAGGACCCATCATGCGAGTCCCTTTCTCCGTGTGGGACGGTAGCAGCACCCCCACCTGGTGAGCAGCAGACAGCTCCATCGTAGCAGATGGAGCTTGAGCACAGGTTGAGAACACTCCATGAGTTCCAGCGATAGAGACCTCTGAGGTTCAGTGGTGATCCAGACCCTCAGGCAGTAGAGGTTTGGATCGAGATAGTGGTTTTCCTTTTCAGTCTTGCGCAGATGCCAGCTGATCTTATGGTGGATTTGGCCCCCAGCATTTTACATAGAGCAGCTGGGCGTTGGTGGAGTCTGGTGACTCATTTACTCGATGAGTCATCACTTTCGTTGGATTACTTTCATCTACTGTTTCGTGAGGTGTTTACCCATCCTGCTTATGCTCCATTTAGAACCAGGAGCTCCTGCAGTTTCAGCAGGGAGGGATGACGGTGACTGAGTACGCAACTTGGTTCGTGGACCGTGAACGCTTTTACCCGGACATGGTCCATGATGGAAACTTTTGAGTTCGGAAGTCAGAGCAGGGTCTTCGCAGAGAGATTTGTGCTTTCATAGTACCCTTGGGCATTCCCACTTATGTTGGGGTGTTAGAGCAGGCACTGGTGACAGAGGGATTCCTGTCGCGCTTTACAGTTTATGGTGGCAGTAAGAATGATAGAGCCGAGACATCTGTCATAGCTAGCAGGCATCAGCAGAGAGAACCTCGACGCAGGTGGCCTTCCCACCATCAGTTTCAGAGACATGGTTATGCAACGCTATGGCGGCAAAGTGCAAGGCCTCAGCCGAGGAGACCCTTCTGTGAGTGGACTTTGAGTTGTGGTCGTACACCACAATGGCGCCGGAGAGCACCAGGGAAGCCTAGAGAGTGCCAGTGCTATGCTTGTGATGGGCGAGGTAACTTGGCATGGGACTGCCTGACCAGGTATGCTGAGAACTTCGGGCAGGCAGCATGTGCACCACCGTGGCAGAGGCAGCACCGTGATCTGAGTAGCACCAAGAGAGGTGGTGCTAGCAGAGGAGTGGGGGGAATTGGAAGTGGGGGACAACATTATGAGGCCTTTCTATCACCACCAAGTGGTCCACGTCAGGCCCCAGGAGATGACAGTTGGGACCGAGGACAGTCTCAAGCTTTGTATTTTTACGATCCTGCAGAGCATGAAGTGATAAGAGGTATGATTTACGGCTCTTCTACTTTTGAAGTATAATTGTTAGACTCTTTGGGAGAAATTATTTTCTCCCAGATCCTTGCTTTAGTTCTTACCAGGGTGACGTAGGGCGTCAGTGTAACCCTGTGTTACTGGAATAGAAGGCGTGGAACCTTTCTCTTTAGTCGATGGTGGTGACTCCTTCTCCTTTCGAGCATGTAAGAGAGTCTTGGTCGTGGTACATCGACTGTGGAATCTTGCGTGACTAGATATCCTTGGTTGTTTCACCATATGGATGTTCTGAAGGAGGGAATCACCGGGCTTTATCCTAGGTCCAAGCGGTGACTTGAGTCATGGCGTGCGACGTAGAGGTTCGACCGGGGAGGTAAGCTACCCCCGAATATCTTCGAGCCATTTTAGACTGTGTGAAGAGATAGTGAGGTTTTCTACCGCCATTCCCTAAACCAAAAGGATTGTTTAGGAGCATAACATCTCCCATGTGACTCACATGAGAAGAAGTGTCCATGCACCTATGCATGTCAATGGCGAGGGCAGATCCCACGCAAACGGACCAAATCCTTTGGTCTAAGCGTGGTAACACAGAACTGTTCAAGAGTTCTTTGGGGTATGGGAGAGCCAGTTGTGGGCTTATTACCCTGACTTGTTCCCTGGTTTTTCTTTTCGGGGACAAAAATATTGAAGGAGGGAATGATTTAATAACCCGGTTTTTTTCTATAAAAGACTTTAGAATATTCGTGATGTTATTTCAGAGCATCACCTTCTAACGGCGTGCGATTCTGAGCCCCGGTGTGGCCGAAATTAAATTTTCAGTGTGTTCACACTGGGAATGAAAAATTAATGGGGTAACTCATTAACGGTGTTTCAGATCATACATTTAATTGTATGAATGGGTTTGAAATGGGGTGTTTACCTTAGGAATGACATAAAACATATCGGTGCGGGGCGTTTGGACCCCTCACTCGCTATCGGAACGTGAAATGGATAAATTAAATAATTAATTTATTCGTTTAATGGTTAAACTCATCTATCTCTTAAAAAGTTGCTCGGATTGGAAAAATGAGGGCACCGTTGAGTCCAGAGTGTGTCATTTACCCTAGGCTGGGTTTTTCCTCTGTAATTGGGGATGACCTCGTTGATTTAAGGTTCAAACATTCCAATCAGTTTCTAATGGGTTTGTTTGTAGAACCAGAAACATCCAATGATTCCATATCCATTTGGACCTACTTCCCAAAGGTAGGAGCTCATTAGTTGTGGAACGATGAGGCTTAGGTATTTTCATTGGTTGAGAGGATGGGTGGTTGGACTCATCAAACCATTTTTGGGGGTAATTATTGTCTACTCCGGGACTCTCTTTATAGATTTAAGTTATGCTCTTGAATCCTTATTAAATTACCAAGTATAAAAAGAGATTTACTTTAGATATTACAATCAATTATTGATATGTAAGAAATTTAGAGAATCTTTTATATGTATTAAAGGTTCTTCATCTATAGAGAATCATTTGTAGTTGTTAGAGATTCTTAGTCAATGTTATCCTTTAATACATTATATAAAAGTCTCTTGGTCATTATGATGGACATACTTGTTTTAAAGCCACTTAGTGGGACACTGGAAGTTTATTGTCATTCATAAGGATATATATTATTTCAGAGTTTGGATCGTACCCGCAGATGGGCTACCTACATATCCTTTATTTAAAAAAGGAATCAGAACCCACGTAGTTTGAGAAAGGGAGTATGATGTTTATATATGACTGATGGCTCAAAGAAAGATGTCATAATTACTTTTACACTCTAAGCTCACGTGAGTCATGCTCGGTGTGAGAAAAAAGAGGTATTAGTAAATCTAGAGAATTGTGCCATGAAAGATGCAATCATAGAAAATGATGTGGGGATTATGTGTATATGACTGCCCAAATAGATAGATATCGGGACTTATTTCAAAGAAGAAGTCCAGGAACATGGTACATAAAGGTATATGTACTTTATAGAGATTTGGATACTCTAACTTGGGGATTACTCCTGGGGAAGATTACCAAATTTGGATGGGACTTATGATTGGGTTTTACTCCTGATAAGGAAGCCCGTATCAAAAAGTATATTAAGCTGGTTAAGAGAAATTAAGACTGGGGCTTACTCTTAAGGAGGAGGCCCAGGTTAAAGGGATTTGAAAACTGGGGCTCACTCTTGAAGAGGAAGCCCAGGTTAAGGGAATATTAGAATTAAGGGACTTGGGGATTACTCCTAAAAAGGATTCCCACATTTGTATATTTGAAACTGGGGATTATTCTTGAAAATGAATCCAAGTTTAAGGGAATTATGGTTGGGGATTACTCCTGAGGAGGATGCCCATATTTTGGGAACTTTGAGACTGGGGCTTACTCCTGAGGAGAATGCCCAGATTAAAGGCATTTGCAAACTGGGGATTATTCCTGAAGAGGAGGCCCAGGTTAAGGGAATTTTAGAATTAAGGGACTTGGGGCTTACTCCTAAATAGGATGCCCACATTTGTAGATTTGAAACTAGGGCTTATTCTTGAAAAGGAGGCCCAAATTATAGGAATTATGGTTAGGGCTTACTCCTGAGGAGGATGCCCAGATTTTGGGAACTTTGAGACTGGGGCTTACTCTTAAGGAGGATGCCCATATTAAAGGGATTTTAAAACTATCTCTTATTCCTGAAGAGGAGGCCCAGGTTAAGGGTCTTCGACTGGAGCTTACTCCTGAAAAGGAGGCCCAGGTTAGGGAACTTAGGGCTTACTCCTAAGGAGGATTCCAACATTAATGAGAACTTTCACTGGGGATTACTCTTGAAAAGGAGGCCCAAGTTAAGGATTCTCTTATCTTAAAGTATGAGGTTAAAATGAATGAAATCTCTAACCTTGGTGACAAAAAGATATGTAAATCACTAGGTTTTGAGAGATGTTCCACAGAATTCCTTTCAGATAAGAAATCCAACTAGGAAATCATGCCATAAATGGATTTGAAAAGAGTTCTGAGGGATTAATCTTGAAGAGGATAGGTGGATTGGTATTAGAGAGGTGGAATAAGTAGGAGGGGCACCCAAAAAGAAAGGGGTGTGCAAGTCCTTGTGGGTGCGCAAGTCATGGCCGCATAGGTATACCTACGTGACACATAGGTAATGCGCGACTTTTGACCCTTGGAGTAATACTTGGGTGAGACTTGGCTCGATCCCTTAGTATTGTCCCTAGGGGATTCCAGAATGGTGGTGCGCAAGTTCTGGTGAAGGAGCAAGGCACCACACAAGTGTAACCATTTCCCTTAAGGGTTGGCCACTTAGGCGCACAAGTGTTGACAATTTTCAACACTTAGGCCTTACTCCCCCTCTTTAGATCTTCCGTTCTAGGTAAGAAATTACCTTATAAGTGTTAGGAAGATTTGAGAAGAGACTAGGGAACCAGGAGCTTAAATCTGAGGTTCTGGAATTTTTCATCTTCGAAATGGGGGGGGTGCATAGGGGTTTTTATAGGCTGGAGAATACCCTGGGCGAATTTTAAAGAGGGTGTGCAAATAACCTGCACGACTATTGGGTGGCGTGCAAGTACACTTGTGCGGCCTTAATGTAACTAGCGCGACCCAAGTTCATTTGAATCTTGCTTCATTCCTTTGTTAATTTTTTATGTTTATTCAAAGAATGGATCACTTTGGGCTAAGGTACTCCCATTTTTTAGTCGTTTAGACTCTGTGATGGAAAGGAGGGTAAAAAAAGTCCCCCCTCAGAGTTGGATTCGGAGAGAAAAGAGGATTTGACCCTGAGGTGAGAAAAAACAAGAAATGTGGCAGTATAAAGTCATGCATGTCAGACATAAAATGTCTAATATTTAAGGTCGAAATAGCTTTGACCAAAATGGATTAAAAATTGACTCAATTACTTGAAAATTTATCTGAAAACATATTACCATATTCAAGTATGGGGGAAAATATTAAAACTACGACTTAAGAAATTTTGAATCTGAGGGATGACATGAAAAAGGGATAAAAGGAATTAGAAGAAGTAGTTCCCAAGAATTAAGTTACCGTTATTTTAAAAACATGTTAGGGGGTTGAATTATGCAGGGCCACCTAAGGGCATTGGCTGCATAGTCAAATAATAGCATCTTTTGGCTAACAGGTCTGTTATGTAGACTGTTTATGCAGGGCCGCCTAAGGGAATGTGCTGCATATTCAGGCAAAATAACTCTCAGAAATTTACTTTTCTACTGCTAAAAAGTCAGTGGATGTTTATGGAGATTCAAATTTTCCAAAGCATAGAGTTTTCTGTATGGAGAGAGGTACGTGAATATGGAGAAGATATTTCCAAACAAGATCGTCTAAGAACTGGATGAATGTCACTCTTACGAAGGTCTGACCCAAATGTATTGAAGGGAAATAAAAACCATAGACTTGAATACTTTCATATCATGAAAAAAGAGTATGGGACAAATATGTTAAGGATGGACATTTTTTACAGATCCCTACATATTATCTTTAAGACAACTAAAGAAAAAAGAGGTTTTCTTCCCAAGAATGAAGTTATCATTGTTTAAAAAACCTATTAGGGGGTTAAATTATGTAGGGCCACCTAAGGGCATTGGCTGCATAGTCAAAAAATATCATTTTTTGGCTGACAGGTCCGTTATGTAGACTGTTTATGCAAGGCCATCTAAGGGCATGTGCTGCATGGTCAGGCAAAATAATTCTTAGAATTTTGGACATTTTGTGATTATAAGTCAGGAAAAGGGTTTTGAATATCTGAAAATATTTATGTTTAGGATTATGACACATAAAAAAGGGTATTGTTCCATGTATGTAAATATACATAGATCAATGCTAACCATAATCACGTTGTGATTGGGTCCGGAATTGAAATATTGGACTTCACTACGTATCCCATAAGGATGGAAATCAATCCATACGTAGTTATTTAAATATAGTTTAACGTCATGTGGCACGAAAGTATGGGAGATCTTAGTTTAGGGTCATAGAGCTCAGACCATTATAAGAAATACACAGTGTGTGTTTTTATGGGGACTTTTCAGCCAGGGGACTGAAAGTGGAATTTGGGGTTAGGCCCAAAGACTTGGGGCTGGATTCGAGGGACACTTGAATGTTCCAACGTATCCCATAAGGATGGGAATCAAGCCCACGTAGTTCTATAAATACCCTCTGTACAGATTTGGTTTGTACATGTGTAGGGTGAAAAGGGACTTTAGTGCAATGATGGTTTGACCCAAGATAAAAGGTTCAGGCATTTCCATGTATGCATGTAGTCTTTTAAATGTAACATGATTGGAAATAAATATAAATAATGATTCTCTATCAGGTGAGGGTATCAAAGAATGTTGTAGTTTATTTTCATATAGTAAAAAGTGTTGTACAGTTTAACGTCGTATAGCAAGGAAGAATGTGAACAAATGTGAAGATATTGATTCTGGGGGTGGTTTCATGAATCAACATCGTATGAGATAGAGGTGGACCGATATGAAGAGATTTATTTTGGGTTTGAACCTCGTGAAGTTGCCTACGTACCCAGCCTAAAATGCCAGGATCAAAGTCTGTGTAGTTCAATTAAAGAATGAATTAGCGATCAAGTTGTTCTTGGGGACAACAACCTAAAAAATGGTGTTGGGACTTGCGCGTGGTTAGCGGCCAAAGAGGGTGTTATGGTTGCAGTTTTCTCTAAGCTCACGTGAGTCATACTCTGTGTGAGAAACAAGAGTTAGCAACAACTTTAATGATGTATAGTTTAATGTCATGTAGGAAATATGAAGGGACTATGCAGTTTAAAGTCTTGCAATTAGGACTATTGGTGCTGCACAATTTAGTGTCATGTAACAGGGAAAAAATATAGTTTAACATCATGTAGGTCGTATTAAAGGATTTCTGTACATTTTAGCATCATGTAGTTAGGATGATGGGGACAATACCGTTTAATGTCATTTTGGACAAAAATGGGGACTATGTAGTTAATGTCATGCAGTAAGGACAAAAGAGGACACAGTTTAACGTCATGTTGGATGTATTATGGATTTTTTCACAGTTTAATGTCATGTTGGACGAAAAGGGATGATACAGTTTAGTGTCATGTTGGACAAAAATGCGAATAGTTTAAGGTCATATTAATGGACCATAGATGGTGAAGTTTAACGTCTTGTTGGACACGATGATCAGTTTAATATCATGCAGGATGGTGGTGTAGTTTAAGGTCATGTGGGACCGTAATGATGATGTATTTTGTGTATATACAAAATACTTCTTCAGAAATCTGGCATTGGTGGGAGTAGTGATGAGTTCTCCATCCATTGAGATTAATGAATAAGCTCCACTGGAGTGGACCTTATGTATTGAATAAGGTCCTTCCCACTTTGGTTCAAGCTTGGGAGGTTTCTTTCCTGATATCATTGGAGTTCTGAGAACTAATACCAATTCTCCTTGAACGAATGAAAGAAGAAAAAACTTTTTTGTTGAAAGCTCGTGCTATTCGATTCTGAATGAGTTCCAAATGGTGCAGGGTGCACAATATTTCTTCATCTAACCATTCGAATTCATTCAATCGCTTTTGAGATTGTTCATCTATAGATGACTGATCACAAATAGCCAATATGAGTGTGGGTAATTGAACATCAATTTGCAAGACTGCTTCTGTTCCATATACCAGTGAATATGGAGTTGACCGCATTGCAGTGCGGGTGGTGGTCTGATAAGCCCATAAAGAATGAAAGAGTTTATCAGACCATGAACTCTTGACTTTATCCACCATTTTTCGCAGTATATTTGAAAGAGTCTTGTTGATGGATTCTATCTGTCCATTGGCCAGTGCAGGATATTGAGATGAATGGTTGGCTTTGATGTTGTATTATTGATTCAACTTTTTCACCTCAGAAGAACAGAAGTAGGTGTCATTGTCCGTCAATATGGTCTGAGGGACACCAAATCTGGTAATGATGTTAGACTTGATGAAGCTAACAATGCTTTTAGAACTAACTTCTTTGAGAGGTATTGCCTCATCCCATTTGGAAAAGAAGTCAGTAGCAGTAAGAATATACTTAAACAGCTTGGATGTAGCTGAAGGGTAAGGTCCCACCACATCCATTCCCCATTTGGAAAATGGCCACGAGTATTTAGCTGTATGAAGCAATTCTAGGGACTGATGAATGAATTTGGCATGTACTTGGCATGAATGACACTTCTTTGTGAAATAAACACAATCTTGTATCATTGGAGTCCAAAAGTATCCAATCCTTTGAATTTGACCAAACAGTCTATGTCCAGACTGATGGGAACCATAGACTCATGCATGCACTTCTTTCATAACAGCCATTGTCTCTTCACCATCAATGCATCTGAAGAGAACTCCATCAAATCCACACTTATAGAGAATTTCTCTAGGTTATCTGGGATATTATAATAAGTAAAATTGACCACAAGTCGCCAGATTTGTTATTTCCCGGCTCTATCAGGTGGAAGTGTTTCATTTTGAAGGTATTCCCTGATAGGTTTCATCCATCCTGTAGTATGACCATACAATTCAGAAATGGGAATAATTTTATTGATCTCCTCTATTTTGGTTTGAACATAAGGTGATGTTGAACAATGGTGGGCAATACTGATGGTTGTTTTTTCCAGATTTGGATCTTCCAGAGTTGTGGATATATTTGTCGGTGCATTAGCTTGGACATTTTTTGACCGTGGGACATAAGAAAAGGTTGATTCCAAAGGGAATTCCGCCATTAATTCTATGACGTAATCATACAAAGGGATAAATTATTCTCTTATGATTGCATAATCCCCATTGACTTGTTTGACTACTAGGTCTGAATCACATTTCAGCCTTAGGTGATTCACTTGTGCTTGAAGCGCCAACTCTTATTCTGTGATGAGGGCTTGGTATTCTACTTCATTGTTGGTACCACCTTCCCACAATAAGAAGGAATAAGGAAACACTGCCTTTTACAGGGAAATAAGAACAACTCCTAACCCAACCTTGTTGAATTTTGGATCTTCCATTTTCTTCCCTGTTAGACTTCTAGAAGAACCATCAAAATACATTTCCCATACCTGAGGACTATCCTGAATAGAGATGACTTCCTCATCAGGGAGTTCAATATCTAAAGATGTATCTTCTACTGAAGGATGTTCAGAAAGGAAATAAGCCAAATCATGGCCCTTTATTGCCTTTTGAGACACATATTGAATGTCGAACTGCTAAAAAATAACTACCCACCTCGGCAGACATCCTGTAAGCATTGGACGACTGATGATGAATTTGAGCAGGTAATTGCGAGATACCAATTGGACCTCGTGATGTTGAAGGTAGTGTTTCAACTTTTGAACTGAAAATATTAATTCCAGTCAGCACTTCTCAATACTTGAATTCTGGGTTTCTGATTCAATCATTGTCTGACTGAGATAATAGAGGTTGTTTTCATTCCCAGCATCATTCTTCTAAGCAAAAAAGGAACCCAATGATCGCTCTAAGTCTGTTACCTAAAGGATAAGTGGCCTTCCTTCAACAGGTGGCATTAATACCGGTGGACTCAAGAGATACTTCTTGAGAATATTGAATGCTTCTTGACATTCTTCAGTCCACTGGTATGTAACTCCCTTCTTCATCAATTTGGTGAATGGTAAGCTTTTTCCTGCCAAATTGTCGATGAAACACCAAATATAGGCTAAGTTTCCTTGAAGTCCTCTCAAGTCTTTCAAATTTCTAGGAGGTGACATACCAGGGATTGACTTTGTTTTCTCAGGATCGACTTCGATACCATGATGGCATACAACAAAGCTAAGAAATTTCCGTAAGGTTACCCCAAAAAAACATTTTAAGGAGTTCATCTTCAAATTATGTTGCTGAAGTTTGTGGAATATGATTTCCAAATCAGCCAAGTGATTATAACGTTTCCTGTATTTGACCACCAAATCGTACACGTAACATTCAACGAACTTCCCTAAAAAGGGTTTGAAGATACGATGCATGGCACGCAGATATGTTGTGTCAGCATTCTTTAAGCCAAAGGGCATTACCCGATAGCAAAATGCACCCTGAGGGGCTCTGAAGGCTGTGCATTCTTCATCTTATGGGATCCATTCGTATTTTATTATATCTGTAATATCCATCCATGAAGGAAAGTGCTTCATATCTAGTTATTTCATCGATTAAAAGTTCTGTAATAGGAACTGGAAAATCATCCATAAGACAATGCCGATTAAGATCTCTGAAATCGATGAAAACTCTAATTTGTCCGTTCTTTTTCTTCACAGGGACAATATTAGCCAACTACATGGGATATTGAACTTCTCTGACGAAGTTATCTTTGATAATATTATCCACTTCAGCTTAAATTTTGGAGGCATAAGTTGGGTGTATTCTTTTAGCAGCTTGTTTAAATCCTCGATGTTCTTCTGGAAAAGCCAAATTATGAGTGGAAACATCAGGATCAAGAACTGGCATCTCTATATAGTTCAATGAAAATATATCTCGATTTTTCTTTATAAAGGAAATATACATCTATTTCTCATCAAGATTCATAGCCGCACTAATTAAAGTGGGGTGTGGATCTTCTTTTGTACCCAGATTTATCTCTCTGAGTTCATCCACGATGGTAGAGATACCCTCTTCAAATGCTGGAGGAGCATCCCTAAAATTGACCTCTTCTTCTTCAATATGTGTTATTTCTTCTGTTTCTACTTGCATAGTAGATGATAAATTAGAATTTTCATGATCAGAATAGACGCTAAAATTTGAACATCTTGAAGAAGAAGCTTCCATTTACAACCCGATTGATGATGAAGTGTCTTCTTTTGGTAATAAAGAGGAGATGATGGATTGAGAATCGACATCATCGTTCACCTCTAAAATTTCTATAACTTCTTCTAGCCTGGTTGCCGAAGTGTAGACTTACTGGATTTCAGCAGATGAAAAGAAGACATCTCCATTTGATCTTTCATCATTGCTTGGTGGATCACCATTTTCTCCCATGCTATCTGGATTGATTGTCGTAATTGACATTGTGGAGGTTTCCATAAGAGTATTTTTATGTGGTTCTATCCTGTCAACTTGACTGATAGGAAATACATAATCTGTACTCACTTATGATAATGGGTTTACTAGATTCTTTTCCAAACCATATAGAGCATTAACTTTGGTAATCTATCTTGTTGTGGATTTATCCTTTCTCTTCATGTGATAGAATTCCGCCTCAATGTATTGAGACTCACATGTCTTGAACGGGGCCTTATCACTACACAATGTCCCAGCTTGACCATCGAAACAATACTTGACACATTGATGGTATGATGAAGGGATATCTGGATGTTGATGTAGCCAGGGTCTTCCAAGCAAGATGTTGAATGTTGTGTCTTGATCAACAACCATGAAATATGAATTGGATACAAGATCTACAAACTGAGTTCTGAGTGTAATCTCACCCAGTGATTATTGTTCATTTTTATCATATCCTTGTAACATCATAGTAGAAGGAGACAAGTGATATTCCTTGAGGCCCAATCGATGAAGTGTACGAATGGGCATGAGGTTGAATCCTGAACCATAATTAATGAAAGATCTTCGAATGCATACACCATTGACCTTTCCAGATAAATACAAATGTCTAATATGCCCATGCATGACATCATCTTCATCTTTATCTGTGAATGATATCACTACATGGAATTCCGCAGGATTATTCTCTACGTGGTAGAATCCAGCTGCATCAATTTAATTTTCAAACTCTTGAGGACTTGAAAAAGCCTCGATGGGTGCCTTCCGAAGATCTTTTGACAGATTCAAAGAATCCAGAATTGATAACTTGGCCGGTACATGGGCCAGGTCTTTCAATACATCATACTTTTGATCAAAAGGTCTGCGTTTCCAAACAAAAACATGTGGTTTAGAGGGTGCCTTGGAAGTTTATGCTTTGGAAGTTGATGCATCTTGTATCAGGGTAGGCATTTGTAATACTCCTATCTTTGGAAGATTAGACCTAATGTGTCTATTTACTTGCTGAGAGGAAGAAGGTGGAACCTCCAAACGATCCTCCAGAATAACTATTCCAGGACAGAAACTGCCTTGTGTGGAATAACTTTCTTGTTCTTGTTGATCTCATTGAAGGGATCTACCACGTGTTTCTTCAGCATACATAGTTCTCGCAGGGGTAGAATTGGAATAGTGGCCTATGGAAGATCCATGTCTTCCCCTATACCCTGAGCCTCTGGAACTTCTTCTGATTCCTCTGTTTGATATAGGGAACCCCGGTTCATCGAATTCAAAACTGTGATTGGCATAAGTATCTGTTAAGTGAATCATATTAACATAACCAAAGATTAACACTTCATAAGATGAAGACTCTACCTAACTAGCCAATTTAGGTTGTTCCGTTTGATGAGACGGTGCTCGTGGATTCGAAGTAGATGGCATAAAATCTACCAGATTCAAAGACAACTTGGGCTTTCACACATACTCATCTTCTTCTTATTCTTCTTCTTTCTTTGAATCATGCCATTTCTTTGAGGATTTTCCCTCTGATGAAGGGGGTTTTGCTGCGGCATTCATGGTAGAAGACACAATTGGTTTCTTTAATTGTGTTTTAAAAATAGCATGAGTTCGGTTGATCATCTTTCTGACCATCCAATCATCATATTTTTGTGCATTTTTGTTCTTGACATCTTGCCACTCGCCTTCTTCCTCCAGAGCTGTAGCAGTAACACATGCTACCTGAGCTGATGAACCTTTCAGTTTGACTTGTCCCGGGTCAACCATTTTTTGTAGGAGGTCCTTGAAGAAAAAACACTCCTAAATGGGATGCCCCAATATCTGATGAAAGGGGAAATAATTGGGATTACCTTCATCTCTTTCCTTATTTGGCCTCTTGGTCCTCGGAAGCTGAACCAAATTATTCTCGAGGGCCGAAACTAAGTAACCAGGAACTTTTTCATTTCAGAAAGAATAAAATTTGCTCTTCAACTCATCAAACTATTTCTGTCTTTGATCTCTTTGATCGTCTTGATGAAACGGCCTCTGTTGATGACACTCAGTAGGTTGATCCCTTCGAGAAGATGAAGGTTTTGAAGTAGAAGCAGGTACAGGTGCTTGTTTAAGCATGACTATAGAATTCTCTTCTTTACTCATTCTCCTTCATGGAGATGATGGAATTACACGAGTTTTATCCTTAGTCTTTATAAGAGAATCTTCAATCTTTTGAGCAATTTAATTAAGGTCTCGAAAGCCTCCTATGTATTTCAAAGGGATCAACGGCGTGCATAACTCATCATGCAAACTTTCCACACAGATTGGCAAAAATTCTTCTTGAAGGAGTGCTAAGCTCATGAAACATGTTAATCCCTTCCAGAGAACAATGAAATCTGAAACCCTTTCATTCTCCATTTGCTTATAGTTTGTAAGATCAAAAACTGTCGTCTTTGGTAACGTTGAGCTAAACTGAAGGATGAATTTTTGGCGAAGATCCTCCCATTCGGTAATTGTTCGGGATTGCAAGCTTGTGTACCAAACAAAAGCAGGTCCTTGTAATGACTGTACAAAACACTTGATCTTAACTGCTTCTTGTTGCTAAAGTGTTCCCATCATAGGATTACAACGAGAAACAAAATGTGTTAAGTGTTGCTCTGGGTCTCCTGAACCATTAAAGATTGGGAATGTGGTACTTTCCAAATTTTATGGGGGAGGAATTGCATTAACCCATTCAAGGTAAGATCTCTTTTCTAGTTGAATTTGAGCACTCTTTCCCTCTATATCTTCCAACTGAGCTGTTAATGACTCAATAGTAGTTATTAACTTTTGAGAAACATCCGGTTGAGCTTCGACCTGAACAGGTGCAATTACTGGAGCTTGGACAGATGTGGCAGCTGGTACTACAACCGATGGCAACACTGCTGGTTGTTGTCACACTTGACCCGTAGGATTAGACATATAAGGGTGTACTGATAAAGGATGATATTTTTGATCCATCTCAGTAGCCACAACAAATTCCTTTGGCTGACTAACTCCAGCATGCTTAGGAGGAAGACTACCCTGAAGTAGTTCTGTATTCATCCTCATCAATTCCTTCATTTCTTCCTCTTGTTGTGTTAATATTTTCTCTAATGACAGCGATTGGTCTTCTCCAGAGGAAGAGTATGTAACCTGATTCTTTTCTTTCCCTCTCTTGGATCCCGTTCGAAGAGGGGGAAGTGGGTTACTTGAAGGAACACCCAGATTTGGGGTAAGCCTTTGATTTTGTGTACGCACACCTTCTTCATTTGTGTCTGTGCGTACAACTTTTTGAGTAGGAACCTCTTCATCTGATCCCTATGAGTGAGTCTCGTCTGGTGGATCAGCAATAACGACATTGATTATATTAATTGAGGCATAATTCATTTCATCCATTATATCAGCATTTCTGTGATATTGTCTTATTCCGTGTCCCTGATGAGACATTGCCTTCTGTTGATTCGATCCCTCTAGAACTTCTTGGCGAACCGTAATTTGGAGAGAATCTCCTGATAATTTGGCTATTTGTTTCTCTTGGGGAATCTTCCCTAATCGAGAGAATACCTACTTTCTCTGAGGTAGGGATTGGGGATTTGAAAGTCTGGTGGACTGGGGATGTTCATTCGGTTCCTGCTCAACTCCTCGGATCCTATTTTTTGATTCTGATGGTTGGGTTAAAAGAGTCCCTAGTCTGGAAAGTTGGGGTAGCTCTTAACATTCTATGTCTGAGACTTTCTTAAAATATCTCTTGATCTTGTGGACCTTGGTCTGGAAATTAGCTAGATGCATCAATCGACACCCACTTTTATCACCCAGCTCAAAAGACCATTGGATGATTTCTAACACTTCTGTCACTTGATGATGTGCTTTCTCCATACGAGAGGCCTATTCAATATTCTTGTTCACTTGATGCAGGAGTAATTCAACAACTTTTTCTTTATATTCTTGACTTTGAGAAGAACTAGTTGAGGCATGTTCTTGGGCAAGACTTTGATTTCGCACAAAACCATCCAAATGTGTCCAATTCTGGGAGATAACATTGCATGAAACAACCTTTGGTGGTCTTTATTTATTGGAGAGTACAGTGAAATGTAGTGCTCCATGAACACCCCATCCTCTAACATGAATACCAGATGGGGCATTGGAAATTAACTGGCACAATTTTCTTAGTGTTCCAAGGAATGAATGATAAAGGGATCTCTACTGTTTTGCAGCCTTCGGATATCGAGAGACTGATAGAGATGCCAATTCAATTTGGCGTTGTAACCCTTCTATTACCTTAACATGATTTTCATATTCATCATAAGATAATACTTTCTTTTTCAACTGACAAAGATGTTTCCATATGTTGAGACAAATATCATGAATCCCATCTTCCATCAACATCTCCGTAGTGTCATACAGAGAGTCATCCAAAGGCCAAAACATGAATGGAACTTCACCCTTCGCCAGTTGTTTTCTCATGTTCATCATTTCTTATTTATCATTCAATGAAGATTATTCTACCTGATTAGACCAGAGCTGGTTCTTTCTTGTTGCTTCATCAGAATCAAGAAGATTAGTAGAGAATCCACTGATCAAACTAGAAGATTAATGACCCAGGGGTGGTTTGTAGAATGACCTACACCCCGGGCTATCTTCTGATTGAGAACGTATTTCACTTGTTGATGGTAAAGCATCAGACATGAGTGGCTTCACTTTTTCAAGTGCCTCAAGATAAGAGGGATTTCTCGTCACTGCATTGTCTTCTAAAAAATTTTCCAGGCAATGCGAATTACTACAGTGGAGAGGACTTTTGTAGCTAAATTAATCATCATTGGGAGGACCACTATGATGGGTTACAGCAAAAGATTAGACTTATTGCTCCTTGACCTTCTGGCCACATAACGGGTTATTGTAGCTCTCATATGAAGATGAAACTTCGAGATCGATCGAACTTTCATGAAGAAATTATTCATGGGGAATTTTCTTATGAAGACCTTCGGAATTAATTCTCCCACTATTGGGAACTGAGAGAGTAGAATATTGAATTCCAATAGATAATTGTCTGAGGTATTCAAGAACTCCAGCATCGAGAAAGGCCTTATCACAGATGGGCCCTTGATTTCTTGACTGTGTTGGGCGGGTATTTTTCATAGATTCCTTCTTACTCAATTTGGAAGGTGTGTGTTCCTGCTCAGGAGAAATAATCAGGTTATTCTGATTATCTCCACTCAAACCAGGTGTTTGTGCCCGATTTGGTTGTCCGTATGATATGGGGGAGTACACTCCACAACCATCTTGGACTGTAACAGATGTGTGTGTCTGTTCTGGAGTGAACTATTGATGTGTCACTCCAATGGTAGGGATAGAATTATGTGTCTTTCATTGAGATGTTGTTGAATCTGTTATAATATCCTCGTAGGCATCCAGTATATGAGAAGGGATTTTCTTTTACTCTTTCACCATTGACAGAATGTCCTTGGTGACTTCAACTTCTGGAAGAGGGATATACGTCCATTTTGTTCTTGGAGTAGTTGTATGTACCTACTCCAGTCCTCCTTTTCCTGTCAGTGAATCCTGACAGTACTCAAGTGTGGGGGCAGAGAGTTGAGTCTACCTCCTGTTTTTCACCGGAGCTTTCTAACTGACTTCTCCGAGTGCTACCAAACAAGACTGTTGGTTGTCTTGATCAATACTTGCAGGTGTATGTGCCTGCTGATTTCACTCCTCCGAATGTGGTTGAAGAGCTTCCTTCAATACTGATAGATGATGATGTTGGCAGGATGGATGAGTGTAAGTAGGTGTATGTGCCTATTTACCAATTGTCAACACATTGGTTTGGTGGACTTCGTATGCAGTCAGACGATCCTACTGACTAGATGATGATTTATAAACAGGTTTATGTTCCTGTCTATAGTACTCTGCCGGAATTTCCTGGCGGGATTGGTGCGCTACTGCCAGAGGAGTCTTCTGAACAGCAGAATTAAAATGAACGGGTGTGTGTGCTCGCTCGTTGCTTACCACTAAGTTAGGTTGGTGGACTTCTCCGGAGATGGCAGAGATAATAACCTGCTCACTGTTTACTGTATTTCGCCTTTGGTAGTTCATCTTTCCTTCTCGGGTTCGAGGAACCTGAGCTGAACGCCTAGAGTCGATACCCTCATCATGTTGAGGGTGCACTGCTACACGAGTCTGGTGGCGATTGTTGATAGCAGACCTTGGGAAGGACTCCTGTCTCCTTGAATTGAATCCCTGAGGGACCTTCTCATTCACCTCATCAGAATATGGTAGTGACTAGTGATTTTGTTCCGAGGTAACGACCCAAAACGGTTGAAAATGGTGGTTGGCACCACCTGCTTCTTGATCTATGGTTGTCGCTTTCCGGACGACCAGGGTGAATTGTTCACTTGGAGGGATTGTCGTGAAGCCTCCAAAGTTGGAATGGTACCTTGTTGACAATACTCCTTAACCAGTGCATTTGATACCTAGTGTTGAAGAGGCTGAGTAGGTGATGTCATCCTCAGAGCTGACGACGATTCAGTAGGAGCAGCAGCAGATGCATTCACAGTAGAGGTTTTCAAAGAAGAGGTATTCACAGATGTGAGCTTAAGAAAATCCATTCTCGTAATGCATAAGATCTTTGAAAAGAGTGCCTGTTTGATATAACAGAAGTAATCAAGATAAGTCTGGCCACTACACCTTTCGGATAAGCACATATGTTATTGATTGTTTTTTTGGCCCTCTCATTGAGTTTTAAATAGGGGCCTAACAAATAAGTAAAACATCATTTTAACTTGGTTAAGGATTCACATCGGGTTCACCATTTTTTTCCTCTAGAATTGGGGATGACATCATTGATTTAAGGTTAAAACATTCCAATTGGTTTCTAACAGGTTTGTTCATAGAACCGGAAACATCCAATGATTCCATATCCAATTGGACCTACTTTCCAAAGGTTGGAACTCATTAGTTTTGGACAGATGAGGCTTAGGAATTTTCATTGGTCGAGAGGATGGAAGGTCGGACCCATCACACTTTTTTTGAGGGGAATTATTCTCTACTTTGGGACTCTCTTTATAGATTTAATCTATGTTCGTGAATCCTTATTAAATTACCAAGTATAAAATTATCTTTCCTTTAGATCTGACAATCAATGATTGATATATAGGAAATTTATAGAATCTTTTATATGTATTCGAGGTTCTTCATCGATAGAGAATCATCTTCAGTTGTTAGAGATTATTAGTCAATGGTATCCTTTAATACATTATATAAAAGTCTCTTGGTCATTATGATGACCATACTAGTTTTAAATCCACTCAGTGGGGAAATTGAAGTTTATTGTCACTCAGAAGGACATATATTATTTCAGAGTTTGGATCGTAGCCGCAGATGGGCTACCTACGTATCCTTTATTTAAAAAATGAATCAGAACCCATGTAGTTTTAGAAAGGTAGTATGATGTTTATGTATGATTGATGGCTCAAAGAAAGATGTCATAATAACTTTTACACTCTAAGCTCATGTGATTCATGATCTGTGTGAGAAACAAGAGGTATTGGTAAAACCAAACAATTGTGCCATGAAAGATGCAATCATAGAAAATGATGTGGGGATTATGTTTATATGACTTCCCAAATAGATAGATATTGGGACTTATTTAAAATAAGAAGTCCAGGAACAAGGTCCATAAAGGTATACATACTTTATGGAGATTTGGATACTCTAACTTGGGGCTTACTCTTGAGGAAGATGCCCAAATTAGGATGTGACTTATGATTGGGTTTTACTCCTGAGAAGGAATCCTAGATCAAAAAGTAGATTAAGACTGGTTAAGAGAAATTAAGATTGGGGCTTACTCCTAAGGAGGAGGCCCATGTTAAAGGGATTTGAAAATTGGGGCATACTCCTGAAGAGGAGGCCCAGGTTAAGGGAATTTTAGAATTAAGGGACTTGGGACTTACTCCAAAAAAGGATTCCCACATTTGTAGATTTGAAACTGGGGCTCATTCCTGAAAATGAAGCCCAGGTTAAGGGAATTATGGATGTGGCTTACTCCTAAGGAGGATGCCTAGATTTTGGGAACATTGAGACTGGGGATTACTCTTGAGGAGGATGACCATATTAAAGGGATTTTAAAACTAGGGCTTATTCCTGAAGAGGAGGCCCAGGTTAAGGTAATTTTAGAATTAAGGGACTTGGGGCTTACTCCTAAAGAGGATGCCCACAGTTTTAGATTTGAAACTGGGGATTATTCCTGAAATGGAAGCCCATGTTAAGGGAATTATGGTTGGGGCTTACTCCGGAGGAGGATTCCCATATTTAGGGAACTTTGAGACTGGGGCTTACTCCCAATGAGGATGCCTAGATTAAAGGTATTTGAAAACTGGGGCTTATTCCTAAAGAGGAGGCCCAGGTTAAGGGACTCGGACTAGGGCTTACTTTTGAAAATGAGGCCCAGGTTAGGGAACATGGGGCTTACTCCTAAGGAGGATGCCCATATTAATGAGAACTTTCACTGGGGATTACTCTTGAAAAGGAGGCCCAAGTTAAGGATTCTCTTATCTTAAAGGATGTGGTTAAAATGAATTAAATCTCTAACCTTGGTGACATAAGGATATGTAAATCACTAGGTTTTGAGAGATGTTCCACATAATTCCTTCCAGATAAGAAATCCAACAAGGAAATAATGCCATAAATGGATTTGAAAAGAGTTCTGAGGGATTAATCATGAAGAGGATAGGTGGATAGGTATTAGAGAGGTGGAATAAGCAGGAGGCGCACCCAAAAAGAAAGGGTCGTGCAAGTCCTTGTGGGTGCGCAAGTACTGCATGGGTGTGCAAGTCCTGGCTGCATAGGTATACCTACACGGCACATAGGTACTTGCGTGACTTTTGACCCTTGGGGTAATACTTGGGTGAGACTTGGCTCAATCCCTTAGTATTATCCCTAGGGGCTTTTAGAAGGATGGCGCACAAGTTCTGGTGAAGGATTAAGGCGGCGTGCAAGTGTAACCATTTCCCTTAAGGGTTGGCCACTCAAGCGCGCAAGTGTTGATGAGTTTCAACACTTAGGCCTTCCTCCCCCTCATTAGATCTTCCGTTCTAGGTAAGAAATTACCTTAGAAGTGTTTGGAAGCTTTGAGAAGAGACTAGGGAACCGGGAGCTTAAATCTGAGGTTCTGGAATTTTTCATCTTCGAAATGGGTGTCCCACAGGGGTATTTATAGGCTGGAGAAGACCCTAGGAGAATTTCAAAGAGGGAGCGCAAGTCACCTGTGCGACCACTGGGCGACGTGCAGGTACACCTGCGAAACCTTAATGGAACTTGCACGACCCATGTTCATTTTAATCTTGGTTCATTCCTTTTTTAATTTTTTATGTTTCTTCAAAGGATGGATAATTTTGGTCTAAGGTACTCCCCTTTTTCAGTCGTTTATACTCTGTGATGGAAAGGAGCATCAACAGGGGTGTAAAAGTTGCGGGCGCGGGCCTGCTGTGAGAGATATCACCCAGGGCCAAAGTGGCCATATTGAAATTTCCACTTAGTGATTTTGTTTATCACTGGCATTATTTTTTAATAACATTCGAACAAAGTCTAGGAATTGAAATCTGATACTTCTGTTGAGTTCGAAATGGGGTGTTTTTCCTAAGCGTGATATAAAATGAGAGGGCATGGTGATTTCAGATTCCACGCTAAGCGGGTTTTCCTATAAAGAGAAAAATAGGAGTTGGGGTTCTCCCTTCTGTCTCCTATTCTCTCTCTCTCTCTCTATATCTCTCTCTCTCTCTCTCTATCTCTCTCTCTCTATCTATCTCTCTCTCTCCCTTGAGTATTCTTCATTTTTCTTCAGCATTCTTAATTGTTCTTTGCCGGATTGAGGAGCTGACTCTGGCGGATTGAAGCGGGATTGAGGAGCCGCGTCGCTAACAACCAACGGATCCAACAATGTAGGATTTCTAATTAAATTGTGCACTATCATGAACTTCTTGGAGTTTTGTCATTTTAAATTCTTAAATTTTAGAATTAGGGGCATTTCCCGAACAAACACGGTGAATGCCTGAGCCCTGTATTATCTGTCGTTTTTGGGCGTTCTTCGTCCAAATTTTCAGACGCACCAATTGTGTTGGATCAACGATCGGGGGTAGGCGCGGTGATGGGCTCATCTCGAGCACCCAAATTCTGGCCTCGGAATCGAAATTGGACCTCCGATGAGGTTCCAGTGGTCCATGGAAGGTACCACCAGAGTTGGACGGAAGGACCGGCCGGTGGCTACGCACGATGGCCGCGGTGTGTCGAGCGCCCAGAGAATGATCCAGAGTGGTCGGCTATTCGAAGGCAGGGTAGGAACCGGAGTTCAAGGGTGCGGCAGCATCACAGCGGAACTCGGAGGGACCAGCATGTGCAGGTGGTGTTAGGTGGTTGCGACGTTCGGCGACCAAGAGTGAGGCGGCTGCGGAGCTCGATAGGCGAGCAGGGGGCATGGCGTCGGGCGGCGCGTGTCGCGGCAAGGTGCAGCGGCGCGCTGTAGGAGGTGTCGGCATGGGTCCGTCGTGGTTGAAGGGGGAAATGAGGTGGAAACCTCAGGAAAATAGGACCCGCATGTTACGGATCATTGTTGACGTGGCACAAGGGAGAAGACTGGCCAGTCTGGTCGGTCGATGGAGGCGGCGACCTCGGAGGGAGCAAGACCCACCTCATGCGGGTCTCCCGGTTGACGCAGGGGACCAGTAGGGTCCCGAGGCACTGTCTGCCAGCGTAGTTTCACGCCAGAAAGGCACGACTATCGACCAGGTCGGCCTGGGTGGGCCGGCCCTGGCGGTTGGGTCCGGTCAAATTGGGCTGGACCGGCCTGGTTGGGCCCCTCTAGCATTCGAGGGGCCATAATTTCTAAACGGCACATCGGTTTAACGCACCGTCTGCGGCTGTAGGTCCATGTTAGCGAGACAGACTTTTTGAAGTATGTTTCGGGGTTTTTGGGTTCTGTGCTCGAAAACGGGTGCCCCGACATGCTTTACTTTAATAATATTAAATTATTATTAACGTTGTGACGGACATGGTTCATGAGCCGGACGTCGGTTTGACACGCCGTCAGAGGCACGGTGGCCCCGGAGTTGAGGAGGACCTTCCATGATTGGTTCGGAACCTTTGCAGGTTGGTTTCATTACTCCTGGCATGAAATGCTTAATGTGAATAATTAATTAATTATTCAATTAATTAATTAATTGTTGCGTCATACCTAACTCCTGCTTGGGATGTCTGATTGACGCACTGTCAGCGGCAGCATGACCATAGTCCTCATGCTAACTTTTTGAGAAGATTTCTTAAGCTATCAGGTTGGAGACAAGGTGTGGGCCCCACAGGGCCTGGTTCGAATATTTTACGGTGAAACACAACTTTTTCACCCGACATTAATTTATGGTGAATGAGCACTCGTTTATGAGTGTTTTTCTGAGGGGATTGCGACGGCGAAATCTGCCCGCCTAAATTCGGGCTCAATGTGTGGGCCCTATAGTGCCCCGTTTTCCTATAACGTGGGGAGTTGCAGCTTCTGCATCCGGAGTTCGTTTTAGGCGCCATCAATAGCGTTGTGACCCTGGCATCGAGAATAATTTTACCGAGGTGGTTTCAGGAATTGAAGACGGAGTTGAGGTGTGGTCCCCACGGTCCGTCTCTTAAGTTGTGTGCTGCATACTCTGACTTTTTCATTAGGCGTTTGTTTAGGGTGTATGAATAGTTGATTTAGTGTGCTTTTTCGAGATCATCGTGGTGGAGAAGTTCTCCCATCCTCTTTCGGGACCGAGTTGTGGGCCCCACGTGACACCGTATGGGCGTAAAGCGATGTCGAGTAACATTTTCATTGGGAGCCCGTTTCCAACAAGTAAGTAGTCTATCTTGCGTGTTTTTTCACGATGATTAAAATGATGAAATCTGTTCAGGAGATCAGAGCCTCTTATGTGATCTTATTAAATGTGGAAATATGAAAGGGGGTTGGATGGAGGTCCCTTTCATGCACTCTGACCCAAAGCACGGTAGCGATGTCGGTAACACCCAGTGATGTCAGTTGTAGTGCTGAGTTATCGGACCAATTCCAGGTCTACCTTCCAGTAGGGATGGGCAGTGGGTCACCCGATGAATTATTTCAGGTATACCCTCTAGTAGAGACTGGGCAGTGGGTTGCCTGTCAACTTATTTCTAGTCTACCCTCCAGAAGAAACTGGCCAGTGGGTCGCCTGTTGAATTATACCAAGTTTACCATCCAGTAGAGACTGGGTAGTGGGTCGCCCGATGACATCTTAGGTTCTACCCTCTAGAAGAGACTGGACAGTGGTTCGCCCGACGACCTCTTAGGGTCTACCCTCCAGCAGATTCTGGGCAGTGGGTCGCTCGACGACTTCCTAGGGACTACCCTCCAATAGAGACTGGGTAGTGGGTCACCCGACGACCTCTTAGGGTTTGCCCTCCAGTAGAGACTGGGAAGTGGGTCACCCGAAGACCTCTTAGGTTCTACCCTCTAGAAAAGACTGGGAAGTGGGTCACCCGACAACCTCTTATGGTCTACCCTCCAATAGAGACTGGGCAATGGGTCACTCGACGACCTCTTAGGGTTTACCCTCCAGCTGGGCTGGGTAGTGGGTTACCCGAAGACTTCTTTCAGACTCAGTCCTTTCTATTAGGCTAGTCTATGGCTATTCTCCATGACTACCGGAGCTGGACCTTGGTTGTACGGGTCAGTGATGTGACATCTTTCACTTAGAGAAGACCTCTTGACTGTGTGACAGTGACAAGGTGAGGTTTGACTTTCCCCAGAACTCTCAAGTACGAGGGGAACTTTCCCCACCAAGATGTGTCCTTGTCACACAACCTAAAACCATGCAGGCAAGTCAGTGCCGCCCAAAGAGGATAGTGTCGAGGTGCGGTGATTTGAGCCCTTTGGCTTGAAGTTCGGGGAAAACGTACACGATGCTTGGCATCGATGGTGTTTACTTCTGGGATTGTTGGCTACTCACTTTCTTGAGCTAAGCTATGGGATGGAGATCCCCTTATAATCTAGTTCGGGCTTCTAGTTTGATCATATGGATATGTACATACCTTGTTTTACTACCCACTTCTTGGGTTTTGGTTACTCTCCTTCCAGGAGAGGCGATGACGTGTGGGGTATTCCACGTGATTTCTGTGTCTAGCTTCTCATGGTTGGACGAGTCTACTCTCCTGTTATAGGTAGCGAAGACTAGACGAGAAGTTTATCTTCTCACTGTTCCTATCTCCTTGTGTTAGGACGCATCTACTTCCTTCCTCTTGTTGGGTTGAGTTGTACTCTTTACTTCACTCTCAGTATTACTCCTTTACTTTTCCCTGTTTGATCTACTTCTCACTTCTTCAATACCTCTTTTGTTCCTCCCTTGATATTTCAGGGCATCCTACTGAGTATTATTATACTCACCCCTTCTTGGGCTTTTCCCGCACTAGTGTGCCCTTGTAGATGACAAACAGGTTGGTTGTGACGTCAAAGGAGATTAGGAGTTCGGGAGCTTGGATTGTGTGCGGTGGTCGTAGTCGGGTTCCAGGTGTGGGACTCTCCCAGCTGTTTTACTATTGTTTACCTATTGCTGGGTTCTGGAACTTTACTGGTTGGGAACGTGTTTTGCCCCTTTTCTTTTCAGTTTGCCTTTAAGACTTGCTTTGTACTGTTTAGAGGTTGATGTACTTTGTGGTTTACTTGTAGCAGTTGGTACTATACCTTTCCCTTTTACTCTGCACTTTTTCATTTAGTGTGATGCCTGGGTGTGTACAGGTAATCAGGAAAAGGAATCCCTGAGTTTTTTAGCTTTCGGTTCTTGTCGCCAGCCCCTGGCCTATGGAGGCGGTCTTGGGGTAGTTTCTGCTCGAGCCCGGGAAGGGTCGGGTTATGACATAATCACTGTTCAGGAAACATCAAGGATTAAGACATTGGTGTCTGTTTTTATAAACTAAGATCAAATGAACTATATGAATGTAATATGATGTGGATATAAATACAATAACATGAGAGTTGTAGGGAAAATTTTCTTGAAACAAAAAAGTTTTAAACTATGAATATTATTATGATTTACTTGTTTTGATCACTATGAAGAGGCACATCAGGATAAACGATTTGTAAGATGTGATCGATCTTCAAAAATATTATACTATTGTCTTTTCAGGTTATTTTTTCATTGAGTTGTTTTTATTATATTTCTTCTAATTCTTAATCATGTATAATTTATACTTTTCCCTCAAAAAAGAACTTATTGTGTCAGTTATAATTCTTCTATAAAAGGTATGTACTTTTTGGATATGCCTCCAACTATGAAAGGATGTTTTATTTGTTTTTTCCTTAAGGTGTAAAAGTGTAGGATGTATTGTTGTTCCATGCTTCGTAAATAAGGAACTCCATAATAAGATTTTCAATCCCTTAAAATTTTAGGCCATAGTGGATTTTATTTCTAATGAGGTGTAGAAATAAGTGAAAAATGAATATTGAAGCACTTTGATATAAAAAACTATAAAAATCGTAATGCTTTTTTATTTTATTTCTATTTCACCTAAACATGAATACTTCATTCACAATTGAACTTAATTTTTTTTAAGTTGAACTCTAATTTTTATTTTGTTTAAATTTTAAAGTTGTTAATCCTCCCCCCCCCCCCACTTGGGTTTCTCAGCATCTCAACCAAGGAAAACATTTGGTAACATATCAGTTAATTATAAGGATTATTTTGTTTGTTTGGATTTATTTTTTATTTAACTTTATCCTATAATTAAATTTATAAGGAAAATATATTAGATTAAATTCTAGGTTTGTGATCACTAGTTCAATGCAAGCTGCAATATCATTGGTAATGATAGAATTATTAGCCATAAAAATATTCTGATAGAATTTAATGATAATGTCATGAATCCCATTTTCATTGGACACCTTTCTGTAATCCACATTTGTGAGATATAATATGGTGTTATTGTGACACCTCGCATAATATTTTATATTGAAGTAGAAAGAAATAGATACACCTTCCTTAATATGGGTTTCCCACACTCACATGGCCCAAAATCATTCCTTATTTTTATGTTTCATGTCCATATCTACATCATAGGATGAAATATTGTGAAGAACCAAATTTGATGGATGTAGAGAGTACAACACATTTGGTTACCATTCAATTGTGTTGTAGAGGGAATCTGGTTAGAGGAACTTAAATTTCCTCCACTATTTTAAATTTTCTTTCATATAGTGGATATCATTCTCAGTGTCAAGATAGCCAACCTTCCATCCTTTTGGGATAAATTCTTCACAATCCTTGAATTTTTACCATTAGATTTCAAATATTAATATCTTTTCTAGTCTCGGCAATCGATGCCCCTGAGAAAAATCAAGGAGGATAGGGGAATGGTTAGAGGGGGCAGGATATAGGTAGGAAATATGGAAGAAATTTAAAATATAATTCAACTCACTCGACGCCAATAACCTACCCTGACGCACATCAATGAGAGTGTTTTCTAAGTTCCCTCTAAACCATGTGAAGAGGCTTCTTGAATACCCTAAATCTACATGTATTGTACACTAAGATTCCAGTTGAAAATCCCTCATTGTATTGAGAGGCCTTCTTTCTCCACCTTTATTTTCATGTTGGAAAAATAATCATTGAAATCCACACCCACAATAAGTGGATTGGGTAAAATATCACATAAGGTCTTGAGTAGTTTCCATGAAATACATTTATTGTTGTGAGAGGGCCAACCATAGAAGCATACAAACGCCCAATCCAATGTGTCAAGCTAGTGAAAAGAAACTTCAATATGATTAATAGAGTATGATATAACCCAAAATTTCATATCCTTATTCCATAAAAGACTAATACCACCTGAGTGACATTGGTGGGAGACTAGAATAAAATTATAAAAACCAACTTTTCTTGTAATACCACCAATGTTATTGCTCTCTAGAATTGTTTAATATAGAAATCCCTTCTCAGGATATCTTTTTCACACATGAGATCAATCATCTTCATTGATCGAGTGTTTTCTAGCCCATGGAAATTCCAAAAAAAAAGTATTTTTATAAGGAGATATAAAAATGAAAAATGCTCCCAACATAAGACATAACACATATCAGTCAAAATAGAAAATAATCTTATGAAAAGGGAAGATTCCCCCTCATGGTACACCAAAAAAATAAACACAATGGTGAAACACACTATAATGAAAAAAGACATTTTTTGATTCACAACTAAACCAAATAATAGTAGAAGGCCAACCAAAATAGAGAGTACATTCAAATATGTAGACTTTTTGTGATCCATAGATCCATGGAATTTTAGATCTGAACATCCGTCAATGAACTACTAATCCATAATAAAACCAAAGATCCACACGTCTGATGCCCTATAGTAGGTCCACAAAACTAACAAAAGAAACATCTGATGAAGAAATGAGGGAACTGAATCCAGATTGAACAATAGATATTCACGTCTGTTGCTCCGCATATGTTTCACAAGTATAGGGAAGATGTCTGAAGATGATGAAATCTGACCAAACCAACCTTGACAAAGACCAATGATGTGAGATGCGGGTGACCCAAGACTAGGTAATTCAGAAAGGATTATCAAAAGGGTGGATAAAAATAAATTAAAAAATGTTATTTAAGTTCATATAATGCTTTCTCGAAATTAACACGCTAGGAATGAAAAAATATAAAGGCCATATTATGATGGACTGTCCAAACCAATATCATAATAGGAAGTAAAAATTTTACAATAAAAAGGAAAAAATATAAATAATAGATGGATGTTATTTCATATTGGGATTATATTCAAGTGATAAATTTTAAACTAAAAAGAAATCTACATAATTGTATTTAATGTCTACTACAAATGAAGTTATTAGTGATTTTAGTTTTAGTTATGACAATTATTATAATTTTAAACAAACTTGTGTTACCAAAATAAGTAAAGAAAAAAACTACAAATATTTATTTTAATAATTGGTGAGTTTTATAAATAATTAAAAATGAAATAATAAAATACATGCTGGGGAAAACAAAATTATTGATCAAGAGAATGAAAAACGCAAAAATATAATTTCAAAATCTAATAATAATGTTTATGACAATCTAGAAATAACTAAAAAATATATTTAATTTTTAAAGAGTTAAATTTTAATTTTAAAGGATGAATTATTTTTTTATAAGCAAAACAAATCTATGATAAAATATGGATATTAATAATGTTAATAAAAAAGTCGTATTTTTTATGATAAACAATTACTTAAAATGTATAAAAAATTCCTTAGGAATATTTATAAAGGAAGTATATCAATTTTTACATGCTTTTTATGTATAATACAAGTCCATTATATAAGTGAATGGTTATTAAGATCTATAAAATAATTAGGAAATACCAAAAACATCTATTTCTAATAAATTATATTTAAAATTACAAGAAACTAAATGTTTCAAACATCTTTAGTTACTGAATAATTACATCACTAATCACATTAGACACAATGTAAGATTTTTGAAAAACTATTTTCTAACCTACTTTTAAGGAAAATTCCCTTGAAGTCTCAAGAAATAAATTTAGAACATAAAAAGTGGGTGATCTAGACACATGATAAGTAACCCATTAGAATTTTTATCATAAAATAGTTATAATGGAGGCACTATTACTTTTAGAGATAAATCATACAGCATAGTTAAAGGATTTAGTGAAGTAGGCATTTATAAATATATCATTTTTCTAAATAATTATATATTTAATATTTAAAAAATAATCTAATTATTACTTTTAAATTAAATGATAATGAAATGTTTCTAAAATTTTAAAATGATAAATGAATTTTTTTCAAAATGATTCTATGTTAATTTATGAAAAAAATAAAAGATAACATTTATTATAATAATTTTACTGATCTAAAAATTCACAGTGTTATTTTTGATAATGTTATATAAATACATAATGTTTATGTTGTTGGTGGCCTGAACAAGAAAATTTCCAATTAGCTCACAATCATTCAGCAAATCAAACTTTACCACCGCTTTCGTGACTCAATGTTGATAGATATTACTTTTTTGATTCCTATATATAAATAAAATAGTGAAAATAATGTTTCTAATCTATTAAGGATATAAAAATAATTATACCTGAAAAAATTAGTTCATTTTAATTTTTTTTACACATTCAATATGCAATTATAACAGAAAAAAAATTATGCATGTATTATTATTGATGATTTATTAGATAAACATGGATTTATTTTTATCTCATAAAAGTGAAACTATATCCAATTTTTCCAATTTCCACAAAATTTCTCAAAATGAAAAATTTCACTTAATTGTATCTCCTAGAAGTGGAGGAGGTGTATAATTCTAAAATCTATAATTTAGAGAATTTTGTAAAAAAATGGTCATTATCATGATTTTTCTACACCTAGATCACCACAACCAGATATAGTATTTGAAAAATATCGGAACTATTTAAGAAATGGCTAGATCAATGCTAAATTAATTTAACCAACAAAATAATCTCTAGGTTGAAATAGAAAATAAAAATATTTATTTATATAAAAAAATTATTACTAGTCCTATACTTAAGAAAATACTTATAAAATTATTGAAAGAAAAAAGACCAAAAATTGATATTTTAAAGTTTTTGGTTGTGAATTTGTTTTTTCTTAAATACGAAAGATTCCATGGATAAGATTGATTATAAATTAGATGAAGAATTATTTTAATGATATTATATTATTAGTACATATTATATGGTTTATAATAAGATAATGATGGTGTTTACTGAATCTATTCATGTTAAAATTAATGAGAATGAATTAAATAAGAAACTATCCATACTTATAACAAATTGAATAATGGTTTAAAGAATTTTGTTTTCGAAAAGTTTTAAATAAAAAATAAAAATATATTATTAATGATAAAGATCACCCTCATAAAATAAATTAGAAAACTCATAAATATCTTCCTATTTAAATAGTTATTAAAGAAATTAACTCTAAAGTGCATTAAAAAAATTAATTAAGATATGTTTATGCCCTCTTGAAGTCGATTTCAGATTTTTTTACCAGATTATTATTTAGACGACATAACAGGTTGTAATTGGATTTTAGATATGGAAGAAGAACATAATTAGTTTTCAAGAAATGATGATTAGACTTTAGTTAGACCCCCTAAAAAATTATAGAATACTAGAACTAAATGTATTTTCAAAAATATAATGGATGAGACTAGACATATTATAAGAAATAAATTAATATTTGTTGTATCGAGTTTTAGTTATTAAAAAGGAAAATATTTTTATGTCATTATTTCAGATGTAGGTAGGTTAGTGTCTATTCAGGTTTAATTATCTTATATAATATTTCATGTTTTTAAACATTATCAAAAGGATATAAAAAAGTTGATTTTTAAATAGACTAATTTTTCAAGAATCTTTTGTTGAAAAAACCCTAGTTTTGAATATGAAAAATTTCATAACCGTGTTTTAATACTTTAAAAATCTATATATGGACTAAAGTAAGCAATTAGAGATTAGAATGAATGGATTTTTCAATTTTTTTAGAAAAGTTTTTTTGTAAAAGAAAATATATATTATATTTTATCTATAAATAAATTTTTTATAGATATTTTTAATATAAAAAATTTAATTTATGATATTATATTTTGATATTCAATTGAATTATTATGTAAATAACTTTTTGAGTTATTGAAAAGTGAATTTTATATAAGTCTAATGGTTGAAGGAAGAATATTTTGATAACTACAAATTTTTCAAATAACTAATGGAATGTTTTTAAATCATTGTTAATAGGATACAGAATTAGTTAAAATATTTGAAATTGATTCCAGTAAAATATTGAGAACCACTAGGATTACTAATTGTAAATTGTATTTTTATATAACAAGTATTAAATTAGTAGATAATAAAATTTTCAGAGGTATGATAGGTAGTTTTATTTATTTAATATCTAGTCGACCGGCTTTATGGATTAGTGCATGTATGTGTTCTAGGTTTCAAGTTGACCATTTGGAAATTCAATTAAAATACATTAAAAATAATTATTAGATATGTTAAAGAAATTGTTAATCACGGTTTTTTTATCCCATTATAACCAGTTTTCATTTAATTAGTTGTTCGGATTCTGATTTTGGAGGATATATAATTGATAAAAAAAGTAATTCCTGTATGTGTAATATTTTAGGAAATATTTTTATGTTTTTATTTTTTAATAAATATTTGTTAGTCACTTTGTCTTGTATTTAAAAAAAGTACATTACTATTGCTCATTATTTCTCTTAATCTGTATGGTTTAAACAAACTCTTTCTGAAATTGGTGCTTATTTGGATAAAATGAATTTTTTTACATAATTCATCGGTTATTTCCATTTCTATGAACCCTTTTCAACAATCAAGGACTAATTATATTGAAATAAGATAAAATTTTATTGATGATCATGTACAAAAAGTACATATCTATTTAGAAAATATTTCTATAAATGATCGGTTAACAAATATCTTTATTAAACCCTTAGATGCAAGAAATTTGAAAATATTAAATTTGAACAAGGAAAGATGGAAGATTAATATATATAGAAGGAATATCTATGTGTTAAAGTATTGTTTATTTCTAATAGTAATCATGGATTTCTTTTATATAACCCATATATTTCAATACAAGATATTTTTTGAGATTCATACTTTTACTACTTTATCTATTTAATCCAAAATAATAGGAAATGATTAATTATTATGACATTTTCATATGTATTTTAATTATTTAATTTACAATTTATATTATATTAATCTAGTTATTTTAAGTGCAGATTATTTTAGGGGAGTTCAATTTTCTCAGTTATATATTAATAATTGGTAATAATGATAAATGTCATAGTAAATTATGATTCATTTTACATTAATCATGATTTTTATTTTTTTTATTCATTATTAAATAGGGGGTTTTAAAAAAATGAGTTTCTGTCACAAATTTTTTTACAAGATATAGAGTTTGTTTTAGATTTTGGTTAAGTGTATTTAATTTTTTGTAATTTAAAAATGGGGTGGATTTTTTTAATGAATTCATCAGTACTTACCAGACAAGGGGAGATTGATAAGAGTTTTGAATTTAAATACTGTTAAATTAGGAAACTGTTCATGTTTGACTATTAAAATTACTATTTTCACTATTTTTATTTTTATTTTTATTTTGATAATTATGAAAATACTATTTGAATATTAAAAAAGTTACAAAAATATAGGATTTTTACAAAATTATTAATTTCATATTTTAATGATTATGGTATTTAATCTATTTTATTTATTTTTTTATTTATAACAAACATTTGAATTCTATAATGCTATTCATTTTGAGTTTTGAAAATATTTTTAATTTCCAAATAATTATAATAGAATATTTTCCTTACATGCTATTGAGAGTTTTAACTTTTTCTAAGTGTGAGATCATTATTACAGAGTTTAAAATCATCTTTATGAAGTTTCAAATAATTATCAGAAAGTTTCAAAACAACCTTATAAAGTATCCAAACATCGTTATGATGTTTTAAAATCAACCTTACAAAGTTTCAAAAGCATCCTTATGAAATGTAAAAAAAATACTTTTGAAGTTTCTTTCAATCCATACATTGTTTCAAAAACACCATTATTAAATTTAAAAACATCCTTATAAACTCATATATAATCCTTATTGACTTATAATATCACCCTTAAAAACTCACATTATATCCTTATGAAATAAAATATGATAATTATGAAGTTTAAAAAACATACTTATGAACACAATGTGATCTTAATGAATTTTTAAATTCTATTTCAAAATAAGTTTAGTTAAAATTACTTATTATTTTAAGTTATTATAATAGAGTTTCTATGATTTCATTGAAGTGATTATTACACGTTGATCATTTAATGATGGAATGTATAACTATATGATGATATTTCATTTGTTTTGCTAAGTTTCTTCTACACCATGGAGTGTTTTATTTTAATTTATTATGTATGTGTCACAACTTTTCTATTTTATTTCTCGTGGGTTTTAATCTCATTATTTTAGATTAAGAAACTGTTTTTAATTTCTAATAGTCATATAAAATTATGGGATCCATGAATGATCCAAACATCGATAAAAATTTAGGAAACACTGAGGATTAAACCGTTGAAGATCGTTATATAAAATAATGTGGACGGAACTAGGTGAATGTGATGTGACTGGGATAGAAATACATGAAAAATATATATATAGATGAACTTCCTAAACTAAATTTTTTTAAATTATGCTTTTTATTTCAATTTACCTAATGTAGTCACTCTGAAGAGATACATCATGAAAAAACATAAAGTTTTAAGTGATTGAGCACCAATAATAGTATACTCTTATCTGTTTTGATTATTGTTTCATAGATTTTTATTTCTTATCATTGTTCTAGTTATTAATCATGAATGCTTTATGCTTTTTTCCTAAAAAAACATCTCTTGTATCGATTATACCTCCATTATAAATGGTATGTAATTTTTTATTGTGCATTTAATTATAAAGTGGTTGTTTATTGGGTTGTACCTCCATATGTAAAAGGGTAGGATTGTTGGTTGTGCCTTAGTTTTGAGAAAGGTAGGCCTGTAATTGTTTTTTCACTCCCTTAAAAATTAATGATACATTGGAAAAAAATTCTCTCAAGGTGTAGAGATAAATAAGGTGTAGATTTTGGATCACGTTTATATAAACTACTATAAAAATTGTGGTGTTCTTATTTAGTTTATTTCTTTTTCACATGTAATTGAATTTCTAATTCTAACTTGAACATAAATTATATTTTAATTTCACCTTATATTTTGATATTTTTTAAATTTTTAAAATATTTGATTCACCCCCCCCCCCTAAACATATCAATATCACACCCTAGGAAAAAGTGTCATCAATTCATTAACATTCCATGATTTTTTTAATTTCATACCACACCCATCAGCATATTTTACCTTAACAATCACATTACATAGACACCGAGTAACTATACCATCATCCCCAAATCACAAAAACCACCAACGGATCAACACACACATATTATTACAATGGAAAACAAAACATCCTAACCACTCTACAACAAAAAGATTTCTTGCACAAGCCAAACAATTGAAACCCTACTACCCATAAAATTACAATACCCATAACCAATTAAATTACACCATCCTTACTAGAAATTTTACAATAAAACTATAAGAATTGTTTCATCATATAACAACCAATTCCCTTCATCAACCACCACTGTAATTTTCATTTCAAAGCATGATTTTATTATAATATAATATCACTTGTATGGGTGTTAACACTAAAATTCTAGATTTCACACAACTATCACTTTACCATATTTACATAATTATCCATTTATAAAGGGTGTTTACCTCATTTAAATAATATAAATGTAATAAGAATCTAATCTTCCACATCATCTCACAGTAACACCAATTAAAAGACAATAATCAAATTAAAAATATCATGGAAACATGTAACCACATGTGAACTACCATCCCATCTTTGATTTCATTTAGTTAAATTCGTTATATTTGTTAGAAAGATCCATATTATCCACCCAATTAGATAAAGATCATGATAATTTTACATTATACATTAACTGAGAGAATAAAATTTTCAAATCCCCTATGATAATCAATGTTTTAACAGTTGATTCCTAAATAGAAGAAGCGATAGAGGATTGTAATAACAAAACTACATGAGGGAAACCCTAACTAACATTAAATGTAGAACTTTTCATCACAAAAATGACTCAAGATCAAAAATAATAAAGTGAGTCCACTTCCATATATTTATAGGATGAATAACAGGGAGGAAGACCAAGATATTAGGAAGGGTAACTCACCTTAGATCACAAATAAGGGATATCTTGAAACCAACGGATCAAGGATAAGAAATGGAACAAATTGTTCTACCAAAAAACACTTTAGCTCCCCTGTGTTTTAGAGAAATAATTGAAAAGGAATGATATTCATAGGATATATCAAATTTATTCCTGTGTTTGAAAACATTATGTCAAAACGTAACAACCCATCACCACATAGTAATAGGGATATCTCTAACAACCAAACAAAAATCATACCATATATCCCTACATATATGTCACCTATTAAAATTATTCAACACTAAAAATATGATATAGAATAGGAATGGTAGAAACAAGGACAAAGAAACATGGTGCAACATCATCCAACTCCACTACCCATTCTCCAATATCTCCATGATACCTATAACATTCAAAAAATAAATTGTAATAGTCTATAAGGGTTTTAGTTATTACATTAAATACCACTAAAAAATTATCATCCCCAAGAATAAAAAACAATATCAAAAACAAACCAACGACTACCAATACAAACACTCTCCTAGGAGACACCTCTCAAACCAAAGCAACATAAATGGTATGATATAAAAAAGCATATGAGGAGGAAGAAACCCCAATAAATCTATAAAAAATACATAAATAATAGAGAAGAAAATATCAAAAAAACTCATGATATTGAGCATGCATCTATAACTCGTGTTCTTATATACTCTTCTTCAAGCCACTAGTCCCCCACAAATTGAAATCCAGGGGAATAAATCATTAACACAACAATGTATCATGATGATATTGAATCATCAATGACCACTCCAATAAAATAACATCATCTATTACATACAACTCTCCTAAGTCAATCATAATAGAGCTATAATAAATATATCAATGAAGGTACAATGAATGAAAGACATCGTTGATCCAGTCCAGCTATGGGGAAGTGCCAACTGATATGCCACCACAATGACAGTCCCCAACACCTCAAAGGGACGGATAAATAAGGGATAAATCTTTATCCCTTGGCCAAAACTTTATTTTCCATGATGAGGGTAAACCCTAAATGTCATATGATTACCAACCTCAAACTATAGTGGTATCCTCCTCTAATATTCATTGGACGTCTAATGATCCTACTCTATCTTCATCCCCTCCCAAATCATATGAATCTTCTCTATAAAGCTCTGCATCAAATTTTTTCTAAGGACCACCAACTCTTTAACCTTGGTCAATCCCCATAAAAATCAATAAGGTCTCTCGTATAACACATTGATTATTTTCATTCCAATGGATGAGTGGAAATTGTTTCTATAAGTAAACTAAACCAAGTTAAGGATCCTCTGCTAAGACCCACTAAAATGAAGAACATTGGCCTGTAAAATGTCTTCCATTGTCATAATGTTCTTCTATATCTATTAATGTTTCTTAGGATAAAATAAATTTTTAATTACTGGATGAGAACAATATTCATGGGGAAGGCCTACCCCAAATTGTGAGGTAAGGTGAGTATCCCAATCAGTGATGATGGTCCTTAATAACCTATGAATTTTTACTACCTCATTCATAAACTACCACACCAAATCCTAAATATTACTCGACTCCTAGATAGCTAAAAAGTCAAACAACTTCTTCAACTAGACCATAATCACCTAGATAACATCACATCCTCTATGGATTCATCGTAAAACACTGAATAAGTAAATCAACATTCCATGCCACATTGACTCAAGAACTTCAAATGACTATAATAAACCCCCAGAAATAGGATTCTCTTCCTTCAGCTTCCAGCACACCAAAAATCGTGATATGAACTCTTATATTGACTATTTTATCTCAAACCACCAAACAAAACTCCTCAATCCACAACACATCTTGGAAAAATGAGGATAAAATTACAAGGTTTATCTATAAAAACCATGAAGAAATACCTCACTCTTCACTAATGAAAAAACAACCCTCGTGTAAATAATACTTATTGACAGTCATGCTCTAATTATCCCTCGATAGTGTCACCATGAAAGATATTGTCCTATATCACCTCTACCACTGAGTCTCCCCCCTGATAATCCGCCTACTATATCAAATATTATTGTACTATCATCTGGTATTGGAACATTCTACCATTGTAGTCCCCCACATCAATATACACCATTAAAATATTCTTCATCGCCCTCTAACTATCACCCAACTCTCATAAAATATCACCTCAATCATCTGAAACTATATTATAATTCCTTGAGGTGTTGGAGGAATCTAATTCATAGTTCTATAAGAACTCCATCCATGAAAACTGACAAAAAATTAGATTAATTTAGAGAAAAAATACCCCAAATTCTATTGATATGTGAAGACCACAAAGTGCTCGCTAATGAGTTAATGTCAACAAAACTTTTAAGAAAATACCACTACAACTAACTTGAGATCATGGGTGTCATAGTAATACTCATGGGAATATAAATTATTAGACACATGTTAAATCATTACCATCAACAACATCGATATTACACATATCCTAATATGATAAGAATCATAGAAAGCCTCAAAAAAAATTCCCTCCTCTAGCCACCAAAGAATAGCAGCATTGATCAACTACTCCTTCCTATAGTTGAAATTTGTCTAACACTTATTAGTATATAAGAATTCTAGGACATTCCTAGTCACAGAATGGGGTCACAATTTATAAGAAATCAAAAATGAACATATGATAATATCCTACAAGACCATGGTAGCTACAAACCTATATGATATTCTTATGTGTTTCCCAAGAAACAACTTCCTTGGTCTTTAAGGTATTGACTACTACTCTCTACTGATACACTAGATGCTTTGGGAAATACACCTCTCACATCTAAAACATTCACTTGGAAAAAATCCAATTGATTTGGAGATTGTGGAGGACATATAAAATAGCTTTAACATAATGACATGATCCTCCTATGACCTTGAGTATATGAGTATGTCGTTAATTAATACTACCATAAATCAATTTAGGAACTCAATGAACATGTAATTCATGAGATCCATCAAAATAGTTTGGGTATTTGTGACACCTAATGGCATAACCATGAACTCTAAGTTCTAATAGATACACCTAGAAGAAAACTTTGAGATATACTTTTCTTTCACCCTCATTTGATGATATCCACACCACAAATCAATCGTTAAAAAATAATTAGATCATTTAATTAATCAAATAAATCATTTTTCCTTGACATGGGTTAACAGTTCTTAGATATAACCTTATTCAATCATTAGTGTTCTATATAAAACCATAGACATCCTTCAACCTTCTTGGATAATAACATTAAGGAACCCTATCTTGACACACTAGGTTAGAATAAACTCTTATTTATCAAATCATCAACCTAGATTATCAAATCCTGCATATAAATGGGCATTATCTCATAGGGATCATTCAAAATCATAGAGGCATTGGGATGAAACTCTATATAGAGCTCAATATCATGTTAAGGGGGTATGGTCACCACCTAATTTTGGAAAACATCTAGAAACTCCTCCATGATTCTAGGGAAGTACTCCACCTATGCCTATACTAAATCAAATGATGAAGCTTCTAGTTTTGACAAAATATACCCTGAACACATATAACCCATCTAATATTCCCTCACCAATGAATAGTGAATTTTTTCCCTCCTCATCATAGAATATAACTCTTACATGGAAGTAATCAATCACTAATATCATGGAATACAACTATTTGATGCTACGAATGACATTATAGGGTTGTATCTATATAATAATAAATCTCAAATGACTAATGTTTCCTAAAATTAGCTCAAAACCCATGCACACATCAAGAAAAACCATCTTAGATAAAATGAGTGTAGTTAACACTATGGGAACCAAAATCCTTTCACTATTGAGTCCCAATGCAATGACTATGGTGGGTGAAATAAAGTAGTGTTGTCCACTAAAATAAAATAAATCGTAAGCCACGGTAGAAGATAAAAATATGGTACCTTAGAAAACCTATGGCCCATTGGGAAATGGTATCTCTATAGAATTAAATTTTACATGTCCAACTCCCCTTACCCACTATTTATGGACACCTATGTAATAGGTTGAGATTTTAAGAAAACACTAGGTTTGATAGCGTATACAATGCGCAACTCCAACCGCAAATGAACTATGAAATATTATTATAGTTATAAACAAGATGTTAAATTGGATGGTATGTATAGGATTAACCATATCATAATATATATATATATATATATATATTAATATTCTAATCAATAAAAAAATTATTACTTTTTAGAAAATAAGAACTAAATTTTAAGTAGTCATTTAATTATTTTCAAAAATATCTTTTCTTCAAAAATGATTTTTATTTATCTTTATGAGAAAATATTATTTTTAATTTTTGGATATTTTAAAAACATTTTTTGATAAAAATAATTTTATTTCTTAAAATAACATTTTAAAATATCTTTTTGAAATTTTTTTATATTATTCGAGAAATATTCATTTTTCAATTAATTGTGAAAAATATTGATTTTTATTAAAAAAACATTTTTTAAAGTAGTTACATAGTAAAATTAAATTTGGGATTATTCACAAAATTTAATTATTAACTTTTGGTTAATAATCCAATTATGATATTTCGAATGAATTTTATACTTGAATTTGGTATAAAACACTTTTTATACATAAAAGGCATATTTGTGAAGAAGAAAAAAATTGTATTTCATTGCGTTTTTTGTTTTTGTATTAAATTATCTTCTACCAATTATATAAATTAAATATTGAAAATTGGATTACTCATTTGGAATCAATATATCCAAATTTTTTAAATAGGTTCCTTTCATTGTTTATCACTATGAATAGTAACCAAAGTAAATAAATGTGACCAAGGTAAGGGTAAATATAGAAATTAAGGTTATGAAAATATGATAAGGGATAAAACAATGACTATAACACTTGAATATATTATATATTATGAGTTTATTTATACCATTTCAATTAAATTATACAAACAATGAAAAATTTGTGGCATATTTCTTTGATTATGACCTTTATAATAATTAATCAAATGATAAAGTCAAAAAAATCACATTCCTCTTTTAAATTTTTATAATATTTGGTGACAAGGATAAGAACAACTTTTGTTCGGTTATAAATACTTATTTTAAATATAAATTATTATTTTATCATGGAAATTTATTTTTAATTTTTCGGTATGAAATAATTATATTAAATTCTATTGCAACACTGACATAATATTTAGTCAATTAATTTAAAAATAAAATAAATCATTTTAAAAATGATAGGTGTAATATAATTTGAATGAATTATTTTATCAAATGAATTTTGGAGATAAAAAACATAATATAGAGGTTTTAATGGATTATAATTTAATCCCATTTTTCATGTGTTTCTCAAAGTCAAAATAAATGAATAGTTCCAAAATGACATTAAAAGTATTTTATAATACAAAATATGTTATTAAATGATTTAAAATTAAAAAAACCTATCCTCAGCCATTTTATTTTTATACATTTTAATTATCAACTATGGTCAATTTATGGGCCTATTTTCCTTTTATAGTAACAATATTGACCCCTAAATAGTAAAATAAACTTTGTTATCATGGTAATTTATAAAAAGGGTTAATGCGGGTTAAAACAAATAGATAAGGGTAAAAACCTAATCTAAACATGTCCAAAAAAATTCCACAAAATTTTAGACATATCCTCATTCCAAATATAAATTATATTAGTTTACAAACTTTTTCATGAATATTAATTTATATTAATTTTATATTTTTACTAATTCCAAGAGTATCCCTCCCCTTACTTATAAAAGTGAATCCCCTCCCCTCATTTATTAACACCAAAAGAGCCTTTTAGATCATCTAATCCCTAACCTAATCCTTTACTAACATCCAAACATACGTTTTAGAGGTCTTATTTTAGTCATAATACCATTCTTAGATGGTTTAAGGTATTATGAAAAAGAAGTTGTCTAAGAAATATGTATAGTCTATAGGAGAATGTTTTGGCTTTATTTCTTCTTCTACCTATTTAAAATATTATTAAAACATAATGAAATAAATTAAATGGTATATACCATATAGTAATGTGTTTTTATGTTAATTTCATTGCCTATAACCATATCCTATTATATCTAATGGGAAATGAAATTATCATTCGTTTGTAAGGCAGACTACAGCCTCATGAAATGATGTAATTCTTTTTCCATCACCGCCTCTCACGGTTAGTTATAATGAAAGATTAAATCAATATATATGTTATTTATGATATTAATATGATTCTAGAAAGGTTAATTATTATTTAAATTTCCTTCATTCCATATATTGAATATGGAAATAGAGTCAATGCGTATATACGACCTACAATCTCCAGAAATAGTGTAATTTATTTTTTTATCTCAGACTTTTATATAACACTCTATATATATAATTAATATATATATATAATTAATATATATAATATTAATATAATTTTTGAAATTATATATAATATGTAATCATGGTCAATGTATAAAGTCCAAAACTTCCAAAAAACATGAATGAAAAATGAAGTAATTATCACCCTGAACATTGTTATAAATAAATAATTATTAATTAACAAGTGGAAAGATGTTACGATAAATTCATATGTGTTATGATATAGATTATTATGATCCATTGATACATTTATAATAAATAGTAATTAATTATATAGTAGTTTATAATTCATACAAATAAATACAAGGCTTAAGGTATGGGATCTCTATAAACCACCCTTTTTTCTTTGTGTTATGAACATTCCCTCTTTAACTCACTTTCTCTCTCCATATCATGTTATGTAATTATTATAAATTCATTATATATTTTTATTACATATATACCTATTTCATTGTACCTTTATTTTATGTGTTAATACATTCCATAATTTCATTTATCAAATTCCATCTTTAAAATCAAACCTGATTAAGGGGAACTTCTCTATTCCTTGATCATTTTATGTAACTCTCATTTAAATATTTTATTCACCAATGAAAAATTTATTTTGAGACCTATGATTATTTAATTCTATATTAACATCTTTAATATTTAATTTCTTCTTCTATTTGTAATCTTGATGAAATATCCTCAGATTATGATATGATGCAAGATTATGAAACTCTTTTCTTTCCATGGGTGATTCATATGATTGTGCCTTATAATTGATTTTAAATTGTGGAATGCATAATCATAAACTTTTTATGGTGGGTGTTCCTAGATATTTATCTAATATATTGGCAAACGTTTTTGACTAATAATAAAATTTTATGGGATATGGGAGTAAACCTAGTCCATGATGGGACTTGGTCAACCATGTGATGTTGTCTTGGTAGTTGGCCATGATTTATGATAATGTCATGTTTTGTGTTTCTTCTACATTTACTATGTTTTCATTATCTTATGATATCATTCTCATTATTTTAGGATCTCATGTGATTATACCTGAGCCTTATCTTTTATGATGTTATGTTATACCTTTGACTCACATGTTATGCTTCCTTAAAATGTTTATTCCCTAAATCAGCTTTTTAGATTTCACGTTTTGTCTTTGTATTCCCCAATTTATTCCATAACATTTTATAAGATCAAAGGGACTTAGGAGAACTTTATAGAGACTAAAATAATTATGTTTTATTTTCATGTTGATTTTTATGTACCTAGTCTTCCAAATACACTAGGCTTTTCGATCCTTGTTCTGTATTTAATGGATATTTGTGGTATAGATAAGGTAATAATATGGGTAAAAAGGCTTGGATCACTATAGGTTTTATTATATGAAGGTATAGTTATTTTTGGGTATTAGTAATAGAATAAATTAATAATAACCCTATGTATAATCCTAAGTATAGGAAAATATCTTATGATTTTAGTGAAGTATAGAGTGAGTGGTTTCCAAGAAATTATGTCCCTATCTAGATACTACAAGTGGATATGACTCTTAAATAGCTATACCTAGGGATAATAACTCTTAAATGGGTACACTAGGTATTAACTAAATCAGAACCTAGTTATCAATAAAGACTCTTGGATAGACACCTGGTTTGACACTCCCATGAAATATGCTTTCAAAAATTCATAAATTCTTTACGTACCATTATGAAAAACTTTAATGGATTATTAAGTTAGAAAAAATAATATTAAAACTACCATGGATAAACTAGGTTGAAACCTAGATACTCATAATTTAGGATATAGTTATCATTTATAATTTATTCCTTTTAAGTTTACAATTTTACCTTTTTTATATTTATTAGTTAATTTATCTACACCTTGTTTTTTTAGATAATAGCGGGAAATAGGAGAAATTGCACCAGTAAGCAACATGATAGGTAATGTGAGAATTTCCCAATTATATACCTAACATTATGGGAGAAATAATTGGTAACTTTATGGCAGTATTGTCTTAGCTTACGCATGCTATGAATAATGACTAAAATCATACATAATTCTCTACTTATCCTAAGAAAGAGCAAGTTTTTATTGAGTATTTTTTGGAAACAATAACCTTGTATCTTTAGTGGATATTTTAATCCCCTCATCATAGAAAAATAGATTAACTCCATTAAGAGGATATTATCTATTCTAAAATTCTCATAACCGTAGAATGTTTTTCTAGCCCTTTATCACATTGATAGGGAATCCGATCAGTAGTGGATGCTAATCTAGAACACAATGTCCAAAGTGGATATTGATTGAATGGAAAGATAATAATTAAAAAAAATATTTTTCTATAAATACTATCCACAAACTCTCCATCTTAAAATGGGAAGTGAATTCCTCAAACTGAATCAAAAGTAATATGAGTTTATTATGTAGTATGGATAAAATTTCACAAGGCTTTCATTCTATACATTTGGCTTCATTATGAACACTGAGAGTAAGTTTTACCACATATTTAGTGGAGTAAAACCATGTATATAAATATAATTGTCAATTCACGTGTTTAAAAACTATGAATATATAGTTTTTTGTTCACTCAAGGTCAAAATAGAGATTGGATACTCTTAGTGGTCTCATGGACATAGAGATAAAAAGATTAAAATAGAGCTTTATTCAAAATAATAAATAGACAAATATCATAGAGGAAAGAGAACCCAACATCCAATGTGTCAAAAGTGTGGGCAGAAGCATCCCAATTATTTTCTAAAGTGAACTGAGAGATGCATAAAGTGAGGAATATAAGGGCATCAATAAAATAAATGTAAAAGGGAAATGAAGAAAATAACTAATTAAATGGAGTAAAAATTGATCAGATCAACACTCAGCTTGTGGTATAGTGTTTCAACTACAAGAAATGTAATGAACCATCCTAGGTCAAACTGACCCATCACCCGAGCTGGCCCACCAAATGGCCCAAAGTGCATTCCTTAGCTCGATGGGAAACTAAAAAAACACCAAAAAATAATCAAAAATATCTTGTGAATTGTTTCACCCATAGTAAACCAGTATGACCCATCCATAGAATAGGAAGACTACACCCATATCATCATATTCAATAATAACAAAAAAACATCAAGGGAAACTTAGTACACGAAAATCATATACAATAAATCAAAAAAAACATTAGATACAAGAATGCCATAAAGGGACATATATATGGTATCTCAAGTCATAGATAAAAACTCAAAATAAATGTGGCATCCTAATGAATCTAATAAATACATACCAATAGATAAAAGAACCCAAAATGACTCCATGAGATCCTACTCCGTGAGACCATGTCTCCTCCAAAAAAATGGATTTCAAAAATCAAGAAGAGTCAACAAGGTATATGGTTACCTTGAATTAATTATGTCCTGGAAAACAAAATCTTAATATGATTTAAGTAATATATAGGGTGTGAGGAAAAAGTATCGGTAGGATACCACCATGAATATATTTAACGCTTCTACCCATCCAAAATAATAAACTAGTTTGAAAACACTTTTAGAAACTAAACCACTTTTAAAAAATACCATTTTAAAATAAGATTTTTGAAATCCCATTGGTTTCCCATTTCTAACAAAACCAATTTTAAAAAACAAAACACAAACATGAATCATATATATTAACATGGCCACGATCCACAACATGCTCAATGTATCCAACAAGAAATAACAAAGGGTGATCAAAACATCAACATCATATTACTATATATATATATATAATATGTATAAAACATTTCATCAAATCAAACATGGAACTAATAAAATAAATAAATCATGAAAATCAATCTAGAATCTGTAATTCTCACCTAGGACCCTATAATCAAAGTTCGATGTGGGTGATTCTAAACAAAGTATGTTTGTCAGATAAAAAACTGAATCTCTCACAGCCTTCCCCAGGCATAACTCTAAGAGTTCTCAAGTTCTCTTGAAAACCAAAATAGAATCTCTAAAGATATTCCTAACAAAGAGTTATCATGGTCCCTTAGAAATAAAATAGAATCTCTTAAGGTATTCCTCCTCTTAATCTCTCATTTCCCCTCAAAGTACCCCTTACCAATGCCCCGATTAACCCATGTGCTAATCCATGCAAACATAATCACAACAATTTGGTAATCTAGGAAAATCCATTACACCATAAAATTTCATAAAAAAATTTCCACTATCATTAAAATGTGTTTCCAATGGAAAATACTTTCTAATATAATTTTATAAATCCATTTGTCACCAAAAAACCTCTTTGTGTCATTTTAGCAAACACTTAGTGTGAACACAAGCCACACCCATTTGGAAAACCATATTTAAACACCTAAATTATCAATAAAAGTTTTAGAAAATATCAATCATCGAATATACATAAACCACAAATCAATTATTTTGAAACTAAGAAAACACCAACACATGTTGATTTATAATTTAATGGTAATCCATAGAAACTTTCCTTAAATAAAGACTCCATCCTCAGAAATGGTGCCAACCTCAATGCCTTAGATGAAAACCACTTGGAATATGAATATCAAGGCCTCTCACACCTATGTCATAAGAAAATAATCCAAATCTATAATTAAAACAGTAAGTCCATCCATCCCCACCACATAGGGTTACATGCCTCAATGAAAATGGAAGAACAATAATTAGGAGGGAAGGAAGAAGAAACCAAGAGTATTTAGACTTTCCTCAAGACAAATAACTAAGAATACAAGGAAAACCCACCCCCAAAGGAGATGGACATAAAAAATATGGTTAAAATCCTTAAAAATAAATAGTGTAGATGGTAAAACCCAAACTTTTAGGTGACATGGATAGGTCACAAGGTTTGGTTGCACCGTTAGGAAAATAGTGTGAAAACTATGTGGGTATTACTGGCCCACCAAAGTCAAGCCACACGGCTACCCTTGGGTATCCTTTAGTTTGAAAAACCATTCTCAACTCATGAATCACTCAACTATCACCCTCTATAGCACCATCACATTGTTTGAGAAAATGTACTCTAACTATGTATTTACTATGTGCCTTGGTCTGTCTTCCCAAAACTCCCATTTTTTTGACCTCAGACACCTAGGAAATCCAAGAACAAACTAAAATGTTAATAAAACTGAACATTAGATTTACCAGTGACCTAAACAATGTCAAAAACTCCTCACCATGCCACATTATTATACCAATAAGTAATACGGAATCCTTCAAAAAAATAGGTGAGGCCAATGAATCCTCACCAAAGCTTTCCATTCCCAAGTATTATGTCAATTTCCACATCACTTCCAAAGAATGTATAACAATGGGATAGTCATAACATGGAGAACCTTGTTCGGATAATCCAAGATAATAACTAGTTTCTCCGTAATTGTGTTATCAGGATCAAGCTCCAAATCTTCCCACTATAACACTTGGTTTTGGTCTAGATGGTATCTCTTGAACTAGGGAACATGAAAGGAATCATGGATTGAGGTCAGATATGTGGGAAATTACAACTAATAGGATTCCTTCCTAATATTCTCCAAATTTGAAATTTCCCAATATAAGGTGATGAAAACATTCCCTGCGTACCCAAGAAATGATGTCCAAGACAAATGGATACCTGACGAAATGCCTGATCACCGACATGAAATTTAAATGGGTGTCTTGGTGTAAAATTATTACTAAGGGAACTTCATGAATCCTAATATCCTCTCAAACATAAAGGCACCTATGGCCCTATACCTTCATCAACTCCCTGATGTTAAGAAAGTGTTCTAATTTCATTAAATGATGGAAAATCACACATATAGTATCCTTCCCACTTCCAGTATAAGTTATTATAATCACAAAATCCATAGAGTTGTCATCTCAATTCCACACTAGAATAGGATATGGCTAAAATAACCTGGCTAGTCTCTGGGGTATTTCTTTGATGCTATGGTTGGTCAAGCACCTAGAAAAAAAAATATTCTACTATACATCTCATTCTAATCCACCAATACCTACCTCCAAAGGTATTAAACATATTGGTTTCCTCGGGGTGAAACAACCAATAGGAATGATGTTCCTCATGAATCACATCCTATCTTAGGCTCAAAGGAACTACCATCAGCTTCCAAAAAAGGATAGAACTATCAGGAGACAGGAAAAACTCTCTCAAGGTCTCCCCACTATTTAAATAATTTCTAATCTATTGGAAATCAGGGTCATATAACTACTCACTTATAACCAAATCGATAAGAGAGGGTGTAATCTGTACACTGGACAAGAACAGTAACCCTCTATCCTCAAACACCTCCTATCTAAAATATGAAAAACAAACTCATCATAACCCACTCATATGTTGATTCATGAATAGAATGTACTAGAATCATTATACTCAAAGGATCTATGACCACATCCCCCTTCTCAGGTGTATAAAAAATATAAAAATTAAAACTCTTTAGATACTCCATCCATTATCTATATCTAAGGTTTTGGTACTTCTGGGTAAAGATATATTGTTCGATTTTATGATTCGAATACTCTATAAAACGCTCCCAAGAGAGTTAATGTCTTTATGTATTTAATGTGTGAATCCCATATGCTAATTCCAAGTCATGGGAGGGATAATTTCTCTCATGTGGGAATATATGCCTCAATCTATAAGCCGCCACATGATCATTCCACATCAGAACGCATCCCAAACCCACACCAAAAGCATCAAAATACACTGCATAAGCTCTCTGAGGATCAAGAAGAGTAAAAAATGGTGCAGATATCAAATAGGTTTACTACTACTCAAAAGGGCCAGAGAACATCTCAAACCACTCAAAATTCACCCCTTTTACAGTTAAAATTTTCATGTTAGAAGCTATCCTAGATACATCCTAAATAAAATGTATATATTAACCAAGAATGCCAAGGAAACTATGGATCTGAAACACATTATTAGGTTGTTCCTAGGATATGAAAGTTAGAGAATTATTTGGATCCACTAAAACCCTTTCCTTGAAAGCCACGTGGCCCAAAAACTTTACTTTCTAGATCCAAAACTGTTACTTGGATATATTTTCATATAGATTATTATCCCTAAAAACATAAAAAAAATTGTATATGGTCATTATTCTCCTATTATGTCTTGGAATACACTAATATCTTGCCTAAAAACATGAACAAGAACAAGTCCAAAAATAATTGGAAGATCTGGTTCATCAATTCCATAAATACTTTTAGAGAATTGGTAATCCAAAATAGAATAACAAATTACTCAAAATATTCATATCAGCATCATAAGGTCATCTTTAGAACATCCACTTCCTAGACCCCTAGCTAGTGGTACCCAAACCTCATGTCAATCATTGAAAACCATTGGTCTTATCTGAGCTGATAAAAGAGATCATAAATTCCAAGAAATGAGTATTTATTCTTCACAGTCGCCTAGTTAAGCGTATGATAGTCTATGAAAAGATAGAGGTTTTCATCAACCTTATTTTAAAATAGATCTAGAAAATCCTACTGTAACACGTTGGGATGGATAAATCCCTTTCCCTCTAAGTCCTCTAACTAAACATTCAACTATTTTATCTTGGAAGGATCCATCCAATAATATAGAATAGAAATCAGTCACATCCTAAGAAACAGATCTATGGTAAACTAGACCTCTCTTTAGGGTGGAAATCCTAAAAAATCCTCCACAAACACATCTGGGTACCTATCGAAAACCACTAGAAGTTAACCCACTAAAATTTAATCAACAATACCCAGAATTAATCTAGAAAACTTTAATGAAATCAATACCAACTCTGATGAAATAGGCCATGTCCTCCCTAAACATGAATCCCACTCACACTGAAATATGTGAGTTCACCTGTCAGGGGTAACGAACAAGACACTATAGGGATAGCAGTCAACTATCACTTTGAAGCTGATCATCTAATCAATGATGATGATAAGTTAAAAAAATTCTAGGTCCAAAACAAGGTCGTTCATATGAATTCTACATCATCAAACAAAATATGATGCTCAGGGAATTTGAAACCTTTCCCCTTCTTCCTAAGTAATGCGGTAAGAAAATTTATAACATCAGTCATCTACTCAAATAACATACCTAAAGAATAAATTAATTTAAATGAAATAAAAAAATGGGATGTTACAGTGTAAAATAAAACATATGTCATGGAATAAGAAATAAACACCATACCTCTCACGGTGGCTAGCCATGTATCTGTGCGCTCTGGTATTAACTCCACTACATGGAGTTTCCCTAGCTCAGAACCACCATACACCTTCTTCCCTTGGTGAGAATAACCCTTACAATAATAGAAATGTCCACTTCCCTAGGAATCATATGAATGCACCTAAGATCCCTTCATGAAAGTGGATCCCACACTTCTCCACTGTGAAGTCAACTGACAAATGTGCTAGAGATGACCCAGAATTCCACATTAGTTCTGTGCCCTTAGAGTATCTAGGAAATTATCCCCAGTGTGTCTATCCTTACCGAAATAATAAAAAACTATAGGATTGTGCCCTGAGAAATCCATGGGATCTAAACATGATGACTATTTGACACTCATTCCACTACCCCTATGAGGCTCAATCCTCTTTTTAATTTTTCCTATCAAAGAACATTTAAATTTTCCCATAGAAATAACACCATTGAGGCCTATATTTCATGTAAAGTATGCCTTTTCTATATCCACCTTATCAACCACCTATGAATAAGTTAGTAGAAATATGAGAATAAGTATATACGTGATATATGGTATCAATACCATCTCAAAATGTCAAAACATGAGGTAATAATTTATGAGTAGATTTGAATAAACATGACCCAACTTGGTAAAATGGGTGGCATACCCCTTCTCCAAATGATACACTTACTTCAACTTTATTAACTCACATCCCTTCGCCACCCTCAGGGTCCCCGGGTAGAACTCTTATTTGAAGACCACCTTGAAAGTGGACCATGTGAGATCCCCAGGCCTCCTCAAGACCAAGATCAACTCCCACCACTTCATACCTTGTCCTTACAGCACATATGTGGTGAATACAACCTTATAGGTATGAGGGGTCCTCAATAAATGAATGATTCAATCAATATGATCCAACCACTCCTCAGGATCATTGGTTCCCCCATCATCATAAAAAACTGATTTATTTTTTCTCATAAAATCAGGAGCAAGTTCCATTATCCATGTCTTCTCTTGACTGACCACTTGAACCAAATATTATATCACATGACTCACTGATTCCAACAAAACCGAATAAACAGGAGTTTTTTCCTATAGGTTGTTCTCAATATAACCCCCTCTACACGTGTATGTGGTCCTTATAAGGGGCATTATCTACAATACCCAATACAAAATCTCTATCTATCATAATTCAATCTCAAACCATATCTAAATAACCAAAAGAATCCCCATCATAGGTCTCAAAAACAAAAACTAGAATCATTGAAAAATCCAAGAGAAAGAGAAGAAAAAAACATAAAAATTATATACTATAACCCACTATGTATGGTTTGGCCATATGAATAGGAAAACTAGGTTTAAATTGTGCAGGTGTCAGTGGAGTTGGTGAGAAAGTTTGCACAAGCTATGCATGGTTAATAATAACCATGTGTACCAACTGTGTTCTTCCCCCATACCCCTTTATTTCACCCCCCCCCCCCCCAACTCATAACAACCCCCATGCCCATTGTGCGACCCAACATCAATAGGTAAATACATCCAAACCTCATCATAAAACCCATAATTGAGGTCAAAACATAACCATAATCCCAAACCACCCATGGAAACTCAATGTTTAAAAAGAATAAGAGCTGGCCAAGAACTGCCATATTACTACCTCTCATTTCATGATGGTCGAATCTAAATTATACCACTAAATCCAAAATTAAAATAATCCTCTTATACCATTTTTTTAATGAACCTTCCTAGTTCAACCTAACCCGTCACCCAATCTGGACCACGACATAGAATAAACAATGTTCTATATCACCATGGGATGACAAAAATAACTGGTCATAATCAGAAGCCTATTGGGAATAGTTTCTCACATGGTAAACTATCATGACACATACTTATAAAGGGATTACCACACCCATCTAATCAGAGTCAGCAATCATAAGTAAACCTCTAGGGAAACAATGTATATAAAAACCAGATACTATAAATCAAAACACACATCATATAAAATAAACAAACAAATAGACATATACATGGTATCTCAAGTAATAACTAAAAAAAGAAGGGGTCCAAGACCAACAACTAAAAAATATAAATCCCAATGGATACAAAATTAAAAAAATATTTCATGAGAAAAAAATTCATGTAACCACATCCCTTATAAAAAACATGGTCAACAGTAATAAAAAAGATCCACCCAAGTACAAGGTTCAATTACCTTTAGCAGAGCCTTGTAAAATGAAATCAACATATTCCCAAATGCATATTTAGGTTAGAGTAAAAAAATACTTATTGGATACCACCATGAATATATTTAAATATTTCACCTATAAAAATCCATAATCTATTTGGTAAAAAAATTTCAAAACTAAACCACTTTGAAAACATCCCTTTTCAAATAAAACTTTGAAATCTCTTTGGTTTTCCATTTCAAAAAAAACTTTTTTACCAAAAAAAACCATTCATGGACTAAATCGATTAACAAGGCTACAAATAAAAACGTTATCAATGTATCTAACAAGGCATACTAAATGGCGATTATAACATCAATATCATATAACTATATAAATTGAAAATGTCCATAACACATTTCATCACATCAAACATCGAACTAAAAAAATCATAAAGAATTTAAATCAACTTGACATGAGTAATGTGAACCTAGGGCTCTAACTTCAAAGTTCTAATGGGAGTTTCTCTAAATAATGTATGCAATCCAACTAAGAAAAATAAGAGATCTCATAGTATTTTATGGGTCCAACTCAAAGATATCTCACAATATCTCAACAAAAAAACGAGGATATTACAGTCATCCTACCCAAAGGGTCTCACAATCACTTGGAAATTAAATGTAAGCTCTCACAGTCTTCCTTCTTGAAGGTTCTAATAGTACCTCAGACAAACCCTCACTCACACCCTAATTAATTCATCGCTACTCCATGCCAATATAATCAAAATAAAGTTCCAAACCATAAAGATGAAATCCATACTATAATTTTATTAACAAACATTCCAACTTTCATTAAAACACATTCAAAAAGGAAAACCCATTTCTAATATCATCTTATAAATCCATTTGAAACCACATAACCTTTTGAATCCATTTTATCAAACACTTAGTGTGCTAACAAGACACACCCATTCTGAAAACCATATTTGAACACCCATATTTCCAATACAAGTAATAATAAGAATAAAATATCGGATATTCATCAACTATAAATAATTTATGTTTCATTTAAATAAACAAGAACCAAAGTTAATTCATAATTTAAAGGTAATCCTTGGAAAACACCCTTAAATAGAGACACCAACATCAAAAAATGGTCCCAACCTTGACACCTTCTATGAAAACCATCCAAAATGGGAATATTAAGGCCTTAAATACATAATTTATAAGAAAAAAAATCCCCCATTAAACCCTAGTTTTGGACATACCCACCACATAGGGTTACACACTTCTATGAAAATAGAAGAAAAAGAATGAGGAGGTAGAAAGGAATAAGGAACAAATAATATTGGGACTTAACTAAATCAAAACCACAAAGAATTCAAGGATATACCACAAAAAAGATGAGAGGGAATATAAGTGTTTCCAATTTTTTCCCATCGAAATATTACACCATCAAAATAAAAAAATGGATAAATTATATCTTACATGATCTTTTAGGTTTAGAGTTTTAGAGAATAAGGAAAAAATCCAAAATAAACAATTCACATGAATTTAAATGATTATTTCTGCCACTTCACCCATATTTTTATTTTTAGATTAAGACATAATCATCATCGATATTAAATACTGTATAGGTATAATTTGTTCAATATCTTTCTTTAAATCCTGACGAAAATGAAACATAATAGGGGTGGGATCAAAATCTTGGTAGGCAAAAATGTAAGCATTAACAAATGAATGTCATCGGTGAGCATTAGAAGATCATAAGGGTATGATGAAAAAATCAAATTACATGAGTATAACATACGAATATTCGTACCCATCAATATGTGAATCATTAAAAACAAAAAAATGGCATAAGGCATTGATAAAGGAAAAATTCATAAGAATCAACAATCATATTCCATGTGATATCGATATTGATTAAATGAAACATCATAAACCCATAGAAACAATAGATAAAACATATTGGTATCTTGGAACATCATCTCATAGAACCCTTAGAGAACTCTTATAGAACCCTTATAATTGTAATAATCATATAGCTAAATTCTAATGTAATTATCCAAAGAACATAATCATTACCCAATTAATTAGAGTTTTATCTCGGCACACCCATTATTTAATCCATAATGGGCTCATCAACCTGTATCTGGGAGAACCCATCATTTATAATGTACAAGGACCACAACATAAATAAATCACACAGAGAATTCATTTCCTCAAAACACTTTTAGAAAACCTTTAATATTTAAAAAACATTATTAACCCTGGTAAAAGAAACGAGCTCTATAATAATATATTTGAAACATGATTAATCCATAGAAAAGAAATGGTATCCATGGTAATCTCTTTTAGAAATATTTTTCATGTGTAAAAAAATGGGTTCCATAAAATTCCCTTTGAAACATTATTAACCCATGGAATAAACGGTTTCGTTACATTCTCTTTGAGACATAATTAACTCATGGAAAAGAAATATATTCCATAAAAATATCTTTAAGACGTGATTAACATATTTAAGAAAAAATGTATTCATAACAATCTCTTTGAAATAATTTTATTCCAACCAGAAAAATAATGATGATGGAATAAATACTACATATCCACATTGAAGGATAAGTAACAACAAGGTTTACTGATGTTTGTGAACGGAAATACCATTAAAAGATCTTTGAAAACATTCTTAAAGAAAATAATTTTTTCATTTTGAAAATCATATTTTAAAGAACAAAACCTTTTTTGTAACCTTTTCCATTAATAATAGCTTTGAAAACATCAAAATGAATATTTTATAATCATTTAAACACTTTTAAAAACATATGACATTATGAAAGCATTTTTATTGGTAAATAACCTTGAAACATTATAAAATAAGATTTAAAAATAATTTGAAACAATTTTTAAACAAAAAATATTTTCAAATTAATTTTCCTCGAAAACTAACTTAAAATATATTTTGAAAACATTTTTGAAAACATTTTTAGAAAACATGGTTTTAGAATAAGACAGATTTTCGACCGAATAGATAAACAAAGTCATATTTTCTTAAAAAATTATCAATTATTATAAATATAAAAGAGTGTAAAATGGTACTATTATAATAAAATATAGTTAATAACCATAGTATAATATAATTCATTATAATAAAAATATTTCAATATTGGATACTTAATCATACATAATCCAAATAAATGATGAGACCATAATAAAAGAATCTTACCACTTTGGTAACTTTGAACCACAATCGCCATTAAATAATATCATAAAAATATTTATATTCAGTATATTACATATATAATGGGAATAATATGAGCCTAATAAATGAAGGTAGGTGTATTACAAAACTTACGTCTCAAATACGGAAAATTGAGACAAAAATCCTTTAATGTTATGGTAACTTTGAAACAATAAACCATAAGAAATAGATATCCTAAAATGGATATTAAATTCTACAAAGATTTAATTATAAGAATAATACAATACATTCGTGGTAAATTTAAACACCTCAAAAGAAAAAATAAGTGGTGAATATGTAATATATCTCGTAGTAATAAAAGTGAGACGAGAAAAACTCTTACCATGAGTCTGATTCACCCACCTTGTTCTTTATAGTCATAAATAATAAACTTATGTTAGTTATTTAATTTCATGATAATATTATATAGTTTTATTATTACTCTTATTTCACTTCTAAACAAGTTATACAATATAATGTAATGAATTAAGATTAAGATGGATGTTTTAATCATTTTCAACTTATGTGTCAAAATTGACTTTGATAGGTTGAATAAGGTAATTGAGTTATTTATTTAAACATATATAGAATAATAATAATTAAATATTTATCTTATTTATACATAAATTATACTTTTAAAACCAATCATTAAATACTTTCCATAAAAATTAACTAACATAAAGATCATGGATACGGTAGGTCCTACGTATGCATGAGTAACGTTTCCATTTTCCAATTATTATTGTGGGAAGAATGTAATTAATATTTTATCATAAAATAATTTTTATTATATAATTAATACCATGATATTTATATATATATACATATATTTATATATATATATATATATCATTATTTTGAGGTAAATGGAATCACATCACTTTGAGGATGCGGTAGTCCACAAGTCGACGAACGACGTTATAACTTTTGTAACGTGTGAAATGGTAATAAATAAAATAATATATTATGTTATTAGAAATATAATTATGTAATTAATATAATTTTTATTTAATTTATATCATATATATTTATTATTTTTATCCTTATTTCCTTACACATAACATGTTAGTGAAAAATTCTTCACATCGCTTCGCAAGACGGTTGTCCGTTGTACACACGAGCGGTGTTATCGTATCCCCTATGGTATGAAATATAAAAAAGATGTATAATATATAATTAATATAGAGGTATAATTATGTTCTAAATACCATAAATATAATATATATAGTATATCTATCATTACTCCCAACCTTGAGAGGTGATAATGGAAAAATAGACAAAATCATTTCACGAGGCAGTTGTCCGTTGTACACACAAATGATGATTTCATAACCCATTTGATAGAAGTGTGTGGATGTGTAGGTATTACCCATAATATAACAACATATCAGTATATTTATTATAATTATGTTATTATATAAGTTTTTTATAAGAAAATTTCAAGGGGTGCAGAAGAAAATAACATAAAAACACTTTTTGAAGAACATTACCTCTTCTTCGAGTATCTTCCTTGGGATTTCACTAAAGACGTCATATGTTGTATTTATTACCAATATAAGGCTTCTAGAATAATTTTATTTAATTTTGGGAGTGATTTAGGTACATATTGGAGGAAACCAATTTTTATAAATTTGTGAAGTGGATAAGAGAGTTGGTGGTCTTTTATAAGTGGGGGAAAGGACACACTTGGTATTTTTCAAAATAATGTTAGGTGAACCCATGTTTTTACCTACCAAAAGGATAAAATAATACACAATATTATATAATAGAATTTATAAGGTCTGAAAATTTCCATAAAATGGTTTTTGTAAAATTTTAGAGGCTATTTGACCTCTGATGTTTAAAGTTTAACCACTAAGTAAACTCCTTTTTACCTTAGTCGTTGTAATTAATTTTAATCTCTTTTACTATTATATTTGTTAAAAAATTAACATGAACCCATTATAAATTATATATTATAATAATTCCAAATATGTAATCTTTTTCAAAAAATTCAAATCAAATAATTTCCAAAATTGAATTTAATATTAATCAAGCAGATGTGATGAGAAAACAGGTTTTTAATGTGAAAATGTTAAAATAATTACTAAGTTTTTATATTTCATTAAATATAAAAATGATTATTATGAACTAAATTTTATTAATAGACATTTATTTTAACTAATAAAACTTTAATACAAATTTAAAATATAAATTCTTTAAATGAAAAGTCATTTTTCAATTAAAATCTAATATTTTTTCATTATACATCAAAAAAAGAAAATTCTCACAAAACCACCAAAAATTAAAACTAAGATAAGTTTGACATTAACATTTCATAAATGAAGTTTTTTCTTTAAAATAAAATTTAATAATTTTTAAAAATGTAGCTTTAAAACTACACCCTTAAAAGGTGGAAAAAGTACATTTAGAAAAATATAGCTTTTTATAAGTAGACTTGGATTGGTTCTAATATTATGCCTGTAAAATCTACTAGATGAAGGTAAAGACATTTTTTAAATATATAATATATAAATTTCATTAATACCACACAATAATAGTAATTAATTTAACTTATTGAGATAAAAATCCATTGGTGCATTAAAAAATAGTATTTTATAAAAACACTTCCTTTATATTGAATTGGTTTTTATATTAATTTTTACTTTATTTGTAACCAAATAATTAAACAATATATTTTCATAAGTTATTTAATACTATTTATAACCACCAACTTAACATCTTGGAGAAAATTTTCATTTTAAATAATATTATTAATAGTATATTGTTGTTCGGTAAAACTCAGTCTTTCATGTAAGAAAAGTTATCAAAGGAACTCATTGTTTCATGTAACAAAAGATAATATAAATGTTGTGCGTAAACTTGATAAACTCATAATTTCATGAAATTAAAATTAAATCGATATTTCATGTAACATATTACATCAAATAAAGATTTCTTCTTTTAATATCTCAGAGAGTTAGAAGGAGAGCTCAACCACTAAGGGGGGGGGATGTGAATGATGGGTAAATAGAAAGAGGGGAAAGGCCTTAAAAATAAAAAGGGTTAAAATGGTGAAAATATACATTCTATTAACCTGAAAATGACACATAGTTTGGCCAAATGGTTAGGGAACCCATACCCCAACTGTTCCAGTGATACTATCCCACAAGATACAGGTTTCACTATTCGCCTTGGGTGTCGCGCAGTTTGATAAACTATGCTCAAACCATGAAAAACATCAATGTCACCCTCTACAGCTCCCTTACACAGTTATCGGAATTGTTAAAAAACTATGTACTAATCTTTCACCTTGTTTTTTCTTCCCAAAAATCTCATTTTAGACCGTCGACACCATTGAACTCTAAGAACAAACCAAAAGGTAAATAAAAATAAAAATATACATAATAGTTACCGAGAATGTTTTATAAGAAAAATGGATATTATAAAAACCAAGTCCCCAATCCAAGGGTTGTCATATGAAATCAATGATAACAACATCCAAGGACTAGATATCAAGGAAGGTTATAAGCTATCACTTCTGCTGAGGTCGTTCCCAACAATGATGTCGTGATACGTATGATAGTTTTTTTCGAGAATAGGGAATGTACTATTTTATGCTGGTTCTATTTATTCTTTCATATCTTGAAATTTTAGTATAATTATTCAAATACCACCTTAAAACATTGGGATTGAGCTATCTGTGAGAATAGAAAATTGAAAAATTGTTGCATCTGAACTATATATATCCTCCCCAGTCAAATTTTCTAAACTCAATATTCCAGAAAATATTATCTTACTTCTATTAGTAAATTTATAATCCATATTTCCATTATATTATTTATCCTTATATAAATTTTACATCAGCTTTGAAGAGTGGGATATCACTCTTCATATCCCAAGTCATCCTCTAATTATATACAAGTGTAAGGAGTAGAATGAATCTCCCATGGAATATTTTGATCAAGTGTATATATTATTTCCTCATGAAGAAGAATATCTAGTTCAAATTATTGAGACAAAGGTGGGAATCATTCTTGAAGACTTTCCCATTTTGAGGGATTGTACTAATGTAGTCCTCTAAAGAGTTGGTTTGTCTTCCTCCTGACCAATAGGTTGAGTTCTCAATAAAACATATATATGGATCTCTTTCCATGTATGAGACTCCATATATAATTTCCAATATTGAGTTGGGAGAATTAAAAAATTTGTTAAAAGAGAATCTTGAGGGGATTTTATATGCCTGAGTGCTTCATCGTGGGGGGCGTCATTCCTCTTCGTCAAGAAGAAGGATGGGTCATTGTACCTTTTCATTGAATCATGAAAAATGGATTCAATTTTTTTAATTATGAGATAAAAATTTGTTAAATATATCTTTTTATTTTTGGATATTATGAATAGTAACCACATTAAATAGTTTCCACCATGGTAAGGGTAAATCGGGAAATTAAGGTAAATAATAATAAGATAAGGACTATAAAATGTCCACAAAACATTCCTTTATTCTATTAGATGAGTGAAGTTAATCCATATCCATAAATGTTTTAAAAACATGAAATCTTGGTGACATATGCCTTTAATTTCGACCATTATAATAATTGAGAAAAAATATAGAGTAAAAAACATTTCTATGTTGATTTTAATTTCTATAAACTTTTATGACAAGGATAAAGAAAACTTGTGTTCAATTATAAATAATTATTTGAAATATAAATTATTTTTTATCATGGTAATTTGTTTTTAATTTTTATGGAATAAATAATTACCTCAAATTCTTATGTAACGCCAACATAATATATATTCAATTAATAGAAAAATAAAATAAATGATTTTAAAAATGCTAAAAAAAGTATAAATTAAATGAATTATTGTGTTCGAAGAATTTTTTTAGAAAAAAATGAAATTTTATAGAGTTTTTAATAGATTATATTTGATTCCTATTATTTTTTTGTTTTATTAAATGTCAAATTAAATGAATAGTTCCAAAAATGAAATTAATGTAATTTTATAATAAATAATATTTCATTAAATGATTCAAAATTAGTAAAAATCATTTACTCCTCCAATTTATTTCTATATGTTTTAAAATATCAACAATGGTCAATTTATGGTCCAATTTTCCATTTATAGTAACTATATTGACCCCTAAAGAGTAAAAAAGTCTCGTTGTTATAATAATTATCAAAAAGGTTTAATGAAAGTTAAAATAAAGAGATAAGGGTAAACAATAAATATAAAAATATCCAAATTTTATTGAATGAAATTATTTTTATCCAAAGCATACTATATTCAAATTATATTATATTGGATACTTTTTTCATGAAAATTAATTTATATTAATTTAATACTTTAATTAATTCTTAGAGTGTCACCCCCCTTATTACATATCTTCTCTTATTTTCTTCACACTTAAAAATCCTTCTAGTTTATCCAATAACCACAAAATTACCTTCCAAAAATCCCTCCCCACATTATAGAGGTATTATTTTTAGCATAATACAATCCTTTTAGGGTTTAAAGTTTTCAGAAAAAGAAGTTGTCTGAAGAAGATGTATAGACTTTAACCACATGTTTTAGTTTTATTTATTATTCTACCTCCTTAAAATATTCTTCAAACATGTTGAAATATTAAAAATAAAATATTAAATATATTTATATGTTATTATTTTGAGGGACTCACAAAAATACTCCTCCTCTTCTGGAAAATGGGAAACAAAGTCATTGTTTGTGTGTACAGCGGACTACAACCTCATGAACCGATGTAATTTTTTTCCCTCACCACCTCTCACGGATGGTTATAACTATGTATTTAAAATATATATATTTTATTTTTAATATTATTATGATTATTTAAAGGTGAATTGATATTTACCAATCTTTCTTTCCATCCTTCAAAAATGAAACCAGCATCCATGTGTACGTACAGTCTATTGTTTCCATTAACTGTCTTATTCAGCTTTTATATCTAACTTTTATATATGAATATAAATATATATATATATATAATGAATATATATAATATTAATATCACTATTAATATTTTTTAAATGATGGAACCAGGATAAATGTGTAAATACTGAGACTGCTGAACCAAAACATGCATGAAAAAATAAGCAATTATCACCCAAAAACAATGATTTTAATAAAGAATTGTTAATAAATGGGTGGTAATATGTAATAAAAAACATATATGGTATTAAATATATGATTATAGTTTAAATATATATATATAATACATCTATATTAATTATATAGTAGTTTCTCTTGCATATGATGATAGAAAAGACCTACGGTAATAGATCTCTCTAACCCCCTTTTTTCTTTAGGTTATGAACATTCTATCTCTAAATAAATTTATCTATCCATTTTATGACATATATTTCTTCTATATTATATATATATATGTATCTTACAAATTTATATATTTCATTATCTATTCATTTTATGGGTAAATACGTGACATGTGTTCAATTTTCAAATTCGTTATTTAAAACCAAACCCAATTAAGGGGAAATTTTCTATCCCATAATTGATTTATGTAACGCTCATTTAAAAATTTTATTCCCAAACTAACACCATACTTTGAGACCTATGATTATTCACTCTTATATGAAAATATATAATATTTATTTCTTCTTTGATTTGAAATATTTATGAAAATTCCTTTGATAATGATATGAGGAAAGATTGTGAAGACCATTTCATTCCATGGATAATTCTTATGATTATGAATTATGGTATATTTTATATTTTAGAACAAATAATTATGAACATGTTATAATGGTTTTACCATGATAGTACCCCAGTTTATTGGGTAATTTTTTTGTCTCATGAGACATCATGTATGGGATTAGGGAGTAATCCTAATTCATGATGGGACTCTTTCCACCATGTGTTGTTATCTTGAAGGTTTTCCTTGACTTGTGTTTATGTCATGTTTTGCATTGATTACAAGTTTATTATGTTTATAGGATCTTATGATACCTTGTTCTTTATGATATCATGTTATACCTTTTACTCACACATTATTCTTCCTTACCATGTTTATTTCCTAACTAGAATTTTTAGCTCGCTAATTTTTTTTATGGATTCCCAATGTTATAACTTTAATTTTTTAGAGATATAATGGATTTAGGATCTCATTATAGTGATTTAAATAAAGAAAAAATATCATGTAGATACTTTATGTACCTAGTCTTGCAAAGACACTAATCCTTTTTATCCTAGTGCTGTATTTAATAGATATTTATGTTAAAATAATGTAATAATATGTTTAAAAACTCTTGGGTTGATATAGCCTCCATGGTTTCACTTAACCTTATGTCTTGTAGGATGAGAAACATATTTACGTTGGCCTCTACCATCTTTATCTCCTCTTGATGGAACCCAAATATATTGTCTCAATAAGCAATGCACCCTCTAATGCAAATGTTGCTAAGGATAGAATGGAAACCAACCATCTATGCTAAGATATTCCCCAAGGATAGTTGGGAAATAAAATCTCCAATGAAAATGTCCTCCAAAAACAAATAATATGTTATAAGATCCCCTAGTTCACATGAGCCATAAAAATGGGTAGAAAACTGTAGGGGATAACTCCTTAGTGGTCAAAACTTCAACATCTCATATAAATGAGATCCTTCAGTGACTTGGAATCATCGATTGATTTTTCCTACAATAAGAAATAATATAAGAGAAAATACCCTGATGGATACATAGTAAATTCTTTCTCTATAAAAACAAGAAGAAAAATATTGGGGAAGATTCCCAACTGGTTGAAACCGTCATGGTCCTAACACGAGAGCTTCTCAACAAAAAACCATTCTCTTTAGGGAGATCTTATAATTATATATACCAAAACTCATGGATCTAGTTCCAAAAACACATACATTAAAAACTCTCTTGATACAAAATATAGATTCAAAAACATTACTATTTCATTATTACATAACTTATAGAAATTATTCCATTATAAACAATCTCATGAACTTTTAGGTTTACAACTATAGATAATTTGGAAAATTGAATTAACTAATAAATACCATGTCTTTATCAACTAAATGATATTTTTCTACTATATAAGAAACTAATTATCCATAATAATTCTACAAAATATCTCACAAATTTACCATACATGCTATTTTCTATTAGATATATCATGTGTAATACTTTTCTTCATAACCTAGTGAAATAGAAACATAAGAAAGAGCTCTGAAAAAATCCGTAAGGGAAAAAATATATCAAAACCAATCATGGAATATGTAATATGTAAGGAATAATGAGATTAAAATAATTTCATATAACTGAACACGTGATCTTGAAATAATACATGGTAAACATTATAAATAAACACATCGATAATAATAACTGAACTCATGGTGTTGGAATTAATAATTCAAAATATCTTTTCCCATAAATTCATCAGTTGAGAAACCAATCTAACCATCAAGAACAAATCTAATATAGCATTCATTCCATCAAGTATGTATCCATGACATCATTATTGTCGTTATGTTCAAAATAAATATATCATTCTTGTATTTAGTAGGAATAAACAAAATACCCAAAAAATTTGTCTCATAAGACCAAACGATGAATTGAGGTTTTCATGACTAGACCTCTGAAGGCTATGAACCTTGTAATGCCCTGATATTCTATGATATATTTATCTTTAAATAAATTTAATTTTTATAGATTTTTTTACATGAACCATTCAATTTAAAAGAACTGTGATATAATATTAATTTGTTATTATTAATGTGGAAATTATTTCCTAGATATGGGATTAATGGATATGAATAAGACCAAGTAAATAATGAAAATTTGTTTTTTAAATATATATAAAATTTATTAATTTATTATCAATTAGTTAGAAAATAAAATAAGAGTATATAGTGATAAAAAGAGAACTTATCTGAAAAACTCTTTTTATGCATGCAATGTGTCTTTATCATCAAAAATTAAATTAATCCCAATTTAAGAATTAATTTAAAAAAATTATTAGATAATATTTTCAACAAAATTTAATAACATTAATTTAATTATGTTATTATGAAATTAATGAGAATAAAATCATTTTAGTCTTCAAAAATATATTTTGATTCAAAATGGTTTTTATTTCATTTTATGCGTGAATATTATAATTAACTTTTGAAACTTTTATAAATTTATTTGAAAAAATGGAAAACCTTTTTTTAATTATATTCTCATAGTCGTTTTAGGATTAAATTTGGTTAATTTTATAAAGATATGGATTTTTGATTCAATAGAGAAAAATAACGATTTTTCAAATATTTTTACTACATGAAATTATCATGATGTAATATTGAATTAATAAATTGTAAAAACTTTGGCTCAAATGAAGGTATTTTTATTGATTAAAATATTTATTTTGAACACTATTTTGATTTTTTTAATTCAAGCTTGACTTTAACAAACATAAGTTATATTTTATTCAAATTAAAAATTATTTTTGGGTTATTTCATTTAATGGTATGGTTGGGAGGTGCCATTATTTTTTTCTTGATCAAAATTTATATAAAAAAAATTATATTTATTAAATAATCAAAAATATTTGTGGAAACTAAATTTTTTCTTGATTCTAATGTAAAAATATATTTACAATTAAATTGGTAATAAATAATTTTTCATGTGTTTGGTGTTCTTATATTAAAGGTAATTTCAATCACTAATAGAAATTGAATCTTAAAAAATCAATTAAAAATTTGGAATCTTCATGTCCAGATTTTTTTAGAAGGCCCTTTTTATAATTGGTCACATAATCAAGTTACCATGGTAAAAATTAATGTTATCATGGTTAAAATGAAATTGGTATTAAAGTGGTTTAACTATGAGATAAAGCTTACAATGTATCCAACACTTGTCTAAATATAATTGGATGAGTTATTTCAACCATATCACATATTATCTTCAATTTTTGGGTTCCTTAGTTCCACATTACATGATTATTATATAGAGTATATTTAAATATTTTATGTAATTTCAAGTGTATCATTTCCCCTACTTATAAAAGGGGACCTTCTCTCATCCCTTACTCAAAGAGTTTGATCCTTATACCTAGACCAATCCCTACACTAATACGTTACTAGATTCCTTCCCATCATCCTATAGAATATGGTATTCCTGTAAAGCCATCCAATGAAGGATTAAGGTGTAATACAAGAGAGTTATCTCAAAAGAAAAGAAGTTTGAACATGTATGAAGTAAGATGATACATGGGGTAAGGTTTTATGTTACAATATCATTTATTTTTGGGATTTTATATGATAAATTTCAATTAAGTAAAATTCAATGTGTCTTATACTTTAAACCCATTGTATTTTCTTATCCAATGGTTATTCCTGGAAAATTAAAGTATTAGTGTTATTTCCCTCTCTTTGGTACTTAATATGATAAAGAATATTTTTTAAGAAAAGATGACATTATTTCCTCTTTGGTCGATGATATTTTTATTCCTTGTCCATTCAATTAAAAACTATTTTATGGATGTTCTTAAAAATACTTGAAATGTTTTAAAAAAATTATTTTTCGTAAATTTTAATAAATTAAAAAAGGTTTAAAAGGTATTATTTGTAAAGAAATATTATCTGAATAAGTCATTATTAACATTTTACCAAAATTTGAAATGAATATTCTCTTTTAAGGTATATTATATTTATATGTTTTCCCACCAACATGTATGTTATTTTCTTTGAATCTTCCTTTACAAGTTTCAATATCAATTTTCAAAGAAAATATCTTTCCTAATATTATGGAAATTTTTATATTTTAAGTGACTTCAAAATGAAATGGATATTTTCATCCAAAAATATTTTGGTGATCATTTAAAAACATTTATTATCTATGATAAAATCCTTTGATGTTACTTGTTATTTATTAGAGATATGATCCAATGATACCAACTTTATTATTTATCTGGATGGTTTATTATTATGATGATTATATTTTTATAAAACCTATTTATTTTATATAGATTATGATATGATTATATGATTAATATTATATGATCTTATGGCACACAAATATGTGGATTTCATAATGTGACAAGTGGGGGTGAAATTATATATTCCTCCAATTCATTGAGTAAAACCTTATATATCATGAGATAATTATGTTAAATGAGTTGATGTGACCAATCCATTTTGGGAAATGGGTACAACTATATGATACACTATGATATGAGAAAGAGTTGGTAAGTTCGATCCATTATGATGTGTTGGTATTGGTAGTCAACATTGACATATGATATGGTTTTTATTCCTATGATAGTGCCCAAATATTATGAATTTATGTAATCATTATGATTTGAACTCTTTTTTCATAATTTATTTTTATTTTAATCATATCCCAATCTTGTGACATGTTATAATTTTATGCCATGATTAGTGATTAGGAACGATGAAATGTTATTTGTGATTATCTATTGATAATATCATGTTATCACACCCATATTATTATGATATTATTACATATGATCATTTATTTACATCTCTTATGTTTACACTTACTAATCATATGAGCTTACCCATTATTATTTTTTAAATTTAATAGGTTATGAAGAAGGGTAAAAAGTATGATGATTCTACCAGGGTAATTTATGAAACAAATGATGTTATAGAAGATGAATATTATGATTAAATAAGATGTTTATATATCTATTACCTAAGTACAATAAACCTTAATAGTTCATATACATGTTTATTTTGGATATATATTGTGTATTCATTGAAGAGATATAATATCTAGGAATTTTATGCTTGCTTCTATATAGTTGTTTTCATAGCAGTGTTTGGTTATTTTTATATATTATGATTAGAAAATTTTTCTAAAAATCATAGGGATAAGAATTAGTATAGTATAACACCCAAAAATTTTGAGAAAGTATAGATTGTGTGTTTGACTAGAAAATAAATACCATTCCAGATACTATAAAGTAAGGGGTAGGTTGGGTATTAACTCGATCATCACTGTTGTATGACAGATGGGCCTACAACTAAACACCTTTCTAAAAACTCAAGGGGAATATTCTTGGGTTAATTAATTTTTTTTATGGAACATTATGAAGTGTTTCAATAGCTAATTACCATGGAAGAGGATGGGAGGTGGGATTGAGGTATCTCTATATAATGATGGTATAACCTAGGGTTATTATGTATGAAAGGAGTTTCACTATTATTTGGAGTTAGATCACCTATCTGGAAGATCTTTTCCCACCATATTCTAAGTGGTGGAAACGTCATTTCAGATACACTACTGATGAGGGGTTATGAAATCTAAACTCAAAAAGATGAGACACTTTACATCACTAAAAGATTTTGTACATGAAATAATAATCCATAAAGGTATGATTTCACATGTTAAAGACAATGAGGATGATATTACCAATAGGTTTAATTAATGTTAGTTTTAAATTATTTCCCATATGATTCCAATGATAAGGGTTAATCCTTTTAATGTAGATGAACTTATGGAAATATTAAAGGCACTTTTTTTATTCTAATAATATAGATGTATTCCAATTGGTAAAGTTTTTTTCAAAATTATTTTATGGTCTAAATAATTGAAACATCAGACATGGGGATATAGTTTTATCTTAATGAAACAAGGCATGAACACCATTCAGAAGTGGGATTTTTGATTTAATCTATTCACTGTAAATAACACCATGGTCCATGTATGGATCAAAATTATGTGTCAGGAGATGATTTTATGGCACCCACATATTTTATTTGACATTAAATCAGGCATAGTAAGCCCTTTTATAATGGAAGCATCAACTAAATTTGCTATATATGGATATTATTTTAGTATTTTAGTCATATTCAACCTAAATTATTATTTAGTTGGTCAAATTTTTATTTTTAATTTGGATGATGATATCAATTTATAGATAAATATGAGAAACTTACTATATTTTTTATGAATTTTCAGTCTATTTGGCATCTTTAAGAGAACTATTTTTGGAATAAAGTTTGATCATTTTGTTCTTCTAACGGACACAATCAAGAAGTATATAAATTGTTTTTGAAAAAAACAATGTAGGTATAGTTCCTCCACTTCTTATATAGAGAGTAACACTAAAAGAAATCATGTTACAATAATAATTTAAATAACTCTAAAGGGACTATTCTAAATGGTGCTGATTTTATAACTAGTCACACACTAGTACATTGGTGTTTCGACCCAAGTTGAGGCATGTACACAAATGGGGAAATGAAAAATTGTTCAACAGGTGATAATCATTTTTCCATTATTATAGAGACTTTCACGTCTCTATATTTGTTTTATCCTGATCCCCATTGTTATCCTTTAGGGGGAATTGGATTGACCCCATGGGGACTCAGAAGTTTATCCCTTTCGCATTATGAAAAGAGGTTCCACAATCAAATGGTCCCATTGGGAAACTGAATGTGGTAAAGTATTTGTGCAATCAGTCCTCTTAGAATATTACTTCCTAGGATGGTCTGTAATGGGTTTATTCGTGGATCCAAAAACACCCAATAGCCCTGGTATCTATGATTCATGGACCTTCGATCCAAAGGAAGGCGCTCGTCGGATGACGAGTCGGCCAACGACACTTAAGGACTCCATTGGTCGAAAGGATGGGAGTTTAGTCTCATCACACCTATTTGGGGAGGAATTTTTTTATATTCCATGAATCTCTTATAGATTTACGTCGTGTTCATATATTTTTGAATCCTTTGTTCATTCGTGAAGAGTGTATCCATGGGCTACCCCTAGTTTGCATGATCGTCATGGACATACATGGATTTTATTATACGAAGGTAATACTGAATTAATCCATGTAATATGGCACTCTAGAGTTTATCATCATCTAGGAGAGACGGAAGGTGGTTTGATATTGGGGTTAAACCCATAATATTGGATTGATATGTATCATTGTGAGAGGAATCGGAGCCCACGTGGTTTGGTTGGCTTGAGGCATGGACCATGGAGTAGGCCCATTTGTTGGGGGAATAATGGGTGGACCCATTTAGAAGGGAGACCCTTTCGGCTCGGGCCTCAAAGAAGGAATCCTACATATCCTGGTTTGAACAGGAATCAAAGTTCTCATAGTTCAAGATATGACATTGATTGTGTAGATGTTGTGATCATAAAAAATATCTAAACCTATGTGATTCATGCTTGGTGTAAGAAACAAGTGGATGTGAGAGATTCAACAAACCACACACCTTCTCTTCCACTGATGGAAGAGGTTGGGCCTATAACGAAAGTAGTCGAGTCAACAGTGAGCGAGGGTGTATATCAATGAACCCTTTAATGTGGGATAACATTAGAGGTCATGTGGATCAACTCTTGTAAGGTTAGGGACTTACCTCAGTGGGAGTTCCCCAGAATCTATTCTGGGAAAGGGGACGACTGACACTTCTCGTCAAAAGGAAAAGAAAGCATGATCCCATTGACTGATCATTATTCCTCATTAAATGGAAAAGAAAGTGATCTTTCTTAATCCCTACAATAGGGAGGTTCATGTCAGTATCCCAAGGTTGGACTCTGAGTTACCTTGGGAATGTAGACTTAGGGAAATTTTGGGAGTCCAAACCATTGTGAGGACAGCCTATGTGTCTCCTCTTAACTTGGGTATGTAGACATAGAGAGGCATGTTGATGCACCCGATGATCTGATCATACGAGTCTAGTGGATTTAGATGAGGATTTGACCTCTTGTTGGTGGACTGGTTCCTAGAGGATCTATGGAGGAATGTACGGTATAGAGGAGCGAGATTGGTGCTTGATTTAATGAAACCCAAAGATTCCCCATTCCGCATACTATTATCTCATGGGGTATTGGGATGACCTGTATATCATAGTGCTATGTGGGTGGAGGGGTCGTCTGCGTACCGAATCAGTACGCAGACTTGGGTATGGAACACTACGTACAAAAGTGTATGCCATCCTGGATATGGTTTTCCAGGCTATTTCGGGTTCTATACTCATACTGATGTAGTACGCAGCACAAGCTTTGATCCGCATAGCAATGCACTGTGTGGAATGATGTATTGAAGAAGGGTCCTGGAACCTATGGCTCTCGGGGAGTTCATCCACGAGGAATTTATGGTTCGTGATGGAAATAATTAGGTTCTCTATTCACTAATTATTATTAAGTTCCTTATTTTTATGGTTTGGAGTTGGCTATACAGGAGTAAACATGATTCTCAGTTTTTACGTCATCAAGGATTTGAAACCGACATAGGAATCCCCTCCAAATTCTTTCTTCAAACCTTTAGGGTCTTCTATGTGCTTTCTTTGTCTATCCTCCCTCGCAATTACTCATATTCTCCTTTTATAAAGCACTAGGAAAAACATTTTTGTGGGCATGTGGAACCATTTTTAGAAGCCCATGACGATGTATCTCAACCCACAGAAGACTCGGTCAACTGAGGTTTGCGGAGGCTATGGTTCATGGTTCACGGTTCGTGGAACCCTACCATCTTTCTTCATTCATGAACTACTGAGTTTGTGGGACGGTATGTGAATGGAATTCATGTTCTTGATTTCTCTGAAGACATGGTTTGTGGTGTCCTGGGTTGGCTGGCCATCGCCCTGTGGTCCGGTGCCCCGTGGGCCAGTGTACTGGTGGTTTGCGGTTATGTGCCCTTACAAACCTTTCCTAGTGATGGTATAAGGTTCACTTAAAACTCTTGAAAATTTTATTTCTTCAAGTTTCTTCACAAATTTTAAATTCAATTTGTGTACATTTTCCTAGTTGAACCTGTAGTAATGTTTACTTACTTCTGAAAAGTGCTTTTGGGAGTATATACTTCCCCATGAAACGTTTTCAGGACCTTAAAATGCCTCCCTTTGGAATGGGGTCTCTTCAGATCGAAGTGGAATCTATTCTGATGTAGAAGCATTCCTGAACTGAAGTGTTTTTCAGTAGAATAGTTAGGTCTGATAGGAGGGGAGCACACCTATTTATAGTGGCCCAGGTCATTTTTATTTTACCATTTCTCGTGGTGAAAAGTTTTATCGACCTTTCCTCGGCTTCCTTTCCATTCACATAACGACTCCTTTGCGAAATCCATATTCATGAACCACTTTGTATGTTTCATGAACCGAACACCTCATAATAGATTCTATGTGCGAACCAAATTTTTGGTTTCAAAAACTACACCGTCAAATATAGAACTAAATTCTGGACTTCTGTGTAGGAGAATGCTATGTGATTTACATGTTTCGTACACTGAACTTAAACTAGAGAACTGAAATTTAAACATTATTAAACCGAACATAAAATCTCAATCAGAATATTTTGAATATAAGCATAGAGAGGCCTTGGTTTGTGGTTTATTCATTCTGAAAACCCCTTAGATTACTGGCCAACACTCCTTAGGCCGACACCTTGCGTGCCTTCCTCATACTGAGGCTATACGTGGGATATAGCTTCCACGTACTGATACAGTACATTATAGATGGTTTCTGCCTACCATTTCCAAGAGTAGTATGTGGATCCCCATGAGTACTTTATTTTTTTAACTCTCTAGAGCTTCTATGTTACCCATTATTCGTTCAGCTATTCCTATATGTCTTTGGTCTCTCTAACGGTGTCCCTCTACTATTCGATGACTATAATTTTCCCTTCCTTCTGTTGGAACCACCCCAAGGGTGTAATCAAGAAAATATTTCCTCAATAAGAGAAATCATTAATATACACATTAAAAGAGAATGGTTTTATATTAGAAGGCTCGTTGTGGACTTAGAACAATCATTCTTGTCACAACACTTCCTTGACACTAGTTTCTTAGGAGTACCCCCTATATTGTCAACCTTTCCTAAGAAATCCCTAATGGTGGGTGGAGCACCAAATGGGACCTGAAGGCTGGGGGTTATTTTCTGATTAATGGGTTTGGGAATTCTGGGTTCACCAAATTTGTTTGGAGTCCCCAATCAGTTGGAATCACTTAACTTGTAGCAAGTAGCTTGGGTCTCCTTGTTCGGATTTTTCTCTCCAGGTGAAATCCTAATTGAACTGTTGATCCACTGGTGTTCAAGTACCAATAATTTTTATTTATCCCATGGAGATGTGGGGATCATCTTATGGGACATCCACTATCTTAGAGGACTCCCCAATCTTGGAAACAAGTATGAGAAATTTATTATGGCAGCCACTACTTGGGGTAATACCAACTATGTGTCCCCATTGACAAAGAGTCTACTAGTCATGCTAGAGGGACTACTTGATCCCCCCTCCAGGCTCGCTCTCTTATCCAGTTTGATGATTGGATAGGGTCATTTCTAAAGTTGAACGGGCCTAGCCCGAGATCCCACCATAGTCGAACTCATCCAACTCGTCAGTCTCGACAAATACCTGGGTCATATTGTGCCACCCTCGAAGTGGGACAATATACTACCTGGGGATACAAGATTCGACCGAACATCTCACATGAGCTTAGATTAGCAGTTTTCTTTTCCATGTTTCTGAGTTGATGTCTCTTCCCATTCCATGATGTATATAACGGGGTAAGAGTCTGTACTCTGACGATGGAGGATACGATGGATGTGGTTCAACCAATTAATCTAGACACTCCTACTCTTTCCCAACTTTATGAGCTATTTGGACAGATACAAGAAGGTTAACCTATTTGTTTCTCACAGGACCGTTTCATTTTTTAAGGATGGATAGTAGAACGTTTCCATTACTATGAATATCAACTTACTGTGAGGGTTCCTCATTCCAACTTTCACCCCACTCTTCCTAAAATTTCCATTGTTAGTCCTATGACTTTAAGCATTAGTGATGAGGTCGGGCTTCAGAATGATTCTTCTCAATTTTATTTTTCACCATACCCTACACATCATAGGTCAATAAGGGGTGATGGAGGTGGTTCTTTTTAGGAGAACTCATTTATCACCGCACTTCAGGATGGGGTGATAACTGATCTCATAGATCGAGTAGTTATTTGTGAGCCATACCTCCCCTACCATTTTTCCAAGAAATTTGGGTTCCTTCAATAGACTGTGCTTCTTCCTACTATTCAGTTGAGGGGATAATCCCATCCTATAATTCTTCACTGGTTATAGATTATAATGATGCGGGAAGGGGGAACCATGGATATTATCATCCCTAATGTGACGGGATGCACTTTTCAATCAGTAGAATATACCCAACTATGGGTGGACTGTTACCTTGATGGGGTGTTGGGAAGACCAATTCAATGAGTCCAAAATCCATTAACCATCCTTCTCCATGTCTTGACCGCAATGGTCATGCCATCTATACCTCTTCTTGTGGTGACTACAATGGATACAACATCTACTCCTGTCTATATAGTAAGAATACGTATGATCCGCCCTCACATGAGTCTAGAAGAGGCTTCATCTGTGTAACCTATGTCAATAAAGAGTGATTCAGATTTCTCCCCTCCTTTGGATATCGTTCATGACCCTAATGAGGATATCCCAAAAAGAGTGTCATCGGATATACATGAATTCTCAGCTAGTACCATGTGTCTAGCTCCAAAGGTTGAACCATCAGTGAGGAGGGAGAGCCCTCCAGCCTGGGTAACCTATATTAGGTCCGTTCCAACTATTGTAATGATGCTTCCCACCTATAGACCCATTGCAGTGGGGGAGGACCAAGGACCTAGTGCCGTGAGGATGCATCAAGAGGTGAAGAAATAGGCATGGAGTCAGTTGCACGCCCTTACTGTGGAAACCCCTCTAGATAATTTCACCAATGAAATGGAAAACTTCCCTCAATTATTTTTCGAATTGGGTTCCAGTTGATTCAATTACCGGCATCTACACTTTCTAATTTACCGGATCATCATAGCTAGGGAAGACCCCTATTCTTGTGAGAACAAAATTTCCAAATTCATCTCTTTCAATCATCAGGAAACGACCTTCTGAGACATTTCTATGGAGCTCTTTCTTCTAACGACTGAGGAGGAAAATTCTCCTGACTAGGTTGGCACCCAAACAGACGAGCTACAAGACTGAGAGGCTCACGTGGAAAGGTTAAAGGCTAAAATGGCCTCCTCATGGGCCAATTATGAAGCTATTAAGAAGAAAGGTGAGACATTAAAGCCATTATGGAATGCATGTGTCTGATAGTTGAAGCTGAGGTGGAAGATAGATCTACTTTAGAGCATACCCTTGATGGACCATGGTAGCCTCTGTCCATTTTTCTGGAAAGGGATAGCTAAGACTCAGTGTAATTTACCCAAATCATGATGTACCCATTTTCTTTCGATACTGTGGAGAGACTCCAAACTGTGTATGTTCCTCCATATATTTTTTGTTTCTTGGGACTGAGGGAACTATTTTTCCCTCCAATGATTCTTTTTTTCTACAATTTTAATCAATCGCAATTGACCATATGAACATTATTTTGATCAGGTATTAATTTTAAACAATAATTCAAAACTTGTAAATTGAAATCATTGAATCAAGCTCTAATTGTTTCCAAATCCATAGGAATCAGTTAGCATAGTTTTTGCTATTATTGGGGTTTCATGGAAAACCTCACAAACTTTTGTTCCTTTTTTCATTGTTTCCCTAACTTTTCGTAAACCTATTTGGTACGAACTTAGGGGGTATATCTTGACATTTTCTTAGGCCTACCTTTGGAATTTTTCAACCTAACAAGATGTATGTAACTTTTGAGTATTTGATAGCTGAACATTTTTGCTTAAACCATTCATAGTATAGGTTTAACGAGCTAGTACTCGACTTTTATTAATGCGTTCCCTTTTTAGGTTTTCACTCTGTAAAGTATTGTATCTTTGTTTTGTTGGTGGTTTATAGTCTTTTCAATTGGACTTGTTAATGATGTTTTAGTTCAAACATCTTTGACTAAAATTGATGGGGTAGGGGCCCCAATTTGGGATTAATTAGTTGGTAATGTGCTAATAACACTCATAGATGAATGAGGGTTTTTTCTTGACCCTAACGTAGTGATTTGTAGATGTATATGCATCTTGGGATTCATTTTAGGTGTACAGTGGTAGGAAAGGACTCTTCTATGGATGAATTTGCCTTTGGTTTATGGTTTTTTTGTAGGAAACATATGCACAGCCACAGGGGCATGATGTACATAGTCAAACAAAGGTGTCTATAGGACACTGGCATTCTATCTTTAATTTCCATGAAGGATTATGGAGATTGGGACCTTTCTGGACACGGTGTATGGCTTATGAGGGGGGGATGTGCCTAAACATGAAACAGGGAATTTCATTGGCTGAAATTTATTGGGAAAACTAGAAATAAGTGTCACATTTTTTTTGTACGTGGATCAACATCATTCATCGGGATAGGGCATCTTTATTTTACATAAGCCTTGAGAAAACGAAGGTGAATCGGGACTGTATGCTCTGATATATACAGGTTGTGGGTAGGAAAGAAAATTTAAACTATTACTTTCAAAGTTATTGAATCGGGTGGGATGTCATGGGTATTGGGATACATTAGCCATACCGAGGTAGGATAAGACTCTCATCGGGATGAATTTTCCTTTGATTGATGGTCGTTTTGTAGGAAACATATGTAGAGCCACTAGGGAATGATGCGCATAGTAAAACAAAGTTTTTTTTAGGACACTATCCTTCCATCTATGATTTTCATGGAAGGTTTTGGGGATCCAAGATCACTCAAAGCACGGAGATTGATATATGGTAGAATTTCATTTGTATATAGTTCGAATGTTCGAGCCTCGATTCACCCCTAGGATCAATTAATCCCCTAAATAGATTTGGCTCATTCGTAGGGTAAGGAATTTTCCCCATCATTGGAGTACCCTATAGTTTATTGTCATATGACCAGAACCTAGGTTTCCTTATGGGGAAGGGAACCATAACATGCCTTTTATGTTCATGCTTCTAGGACCAAACTCATAGACTAATTTTTCATGATGTCATGGTGGATCTCCTACTGAGGTCCCAAAGATCACATGAGCTAGGCTCAGTGTGAGAAACAAGGGATTATGAGGATTCTAAGTCACCACTTAAGAATTGAATAATCCATGGAAGGGAGAATTTGTTTTCTTAGACCAATTCTATTCAGTTTAACATCAGGCGGAAAGGATGAATTTCACACAATTTATCATCATGTGAAGTGTTCGTAGGGTAATCTCAACGTGAAAGAATGGAAAATGATTATCCTTGAACAGCCATATAGGTAGGTCTTGTCTGGGAATTTCTTTCTTTAATACAATTCATGCATAGAAAAGGGGATATTTCTATAAGTTCTGTGTCTGAGTCCAGATCGTAGGATTTGGGTCCACCACAAATCCTCTCTGGGGGAACCAAGTTACACAATATTCCCAATAAACATTCCTTACAGAGGTTTATCTCATACGCGGGAAGGGAAGGCATTTTGTTTGAGAAGGCTGAGATAAGATAAGAATCTAAGAATTTACATTGAGAAATATAGCTTAATGTCATGTAGCCTGAGACACTTTTGGACTTGCAATTTAGTGTTTTATGGTGGGGACGTCGACAACACAGTTTATCGTCATGTTGTGGAGACAACTTGTCATAAAGACCATAAATAGATTTGAATTCATCATGGTCGGGATATTTTGTTATTCCTTAGATAGGGGTGATGATAGAAGGTGTAAACCATAGTCTTGGTGGGGCCTTGGATTAAGACGAATGACATCGGGATTGAATCCAATTGGGTGTACGGAAATTGGAAAGGACTCTCATCGGGATGAATTTTCCTTTGATTAAAGGTTGTTACGTAGGAAACATATGTGGATCCACTGGGGCATGATATGAATAGTCAAAAAAAGGTGACTGTAGGACACTGGCCTTCTATATCTGATGTCCATGGAAGGTTATGGGGATCCAAGATTACTCAAAGCACGACAGATGATGTAAGGTAGAAGTGTATCCGGGAACATTAGAAACATCGAAGTTGTGATTCACCCATGGGATCAAGTAATCCCCTATATAGATCTGGCTCATATGTATGTTAAGGAATATATCCCATCTTTGGTGTACCCTATAGTTTATCATAGTAATTCTAGGACTTAGGGTTCTTTATGGGGAAGAGAACCATAATAATTCATTTAGTGTCATGCTTCTAGGACCAAACTTCTGGAATGATTTTCCATGATTTCATGGTGGATCTCCTACTGAGGTCCCTAATCTCACATGAGCTATGCTGAATGTGAGAAATAACGGATTATGAGGATTCCATGTCACCAGTTAGGAATGGAATAATCAATGGTAGGGAGAATTTTATGCACAAACCAAAGCTATGAAATTTAATGTCGTGCATCAAGGACGAATTCCACACAATTTATCATCATATGAAGTGGTTTTAGGGTAATCCTGATGTAAAAGAAGGAAATTATGATTATCCGTAAAACATCCTTATAGATTGGACTTGTGCGAGTATTATCTTCTTTGATTCAATTCATGCACATAAAAGGGGACATTTCAATACCGTTTTTGGACGAGCCCAGATCGTAGGATTCGAGTCCACCACACATCTTCTCAGGGGGGTACTAAGTTACACAGTATTCCCAATGAACATTCCTTGTGGAGTTATATCCCATATGTAGGAAGGGAGAGCATATCTTTTAAGGAGGCCAAGCCAAGATAAGAATCTAAGCATTTCCATTGATTGGTGCAGTTTAATGTCATGTAGTTGAGACACTTTTGGTCTTTCAATTTAGCGTCGTGTGTTAAGGACATTGTCAACATAGTTTACCATCAGGTTGTAGAGACAACTTATCACAAATACTATAAATAGATTTCATTTAATCATGGTCGGGATTTCTGGAATTCCTTATACACGAGTGATGATAAAAGGTGTAAACCATAGTCTGGGGGGGCTTGGGTCAGGAGGAATGACGTGGGGCATAGAATACATTGGGAATACAGAAATAGGAAATGAATCTATTATAGAAAAAAAAAATTCTTTGATTGATAGTCTTTTTGTAGGAAACATGTGCAGATCCATTGGGGAATGATGTGCATTATCAAACGAAGGTGTCTGTAAGACACTAGCCTTCCATCTTTGATAGTTATGAATGTTTTTGGTGACCCAAGATTTCCCAATGTATGGAGTTTAAAAATGGGAAATATGTTTCTAAGAGATTAATAAATATCAAGACCATGATTATCAATGACCTACTGAATCATCTACATAGATCTAACTCATATTTAGGGGGTTTCATGATATTTTGAATCCTTCTGAGTTTCAAAATTCAAAATTGGAATTTCCATCATCTCTTTGATTTTTTTTGTGCAAAACATTGGGGGCATGTTTGGGATCTTGTAATGCTAGGAATTGGTCCGCACATGAATCTTGAGGAAACTTTTAGTTTAATGTCTTCCAGTTAATACCTTTAATGGATTCCCATATGAAAATATAACCTATACACAGAGGAAGGGGCATTTTTGTTTTCTTATGGGTAGCTCGATTGGGATAGAGGATCCGGGCATCACTACCTATCCTACAAGGTAAAGAATCAGGCAATACATAGTTATAAATGTTCCCTACAGAGGTCTAGTCCACATGTAGGGAAATGAGTGTGAATTTTTCTTTAATTGGTTTATGGGCCCAAATATTAAATTCATGCACCACTATGTATCCTTCAAGGGTAGGAATCAAGCCATACATAGTTCTACATGTTTCCTGTACCGATCTGACTTGGGAACATGAGTATGGGAATTTTGGTTTCATCTTCTATGGGAGTTGGCTCTATCATATTCCTCTATGATTTTTTCAGATAATATAATCCTTACCACTAATTCTAATCTCACGTGATTCATACTCAAGATGAGAAACAAGGAGTGATAAGGATTCCCCTCATATTATGGGATGATAGAGAATATAATAGATTCATTTTGTTTCATGTGATGGTTGGGCCAAGATCAAGGGACTAGGCATTGAAATTTATCCCACTAAAGAATGAGAATCGAGTCATACGTATTTCTAAATTTCATTTCCCATGTTGGTCTGACCATGTAGTTTAACGTCACTCAGTAAGCACGAAGGTATCATGAAGATTAGCATCATGCGATTAGGAAGATTTATATCACTAGGCAGTTTAACATCTTGCGACAAAAAAGTTCATGTCTTCGTAATGAGAATTATTACTTCAGAAACCTTGCATTGGTGGGAGCTACGTGGAGTTCCCCATCCATTGATATTGAGGCATATGCACCATTGGAGTAGACCTTTTATATGACATATGGTCCCTCCCATTTTGGCTCAAGCATTGTGTATTTCTTCCCGAGTATCATTGGGGTTATGAGTAGTTATACCATCTCTCCTTCAAAGAAATACCATAGGGGAACCTTTTTCTTAAAGGAATGTGTGATCCCAATTTTGGTAGATTTCCAAATGGTGCAAAGTGTGCAACTTTTTCTCATCCAGGTTTTTCAAATCATTGAACCATTTCTAGGATTTCTCATCCCCACATAGTTGATCACAAATGGAAACGTGGAGCGATGGAAATTGAACTTCGATGGGAAAACATACCTCTATCATGTATACTAATGAGTACGGGGTTGCCTAGGTGGAAGTGTGGGTGGTGGTACTATAAGACCATAAAGAGTAAAGGGTCTTGTGTGGCCACAATTTATTATTCTTTTCCATCATCTTCTGGAGTATATTGGACAGAGTCTTGTTAAAAGCTTCTGCATACCTATTATCTACTACATGGTAGTGGGATGAATGGTTGGATTTGATTCCATAATCCTGGTATAACTTTTCCAACTTATCATATCATAAGTTGGTGCCATTTTCCATTAGTATTGTATGAGGGACACAAAATCTAGTAATGATGTTGTATTTCATAAATATAAAAATGTTTTTTTCCCTGACCTATTTAAGGGGTGTGGATACAACCCATTTTGAGAAGAAGTGAGTTACAATGATAATGAACTTGAATTGTCAGGCTGTGGTAGGAGGATATGGTCCCAAAACATCCATCCCCCATACAGAAAATGGCCAAGAGTACTTATCTGTGTGAAGTAGCTCTGGGGGTTGGTGAGTAAAATTGGCATAAACATGGCAGGAATGGCACTTCTTGGTGAATATGGTGTAATAATGTATCATAGTGTGCCAATAGTATCCAAGCATTCCAATTTTATGGCATAGCATGGTTGCAAATTAGTGTGCTCCACAAGCTCCGGCATGCACTTTTTTCATAATGGTAGCAGTCTCGTCTCCATCGATGCACCTAACAAGGACACTATCAAGGCCATTTTTGTAGAGAACCTTTTCTTTGTTTTTTCCATTGTACAAGACAAAATTTATTGTCTGCCTCTGGATCTTTTCTCTTCCATCCCGATCTCAGGGTAGTTCCCCCCTTTGTGGGTAATTTAAAATGGGATTCGTCCGATGATTGTGTGACCGTAGGGCTCAGGAATGGGACTAATCTCATCAATTTATTATGTATGTTTTCAGATGAATGGAAAGAACATCTGATGGTGTCCAATGCTGATGAAAATTTCATCCCGGTCTAAATCATCCATATTTGTGGCTGCATTTTATAATGCATTAGCTTGAGGATTTTGTGATCGGGAGACATAAGTCAGTAGTGGTTATGATATTAATTCTTCCATCATCTCTCAGACATGTTTAATCAAAGGTTTCAATACTTATTTCTTAATGAAATAGTCACCCTTGACCTGCTTGATGACCTGCTCTGAATCGCCTTTTATCGTCAGGCGTTTGGATTTTGTATGAAGTGCCAACTCCATGCATTCAATGAGGACCTGGTATTATAATTTTTTATTTGTGCACCCCTCTCAAAGCTGGAAGGAGTAAGGAAAGATGGACTTCTTTATAGATATGAGTATAAATAACATCCCCACTTTGTTGTGATTGGGATCCTTTATCATTTTCTCTTTCGGACTTCTGGAAGTTCCATCGAAGTATATTTCCCATGCCTCGGGGCCTTCTTGGGTAGAGAATACTTCTTCATCAGGAAGTTCAGTCTCCAATGGGGATGTTGGTCGGAGTAGTTTACTCAAGAGGGGGTGAATTGAGTAACTATAAAAATTTCTGAATAAAAAGTATTTCTAAAAGGTTTCCACAAAAGCTTAAATACAACCCAGTTAATCAAGGTTATACTGTTATAAGAGTTTTACTATTTGAATAAATTCTTAGAAGATTAATTAGTTCTCAGTAATCTTAATTTCTATTATTAATATTACTTTTGTAGTTATTTTACTAAGATAAGATAATTAAAACTTCTTTCCAAGATTAACTATCAATGTGAATTTAGTGATTTCTGAGTGATATAGTAAAGTAGTAAAACATAGAATACTAAATTAAGCAGTATAGCGGATATGAAACAAGTGGTTCAGTCTCAAGTTGAGACCTAATCCACTCCACTTGGTGATCATCTTCCACCAAGTAGTTTATATAAATAAACTTGATCCACACCCTAGATCGGGGTTAACAACAGTACACAAGACTGTACATGTCACACAGGGACCTCTTCCACAGCTCTTCATGGGTACAAACAACCAGGCCACACAGGTAACTCTTGCATAGTTATCCGTGGGTATACACAAGTGTAAAAGATGTCTGAATAAGGATATGTTATATCCTTCAGTTTAATGTAGGAGACAAAGTGTGTGGTAATACAGATACACACTCTACTTGAAATTTAATAAAATGATACACAACAAAGTAGAAATATTGAGATAGGATTAGAAGTGCTCTAAGTGTTAGTCTTTGCAGCTCTGGACTTCTTGAGATGAAGCGGTTACAGATCTCAAGTCATCATATGGAAAATAGAGTGTCACAAGTTAGACAGATTTGGCTTGTGTTCTTCATGATGTTTGATGGTGTGAAGATGATCTTGATTCTGGGATTCCAGTATGCTTTGTGTGTTCTTTTGCAGCGTCGAGTTTCATGAAACAACTCACTAAGTCTATTCTGTTGTCGTGCTCACTAATTCCTCGATTTGTTTCTGGGATCATTACTCTTTTATCTTGGAGTGCATGTGTTTGAGTTTACAGGTTGCATGTATTCTGCACCTCGTACCTCGTACTGTCAAATGACATGTCTACAAAAGAAATATTAATTATTTCAGTGCATTAAAATCTTCAAATATTACCACTAGATATTAAATTAAAAGATGAAAAAAATATTAGGAAATAATGTCACTGTATGTCAGGTAAACGGTGTCTTCTTCACATGGTATCTGGATTGTTTGTGGAGTCTTGATGTCACGGTGTCTTGTTCACAGTGTCTGGATGTCACGGTGTCTGGTTCATAGTGTCTGGTTCACAGTGTCCAGTTCACTATGTCTAGTTAAGGGTGTTTGGTTCATGGTGGCTGGTTCATGGTGTCTTGTTCATGGTGTCTTGTTCACAGTGTCTTGTTCACAGTGTCTTGTTCACGGTGTCTTTCTCACGGTGTCTCGATGTCAGAGTGTCTAGTTCATGGTGTCTTGATGTCACGGTGTCTGGTTCATGGTGTCTTGTTCATGGTGTCTTGATGTCATGGTGTCTGGTTTATGGTGTCTACTTGTTCATGGTGTCTCATACTTAGGGAAATATCTGTATTCAGACTTAAGCAGTGATATTTAAGGAATGAATTAAACTTAATCATTTTTTAGAGAAATCATTGTAAATTGAATCAAAAGATAGTGTATAGTAACCAAACTGAGTATATAGTACTTAAGAACTTTGTATATCTTTTACTAAAAAATTGTGCATTTGATGTGAGATAGATTATAAAGAGTTAACATAGTTTATAGACTAAATATGATTTGTGATCATTAAAACATGATTAATACATGAAGAGTCCAAAAATCTCCACCTTTTTTATGATCACAAACCATGTATATTTAGAGTGTATATTTGTTCTAACAAGATAGTTCGAATGTGCATATAATAGTTCGAATGTGCATATAATAGTTCTAATGTTCCAATAATAGTTTAAATGTGCATATAATAGTTCTAATGTGCATATAATATATATATAGTGAGTGTTCTCTTCTCCTATATTTCTCCCATATATTTCTACTTCTCATATATTTCTCCCCTTTTGGGATTATCAAAAAGTAGTAGGGAAAAAAAGACAAAAGAGACAAGAAAAGTGCAGAATGTATTAGATAAAAATAGGGTCATTACAAAAGGTGAAACAAATATAACAAGATTCCCCTCAAAATAGAGTAAGGGTTGTCTTTCTTCACTAGTGGTTATTATCTTTTCCCTTAGCAATAGTAGTAGAATAGGAATCCATATAAGCAGAAGTTGAAGTTGAATAAGGGAGTGATCTGGTTGATAGAGAAGGTAAAGGAAGACCTTCAAAGACAGAGGGAGCTAGAGTAGGTGTAGCAGAAGACTGACGTAGTTGTTGGTCAAGGATCACAGGCTGGATCTGACTCAGTGCCTGACTGATAGACATAGAAGTGGAGGGTAGGGCAGAGGTGAATGTAGGAAAACCAGGTCATAGAGGGGCAGTCGTAGGAGAAACAATGGTTGTACTCTGTACATGAGGATAGGGCCTCAGAAGCTTGATAAAATCCACAATGATCTACCCACCGTACTGCATAGCTTTCTCAGAGTCGTCCTTGTTTTCCATAAACTTATCCAACAGACAAGTGAACTCTCTAAACTTTTGGACTTGAGTCTTGAAAGCTTGATTAACAGTAGGAATCCTCATATTTTCTACAAGATATTTTAAATCATTGGTCATGTCAGTCTTTGAGAAGATTCAGTTGAAGTAGAAATCCAATTTCTTGTCAATTTCTTGTTGAGCATCATTTTCCATTTATGAATGGATTTGGACCAGATCAAGAACTCTTTCACTATTCTTGATAACATCATATAGAGAATCTTTATTGAAACCACTAACCACAGTCTGGAATTCTTCTTTGACCACTATTCTGAGCAAGTCAATATATAGGGAAGGTTGAGATGACTGTCCAGATGCCTTAGAAGTATTCACAGCTGAGGTAAGAGATTTCAGCTGATTTATAACTTTTTAAAGACACCCCATATACTCATTAGTGATATTTTTAATATTAACAACAAGCACTCGCATCTCCTTCACAATCTATTTTTTTATTTCAGTGAGCTTTTTATCTAAGAAATCTAAAAGAGGTTGAATCTGGGAGACAACATTCTGTGGGGTTTGAGGAATAACAGATTCTACAGGATGAGAAGCAAGCTCTGATATGAAATCCATCACTTTCTTCATGTCTTTAATCATACCTCTTAGAGTCTGCACATCATCACTAAGTCGTCTTTTTTCAACTCAGACTTCCAGAATCTCATGAATCATTTTAGGTTGTATGTGCCAAATAACATTTTCCAACAACAGTGAGGAATATTTCTCACTTAGATGTGTTAAAAGAGCAGGTTGGGAATTCATAAGGTTTTCAACTCCTGCCAAAATGGTAGCTCCAAAATCTTTCAGATCATCATTATTCACCAAGGATGGTTGTTCTGGTGAAGGTTCAGAGATAGGTACTGATTCAAGATCAGGTTCCTTTTTAGGGGAAATATTAGAGATAGATTTCAATTGGAACATAGTAGAAAGGTCTATCCGTTTTAATGAGACTTGCTAAGAGTCATCCGTATCCAAAAAACTTGGGAACTTATATTGAGTGTCTAGAGGGATTGAATCAATCAGGTTTGGTACTTCAAAAGATTCCAGATTTAGGGGTTGCTCCCCCTCAACAGTTTCATCCTTCTCAGGACTGAGATGCTTAGGGTCTTGATCTAATTCCACAAATTCATCTCTTAATTCCTTACTAATTTCTTTCCTAGCTAGCTGAAAATCTTGCTCCATCCTTTCCTCGGATGAAGGAATGACTTCAGGAATAGATTGTTCCATTGGGAGTTATTCAAGGTTATCTTCTTGCATAACAGGTAATTCTTCTTTTATAGGTTCTTCCACAGCATTATTTTCAGTTTCTTTGAAAACAGATTCTGTTTCAACCTCAGGTTGATCTTCCAGATTAACAGCATCCTTAGAAGAAAAGACTTCTTCTTCACTTACTATATGAGGGACATAAGTAATGTCTTCTTGATTATAAATAGTTTCCCATGGAAGAACACCAGCATCTTATTCTTCTTCTTCAGAATACTCAACAACCACATCTAGTTTCATACCAGGGTGAAAACATATCTCATGGTCTTGATGGATGTTCCACTGGATTGAACTTTTCATAAATTCTATCATTGTTTTCCACCCATGCCATTTTACAAGGATTCTAATTAATTTTCATCCTCTCGCTAATGAATTTAGAAAGGCAGAACTCAAAATCCTTGATTACTTATTCATTAGTTCCAACCATACCTTGGGCATGAGGCATGGCTGAGATAAGCTGATGATAAAATAGGGAGGTTGACTGGGATGTCACTTTGATCAACTCACACATATGGTGTATGACATACTTAAAAAGGTTGACCTTATTCCCATTTTTCATAAGTTGAATCAAAAACACATCCTGATATTTTAGAACAGAAAAATCACTTTTTCTAGAGCTAATTAGGTACTATATAAACTTAAAAAAAGTCTTGATTCTCCATCTAGTTCAGCAGCAATGGCTCTCCTCTGGGTTCCATTTCTAATTAATCATTTCATAGAATTTTTCTATACAAATAATTCACTAGAAGGTGGAGGTCCTCTCTGATAATCCTCACTGATGCCTTCATGAGGTATCCTAAGGCATGCAACCCATAACCTCAAAGAGAATGGGAATTTCTTCCATTTATCCATATTCTCACAATATAACCATCATCATAATCAAAGGATAACTGAACATACTAATAAAATTGAGCCACTAACTTAGGGTAGACAGGTCTATCTTCCTTAGAAAACCATTTTATCCAGCCTTTCTCTTTTAAAACTTTCAAAACCAAAGACTTGCTTGATAGAATCCATTTGGGTAAAATCTCTTTCTCTGGAACTACAACTCGATTAACTAGATTTAGATTTAGGGGACCTTCGGGTGCTAGATTTGGTGCGATTTTATTCTTCTTTGAGCTACATTTCTCTGGAGTTGATGATGAAGGGAATTTCATCTCCGACATTCACCGAAGGTTTGAGAGAGATGAGGGTTTAAGGATTCAAGAAGGGTTACAAATTGAGTGAATAGAAGAAAGATCGAGTGAGGGACAAGTGATACTTCCTTTATTTTATCATTTTGGAATACCAAACGTCGCAAAAGTAAAGGTGGGGGAAAATAAAAAGGTGAAATGAATCATTACTGTGATACAGATTTTAATTCGTAAATAACAATCATAAATAATAGTTACAGTGAGACCATATCAGTTCTTTATGGTGAGACAGTGAACAAAATTTACAGTGATATAGTGATTGAATTTCAAGGTGAGACAGTGAACAAGCGTTATGGTGAGACAGTGACCATCAGACAGTAATCACTAAATACTAACTGTGAGACTGTAAACATGAAATAGTAAGATATATAACAGTAAGACATATAACAGTAAGATATAAAATAGTGGTACATTTACTTAAGATTTATCATGCCTAATTCATGTATGATTTAGTCTATTATTTCAGAATTTAATGGTTTGGTAAATATATCAGTAAGCTGATACTTAGTACCAATGAATTCCAAATTGATATCACCCTTTTGATAATGATCTCTCAAATGGTGATGTATTACATCAATATGCTTTTTCCTAGAATGTGAAATAGGATTTTCCTAGATGTTAATACCACTTGTGTTGTCAAAATTTATAGGTACATGCCTGAATTGATATCTGTAATCTAGTAATCTATGTTTCATCCACAATATTTGTGCACAACAACTACCAGCGGCTATGAATTCAACTTCGGCAGTAGATAATGAAACAGAATGTTTCTTCTTACTACACCATGATACTAGTGAATTGCCTAAAAAGTGACATGTTCCAGAGGTTCATTTTCTATCTAACTTATATCCACTGAAGTCTGCCTCAAAATAACAAACTAATTCAAATGATTTTCCTCTAGGATAGAACAGTACTAGATTGGGAGTATGCTTGAGGTATTTGAAAATTCTCTTAACAGCATTTAAATGAGATTCCTTATGATTTGATGGAAAACAAGCACACATACACACACTAAACATAATGTATGGTCGGCTAGCAGTTAAGTTGAGTAAACTTCCAATCATTCCTCTATAAGTGGTTTGATCAACAGATTTTCCATCTTCATCAAGATCCAACTTACAAGTGGTACTCATGGGAGTGTCACTAATTTTAGTGATATCCAATCCAAAACGTTTTAGAAGATATCTAGTATATTTAATTTGAGTTAAGATAAAACCACCGTTATTTTGAAAGATTTGAAATCTGAGAAATAATTTTAGTTCACCCATTAAAATCATTTCAAATTCATTTTGCATCATTTTAGAAAAATCTGCACATAAAGAGTTTCGTGAAGAATGTCATCAACATAGATTTCAAAAACTAAAACATCATTATAAATTCGTTTTATAAAAAGGGTAGGATCAGCTATTCCTATTATAAAAAATTTGGAAATAAGAAAAATAATCAACCTATCATACCAAGATCTTAGAGCTTGTTTTAAACCATATAAATATTTTGACATTTTAAAAATATGATTTGGAAAAAGGGGGTTTGTAAAACCAGGGGGTTGTTCAACAAAGACGTCCTTAGCTATATACCCATTTACGAATTAACTCTTAACATCCATTTGATATAGTTTAAAATTCAAGTGTGCAGCATAAGAAAGAAAGATTCTGATGGCTTAATGTCTAGATACTGGTGCAAAGGTCTTCTCATAGTCAGTTCTTTCTTCTTGACTATAGCCTTGTGTAACCAATTTAGCCTTCTTTATAACTATGTTACCAGCCTCATCTACCTTATTTATAAACACACATTTAGTGCATATGGTGAATGTGTCCTTAGGTCTTTCAACAAGTTTCCAAACTTTGTTCCTTTCGAAGTGATTAAGTTCTTCTTGCATAGCCATCACCCAAAGTCCATCATTGATAGCAGCATTAATGTTTTTAGGTTCCATTTGTGACAAGAAGACTTGATGGTCAACCTGATTTCTAAGATAATCTCAAGGCTTAGTTATTTTATCTAGGTCTCCAACAACAGCATCTAAAGGATGGTTTTTAAGAGTTCTAACAGCACTAGAAAAGGAGGGACTAGTAATTTCAAGCTCATCAATAGGTTCAGGTTCATTGTGGCTTGAGTCTAAGGAATTTCCAGAACTGAAATTTTTCATATATTCTTTCATAGAATGGTTTTAGAATATTGGATTAATGTTCATATTTGACAAATCATCCTCCAGGTTCTCTAGAATGATTTTAGGCTCTTGTGGATCTATTTCATCAAATTTGACATGGACAGATTCTTCCACACATTTAGTTATTTTATTGAACACTCTATTGGCTTTACTAGATATGGAAAATCCTAAAAATATACCTTCATCACTCTTGGATGAAAATTTGTCAATATTGTCTTTAGTATTAAGAATATATACTTTGAAACCAAAAACATTGTAGTAGTTAACCTTGGGTTTTTGGTTATTCCATAACTCATAAGGAGTCCTTTTAAGAATAGGTCTGATCAACACTCTATTGATTATGTAACAAGTTTTATTAATATCTTCTGCCCAAAAATAAATAGGTAAACCATATTCACAAATCACTGTTCTAGAAATATCTTTTTGGGTTATATTTCTTATTTCTACAACTCCATTTTGTTGAGGTGTTCTAGGGGTAGAGAAATTGTGACTATAACCATTTTGTGAGAAAAAGGATTCAAACTCTTGAATTTCAAACTCACTGCCATGATCACTTCTTAAGGATTTAATTCTAAGTTCACTAATATTTTCAACATACATTTCCTATTTATTAAAATAAGAAAAGGCTTCGCTTTTTTGAGCCATAAAGAGGGTCCAAGTATATCTATAAAAGCCATATACAAGGACATAAACATAGTGCTTCCCATTTAAACTAGAAACTCTAGATGGTCTAAATAAATCCATGGGAACCAGTTTGAGAGGATGAGAAGTTCACATTTCTTTCTTTGGTTTGAAGGAAATTTTGTGTTGTTTTCCCTTTGGACAGGGATTACTAACTTTGACATTTAGAAACTCATGTTTGGGTAAGTCTTTAACTAAGATTTTTCTAGTTAGCTTTCTAAGGGATTGAATATTACAGTGTCCTAGTATCCTATGCCAGATCCAATACTCTTTTTGAAATACACTTAAGCATGAAGCATTTTGAGAAGCTAAAGAATCTATGTTAACAGAGTAAACATTTTCATTTCTTAATGCAGAAAATACTAATTATTCTTTATAATTAAAGACATTGAAAGAATAATTTTCAAAACTAACATTAAATAAATCATCACATAATTGTTATATACTAAGCAGATTATATTTTAATCCATCAACAAACAGTACTTTAGAAATTCAAACTGAGTAAGAGTTACCGATTTTGTCGAGGTCAATGATCTTTCCTTTTTCATTGTCACCAAATGTGACATATCCTTCATCTATTTTCATTAGGTTCTTGAACCCTGAGTAGTCTATTGTCATGTGTCCTGAACACCCACTGTCCAAGTACCACAAACTTTTACATGAACTCTTTAAGCGGCTTTCCTACAAAATGATCAAGCAAAAACAGATTTTGGTACCCATATTGTTTTGGTCTAGTAATATTAGTAATAAGTGATTTAGGAACCCATACCTGTCTCATAGGTTTCCTATAAGCATTAAGTAAATTATTTTAAAAATAAACACTATTTGTTCAAGAAAAACTTCAAACAATAGAAAATGTATCATTAATTGAATTAGTAAATTTGTGTCTAGAATAGATAGTAAAACTATATGTCATAGATTTAGAAACAAAATTTGATCTACCAAGATTTCTTTTCCTAGTTTGATTACCTATGTCAGTGTTTTATTTAGGGGAAATTTGTTTTCCTATAATTTTAGTAAGGGTATGATTCCCATTGGTAAAAAATTTTAGTTCATTCTTCAATTGACCATTATACATTTTTAAGTAATTGTTCACTTTTAGAAGTTGGGCATTTTTCTCTTTTTCAGTTGTGAGTTCACATTTAATAGTTACAATGAGAGAATTTTGTTTCTTCAATGATTTATATTTGTTATTAATTTCACTGAAGGTTTCTTCAAGACTGTTAGAGTATTCAGACATTTCTTCATTAGTCATATTTTTATAGTTACTCTCATCTTCATAATATTATGAATTATGTACTGTAGAGTCCATTGTTACCTCAAATGTGTTTGTCATAAAACACATATTGGCTTTGTTTGCATGTTCATCGTGTGATGTTTTTGAGTCACTTGAACTATCCTCAGAAGCACTCCAAGTTTCTTTCATTTCCTTTTTATACTTCATGTCCTTGTCCTCATATCTCTTTTTTTACTTGAGCTTTGGACAGTCCACCTTGATATGTCCTTTTTGCATACATTCATAGCAGACAATCTCATCAATCTTGTCACTTCTTTTCCAATCCTTCTTCCAACTTCCTTTTTGGTAATATTTTCCCTTGAATTTAGGGTCTCGAAAAAAATATTTCTTCTTGTAAAATTTATTGAATCTTCTGGCTAATTGATTTATCTCCCCATCACTGTCAGGTGATGACTTTTCACTACTCGAACTTTCTACAGCAACTTCCAATTTCTCATTGTCTTTGTGTTTAGAGGTGATGGTCTTGAATGTAATATATTTCCTCTTTGGTTCATCCTCCTCTTCCTTGTTGAATTTTAGTTCCTCTTAATACATCATCAGTTTCCCAATGAGTTATTCTATAGGTATCTTGCAGATGTTGTGTGATTCTATAATAGAGACAGAGGTTCCTCTTTATCTGTCAGGCAGACATCTGAGAATTCTCATGATCTATTCCTTGGTAGTGACTTCTCTTCCAAGAGAAGTCATTGTGTTGACAATCTCATTGAACCTAAGATACATGTTAGAGATAGGCTCATCAGGTTTCATTTTAAAGTTATAATATTTAATAGTATAGGTATTAAGTCTCATTTCATTTACAATACATGTTCCTTCATGTGAGATAGGCAGGGTATCCCAAATTTCATGGGCAGTTTTACAAGTAGAAATTATATTGAATTCATCATGTCCTAAGGAGAAGTATAAAGCATTCATAGCTTAGCAATTGTTATTATCGTAATTTTTGATAGGTTCATCCCATGTGATTCTATCAGTAGGAGGAATCTTATATTCATTTATAATGGAATGCCAAATTTCAAAACCCATACTCTCTAAATGCATTTTCATTTTAATTTTCCATTGAGAAAAGTTGGTTCTATTAAAGAATGGTGGTATGTTGGTTGATTCACCTTCGAATCTATTATCCAAAATACATAAATACTTTGAATGAGCAAGAAATTTAGAATTAACCAAAATTTACAGATCTATAATGTACAACTACAATCACAGTTGAAGTAGGTTAAAAAAAGTCTTAATGAACCTTCCTATGATACCAACTATTGGTCGGAGTAGATTACTCAAGAGGGGGGTGAATTGAGTAACTACAAAAATTTCTGATTAAAAAGTATTTCTAAATGGTTTCCCCAAAAGGTTAAATACCACCCGGTTAATCAAGGTTATATTGTTATAAGAGTTTGAATATTTGAATAACTTATATGAAGATTGATTAGTTCTCAGTAATCTTAATGACAGGTTATTAATATCAATTTTGAAGTTATTTTACAAAGACAAGACAATTATAGCTTCATTCCAATATTAACTATCAAATCGAATTTAGTGATTTATGATTTATACAGTAAAGTAGAAAAACTGAGAAGACTAAATTAAGCAGCACAGTGGATATGAAACAAGTGGTTCAGTATCAAGATGTGACCTAATCAGCTCTACTTAATGATCACCTTCCACCAAGAAGTTTATATAAACAAACTTGATCCACACCCTGGATCGGGGTTAACATCAGTACAAAAGACTTTCAAGGTCACATAGGGACCTCTTCCACAGTTCTTCATGGGTTCAAACAAACAGGCCAAACAGGGACCTCTTCCACAGTTATTTGTGGGTATACACAAGTGTAAAACATGTGTGATAAAGAATATCATGTATCCTTTAGTTTAATTCATGAGATAGAGTGTGTTGTAATAAAGATACACACTCTGCTCAAAAGTTAATAAAATGATACACAAGAGTGTACAAAAATTGAGATAGGTTTATAAGTGCTCTAGGTCTTAATCTTTTCAACTCTGGACTTCTTGAGATGAAGCAGATACAGATCTCAAGTCCTCTTGTGGAAAATAGAGTGACACATGTTAGACAGATTTGGATTGTGTTCTTCATGATGTTTGATAGTGAAAATATGTTCTCAATTCTGGGATTCCGGTATTCTTTGTGTGTTCTTTTGCAGCGTCGAGATTCATGAGATAATTTTTGAAGTGTATTCTATTATCATGCTCATGAATTCCTCTCTTTGTTTTTGGGTGCATTACTCTCTTATCTTGGAGTGCATGTGTTTGAGACGATAGGTTTCATGTATTCTACACCTCGTACCTCATACTGTCAGATGGCATGTATACAAAAGAAATATTAATTGTTTCAGTACATTAAAATCTTCAAATATGACCATTAGAAATTAAATTGAAAGGTGACAAAACATATTAGGAAACGGTGTCACAGTATGTCATGGAAACAGTGTATTCTTCACATGGTGTCTCGATTGGTCACGGTGTCTTGATGTCACAGTGTCTTGTTCACGGTGTATGGATGTCATGGTGTCTGGTTCATGGTGTCTGGTACACGGTGTCAAGTTCATGGTTTCTGGTTCACGGTGTCTGGTTCATAGTGTCTAGTTGACGGTGTCTTGTTCACGGTGTCTTGTTCACGGTGTCTTAATGTCACGATGTCTGGTTCACGGTGTCTTGATGTCACGGTGTCTGGTTCATGGTGTCTTGTTCACGGTTTCTTGATGTCATGGTGTCTGGTTCGTGGTGTTTTCTTGTTCATGGTGTCTCATACTTAGGGAAATATTCTTTATTCAGACTTAATCAGGTATTTTTAAGGAATGAATTAAACTTAATCATTTGTCAAATAAATCATTGTAAAGTGAATCAAAAGATAGTGTACAGTAACCAAACTGATTATATATTACTTAAGATCTTTGGATAGCTTTTACTAAACAACTGTGCATTTGATATGAGATAGATTATAAAGAGTTAACATTATTTATAGACTAAATAGGATTTGTGATCATTAAAATATGATTAATACATGAAGAGTCCAACAATCTCCCCATTTTTGATGATCATAAACCATGTATATTTAGAGTGTATATTTGTTCTAACAACATCATTCGAATGTGAAAATAATAGTTTGAATGTGCATATAATAGTTCCAATGTGCATATAATAGTTTGAATGTGACTACAATAGTTTGAATGTTCATATAATAGTTCGAATGTGCATATAATATATATAGAGTGAGTGTTATCTAATCCTATATTTCTCCCATATATTTCTATTTCTCGTATATTTCTCCCCTTTTTGGGATTGTCAAAAATTATCAGGGAAAAGAAAGACAAAAGAGACAAGAAAAGTGAAGAATGTATTAGATAAAAAGAGGGGAATTGCAAAAGGAAAAACAAATATAACAATATTCCCATAAAAATAGAGTACACCCTGCCCTTATTCACTAGATGTTCTTCTTTTTTCCCTTAGTAGCGGTAGCAAAAGAGGAAGCCATAGGAGAAGAATTTGAAGTAGAAGAAGGGAGTGAGCTGGTTGATAGAGAAGGTAAAATAAGACCTTCAAAGACAGAGGGAGCCAAAGTAGGTGTAGCAGAAGACCGATGTAGTTTTTGATCAAGGATCACAGGCCGGACTTGACTCAGTACCTGAATGATAGACATAGAAGTGGAGGATAGGGTAGAGGTGAATATAGTTAAACCAAGTCACAGAGGTGCAGCTGCAGGAGCAACAATGGTTGTACTCGATACATGAGGATAGGGCCTCAAAAGCTTGATAAAATCCGCAATGATCTCTCCACCATAAAGAATATCTTTCTCAAAGTCATCCTTGCTTTCCATAAACATATCCAACAGATGAGTGAACTCTATGAGATTTTGGACTTGATCCTTGAAATCATGAGTAATAGGAGCAATCCTCATATTTTCTATAACATATTTAAAATGATTGGTCATGTCAGTCCTTTAGAAGATTTGGTTGAAGTAGAAATCCACTTTCTTAGAAAATTCTTGTTGAGCATCATTTGCAATTTTTGAATGGATTTGGACCAGATCAAGAACTCTATCACTGTTCTTGATAACTTCTTATAGAGAATCTTTATTGAAACCACTAAGCACAATCTGAAGTTATTCTTTGACCATTGTTCTAAAGTGGTCACTATCTAGGGAAGGTTGATATGATTTTCCAAATTCCTTAGAAGTATTGACAGCTGAGGTAAGATATTTCAGCTGGTTAAGCACTTTTTGAAGACACCTCGTATACTCATCAGTGAGCTTGTTTAGATTAAAAAATATTCTCACATCTCCTTTAAAATCTTTTTGTTTGTTTCAGCGACCTTTTTAGCTAAGGAAGCTAAATGAGGATGAATCTGGGAGACAACGTTATGTGGGGTTTGAGGAATAAGAGGTTCTACAGGATGAGAAGCAAGATTGGATCTAGAATCCATCACTTTCAGTATGTCTTCAATCATACCTATTAGAGTCTTCACATCATCACTAAGTAGTCTATTTTCAACTCTGAATTCCTAAATCTCCTAAATCATTTTCGTTTGTATCTTCCAAATAACATATTCCAACAATAGTTAGGCATATTTCTCACTTATGTGTGTTACAAGAGAAGGTTGGGAATTCAAGAGTTTTTCAACTCCATCCAAAATGGTAGCTCCAAAATCTTTCAGATCATCTTTATTCACCAAGGATGGTTGTTCTAGTGAATGTTCAGAGATAGGGACTGAGATAGGATCCGGTTCCTTTTTAGGGGAATGATTAGAGACAGATTTCAATTGGAACATAGTAGAAAGGTCAAGGCCTTTTACTGAGACTTGCTGAGATTCATCCACAACCTAAAAACTGGGGAACTTATAATGAGTGTCTACAGGTCTTGAATCAATCAGTTTTGGTACTTCAATAGATTCTAGATTTGGGGGTTACTGCCCCTCAACAGTTTCATCCTTCTCAAGACTGAGAAGCTTAGGGTCTTGATCTAATTCTACAAATTCATCTTTTAATTACTCACTCATTTCTTGCCTAGCCAGCTGAAAATCTAGCTCTAGCCATTCATCAGTCGAAGGAATGACTTCAGGAACAGATTTTTCCACAGGGAGTTCTTCAAGGTCAGCTTCTTGCATAACAGGTAATTCTTCTTCTATAGGTTCTTCCACATAATTCTTTTCGAATTCTTTGACAAAAAATTCTATTACAACCTCAGTTTGATCTTTCACATTGACAACAACCTTAGAAGTAGGGAATTTTTCTTCACTTACTATATGAGGGACAGAAGTAATGTCTTCTTTATCAGAAATAGTTTCCCTGAGAGGCACAGCAGCCTCTTCTTCTTCCTCTTCTTCTTCAGAATACTAAACAACCTCATCTAGTTCCAAACCAGGGTAACAAAATATCTCTTGGTCTTGAGGGATGTTCCACTGGATTGAACTTTTCAAAAATTCTATCATTGTCTTCCACCCATTCCTTTCTCCAAGGATTACAATTGATTTTTATCCTCTTGATAATGAATTTTGAAAGGCAGAACTCACAATCCTTGATTACTTCCTCATTAGGTCCAACCATACCTTTGGCATGAAGCATGGCTGAGATAACCTGAGAATAAAATAAGGAGGTTGACTAGGATGTGGCTTTGATCAGCTCACACATATGGTGTATGACATACTTACAAAGGTTGATCTTATTCCCATTTTTCATAAGATGAATCAGAAACAAATCATGATATTTTAGAATAACAAAATCACATTTTTCTAGTGCTAATCAGGTTTTGTATAAACTTAAACAAAAGTCTTGATTCTCCATCTAGTTCAGAAGAAATGGATCTCCTCTGGGTTCCATTTCCAGTTAAGCTTTTCAGAGAATCTTCCAACACAAATAATTCACTAGAAGGTGGAGGTCCTCTCTAATAATCCTCACAGATGCCATCATGAGGTATCCTAAGGAATTCATCCCATAACCACAAAGATTATGAGCATTTCTATCCATTTATCCAACTTCTCACAACATAACCATCTTCAGAATCAAAGGAGAACTGAACATACTAATAAAATTGAGCCACTAACTTAGGGTAGATTGGTCTATATTCCTTAGAAAACCATTGTATCCATCCTTTATCTTTTAAAACATTAAAAACCAGAGACTTACTTGATAGAATCCATTAGGGGAAAATCTCTTTCTCAGGAACTACAACTCGATTAACCAGATTTAGATTTAGGGGACCTTCATGTGCTTGCTTGGGTGTGATTTTCTTCTTCTTTGGGCTACGTTTCTCAGGATTCGATGATGCAGGGAATCTCATCATGGGAATTCACCAAAGGTTTGAGAGAGAGAAGGGTTTAAAGATTCAATAAGGGTTACAAATTGAGTGAATAGAATAAATCTCAAGTGATAGACAAGTGATACTTCCTTTATTTTATCATTTCAGGATACCAAACGTCGCAAAATTAGTGTTTTCTTCATCTCCTCAGTCCATTCAGATATGATTATATCTAAAATAGCCATCATATATTTTCCATATATATCATATATTGGAATTCCCGAATGAATTTATCTTTGATCAATTTTTCAACTTCAGCCTCTATTTTGGAAGCATGTGTCAGGTGTGTCCTTCTATCAGCTTGCTTATAACCACGTTGGGCTTCTGGAAGACACAAGTGGTGAGTGGTGACCTCAGGATTGAGGCCTAAAATTATGTGTAGTTCTAGGAAAACACATCTCGATTCTTTATATGGGTGGAGGTAAATTCCTATTACTCTTCAAAAGTCATAGCCACACAAATCAGAGTGGGTCGCGGGTCGTCTTCGGTGCCCAGGTTTATCTTCTTATGTTTATCGATCATGGTGGATACACCTTCTTCAAATGTGGGAGGGGAATATTTGAGGTGTCCTTCTTCTCCTCCTCATCAATCCTCTTCATCATCTTCTTACTCTTCTAATTGAGAGAGGATTATAGAGATGAACTCTTCAATGTTGGAAGAGAAACTGCAACCCCGATTTAGGAAAACTAAAACATATATTATTTACCTGACTGACTACAGTGAATAATCTGAAGAGGATATAATTTCCATTCTTTTTTTAGTGGTATGACATCTCCTTCTACCTTAATGGGTAAGGTAGGAACTGTTTGGGGTCCCAAGGATCGGCTTGGAACTTCTTTGTTTAGGCATTTCCTCTCATTATGGGGTCATGTACGCTTTTCAGTGTCTTTGAACTTGGCGGCTATAATAGAAATCATGCATACTATTGTGTCTGTATCCGAGAATGAACTTATTCACTCAAATTGGTTGATGGGTAATACATACTCTTCTCCAAGCTATTTTAGGGGACCAGTTGGAGTGATTTCCAATCCATTTTGGGCAGTGATCCAATATACTTCATCTGCCAAATACTGATTCTCTTTCAGTTCATAGAACCCTACATTGATGTAATACAACTCACATGATTCAAATTGGGATTTATTGGCATTAAATATTCCCTTTTTCCAATTAGCGCAATATTTGACGAACTATTGGAAAGATGAGGGAATCACAGTGTGATGATGCAGTCTGGGAATCACCAATAGGACGTCGAAGGCTGAACTTTTCCGCAATACCAGAAAGTCAGAATCATAAATGAGGTCACCAAGAAAAATTTTAAGCTTGATTAATCCCAGTGGAATCTACTCACCTTTTTCATATCCTGACAGAGTTTTAGTGAAGGGTGTCAGAATATCCTCATCATATCCAAACTGAAAAAGTTTCGGCTGCGGGAGGAGGTTGACTCTAGAGCCATTGTCGATGAAAATTCTCTAAATATAAATGTTGTTTATCTTTCCAGAAACATTTAATGGTTTTATGTGTCCTTGCATGATGGTGTCTTCCTCCTGATCTGTGAAGGAGATGACAGCGTTGCATTCTCCAGGATTGGTCTCTGTCTGATAGAGATCAGTAGCAGCTACTTCATCCTTGAATTCCTGAGGAATTAGTACGGCTTTGATGTGTGCCTCCCTGTGGTTTTTTGACTAGCTCAATACATCTAGGATCAATATATTTTCTAGTAATGAGTCTATCTATTTCAGAATATCATATGTATTTTATAATGTTTGGTGCTTCCCGATATGGGGATACTCTTTCATGGGAACTTTAGGGGCTTCATATTTGGATGTAAATGGTATGGCCTCTATGAAAGCAGTTAATGGTGTTTCTATGCTTTATGAGTTAATCCTAACTGGTCTTCTTTCATTCCATGGGAGATTAGACATATTCTCTTCATATTAAGGATACTCAAAGATGATTGGGCTCAGATTTCTTTCAATAGGGGCATAGAAACATTTTGGTTCCTATTGTGTCTTCCATAGGGTCCTTCCACAAGTTTCTGCAATATTAATGATTTGATTTAAGTGTGGATAGGGATATGAATCCTTCCACTATCATGTCTTCCTAGAAACCCTTTTCCTCTACAGCCTCTTCCTCTGGATCACCATTTGAACGCAAAGAATTAAGATTCGTGGCCATAGTCTTCATCAGAGAAGGGGTCTATCAAGTGAATGAAATTAATAGAGCTGAAGATCAGTTCTTGATTCGATAATGATTTTGTCTAACTATATTCTTTTGATGGTTCTATTGGGTGGGTTGGTTCCTGTTTTTTCATTTGGCAGGGTGGTGCCTGTGCTTTCAAGTCTGCTGGCATGAAGTTTGAATGTGTCAAGATCAGTTTCAGCTTCAGTGAAGGCTCATCTTCTTTCGCCTACATTCTACCCTTCTTTTCCTTAGAAGATTGTGGGACAGAAGATTATGGTTGTTTTCCACCAGGAGCTATTTAGGGCTTGGTCGTTTTCTTCAACTATTCTTGGAAGATTCCATGAGCTCGGTTGACTATTTTCTCAGTCATCTAATTGTCAAATTTTATCTCTTTTTTTCTGGTGAGTTTTTGTCACTCATCTTCCTCTCTTGGGTCTAAGGTGGATACATTCACCACTTGTGCTGATGGAGGACCCTACTTGACTTGTCCAGAATCCACCATATTATATAATAGATCCTTGAAGATGATGCACTCTTGGATGGTGTTCCTCATTATCCGGTGATAGGGACAAGAATTTGGATGGGTTTCGAGACCCACTTCATTGGATTGCTTTGGCTTTTGTAGTCGAATAAAGTTTCAATTCATGGATGATATGAAGTATCCATAGACTTGGTCTTCTCAAAATGAGTATACCTTGTTTATTAGTTCCTAGAACTGATTACTTTTAGCACCCCTTCGATCATATTTCCATGGAGGGCGTTGATGTTGGCATCCAGGGGGGGCCTACACGGTTTGGTGGAAGCCTAGAAATTGGAGCTGGTGCCAGGTGTGGCTTTGCCATGATAGAATCGGCTTTAGCTTTTCCCTTTTTCCCTAGGGGCGATGGGGATACTCAGGACTTGAGATTGGTCCACTGAAAGGAGTTATCTATCCTTTGGGAAATGGAAGAGAAATCTCATAACCCACTTGTGTACTTCACTGGGATGATCAGTGTCCAAAATTCATCATGTAGATTATCGAAGCACATAGAGAGAACTTCATCTTAGGGGAGTGTCTGGTTCATAGAGTAAGTCAGGCATTTCCATTTTTCAATGAAGTTTGAAACTCTTCCATTCTCCTGCTGCATGCAGTTCATGAGATCATTGACTATTGTTTCTGGCAATGTCGAATCGAACTGGAAGAGAAACTATTGTCAGAGGACCTCCCAGCCTGTGATTAAGTTAGATGGAAAGCTAGTATGCAACACAAAGGTTGAACCCTATAGAGTTCACATGAAGAACATGATTTTTACTACTTCTTGCTGATTTGGGGTTCCCTTCATGGGGTCAAAGTACGATGCATAGTGAATTAGAAGTGGTTCTGGGTCTCTCAAGCGATTGAACAATAGGAATACGGGGTTCCTTATGTTTGGTGGAGATGGGACATTGCTCACCCAGTAGGGGTAAGGCCTCTATTCTGGTTGTACTGATTTCCATGGTTTCTAGTCCTGATGTCAATTGCTCGACGGTATTCAAGATCCCTTGATGCATATCCTACAAAACTTGATCTTGGGCCGGTGCAATAGGGGGAAAATTGGACCTGTTGGCATATTTGGGGTGAATATCCATCCATGGGTATCCTTTTTGGGTTTACTTAAATGTATTCTGGATGCTTCCCCAATGGAGGGTAGTCTGGATGTCCTTCTGGGGATAGATTCAAGTTGGTTGATGGTCTCGGGGCTGGATTGGACCGGCATCTGACCTTAATTTCATTTATTGGGATGATTTCCTATTGCATATGAACCTCTTCTGGGAACACCTATTGATGTTCCTCTTGAGGAATGCACCCGGCCAGATAGCTTCCTCAACATTGCTCGACATTGATTCACATGAGCTCTTTCATTTCTTCCTCCTGTGTGGAGAATCTTTCCTCGAGCGTGAGGGTCGCATTCTTAAGGGTAGAAGGAGGTGGATCATAGAAGACCTAAGATTTATTCTTCTCCTTTTTGAGATTTGCGGGGGAGTTAGTAATGGTTTTACTGTGGTTGTGCCCAAATTTAGGGTATCTCTCTGATTCCGAATATACACACCATCATGCTCATTGTGGGCCACCTCTAAGAGGAATCCATATTCTCTTGCATCCTCTCCATTTTTATCATTTCCTATGATATATGTGGGTCTAACGTTCACCATGTTCACTGATGCATACCGCAATGGGGGTGGTGTACCCAGTGCCAAATGGTAGGAGAGCTTTTTTCATCCATTTTTTCGACTTTCTCCTTCCATTTTATGGTATTCTAGGGGTTTCTTGGGGAATATTGACCTGAAGGGAGCCCTAATATGACCTCGCAATATGCCTCCATCCCAGAGGGTATGAACCATGAGATGGGGTTAAACAGGTGACCTCTCTACTCATTTTCCTACCCAGATGGGAGAATATAGACATCCATTGTGTGGGAATTTGAGCTAAAAATTCCCCAATCCCTGTGGGATCTAGTTTCACCAGTTTTCTCGTTGATGCGCTATGGCCTGGGTTTGTTGGTCTTACGGGGAAATTTTGAGTTAAAAACGATCTCAATCCTATGGGTTGGGTCTATTCTTGTATTGTGGTGGTAGCTCCTTCTATTTCCACCTTTTAATTTTCGTGCACTCGTGCGTGGGTTTTAGTCGGGTCTAGAGCTAGGTTTTCACGGTGTTTATCAGCTTTCAAGGACATGAGCACTGCTCATTGGTGGGTTCACTTAGGCGAGAAGCCTGATGGATGTTCTCAGTTTCCTGTCTTAGATTATTTTTAATGGATTGATCTCATTGTCCCTGATACTTTTGAAACTTAGTCGAGGATGGTTCTTGTTGAGTTATCCACCTTTCATGAGCATGGATTTTATTTGATTATTTACTTTGGTTAATGACATTTCAAGATTTCATTTCCAATGAGGTTTATTGGACTCGACATAAGTTAAAGTGTAGAGATCTATGTTCTCTACATCCCCAAATATGAACTCCAGATGGGGCATCATAGATGTGTAAATACAACTTCTGCAGTGCATGGAGGTAGTCCAGTTCTAGGTTTTTCTTTTACCTTTCTAATTCTGGCCACTGTGCAGACAGGAGGGGTTCTAGATCGATTAAATGGTGAATCTATATTAATATGTTCACATGGTCTACATACCCTTCATAGGGAAATAAATTTTCTTTTATCTGGTGAAGATTTGTCCAGATATTGAGGCGAATGTTATGCATACATTCCCCAGATAGCTCCCTTGGTATGTCAAAGTGAGAAGTGGTCATGGACCAATACATCACTGGTATATTAACCTTACCTAGTTGTCTTCTCATGAGAAATATATCATAATATTGTTATTATGATGAATCCTATACTTGATATGACTAGGTTGAATACTTCTTAATGATTTAGTTCCACGTTTTATGGATAGTAGAAGCATCATTGATATGTGAATGGAATGGGGGTGGCTTGGAAGATGATTATGGCCCCAGACCACCCTCTGGTTGAGAATGGATATCACTCATCCTAGATAGAGTGTATAACATGTCTGACACAACCTTTTTGAGTAACTCAGCGTAGGAGGGATCTCTCATATTTATCCCAACAATGGTATGACCTTCTTTCCAGCATGAATTTGGATTGCGTGGAAGGCCTTAAAAATCAGTTCTACAATGGAAAGGGCTACCATTGCAACTTATTTCCCAACTACAGGGAATGTCCCTATAGCGTATTCCATGGGGAGGACCTTCAGAACGGGATGAAGTATGTGGATTACCTTCTGTATTCTTGATGTCACTGAGGGGAGGACCTTCTCGATGACATCTATGTTGGTGAAGAATACTATCATAGCTTAATATCTGGTGGCAGGGAGAATTTTTTTAGTGTAAATCCTTGGGAGGGCCTTCAGGATGTGTTCCAATGAGGGGGTGACCTTCTCATTTCTTGATGTTTCTATGGGTAATACCTTTATAGAAACTTCCATTGTGATGATGGCCTTCGCAATGGTTGTCATCATGCTCAAGACTACCATCATGACCCAACGTCTGACTGTAAAGATAATCATGTTTGTTGTGTATACCCTGGGGAGGACCATAAGGGAAGATGATAGCTGGGGGAGGACCTTCTTACTATCTGATCTTATGGTCAAGGATAGGGCAAACCTAACACGTATTAAGAGATAAGCTCTCATGGTCGATCATTCTTGTTCTATAGAGTAATCCCCTGTGGGTGCTCTGGGAAGGACCTTCAAATTTGCTTGTAGCAACATTACAGGGAGGACCTTTTCAACTACTACTTCTACCTCCATAATTTGGAAGTGGACCTATAGTATCTTGGGACTCTATTGATATATTATCAAGGCTATTAAGAACTCCAGCTTCAAGCTGAATGGGATCATGTATATACTCTTCATTTTTCAGTTTCCTTTGCCGCATTTCATTTTTGGGCACTCTCTTATGGGTAACTGGGGTGGTCTGCTATTGGTAATGGACTTTATATATGGGTCTATGTTTTTTTGGTTCTTGTGATGCCTCCAGGATACACTGACAAGCATCTTGAGTTTTGTTTGGGATATATCCTTTCCCTTGAGTAGCCACCACTTTGGACTAATGTCCCCCAGTTGGAATAGGTATTTGTTCCTGATCTGGTTGTCCATGTATCGCAGTATATTTCCATAAACCCTCCTTGACTGGAGCAGTGATGCATAACTGCTCTAGAGTGACTAACCCATTTTGAAAGTAAGTCACACCATTTGAGGAAACTGGGTTGTGGGCTGGGCTATTTGGCTTTTCCACTAATGCAATGATATCTTGAAATGTATGGAGGATATGGTCTAGAATTTATGTTTCATCATCCATTATTTTCATGATGTGTTGAGATACATCTTTGGATGGAATTGGTATGAATGCCCTTTCTAATGTCAGAGTAGGAGTTTGTGCCTACTCTGGTCCTCCAATGGTTTCCAGTGGATACTAGCAGTTCTCCTCTGCCGAGATATATGAACAAGTCTTCCACCGATTTTGTTCTCTGGTTGCCACTATATTTTACTAATGGACTTCTCATTTATGAGTGGGAATTTTAATCTACTCACTTGTCGTTGTATTTTTCACACGGTCTTGATATGAATCTGCGGGATTTTTAATATGGGTATTTTTTTCATCATTATTAGGATGGTGGGATCCATACGCATCAGTAGGCATTTGTGCCTTCCTATAGCTTGTCTCTATACTATTAGGATGAAAGGTTCCTTGTGCATCAAAAGATATTTTCATATGCATGTAATTTGTTTCTGTATATGCACGGAGGGACCGGCAAAACCTGGAAGTAATTTTCACATGCTCATATTGTTCCATACTACTTATTAGGTGGTCTTGATTGGAGGGGGTATAGTTATATGTAGGCCCATTGAATGCCACTGTGTTTGTGTGGTGGAGTTACTCCTCATGAATCACGGTGATTTCTTGTTCCTAATTATATGTATGTTTCCCTTGGTGTGCGGTCCAAGGGGCTCGTGTCTTTGGGACTTTAGCAAGTGCCCTCAACATAAGATTCTCTTCATAATGAGAATACTTGGTCACCTAGTGATAGCGGTGACACTCTATAGTAGGGGCCTGTGAGTAGGACCCCAATGTAGCTAGGATGAAGTCATCAAAATGTACTTTATCTACCTCCTTGAGATAATGGAGGTACTTCTTGTCACGCTGTAGGGAAAGGCTCTAGAAACTGTTCGAGACGACCACTAGGGCCGCTTGTGCTAGGGTGTCGGTCGTGGCTTAGGAGGCGGCAGGTGAGATTTTTCATATTGGAGGGCTTGTCTTGTGGCCTCTACTATAGGGAGAGTACCATTTTGGTGATACTCTTTAATCATCATGTTGGACACCCAGCGTTGAAGACGTTGGGTTGGCAAAGGGGTCCTTCTCTTCATCAAGGCCCCGACTACCGGTGAGATTGTTGATGTGCGTGTATGCATTGGTTTTTGGGATTTCATTTGAATCAAAGGTTTCTCTATGGAAACCTTCAATATATTTATATTACTAATATAGAAAACAAAAAACATGTCAAAGTAGCATCTCCTGATCATATGCATATTTGAAGATTCGGCTTAGCCCCCTTCCTTTATCTTTTTTTGTTAGGTGAAGGGGCTTGAGTGGGGTAAATTGCCACCTTGGTTGAGGATTCATGTCAGGTTCACCATTTTTGTTTCAACTTGAGGTGATGTGCTTACTCATTTGGGGAAAATGAAAAATGGTTCGACGTGTGACATGAATTTGTCCGCTTTTATAGAGACTTTCACATCATCATCTTTGTTTCAGCCCGATTAGTGTTATTATCCTTTAGGGGGAATTGGATTGACCCCATGGGGACTGGGATGCTTATTCCTTCCAAATTATAAAGGAGGTTCCACAGTCAAATGGTCCCAGTGGTTGATTGCATGGTGTTAATTATTTTTGCAATCGTTCCGCTTAGAATTTGACCTCCTTAGATGGTCTCCAACGGGATTATTCGTGGTGCCAAAAATACCCAACGACCCTTGTATTCATGATTCATGAACCTTTTTCCCAAAGGAAGACTCTTGTTGGATGATGATTTGGTCAATGACACTTAAGGACTCCATTGGTCGAGAGGATGGGAGGTCGGGAAAATCACACCCTTTTGGGGGGAATTATTACCTATTCTGGGACTCTCTTATAGATTTAAGTTGTGTTCATATATTCATAAATACTTGGTTCATTCCTGAAGTGTGTATCCATGGGATACCCCTGTTTTATAGTATTATCATGGATATAAATGGATTTGATACTACAAAGTAAATTTTGACTTAATCCATGCAATAAGGTGCTCTACAATTTACCATTATCCAGGAGAGATGAAAGGTGGCTTGATTTCAGGTTAGAACCCATAAGATGGGCTTCCTACATATCCTCGTGATAGGAATAAGATCCCATGTAGTTTGGTTGGCTTGGGGATTGGACCTAGGAGGAGGCCTATTTGTTGGGGGCATAATTGGGTGGACCCTTTTAGAAGGGAATCACATTGATCTTCAGCCTTCAAGAAGGCATCCTACATATCTTGGTTTAAACAAGAATAAAAGTTCTCATAGTTTAAGATATGAGATTCATTGTGTATATGTTGTGATCATCACAAAAATCTAAGACCACATGAGTCAAGTTTGGTGTGAGAAACAAGAGGATGTGAGAGAATCAACAAACCACACACCTTCCCCTCTACTGATGGAAGTGGTTGGGCCTATGGAGAAAGAAACCCAGGCGACAGTGAATGAGGGTGCATAGAAATGAAACCTTTAATGTGGAATGACATTGGAGGTCATGTGGCTCAGATCTTGGAAGGTTAGGGACTTACCTCAGTGGGATCCCCAGAATGTGTTTTGGGAAAGGGGGGGAATGTTGCTTCTCGTCAAAAGGAAAAGTGATCATGATCCCTTTGAATGATCACTATTCCTCATTGAATTGAAAATAAAGTGATAATAATTGTTCCCAAGAATGGGGAGGTTCACATTAGTATCCCAAGGTTATACTCCAAGTTACCATGGGAATGTATACTTAGAGACATTTCAGGGGTCCAAACCATTGTGGGGACAACCTTCGAGACTCTACATCCCTTGGGTATATAGACTTAGAGAGGCGCACTGATGCACTTGGTGATATGATCATACGGGTCTAGCAGATTTGGAGGAGGATTTGGCCTAAGGCCAGTAGACTGGTTCATAGAGGAGTTATGGAGGAATTGATAGTAATGGAGGGGCAAGATTGGAGCCATAGGGAAGGACACCCAAAGATGCCCAATTCTACGCATTGTTTTCTCATACGGGATGGGGGAGCCTCGCATATCATAGTGTTATGTGGGTGGAGTGGTCATCTACATACCGAAGTAGTAAGCAGGCTTGGGTATGGACCACCATATACCAAAGTGGTACACGGTCTTGGATGTGGTTTTCCACACCACTTTGGTCTCCATCCAAGTACAGATGCATTATGTGGCCCAAGGTTCGATCCACAAATCGATTTAATATGCGGAACACCGTATTGAATAAGGGTTTAGGAACCTGAGGTTCACAGGGAGTTCATTACCAAGGAATTTATGTTTCGTAATGGAACCAATTAGGTTCACGGCTTACTAATTATTATTATGTTCCTTCTTTTTATGGTTCATGGCTTGTTATACCTATGGAAACGTGATTCATGATTTTCACTTCGTTGATGATTTAAAACTGAAGTAGTAATCCCCTCTGAATTCTTTCTTCTAACCTCTACGGTCTCCTCTATGATTTTTTCGTCAGTCCTTACCTTCAATTCCTCATGTGATCCTTTCATATAGCACTGGGGAAATCATATCTATGGGAATGTGGCACCATTTCCAAAAATCCAAGAAGATATATCTCAACCTATAGAAGACTCAGTCAACAGGGGTTTGTAGAGGCTTTGATTCGTGTTTTGTGGTTTATGGAACCCTACCAGCTTACTTTTTTCATGAACTACTGAGTTCGTGGGATGGTATGTGGATGGCATTATCATTATTGATTTCACCAATGATATGGTTTGTGGTGTCCTCGGTTGGCTGGCCATCACCCCATTGGCCACTGCCATGTGGGTCCTTCTGTGTACTGGTGGTTTGCAGTTATGTGCCCCTGCGATCCATTCCCAGGGATGTTATACAGTTCACTAAAACCCTTGAAAAAATTTATTTTGTCATGTTCCTTCTCAAATTTACAATTTCATTAGTGTCGATTTTCCTTAATGGACCTATAGGAATGTTTACTTCCTTCTAAAAAGTTCTTGTGGGCATATTTACTTCCCATTGTATAGTTTTTAGGACCCTACAATGGGCATGATTACTACTTTAGTATTACTTGGTAATATTTGTTGGATGGTTTTCAGGATCACGTGATGTGGAAATGAAGTAAACAGATCTCTATACAAGATGACATTGAGGATACTATTGGAAATGTTCATGCGCTAGCATAGGGGAATGATATCCATATGATTGGTGATAAGGGAGGTCTCATGGATTGTTTTTAGGATTAGGTGATGTAAAAAAGGTAGTAAAGATCTCTCTATGTAGGCTGAATGAGGTAGCATTGGGGTTTCATAGCTCCAATCCATTAGGAAATTAGATAAAAAATTGAAACAAGCAATATAGAAGGCTCTTTATGAGAGGGATGATAATTTCTCAAATCATACTCTGATTTCAGGGATTTCATAGGGGTCTCCCAAAGAGATTGATATTTAAATGTAATTTTATAATATGGATACAAGGTATCATGCTACAGTAGGTACCCATATCATGGAGTAACTCACCTAATAACAGAGTTTCAATAACATTTGGGAAAATTTGTCACATATGGGGAATGATGAATCTCCATAAAAAATGTCTTATTAGGACACTAATAAAAAGGGAAAGGTGTCTGACGATGATGGATTTTTTAAACTCCTATAAAGAAGTTAATTCTAATGAAAGAAATCTCACATCTTAAGCCCATCATGAAAACTAGATCACTTTCAAGTAGGAGAAAAGATTAAGGTATCTAATTTAATCCATTATAAGATCAATATCACTAGTATTTTGATGATTATAATTGTATTTAATCTTATTTTTTATTCTCATTTTTTACCTTTTTTGGTCTTTGAATGAGGTTAGGTTGTCTTACCTGTTCCCATTTTCATCATCTTTGTGTATCTTCTTATCTTTTACTTTTCTTTAACAAATGGGCTTATCCCCACCATTTTTAAAAAAAGACCATGTATTAATTAGGTTAAAACTAAGATCTCATATATTTAAAATAAGGTTTAATAATTTAAGATATCATAAGAATGATTTTCTTAATTATATGACAGATTTGTCTAATTATTGTAGCTTCATTATTACACTATGATTTTTGGTTTTGTTCAATGGATAAAACCATATATAATCACACTAAAAAATAATGTGAAAAACAATGAAAATACTTTCCTTTTGAGATAAAAATTTTATGGGAGCTAGAATGAATAATCTTTTTATTATTGCGCATATAACCTTACCTGACCATTAATCAGGTTGAGCTTCCAAAAAATAAAATGAAGGAACAATGTACTGTTGATTATTTTGTGAGAAAATATCCGCCTTCATTTAATGGGTCTTCTGATCTATTATTGGTTCATCGATAAATCCATACCACTGAGAAAATATTTTTTTTCTCCAGTCCTCGAAAAATGAAAAAAATTTATTAACATTTTATATTTTAGAAGGTGAAGATGATCAATTATGGAATATTATTGAGCATATGAGGAAAGAGGTAGAAATTGACTCTATATAATAGGATTATTTTAAGGGGAAATTTTTTAGTAAGTACTTCCCTTATATTCTATGTACAAAAATGGGGAAGGAATTCCTTGATCTTAATAATAAGGATGATGAATCCATTAGTACCCATGAGGTAAATTTTACAATATTATCATGGTGTATGTATGGTTTAATCATCATACCTAAAATAATAACATATTCATTATCTGGTGACTTAACACCAAGTATCTTAAAGGTGTTATCTATAAGGTACTTTAGTATATATGAATAAATCATTTGATGTGCTCTCAATATTGAAATGGAAATTATATATTCCTATAACTCTCATGGTTTTGATAAGAAAAGGATGATGGAGCCTCATTAAAATTCAAATAAATCATATGGATTAAAGATATTCAAATCACCTACATGTAAGAAATGTGGGAAAAACGAAAATGGAAATTACTAAATAGAATAGGGGGAGTCATAAATGTAGAAATTATGGTCATAAATCCCATGACTATTGAAAGACGATATAGAGGTCAGCTAACACGATTGATGAAGGGAAGATTCCAACTGATGCACCACCCACACTCCGATTCTTAAAATTTTAGTAGTATGAGAATTATTCCAACTAGTTAAAATATTTGAAGTTTAATAATTATGATCAGCAACAAAAACCTCTCAAAACCAAATCCATATAGAAATATCATGTGATCATGATAGTCTAAGTGGGTTCTGATAATGATGTGGTAAAAGGTACACTTATCATCCACTCTTGAAAATATTATTTCATGTTGGATTATATATCTACCCAAATTTTGTATATATGTAATTTTTTTATAGTATCACATTACCAACTCAATTATTATTTGTTTAGTTATTGGAGTAAACTTTTAAATGTACGATGATCGTATCTCAAGTATATAACTCCTCTCTAATTAAAGTTTGCAGGAATATGATTCATGAAAATCATGTGATTATACGACAAGTTGGATTTTATGTGATTCTGTGAAGGAATTTTATTTATTTATATGGATCCAATACCACTTGTTTAGGAATAGAAGTTACATTTCTATTCCAAATGAACCAACGATTTTTTTCATTATAAGGATGAATATAAACTTCCAAAGGAAATTACTTCTATCTTATGGGTATTAATTCTTATACATGAAGGGTATTTATCTCAGATGGTAAGAATAAAATAAACATTAAGGATAGGACTATTGTATGGGAGTTTTATGATGTATTTCTATAAGACTTTCCTAGTCTTCCTCATAATCCTGAAGTTGATTTTCTAATAAACTCATACATGGTTCAATACCAATTTCAAGGAATCTATTTAGAATGGCCTTGATTTATTTGTAGGAATTAAATAATTAACTATAACATAATCTAGAAAATGTATTCATATATATTATTTCATAACCTTAGGTTGAACTCATTATTTTTATTAAGACGAATGATTTTTTCAATGTGTCTTTGCATTGATTATCAGTAACATAAAAAGATCACTATCAATAAAAATCATCATATAACCTATATCGGTGATTTTTTTATCATTTAAATGTAGATAATTACTTTCAAAAGTTTTAAATTCATTCTAGATATCATCAATTAGGGTAAAAAATGAGTACATACCCAAGACAACCTTCCATATAAGGTATGGGCATTATGAATTTATAATGATTCCGTTTGGACTTACTAATACCATAAGTATATTCATAGAATTAATGAATAGGGTCTCTATATCTTACATTTATTAGTTTCTGTTGGAATTTATATATTATATTATTTTCTATTTAAATATAATGGAAGAGTATGAAGAGAATGTGAGAATTGTGCTAAAGACCTTGAGGTAAGAGAAGTTGTTTTCTAAATTTTCCAAGTGTGGATATTAGTTTCCAAAAGCTTCATTCCTGGGTGATATAATCTCAAGTAAGGTTATATCAATGGATCCGTAAAATATGGAAGATATTTAAAAATAAATAAAACCAACCAAGGTATACATGAACCATGTTTTTAATATTTTTTCTAGATACTACCAAGGTTTTATGAGAGATTTCTCATGACTATCTATTCCACTCACCAATTTGACTCAGAGGGGATTAATGTTCATTAGGACAGATAAATTTTAATAGAATTTAAATGATTGTAATAGATAGTTATTTAGTGAACTTGGGTTCATAAAACCCTATCAACACCCAATGTGTATGGATAATATTGAATTTAAAATGAAAATTTAATTTTTATTTGGTGGATAGGTCAGATTTTGAATTGGGAATCAGAGAAGAATTTAAAGAGTTTGGACATCATAATCTAATGTATTTGGATATATTATAGGGTCTAAGAGGTTCTTCATTGTCCTAGATAAGTATTTGGTAATCTAGTTAAGTTCAAGAGGTTTTTGGAGTTTTCTATCCTGGGTTCATGGTTTGGTGTGCATGGATTATGAGAAATTATGAAACCCCCTAAGCAAGGGGAGGTTTCTAGTCTAGTTTTTACAGTTTATAGTTGAGTTTTACAATTATAATATGGTTTAAATAAATCCCTATGAGCTTAAGGGGAAATTTTTTTAGGTGGAAGGGGCTTAGGACTTGGCACACTGTTGCAGACAAACTGTGTGCAATGTTATAGAGGGGACTAGAACCAAATTTCAGTATTTTGCACATGTTTTGTAAACAATAATATACAAACTTATTGGTGAGGTTTTTTGGATAGTGATGACTGCATTGTGGGAACATGGTTTTGAAAACCATATGGGAAACTATGTGTCCCTAAAAAAGTGTTATTTTACATATATTACCTTAAAAGTTTTAACTCAATACCCAATTTTCTCTCTCAACTTGACCCATAATACCCCTATAAACCCTACCTTCCTCCCTCACTTCCATTGGGGGATCTCTTTTATTCAAAGGCTAAATCCACTTTCTTCTAGAGAGTATGTGAGATTATTTTAAGGTTGTGAATATATTCCAATCTCTCTCTCTTATCCCTCTAATTTTTAGGTTATTTCAATTTGGGATTTAAAATATGATTCTACCATAGAATGATGGAATTATCCTTAGATAATGATTCTTCCATACTCCTAAGAAATATGGAATCCCTATACTATGTTTTCACACAATCACAAGTCATTTTGATGGAAGTACATTATTGTGTTAGTTTTCAAGGGCTTGGACCTAAATTTTTTATCATTACTTATATCTTTGGTTCTAGTAGATAGGGATTAGGATTGGGTGAGTCCCCTAACCCTATAACATACTTCTATTGAAACTTAAACTTGGTTTAGGTGTCATAGGATCACTTAGTGATGGGTTTTATAGTGTTTCAAATGTTTTTTATTAGGGATAATAGTTTCAAAGTTTCTAATTAATTATAATATGATTATAATTAATTTATATTGGGTTGTTTCGGTGTGATATAGGGTCATGGATGCTTTATGAGTTGGTCAATGGTCTGAGGTGTTATTGGGGGGCTGGTTTTTTAGCTAATAGTAAAAGTGGTAAAACTTTGGATCGAGGTAGGTGGTCCCTCTAATTACCCATAGTCATTATTTTTATTTAAATTTCAAATGTTTTGTGGTCTCTAGATTTTCCATGTGATGACCTTGGAATTAATTGGACCTTTATGTTATGTATTTTACGAGGGTAAATAATCTTTTAAATGATTATAGACCTTTTATAAAGAGTGGTTCTAGTCAGACAATCAGTTCACACTTGACGCAAGATTTTCCCTCATGAAATTTATTAACTCTAAGAATGGATATAGGGAATCATTGTATGATTTATATTTCCTTTAAAATGATTAATCCTTATTTTAATGATTGATTTTTTATTCATATTTTAAATGATTTTTATAATGGTGCATGAAGAATACCATAGGTGAAAGGATAAAATTTAATGGTTAAAATGACCACAAGGGATTAGGTTTCCTATTTAATGATTAAAGGATGAACTGATTGATTGAATGACATGATTATATCCTTTTTTGATGTAATTTATTAAAAAGAGTTCCAAAAATCCACCTATAAGGAATTTTCCCTTATATATTATGGATAAAACTCTATTTAATTTAGCCTGAGAACTAAGGGATTTTTTATGAAACCTCAAAGAATTAAATCTGATCATTGGGATGTAATGAAATAATTATTTGATTAGTAGAATGAATTCAATTTTTAGTTGATGATATACAAGGAATGACTTGGATAGATTCCATGGATTCCATATAGATTTTATTGCTGTGGAATGTTGTGAGAAATACATGAATTCTAATATGAGTCTCAGATGAATGTCAATATGTAATTACGCCCTCGGATTAATTGAGGTCCAATGTTATAGAATTACATAAGAGTTCCATTATATTACACTTATTTGGGGTAATGTATATGTGACTACCTGGAATGTTTAGTATATATTATATTTATACATTCATGGATTGTTTTTATTATTTTTAGCAATTGAATGTATGTGAACATATTGTTATATTTATCTAGATATATACAACAAAACTTATTTTCGTGATTAATTTTATCATCTATGTGGGTATAGTATCCCCATGATACCACCTTTGACCCATGAGGATATTTGGTAGGCTCTGGCATACAGGGAGTCATGCTTAGGGCCATGTAATGACCATTTTTCTGGGCACAGATTAGTGGTTCGGGTGGTAGGGAATTATAAAATTATATAAAAGGGTTTTCCTTTTGTATTACTCTTTGGGAAATATAAATAAGAGAATAGTAATGTGTTAGAACATGAAACAGATATTGTACCTCGGACTAGACACCCCATATAAGAAAAAATTCAATGTTTCCAGGGAAAAATGTTTTGTTCATTCTATTCATTTTTATCATTCATCTGACTTCAAATTAGGTTATATACTTGATTATGAGTTTATTGATTTTTGGTATTTATATTTTGTTTAGTTTTGGGAGGAAAATGTGTGTTCAAGCATCATGTTAGACACATAATATTTATATGTAATTCATATGATTACGTATGGTTGATTATCTTATTACCAATACTATGAATTGGATCCTTTAATTTAAGTTTCTTCAGCTAGTTATATAGTGTTTTCATGTATAAGTGTATGGATACATATTACTTAACTAATCCCCTTAAAAAGATAAAATACATGTTATGTGGATTATTTGAGGTTGATTTTTATGATGAGACAGATAATTAAAATTCCAACTGGAACTTAAAGAGTTTTTCATCACTAACTTATAATTGACATATTCTTTAACTTGTCCTCAGTTGGGAAAATTTATGGAAAAAAAATATATGCTCCAAAGGGAAATTATATGAAAAATTTCCTTGATTGTTATGTAGAATCAATTAAATAAAATTCCAAGTACAACTTATAAATATTTTTCCTCTATAATATTTACTTGAAATTTTATTTAAATGATCCATTTATTATGGAAATTGTAGTTTAAAAAATGAAAAATTATAAAGCTATGAATCTTATATCTATGTGGGTTGGACATAATGGATAGTTTACATATACCCCATATATGGGTGTACAGGGATTTTGAGAGAGCTTGGGGTATGTGATTTCCTTAAGCTATGGATTTATTTGTTGTTGTAATGAGTAGATGGGTTATGATAGCTTTATACCTTAGCATTTTGTTCTTGACCTAAGAATGGACAGGATGGGTTAGATTTTGGTTCATGTACGAGGACTTGTGGTGGTTTTTTGGAATGTTTGGTGTCATGTGTCCTTGTAACGGGGGTCAGTTTCATCTTGATAGATGTGACTCATGTTAGTTATAGTGTGTATGGTCTAGTTGGTAGTGTCTATTGACTTTATTTGACGTGACTATGGATTTGGGAGTTGGTGCTTTGTGACTTTTGAGGGTAACTATGAGGGGAAAATCCAAGGTTGTGAGTACCTATAGGTTAATGAGATAATGGTATGTGGATCATATTATGATGATGGTACATGGGAGGTATTATAGTGTGTGTTTTATGGGCACATTAGATGCCTTTATAATTCTGGGATAAGCACTTATGGTCTAGTGCTTCTGGTCTTGAGTCTAGTTCTAGAGGGGTATGGAAATTATGTTTCTTAGACTCGATAATGATTTTATAGATAAGATATTCAGTTTTTATATGATCTTGATCAAGATCAAGGTTACCTATAAATGGATTACCCTTGGAGGGGTTTAATATGAGGCTTGTTGTAATTTCTGGTAATCTTGAAAGGTAAAGTACCCATAGAGTTGGTGTTTTAGTAGTGAAGAATATTTATAATGGTGGGGAATATTAGGTTCCTAGAAATATAATTTCAAAGGGTGTCTTTAATAATGTATTTAGGGAAGAAAATATCTTAGTGGAACTTTAGAACGGTGATTGGGTAATGAGTGGCCATGTGAATGGTTTTAGAATAATGAGATGATCTAGTTTGTAAATGTATGAAGTTTTCTCTATATTTAGTGAAATTAGATTTTAGAAGAGGCATGGAAAATGGTTTAGATACACGAACTGAGTTTTAGAGAAATATGGCTCATTAGAGTCTGAGGTGGATCTTCACAATCAAGATACGCTGGAGAATGCAGTAGTTGAGATTTTTTCGAATCGTTAGAGGAAATCAACTGTAGATTGTGTTTGTTTTCATTTTTTTTCAAAATGGGTAATACCGAAGAATGAAATCATTATGATGGTAAGTAATTATCCATGTTTATGGGATAAATAACATCAAGGAAGTAATAAAGGGTGTGTAGGCATGGTATCCCAAGGTCTCAATTGAGTGTTGTGGTATCCCGATGGTAGGGGTGGAGTTGTGGATGGGTTGGGTGTGATTACCTGACTGATATGGGTTGAACCTAAGTGGAGGAATCATATTTTGACATGGAATATGTGAGATCATGGATTGGGAGGAGTATCACATGTGTGGTTTTGATGACACCTATTTAGGTCTGTACTCTAGGAGCGGTAAAGGAATGGTTCAGATGGTGAGAAGTACACCATCAGTTGTTACAAAGTGTGGATATTATTATTGAATTGTAATTTGAAAGAAATTTTGGGTTTCATTTAATGAATTTTGAATGAGTGGTGTTTTTCTTTTTATAATGACACTTAGGGATGAGCAGCCTATGCCCCATCTACCCATCATATCCATTGATGGACAGAGTGTCGGTCGTGGAGATTGGGAAAAGGTTCAGTAGTGTGATGAAATTGATGCTCCTATAGTGGGGAGTGGGTTGTTGTACTTGGTTATATGACCATAATGTGAGGATAATCAGGAGGAATTTGAGATTGATCTATGGATGGTTATTATAGAGTTTTTGAAACATGTGGATAAATGAGATTAAATTCAACAAATTCATCAATAATATTAGGGATAGGCTTATATGTGATATTGGATGAGGTTTGACCATCAGGTAAGATTTTTGGTACATAATTTATCATGATATGTCATGATATTGTCCCTAAATGGTAGGTGGTTTTATCATGTAATGTCACTAGAATTCAGGTATAGACTCTGGTAGGCTTATCGGGATGATCCTGGGATGCCTCCAATAGTTAAGGCATCACTATCAGAAGTGTCATGATGCATCAGTGGGGGAAGTAGAGCAGTTTTGGGAAGATTTAACTATAGGGGGTTCTACTAGTGTAATACTGTGTTTTGGGATAAAATGGGATGGAAAGAGAAACCATTGCACCATTTTGGTTACAAATGGGTATGTTTCGAAAGTCAGTCGAAGAATTTTTAGGAAACTATTCATTTGTTGGATTGATGCTTGGATGATGGAGGGTTTTATAGCTTTTGTAGAGTTTTGTAATTATGAGGACTCTCATTGTGGCGCTGATTCTTTCATGGATATTAGATGTGGTGAATCAATAACTTCATATAGGGGCATCTCTAGAACACCAAGGTGGTTTTTTGATATGTAATTCCAACAGAAGCAGGTGTTGTGGCTAGAAATTATCCTCTATTATCTCAAAATTATGTTAGGAAGAACCATGAGATAGGTGAGTATTTGGATGATAACACATTTTGTGTTTTTGTTCATATTTTCATGGGTGAGTGTCATCTCTAAATTTCAGTATTGAATTCAAGCAGTGTCTTGTGATCGGCGGTTCACGCGCTTTGAATTAATATTTACACTCTGCAAGTGCATGGAAGTTATGGAGTTAGTATATGGAATTTTATAAGAATTTATGAGTGGTTTAGGTAAATAGATTCAATTGGAAGACAACATAGACTTATCATGGATGATAAGTATAATGGTGGGGATTTAGTAGTACCCCATGTATACGGACGCGTTTGATTTTCAAAGGAATTGTAATTTTTGTTTACTGGATGGGTCAGATTTTGAACTATAAATTAGAATGGAATTTTGAGAGATTTCACATCATAAAATGATGTTTTTTGATATATTTTGATTTTCAAGAGGTGTGTCAAGTTCCTGGATAAGTCTTAGGGACTTTGGGTTGAGTTATGGAGGTTTTTTGTGTTTTTTGTCCCAGGAGCTTGGTTTGGTGTGCATGAATTAAAGAAAATCATATAGAACCCCAAGTTTGGGGATCCATCTAGTTTAGTTTTTATAATTAATGGTTGATTTTAATGGTTTGAGAATGTTTTAGGGTAAACTATAAGATCCTAAGGGGAAACCGTGTGATTTGGAAGGGGTTTGGGTCTAATTTCATGGTTTGCACATGGTTACAGACAAACTGTGCACATTATTATAGATGGATCTAGGGATGAATTGGATTGTTTAGCACATGGTTTTTTTACCATGATGTAAAACCATTATTGGTGGCTATTTCTAGAAAATTTATGACCACACAATTGGTGAATGGTTTGGAAAACCATGTTTCCCTTAACAATTGGGATATCACCCATTCCCCCATATATTTTTTAACAAAACCCCACTCCATTTCTACCCCAACTTGACCGAGCTGCCTTCTCTATGCGATAACTTCCTCTCACTATTTCCATGTGGGATTTCATTCAATAAAATTCAAAATTTACATATATATGATGTGTTGGAAAGAATATAGTAAGGCAACGACTCCATTCTTATCTCTGTGTTATTCTCTCGGAGATTTTGTTTTGTTTTTCTTTTTTTGGATTGGAGAGGTGATTCCACAAAAGGATGATAGATTCATCCCATTATAACCAAGATTTCATGATACCTAGAGAGAGATTATCCCAAGATTAAGTTTTCATGTTGTTGTCAGTAATTTTTATGGAGGTACATTATTGTGAAAGTTTTTCATGTGTATTCTCCAGAATTTTGTATCACCACTTATGGTTCAAATTCTAGTTGATAGGGCTTTGGCTCAAGTGAGCTCCCAAACCATAGCACATACCTCCAGTGGGTTTCTGACCTTAGTTTAGGTATTTCATGAGAACCTGGTGACTATTTTTCCTACTATTTCTATGTTTTTTAGCATAGCTAATTGTTTGTAAGTTCTTAATTATTTATGATATGATTATAATAAATTAGTTTGGGTATTTTGGGAGGGAGAGTATGACAACCCATATACTTAATAAACCTTAATTCATGATTTATTACCTAAATAAACTAATAATAAAATCCCATAATATTATAATGCTTGTTTATTTGGGTAATTAGGTACATTTCATAAGAACATTGAAAAGAAATAAAAATTAAAAAAAAACTAAAAATCCATAACATTCCATTAAATTTATTTTATCTTCTAAAATTGCATTAGGTAACCTAGGGACACACATAAGAAATGGGTGAGCTATAAATCCTAGTAAGGTAATAATCATAGAATTAAATCAAGAAAGTAATGCATGTCAGTCAATTGGGGTATAAATGTCCAATTAAAGGGGTGAAATTCATAAACTTGAACATCGAATCATGATATAATATGTTAACATAAAGGGGACATGGTAACGTGGAAACAATATAAAACATGACATCATAAGCATAAAACAAGACTGACAACCTAGAAATCATAACATATTATGCTTATTATAACCACTCATTCACCATACATGGAATATCATGATATAAAAAAACATTACCCATTGTGTTTAAGGGATATATAATTTCAAACCCACCCATCACATTCATATCATGTACATGCATAAGTGTGACATATAGATCAAACAAGATAAGCATGTATTTCATCAATTTTAAAATCATGATTTAGTAGTGTGGGTTATATACATGGATGTTACCAATAAATTTTGTATAGGTACATCTAGTTGAATACCCTTGAGTGGAAATGGGGATTGTTATTCACTATACAAATGTTTGGCATGAAAAAATAATTGGATAATTTCCGCAAAATCATGGGGTTACATAAAGTCTTTGGGAAGGGTTTAAAGAGAGTAAAAGGATCCTATAATCACATTGAAATCATAAGGAATGTAATATGGGAGTTTAAAAACCTATGTCGATATGTTGAATTGGAAATCAAAAGGCATAATATAAAGAATATTATTGAATAAATAAAATAAGGAGAGAACCCCTTACCATGAGGGTGTGATTATAAATGATTAGGAGTATATTATTATTGCTTGGGGAACCTTTGGAGGGATCTAGAGAGGTAAGGTTAAAGTAATTTCATGATCCAATGGTTTTTAGTGAAGAGTAATGGGAGGTTGGGTAGGGTTTTATAAAAAAAGGTAGTATAATTCCTTATAAATTTCTAAACATAGGTTTTGGACTCTATATGATAAATAAATAAAATCCACAAATCACCCCATGGTTTTTTACAATGGATTATACAAAATAGTAGTTTATTACATTATTTTATATACATAAGAATTAAAATCCTTAAAATAATACCCTTTTGATGTGAAATTGAGTCATGTTTATAAATAGTCAGTTTTAAAACCTTAAAATATATTATAGTTTTTGGAGGATTCATTAAGTGTTTATAAATATTATCAAATAACTTCAAAAACACATTATTTTAAATTGGAAAAATTGTGCTCATGGATAATCTTTATTATTAAATCACTTTTCCCTTTTACGATGTCATAATGCATACCGTATGATTATACCATAATTATTTTTTTACCAAAAAAATCTATTGTCTCAAAAACAATTCAAAAAAATAACTGTTTGATAATTTCAATGTGGTAATTTCAAAAAGAATATTTATTTTATCAAAATAAATATCTAAATAAGATAATTTACACTTTTAATCAAAAAATCCTATTTATTTAAAAATACATGTTTTTTTATAATTATAATTTTCTAGACCTTATAAAAATTGAATTTGAATTAATAAAATTATATTATTATTTATATTTAATAAATATTATTTAATAACAATATCTTATCAGAAATCATTTATTTTAAAAATTCTTTAATTCATCAAAAATATTGTCGTGTTTGAAATTATATATTTTCCAAAAATGCAATTTCTGTTTCATCATATCAAAATCTAAACATTATCAGACTTTATTATTTAACCATTACAAAGTAAGAATAGATTAATATAATCATTAAAAAATAAGAAAACATATAAATTGATATTTTTTGGGTCTAGATACATATCCCCTTATTACAAAATAGAATATTGTAAAGGTAAGTTGTGTGATGGTGAGATTTTCAAAGGGTGGTTCAGAAAATGTGGTTTGGTTATGGTATTGATGAGATTGAAATTATATTATAAATGTTTTCTATCATGATTTAGTTATTGAATATTAGATTGGACTTGGTCAATAGAAAGTCCCAGTGATGTTATCTCCCTTTAAAGAACTAATAAATGGGCTTCATAGGGTATGATACTATTGGTCGAGGTCATCACTTCCCTTGTCTATGTCAATTAGATTTATCATAACCTTATATATAAACTAATCATACAATCACTTTATAATGACCTTATTATCAATGTTTATGATGGTTAATGGTCTTTTAAATCCAATGGGATTAAACTTATAACGATCCCAAATAACCAAAGTATTGATTTTGTTTTCTATAATTTCATTTTTTAAATATGTAATTTAATCATTCAAAAAGGGAATTTCATTTAAAAATGTTTGGGCCGTTACTTTATTCTACCCTTCCTAAATTTCACCATTTAAATTTCATTCATACACAGAACAAAAATATGAGGTTACCTATGTTTCATCACCTCTTATGGTTCCCAAGACACTTCCTCAAACTTTTGGTTCCTCCATAGCACTTCAACTAGGTGAGATGTATTATTTCATAGAACCTTTTCTTTATGATATAATATCTTCACCATATAATCCTCATATAAAACATAATTATTCAATAGTACCACCTCTGGATTTATTACATATAAGGTTTATGGTATGTACTTCTTAAAAAGGGATACATAGAACACATCATGTACTTTAGATAGGTTGGGAGGGAGCGTTAGTTGATAGTCCACTGTACCGATCCAATCAAGTATGTCAAAGGGGTTGATGTAACATGGACTAAGCATTCCCTTATTTCAGAACCTCTGGAAATTATTCCATGGATATATATTAAGGATTAATTTATATGTGACCTCAAACTCTAGGTCTCTTTAGTGATTATAGGTATAGACTTTCTATCAACTTTTTATGAATTTCATAAGATATTAAATGGAATGAACCTTATATGTAATCTCTTAGACAATATTAGCATCCATAATCTTCCAATATCCAAATTTATCTCAGTATATAATATTTTTAAACCTCTTCCCACACAGATCCTTAAAAGGTACCAATTGAATGATAGAATGGAAACTATTTTTATATGAGAAATCCACTAGGGAAAACATGTTGAACCCAATATCTTTGAAAATCTATTGAATAATATTATAATATATCCTATTGAGTTTCAATGGTTTAATCAGACTAACCATTTTTATGAGGGTGATAAGAAGTACAAAAACTCATCTCTGTATCAAATTATTTCTATAGGATTCTGCAAAACCAAGAGGTAAACCTCAAATATTGATCAGATAAAATATAGTGTAACTACATGCATACTTACCACTTTACTTATATAAATCTTGGAGAGTTTCTCAGGATATAAATCTTCCTTTATAGAAATGAAATGTGTTAACTTGGTTAGTCAATTAACTATCACCTAGAAGAAATTATTTCCTTTAGGGTTTTTAGGGAGTCCTACTATGAAATCCATGGTAATTGTTTCTCACTTCCATAATGGTATGTTAAATGGTTGAATTATACTCTATTAATTATATTTTTCATCCTTGAATTATTTATATATCAAGAATAAAGAGAAAAATTCTTCAATCCCACTCTTTATGTTATCCAACTAGAAGTTTTGTTTAAAATTTCTATACATATTAGTGGGTGGATTACTGCACTCTAGCCTCAAGTTACACCACTCTTATCCAGGTCGGATCTCAAGTGATGGGAACACCAAGGTTTTGAGATAGTATTTTGGCAATTTAGGGTCCTCCCGAAATCTATGGCCTTCTTTTAGGGTTTCATACCTTGGTCTCTTTTAAGGGTTTCATCCCATCACTTCTCTTTTTTAAGGCATTTTCCCTATTTCTTTCTAGGTTTCCAATTCCATTCTTTCTTACTTTCTCTCAGTGGTTTAGGGATTTCTTTTGTTTGGGGTTTTTGATTTTATGTTGATAGTTCGACATTGGAGTTCTTGGGGATGTGGTGTCAGAATTGGGATGTTTTTTTATGTGACAAGGATGGAACTGATGAACATGAGCGTCGATAGGATGGAATCTAGATAGGTTCTTAATTTATGTGGATTCTTCTATGCCTTTGGTTTTTGTTGATTTGTTCTTTCTAGAGTTTTGGGAATTTCATCTCATCGTGTTTGAGGGTTTCGGTGGATTACATATAGAGTTATCTGGTATTTCTATGGCTTGGGGCTTGTGATGATGGTCTCATCAGCATGGCTGGTTGAGGAAGCTGATTCTGAGGTTGTATTTTTTCAGGTTTTTATTCTTGTTATCATGTTTCACTGGTTTGAGGTATCCCAGTTGGATATGGTCTTTATGTTGATTTTTCCTGCAAAAGACCATTTTTTCTCAACCCTAGATCCAATATTAGACAACTCTCTCTCATGTGGAGTTATGGAATGGTCTTCAAAATTCATTGGGAAGTGAGTTTGAGAAAGAAAAATAGGGAGGTTGATAGTGATGACAATTGTCCAATGACGGGGAGGAATGGTATTGCTCTAGAGATGATGATAGTGGTGGTCAAAAGAGGCATTCCTGATGGTGTATGTGTGATGTGGGCGGGCTTGCAGTTCGAGATGTCTTTTGATTTTTGAATTTTGGTAATGTAAAACCTTTATCATTCATTTGAAATTTTGATTTGGAATTGGGTGGGACTCTTACAGTGGGTGGGTTATGTGGTTTACTTGGTTGGATTTTTTAATGGTGGGATTTTTTCTTTGGTTTGCACTTACCCTTTAAAAGTGTCATTAGAAAATAAAATGTATAGATGATGTCTATAAATCTTAGTGAGTCCTATATAAATAGAGAAGTATGATCTATGTGCACCATCTATAATTTCCCTCTTCAATTTTGTTTTTTATCAAACACATATCCAGGTTCTATACAATATAATTCCATCTTTAACAAAGTTGAACTCTAGAACATTCGCTACCTTTTTTTATAGAAACTCGTCATTCTTATAAGCCTCCTTGATCCTCTCAATAATATATTTTAGATAATTTATTTGAGTAAGGTAGTATAAATATACTTTTATTATTCCCATGTACATACTTTGTGTGTCAAAGAAGATTGGATCCCTTAAATTTCTCATCATTGATATGGTTATTGGATCTTTTCTACTAATATAATCTTCCATATTTTTTACCTTACTAGGATGGAAATGGATTGAAAAATCATAATCCTTTATCAAATATAACCACCTTCATTGAAAAATATTTAGATCCTTCTGTATGAATATATATTTGAGGATTTCATGATATGTATATATGTCACACTTTCCCCAAATAGATAATGTCACCAAATATTTTGTATGAAGATCACTGCATCCAACTCTAGATCATATGTTTGTAGTTCTTCTCAGGGATCTTTTATTGGCAAGAGGCATAGGCTATATCATTTTCATATTACATTATTAAACAACCCAATCCTTTTGTGAGGCGTCATTATATATTACAAATACTTCCCCACTGGTGATTAATGTGATCATAGGTGTAGTGATCAACCACTTCTTCATCTCTTTAAAAAAATCATTCAGTATTCTAGAAAAATTGAATCCCCTTTAAATTTATTTAGTGGGAATGATAATCCTAATAAGTTTCTCAAAAATAGATGATATTACCCAGGTAATCAACTGAAACTTAAGATATCTATCATAGAGGTTTTTCGGGGCCATCCTTTAATTTCCTTTTTTATGGATCTATCGATAACCCTTTGACAGTGATAAAATTGCCCAGTAATTTTACTTTCTCCATCCTAAACTCACATTTTTATACTTTTCATACATTTTTTCACCCCTCAAGGTCTTCAGTATTCCAAACAAATACTCCTCATGGTACTTCTTACTTTTGGAGTAAATTAGGATATCAACTATAAACACTACCAAAAAATGTCAAGGTAATCCCTAAATACTTTATTCATAAAGTCCAGGAATATTTTTGGAGAATTAGTGAGTCCAAATTGAATCATTAGGAGCTCCTAGTTCTCATACCTTGTGTGAAAAGAAGTCTTGGGGTTATCTTATTTCTTAACAATTTCATGATAATATCCATACCAAAGATCCAATTTAGTGAAGTTCAAGGATCAATGTAGATGATTGAACAAGTCAAAAATCTTTAGTATAGGAAACTTGTTCTTTATCATGATTTTTTTTGATTTCATGATAATAAATATAGAGGTGCATTCACATATCATTCTTCAAGATGAGAGGAATATTTCACTCCATTGTTAAGGACTAGGGATTAAAAACCCTTTATCAATATTCTCTAATAGTTACTTCTTCAGATCCTCAAGTTTAGCAATGTCCATATAGAGTCTTGGATATTATAAAAACTTTGAGTAAAAGTTTGATCAGAAACTCAACATCTCAGTTAGAAGGAAGACCAATAAATTATTTGGTAAAAACATACAATAATTCCCTTATAATGGGAATATCATCAAGGATGATCTTTTCCATTGTCTCAATAAATTTAGCTCACAATGTAATAATATACATGAATGATATAATGATACCAAAGGATAATCATACTCTTCCTTTCACTTGTATTGAATTATTGGGTGATTTTTAATACAAAGGGAGATTTCCTCCTCTCATGAATCTATGTTATATATATACAAGTAAATAATATCCATGCCTAGAATAGAATAAAATTACTCTAAATAGATTCTCAAATTATTTTCTAGAATATTTAGACCAGATATTTGATATGGGATGAGTTTTATACTTAGAATGAAATAATTTCCCCATTTTTTATTTTCACCAATAGCACTACTTCTATATTTTGTAGTGGTGTTTGAATAGTTCTACTAAAATTGTGTGATATTAAGTAATGAGTATAAATTGGATTAAATAGAATATTTTCATCCTTGTATGAATAACTATAATACTTATCACGACTTTGTTGTTAGGATTCACATATACAGTTATGATTGAATAAGATCTCTCTTTCTATCTAGGCCTTTGAGGTTGTTCTTGTTGGTTGTTATCAAAAAACTTGTTCTTAGTGCATGGTTTCACATTGTTTCCTTTTTCCTTGGAGTTGAAACATTGTACAATAGGTTGAGGTTTTACTAGAGTATTCCTTTCTTCCATCACATTAGTGTGTTTCTACAGTCATATATCGCTAGCTATGTTCCCTTCCTCCTTTCACCTAAAGCATTTCCATGTACCCTTCAAAAAATATTTGGATGCTTCTTCCCATAGTTTTAACAAGTGGGGTGTTTAAATTTATTTTCCCCAAAGAAATTTTTTTGAATCACTACTAGAATTAAAATCGATTCCCCACTTTTAATCCCTGGACATATGAGACCCTTGATATCCATTGATCTACATCTTAACTTTGAGGGAACATTGTAAAATTTTCTCATAGTTTTCAAAGTCCTAAATCTCTAATTCTTTTAATAGACTTGGAATTATCCCAAAAAATATGTATTTAACATTAGTTTCATGAGAAATGAAAAGGTATGAGGCATATCATGAAATTCCTGTGAAGTTTTCCCCATACTCCCCAATGGACTTCTCGTCCTTTTACATAAGGGAAATGAAATCCCTCACTATTTTAAGTTGAAGAGTGTGCGGAAAATATTCATCAAAAAAAGTTTTTTGGAACTCTTTACACACTATTTCTTTAATATCTTCTTTTGGCTTTCAATTGTTTATCAACGTCCTTCATTGATCAGTTTCTACCTATATACTTCCAACTACAAACATGACCTTCTCCTACTCAAATAATTGAAGGAAATAGGATATATTTTCAATATAATTGATCCATTGTTACAAGATTGAGGGATCAAATGATCTACTAAAATTTGGAGGCCTTTGTTTCATAAATGTTCAATTGAAACGTAATTTTTATTAGGTGATGTGTATTTTTCCCTGATTCATGTTTCTATTATAAGCATGTGTTAATTGATAAAGTATTTCTATGAAGTACCTGACTCTTTCTCCCATCAGGATAAGCCTTTAAATTAGTCAGGAAATACATTTCTCATCACACTAGTGATTGAATCAGTTCCTTCTATTTACAACCACTAACTAGAATAAAGGGAAAATTAGTAATGAAAATTTTTAAACTATTAAACACATAAAGGGGAAATAATGAACACTAAAGGGATAACTCATAAATGACATATGTTCATTAACCTATGAAATTTTAGGTTTCAACCTAACTTATCCATGATCTATTTTATAACATAATGTCTTATGCATTTTATCAATTAATTGTGGTTATTAATAATATTTCCGATTTAACCAAGCATAACCCTAAGATGTGTAAAACTAGGTGTGAAGAAAGGACTATTGTTCATGAAATAGGTGATGAATGAGTCTAGATCAATTCACCCTATTCAAGGTTATTACCACTAGGTAAAACTATTCCAAAACCACATCCACTTTTAGTATCCAGATAGGGATTCAATTTATTGGAAAACACTTACTCTATAACTTACCAAAATTTTGGGATGTTTTCCTATTTTTAGTCTTATCCCTAAATCTTTCACTATAGTTTTATAGTCCAAATATCCAAAAATACCAGGACTTTTCTCTGATACAAACTATGATAACCCATATATTTAATGCACCTTAATTCATGATTTATTACATAACAAAAAAATAATACAATCCTAATAGATCATAACGCCAACTGTATTTCGGTAATTAGGTATATTGTATAACAAATTTAAAGAGAAATATAAATACATAAACTAAAACTGAAAAACATGCCCTTAAATTTATTTTATCTTCTAAAACTACATGGGATAACATGGGGATGAATAGAAAAAAGGGGTGATCTAAAAATCCTAGTAAGGTAATAATCAAATCATAACATGAAGAAATTAATATATACAAGTTAATAGGCATATAAAGTTAACATAAGAGGGGTGAGAATCATAAACATGAACATCGAATCATTATATAAGATGATAATATAAAGGATTCATAGGAATGTCTAAACAACATAAAACATGACATCATAAGCATAAGTCAAGGATAACCCCTAAGACATCATAACAAAGTGTTCTTAAGATTACCTCCCACACACCATACATGGAATCTCATGAGATAAAAAACATTACCCAATTCATTGGATCACTATATAATTCTAAGCCCACTCATCATAGCCATTATATGTATATGAATAATTGTTCCATAAATATCAAATGACATAATGATTTCTTTTGACTCTTTTAATACCAGGATTGATGTAACAAACCAACTGGCCCCCCACTAGCTCAATGGGTGTTCCCGATCCCCGTGGGTTGGGAACTAGTACCTGGGTGGACCTTGAAAAGCATGGTTGGGAGACATGGTGTCAGGGATTGTTAATGTAAAGTATATTCTATATTGATGTGATTGTGGTTTAGGGATAGAAATACACACCTATCAATGGAAACTTAGTGTACTCTTAGTCTAGAGATGATTTTTCCCAATATCATGATATCTTTCTAAGTATGTTGATTGGTATTTTACAGTGTATCGATCTATATAGACTTATTTCCTAGTTTGTTGAGGGGAATCCTTATGATTCATACTTGAGGATAGGATTAATTTTAATCTATATGGTAGGGTTACACCATTTTCCCTTTGATTATGGTGAACCTCATTGTGTTTATAAATTCAGGGAATTCCATGGGAACCATTCTTGAGAAGATGGAATGGATTATGGGTGACGTTTTTGTTAGTTCTCAATGATGAATAGGTTCTTAGACATTCTATTCATAATTTTTTAGGATGGATGCTACAAGGGAAGTGGTAATCAGAAATTTTTTACATTGTTGCAATGATACATAATCTCTAATATGGGAAGCGGGACATCTGTTAGTGGTGGGTGACCCTCATGTGAAAAGGGTAATGGGATCTTCCGATTTTTCAATGTATGGTCATTTTGGATATCATATATTAATTAATAAATTCAGTAATGTAGGACTATTTTTTAGTAAAATTACAGGAACAAGTTCCAATACCAACTTGCATGGTGCATGAGTGTGGCTATCAGGCCCAGGGTAGATATAGATGATTGAATGGTTTTGGATCAAGTATGCACTTGTACATGTGTTGTGACATGGTGATAGTTTTGAATAGGTGATTATTTGTCTAGGATACATAAACCTAATTTGGGTTTGGGATTTAATGATCATACTTATAATGGTCTTGGTATTTATTGGGAAAAAGGATTCGGAATTTGGTTTTCATGATGTCTCAACTGTTGAAAAAAAGAATTTTTTAAAATAGTCAAATGAAGTTGGTTTGACTTGATTTTCCTTGAGTAGTTTGATACAAATGGTGAGTAACCAAATCAATCATATAATTAGGTTGATTTGATTTCAATTTAAGGTTTATTCGGGGATCTTCAAGTAAAATCTATCATGATCAATCTAGTTGGGTCAATTGGAGTTTTACTATTTCAATCAAATTGAGGAATAAAGTTAGTTTCATCATGTATGATCAAGTGGAGTAAGTTGTGAAATTTTTCATGATAGTCATTATTATGATTCATACATGCTTCAGCAGGGAATTCCAATGGTGGAATTATTATGGCTTAGAATTGTCTATGAAGTCTAAAACCTATGGTGGGGAGCACCATAGGATGGTTGATGAAATATACGATGATGTGATCATGCCTCAGGTTATATGGTATCTAGTAATATTCTTATAGTTTTTAGTTGTAGTTAAAATTGTTTTCTTAGGTTTTAGTGGATTATGTTTTGTGTTCTTAACGTGTTTCATGGAGGTGTGTTAGTAATTTGGAAATGCAACACTGCTTTTTGAGCAGAAATTCACAACTAGAGTAGTTTGGGTGATGTTTTTCTTATCTATTAGGGCTTCTTGGGGATGATGATTTCTAAGGAGGAGAGTTTGTAAGATCCAATGTATTGAATCCATTGAGAAATTTTAAGGGAATTTGAATTTTCATTTGGTGTATGGACCAAATATTAAACAAAACATTGGAAAAAAATTGAGAGTTAGAACACTTGAAATATTTTATTTTGAAAAGTTTTTAATGCCATAGACATGTATTAGAAGCCAAGATGAGTATGGGGAGTGATAAATTTTGAAAACCCAATTTTCGTAGGAAAAAAATTGGGGGACACGGTGCCAACTATGCAACCCAAACTATGTGGACTGATTAAAGGGGTTCACAGTTTATTCAAATAGTGATAGGGGATTCAACTAACCATGTGACTTGGTGTAAGTTCATAGGGGGACTCACACAGTTAGCACATGGTTTTTCTAACTGTCTGATGCAATTGTGCAGTGTGAGAGGTGCGAGATATTTCCAATGGCACGGTTGGTGTACGGTTTCCTTAACCATGAACATGAACCAAGTGGGGTGTGGTTCTTGGGCAGTGTGAGCTACAAAATTGGAACATAGTTAGAAAAAACATGAAACCAAACCAGTAACCCTATTAAAGGGATTGGAAAATACTATTTTACCCCAGTTTTACCCCTAAATATAATTTCTCTTCTCTCCCTCTCCCTTTTTCCATGCACAGCCACCCCAAGCTCTCTATTTCCCTCTTTAAAGGTTTTTATTATTCTTTTTCATGGAAGATCTGATTTATGTGTCATTAATTTTTTAGGATCACTCTTGATTAGTCTAAGAGACCTCTTCATTATAATCTAATTTTTTTTACCATCTTGGATTCTATTTCAATGAGATATCATATACACTATTTCCAAGATGTTTGACTGTTTCTTTGGTTATACTCATTTTGAATTAAATAAATAGTTGATATTGGATGAGTAAATCTTTCTCAGTGTATGTTAGTTGGTCTATAAGCCTTTCCCAATATGTCTCATTTCATATATTACGTTATCATCATGTTGTATGTTTGAACTTCATTGATTTACTCCTAAATTATGAAATACCTTAAATTAAGTTCCTGGATTATAACCATGATGTTATTAAAACCCCCTATACATTATTGTAGGGTCTTTATCCCAACTTGGATACCCTTATTCAGTGTTTCCTATTATATAACCTCATTATTCATTTTAATGTATTTGAAAAAAACCACATAGTTTTGTTTGGGTTGAATCATAAAGTGGGAATTGATTAAATGATAACAAATTAATTGGTTGAGTTATAATAAGGAATATATACTTAACTATCCCATATTAAACTATAAAGTATTCCCTTAGATAAAAGTATGAATTGAATAAGGAGTCAGAATATTATAATTAAATTGTTTCTACCTTTAACTATAAGTCCCTTTATGACATCTAAGGTTGGTGGCCTTGGTTTGGACCACCCCTTAGGGTGTGTGATATTAAATGTTTTATATGATCATGTTTTTCCTATGTAAAAAAATAGTCTCCTTATGTGTGTTTTCTTATCTATAAATATTAAATGAATAGATGGAGTTTATTGAGTAGTGAAAAGGGAAAGGGGATCTAACTTTCCCCTATGATTATTATTACTTTAGGCTTCTCCCATTTTCCATATACATGTAATAGTTAAATGAAATAAATGGATTGTAAATGGTTAGGACCATTCACATGAACTTGGAACCTTTTAAGGGATGATCATTTCACTTGTATCTTTTGAAACTTATAAATAAAATGATTAACAGTATGTTTTAATTATAAATTTTCATGGATATTTCTCAAGTCCTAGGTTTAAATGTTAAAATGAAACATGCATGCATTTTGAATTATTCCACTATAGATACTTGGGTTCCTTACACGGAATGTCCTGTATTGGCATATAGGACAAGCGAATTAAATTTTCCATTGGTGATAATTAGGTTCCTTAAATGGAATTACTTGGATGGGATCATAGGATAAATTTATTATATTAAGTGTTGGAAGATACTTGGGTTCTTGATACGGAATTCCTTGGATAGCCTCGGAGATTAATTGGATTATATTAAGACTTGGGTTACACTTGGGTTCCTGATATTGAATTCCTTTGATGGGCTCATAGGTTAAAAAAATTACTTTAATCCTTGGGAGATACATGGGTTATGGATATGGAATTCCATGGTCGGGCTCAAAGGTTAAGTGAGATTGTATTATGATTTATTTCTATTTGGATTTCATTTAATTGTTAAATTAGTAGTGTATTCAAATAGATAGAATCTTATATGATCATTATCATATATAGATGACCAGGGTTCTCTTTGGGTCCTACATGACTAGAGTTACACATGTATTACTGGTCTTATATCCATGGGCCCTAGTTATACTTTACTATCCTTTTGTTCAGATACATATGAATTTGACCAAAGTAGGTAGATTCTTCCAGGTATCCAATGAGTTTCCTAATTTTGATAGTTTTTATATCTATATTACATCCTTAATTTTATATACCTTAACACTATGAATTTTATATTCACATACTTTATTGCATTAGACTTCATTGGTGGTGGCCTACCTAATTTTACTCACACCATGTTTGGTTCATCATTCGACACCCAAAAAGATTTCTTGGTTTCATGTTAGGAACCTGGATTGTACCTATTTTTTGTTAATCTTTATATAATAGTACATAACTCGGAGTCAGGGGAAAATCATGTCCTTGGGCTTCCTATAGGAGTTGGGTATATTATTTATTTATTTCTTTACCTATCCATTCATTTGGTATGTATTACCTATTGTATATTGATTGAATCATATTTACATCATAGCATGTTCATTAATGATTTCATTATTGATTGTAATTCATTATTATCATCCACTACCTTTCATTTATTTATGCTTATGTTGTATTTAATACTAATCTAGAGGGTGTATTCCCCCCACTATATCACCTTTAGACCATTTCTGCTAGTCGGTTGCCTCTGGCATATGAGGAGGCTTGCTTTATTCCATATCATTGATGTGTCTATTTGCTATTTATATAGTGAATTAGATCATGATGTGGAATAAGATCATCCCTTCAAATCAATTCATTTTATTTCATATGTTGGTAAATTTTCTCTCGTTGGAAAAAGCATTGATTAGAATACGTCAGTAAATATTTAGACTATTCATCAATGGTTGGAGATGGCATAGAGTCTATATAAGACTTATATAGAACATTGGCACTATAATTTGGAGATTTTAGTTAGTGAATAGGTTTTTTGAGAGTTTCTCCCCATCTGGATCATTGTCATCTTCAGAAGCAAGGGAAATTGTCTCTAGTATATATATTATTATTTGAGATCACTGAGCATGTTGGAAATTTGGATTATCGGTTTGATTTACCATTTTAGTTGACCACAACTCACAATATATTTCAGGTGTCTCAGATTAAGAAGTGTCATCCTAACCTATTCTATGTTATTAATTATTGGGTGCTTGTTTTGGAATTGGATATGTTTATGGTTGAGCATCCGGTTTAGATTTTTGATTCATAGGTAAAGACTCTATGTGGGAAATATATTTGGTTGGTTTGAGTGTTGTGGTAAAATGGAACAAATTATCACGAGATGTGGGAGTAAGAATCAGATATGAGGGAGTAATGGCCACATCTATTCTGAGATAAACCATCAATAATATGAAATTATAGTAACAAAAATTGATATAGTTGAGAGATTCCCATGTCCCTGGTTTAAGGTCTATACTATTTATCCTTCTGAAAGTTTTATTTGGGTTTAATATATGTATGATGGTTTATAATGTCTTTGGGTGGAAAATGGGATTTTTCTTGGTGTACCATAGGTAGGACCATGTCATGTTGTTACTAGATCCCTCCTGTGTGAAATGGGGGGACCAAAATTCCCAATGGACAAGTGTGGTCTTGGCATGGAGAGTATGGAGTCTACCTATAGAGCATGACTATAATTATAATGACCCATACTTTTCATACATTGTTATTACTTCATAATTGAAGCACACTTATTACAACATATAACAAAACCAATAAAGGACCGTATAGGTATAGTGTCTTTAGAAACTCGGAAACATAAACAACTGGTTCATAAAGCATCTAATTTGCCTCCCATTTATTTCATCATATCTATAGTCCCTTTTTCGAATATTCTACTTAATAACCTTCTTCCTGACCTGGGGAAATAAAACATACAAAAGGGTGAGCTCAAATGCTCAGTAAGAGTAAACAAAAGAAATATCAATCACATCATATACATAAGAACATAAATTTTGGAAATCTTAACCTGCAAAAGAGATCATAATTTCATAACATGGGATAAATCATAGTAGTGAAATGTAATCCCAATAATCATAACTTAAAACATGAAACATTGTGTCATACACACATAATCATAGAGAATCATATATTATTAGTCAAGACTCATTTCCAAGACTATCTTAGTGACAAAGTCCATTTCTGAACCGAGTCACCCTCGTTTCAGTCCTGTTTCACTGAACTGGTATAACCTACCGTTACATCCATGTCTATCTCATGAGATATAAAATCTTTACCCAATGCATTGAAGGGAGATGTAGGTCCCACCCATCTCATAATGATACCATTCTTATGTGTGCCACAAAATCATAAACCATACATCATAGCATAACCCATGTAATAAAAATGGGAATCTTAAACATCGTGACATCATAAAACAATTCATATAAGATAAAGGAATACATAAAAATAATTCCATCACAACATACTCAAATAAATGTAATAATAGCGATAGAAACATAACCCTTTATTATCTTAGATGGAAAATAATTTTGATAAAACACTTGAACTCCATTCTTGAGGAAAGTATCCTTTCTACTTCAAAAACACTTTTCCTTTCTTAACATGTCATACAATTCTAAACTAAAAGAATTTTATTAAAAATAAACTTGAAAATTTGTAAAGGAATCTTTTTGTAAATAATGTTTTAAAAATCCATTCATGCCGTATAAGTTAAAAAAACATTCTTCTTGTACTTTTGTCGGAAAAGTCAAAAACTACCTCGTATGAAAAATGACAAAATATTCCTTTCATATCTTTTACTAAAAACTCACCGAAGGGTAAAATTGGATTTAAACAATTGTAGGTGAATGTAAATAATATTACATATTGAGGAAACATGGATGTGGATGATAAAATACACCCCAGTAAATACTAAAGTATAAACAATCTCGGATAAAAATGAGATTGTGATATTTCCCTTACCTTAGGTCCGATTTGCCTCGTAAGTGTCTGAACCTCCTGTATAATGATTTAAATAATGTTATTGACTTATTAAAGAATCATAATTATTTTTATGATATCATATATAGTCATATTCTTAGTTTCTTGGTAGTAATATTTCATTGCTACTTGTTATTCGGGTGTTTATAACTTTTTGTTCTTATGCGTGTTTTGTCGAATAAATTATTATTCTTCTCTTTAGGTTATAGATACATCATTTACAGAATGGTATTAATGTACTATATATCATATTTATTCATTCAATTCATTTATATAATCATTATGCAATGAAGATCATGTAGAACGAATCGCATCACATCGTGGAGACGGTATTCCGTACGTACGCACGAGCGATGATATCATTCTCATGATCGTGGAATTGTATTGGAGTGTATGTATACTATTTCAGAATTAGTATCACTTTATAATAGTCATATATATAGTCATTATTTACACCATTATACCCATCCAAGTATGGTGGTGGTGCAAAATAGATTACACCACGGCGTGGAGACGGTATTCCGTACGCACGCACGCGCGGTGATTTCTTTTTCCGTAGGATGGATAGATGGTGAAATATGGTTGTTTCATACTTATAATAACATATCAGTATATGAGTGATACTGATGTTATTACTTCATAATGAAACAACCAAATAAGAAGAAGTGGAAGAAGAAATAAAGATGAAAGAATCGGTAATGGACATTAATTCTTCTTTGAAGTCCTTCTTTGAGACCTTATTTTAGGGCACTAAAATTGGTCTTTGACAAGACCAGGACCTCTAGGATGTCTCTAGGGAAGTGGAGAGGAGAAATTGGTAGGTGTTGGCCGAGCTTGAAGGCTCAAAGAGGTGTGAGGAAGAGAGGGAGGAGGTTCCCTTTTATAAGGGAGGAGAGGGTCTCCTTTGGAAAAACTAAAAATATTATTTTATTATAAAGTCAAGTTCGGTTTTAAATAGCTCCAAATTGATTTATTTCTAAGCTAATGTGGGTATGGGTCTAAATCCTCTCATCCAATAGAATTTAGACAAGTTTAGGTTCCTATTTTAACCTTATCATTTAGATTTAACATTAAGTTAAATAATTTTACTTTTACCGTGTCTTCTTGTGTTCTTATACTATAAGGTTAATAAACTTACTATAAGCATCCAAAAGAACCCCAAGTTGTTTATTATTAATATATATAATCTTATCTATGTCATTTGGCCGAACCTTAGATTTGTAGGAATAAAATAACAATTAATAATATAATATTTGTTTTAAAAACTATTTTATGTCAATTTTGACACTATTTAGTAATTGATTTTTGTGAAAATCATAACAGAATGATAAGTTCTAAAAACGTTAATTAAATCCATACTAACATGTCATATTAACCTATAAAATTTTTTTAATTGATAAAAAGTCTAAAATTATATTTATTTGTGTATTTATAACATCAATTATGTCAATATTTCATTAATAAGATAATTATTGCATCATTGTTGTGTCATAAATAAATTAAATTATTTAATGTCTAAAAATTAAAAATAAAATACTATTATGTATTAAATATTTTTAGATTTCTAATTAATATTTATAGTCTAATTTATCTTATGTATAACCCCATATTCAAAATGATTTAGTTATTAAACTTTGATTTTAACTATTTTAACCCTTCTTTAAATAAATTAATAATAAATGTCCTAATCTAATCCAAGTGGGCCTAAATGGTCATATTTTATTCCTAAGTTTGTTTTTGGTCTAATTAAACTTGTCCAATAGAATTAGGACATGTGTTAGGGTAATAATAATATCATTTTTAACCTTAATTACCCTATTTACTTTTAACCGTGGTAAAAAAAAGTAAAAAGTTTCTATTCACCAAAACATTATTTTCATCTCATTGAACCACATTTTACTTACTGACATCAACCGTGTCTCTTGGATTTTTTAAATTCCCCTCACAGAAGCGGTAAAATTAAGTTTTATGAAAAAATCAGTTTTTTAACTACCACTTAGTGGTTTCACTATTCATCAAAAATTGAAAGTTTTCAAAAAAATACCAAAATTTCACCCTAGGATAATTTCGATATTCCGAATCCAAAAATGAAGTCCATTTTGAAAAATAAAATTTATAAAATTTAAAAAAGTGGTTATTACTATTCATAACAGCTAGTTTTAATAATATTTTATTAGCATATCATTGTTTAGTGAAACTCGGTATTGCGTACGACGCAAGCTATCGAGGAAGGTCGCAATTTCGTGTAAAGCAAGCCAAGAAAGTGTTGTGTGTAGAAAAAGATTCCTTTGATGATTTATATAACATAAAAGTCTCGGTTGTTACATTCTACCCCCCCTTAAAATGAATTTCTCCCTCGAAATTCGTCACTTTGTAACAAACAGATGAGGATACCTCTCCCTCATCACATCCTCAAGCTCCCATGTAGCTTCTTCTAATTGGTGGTTCCTCCATAAAACTTTCACCAATCGAGTGGTCTTGTTTCATAGGAATTTTCCGCTATGATCCAGAATCTCTATCGGTTGTTCTTCATAAGAAATATCTTGCTCCAGCGGTACAACTTCTGAGCTGAGTACATGTGAAGGATCAGGTATGTACTTTCTCAGGAGAGATACATGGAACACATCGTAAACTTGAGAGAGATTCGGTGGAAGAGCCAATCGGTAAGCTACCTTCCCAACACGATCCAGTATTTCGAAAGGACCGATATATCTAGGGTTCAACTTCCCCTTCTTTCCAAATCTCATAACCCTCTTCCAGGGAGATATTCATAAGAACACTTTATCACCCACTTCAAACTCTAGGTCTTTTCTTCGGTTGTCGGCATAACTTTTCTGTCGACTCTGAGCTACTCTTATGTGTTGTTGAATAGATCTGACCTTTTCTGCCATTTCATCAACGAGATCAGGTCCTAATAGCTTTCTTTCCCCAACTTCATCCTATCAAGTTGGAGTCCTGCATTTCTTTCCATAGAGAGCTTCATAAGGAGACATCTGAATACTGGAGTGAAAGCTATTATTATAAGAAAATTCCACCAAAGGTAGGTGTTGATCCCAACCACCTTTGAAATCCATAGAGCAAGCTCTCAACATGTCTTTTAGAGTTTGAATTGTTCTCTCAGATTGACCGTATGTCTGAGGATGATAAGCAGTGCTGAAACTCAACTCTGTATCCAGAGTATGCTGAAGACTTCACCAGAACTTCGAGGTAAACCTAGGATCCCGATCAGATATAATAGAAAGTGGTACTCCATGCAATCTTACCACTTCCTTTACATATATCCTGGCAAGCTGATCCAGAGAGAAATCCCCTCTAATAGCAATGAAGTGTGCAGACTTTGTAAGACTATCAACTATGACCCATATAGCATTATTGCCTTTGGATGTTTTAGGAAGTCCTATGACAAAGTCCATAGTGATGTTTTCCCATTTCCATTCGGGTATGGGTAATGGTTGTAACATCCCCTTAGACTTCTGTATCTCAGCTTTAACTTGTTGACAAACCAAGCATCGAGGGACATATTCAGCAACATCTCTTTTCATTCCTTCCCACCAAAAGTATTCTTTCAGGTCCCTATACATCTTCGTGCTTCCAGGATGAATAGAGAATGAAGAACTATGAGCCTCATCCAGTAGCTCCTTCTTTAATTCGGGGATGGGAGGAACACAAACCCGATTCCTGAACTTTATTATCAAATCACAATCAAGGTTGAATTCAGGACCATTTCTCACCTTCTTTTGTAACTCGACATCTTCTTTCTGTGCCTCTTTAATCTTCACATGTATAGATGGTTGAAAATTCATTTGAGAAAGATAAGATTTTTCCCCTTTCATTATAATTCCAAGATCCATCCTTTGTAAATCCATAAATATTGGATCTTTTGTGATCCTCAACATGGATAAACTAGCATGGTCTTGTCGACTTAATGCATATGCCACCTTGTTTTCTTTCCCATGGTGGTAATGGATTGAGCAGTCGTAATCCTTAATCAGCTCCAACCATCTTCTTTGGCGCATATTCATCTCATTTTGTGTGAAAATATACTTTAAACTTTTATGATCAGTATAAATGTCACACCTTTCTCCATAAAGGTAATTCCTCCAAATTTTTAATGCAAAGATTACCGCAGCTAACTCCAAATCATGAGTTGGGTAATTTTTCTCATGTATTTTCAACTATCGTGAGGCATAAGCTATAACCATATCATTTTTTATAAGAACACACCACAATCCCTTCTTGGATGCATCACTATAGATCACAAACCTTTCTCCACTACAAGTCAGTGTGAGCACAGGTGCACTGGATAACCTTCTTTTCAACTCCTTGATATTCTCCTCACATTCCTCCGTCTAAACAAACTTAACTCCTTTCCGAGTCAACTTGGTGAGTGGATTAGATAATCGTGAAAAATCTTTCCAAAACGTCAATAATATCCAGCCAAACCAAGAAAACTTCGGATCTCGGTTACTGTTGTTGGTCTCGACCATCTTTCGATAACCTCTGTTTTTCTTGGATCCACAGATATCCCGTCTTTTGAGATAATGTGACCCAAAAATGCAACTTTTTTAAGCCAAAATTCACACTTGGTAAATTTGGCATAAAGCTTCTCCTTTATCAGGGTCTTCAATATAATTCTCAAGTGATCTTCATGTTCTTCCTTGCTCTTTGAATAGACAAGAATATCATCTATAAAGACTACCACAAACTGATCAAGATAGTCTCTAAAGACTCTATTCATTAGATCCATGAAGATAGCAGGGGAATTAGTAAGCCCAAATGGCATCACTATAAATTCATAGTGTCCATACCTTGTACGGAAAGTCGTCTTTGGTATATCCTCCCTTTTTACCCTTAATTGATGATACCCTGAATGAAGATCAATCTTGGAAAAGTATTGAGCTCCGTGTAGTTGGTCAAATAGGTCATAAATGTGCGGGAGAGGATATTTGTTCTTGATAGTGATCTTGTTAAGTTCTCGATAATCAATGCAGAGTCTCATTGATCCATCTTTCTTCTTAACAAATAGAATAGGTGCTCCCCAAGGTGACGCACTAGGTAGTATGAACCCCTTATCAAGATTCTCTTGGAGTTGCTTCTTCAATTCCTGCAACTCAATTGGGGCCATTCTATAAGGTGTCTTTGAAATAGGCAAAGCACCCGGTACGAGTTCTATTGAAAACTCAACTTCACGATTCGGTGGAAGACCTGGTAATTCCTCCGAAAAGACATCATCAAACTCCCGTACAATGGGCATATTCTTAATCATGAGTTTCTCACCAACCATTTGAGATAAATAACCTTCATTTAGTGGAATCAATACCCATAAAATGGAAGAAATTTCCACTGGAAGGTTATGTTCATCCTTGCATCGATAGACAATCATAGATTGATCTGGAATATGAAATGTGACTTCCCTTCTTTGGAAATTGATATGAGCTCCATGTAGAGAAAGCCAATCCATGCCAAGAATCACATCAAATTCCACTATAGGAAGGATCACAAGATTTGCAGGAAACACTTTCCCACAAACTTCAATCGGAGAAGAATTATAAACTTTTGATGCGACTGTTGTGCCATTAGGTGTTGTCACAGCAAACTCAACATCTAATTGTTGAGGTAATACGGTGATACCCTTAGAAAATTCTTCAGAAATAAAGGAGTGGGTGGATCCAGAATCAAATAAAACATTTTCTACTTTAGAGTGGATGGAAAGTGTACCTTTCACCACATCGTTATCGTACTCCACATCGCTGATAGAAATTGCATGTGACTTTCCTTTGTCTTTAGCCTTAAGATTTTGTTGATGTCAACCATCATCATCAACCCTTGGATTAGGGAATTTATTGGCATAATGTCCCATCTCCTTGTACTTGAAACATTGAATTGTAGTAGGGTCATTCTGTGTATCCCTTCCTTTGTTTGCATCATTAGACATCTTCTTCCCATCATCGTGGCATTCAAATGCCTGATGACCTTCCTTTCCACATTTGAAACATTTACTTGTCCCTTTAAGACAACTCCCTCCATGTTTCTTTCCACACTTTGAGTATAAGGGAAAGCTCGTCTTCTTTTCAGTGTGCTCCTTAGATTTTCCTTTGAATTCCATTTTCCTCTTCTTATCAAACCCATATGACTGATGGGTTACTCCAATCTACATCTCAACTTTGAGAGCACATCGAACGATTTCCTCGTAGCTATTGAAGTCCCTTATGGCTAAGGACCTTCGAAGACTTGGTTTTAATCCACTAAAGAATCGATCGATCTTACTCTCAGGTTGGATAATAATACCAGAAGTGTACCTTGAAAGTCTTGTAAAATTTTCTTCATTGGTACCAACAGATTCATCGTCCTTTTGCTTCAGTTCAAGAAACTCTTTCTCCATATTTGTTCGGAGAATACGAGGGAAGTACTTATTGAAAAATAAGTTCTGGAACTCGTCCCATTCCATGGACTCAATTTCATCCCTTTGCCTCGTATTCTTAATAAGATTCCACCATTGATCAGCATCACCTTCCAAACGATACACTGCTAAGATGACTTTATCATGATCAGAACATTGAAGAACTGAAAATATATTTTCAGTAGTACTAATCCATTTTTCAGAAACTAATGGATCAGTAGACCCGCTGAATGAAGGTGGACGCTGTCTCATGAAGGATTCAACAGAATGTTTCTCCTTCCTTTGCTCGTTTGGAAGTCCTGCATGATTCATAGCTTGAGAAAGTTGTGTGAGCATGGCTACAAGATTTTGCATTCCAGCTCCCATAACGTTTGGTTCCTCCAGGGGACAATCATTACATTGCCCGTCGCATTCCGCATTAACACAGTTCCTTCGGGTTCCAGCCATTGACTAAAACCAAGAATAATAGTGTGAGCAACACTAATTATAATAGGAAAACCACATAATCAAGAATTAAATTTCACACTTTAGGTCTTATCCTAGGTTATTCATGGCCATTTCTAAAACACTAAGATTGTGTTCTATGCTTAGACTTATCCTTAGGGTTCTTACTAAGGCTTTCACATCCTAGTTTCCAAAGGTTGGCTATACCTTTCCTCTGATACCAACTATAACGACCCATACTTTTCATACATTGTTATTACTTCAGAATTGAAGCACACTTATTACAACATATAACAAAACCAAGAAAGGACCGTATAGGTATAGTGTCTTTATAAACTTGGAAACATAAACAACTGGTTCATAAAGCATCTATTTTGCCTCCCATTTATTTCATCATATCTATAGTCCCTTTTTGGAATATTCTACTTAATAACCTTCTTCCTGACCTGGGGAAATAAAACATACAAAAGGGTGAGCTCAATTCCTCAGTAAGAGTAAACAAAAGAAATATCAATCACATCATATACATAAGCACATAACTTTTGGAAATCTTAACCTGTAAAAGAGATCATAATTTCATAACATGGGGTAAATAATAGTAGTGAAATGTAATCCCAATAATCATAACTTAAAACATGAAACTTTGTGGCATACACACATAATCCTAGAGAATCATATCTTATTAGTCAAGACTCATTTCGAAGACTATCTTAGTGGACAAGTCCATTTCTGAACCGAGTCACCCTCATTTCAGTCCTGTTTCACTGAACCGGTATAACCTACCGTTCCATCCATGTCTATCTCATGAGATATAAAATCATTACCCAATACATTGCAGGGAGATATAGGTCCCACCCATCTCATAATGATATCATTCTTATGTGTGCCACAAAATCATAAACCATACATCACAGCATAACCCATGTAATAAAAATGGGAATCTTAAACATCGTGACATCATAAAACAATTCATATAAGATAAATGAATTCATAAAAATAGTTCCATCACAACAAAATCAAATCAATGTAATAATAGGGATAGAAACAGAACCCTTTATTATCTTAGATGGAAAATAATTTTGATAAAACACTTGAACTCCATTCTTGAGGAAAATATCCTTTCTACTTCAAAAACACTTTTCCTTTCTTAACATGTCGTACAATTCTAAACTAAAAGAAGTTGACTAAAAATAAACTTGAAAACTTGTAAAGTAATCTTTTTGGAAATAATGTTTTAAAAATCCATTCATGCCGTATAAGTTAAAAAAAACATTCTTCTCGTACTTTTGTCAGAAAAGTCAATTAGTACCTCGTATGAAAAATGACAAAAGATTCCTTTCATATCTTTTAATAAAAACTCACCGAAGGGTAAAATTTTATTTAAACAATTTTAGGTGAATGGAAATAATATTACATATTGAGGAAACATGGATGTGGGTGATAAAATACACCCCAGTAAATACTAAAGTATAAACAATATCGGATAAAAATGAGATTGTGATATTTCCCTAACCTTAGGTCCGATTTGCCTCGTAAGTGTTTGAACCTCCTGTATAATGATTTAAATAATGTTATTGACTTATTACAGAATCATAATTATTGTTATGATATCATATATGGTCATATTCTTAGTTTCTTGGTAGTAATATTTCATTGCTACTTGTTATTCGGGTGTTTATAACTTTTTGTTCTTATGCGTGTTTTGTCGAATAAATTCTTATTCTTCTCTTTAGGTTATAGATACATCATTTATAGAATGGTATTAAGGTACTATATATCATATTTATTCATTCCATTCATTTATATAATCATTATGCAATGAAGATCATGTAGAACGAATCGCATCACATCGTGGAGACGGTATTCCGTACGTACGCACGAGCGATGATATTGTTCCCATGATCGTGGAATTGTATTGGATTGTATGTATACTATTTCAGAATTAGTATGACTTTATAATAGTAATATATATAGTCATTATTTACACCATTATACCCATCCAAGTAAGGTGGTGGTGTAAAATAGATTACACCACGGCGTGGAGATGGTATTTCGTACGTACGCATGCGCGGTGATTTATTTTTCCGTAGGATAGATAGATGGTCAAATAGGGTTGTTTCATACTTATAATAACATATCAGTATATTATTGAAACTGATGTTATTACTTCATAATGAAACAACTAAAGAAGAAGAAGTGGAAGAATAAATAAAGATGAAAGAATCGGTAATGGACATTACCTCTTCTTTGAAGTGCTTCTTTGAGACCTTCTTTTAGGGCACTAAAATTGGTCTTTGAAGAAGACCAGGACCTCTAGGATGTCTCTAGAGAAGTGGATAAGAGAAAGTGGTGGGGGTTTTCCGAGCTTTAAGGCTCAAAGTGGTGTGAGGAAGAGAGGGATGAGGTTCCCTTTTATAAGGGAGGAGAGGGGCTCCTTTGGAAAAACTAAAAATATTATTTTATTATAAAGTCAAGTTCGGTTTTAAATAGCTCCAAATTGATTTATTTCAAAGCTAAGGTGGGTATGGGTCGAAATAATCTCATACAATAGAATTTAGACAAGTTTAGGTTCCTATTTTAATCTTATCATTTAGATTTAACATTAAGTTAAATAATTTTACTTTTACCGTGTCTTCTTGTGTTCATATACTATAAGGTTAATAAACTTACTATAAGCCACCAAAAGAACCCCAATTTGTTTATTATTAATATATATAACTTTATCTAAGTCATTTGGCCGAACCTTAGATTTTTAGGAATAAAATAAAAATTAATAATATAATATTTGTTTTAAAAACTATTTTATGTCAATTTTCACACAATTTAGTAATTGATTTTTGTGAAAATCATAACAGAATGATAAGTTCATAAAAAGTTCATTAACTCAATACTAACATGTCATATTAACCTAAAAAATTAGTGGAATTCATAAAAAGTCTCAAATTATATTTATTTGGGTATTTATAACATCAATTATGTCAATATTTCATTAATAAGATAATTAATGCATCATCGTTTTGTCATAAATGAATTAAATTATTTAATGTCTAAAAATTAAAAATAAAATACCATTATGTAGGAAATCTTTTTATATTTATAATTAATATTTATTGTCGAATTTATCTTATGTATAACCCCATATTAAAAATTATTTAGTTATTAAACTTTGATTTTAACTATTTTAACCCTTCTTTAAATAAATTAATAATAAATGTCCTAATCTAATCCAAGTGGGCCTAAATGGTCATATTTTATTCCTAAGTTTGTTTTGCGTCGAATTACACTTGTCCAATAGAATTAGGACATGTGTTGGGGTAATAATAATATCATTTTTACCCTTAATTACTCTCTTTACTTTTAACCGTGGTAAAAAAAAGTAAAAAGTTACTATTCACCAAAAAATTATTTTCATCTCATTGAACCACATTTTACTTACTGACATCAACTGTGTCTCTCAGATTTTCGAAATTCCACTCACAGAAGCGGTAAAATTAAGTTTTATGAAAAATTCAGTTTTTTAACTACCACTTAGTGGTTTCACTATTCATCAAAAATTGAAAGTTTTCAGAAAAATACCAAAATTTCACTCAAGGATAATTTCGATAGTCCAAATCCAAAAATGAAGTCCATTTTGAAAAATAAAATTTATAAAATTTCAAAAAGTGGTTATTACTATTCATAACGGCTAGTTTTAATAATATTTTATTAGCATATCATTGTTTAGTGAAACTCGGTATTGCGTACGACGCAAGCTATCGAGGAAGGTCGTGATTTCGTGTAAAGAAAGCCAAGCAAGTGTTGTGTGTAGAAAAATATTCCTTTGATGATTTATATAACATAAAAGTCTCGGGTGTTACAATAATAGCCACCCAATTCAATGGTGGAAGGCATGGTGGGTCAAAAATATTCAATTTTCCCCAAATTACATGGTCAAACCCTAGGTATTTATTGATTAAATACATCACAATGATGGTGGACAACTCTATACTATAATGTCTATAGTTTTATATTTTTGAAACATCCAAATTGGCCACCTGATCATCCACAAAAGTTATGCATGTTTATTATTAAGTCATGTGATCTGTATGGGAGGGTGTTTATTGCTTCCTGAATTGATTTAACCTATTTATATCTTCTATTCAACCAATATCAATTTCTGGATCATCTCACTTATGAGAGTGGCACTTCCTCCCCATATTGGTGCAATGTTTTGTGGAGTTTTATCCTAGATAATCAAGGGATTTAGAAACATTTAGTTTCCCATCATAATCCCTCAATTTCTTCCCTACTTTCATTATATTTATTTCTACCCAAAGACTCTGGAATCCATGGGTCCATTCAATCTAAGATTATTAATTTGGGATTTTTAGTTTAGTGATTATTCTAGTTTTATAGGATCCTTATTTCCAAGAACTTTATTGATCATATTCATTTGTTGTAAATTCTAAGTGTTTTAGGTAGGTGGTGTCAAGAAAAAATATTTATCATCTATTATTTATTTTTCATTTTAAATAGTTTTCCTAAATATTTAATGTAACATTGTGTCTCAACTCACTATAAAACCTATAGCCGAAATGGTCACCACACGACCTTAATCATGCCTCCTCATACACTAGAGGTTGCTGACTAGTAGAAATGGTCTAATGATGGTACGACAGGGATACTATACCCACATGGCCAGAGTAGCACAGTGGTATATCACAAAATAAATAATAGATAACATCATAAGAAGTAATAAATGAAATATAGTACAACAGAAGAATCATATTGACTCAATGTAAATGTCCTAGTCCAATATAAACCAATGCATGCATGTCTAGATGATGATACATAAACTAAAATTGATGAAACACAGTAGAAAACATTATTAAATGAAATAAAATAATAAATAAATGAATTAACATCCTCAAGGGTGAAATCCATGATCATCCTGAGCTCCAGCTCTATCTTGTGCTCATAACTCCCTGGAGAAATCATGTCAACATAAGAAAAATTACATTTTCCTACAATCATCATCATCATCATTATATATTTATTTAAATGATAAATTACAAGATAAAATGGTCATGGAATAAAATAAAACCATGGATTAGGGGGGTCTAAAATAGTGGAGACCAAGTAAATCCCCATGAATTAAATAAACTCCCTCAGGCTTAAGGGAGGTGACATTAGGAATGCAAGTGACATTGGAGTCAGGGGCTTCGAGGGAGGTGAGGTGATTCGCGACTTTTTCCCCTCTCTCCAGGTGTGGGTGACCTGAATATTACTGTTAAGGATCTATTTTTTATTTCTGGATGATTTATGATACAGACCATGTTATGGAGCCACTTCCCAATAGAAAGTCATGTATGATCCTCAAGTCAGTTTCTTCTTGGGAGAGAGAAATGTTATTCTATTTGCATAAATTGAGCCTCATGAGGACTGTATTACCCTCCACTTATAGGGCATTACCATCACCAAAATGAGCCATGAAAGCAAGTAATACACTCCCTCCTGAGTTGTGAACCACTCATCCACCTCACCTGGGACCCATGATGCATGAGATGTCTATATTTAACATGAAACCATTTTTTAGTGGAATCCATCATATCTAGTTTCACTACGTTCTGTCCATGGGTGAAGTGGCCAAAGAGGACCATGCATGTAGTAAACACAGGGAGGGGGCTTTATGCCAGTTCTTGATGAGGGTGACCATATAAATCAGAAGACTTTTGGTTCTCACAATAATGGACCTTCCAGTGGGGGGAAGCCCCTCAAATCTTGCCTTGTTATAGGCCTTCCAAAGGCACCAACAGCCGGCATTGAGAATAACATAACTCACCACCCTTTTAGGGCCTTTATCTATTGTCCCTCAGAACCACCTTTCCAAGACTAAAATATCACAAAGGATAGAAGAGGAGATAGCTGTGAAATCACCAAATAACTTCCACATGTCTTGATCCCACTCTCATTAAAAGAATATGTGGTCAGTTATCTCTTCTTTCTTGTTGTTGCAGCACTGACACAAGGATTCCAGAATAATTCCCATTTTATTAATTCCCCCATCTGATGGTATTGCGAAGTTACATATTCTCCAAACAAGGAAGTTTTATTTGGTTGGGATTTTTTTGCACCACACTATATCATTCCATCTTTCCTGATGTGCTTGGGGGGAAGAGATCCTTTGAAAATCCTTTGTAGTGAACTTCCCATAGTGAGAGGTGGTGAAAGCACTTTTGTTCAGTTCTATGTTGATGAGAATAGAAACAAATATGTCATGTTTTTCTTGTTAAGCACTGCCTTGATGAAATTCAGGGGCAAAATCACCTCATTGAAGGTAATCATTGGGTCCGGGTACCCCATAAATCCAAGCATTGATCCCACCCAGTTGTGTTTACAAAAGAGTGTATTGCCTTCTCCCACTATCCACTAAGAGTGTTGTTAGAGATTCGGGATGGAGGGCATAATTATTTCCAAAATGGGGATCCATGCATGCTATCTTCTTCCATGTTTGTTTCATAGTCGTGGGATATTATCCTCTACTAGAGAGTCATATTCTCCATTATTTCCCATGTGATTTCAGACTGAATGTACTGCATCATGTCCCCTAAGCTCCTAACATTAATACCCCCCTCATAAATGGGTCGGGCCATCCAGTCCCATGAAACCCTGTGTCGCTTCCATTTTTAAAGCACATCCCATAAGAAGATATCCAATACCTTGTTGATTACTTTGATCACCCCTTTTTTCACTGAAGTAGAATCCAGCACATGCAAAGGTATGGTATCAAGGAAACTGATAACCAGTCCAATATGACCCCCAAAGGATAATAGGTGGTTCTTATAGTTGAGGACTCGACTCGTTATTATGCTCACCACTTGATGAATGTCCTGAATCTTCATTATTCCAGAAGATATTTGAGTTCTAAGATACTCCATTAGTAAATAGATAGGATGCATGTCCATTCTGTTGTATAGAAGATTATCCTATCTTACCGCACATTTGTTTGAGATATACAGATTTCTTTTGGAATGGTTGATCAACTGACCACTCGAGTAGCAATACTATTCTAGTATCCTATGAATACCATGCATAGATGTCTTCCATACATTCAATAATATGATCACTTCATATACAAACATCAAGTGGGATATGGGGGAAGGTTCTTTTTCCTTTTATAGGGTATTATACTACCATTGTAAATCCCTCTATTCAAGAGGCATCTTAGTGTGTCCTATATAAGAATGAATATAGTTGGGGATATCAGGTCACCTTGACATAAACCATGGGTGGAATTGAAGAATCCATTGGATTTTCCTATGAATTAAATAGCCATCCATGAAGAGATAAAGCATCTAAAAATAATTATTGAGGATTTGGGGGAGAGAACCATGCTTTCTAGGACCCTGTTGATGAATTCATATTACATTCTGTTGTATACCATTTTCCTGTCCAATTTTATAACCATGTTAGAGCCATGAGTCTTTTTTATATATGTCCCTTATAATTTTCTACGCTAGAGAAATTGCTCCTTGTATTTAATTCCCCCCCATGAAACTGTGTTTCTCTACGGAATTCCATCGGGGAATGTGCATGGCTAGCATTGTGTTGATGAAACTCACAAGTATCTTGTAGGGGAAATTGCACATACTTATGGGTTGATAATGGAGGATGGAGGAGGGATCCTCCACCTTAGTTATGATCACCGGGGTCATGGTGATTGCAACACGTGGAAGGATTCCACCTCGAAAAAAGTCATGAATTGTTGGGGCAATGTCATCCTTAACCAACTCCCGCAAGGCTCTATATAACAATCCAAGAAAACAATCAGGCCCCCATGCACTCTCCATATTGAGAATCATCATGGATGCAGGAATCTCAATCTCATCTGTGACCACTTTCAATCGATCATTGTCCTCAGAGGATACACTATTGGGAATTGTGTCCCAGAGGTCTATACTTCTACTCAGGTACCCACTAGTCGTCCTTGTGTTTGGTCCTGCAAGAATGTATTTGAATAAATAATATGTCATTCCACCCACAACATCTCTATCATCCATGTAGGCTCCATATTCCATAAAGATGTTGGGTTTTATGGGGAATCCTTTCTCACTGATGGAAGAGTGGAAGTATGTCATGTTCCAATCACCCTCATGCAGCCACTATATCCTTGATTTTTTATGAGTTGTTCATTCTTATCTAAGGATTAGTTCCTCCAAACTATTATTCTTGATAGAAATATCCTCAAAGTTAGTTTCATTCCATACTTCCTGCAGACTGTCTTCCAAGCACTTGATATCCAGTTTAAGATCTTATAACTTCTATTCGATAGGGGAAGATCCCTTCCCATGCCCGTAGCCCATGCTTGAGCTGTCTGAGTTTATTATGAACATCCACCTAGGAGTTTCCTTGCACTGGTTCCCCACTTCATGCCATCACTAGCTGAAGGAACTTTGAATTTCGAGCTGATTGACCACATAACCTGAACCTATCTTGGTAAACCTGTCCAGAGTTCAGAGATACCAGCAATAGTGAGTAATCAGAGATACCACAGACTATGTGATTTATAATGGAATTCAGAAACATGGTGATGGAATGAAAGTTGGTGAGGCAGTGATCATGATGGCTCAGGTAGGTCCTATTACCCCTTGTATTGTTACACCATGTGAAGAAATCATCGGTTTACCCAATGTCCATTAATCCCTTGCATACCATGAACTGGACAAAGTCCATGCTAACTGGTTGTTGGAATGCCCCAAATCCTTTTTTTCTCAGCTAGTTCTGTGATGACATTGAAGTGGCCGCTTATAATTTATGGTTCACTTCCTGGGTCAAATGCGCTAAGCTCGTGCAATAGAGATTACCTTCTTCCATTGTCACAACTACCATAAACAAAGGATACAAAGATGTTGAATGAACCCTTTTTCACCCTCATCATTGTAACGACCCGAATCAGGAGCCAAATAACTGGTGCCCGTACCCAGTTTTCCACATGACCTCAAGCGCGTTTCCCCAAACTCCAGAGGCTGCCGAATAGCAGCGAGGGACTTGGTGAGTCAGTGGGGAAACTATGCCCTCATTTGGTAAAGTATGCAGCGAAAGAATAAACATAATCAATAGCAGATGAAGTAAACAACATACAACAACTGAACTAAAAGTAGAAGCAATGTATGATGTAATAATGATGCTGAATGGTACGTGTATCTATGGAAAGTAGTAAACAAAACAACATGCTGAAATACAAATGAAACCAAAGTTCTAAATGTAAACAGCAACTCCAGCAACATCGCGAGCCAAAACCCGGTCTATGCTCTCCAGCTCCAACCAGAAATCAGGTACCTGAGGTAGAAGGGCCACAATCCCTACCTACACCTACAACCATATAATCTTCTTGGGTCGAAAAGTAGGACCCAAACAGGGTGTGATACTAATCCCATTAGGCAACCCCCACAACATTTGTGCCCTACTGTCAGTGAGTAATATAGAAAAAGTAAAGGAAAAGAAGTACAGCACTGAACAAGGAGTACACCAGTAAATAATCCTTCCAATTACCATTCACATTAATTTATTTAAACAACCAGGGAAAACTAGAAAAACACTCTATTCCAAGGTAAAAAAGTACCACAGCAGGTATCTCAAAATACTACCGAAACACAAGCAGTACAAGACCCAAGATTCTTCTTTGGCTTGGTGGACTCATCATAACCAACCATCAAAATTCACACTGACTCTCTGGGTGGCTCAAACTAGCAGACCCCTATAGTTTAGTAATCAAACAAGGTAGAGACACTCTGGGAAGCTCTTACATCAATCCACCTATGGTCTTGTAGTGATAGCTACAGACTCTATAAGGAAGCAATTACGTCTAATTCCTCAAGTGGTATCGATGCGTGGGTAAACTAAAAACACTCTTGGGAAGCACAAAGTCCAATTCCCATAGGTCCTGCATACGAAACTAAAACAACAGACCCTCTAGGGAATCACTTAGTCGTCTATTCCCTCTTTGATCTCCTGCATCATGTTCTCACAACCCCGAGCAGTCCAGTCATGCGTAATCGAATGTCAGAAGCCATAAGTAAGTTCAGCAACTACTTGGATAATAGCTACCATGAATCAAAAGCATTTAAATAGCAAGAAACACATGAAAACATTTATAACAAGTAAACTAGAAATGCAATAGGTTTTGCCTCATAGGAAAACTATGTCGAACGGCGATAAACAACCAAGCAGAGAGAAAACACCCATGGGGTGATCCTCAAACAAGCAACCAAGAATATATTAGCAACAATTAATCATAATCTAGCAGTAAATCTAGGGAAAATAAACAATAGGATCAAAATCCTAAACCCAGGATACCTGATACATGGGTATCCGGCACTTTTGCAACCAAAACACAAAGAACTTCAATGTAGGGAAACAAATCACTTACCTCGATCCTCAAAGATCGATATACTTGATCCTTGGCCCATGAAACGTACTAGAACAGAGTATATCTGCAAAAACGTCTAAAACGTTCAACCTCAGATAACTCACACAAGAGAAAGAATCAGAAAACAAGGCCAAAGAAGAACCAAGAACTCGCCGCTGCGATTCTTCTGCAATTGATAGAGTTAGATTTGGACAACCGGTGACGGATCGGTGGATGGGAGAAGAATCGGCATCCTCGGATGCTCTGGATGGAATTAGGTAGAGAAGAAGGTGTTTACGAGAATTAGGCACGAACCCAGTCCGATTAATGAAATAAAAAAGAAAGTACACGGCGTGTAGTGGGTTTTTCTATACTTCGCCAAAATCGGCCTCCAAGTCACCCCTACACACCGTGTGTGTGGCTTGGACATGGCCAATACACGACTTTAAGAGGGAAAAGAGTACACGGAGTGTACTCAGAAAGTAAACGGCATATACATCAAAAATTTCCAAAAATTTCTTTTTTCCTTAAAAATCCCATAAAAGAGATCTATACCTGAAACTGAAGATCCGGGTTCTTACAAACTTCCCCCCTTAAATAAATTCATCCCCTAATTTCCCTAACAAGGCATAAGAGAAGAAACCCCGAATAGCTCTGGCCACTGAGATCGCATATCATCTTCCCTCTCCCAAGTCTCGTCATGTACTCGCCTGTGCTGCCATAGCACCCGTACTAGAGGAACAGACCGTCCATGGAGAACTTTCGTACTGCGATCAACGATCCTGATAGGATGCTCCTCGGAAGATGCATCCTACTCTAGCTCAACCTCCTAGGGTTGAAAAACATGATACGGGTCTGAGAAATACCGTCGAAGCTGAGAAACATGGAAGACGTCGTGCATAGCCTGGTACCTCTAAGGTAACTACAATCTGTAAGCAACCAGCCTGACTCTCTCCAGAACCTAAAACGGACCAATGTATCTCGGTGAGAGCTTCCCTTGCCTCCTAATAGTCTTATGTCCCAAACTCAGGGTAACACGCAGGAAAAACAGATCTCTGACCTTAAACTCCAAAGGTCGTCTCTGCTGATCAGTATAAGACTTCTGCCGAGACTCTGCAGTAGCCATCCTCTTCCGAATCAACTCTATCTGTTCTGAGGTCTCCTGAACAAGATGAGGTCCCAGCAAATCTGCCTCTCCTGCCTCTAGCCAGTATAAAGGTGATCAGCATTGCCTACCGTACAAATCCTCGTAAGGTGGCATCTGAATAGTCTCCTGAAAACTGTTGTTTTAGGCGAACTCCACCAGAGGGATATGCTTCTCCCAAGTACCACCAAAGTCTAGAATGCAAGCTTGGAGCATATCCTAAAGCACCTGAATTTTATGATCGGACTGGCCATCAGTCTGGGGATGTTATGCTATACTCAAAAGTACATGTGTACCCAAAGCCCTCTATAGCCCCTACCAGAAGTGCGAAAGTAAAACGCGCATCCCTATCTGAAACAATGGAGTGTGGAACTCCATGCATACATACAATCTCTCGAATGTACAAACATCTCAGCTCATCAACACTGAAGGTCTCCTTGATCGGTAAGAAGTGTGAAACCTTTGTGATCCTGCCTACTGTAACCCAAATAGCATCATTTCCTCGAGGTGATCTTGGTAATCCTGTCACGAATTCCATTGCGATATCATTCCATTTCCACTCAGGAATGGGTAAATGTTGTAAAAGCCCTGTTGATCGCTGATGCTCTGCCTTCACCTGCTAACAGGTGGAACACCGCATAACAAAACCAGCCACATCCTTCTTCATACCTGGCCACCAATACTGACAGTGCATGTCTCTGTACATCTTGGTGACACCAGGATGAACTGCCCAAGCTAAAGTATGAAACTCCTGCATCATCTCCACATGTATGTCTGCTAAAACCCATACGGGGCCATGAAAACGTAGCACCTCATCATCGCCCATTGTCCACCCTGGAGTAGGGTCTCCATCTGACACACCCTCCCTAGGATTAGGCCCTCTAGGTCTGATAGCTTCCTCATTCGAACTCGATCTAAAAGAGTAGAGGTAACAGCTACATAATAATGAACTATTTGTACCTGTCTGTCATGCACCTCCAAATGCATCTCAGAGAACAGAGTCATTAACTGCCACTCGCCGCTGGCCTCCCGAACATCCTGCAACTAAGTCCTCCTACTCGGTGCATCTGCCACAACATTACCTTTTCCAAGCATATAAGCAAGCTCGAAGTCGAAAGACTGTAGGTACTCGACCCACCTCCACTGTCTCAGATTTAGGTCACACTGCGTGAATATGTACCTGTGGCTCTTATGGTCAGTATATACCACAAAATGCTCTCTCATGAGATAGTGCCTCCAAAAACACAAAGCATGAACAGTCGCAGCCAACTACAGGTCGTGCGTAGTGTAGTTCTTCCCATGTGGCTTCAACTGTCGAGATCAGTATGCAACAACACGATCTTCTTGCATAAGCACTGCTCCAAGACCGATGCCAGATGCATCACATAAAACAGTATAACTCTTTCCCGGCTCTGGTAGAACTAGAATCGGTGTTGAAGTCAATCTCCCCTTCAGCTCCTGGAAGGCTGAATCACAAGCTTCTGACCAAACGTACTTCACACCCTTCTTATTCAAGCCCGTCAACGACAATGCTAAGCGTGACGGGTCTTGTATAAATCACCTGTAGTAACCAGCCAGTCCCAAGAAACTCCGTACCTCGAAGACATTATCCAGCTTCTCCCAGGTAACTACTGCTCTCACCTTTTCTGGGTCTATTGATACTCCTGTCTCTGAGATGACATGGCCCAAGAAGTGAATCTCGTCCATCCAGATGTGGAACTTTGAGATATTAGCATATAACCGATGCTCCCTCAGTGTACTCAAAATGATCTCAAGATGGGTAGCATGGTCGTGTCGAGTGTGAGAGTACACCAATATATCGTCCACAAAGACAATGACGAAATAGTTCAAGTAAGGATGGAAAACTCTGTTCATCAGCGCCATGAAAACTTCTGGTGCGTTTGTGAGACCGAATGGCATAACCAGATACTCGTACAGATTATACCTTCTTCAGAAAGATGTGAGAGGTATATCAGATGGTCTGACCCGCAACTGATGATAGATGGATCTCAAGTCGATCTTCGAGAACACCCTGGCACCTTGAAGATGATCAAAAAGATCATTAATCCTTGGCAAAGGATATCAGTTATTGACCGTCAACTAGTTCAGCTTTCGATAGTCCACACAAATCCGTAAGGTACCATCTGCCTTCTTCGCAAACAACACAGGCGAACCCCAAGGGGAAGTACTGATCGGATAAATCCCTTTTCTTGTAACTCCTCCAACTACTTCTTGAGCTCTTACAACTCAGGCGTAGCCATCCTATAAGGAGGTATGGATACCGGTTCTTCTCCTGGCACAAGCTCAATAGAGAAGTCTACCTAACGCTCTGGAGGAAACCCTAAAAATTCTTCTGGAAAGACATCCGAAAAACAGTCAACTACCGGAGGAAAGTCCATCTGAAAGGTCCCCTGATCATCTAGATATAAACTAGCAATCTGGGTTGTAACATTGCCCAACCCATGATGCTCTGGCCCAGCTCTGCTTTCCTGGACATTCCATTCTCCCTTGTGAAGAAAAGATATGCCCTCAGGTGACGTAGACTCACCCTGTGGAGATAAAAATCGACAAAGGCCTGAAAAGGAACTAGCCAGTCCATTTTGAGAATGACATCATAACCCGTCATCTCAAGGACATAAAGATCCCACGAGAAGTGAAGCCCACCAACCTCAAGGGGGCACTCCTTTCACTGATGCACACTTGTAGTTTTCTGTCGCAAAGGAGTGTCTAGTGCCAACGTATCCTCAGAAGTACAGACAGTAAGTCTAAGGCCCTCCACAGTGTGCATAGAAATAAAGATATGAGAAGCTCCGGTATCGAAAAGTGAAGAAGATAAAACTGAGGCTACTAGGATCGTACCTCGAACTGTGGGAGGTCCAGGATCCTGCTCCCTATGAATTTGATCTACTGCAAATGTCTGGCCAGTATCGCGGCCCTGTGTAGCAGCATGATATCCCTGAGCTGATCCTCCCTGAGTCTTTCCACCACATCCGTGACCTCTACCCTGGCCTTAATGCCCTAAAGAACCCCAGCCCCCAGTCTGCTACGGAACTAGTAATCCTGCTCCTGTACGAGGAGTAGAAACCGATCCTCCTTCACTAGCTACTGGAAGAATAACCCTACAAAAACACTGCAGGTGACCCATCTTGTCGTAAGCTCGACACTCCACTGGATCTCTCTGGAACCGAGGCTTCTTATGCCCGCTCTTTCCACACTAATAGAACACCACCTGGTTGCCACAAGGAAGATCTCGTCTACCAGAAGAAATACCTCGCTTCCACGAGTCACCTCGAGTAGACTCTCGGTGGCACTTCCGGTTGTCAGCATGAAATGAATCAGCCTTGGATGTTGAACCGAACTGGTCAACAGCTCCAATCTCCCCCAAATTCAGTTAGGTGATCAGCGCCTAGTTGACTATTATGGTAATATAATTCAACTAGAAGATGTTCACATGCGATCTGATCTCTGGTTTGAGGCCTTCCTCAAACTTTCTTGCTAAAAACAGCTCGTTATTTCCCAGAACGGGAGTGAAACGCTGTAACTCAGTGAAACGGGAAGAAAACTCCATAACCAAAAGAGTACCCTACTGCAAGTTCATGAACTCCCTAGCCCTGTTGGCCCTCAGCGTCGCCAGATAGAAGTAGTCGTAGAACGTACACTGGAAATCATCCCAAGCCATAGTCCGCTGGCACCCTGCCTGGGAGACTACATCCCACCATCTCTTGGAAGAATCTCGCAGCATTTAAGTCACGAGATTCTCCCTCCTGTCTGGGGGTGTCTCTAGATGCTCAAAGATGGAAAGCATGGTTTCTAGCCATGACTCTACAGCCTGAGGTCCTCCATCCCCTGTGAAAGTGGGAGGATTCTGCTATTGGAATACTCGCGTCAGCTCTTCCATAGACGGGGCAGGATGTTGAGCTCCCTGGAAGGTCTGCATGAACCTCAGGAAACCCTCTCTGAACTGAGCATCAGCACCAGTGTCTGGAATCACTGTGGGTGCCATGTCCGGAATGGTTGGTGGAACTAAAGGTAGTCCCTGGTCTGTCGTATCAGGCGTACGGTCACTGCCTAGTTCCTGATGTGCAACGGGAGGACGCCTTGGTGCCATAGCTCAGAGAAAACAAAAGCACACTCAGATTTAGGATTAATAAGGATAGAAAACACAAGAGTAAAAAACAGGAATAAGAGATAGAAACAGTAAAGTTTTCAAATCACGACTACACGGCATTTATTTAAACTACACGGAGTTTTTGTTAAATCCATCTACATGGGTGTGTAATTCCGCCACCACTGGTCATGTAACATCCCAGACTACACGGCATGTTGTCTGAAAGCATGAAGTGTACTTGGATTCTACTCCCCTGACCGAGTCTCTTTACATGGCTAACCTACACGGTCCTCCAAATCCTAAACTACACGGCGTGTTCATGAAAGACACGGCGTGTACTAGATAGGTTTCGGTGGCCCGTGTAGCGGTTACACGGACGGCTACACGGCTGACTCCTACACGGCATGTTCTGAACAAACACGACGTGTGTAAGGATAGATCAGACCGACCCGTGTTGTTTGTGACATGGTCGTGTACCTAGGCGAAAGCTACAAAGTGTGTTCTTATAACACACTGCGTGTACTAGACTGGCTTGGTGACCCGTGTAGCAGGTTACATGGTCGGCCACACAGCTAACCCCTTACACAGAATGTTCCGAACAAACATGGTGTGTGATAGGAGAAGATAACACTGACCCGTGTTGTTCATGACACGGCTGGGTACCTAGGATAAAACTACACGACGTGATCATATAACACATGGCTTGTTCATATAACACACGGCATGTACTACACGAGTTTCCTCGACCCGTGTTGTTAGTGACACGGCCGGGTACACGGTTGACTACCACACGGTGTGTACTTAAGGTACACGGCATTTCCTCGAAGACTATCTGACACCCTGTGTTTTTGTTCACACAGTTAGTAACACGGTTTAAATACTACAAGGCAAGTATTAATAAAGTACACGCTGTGTATTCTAGGTTTTTCTGGGAAGTAGCTCATAAACTGCACCGAATGCTAGAAACACTGAAAAAAAACATCTATGTTCCAAATTCTGATCTGTGGGGGGCCATACTCCCCGCGAATCAAATCTTGGCATCATAACAATGTATATATCAAGTAAAACCGCATAGCAAGTACATCTGTCACATCAACTATCACAAAAACAAGGATAATTTATCACGGCATCTATCACAACAGCATGAAATTCTAATGCACCCTAGATGGCATGGTAAAATGCATGACATGTGAGTTCCTACCCAGTGCCTATATGATGCATGAGATGGCACACCCTCATCTTATCGGGTTGCAACAAAATAGAACCAAGATTATATAAACTGTAACAGCACAAAACATGTGTATCACCCAACAGTGAAAGATAATCAACTGTAACACTTACAAAAACTAAAAAATTGCAATTATGAGGTAATATAGCTTTTCCCTATACACGGGTTAATTACTCTCGGGCATAGTTCAGTACTAACTACCCATTTTTTCCTATCCCGGTCTATTGTCACAAAATAGTAAGGCAATGGAAAAGAAGAAACTCCTCTGATAACACTTTGTAACGACCCGAATCCGGAGCCACATAACTGGTGCCTCGTACCCGGTTCACCACATGACCTCAAGCGCGTTTCTCCAAATGCCAGAGGCTGCCGACTATCAGTGAGGGCCTTGGTGAGTCAGTGGGGAAACTATGCCCTCATTTGGTAAAGTATGCAGCAGAAGAATAAACATAATCAATATCGGAAGCAGTAAACAGCATACAACAACTGAACTAAAAGTAAAAGCAATGACTGATATAATAATAGTGCAGAATGGTACGTGTATCTATGGAAAGAAGTAAACAAAACAACGTGCTGAAATACAACTAAAACCAAAGTTCTAAATGTAAACATCAACTCCAGCAAAATCGCGAGCCGAAGCCCGGTCACATGCTCTCCATCTCCAACCAGCAATCAAGTAACTGAGGTAGAAGGGTCACAATCCCTACATACACTTGAAACCACATAATCTATTTGGTTCTAAAAGCAGGACCCAAATAGGGTGTGATACTAATCCCAATAGGCAACCACCACAAGATTTGTGCCCTACTGTCAGTGATTAATATAGAAAAAGTAAAGGAAAATAAGTACAGCACTGAAGTAGGAGTACACCAGTAAATAATCCTTCGAATTACCATTCACATTCATTTATTTAAACAACCAGGGAAAACTAGCAAAACATTCTATTCCAAGTTAATCAAGTAACACAGTAGATATCTCAAAAGACTACCGAAACACAAGCAGTACAAGACCCAAGATTGTTCTTTGGCTTGGTGGAGTCATCATAACCAACCATCAAAATTCACACCGACTCTCTGGGTGGCTCAAACTAGAAGACCCCTATAGTACAGTAATCAAACAAGGCACAGACACTCTGGGAAGCTCTTACGTCAATTCCCCTATGGTCTTGTAGTGATAGATACAGACTCTCTGAGAAAGAACTTACATTTAATTCCTCCTATGGTCTTGACGCGTGGGTAAACTAAGAACACTCTTGGGAAGCACAAAGTCCAATTCCCATAGGTCCTGTGTTCGAAACTAAAACAACAGACCCTCTAGGGAAGCACTTAATCGTCTATTCCCTCTTTGATCTCCCGCATCAGGTTCTCACAACCCTAAGCAGTCCAGACATGTGTAATCGACAATCAGAAGCCCTAAGTAAGTTCAACAACTACTTGGATAATAGCTACCATGCATCAAAAGCATTTAAACAATAGGCAAAACATGAAAACAGTTATAACAAGTAAACTAGAAATGCAATAGGGTTTGCCTCATAGGCAAACCGTGCCGAACGGCGATAAACAGCCAAGCGGGGAGAAAACACCCATGGGGTGATCCTCAAACATGAAACCAGGCATATATTAGCAACAACTAATCATAAGATAGCAAGAAATCTAAGGAAAATAAACCATAGGATCAAAATCCTAAACCTGGGATACCCGATACATGGGTATCCGACACTTTTGCAACCAAAACTCAAAGACCTTCAACGTAGGGCAACAAACCACCTACCTCAATCCATGAAGATCGATATACTTGAAACTTGGCACATGAAACGGCCTAGAACGGAGTAAATCTGCAAAAACGTCTAAAACATTCAACCTCAGATAACTCACACGAGAGAAAGAATTAGAAAATGAGGACAAAGAAGAACCAAGAACTCACTGCTGCGATTCTTCTGCAATTGACGGAGTTCGATTCGTACAATCGGTGACGGATCGGTGGCTCGAGGAAGAATAGGCCTCCTTGGATGGTCTCGACGGAATTAGGTGGAGAAGAAGGTGTTTATGAGAATTAGGCACGACCCTAGTCTGATTAATGAAATAAAAAGAAAGTACATGACGTGTACTTTTAAAGTACACGGTGTGTAGTGGGTTTTTCCGTACTCCGCCAAAATCAGCCTCCACGTCACCCCTACACACCGTGTGTGTGGCTCGGACACGGCCAGTACACGGCTTCGAGCAGGAAAAGAGTACATGGCGTGTGCTTATAAAGTACATGGTATGTACTTAAAAAATTTCCAAAAACTTCATTTTTCGTTAAAAAGACCATAAAAGAGATCCATACCTGAAACTGAAGATCCAGGTTCTTACAATCATGATGAACTGGTCCCCAGCTTGGAGCAGGTCCACCAAAAGGTCCATGTTCCAAAAGATCCATATATTCTTGTTAGTTGGATCCACCAGCATGGATGCTTACATTTTGATCCTAGGGGTGAACTCATGCAGCTTGGTCAGGTTTTTATTTTGTTCCAGAATATCAGTAATGAGCGCTTTATTTTTCTTGATCTGTGAAGCTATAAAGTCTATTTTGACCCTCGCCCCGAGGCCAAAGACTTCCATATGAATATGGGTATCATTTATTAAACATTGTCCCATCTTTGGCCCCAAGAAACTTGGTCTCAATCTAGAGGTAGGAGTGCCACCCCTTATTCTTTGACCTTTTTTTGGATTTCGCACGAGTGAAAACATAAGATCTTCTCTGGTACCTTGGTGTAATGGTGTCCTGGGTAAAGTGTGAGATATACTCAGTTTGCCTCCACCAATTATTTATATATCTAAATACATTCGATGAATATAAGTTATATTAGTGTGAATGTATAAATTATAACAAAAATTTCAAATAAATAAATATCAGTCTGATCAGGTTCCAATTGGACACTAGGCCAACTCTATCTACTTTGGCATAAGTCGAAATTATAGTATGATCAGTATCTATATATATATATAGTAATAATATATATATGTATATAGTTTATTTATTTACTACATCCACCTATATGGACTAAGTACATGTAGACATAAGTAGCCATATACCTAGAATATTAGGTGCTAGCTAGACCGGGGTGTAACATAGGAGTCCATATATAACTAGTCTAAATAATCTTATAATATCATGTAGAGGGTATAATCCCTACATCTCATAATTAATGAGTGATTTCATGATCAACACTCGATATGGTGGGTGATTCATCATGTCATGAACTGAAACAAGGGATGTGGTGCTTCATTCCCACCATCAGAATAGTGTTAATGGAGACAGACAGCATGCTCAACACCCTGCGTAAGGGAGAGTGGAACATCATGCTCAATAAGTACCTTAATTAGCATATCATATCCAATATTAATTGGGTATTAATATTATTAATAATTCATTACCTATTAAGATAATCCATAATCCAAATATAACCAAGGGAACCACATTTATTACAATTCACATAAGTCATGTTTATTTAAATATATAGAAAGAGGAATGGCTAGAACACCCAATTCAATTCCATTTAATTTCAACACTTCATTTTAAACAAGAAATTTTATTTATCAAGGCATGGAAATTTATAATCAAGGTTTTTGAACCCAATTAGAAGGTGGTGGGTCTTTAAAACAATTAATCACAAGGAATTTCCCCCCCCCCTCATTCAATCCATTTGAAAATATCATTAGAGTCCATCAAAAAAGCATGCTATATATCTAGAGATAAAATTAAAGGAATTGGAAACACCAATTCTAGAAAGCCCAGAAATATTTAAAACACTAATCACCACTTTTAATATAGAATTTAACACACATCAACTGAGGGGTTTTATTCGAAAACATGGAATTTTTAATAGACAATTCATTTAGCTCAACCAAGAATCAATTCAAGAGGGATAACACAATTCGCCAATAGGATAATTTTAGGAAGATACCAAACATGTTAGATCACCAAAATCATAATAAAATTACTTTTAACGCAGCCTTTTGGTAGATTAGTCATAAGGAAACCCATGGTTCATCATGTGAATTAATGAACTCTCCCCCAATGGGGTGATTATAGTAAAGCTAAACACCTCTAAACATGTGATGGATTCTAAGGTAGTCAAGATGTGTTCTAAATAATTTAATTAAATGCATTTCACAATTTTGGGTGACACCTGAAAAGTCTGGTGTGTGGTAGAGCACTAGAATTTATAAACCAATAGAAACTTGTGGAAAGATATATAGGCTTCCTACCTTATACCAATGATGTTTCACTCATTCAATATCGAGTCTTGATTCGGTAATGTTCAAGAGACATCAAAGAAATCGAAATACGGCTTGAAAATAGGGAAAATTAGATTGCACCAAGATAACCCCATCAAGAGAGAGTTAAACAACGAAAGGATCAAGGAGAATTAATAAATAACCAACAGGAATCTATAGAGACTAATAGAGATTTAATCTATCTTTGTATAAGGGATATATCATCCTGGCTAGAGGAGGAAGGAGGAGGAACCCATGGGAGAAAAGGGGAGGTGTTGTCCGCTGGGGAGAATAATAAAAAGAGGATAATGGGTTAAACATATTTCAGGGGAAAAATTGTAAGTCACCCCTTAAAACTAGGTTGTATGGTTTGGTTTTATGATTGGTCAAACTGTGCTGTAATCGAGCCCTCTATACTGCTTTGGAAGGGGGTCTGCACAGTTTATGCACACAATTTGGGAAACTATTACCAAACCATGAAATTTCCCCATATCAAAAACCTATAGAAAACCACAAGGATGTGCAGACCCTCTCTCATATTTAGAATAAACAATGTGATAAATCCATCCCCACCTATTTAGTTTTATAGTTTCTTCTTAAGTGTTTAATAGTTTTAGACAAACCATGGGCCCCGATTAGCCTTCTCTGATTTTGTGTTTCTAGGTTCTGACACTTATACAACTCAATGGAACACTCGAGGAACCTCTCAAGACTTTAAAAAAGTATAAAGACAAAACTTTTTGAGTGTTACAACTCTTATAATTATGTTCTGAATCTTAGTTCAAAGAACATAAAGTCCACCAAAGGTCAAAAAATAAAATTCACTTGGATTTCTAACTTGGCTCGAAACATGGGTCATTATAACTTCACCACCATAGAACTTATCATCCCTGAGAAGAATTGGGGAAATAAAGAAAAATAAACCAACCTATAAGGGTTTTGAATTCTCATTTAAATGGTCATGTTACTTTCCCAAACACCCAATTCACTTCCAAGAATTACTTAAGTGTACGACACTTAAGCCGTCAAAACCTGAGCCAACACTTATTTTTAGACTAAAACACTAAAATGTTTCTCTCCTAATATCATCTATCTAGATACATGATCAATTCTTCATCCCTTTAAACATTTTTACTGATGGTTCCTCCCAATATAGGTTTTAACATAAAAAGTGTCCAATAACTCAACTATTAGATTTTTCTACAAATCAAGCCCAAAACATTCTAACGATACTCCTGGTGTGATTTTCAATTAGTCAAATGGTCAATTCCCTAAATACCTCATTTATCTAGGTCGAGTTATATTTTCATGAAAAGACTCAACCAACACATAATTCACTCTTCCCTACCTAACGACATGACAAAAATGGTTCTTCACCAACAGTGTTCAACAAGATAATAGAAAACATTTCAGGCCACCTCTAGTTAACCATACTCAAAATTCTCAACTTATTCAGAAGGCATATTATATCCTGAAACATGATTCCTTCCTCGATTTCATTTTTCATTACCCTTGAGTCATCTACAAAAGCTCATTTTTGCCATCCAGAGATGTTTCAAGCCCAACATCCCTTTAAGATTTCATTCCTCAACACGAACATGGGTGTACATCTGATTTGATATGCTTGGATCATCATCCTTGAAACATCATTTCTGATCCCAAATATTGTTTTGGATGACCTTTGAATCATCCATTATAATTTTAATATTTCATCCAAGATAGCCTATAATATAGTATTTACAAGTGAGATATTTGTGTATAGTTGAGACGTCCACATGTTAAGAACACTAACTGATCCCAATGACAGTAAAACTAATAACCAGATGGTATCCATGAGTCTAACCAAGTATTTCCTATATGGGAACCCATTTATCACCTAGGACTAACCTTTAGTATTTAAACAACCATGTTGTTGAAGTGTAACTCCCATGAATTTTACTTATTAGGCCAAATGACATTTAAATTTCGAATGGCGTATAACTGAAACTCTCTCAGTGAACCCCAATGATATCATGATAAGGGACATGATCATAAAAAAAACAAGAGCACACTAAGAGGATTTCTAATATTACTAATAATATTAGAGTACTTATATAATATCCAAGATGAATTGCTCGATGGATTCACACCAACCTCATTCCACTACCAAAAAAGAAAAGTTGGTGAATCACTACTGGTCAACTTCTCCTAAAAGAATCTCAACTTCACCTATCGACAGATCGTAATTAACTGATCACAATTCCTTTACAACCTGAGGCATCCTATGATCATTCACACTTTACCACCAAATCCCATACATGATCAACAATGTTTCTTAAGGTTGTATACAAATATAACCATTTCACTATCATACTACCCTTTAAGAAACAACACAATACAAATCTCCTCAACCTCATTTGTATTCAAAAATAGAACTGACCATTTTTAAATGGTATTCCTTGGTTGTGTCCCTTCTACCTAGAAGGACATATATTCCCAAGAACTAATGTAAAACTCCCCAACTTATTAGGATCCTATTCATCAAAAAAGATAGGTAGCTTATCTTCTCCAAAGTGCACTAGATCAGATTCACCTTAATCATATGTCTGACACTTCTCCAATTCAATCTCACATGCATCATTGTATTTGGAATGAAATCCAAAACTAACCAGATTGGCATGTCAAACCAACTAATCCTCCTAGAATTTCATCCTGGTCATTGGAAGGAATTTTATTCCTTTAAATCCCAAGTCACTCTACTCTAGAGATGACCCAAGACCATACTCAATATCTCCAATATCAATGATTCCACCAAGCTCAACCGATTTGTTATATAATTTATCAACTTGAAAGGTACCACGTATATGAATGCACACTACCCTGAGGTTTCAGAAGAAATATGAAATATCCTCGATACCATCCATAGGTTGTCCACCCTATGCATCCAAGTATCAAGTGCACCATAAAATAGATCTAATATAGAGTTGTATTGACCCATATGATTGTTAACTTGGATGAAGACGTACCAATTTGTCCTTCACTGAGGAAAAAAGAGAGATTCACATGACCTACTAAATGGTCAGCTATTACCTAGGCTTGTATAACCTACTGAAATAGAGCCTTACTTTATTCTCATTCCCAGAAAAATGGTCATGGACACAATGACCTCCCATCAAGACAAGTTTTTCTTAGAATCTAAGAGTCCTACTGGAGACAAAAACACTCGAACGGTACCATAAATCAAGAAAATCATGGAATTTCACAAGTAATTTAATCTCTAAGGGGGCTACCAAAAATTAGATATCCCCTTAAAAAAAGAATAATCATCAACCTTATCATTAGGTCATGACAAACATATTTCACTACATTTTACACCTATCATTTAATCACTTGCTAAAAAAGAAAAAAGGCCTACAGAAAATGCTCACATTTCAGTTCTAAGGAAACACAAAGAGATGTTTAAACTATCCTTACATGAGGGTTTAAACTAAGGATACCACCTAAAGATCCATTTTAATTCCTTACATTGATTCACATTTAATCTTTAAACATTTAAAATATTTAATTCAGAACATCAAGTATGAATTGTAAGACAATATCACTTGGTACCTGATTTAACTAACTCCTCAATGAAAAATAGGAAAGTCTTATGAAACTTCCATTTTAAACATTAATTATTTTTTGAAATCCCTTTATAATTAGAAAAATTATCATATAAATTACTTTTAATCACTTTATTTATACTTGAGGATTTCCACAATTGGTCTTATTTAAAGAAAATGTCAATTTAAATATACAGAGGAAAACACCCTTTTGGTTGAAATTAGAATCTTAATTGAATAAAACCTCGTATAAATGTATATCAAAAAGAGATATAATTTATTATATGTTTGAGAGGGAACTGGTCAAGTAATATGCCACCATACATCTATATTCACCCATATAAGATACTAAGGACACATTAAATGACCATTCCTATATAGTATAAGTATACCCTCATGGGATTAAATACTAAGTAATAATATATAAGGAAACATACAACATTCCCATTAAGATAACCTAGGTTCATTATAATGAAACCCAATAGAAGGTGTTTAATTATCAAAGTTTCAAAACACCCGCAGTGGGTTATCTCATAAGAAACATGCCTCAACTGACCTTTTTGGGTCCAATTTCTTATTTAGTAAAATTAATCATATGGATCAACATAATCGTGTGATAGAGTCACAAGCCTGTATAGAGGATTAAATCAAATTTTTAAATTTTTAAATTACTCTTAATGGGTTTTATCTGATAAGCCTAAATATTATTATAGACTTACTAAGGCTGAGTCACGTAAGTTTTCCACAAGAAACTAATTTATTTCAGATCAAAATTAAACAAATTTTATATTTATAATCATTTAGAAATATATCATGCTCATATATAATGGTTTAACTATATGGATTTCCATATCCCAATATTTAAAGTTCCTATACACTTAACATATTGGAATTTGAATCCCATTAATCATGACCAACATATTTCAACACATCCAACCAATGGTTATTGGCCCAAACATCTCATTATTGGTTTGTTACGGTTTCATCATCAATATATGAAGGAAAGCTCCATTTAGATTGATAATGGAACTTTAAAATCCAAATATGTATTATGTTTATAACTGAACATGCTACCAGAAGAAATAAACATAGGGGGAGATGCTAAATAAGCACATAACCATGATACATAGGCAAGACATGCTAAATAATCAGAAAGCGTGGCTTATAACTACCTAATCATGGTAGCATATTAACGTGATAAATAAATCACCCAAGCATGTTATGTAAATAGTAAACCTAATGAAATACCAGAATAGGTAAGAAAATCATGTCACTAAAATAAATAACATGGTATGTAATATTAGGGATAATAAACACATAAGGCACATAATCACAATCTATAGGAAACCTACAAATGCAACTAAATGGAATGGAATATGCATGTCATGTGAATATCTATGTGACTATAATGATGTATGTAATGATAAATCCTTTACATATCAAGCTAATGGAAAAAAATACTATAAATATCATAGATCAATAAGTAGTAGAAAATAAACCAATCACTCAAGGTGAATCCATAATCAACTATAATAATGAATGGAATAAACAAAACTCACATCCCTGTCCACTTAGACTCGTCCATGTGGGTGGATTGATCACTCCCAGACACATCTATTTACCAAGGGTTGAGACATTACTAGTCTCCTATATTCTATCCAAAAATAGTTAGACAAAGGAATAAACAACCACTCTAATATGACTTTGTAACATCATGGCCTAAATTCCTATAATACTAGTAGCTAAACCGGTATCCAAATGGCCTCAAGCATTCCTCCCCATATACTAGAGGTTTCCAAATAGAAGTAAGGGTCTAATGATGGTACGGTTGGGATATTATACCCTCATGATAAAAGTAGCATTTCAGTATATAAGAAAATAAATAACAAATGGTGGAAGAAGTAATAAATGAAAGGCATAGTAGAGGAAGAATAATATCAACTGAATATAAATGTCCAACATTGATATAAAATAGTGAATGAATGTCTAAATGATGATACATAAACTAAAACAAAATAAATTCTATAGTAAACATGATATTGCGAAATACATGAATAAATAAAGTGAATTAAAATCCCTGAAGGTGAACTCTATGAGAATACTAAGCTCCTACTCAGTCATGTGGTCCTAACTCCTAGGTACAAGTAAGTCAATATAAGAAATATTTTATGGTCCTACCAAAATGATATCTGCTCAGGTACCCCAATGTAATGGAAACCCGAAAAGGGTGTGATATATACTCAATAGGCACTACCAATGGTTTCTATAGCTAGACCTAGTCTCTAAATATAAGGCATAGCAGTGTGATGGTATAAAATATAATAAAAAATACTGAATAAATAAATACTAGTCATATCATGTTCTAATAGGGCATTAGGCCAACTCTACCAACTTCGGTATAACCTAGAATGATAGTCTAATCAATAACAATATATATATATATAGGAATTATATATATATATATATTATTTATATACTAAATCCACCTATATGGACAATGTACTTGCAAGTATATGTAGCTATATACCTGGGATACTAGTTGTTGGCTAGATTGGGGTATAACTCAAGCATTCATAACCAGTTCAAAAGATCTAATAAGCTCAAGAAGAGGTTACAATCACTATATCTTATAATGAATGCCAGACTTAATTTTCAACAATCAAGATGGGGGGTGATTCGTCATGACATCACCCAAAACAAGGGACCTGATGTATCATTCCCACCATCTCAATAGTGTTACTGGTGAGAGATGTCATGCTCCACACCCAATGTAAGGGAGAGTGAAAAGTCATGCTCAAAACATTCCTTAACCATCATATCACATCCAATATCAATGGTATATTAATATCAATAATAATTTATTATCACTTAAGATAATCCATAAGCCCAATATAACCAATGGCATCACATTTATTAAAATTCGCATAAGTTATTCTTATTTAAATATATAGCAAGAGGCATGGTCGTACCACCCAATTAAATTCCACTTATTTTCAACCATTCATTTTAAACATTCCATTTCATTTATCATTGCGCTACAATTTATAATCATGTTTTTTATACCCACTAAAAATGTGGTTGGTCTTTAAAACAATTAATCGCAAGGATGGTTGTTCCCCCTCATTCAATCCATTTGAAAATATCATTAGGGGGAATGTAAAAATCATGTTATATTTCAAGAGATATTACTAAAGTCATTGGAAATACCAATTACATAAAGGAAATAATAATTTAAAACACTAATAACCACTTTTATGCTATAATACAGTGCATCTCCAGTGAGGGGTTTTGTTAGAAAACATGGAATTGTTAAAAAACAATTCATTTAGCTCAACCAAGAAGTAAATTCAAGAGGCATAACTTAATTCACCAATAGGATCATTTTAGAAAGCTACCAAACATAGAAAGTCACCATAAGAATAATAAAATTAATTTTAACACACTCCATGGGTAGATTAGTTATAAGGAAACCTATGGTTCATCATGTGATTTAAAAAACTCACCCCAAAGTTGGTGAATCAGGTTGTGGTAAAAACCTATAACCATCTGATGGGTTCTAAGGTAGTCATTACATAGACTAAAAATTTAATTAAAGTAATTTCATAATTTTGGGGTGACACCCATAAATTCTAGTGTGTGTCAGAATAAATATATTTATAAACCAATGGAAACATGGGGAAAGAGTTATAGTCCACCAACATTATACAAAGGATGCTTTACTCATCCAATATCAATGCTTGATTCGGTCTAGTTCGAGATAAATCAAAGAATGGGACATCTAAAGGGCCTTTGGGAAAACAATATGGACCTTCAGGTGCTGTAGCAGATTAGGTACTGTAGTGGTACTATACACAAAAGGGACATTGGGAAAAAAATATGGGCCATCAGGGCCATGTAATGGGATTTAATTCCCACTAGGCCTATAGACTAGGTAATGGTTCTCCTCTACCCAAAAAGGGGGGTTTTTTACTTTGTTTCAATAATAAAGAGGCTTCAGCCCAAAATATATAAAATAAATGAAAGGTTAAAGATAAAAGAATTGATTACCCTGAGGAATCCATAGAGACTGACAGATCTTAAATCTGACTTCGGATGGGGGAGATATCGCCATTCCAATAGAAGGAAGGAGGAGGAGAACATTGGAGAAAAGGGTAGGTGTTATCTACTAGTGAGAAGAAGAAAATGAATTTGCGGGGTTAAAAACATTTTAGGGAAAAAATGTAAATTACCCCTTATTACTAGTTCTCATGGTTTAGTTACATAGTTTTCTAAAACATTTCTCAACCATTATTCCTCTATTACTTTGGAAGGGGGAACTCATGGTTTGTGTGCAAGGTTTGGGAAACCATGTAAGCAGTGTGATTTCCCTCTATCCAAAACCAACAGAAAACTTCATGTCCATGTGTCCCCACTTTTATGGTTAGAAAAAACGAAATGATACCTCTAGCTCCCCAGGTTTAACTGCACGGTTTCTTTTGGAGGGTCACACAGCTTTAGACAAACCCTGAACCCCTATCGGCCTTCTCCGATTTTAAGTTTCTGAGGTATGATACTTCCAAAACTCAAAAAAACACCAAAGGAACCTCTTGATATTTTAACCAAGTCTAAAAAAAATTAGTCTCCCAGCTCTAAGAATTAAGTTCCAAATCTTAGTTCAAAGAAAAATTCCTCAACCAAATTCCAAAAAAATCAAATTCCTAAGGAATTATACCTTGGATAAAAACTTGGGTCATTACATTCAATTGAATTGTTTTTTATTCTTGAAATTCTATATTTCTGGGTTATTTTGTAAAATAGATTTCCCATTTGGTATCATTGATGAAAATAGATTTTAAAGTGTGTCTTATTGTTAATTTAGGTAGTTTAATTATTGATGTTTGATATTCCCATGAAATTATTTGAATTGTGAATGTGAATCCTCTAGGTGAGGGTTATGGAATATGGGAACCTAGGGTACTTTGGAGTGGGATAGATTTTTTAAATTCATGATAGGATAGATTTTGGCTACCTAGCATAGATTTACACAACAACTCTAACTAAACATTTTTATCATGGGGGATTCACTTTTCAGGGTGTTATCCCCTCCATAGGTCCATTTTTCTAGGATTTCATATGAAAATCATCATATGTCCCCCAAGGTGTGAGGATCATATCTAATACAAACCTAATGTATCCCAGGATTTAGTTTCGAGGATTCTATGTTTCAAATAGTTATTTGTGAAATCTTGGAACACTTGTTTTTATTTAATAGTTTTTTGTAAACTATTATGAAACGGCTAATTTCCATGTTTTTTTTTAAAATATGGAAAAATGTATTTCAAAACATAATTTTCTTTAAATGATAATTTATTTCATTAAATATTTCTTCTTGAAACAATTGGTTGGATCCTACTGTTTTTGTTTTTCTCACATCCTAAGTATAATTTTGGGTCTATCTAGACCATGTTTTATCTAACACGGGAAAAGGAAAGGTGCCGCATGGTAGCAGTGAGTATCTATGTTAGCTGGGTGTGATATTTTTGTGGAGACATGGTGGTATGTTAACCAAAATATCCCATGAATATAGGTTTGATTTTTTCTTGTGTGCCTTGGTTTATCTTTTTTGGATTAGCACTTTTATTTTCCTTGAACTCTTTGTCTTCCACTCTCAGACTATATATTTTAATCTTTACTTTCATTAATATATGAAATTTGGGATTTATTTTGTTTATTATGGAAGAAATCATTCAAATATGAAGTTATTTATTCCTAGGTGCTTTTTTCAGCCAGTGGGTATCGATAATTCCCTTACTGCATTCCCCCAAGCCAACCTGTATGTCCTATTTTGGGAATACCTGGGTTCGCTCATGAAAGATGGTTCATATAATATTAGACCCCACATGTCTCCTCTTTATGTCCAATTCATTCACTGTATGAAAGATATGAATAAAATACAATCATGAATCAAATTTTCTTCATAAACAGTTGTATTGGTATAAAAATATAATGAACGTCAATACTTTTTCCCATTTCTATAAAAGTTATTACATGATCATAATCAATCCAAAGAAATAATATGGATGGTTATACAATACATAATCAAGTTTCCTAAGTAATCAATAAAAAACCATATCGGAATAAAAAGTAAAAAAAATTAAATATTTACCCAACCAATAGACTAATAGAAACAAGATGAACATCCACCAATCAAAGGAAGAAAATATAAGGAGTTCACATTAGAAAGTCAATGGAAGAAAAATATTTCCCATAATAGAGGATCATTTTGGAAAGAAAAGGTAGTGATAGATCATTTATTTCATATAAAATAATACCACATAATCTACACAAAGAAATAATGTGGACGGTAAAATTTGAAAAAAAAACCTCGATTAAGAATAAGAAATATCAAAGAGAAATTACTTGGATAAAAACAGTTTTTTATGAGTTTTAGAAAAATCACTTTGGAAATAAGATATATCCTTTATATTTTGAAATAATTTCAAAAGAAATATTTTATAAAACATCTAAAAAAATAATTTCCTTTAGAAACCATGAAACAATATAGGTATGTATTCATATAAAATAATAAAAGTGGTGGAAATACATGTCCATACTAAAAATGTTAAAAGATATGATTTTTATGCATTGATGAAAACTACCGATATAGAAAAGGTAAACAATTTAACTAAACTTTTAAATAATGAAAAATAGTAATAAATTAACTTAATAAATTATATATGCTGAGATAATTTCATTACAAAATTTATATAATGAATATGAATATATATAAAAGGTGGGTCCTCAACTGAAAAGAAAAGGTAGAGTCAGTTTCCATATAATGGGTAAGTAATGTTCCATGATAGAAATTAAAATAGGTATAATATGTTTAAAAACTCGATAATTTCTATGGTGTTATAAAATTATAAGTGTCATATAGGTAAAATTATACAAATTCCGTAAATATCTTATCTTTAAAAATAAATCTTTATTTGAAAATGAGATCGGTGATGAAAATCTCACGGTATTGGTAGCATAAGACTCAAAGGATCTTGATAACAAGATCATTTAATGGAAATTAAAATCTCATGATATTGAAAATATGTCATAAATAAAATAAATAGTTCAATTAATACAGCATATATAATAAATAATAGTGTGAAATATCAAACATGTTACATGAAATTTAATTTGAGAGAAAGAACACCGTACCCTAATTCCTGACATCCACTATAGCGCTTGAATCTCTTATATAAAAATAAATAACTATATTAATATTGTTTTTTATAACCTCATTCCTTTTTATAATCTTTCATATAATTTATCTATGATTATTCTCTAAATTTATATTAGTAAATTTATTATCTAATGTTCAAATCATGTGTGAGTGATCTTGGTCATTTTGAACAAGTTCTATAATAGTGGGCTTTTCATTATTTTAAAAAATATAATAATTCATATTCCCTAAAAGGTATGTTAAATTATGACTCAAAATTATTTATAATGTTATAATTTCATTCTATGGTAGTTTTGATTAAGGTTCATGAATATGAAATTGGTGACGAGCTTATTTTGATGATTTTTACCAAATGAACAGTGTTATCTTAATTAACGGGTTTAATGTTAATGTTACCATTAAAGAACAAAAATAATATATTTATATGATTAATTATTAAAAATATTATCATTAATCAATTTCTCATAGTCATCCATGATATTATTTCATCGAATTTTTCAATTAGTTGAATAAGACAACCCAAACATGAACATACCATAAGTAATGGGTGATAATGTTTATGAAATGGGTTTACTTTGATTATAATATAATAATTATAGAATTATAGTGATATTATTTATATATTTTAGTTTTTTATCATATTTCAAGAGGTTTTACTAAATAAATATGCAAAAATTTAGAAAAAAGATATGTTACTTTGTGGAGGTGGTAGTCCCCACAATGCATGGTCAACGTTTTCATTTCAAACAGAAAGAGATAGAAATAAGTTGGATTAAAAATTTAAACTTGATAATAATAATTATATTATATATTTCACATTTATTATTCAAATTTACCCTTATAATCAGCGAAGAGAGGCGGTGGGGAAAAATGGAATTTGTCAATTTGTAGAGGTGGTTGTCCACACAATGTACGAATAGCAATTTCATTTATCTTAATAGAAAAGGTAAAAGGTGGTTCATAGATATTTAATTAGAATAATAAGATTAATTATAATAAAATAATTATTTCATTATATAAAAATTATAAAACTAGATTTGGGAAAGAAAAAAAAAAGAAGTTAGGGAAAAAGGTACTCACATTGAGGACATTAGCTTTCCCTTAGAAGACTCCAAGTAAATTTAGATATTAGGAAAATATTTTGTGACTATAGGTTCAATGAAATATAATAGGGTTATAGGGTAATGAAATATAGTATATTTAATGAGAAAAATAATTTTGGGAGTGTTCTTCAAGGGGTTGTGAGCGGCCCCTTTTATAGGGGTGAGAATGGTATTTTGTAAGTATGTCAACTTTATATAAAGAGATCACATGTTTCACATGTCAATAAGACTCAAAAATTTATAACCATAGAGTACTGGATGAGATGATCTCAATAATTCCTTCAAAAATCCATTTCTAAATATGTTTTAAAAAAATTTTTAAGTCCTCTATTTGTATAATTTTCATCTCATTTTTTGGTTTTAAGATAGTTACTATTTTGTATGTATGAAATTTAATTTTATTGGAAAAAAAATAAAATTGGACTTATTATAAAATTTGGAATCCTAGATTAAAAATATGAAATCCATTTAATAAAATAAAATTTATATGTTTATGAAAAATAAATTTTATCATTAGAGCATGTAAGGCGTAAAAATGAGTTTTTTTGAAAAAGTATATTTTTTTGTTTTAAATTTTTTTGTAGGAAAAAATTATCGATGTAATTTAATTTCATGAAATAAATTGGTTTATTATAAAACAAATTGTGACTTTAAAATCAATCTAAAACCTAATTTAACAGAGATTATATTTTATTCAAATATAAGACCAAAAAAATTTCTTTATTTTAAAATATTACCTAAGTTCATAAAATGTAAAACACGGGTTTTACAAATCAATTATCAATTTTTTAAATTTTTAGTTTTACACATAAATAGTTTTTTATAATGTAAAATGTTTTATAATTTTTAAAGTTATATATACTTCTCCATAATTTCATAAATGCTATGATTTCAGTAAAATTGTATTTTTCTCTATTCAATTAAAAATGAGTTATTTCAGAAAAATCCCAAAAATTAATATTAAGAAAATATTGGCATGATAAAAACAAAATTTCAATAAATTTATTCAAATTAAAATTCAAGAATTTGAAAATGTTACTTTTAAAGAAAAATATAATTAAAACTATTTTTTATAGGAAAATAACTTTTAAAATATTAATTGTTCTCATTATCATTTCCAATTAATTTATAATTAAATTCGTGTTAATGAATTATTAATATCCCCAATATCTTTTGTCCATAATATATTCGGTTACCAAAAATAAGGCACAAAAAAATAATTTTTTACAATACAACATTTTTTAGAGTAAATCAACGTATTACTTATTTAACTACACTAATTGAATTTTATCAATTCCATATTATTAATTATTACCTTTATTTTTATTTATATATTTATATTTCATAATTTTGTTAGCTCAATTTTTTCTCACTAATTATATAGATACACTTTAATGGTAATATGACGTTCTATAGTTTTTTTTGGTTTAGATTTGTGTGTGATTTAAACTATTGAACACAATAGTTTTTAAAGGAAGATATATAATTTAAATTCTCAAGTTGTTTAATTCACTTATCCTTAAAAAAATTGCGTCCTTAGTTTTGAGACTAATATGTTTGGAGATGTTTTTCGGTGATACTGTGATAAGAAGATATTGGTTAGGCTTGTTATAAAATAATAAGGTTTTCCCAAAAGGGTTTTATTTTTTATAAGATAAATAAATTTACTTTTATAATATTTCTGAAAAATGTGGTTAGATAGAGAAGATAAACTTGAGTTTACCAGACCACATTCACCGGATGAACATTTCCAGTCAGATGTGATCAACCTGAGTGTTGTGCGGAATTATTATCCTATCATTATTATAATATCCATCAAACATAGTGTTCTAATAATTAATCTAGTGATCATTTTTTATTCTTAGAGTTACTAACATCATATCTACTATATGTTTTCATGATCCAATCCTACATAAAAAAATGATGAATTCTGGTTTGAGGTTTTTAAAGATATTTTAGTGCTGCTGTATAAAGTTTTTGTTTGATGCCTATAAAGTTTTATATACATGGTTGTATGAAGTATTATTTTTAAATAATTTTGGAATATATTTTATTATTGTAAATTTTTTTAATTATAAGAGCAATTCACTAGGAAATGTCACCTAACGAAGAATATCAGATGATCTCTTACAATTTTATCAGTATTTGTCCACCAGACAAACCATTTCTATTGTTAAAAGATGATTACTTATGTAAAGTTTCAATAATATTTAATTATATGAATTTTTATGTTAATTGTTTACAAGATAATCGGACGAATTTCTTTGAGTGTTCAAAAAAATAGTTTTTGACAAATTCATTGAATATATGATTCTCTATGAAGTTCATCAGTCAGAGTATTGGTGTATGGAGGCATCGTTTGTAGATTCCTGATAGAATTCGTTGGATAATGTAAGTGTTTAGTAGAATACTTATAAGATTCTTATACAATTTTAAACAAGAAAACATCATTCTAGATAACAACTATAAAGATTCATTGGATGGATGAGTGGTTTAAATTTGTACTAGTTTGAATGAATGTTTGATGATTTCAAAATGATATCAAATGTGACGATGAAAATTTAATCATTAAACATCCCAAATATCATATAGGAATGATCAATGATTATCACTGAGTCATTAGTAATTTTTATAAAGAATTTTGAATTATAATCTTAAGAAGAACTCCTATCTTTTAGGATAGTTGATTGTAGTCAAAGGCGATAAGCTTCCAAGAGGGATGCTCAGAAGGCTTCAAGGGGAAGTTTGAAAAAAAAATTACACATTTCCTTAATTTTTTTGGAGGTGATATTCCTATATAAAGGGTGTTTGTGTTCCATGATAATTTTGTGAAATTTTTGTAAGTGAAGTGAAGTGCTACATAATTGAAATGTTGATCGGACACACATTGGGAAGAAACATCAGTCCGATGAATACTAGAAAAAGTCTTCCTATTAGTTTTTATCAGAAGGATGGTGTGTAGAAGTGATTAAATGAAAAATTTAAAAAAGATAGCAGGTTAATATTTGGAAGAGGCACCATTCAAAAAATATCATATGGAATTTCAAATCATGTTGTATCATATAGATAGTACACCAAGGTGATGATATGAACATCAAATCAGAAGTGGTTTCAGTCTACAAGGAGGCATCATACATGGTATACCAGATGGACATAGTATGGAGTATACTAGAAAAATCCATTGGATGGATTTCTATCAGAATAAATAAGTTCCTTTCTCATTTTTTTCAATAAATTGAAGAATAATATTTACTTGATTGAAAAACAGGTGTGAAGAAATTTCAAGCAGTACAGTTACACCATAGTAAAGCCTATAATCAAAGGTTAATATAGTTGTTACAAAAATAATTTTATAATATTTATTAGTGTGAGGAGAACATAAAATGTCGATTGAATATACTGCAATGAAAGTGTAAGGATACTCTTTACTTGTTGTAACCACCCAAAAGATTGTTTTCCAGTGGTTTTTTGGGTCTAGAATTATTTCCAAACCATGAAAAGGATTAGCTAATCTTTTTGAATAGTTAACTTTATAAATACTTGTGCTCCTATGGTTCTTCTAGTTTTCTTAATTTTTAAAAGAGTCGTATATCTCAAATAGGAGGGAAAAAAATTTTAAGTAATAAAATATAAAAAAGAGAAAATCATTGATTCAACCATACCCCTCTTTTGTGAACCCAAAGATCCTTATTATACATTTCAAGCATTATCATAGGGAATATTTCCTTCATTAACTCTTCTGTAAAGGTTGAATAAAATAGAAGTTGTCAGGGATGTTAAGAAATTTGTTAAGAGTAAGGGAATTACTATTTTATATAGACAAAACTATCATATCTAGAAAGAGAGAATGTTTCCTTAACTTATGTTAATTGGATAGAAAGTTCTTGAGCCTACTATATATGGTTTCCCTCCTTTTACTAAGAATATTCCGCAAACAGCTACCAATAAGAATAATTTTGAGAATTATGGATAAGACTAAAATTGTGTACCTTCCTCACTCTCTGAAAATGAGTTTCTTAAAGTTAAATGAATTGGAATGGAAAAGTAATCAAGGAAAATTGAAAAATATATATGAAGTGAATAAAAAAAGAAAAGTTAAAAATCTAGATATTGAAGTTTGAAGATCTTAATATGGGTGATAAAGAATCTATCAGGGTCTTATTTACAAGAGTGTGTGACATTATAAGCACCATAATATGTATTAGTGAGAAGTTGGAAGATTCAACCATTTTTGAAAAAATCATAAGAGGTTTTCCTAATAAATTTGATTCCGAATTTTCAACCTTATAAGATAGAGATCCTGAAACTCTTTTTCTAGATGATCTATATATAACTATCATCACTTATGAAATGAGAAGAGAAAATATCATCGTAAATAAAGAGAAATATGATGGAGAAATATCTTTCAAGGCCTCCAAGAAAATAAAATCTACAAAGTTACAGTTGAAATGGAATCCATTGACTCTGACATTAAAAATGATATTAATAAAAAAATTGATAAATTTATATCTTTTTTATTAAAAGAATAAAATGGGCACATAAATTTATAAATGAAATCTACCTTTGAAGTTATTGGGCTAGGGAGCTATGGTAATTTTTTCAAAAAAAATTCCTCAATGAATAGAAGATGATGAAAGTTATAAAGATATTCTTAATTAAATAATATCCTTAAAGAATAATTTTTATAAATGGAATTCATATTCTAAGATAAATTAGAAAATGTTCTTTAAAAAAAAATGTAGACTTTTTTTCTAAGAGTGAGGAAGATAATGAAAGTGAAGAAGAATCTAAAAACTATAGGGATGATGCTATTGAAAATTTTCTTATTTGAAAATTGAAAGATGAAAATTTCACCAGTGACGAAACAATTAATTTAGAATAAGAATAATAATAATAATTTACTTAGTTGTAATTTATTATTATGAGAGAGTTGAATGAATTTATTTTAAATATTGTAAGACTTGAGAAGTAGAACAATAAGTTAAAGAAATAAAATCTTTTAGAAAACAATCAAGAATATTTTTAAAGAAAAATCAATTTTTCTAAAATATATTAATATATAAAGAAGTTTCTTGATGAAAATAATAAATTAATGTCAATAATGATGAAAATATGAAGGTGAAGGAGGAAGACTTTGAACTTGTTCAATAATAATTTTTTAAAGATAAGTACATAATTACAAGTTTCTGAATCTCAATTGTAGAATTTGGAAATATTTATAAGAAATGTAAGCCTCCAAAGGATCAAAAAAAAATATCCCCAAATGTTAATAATAATTATGAAGGTGTTTAGAATAAAAACAAAGTTTATATGACCATATATATATATATATATAATGACAAAGATTTGAAAATCCTGAAATTTATAAGTTTTCAATGTTTGAACCAAAATATGTTTCTATTAGAGATATTCATAAGGATGTGAAGAAATATAATAATAAGAATATAATTTTAGGAGGTTACCAAAAAATATGTACACAACAATGTTTTAAGGTGTATTGGAATAAAATGATGTAAAGCAGGTACCCAACTTAGGAAATTATTCATGTCACAAAGGGAAATATTCTTTGTATTTTAAATTCTCATATTGTGGAGTCTTTGGGCATGTGGAAAATATTTGTTTGTTAAATCATCAATGATACAGTGATCATTGTATAAATAGAAAGCATTGTTTGAGGGGGATTCAACCCACATAAATAAGACAACTTTAGAAAGTTAGTTTGATGATTAAAAATAGATTCCAACCATTAGAAACTATTTGGGAAAGATCTGATTATCCTGTACATATTGAAAAAGGATTTAATTTCATAATAATGTTATAAAAAGTTTTATTTAATAAATCCCAAAATCCACATTAGGAGGAAGAAAAAGTCGAGGAAAAAATATATAGTTGTTGAAAATTATTTCAAATCATCAAAAGATGAATGGACTTGGATATTTGGTAGTAGGTTTTCTTCACACATGACCAAGTATTTAAAGTTGTTTAATAATATTAAATATTAGGAAGGGATATTTAAATTTTTAAATGATGAATCTCTCAAAATTAAAGGATTTGGATCTACTACCATTAGGAAAGACAAGTTACAATCCAAAAGATGATTGTTTATTGATGGGATCAAAAAGAATTTATTGAGTGTTTCAAAACATTACAATAAAGGTTATGAAGTTGTTTTAAGAAGAGATGGTTTCATTATAAAATTAATTTAATATGATAATTTTATTATATGTGGTTAATGAACCAAGGAAAAACTTTTTTCGAGTTGATGATTTGGAGAGTTCATGTTATCTGGGCATGATGGAATAAAATAAGCTATAGAACAATAGGATAAGTCATATGTGATAGAGGAATATGAGAAAGATAACAAAGAGAGAAAGTATTCATGATACTCTTGAAATTAAAATAAAGATAAATTCATTTTATTCCATATTTCAAAAAGTAAACACTTAATAAAGTTTAGATACATTTAACTCATCCCTTGTAGATGATACATTATGAAATTTTCAGGCCTATGAAAAAGTAATTAACAAATGGATTTAAGTGTATTATTTCATTTATTGACGTCTATACTCAAATTACAAGTATTATGTTTTAAAAACAAAAGTCAAGGCTCTCAAAATGTTTAATAGTTTCAAGATAAGGGTTGATAAAAATGTGGGTATTCTGTAAAGAATATTCAAAATGAAAATAGTGATGAATATAAAAATGGGATTCTTATAGACTATCATGATAAGTATGGAATTCATCATGAATTTTGTGAACCATACACACCCTTGTATAATAGTTTTTCGGAAATAAAAAAAATAATTTTCTTTGCGAGGGAATGAATATTATTTATCGAACATGAAACTTATCAATAATTTTTGATACAATCTATCGAAGCAATAGTTCATATTTAGAATCGATGTTTTTATATGAAAAACACTGATATAAATCCTTATAATATATATTAAAAATAAACCACATGTTTAAAATACATAATGGTGTTTGGAAGTGATTTCAATATTAAAATCAAATATGAAAATCTAGGAATGTTTGATCAGATGGGTGTTGATGGAATCTTTCTTGGATACTCTCCGAATAGTATAGGATACATATCTTATAATAAAGAAAAAGAAAATATTTTTGACTATGTAGATATAAAAATTATTTAAGATAATGATAAATAATCTTCACATTCAATTACATATATGAGAGGAATTGAGGATGAAGTGCTTAAAATTGAACAACGTGAAAGAGTTCTTAATTATAGTAATAATTTTGAAGTTGCTCGAGATAAATATTATGACTCTGCTATATAAAATGATGAGAAACAAGTGTGTTAATCTCATCCTAGGCTAAGGAAGATATTGTAAGTCCAATACATCATTATAGATCAATGAAAACATGTTTAAATCAAAATAACATCAAGTTTGTTATCACATATATCATTATATTCACAGGTAGAGCTGAAATATATTGAAGAAGATTTGGGGAATCAAGAGTGGGTATATTATATGAATGAATAGTTAGATCAAATTGAAAATAATGAGACATGGGAAATTGTTCCAAAAACCAAAAAAAATATGATTATCACAAAGTGTGTGTTCCAAGAAAAATTGAAAAAAAATAATTGATGAGAAACAAGGTACAAATGGTTTGTAAAGGTGACTCAAAATATAAAGAAATTGACTTTTATGATACCTTTGGTCTAGTAAAAATTCTAGAAACTATAATAATATATATTTCTATCACTTTATAACAAATATATAATATTTTATAGATGGATATAAATACATGTTTTCTTAACAGAGAGATCGATGAGGATGTTTATATTAAACAATGATTTGGATGTTTGCTTAGGAAAGATGAAAGAAATGTATAAATGTTAAGGAAGAATTTGTATTGGTTAAATCAAGAACCTAGGGAATGGTATTCAATATTGTATACTTTCTAAAGAAAACTGGACTTCAAGAAAGGAATAGTTGATAGTACTGACTAAATAAAATAAAATAAAGAGGTTTCCATCATTATAATTGTTCATTTTGATAACATTATATCCATAGGTAATATTGAATAAAAATGTGAGAAGTTTTCTAATGGGATAAATATAGATACCCTAGCCTTTTGACGTATTATTACCTTATTTTCAACATAATTAACTATTAAATTATAAGACAAGGATTGTAAAAGTTTAGTGTCTTTATAAAAATAGGTACATCAAACTAAAAACATGGGACTAAATAAAAAACTTCTTTATTTATCATACATTATGAGCTTCTAACTTCCTTTTATACCTTACATATACATAGGATAACCTCAGGATAACATGAACAAATGGATGAGATAAAAATTCCATTAAGGGAATAAACATAAGAAAAAAGCATAGAACATGGGTTAGAAGTCATAATAAGATTACATAAAAGGAATGGATATACATAAAGAAGAATAAAATATGTTATAATGGTACCATTTGATATTTGGGAACAAAATAAAACATGACATAAGCATGAGTCAAAGCTCATTGCACATGAAGGATCATAAGTCAAGGTTCACCACCAAGACCGATGCACATGAATCACAAGTCAAGGATAGCCACCAAGACTGTTGCACATGGAATCTCACGAGACTAAACATTACCCAGTGAATTGGAGTGCTATTTGGGGACACCCATCATAACATGTTCATGAATATGTGTTCCACATAAAGAATCATACATAAAAAATCAAACATAAACATTAGGGTTACCCATGGAAAGAATTGGATATCATAATCTTGTCAGAAAGGCATAACATAAGGGAATATCAAAATGGTGTCCATTAAAGAGAGGATTTAAATCATACATGGAAATTCATAAGGGGATATAGGAATATATCATGAAAAGTGATGTCAAACTGAAGTGAATACATGTAAAATGGTGTTTAAGAGGGTTGTGTGGAATACATCGTATACTTGGGACATGTTTGGTGCAATTTCTAGTCGATAGGTCGAAGCTCTGACATAATCAAAGATATCGAAGTGGTTGATATACATGGGACTTAGGTTCCCTTTCTTCCTGAATATCATGATTCTCTTCCATTGAGATATGTAGAAGAATACCATGTGTCCGACCTTAAACTGGAAATCCCATCAAAGATTGTCTACATAACTCTTCTATCAACTTTGGGCTACCTTGATGTGCTGCTGAATGGTTTTCACCTTCTCTGCCATTAATTTAACCATTTCAGGTCCTAGGAGCTTATGTTCACTGACATCATCCTAGCATATTGGTGTTGTACAATGTTTCCCATAAAGGGCTTCATGTGGAGCCATTTGGACACTCGAGTGGATGTTTTTGTTGAAGGATAACTCAACTAGAGGTATATTTAGTCTCATTCTTTTTTGAATTCCATAGAACACACACTCAGCATGTCTTCCAGTGTCCAAATAGTTCACTCAAAATGAAAATCAGTTTGAGTATGATTGTTCATACTAATGTTTAGATCATTTCTTATAGTATATTGAATACTTTTCCAGAACGTTGATGTGAATCTCAAATCTCAATATGATACAATCGATAGTGGTACTCCATATAGCCTTACAAACTCGGTTATATATATCCCTTAAAGTTTATCCAATGAGAAGTCCTATCAAATTTTGATAAAGTGAGTTTTTTATAACACAATCCACCACAACCTATATAGTATTGTTTCTTATAGATGTATTTGGAAGTATTGTGACAAAGTCCATGGTAATTATCTCCCACTTCTATGTCAGTGCGGATAATGGTTGTATCAACCCTTTGGAATTTTTTTCTTTCATCCTTCGCTTTCTAAAATACCAGGCACTTTAATGTATATTCTACGATATCCGTTTTCAAATTGTCCCACCAATAGATCTCTCAGATATCTCGATACATCGTTGTCATCCCTGGGTGAATAGATAAGGTTGAGCTATGTGTGTCATTTGGATGCTCCTTCTTTATCTTTGTATTAAAAGGTACACATAATCATGACCCAAATATCCTGACTACTTCTTGATCCATTTTGAATTCTAAGGATTTTTTTTCACGGATTCCACCTTCTTCTGAATTTCCACATCATTTCTTTGACCATCATTTATTTTCGCTATGAGGGAGGGTTGAGTAATAATTTGAGAAAGGATTCATGATGTTCCTCCCTTAATAATTCCCATGTCCATCCTCTTCAAGTATAATAAGATTGGATCCTCCTCAATTCTCATTATTCATAAAGATATGGGATCCTTTCTACATAGATCCTTTTCCACCCTATTTTCATTACCAGAATGTTAGTTGATTGAGTAGTTATAATATTTGATGAGCTCCAACCATCTTAGATTATGAAAATTATTCTCATTATATGTGAAAACATATTTGGGAATCTTATGATTATTATATATCTCACACTTCTCCCCATAGAGATAATGTCTCTATATTTTCAACAAGAAGATCACAGACGCCTACTCCAGATCATGCATAGGATATTTTTTCTCACTAATTTTCAAATTCCTTGTGGTGTAGGCTATCACATTTTCATTTTTCATTAGTACACAGCCTAATCCCTTCTTTAAAGAATCATTTTACAATATAAAGATTTCTCCATTTGTCGGGGTTGTGAATATTAGCGTAGTGATAAGCCTCTTTTTGAGCTCCTTAAAGCATTATTAACATTATTGAGTCTATAAAAACTTCACCCCCTCCTAGGTCATTTTGGTTATTGGTTTTGAAAATCAAGATAAGTTCTTCCATCCAAATTTTTTTTTTATTTTATTAAAAAGTCACTTTAAGGAAAAGTGGGAACCATTCAGAGACATTCACTATAGTGCATCATCATACACCAACTAAATGATACTTCCTTCATCCAAAACTCACATTTACTATACATTTCATAAATTTTATCCCTTCACAAATTCTTCAACACAGTATTAAATTTATCCTCATGTTCCTCATTTCTCTTTGAGTATATTATAATATCATCAATAAATACTAACACAAATGTTTCCAGGTAATCTCTAAAGAATCTATTTATTAAATTAATGGAAATTTCTAGAGAATTATTGAGTTTGAAATGTATCACTATGAACTCATAGTTTATATACCTCATTCAAAAGGAAGTCTTGAGAATATCTTCCTTCCTCACCTTTAATTGATGATATCCTGACTGAAGGTCCATCTTAGAGAAATAACTGTTCCCATGTAGCTGATCAAAAATTTCATCTATCTAAGGTAGATGATACTTTTTCTTTATCATGATCTTATTGATCTCACAATAATCAATGTAGAGGTTAATTCATCCTTTATTCTTATTGATTAAGAGGACTATCACATCACATGGTGAAGTTCTCGGGCATATAAAACCCTTTTATATATTCTCATGTAACTGCTTCTTCATTTCTTCCATCTCAACGGTACTCAATCTATATGGTGTCACTGATATAGTCAGATATCTGGGAATAAATTCAATTACAAAATCAACCTCTAGATCAGGAGGAGTCTAGTAAACTCTTTGTGGAACACATCAGTGTAGTCCCTTAAAATTGGAATGTCTTCAAGCATGATTCTCTCCCATATCTCAATCATTTGAGCTAGATATTATTGTTTATAAGGTACTCATATCCACACTTGAGGCAATGATTCTAAAAGACATTAATATTCCTCCTTAAACTTGTATAGAATTGGAGGATACTTTGGGATGTGAAGATCTATCTCCCTTTCATGAATGTTGAAGTTGTATTTTTATAAAGATAATAAATCCATGACTAATATAGCATTGAACTCCACCAAATAAAGTAAGACTATATTTTCCAGGAGGTTCAGTCCAAAAACATTAACCGGGAGGAGTTATATAAATTGGATGCAATAATTTTCTCATTTTCTGTTCTCATAGATATATCAACCTATATATTTTGAGTTGGTGTTTGAATAGTTCTACTAAACCTACAAGATATGAAAGAATGCATAGAATCAGAATAAAATAGTATATTCTCTTTTCTTGAATGAATAAATAGAGTACTTATCACTATATCATTTTCCAGTATAACCTTATCAGTAGTGATAGCATGTGCCTATTATTGTTTCCTTAGAGGTTGTTTTTGATTGCCTCATGAAACCCTATGCATAGGGAATTTGTTTACAAAATACCCATGTTCCTTATAGTTGAAACACTACACTATAGGCTAGGAGTTTATCTAAACATTCCTGTATACTTCCACATCAGCGGAATTCTTCATATCCCTTCGGTAAATCATAGCCAAATTCCCCATTATTCCACATTTGAAGCATTTACCGGTTCCTATTAGATAGTTCCCATGATGCTTGTTCTCATAATTTTGAAATGGGATATATTCTGTCTTCTTTCCATAATGAGATTTATTGCTGATCCACCAATATTAGACTCCATTTTCTACTTTTTATCATTAGTCCCACAAGACCACTAAGAGTCTCCAATATCCTTTTAAACTTGAGGGCTAAACAGAAAATCTTCTCATAACTGTCAAAGTCTTGAATCTCCAAATATTTTAATATACTCACCTTTAGTCTACTAAAGAATCGATCCACCTTAATTTTGGTGTTCATGACAAAGTTATAGTTGTATCTTTCAAGCCTTGTAAATTTTTCTTCATATGCCCCGATAGACTCATCTACCTTATTATTAAGTCTGAGGAACACTATTTCCATATTGATATGGAGTTTTCTGGAAAAATATTTATTGAAAAACATTTTCATGAATTCCCACAAATCAATGGAATCAATTTCCTCCTTTTAATTAGTATTTTTGATCATTTCTCACCACTGATCAACTTCCCAATCAAAACGATAGACTTCCAGCACAACATTGTATTATTCTGAGCACTGGAGGATTGAGAATATCTTTTCAATGGAATTAATCCACTTTTCATCAAGGAGGGGATCAAAATATCCACTAAACATGGGATGCCTTTTCTTTAAGAAGGATTCGACAGAAAATTTCTCTTTCTTGGGATAATGATGTCATTCCATGTGATTCAAGTTATTATACAAAACTTGATCTAGTTGAAAGTGTTGTCATAATGTTTTGATCACCCATTCTCATCATATTTTTCATATCATTAGAGAAATCTTCACACTTCCTATCACATTGATTATTATCATGTGCTATTATATTTCTCACAATTAACTAAGATAAATAAATTTAAATTAGGGGGCTTGAATACATAGATAATAAGCATGTAAAAAGAAACTTTGAATAAAAAAAGATAAACATTTAAATAAAAAGGATATACTAACTTGTAATTCCTAGCTTTAAATCTAGTTTATTCAAAGGTTTACTTCCTAACATATACTCTTACGGTATTTTTTTTCCCATAATAATGGTTTATAATAAGCTTATGAATTTACAAAATAATATCCCTCGGGAGTGTTAAACTAGGTGTGCAATAAGGCTCGTTATCATGTACCAGGTTACCCTAAGATAGGCTTGGAACACCTTGTCAGATTTTATACTCCTTGGTACATATTATCCATAACCACATCCACTTATAGTATCTATAAATGGATTTATTTTCTTGATAAACCACTTACTCTATACTAACCAAAATTTGGGGATGTTTTATTACACTTAGTCTTATCCCTAGTGTTCTTAAAAAAGTGATCTATTACTAATCTCCAAAAATATCTAGACCATCCTCCGATTCCAAATATGGAGACCCTATGCTTGTTTCCATATTATTACATTTTTTCAACATAATTAACTATCAAATTACAATCCAAGCATCATAAATTATAGTGTATTTGGAAGACTAGTTACATAAAACTGAAAACATGGGACTAAATTAAACATTTCATAATTCATCATCTATTAGTATCCCTAAACATAATTTGATCCCTTAAATCTGTAAAGGATAACCAAGGGATAATAATAATAAAGGGATGAGCTAAAAATCCCAGTAAGGGAATCAACATAAGAATAAATCATAGCACATGGGTTATAAGGAATAATAAGATGGCATAAAAGGAATGGATATACATAAGAAAGCATAAATTATGTAATCATGGTATTATAAGAGATATGTAAACAACATAAAACATGAAATAATCATGATTCAAGTCTCATTTCTCATGGAGAAGCACAATTAAATGTTAACCACCAAGACTATTGCACATAGAGCATGAGTCAAGGCTAACCACCAAGATTGTTGCACATGACGTCTCATGAAACTAAACATTACCCAATGAATTGGAGCACTATATGTGTTCACCCATCATAACATGTACATGACTGTGTGTTATTCATTAATAATTGTATATAAGGATTCAAACATAAACATAAGGGTTACACATATTAAGAATTCGGTATCATAGTCTTGTCAAAAAGGCTTAACATAAGCGAATATCACAATGGTGTTAATGAAAGAAAGGATTTAAATCATACATGGACATTAATAAGGAAAAATAGGGATATATAATGATAATTTATTTCAAACTATATTTAATACATATAAAAATGGCATTTAAGAAACGTTATAAATAAAACATTTTAGTGTGGTTTAAGGAAAATATTAAAGAGAATTTAAAGGAGAAAAGGGAATAGTATTTCATATAAAACCAAAAGTGAAAAATAAAGTTTTAATAATAAAATTAGTTATTTTATAAAAAATAATGGTGGCTTAAAACGGATTATGGAGTGCACTTTTCAATGGGTAAGAATTCTAGACGTTCCCTTAAATTGGGCTTGCTTATCGGGAATAATTGAGTAGGGAACCTTTTAAAAACATGTATATCCATGAAAAAAAAAGATGAACATATCTTGATGCATGATTTTGGAACATACAAAAAATTTATAATATGTATATAAAAATAAATGAGAATTTCATTTGGATAAAAATAGAAAAAGAATTACTAGAAGGAATAATGGAGTTTCGGGTATAATCCAATACCTTACGTCTGGAGGTGTTCTTAACTTGATCTTTATATACTAAATAATAAAATTAAATTAATTAATTAATAATTAAAAAACCTTTTATACAAGTATTTAATTTATTATAACTTTATTAATTTCATTTATGGCACTTTTAATGGGTTAAAAGTCTCAATTTCATCGTTTTGGATCCTTGGTTTCCTTAGTTTTCATGATCGGTTTACTTGTAAACATGTATGGAAGATCATTTAATGTGGGGGTAATTGTATAGAATTGAACTTATATTTCATTAAAGATATTACATAGGTTAAATAGTTCATATATATAATTTGGTTTTATGGTTTGAGGATGAATCAATTGATAAATAGTTAATGATAATCATTTGGGTTTATTTTGGTGATTTTAGATCACAACAAACTCATTTTGTTTTATAAAATAATATCTTGTATATATAATGATTACATAACATTAAATAATATATAATAAATATATTAAAATTTTTTTTAAACACTAAAATGGTTTCCTGACCATCCTTGAATACAGTAATGGAAATTGAAAACTGTATCATCCTTGAATGAGATAAATTAACATATCACGGATGATGTTTTCATTATTAGTATAAAAGGAGGGGGAAAGAGAGTTGATGATGAATTATTCCATTATCATAATAAAATTTTAGTATATATATGTTACTAGAGTTATAATACCATTTCTATGAGGGTATGTGAGGAGATAAAAAGAAAAGAAACTTGAAAAGAAATTAAAATAAAATGAAGAGGGTTTTACCTCTTGGTTACTTCCTTTTAAAACCTCCTTTTGAAAATGGTTTTAGTCTTTAGTTAAGAACAAAATCCCTTGGAAGTGGGGTAGGGTATTGGGAATCTATTTTAATATAATTTTGATAAGTATAAAGGGTTTATAGTTCTGAGGAGAAGAGGTGATGAGATGTGGTATTTATAGCGGAGGAGGGAGTGTTTTCTCATTATTTTATTTATTAGTTTATTATTTTGGATCTAGACTATGAATAGTATTAGAAATATCATAAAATATAATAAACTAATGATTTATAGTTTGATATTTACATCTTACATTATTCCTACAACATATATGACTCCATAATTCAAGTATTTAGCATTTACCGTAAATTATCGCATTTTACTATTCATCAAAAAATCAAGTATTTCTGAAAAATCCAAAAAATTCACCCTTACCATTTTTTGATGTGTAGAATTCAAAAATAAACTCCATGCTATCAAAATAATTTCATATATATGAGAAATTTACTTTTAATTTTAAATCATAATTTACTCGAAAAATAAAGATTTTAAAATTATAACTAATTTTATAACACTTTGAAAAAGTAACTACGGACTCATAAAATTATCTCATAATCATGAGACAACAAAATATTAAATTATATATACATTATATGAAAATAACGTTTTATTTAGATTATTAAATTAATCATAAAACAGTAATTAAATATTTATGACTTACAAAAATACCAATAATTAATTAATAATTTTTAAAATATTTATTTACTTATACTATGATATAATTATATCATATTTTCATTTATAAGATTCTTAAATTTTATTTATAATTTCATTGGTGAGGTTACAATTAAATTTTCGAGTGTACTATTCATAAGGGTCATATTACTATTCCTAAGGTCAAGCTACTATTTCATCGGTATATGGTCTTTAACTTCTTGAAATACATCTTATTTCATTCATTATTCATTGATAAAGTTTTTATTGCCTTAAAAATGTTATTTTATTTGGTTTATACTATATTACATAATTATAAGAATGGAATTTCTAATGATAAAACATTGGGTCGTTACAATAAACAAGATTTTTAAGATGTTAAAGTTAGGAGAAATAAAATTCTTCCTTGGATTATATATCTCTCAAATAAATGAGTGCATTTTCCTCTCTCAAGAGAATTATTTGAAGGAAATTCTAAATAAGTTTGGAATAGAAAACTAAAATCCTATCTCCACGCCTATTTTTGTGGTAACAATGTTGTTAAAATATGGGGAAGGAAAAGAGGTTAACCCTAAAGAGTTTATAAATTTGGTAAGAAGCTATTTATATCTACTGACTTCAAGGAAAGATTTACTATATATTGTTATACATAGTTCCAAGTATCAAAATTCTCCAAAAAACTCATCTCCTAGATGGAAAGATAATTCTCATATATATTAATGGAACAACTGATTTTGGTTTGAAATATAATAGTGTAGGAAATATTGATTTATTTGGTTACACATATGTAGATTGGTTCAAAAGTGTTGGTGATAAAAACAAACATCTAGTGGAGTGCTCTTGGTTGAAATGTGTAATTTATAGCATAAAAATAAACAATGATAAGTGACTCTTAGTATAGTAGAATCTGAGTATGTGCATTTTTCTCAAGATACAATATAGTTGAAATGGATGAAGGCACAGTAGGAAGATTTATTATTTAATGTACAGTTACCCCTTCTCTTGGTTTGTTATAATCAAAGTGATACAACTCTCACTTAGAAAATAGTGAAACATTATAATTCCATACACATTGATATCAAATATCACTTCATAAAATAGCGTGTGGAAAATAATAAAGTAATATTGTTTTCTTACAATGCAACAAGTTACTGATATCTTCACTAAACCATCATTAGAGGAAATATTTCATAATATGAGGTTGATCATGGATGTATAATCATTCCCTCTTCATGGAAAAGGTATCTGATACCCATCCCCATTCTCATCTTCTCCTTTGATAGTGTTTTCAAAGTGATCAAAAAAATTATAACATAAATCTATTCATGGGTATGAGATTAACCTTTTTAAGGAATACCATATATTTAGGGGTATTTATTAAAAGGGGTAAGTTGTGATTTCAGAATTTATGAAATATTTTGAAAGTTTGTTTAAGATGATATAGGAAATTTTTTTCTTTCAATTTTTCTTCCAGGTTGAAGTTTTTTTTATTAAAGTTCATTGTGAAAGGAAAAGGTTGAGATGTTTCCAAGAAAAGTTTCTTAATAGGTGTAAGAAATTTTTCTTAAGTTACTGATTATGGACAACATCGTATTGTTGTTTAATGATTCTTGTTTATTACATTGAGTTTACTCACATAGGATTATAATTTTAGAATAATTAATCCATTACTACATTTTCATATTTTCAGTGATTTATGTTTCATTAGTGACAACAAAATATAAAGGGGTGGTTTGTTAGGACTAAGATATTTTGTGACGTTTTGAGGTGATGATGTGATAACAAGATGTTGGTTAGGATAGTTATGAATTAATAATGTATGCACAAAAGGGTTTTATTTTGTTTTATAACATAAAACACCTTACTTTTTTAAGATTTCCAATAAAGGTGGTCGGACAGAGTTGATCAGATTGAGTTTACTGAACCAAGTCCATCGAAAAAATGTTAATAGTCTGAGGTGATCAGCCTGAGTGTTCTGCTAAATTCTTATTCGGTCATGCTTACAAGTTCCATAACAAATAGTGTTTTATGAATGATTCTGGTGATTATTTGTTGTTATTAATGTTACTAAATTCATCCCCACTAAAAAAATTTGGGATCCAAGCTTACATATAAAGGATGAGTTTTGGTTTGGGTTTTTTGATGATATGTTGGTTTAGCTGTATGAAGTTTGTGTTTGAATCATGTAAATTTTTTGAGATTTAGTGGTATGCAGTGTCATAGATCAATTATTTGTGAATATTTTTGATCATAGGAAAGTTATTAAAGTGAAAAGGTGTTGGGAAAAAATCCCTCAAGGTAAAATTGTAGTATTTTTGGGTTGATTGTGTTTGTTGACAAAGAGGGTTTTCATGGAGAATTGTCGAGTTCCCAAGAAGTTGTTGACAATCCTTGTTGACAAAGAATGATGAAAAAGGAAAGGACGATCTGGAGGCGGTACAAAAAGAGCAGTACAAGGTGGCGCCATTTCCCAGTGTTTGCCAAATTTTTTGGGTCCAAAATTTGGAGTTTGGTGAGCATCGCGAAAAGTGGATTTCCATGAAGAGCATAATTTCATATGGCAAAGGAATGAATTTCGCGAAGATAGGATGCATGGTTTGGAAATCGCGAAGACCAGAAAAATGGAGGTGGTGATGCTTCGCGATTACATCAAGCTTCGCGAACGGCAGAGGCTGAAGCGCATCGCGGCGGTGAAGGGCTTTTCGAGAGAGCTTCGCGGCGAAGGCGCGAAGGAATGTTGGGCTTCGCGAAGGAGCTTCGCGGAGAAGTCGCGAAGGTATGTTGACGGTGATTCATCGCGACTACGTCAAGCTCTGAGAACGGAAGATTGCCGTGGAGCTTCGCGATTTGGACAGAATTCCGGCAGAAACTTTGGAGCTTCGCGATTTGAGATGACGTGGCGTTGACTTCCCGCGGAAAGTTCGAGGGTCGGTGGAATCGCCTATAAATAGAGGCCGACCCCTTCGAGCGAAGTAGAGAGAATTTTCAGAGAAAATCCATTGCTCTCGGTTCGCAGAGGTGGTTCGCGAAGGCAGTGTGCTTCGTGAAAAGGGAGCTTCGTGGCGGCTATTCTAGCTCCGCGAAAGTTGTGTGCTCCGCGCTGGCTCAGTGATCTTCGCGAGAGAAGTTGCTTTGCAATGGGTTGAGCTTCGCGAGAGAGTTTCGCGAAAGAGCTTCGCGAGTGAGCTTTGCAAAAAGACAGGAGCTTCGTGAAGGCTTGTTGAGCCTCGCGAAATTGGGAGCTTCGCGAAGTAGGGTGCTTTGCGAAAGTGTTTCCAAATGGAATTGACCAGTGTTCAGAGGCAAAGTGGTATTCATCAGTGGATGAAATTTGGACTATAACAGAGCATCCATAAACACTTAAGGATGCATGTATTCATGCAAATAAAGAGACCTACAGGTCTATAAACTGTGAGTAAATCCCTTTACAGATAAGTGAGATTAGGAAGAGGAAAAAGGTGATCCTCTCCACCGGCAGTGAGCCAGAGAGAGAGAAACAGGGAGTGACCCTTGGGAAAGCAGTGATCTGACCCTAAACTTTGTATATGCAGTGAGCCTGGGCATAGAAGTGATCTAGCCCGAACTTTGTAATCCACATCTAGTGAAGTTTAGTGGAATTGGTACGACTGGAAACTTGTCGGCATATGCTCCTTGGACGTATCCCTTTGCGGTGAACCAAGTAAAATCGATGTTTCCTGAGCATGCTTTACTTTCTGTTTACTTTGTGCAACAGGAAGGAGAGAAGAGTGTTTTGCTTAACAACGAAACAAGATCAGAACGGGCGTTAATTTTTAAATTAGTCATACCCTGATTCACCCCCCCTCTCAGGGTATTCAGCCTTGTGGACCTAACAAAAGGGAATTCATTTTAGAATTTCATCAGATGAATAACAGTGTATGATCTCTCGCAATGTCATAAATCTAAGCCCATCAGATGAAGCGTTTTTAGTATTCAAGGATGATTACTTTTGTAAAATTTCAATTGTATGGAATTATATGAATTTTTTATGTGTAGTAGTTATAGTATTATCATAAGTAAACCTTAAAGTTAAGAGACATATGGTTTTGGTTGAATACATTGGAAAAATAATTTTGTATAAATTTCATCAGTCAAAGGATTGGTGTGCAGTGGTATCAGTCAAAGACATCTAATTCAAATAATCATAAGGTGGAAGTGTTTTGAAGAATATTTTTGAGATGTTCTAATGATTAAATGTGGGAATAACTTTATTTTAATAACTTCAATAAATATTCAATAGATGGATTAGTGGTATAAGTTTGTACCAGTTCAAAGTACTTTATAAAGCTTTCGAAAAGGTATAAAATATTACGATGAAAATCTGATCGTTCAACGTCCACATATCATAGAGGAAATTTCTATCATTATCACCAAGTTATATGAAATTTTGATGAATAATGTTGATGTTGGGTCTTAATAATAACCCATATATTTTTTGGATAATTAGATATGGTTAAACATAGGAAGGTTCTTAGTGGGAAGATCATATGTTTTGAGTGGAAAGTTCTAAATAAAGTACCACATTTTCCAATATTTTAAAAGGTGTTTCAACTATATAAATTGGTTTTATGCACTAATATGGTGTGTATAATTCATGGAAGTGAGGTGAAGCACTATAGAATTGAAAATTTGATTTGTAAAACATTGTAAAGAAACAACATTCTAACAAATATCAGATGAAGTCTTCCCATTAGTTTGTATAGGATAGATAATAAATATAATTTATTGGATAAAAGGGTAATGGCCCTTCCCCATGGAGTACTTGGGAGCACCAATTTACATGGTAAGAATATTAATACATCACCTTGATGGACTTGTTGATAAAATCTCCAACTGTATTATCTATTGTAAGAATCGCTTCCTCTCCTTCATCGGATGCGTTATATTAGTTAACATCATTCTCACCACCATTCCAATGCATGTATTGTTCGCAATCATTTCCCCCAATTAGGTCCTATGGAATATTGAGAATATTTAAACACCTTTATCTGGGATGATCAGGATGAAGGGAGGAACCATTGAGAATCATGGCATCAAATGGATTAGGAACCTGAGAACATAGGCATTAGCCTAATTAGTGTCATCAAAACCATGAATAGTCTTTAAGTGAGGTTAGCTAGGGATTTCCTAGAGGAAACATATCTATGGGAAAAATTAATTACCAAAAATTATGGGTTTGGTTAGGATGGATGGTGAGAAGGGTTTCCAGGTTATGGGACTTGATTTAAGGACACCTACATGTCTTCCAACAACATTCATGATGGATTGTGGGGTCTGGGTTAATCAGCTACTAGGCTAAGAATTGGTTGGTGAGTGTTCTTGGTTTTCTGGGGTTCCAAGTGTTGGATTTGTCTTTTTTATAGGTCATCATCTAACTAATTTTATCAATACCACCATAAACCAACATCAATAGGAGGTTTTTAGTAATATTCTGATTAACTCAAACCCTGATAGGCTTGTGCTTACTACTTCCTTGACCAAGCTTTTCTCAACGAAAGCATAGATACGGGTGTGGTACGAGGATCATGACATGACACATGGGGAGATACTATTTGCTTAAATGAGATACCAGCTAGGATCAATTTCCTTGTATAGCATATCCAAAACCTTGATTTACCTATGGATGATGGGGTGAGATGAAGGGGTGTTTCCATTTCCTCTTGATGCAACTATTTTTTTAGCATGAAGGAGGAGTCCATCGATCACATTTTCCTCAAGGAAGAGTGGGTGGACTATGTGTGGTGGACTTGGAGTTTACAATGTATAGGATCAGAAGTTTTTTCTAGTTATATCTTCCTCTACTCCTGGTTCCATAGTATGAAAGACAAAAAAGATGAATGTAAGGAAATAGATTAATTCATGGAATTTGGATGTTGTAGTATATGGAATTCTTGTAATATTGTTTTGTATGACGATCTTCTAAGTTAAACACTAGAGGGGATGATCAGGGCCCAATCAATTATGGTTGAGTTGGCCCCTCTCCTCAAACAGTTGGATCTTTCTCCATCCTTATGGATTATCATGGCTATTAGGTGTCCCATTGACATGATTCACAGAGCTATTCTATAATTCAAATGGGTTAGTTGGATACATCCTTCTTGTGGTGTCAAGATGAATGTTGATGTTTCATGTTTTAATTAGAACATGAGGGGAGGAGGGGTTACTTAAACCCATATGGGTCTGTCATTTTAGCCTTCAGCACTTTGTTCATATGGGGAGATTATCTCCTTGCTGAAGCATCTACCATGCTTAATGGTCTTGAATTGTGCCTCTCCCAAGGTATCTCACTAGAGGGGTAGAATTGGATTCGTCTATTTTATATAGGTCCGCCAGAGATGATATATCAACCCCATCGGGTATCACCTATATTATTCTTAGATGAAAATGTATCTTCACTAATTTTATGGTTGCTACTCACACATAGCATGAAGGAAACATAATTTTGGATTTCATGGCCTCATGTTCCACTCCAGACAACCCACACAACATTTCTAATATCACATGTTCCCTCCTACCAAGGTGTGTTAATCTTTTTAGATCTGATGCACTTTGGCTTCATTATTTTAGACCCCGTGACTTTTTAGGGATTTTCCCCATTATCAATAAAATTTTATTAATGTCAAATGGGTGGATATGCCAAAGTGATTGGATAAAAATAATTATATAAGTGGTATCATTATATAAGGAAGCATCGGATGAAGTATATTAGTTAAACACCATATGGTGTATACCTAATGAACCCAATATAATGAAGAATGTTCTTGATCTTTTTTTGTGCAATAAAGTGAAAAGGAATAAATACTTTCCATAAAAAAAATTGTGAAGAAAGTTCAAATAGTACAATGAAAATATACAAAATCCTATTGGTGCATGTTATTATATTTATTACAAACATTTTTATATCATTTATCTATGTGAGGTGCACATGAACTGTCGATTGACTATAATTCTATGAATTTATAAGGATACTCCCTACTTATGGTAACCACCTAAAAGATTTTTCTCTAGTGGTTTGTGTTGTATTGGATTATTTTCAAAACCATTCTGATGACTATATACACATATTGAGTAGTGAAACTAGTAAATAACTGTGTTCTAGTGGTTGTTCTTATTTACAACCATTCTAGTAAATTCATAACTCTCTAACAAGAGGTGAAGGTTGTTTCTTAATTAATAAAACATAAAAACATAAGATCTTTAACTCACTCACTCCCCCTCTCACTGATCACACAAATCCGGGTTATTCCTTTTTCTTAGGCCCACTCATCTTACACCAGAGTGAATATTGAGTTCATAATCAACCATCATTTCCAATGTGATTACCACTAGGTGAATCTGTTCCACAATCTCATCCACTTTTCATTATCCATCCGAAATGAAATTACTAATAGAACCAAAAAATCTCTATTTTACCAAATCTTTGGGATGTTATCATATACACAGGCTTATCCCTTAAACATATCTCTAGGGTTTTCTCTAAATTCCTCTTATCCTAATACCTAAAATATTTAATATTACCTCAACTAACATAAAGGATCACCTATACCTTTGAAATTATTATCATCCGTAACTTATCACCCCTTGATGAAGTTAACATAGTAAATTGATAAGATTATAATATATAAAGTTATCTAAACCCTGATCTGATGTCAATTATGGTAACCTAGACCCACACTCCATGATCTAGTTCCAAAAATTCATAAATTAAGTACTATATTGATACCAACTGAATATTCTTTGATATAATTATCACATAATTACATGACTTATAAGAAATATTTCATAACATACATTCACATGCCTTTTTAAGTTTAGTGATGTAGATAATTAGGATAAAACAAGAAATAATAAAGCCCATTTCTTTATCCACTAAAGGAAACTTTTTCCAATATATAAGAAACTAATTTAACCAAAAAAATTCTTCAAAATCTCCCAAAAATTATCTATGCTTGTTGTTATATTCTAAATATATCATGTGTAATACTTTTTTCATAACCCAAGGAAATGGAATGTCACACCACAACCCATGTGATTATTTTATCTTATTATTTATTTGGCCTTCAATTATTTTTTTCTGAGGTCTGGGGTGAGTTCGGGATGAAATTTCTAAGTTTTTGTTAAAAAGTGCGTGTTTTTGGTTCAACGTCATTGGAAATGCATGGGCGGAGCGTGATGTCGCACAGCCTCACTGAGGAAACTATGTGGCCTTTTCTTCTTTGAAGAATTAAAGTGAATAAATAAATTTTAATTAATTGTGTCATTTGAAATTTTTATTGTCGCTAAAAATTTTATTATAATTAAAATGATATGAATACCTTGTTTATTTTTATTTTGTAATTTTGATTATTATTATCTTTTTTAAAAAATTTAATATTGGGGATTAAAATTATTATTATTATTATTAAGGTGTTAGAAGATTTTTTAGGTGGTATTTTTAAAAGGAAAAAAATGGAAAAAACCTAACTCCCCACGTTTTCCCCCTCTAAGGCGCATTGCCTCCTTCCTCCCTCCTCATACTGCGAACCAACTCTGCACATCTCCCTCCATCACTGTAACTTCGTCTCACGCAGCCTCCTTCTCCTACCCATTCTGGCATCAAACCCCCTCGTCCCCCCTTCACTACGTGCCCCAGCACCTCTCACTGTGACTAACTCCTTCCCTTGAAGCAGCCCCCATATCCACCTCCTACTCATCGCCCCGGTCACACTCTTCTCCAGTGGTGCGCCCTCCCCATCAAGCTGCCTCACAACCCAATGGCCCGACCTCCTCCACCCCGCTCCGGCTGACTGCCCGCTACACCTCCTCGCCCATCAACCTCTCTTATAGTGCGCCCAACGCATCTGGATGCTTTGGCCTCCCCGTCACCCTCCCTTCGCAGCAGCCCAACACCAAAAACTTCCTTGTACAGCCCTCTCCAAGCATGCATGCACATCACCGGCCTTCCCCCTTATTCGTAGTCCCTCTTTAAGATACCTCCAACATGCCTCCCATCTATTTCTCAGCTCAATACCCCTGATGTGACCCTCGGTTCCCCGACACAACACCCCCCAGTGCGGCCCCAACTGGCCGGTGCGTTAATTCTCAGTGTAGCCTCTACTAACGGGTGTGTCACGCTTCGGTGCAGCCCCTGATGGCTGGCACACCTTTCTCTAATCTACTGTGCAATCTCCGGCCTTCCTCCAACCATCCCACATGCTTCTGGTGACTTATCATGCCAGCACCTCTCCCCCTCTCGATGAGATTCTATCTGCTGACCATTTAGATGGATTCTTCCCAATGCCCATAGCCCCGGTCGGCAGGCGCCCAGCCAGTGACCTCCATTCATACATGTGTTTCCTCCTTTTTATAGACCTATACTTTTATTTTTACTTTTCCTTCACTTTTTTTGGGAGTTTTTCACAATGATGGTTCATTTTGGATGGTTTAAGATTTTTGAAACCATCGGGAGGTAGTGTCGGGTTCGCGTTGTCATCACGCTTCAGTTTTGAGCTAAGGATATCTCCCCACTGCTTGGTTACACATACTATAATTGGGCTTTTATGTTTGTGTTTTGAGTCCTTAGTGTTTGGTTTATAGTACGTTGGACCTTAACGCATGGTTTCGGAGGCTCGTCATTTCTTCGTGCCTTGGTTCTGATGTAGGATTTCCCTTGCACTTCCTTTTTAATTCAAGATTCATTTATTTAATGCTTTCCTAAATTTATTTAATAAATATATATTGAAATATGATTCTTAGTTTCATTTTTTAGCATCAAAAAATGTGTTTTAGGCTTTATTATGTGACAAATAAAATTGTGTTGTTAAATATTGCATAGAAAGTGTTTTATGAAATGCCTGGTTGGCTTCTGTGAGTAATTGTTGGTATGAAAAGTATGGTTTAGATTGGTTAAAAAATACTTTACTGGTGAAATAGTGATAATGGGTTTCTTGAAGTTGTTTCATGTGGTTTCATGTTCAAAAAGGAGCATTTGTTTGGCTTTGAAAGTGGTTTGACATGTGACGATGGATTGTGGCCCGTTTGGAAATTAAATAAAAATAGCATTGGTTTTTAAAAAATTTATGAGGGATTTAAATGGATTATTTTATGAATGGTTATGAAATGTAAAATGGTGCATTTACACTCTTTCTAAAAGATTTTTTATTACTCCTAAAATGGTGTTTTTTAGATAGCACTTAAGGCCTGTTTGGTACCTTGGTGAAATTTGGGAAAAATATTTATTATGAAAACCATCGTGGGGTGTTTCTCATGCTTTGACTATGTGAAATGGGTGGGAGGTCCTTGTCGGAGATTCTTGGAATCCATTGTTAGGGTTATTCAATTTTAACTCTTTATAATTGTTTTATTGTAAGGTATGAGAATGGTCATAGGGAAGACTCGGGGTGAGACCTGTTGTGCATTATTATTATTATATATACTGTGATTTGATTTTCGGCTAGAATCGGTTGGCTCACCCATTTTCTAAATACTTGAGAGATGGTAACCATGCATACTGAGAGAATATTCCTAGAATGATTTCCACACTTTTAGGTTATGGTACAGACCAGTGGCCCATAGTAGGTGGATATGTTTGAGTTCATTACTATGGGATTTTCCCTCGGCCTGCCTCAGAAAAGATGGTCAAGCATTTGAGCATTTTGATTTCATTGTGTATGACATGTAGACCAGGATGAGGTCTCATGTATTGGTGTATTTTGGATTATTCTTGATCTCCTAGGTTCACCCATGTCTATTTGGATTTTTTTGCTTGCAGAAGTGATTATGATACTTGTATGAATATCTACATTTCCCTTGTTGTGTGATTCCTACTGTGCATTTTTTTTGTATGGTTTTTCTTGAAAAGTGGTGTGGTGTCTTTGATTAGGTTTCTAGAAATGATTTTCAAATGAAAATGTTTTAACCTCTTTGTATAAATATGAAAATGTAGACACCGCTTTCCCTTTGAAAATTTCATTGGCACTAATGAAAAGAATCTAGATTTGAAAATGTTTAAGGGAAATGGTTCATACTTTGTTTTGAAGTAAAATATATACGAAAACTTACTTTTATAAATTGTAGGTCAAACTTGAAAGGGTGTTTAATTTATTTTAAAGGTAGTGCATTGGGAATATATATCAAGCTAGACTACTAAGTTTTAATACTTATGCCTATAGTTCATTTCTATTTTTAGTCCTTGTGATGGTTAGATATTGGGTGTGTTCGCCTTGGGTGATGTTTCATCGTTGAGTCGGAGAATGACCCGCATGGTCACATGGAGTTAGTTCGGACGTCGAGTTCGGTAAGTTTTTCTTTCTTTTGTTCTTGTTTAATTGTTTTATTAGGTTTATTTATTATACATTGCTTCTTTTTATTTCTATTGCTTTATTTATTTTTCTTTGGTGGAAATCATTCACATTCGTTCTCTGCTGATGCCATGGTGCTTAACGCCAGTCCAGTAGGATCGGGAATGTATCTCGGGCCTTGCTGCGGATCTGCTCGGGTGACTAGTTCAGGGTCGACCAAGGTTGGTTCATAACAAAATAGTATTAGAGGAGGTTTTCTCTTAGCAGACCTCTCTTTTTAGAGCACACTTTTGTATTTGGGAATATCAAGGTAGATGGGGTAGGATTTTCGGGACGTGAGGGGTAGGTGCGGGAAGAGCATCGTGAACTCTTTCTCATTCTGATCCTTGGGCTTCCATGGGAAGTCTGGTTTAATTAGCTACTTTGGGTTTTTAGGGTATGTTATGCGATTGGTATATGACAAAGGTAGTTGGGATGATAGTTCTCATGAGCCTCATGGATTGGAAATCCATGTGGAGCTAGGGGCATGGTCCTAAAAGGCACTTTATGTCAGTGACATGTTTGGAATATGGCTGCCAACCATATGGTCAAATCACCCACTAACACTAGTTCTCTATTTGAGATCTTTTGGGTCTCCTGTGACTTCTAAATGTGGTTTGAATCAGAAAAAAATTTGTTTTGAAAAAAGCATTGTTTGAAATGACATGTCTAATTTGGGGATTATTTTAAAGGAAATGAGATTAATGATTTGTTTTTAGAAAATGAAGTTTTTTTGTTTTGGCCTTGGTTTTTTTATGTGTGCTCACATTCATAGTGGTATGTTGGAATATGAACAGATGTCTGTAATGGTAGATGGATGCCCGGGGTGGCACAGAAACATGCATGTGAGTGAGACTCTAAATAATACCAATGGTGAGGGTTTAACCCACCAATCTTGTTTTAAATTAAATATGTTTTCAAAAGTAATTTTTTGATGTTACGATAGATTGTTTTCTTGTTTTTTGAGATTTTCACCTATGCAGTGCTTGATTTTGAGGATTTTTATTTATTGAGTTAGCCTTGATTGGGTTCATAAATTTTCTTGTTCAGTGGTTATCCCCTCGAAGCTTTGATGGGTTATTGTAGTACGGTTGATCAACCTGAGGATTTTATGCTTAAGTTTCAGAAGCTATATCCACCTCTCCTTTATTTTCAAGCAAACCCTTCTGTAGCGGAGCAGTGGATACAAAATATTTAAAGGGACTTTAACCTCGTTGAGTTTCCCGAGTCATTGAAGGTCAAGTTTGTAACCTTCATGCATGAAGGTTCACCATGGATGTGGTGGAAGTCAGTGTCTTAGAACAAGCCCTGTCAAGAGTTTACTTGGGAGTTTTTCAAGGCTGTGTTCATTCATCAGTTTTTCTCTTAGGAAGAAAGGGTGAGAAAGAGGATAGAGATGTGTTATCTACAGTAGGGTGACAAATCTGTGTTGGAATATTTCTAGCACTATGTGGAGCTAGTCCCTTATGATTCAGGGCATGCCATAGATGACTCCATCAAATCTCAACGTTTCAAGGTGGGTCTCTACCACAATTTTCAGTCAAAGGTGAAAAATTCCAACCTTACTTATTTTACCGAAGTGGCAAGATAAGCCTTTCATGTTGATGTTGTGGTAGAAATAGTGCTCGAAGTATTCCTCCCACCATCAATCCTTGTGAACAGTGATGAAGATTCTGGAAAGGATATGAGGAAGTGATTGAAAGTGGATTGAGCAAGTCATGGAATCAAAAGGAATCTGGATCATTCATCAACCTCATCAGAGAAAGAGATCCTTGTGTGTTATTAGTGTGGAAAGTTGGGTCACAAGAGTTCGTCCTACCCAAGTACTCCTAAGCCCCGTCATGCTTGCAGATGTTTGGGTCACTTACAATGATTCTGTTAGGGAATTTATAGAAAGTGACATGGAGTAAGTTATCAGAAGTGATGTGATATAGGGTTTTTATTTAAAGTTTCTTGTGTATGTTTCCTTCCAGTGTAAGGGATATCTTATCATGGTAGTTTTACAGATGTTGTTTTGGGGTTTGAAATGTATGGGAATGTCATGGGTCTTTTGATGAACTCCGGTCTTCAATGTCATCCTATTTTTCATTTCAAAATCATGTCCTTTCATCTATCAGATCAAAAGATGTATGTTTCTTATTAGTATTATCAGAACATGACTGCAAGGTAGGAGATGCTTCATCCATTAGAGCTCCAGCCAAAAGGCCTCAGAGTGAAGCTGACGCATAGTCAGGAAACTTGGGGGATTTTAAAGAGTTTGTTTAAGGTTGTGTTTCTATTATTTCGGTGAAACAGTTTTAGGGTTTCTATTGTGCCTTCTCCATCGTTGTGAATTTCCTCTAGTCACAAAGAGCACAATGGGATTATTTTTCATGTAATTTCAATAATTCTACCTTTTTGGATGTGAGTTTCCGATCAGTTTCCTGGAATGGACCACCCATGTGAATCAATTATAGCTTTGGTTAGTGTCCATCCGGAAGTGATGAGTCATGGGTAGTTGTCTGTCGTAGTTTCATTTATCCAATCCTTGAGCCCCTCTCTCCCTACCCATGGGGTCAAGGTTTATGGTTCGTGTGGAGTTTTCTATTAAACTATTATCCCTTTCAGACGAGAGTGAGTGGCTTAAATGTTCTTGTTGTGTTCTTTATAGCTTGAGTAAGGCCCGATTCAGGTCTATGATGGATTTACATTTTTTCATGTATAGGTTAGTTCTTTACAAAGGGGAGACCCACTGTGAGTCTCTTTGGGTTTTCTCTTAAGTCCTTACCAGATTCTAGTTGAATCCTTATGGTGGGGAGTCCTTTTAGGCCTCCCCTCTGCTGGTGGTTTATTTCGGATAATGAGGTTGAGTCCTATTGGTAGTCGATGTAATTTCCTTGGGTTAAGAGGTTAGATTATGTTTATGTTGAATCATTAGGTGTTGATCGATCAGATGGATAGTGTTGTGGCTTTCCTAGGGTAGAAAGCATTATGGTGGCGACAATTGTCACAACCCAACTTACTTGATTATTTTATTTTATTATTTCTTTTTCCATAAATTATTTTTTTCTCTAGTCCAAGGTGAGTCCTAAATGAAATTTCTGAGTTTTTTTCTTAAAAGTTTGCATTTTGGGTTGAATGTTGTTGGATGCATGGGCGGAGCACGATACTGTGCCGCTTCATCCAGGAAACTGCATGGACTTTTCATATTCAAATAATTAATGTGAATAAATAAAGATTAATTAATTATGTCATTTAGAATTTTTATTTTCATTAAAAAATTTATTATTATTAAAATGATATGAATACCTAGTTTATTTTTATTTTATCATTGTGATTTTTATTATTTTTATTACAGTTATTAATATTGTTTATTAAAATTACTATTATTATTATTAATGTGTTAGTAGTTTTTTTAAGGTGGTTTTTTTGAAAGAAAAAAAATTGGCAGAACCCTAACACCCCACATTTTCCCCCTCCTAGGCATGTCGCCTCCTTCCTCCCTCCTGGTGCGGTGAACCAACCAGGCACATCTCCCTCCCTCGCTATAACTTTAGTGCATGAGGACTCCTTCTCTTACCCATTTCGGCGTCGACCCCCCTCATCCCCCCTTCTTTGTGCACCCCAGCGCCTCTCACTACAACCGACTCTCCCCCTTGAAGCATCCCCTGTCTCCACCTCCTACTTGTCACCTCAGCCGCACTCTTATCTTGTGGTGCACCCTCCTTGTCCAGCCGCCTTGCAACCAACAGCACGACCTCCTATTCCCTGCTCCGGCCGACCTCCCACGATACATCCTCAGTCCCCGACATCCCCTGCAGTGAACCCTACTCACCTGGATGCTTCGGCCTACATGTTGCCCTCCCATCGCAGTAGCGCAACACTGGAGACTTCCTCGTCTGGCCCTCTCCTAGCCTATGCACACATCACCAGCCTTCCCCTCTGGTAACAGTCCCTACTTCAGCGACCTCCAGTGCTCTTCCAATCTGTTTCACGGCTCTATACCCCCGGCGCAACCCTTGTTTCCCCGATATGACACCCCCCACAATGGCCCCTACTGACCAGCGCGATAATTATCAGTGTGGCCCCTACTAGCAGGGGTGAAACCCTCTAATGCGGCCCCTACTGTCCAGTGTGCCTTTCTCGGATAGACTATGCCTTCTCTGGCCTTCCTCTGGCTAACCTGCACCCTTTTAGTGACTTATCCAACCAACGCCTCTCCCCATCCCGACGAGATTATGTCTACCAAACGTTTCTAATGGCCTCTTCCCGGCACGCACAGCCCCTGTCGGTACGCGCCCATCTAGTGACCTCCTTTCAGACATGAATAGCCTCTTCGGTAAAGAACTCTACCTTTATTTTCACTTTTACTTCATTTATTTTTTATGTTATTAACATTGATGGTTAGTTTTGGGTGGTTAAGAATTTTTAAAACCTTCAGAAGGTAGTGTTGAGTTTGCATTGTCACCGTGCTTCAGTTTCGAGGTGAGGTTGTCTCCCCGTATCTTGGATTCAAATACTTTAGTTAGGGGTTTTTTTGTGTTTTGAGTCCTTAGTGTTTGTTTTGTAGTACGTTGGACCTTACCGCATGGTTTTGGATGCGCGCCATTTCGTCGTTCCTTGGTTCCAAGGTAGGATTCCCCTTGCACTTCATTTTAAATTCAAGATTCAATTGTTTCATGCTTTCTGCACTTTTTTTATTTAATAAATATTGATTTATGATTCTTAGTTTCTTTGTTTAGCATGAAAAATTTTCTTTTAGGCTTTGTTATGTGATAAATATAATTGCCTTGTAAAATATTGCACACAATGCATTTTATAAAATGCCCGGTTGGCTTCTGTGAGTAATTTTTGGTATGAAAAGGGTGGTTTGGAATTGTTAATAAATACTTTACTGGTGAAATAGTGATCTTGGGTTTCTTGAAAGTGTTTTAAGTGGTTTCATTTTTAAAAATGAGCATGTTTTTGGCTTTGAAAGTGGTTTGACAGGTGACGATGGATTGTGGCCCGTTTGGAAATTTAATAAAAATGGATCTAGTTTTTAAACGTTGTATGAGGGATTTAAATGGATTATTTTATGAATGGTCATGAAATGTAAAATGGTGTGTTTACACACATTCTAAAAGATAGTTTATTTCTTTTAAAATTGATATTTTATAGATAGAACGTACGGCCTGTTTAGCACCTTGGTGAAATTTTTGAAAAATATTCATTATGAAAACCCTCATGGGGTGTTTCTCATGGCTCGACTACATGAAATGGGTGGGAGGTCCTTGTTAGGGATTCTTGTAATCCATTTCTAGGTTTATTCAGTTGGAACTCTTATAATTATTTTATTTTAAATCATGATAATGGTTATAAGGGAGACTCGGGGTGAGACTTGTTGTGCATTATTATTATTATATATATTGTGATTGGATGTTGGGCTGGCATTGATTGGAACATCCCTTTTCTAAATACCTAAGACATGGGAAAATAGAATATTGAGAGAATATTCCGAGAATCATTTTTGCATTGGTGGGTTATGGTACTGACCACTGGTACATAGTAGGCGGATATGTTTGGGTTCATTGCTATGGGATTTTCCCTTGGCATTCCTGAGAAAGGATGGTCGAGCATTTGAGCATTTTTATTTCATCATGTGTGAAATTTCAATGAGGATAAGGTCTCATGTATTGGTGTCTTCTGTATTATTCTAGATCTCCTAGGTTCACCCATGTCTATTTGGATTTTATTTCTTGCAGAAGTGATTATGATTCTTGTATGTATACCTACACTTCCCCTATTGTGTGATTCCAATTGCACATTTTGTGGATTGTTTTTCTTAGAAATTGGTGACCTGGTTTTGATTAGGTTTCTAAAAATGGTTTCCAAATGAAATTGGTTTACCCTCTTTGTATAAATATGAAAATTTAGACAGCACTTTCCCTTTGAAAATGTCATTGTCACTAATGAAAAGAATATAGTTTTGAAAATGGTTAAGGGGAATGGTTTGTACTTCATTTTTAAGTAAAATATTTAGGTAAAACTTACTTTTTTAAACTATAGTTCAAACATGAAATGGTGTTTCTTTTATTTTAAAGGTAGTGCATTGGGAATATATATTGGGCTATCATACTATGTTTTAATACTCACGCCTATAGCTCTTTTCTATTTTTATTCCTTGTGTAGGTTACATCTTGGTTGTGTTCTCCTTGAGAAACATTTTATCATTGAATCATAGAGTAACCCGCGGGGTCACACAGAGTTAGTTCGGATATTGAGTTCATTTAGTTTTATTTTCTTTTGTTCTTGTTTAGTCATTTTATTATGTTTATTTATTCTACGTTTCTCCTTATTATTTCTACAATTTATTTATTTTCCTTTTGGGAAAAGGTTACCATTCGTTCTCTACTGATGCCCTAGTTCTTGTCGCCGGCTTCATAGGATCAGGAACGCCTCTCAGGACATGCCGCGTATCAGCTCGGGTGACTGGTTCAGGGTCGACCCGGGTTGGTTCGTGACATGGTGGCATAACAAGGGTGATATCAAATTCTCAGTAAGGGAGATCATATATCAAAAACAATCATTTCATGAATAATATGGTAGGAATAAATATGGTTCAAATAATTTCATATAACTGAACACATTAGCATGAAATAATCAAAGGTTAACATTATAAATAAACACGTGGATACCAATAACTGAATTTATGGTGATGGAATGCATAATGTCAAACATATTTTACCATCAAATCTATATCCAATACATCAATCTAGTTTTCAAGGATGTATCCAAGAAATCATTATTTCTATTAAGGTTACAACCAAGACATCATTCTTATATTGGGAGGGTTTACACCAAATAGTGAAAACTTTTGTATCATAAGACCAATAGATGCATCAAGGGTGAATTTAATTCTAGGCCCCATCCATTATTTTTTATGTCCAATGCATTAATCAAATGAATGATATGAATAATAATACCATGTACCCTCAACTTGAATTCATAAACATCTATACTGGAATAATAATATATTCAACATCAATACTTTACTCCATATTAATAAAAGGGATAACATGATCATAACCCATCTAGAGAAATAATTTGGATGGTTAAAAAATATGTAATCAACTTTCTTAAGTAATCAATAAACATATATATTAGAATAAAAAGTATATATAATTTCAACATTTCCCTAATTCAAAGATGTAGGGATTCTAGGTTAACACCCTTCAATTAAAGGATGGAAATATAGAGTGTTCATAGAATAAATTCATTGGAAGAAAAATACGCATATAATAGAGGATGGTTTTTTATAGAAAATGTAAATGATGGATCATTTATTGGATAGAAAATAATATTACATAAGTCAAAAATAGAAATAATTTGTATATTATCATCTTTAAAAAAACCTTGTCTAAATATAAGATATGTCAAAGGGGGATGACTTGGATGAAAAATACTTTTTTAGTAGTTTTAGAAAAATCACTTTAGAAATAAGATATATCCTTGATATTTTGAAATCGTTACAAAAAATATATTTTATTAAATAAGATAGATATAATTTCTTTTATAAATCATGAAAATATTGATATAATGCTTCATATAAAATGATAAAGATTTTGGAAATATGTGTTCATATGAAAAATGTTAAAAGAGATGATTTTCACACTTTGATGAAAACCACCTATCTAAAAAACATTAAAAATTTATTTAAAAATAATAAAGAATTAAAAATAATAGTAAATAACCATAATCAATTATAGAGGCATGGATAAGGACATTTTAAAAGGTCTTCCAAAGAATATGGACATGGAAAAAAGGGAGGTCCCGACCGGAAAACAAAAGTAGGTTCAATTTCTTAAGAAATGATAAGTAATGTGCCAAAGGGGAAAGTGAAATATGGTGAGGACAAGTAAAACACCAAGAATGAACAAATTTTAATAAAATGATAAGGGTTTTAAAAATAATATTATTAAAATAAACTATATGTATTATCTTTCCAAATAAACATCTATTTGAAGATAATATTTTCAAGGAAACCCTCACGGTATTGGTAATGTAATAATCAAAGGAACTTGAGAGGAAGATTGTGAAATGGACATTAAAATCTCTTAAAATGGAAGAGATTTAATTTATGAAATCAATATGGTATTCAATGAACTGTATAAAATAAATTATTGTGTTAAATATCAAACATGTCACATGAAATTAAATTCGAGACAAAGAAACCCTTACATTAATTCCAAACTTCCTCTAAACCGCTTGAATATCCTCAAAAAATAGAAGAAAAAAATATCATAATATTATATTTTATAACATTATTCATATCCATAATAATTTATAAAGTTCATTTATAATTACTTTCTACATTTATATTAGTTATTTATTTTCTTTTTTTAAAATTGAGTGTGAGTGATCTTTTTTGTTTGGAACTAGTTTCATAATAACGAAGTTGTTCTTCAATATTCCCCCAAAGTTCATCATTCTATTATTAAACAAGGAACTATTAATGATTATTTATAATTATTTATAATTATTTATAATATTATAATTTCATCATATTTAATTTTTTTTAACACCTTGATATTTTCAATTATATGTTTTCCTTCAAAACAAAATGTGCTCAATAATTTGCTTCTCAAGAAACACCAAAGAAAAACGAACGATGAGACATTATATTTCAAATGAAATGTATCTATAGAATTGGTGGGTAAAAATATGTGAAACTAAATTATGAAATATAAGTAAAAATAAATATGAATATCGTTATTAAGACTAAGGCACTGATGAAAATTAATTTATCACAGCTAAATAACTAATAAGACTAATTTGATATTTAAGACGAAACCTTTATTAAATTGTTTTATTAATGGATTTTATTTTAATAAAATAAATATATTATGGAAAAAAATATGTTCTTGATATGAATAATATATTAACATCAATTCTATTAGTAATTCATATGAAATAATAATAAGAATAGGTAACATTTTAAAATGTTACTTTCCTATAAAAACAGTTTTCGTTATATATTTATGTTTTTATTTAAAAGTTAAACTAAAAAATATTATATTTTGAATTTGAAAAAAAATTATTTTTTAATTCATAATAATAATATTATATTAAGCTGATTTTTCTGTATTTTTTTGAAGTAGTTGATTTTTAGGTGAATAGTGAAAAAATATTGATACTATTAAACCCATCACTAATATGAAACTATCATAATACAAGCATGAAGAAAATGTTTTTGAAAACTTTTTATATAAAATATATATATTTTTATAAGTAAAATAAATTATTTAAAGTTACTATATTGTATTTCTAAAACCCATGTTTATCGTTATAGATAAATAAGTAATATTTTACTCTAAAAACTAATTTATTCTCTCACATTAAAAAATAGTCTTAATCACTTTTATAAATTAAATACAATAAAATGGATTTAAAATTTTAGATCAACATGATAATATTATTTAATAAGGTCAATTTTATTTTGGGTTATCAAATTATGATTACTAAGATTAAAGTTAATAACCATGACAATTGTAAAACTATTATTTTCAAATAAATATTTTATTAATATTGTGTAATTTTTATATATTAAAATAAATTAATATATTTCAAAATGTGGATTTAATTTTATTTTTAAACCTATTTTTTAAAAAATTATCACTAATTAAATTAGTAATCAACACTAAATAATATTGAGAACAGTTAATGGTGAAAACAAAATCGCTCTACAAAAATATTTTTTCTTTATAAAAAATGTTTTAATTTAATATTTATTCTTATATAAATTAGAAATTTAATTAAATTATAAATATATTAAATTTAGGTTTTTCACACCTAAATTTGGAATTTGGTGTTAATTTTTATTAAAACATAAGTTACTTATATTAATACTACTTATCCCGATAAAAATAATAATAGAAGTAAATATATAAGAATAAATTACTCCCAACATGTTTAAAACATGTGTGGAAATAATTGGTTAAGGATTTAGCTACTCAATACCACAAAAAAAATATTTATCACTTTTTGAACCATTTACCCTTCAATAGTTTCATTCCATTATTGAGAAATAAGGGGTGTTCACAAGAGTTTCATTTTCTTCACTTATAAAAGGGGATCACTTACACTCTCTAAAAGTTACTCATACCCTTAAAAATTCACCTGAATCCAAGCCCAATTTTCTTCTACTAGATGTACCTTTCATTAGATAAATCCCCGGGGCACCATACGTATTCCTAATCCCTTAATTTTCAAGGACACTTTCAAGAAAAAGTTCAATGTCCCAATGTGAGTATTACTTAATCCAAATAATTTTATTATTTATATTTATAAAAAAACTACCCTAACCATGGTAATACAATTACCTTATATTAATTGATATAATGAGGTGTCATTATGTTAATTAAAAAACCTTATTTATTATGCTCTATCCACTTTAAAAATAAAAGGACATTAATCGTGTATTGTATGGACTACAGCCTCCATGAAGTAATATTATTCATTTTTTCTTGATTTTAATTATTTAACCAAAACACCTACAATATGATTCACAAAATTAAAAAATATATAAAAATTATATCATCATTATTATATTATAATGATATTATACACTTTCTTAACCATACTCACTCATCGAGATATGGAGTATTCATATCTGGGGTTGGTTTAACCACCAATGTAACATCCCAAGTAAGTAATGAATAATAGATGTTTTTATCTATGTCTATTAGTGAATTAGATAGTGTTTTAGAGGCTTAAAATGATAATAAATCCAATCTTAAGCATGGAATACACTAATATTTTTAAAAGATTGTTTTACTGCCTTTTGATTGCAAACCATTTTTAAATATATCTTTTGACAATTTTCTAAGCTATGTTTGTCAAAATAAACTTATTATTTATGATTGGGACATCAAAATTTACATTGTGTTAATTTTTGGTATTTTTCCGATAAAGTTCATTTTTTAATGAATAGTGTAAAATGTTGTATTTTAATTCAAAACCTCTTTTTAATATAATTTATTTATATGATTATATTATCTTTTGAATTGGTTTTGAAGTAAAATTAGAATATATTTTTACCATTTAATCCAATGGTGGTCATTGGAATTAATTTCACTTTGAAATTTGACTTAAACTGGTGCCAATCTTTTGATACTTATTGTTTCATAAAAACACGCTATTTGTCATGACAGCGGGAATTAATTATTAAATTAATTAATGTGACTTATATGTTTTGAATTTTTTAAAATAGACTTCATTTTTGAATTCGGAATATCAAATATAGCTTAGGGTTAATTTTTGGTATTTTTCTGAAAAACTTCAATTTTTGATGAATAGTGAAACCACTAAGTGGTACTTATAAAAACTGATTTTTCGTCTAAACGAAATTTTACCACTTCTGTGTTTTGAATTTCAAAAATCTGACATACATGGTTGTCATTAAGAAGTAAAATTTGGTTCAATGAGATTAAAATAATTTTTTGTTGAATAGTAACTCTTAAGTTCTTAATCGCGATTAGAGGTAATTAGTGTAGTTTAAGGTAAAAATAATGCTTTAATAAAATGAGATCAGCTTGACACATGTCCTACCCTCATTAGATGTGTCATGGCCGACCAAGACAATCCATGGGTCAACTTGGGGACCCCATGGAGCCACTTTGTTTGGGAAATGACATAAATAACTTTTTATTTAATGTAAAAGTAAAAATGACACAAACATGAGATGTTTTACTAAAACAATTTTTACATGGGGTTATAAAGATCCGATTTCTGATTATAAATAGTCATTGGAACGCTACAAAGATTTCCTAAATCATAGTATTTTTTTATAATTTTTATACTTTAAATAAATTAAATTATTTATGACATCATGATGATGCAGCGATGACCTCATTATATAACGATTTAAATAAAATGGAATGATAATGTAAACTCTAAGACCTACACATGGCCAAAACCTATTGGATGGGTGGATTTCGAACCCTTATCACCTTATCCTCGAAACACATCAATGTGGGACCTCTTAAATCGGAATACCATATTAAAATAAAGTGACTTTTCTTTACCTTCCAAGAGTGCCCCTCCTCTCCTCTTATAAAAGGCCCCCACCTCTAACTCTTTACCCACACTCCCAAAGCCTTTGACTCAGCCAACCCCTGCCCATTTTTTCTCTACACATCCCTCTCTTACTCCTCGAATCCTCACTTTGGGCAGAAGTCTTCCCAAGGAAGCCTTTGAGCTCAAATCTAAGAGAGTTACCCGATTTTAAGGTATTGTCTTCTTTTGAGTCCTTTTGTTTGATTTTGCTTCTCCAACCCCATAAACTCTTTTTATTATTTTATTTTGTAACAACTCCAGTATCCTCAATATACTAGGATGTTGTTATAATAAGGATTCAAGCTACACTTACACACACCTACATCTAATGGTTAAAGGACATACTGTTTCTGTGGATGGTCACGGTGGCGGAGAAGTCATTGTCGCCGCATACATACGAAAAAAACATTCCCTTTTGTCATTTAGTAAAATACTACGTATAAAAAATATTCCTTTTGGATAAACATAAAATTAAAATGGGTTTATACACCATAGAAAAGAAGGTTTTGTATAAAACAAAATATCCTTCAATGAAAGGAGATTGAGACGAAGTCCCATACCTCGGGTCCGACTTGACTCGATCGTTCTTTAATATCCTGAATAATAAACTTGATTTAATTTCAGCTTCCTCTACAAGCCATACCTTTTTTTTAAAGAAAAATAAATACCATTTTTTTACTTTTCTTTTATTTTGGTATTGAAAATGGTTCTCATAATGTTTTTATATCAATGTGTTGTATTGATATCTTGTGATTGAAAGGTGGAAATGTTATGTTTCCTTTATGAATGTTTTATGTGATACGATTATGTTGAGGTTCTTGGGCATTATTATGAAGAAGGGTGGTTCTGTGATAAACTAAGGGCGGGTGAGCCCGATATAGCTCTCCTATGCATTGGGTAACGCAAAGGAGTGTAACGTTAAGGTTTCACCAAAGATATTTAGGGAATATACTGTGATGGGTATTCCAAACGTAACCAAGAGGGTTACTCCCTACGTAAGAATGTTATTAATGCCTCAAGTTACCTTTATGTCTTGTGATTTCTATGATTTATTCATGATTTGATGAGGTATGTTAAAGTGCTTATGTTTTATGGGTAAAGTATGATTTCATTCTTATGTATATATGTACCCATGTTTCCTTTCCATATTTTTATATCCCTTACTGAGCTTTTTATGCTCATCCCTAGTTTTTTTTTTGAAATGTTTTTCACAGGTCAAGGGAAAGGTACATGATATGATGATAGTGTCAAGGAAGTGTCAAGAAATAATCCATGTTTTATTTTAAATATGTTTCCATTGATGGGAAAGAAGAACACTATCTTTATGTAACCACTTTGTTTATATGTGGAATGTAATGCAAGTTTTATGATCTAATTCTCTAAAACTCTAAACTCGAAAAGATCCTCATTGTTTAATCTTGTAATAACTCAAGATTAAGTAAGGTTTAAGGCTGGGGCCTTATAGTTGGTATCAGAGGTCGGTTTAGATAACTTTAGGAGTTATAATTCTCTTAAATGATTATCCAAAAAAATTATGGTCAAATTGAAGTGATATAGTATTTGAAGATTACCATGTTGCTTCATTTAAGACATGTTTGTTCAGAATGGTTTTCCACAGAGGAAACAGGGAAGCAGTGCTAGGAAGGCATACAGAAGGAAATAACCTTCCGAATCAGCCTGAGATGGTCGGAATTGGAACTGAACAGTTTGTTACAGTAATGGCACAGTTGACTCAAGCGATAAATGGTGGTGGTATCCATACATGAGATCAGCCAGATAAACCTCATAGGAACATGTCAGTGGTGGAACATTTCATGAGGCAACATCCCCCATCATTCAGAGGATCATCTGACCCTGTGCTAGCTGAAGGGTGGATTGAAGCACTAGAGAAGATTTTTGATGTCATGGGGTGTTCAGACAATAAAAAGGTTAGTCTTTCTATTTATCGTTTGGAGGGTGAAGCAGATCAGTGGTGGTCGATGGTTAAAAATATCAGGGACGCTGATGAGATTGCTGCTGTCGACTGGGATGAATTCAAAGGTATGTTTCTTGAGAAGTATTTTCCTAAGGCTATTCGACTTAGGATGGAAAATCAATTCTTTTAATTGAGGCAAGAGGAAGACTCAGTGGCTGCCTATGAAGAAAGGTTCACTCGATTGGCAAGGTATGCTCCAAATTTTATCCGAGACCTTGATAGTAAAATCAATCATTTTTACTCAAGATTAAAGCCAAAATATCGAAGGGAATTAGCTTCTCGTGAGTTTAAAAGTTATGAAAATCTTGTTCGATGTGCTGAGAAGGTGGAAATGGAGTTTTCTGATGATCAAGTGTTCTATAACAACCAACAAAAGAAGAGACCGAGGTGGCAGGAGAAAGGTAAGAATTCTTCAAAAAAGTCTGACGGTAAGAAAACTAAGTTTCCAATTTGTGATAAATGTGGCAAAAGGCATGCTGGGGAATGTCTTATGAATTCTGTAAAGTGCTACCGATGTGGTAAGATGGGACATAAGGCTCGTGATTACACTGGAAAAGATCAGGGAGATGGTAAGACCAAATTTGATCTACAGTTAGTGAAATGTTATAAGTGCAATGAGATGGGTCACTATGCAGACGAGTGTCCGACAAAGAGCTTGGGTGATGGGAAGCAGTTAGACTACAAGAAGAAAGGGGTGGTGAAATCCTTTGCAACTACTTCAGCAGATGTCGGGCCATCAAATGAAATTGTATCAGGTACTTTGTTTGTTTTTTCAGATTATGCGAGTGTGTTGTTTGATTCGGGGTCTATACATTCTTTCATCTCTGAAACCTTTTCTAGTAAAATAGGAATACCATCTCAAGAAATGACTCCTGAACTTTTGGTAAAAACACCTGGGTGAAATGTTGAGGCAAAAATAATTTATAAGAATCTTCCAATCCTTATCTATGGAAAGAACCTACTTACAAACCTTATTGTTCTACCTCTAGTAGAGTTTGATGTTATCCTGGGTATGGATTGGCTCTCTATTTACCATGATAAGATTGACTGTAGAGCTAAAGAAGTTTCTTTTCAAAAAGACTTTCAGTTTGTGTACAAGAATGAACCCTTACTGTTGATAACTTATCAAGAGGCCAAGAAACTTGTAAAAGATGGAAATGAATGTTACCTTGCACACATCGTTGAAAATAAAGGAACTGTTCAGATTAATGATGTGCTAGTGGTAAATGAGTATCCTGATGTTTTTCCTGATGAGTTTCCTGGAATAATACCAGATCGGGAAGTTGAGTTTACTGTTGACTTAGTTCCTGATTCTAAGCCAATTTCAAAACCCCCTTATCGAATGGCTCAAATTGAACTTTTCGAGTTGAAGGATAAATTGCAAGATTTATAAGAGAAAGGTTTCATTCGACCTAGCACATCACCATGGGGTGCTCCTACTTTATTTGTTAAAAAGAAAGATGGTTCAATGAGACTTTGCATTGATTATAGAGCCTTGAATAACATCATTGTTAAGAACAAATATCCTTTTCCTCATATCGATGATTTGTTTGATCAGCTCTAAGGAGCTCAGTATTTTTTAAAGATTGACTTGAGATCGGGGTACCATCAGCTGAAGGTAAAGGAATAAGATGTTCCACAGACCGCGTTCCGTACAAGATATGGCCATTATGAATTTGTAGTAATGCCTTTTGGGCTAACTAATTCACCTTCTGTATTCATGGACTTAATGAATAGAATTTTCCATGAGTTCTTGGATAAGTTTGTGGTGGTTTTCATTGATGATATTTTGGTGTTTTATAAAAGTAAAGAGGAGCATGAAAGACACTTAAGGGTTATCTTGCAAACCTTAAAAGAAAAGAAACTGTATCGAAAATTCAGAAAGTGTGAGTTTTGGTTACAACAAATTTCTTTCCTTGGTTATATTTTTTCTAAAGATGGGATAACTATTGATCCTGCAAAAACAAAGGTTGTTGAAGAATGGACAATACCCACAAATGTAACAGAGATTCGTAGTTTCCTTGGTTTGGCAGGCTATTACCGAAGTTTTGTTAGAAATTTTTCACGATTATCTATTCCAATGACTAAGCTAACTCGGAAGGGTGTTAATTTTATCTGGACAAAAGAATGTGATGATTTTTTTTAGGAATTGAAAAGAAGATTGGTGAATGCTCCATTTTTGGTACTACCTTCTAGGAATAGTGAGTTTGTTATATACAGTGATGCTTCATTGAAAGGACTTGGTTGCTTCCTAATGCAGAATGATCAGGTAATTTCATATGCTTCACGACAGTTGAAAACTCATGAGGTAAATTACCCTACACATGATTTGGAATTAGCTGCTGTTGTTTTCGCCTTAAAATTTTGGAGGCATCATTTGTATGGAGTAAAGTGTGAAATATATACTGATCACAAAAGTTTAAAGTATATATTCACTCAGAAAGAGTTAAACATGAGACAGAGGAGATGGCTGTAATTAATCAAGGATTATGATTGTACAATTCATTACCATCCAGGAAAAACAAATAAATTGGCTGATGTTTGAGTTGAAAAAGTAATGCTTCATTAGCAATGTTGCGTTTGGAACGTGATCCTTTGGTTAAGGATTTGATGAATTTTTGCATAGAAGTTGTTGGTGCAGAAAGTTCTTCTGTTTTGTTTCAGGTATCAGTGAGATCATCTCTATCAGATAGAATCAAGCAAGCACAGAAGCAAGACAGTGAGTTGCAGAAAAAGGTGGAGCTGGTTCAGAAAGGTAAGTTGCCTAAATTCAACATTGATAATGATTGCGTTTTGAGATTTGGGAAGAGATTGTGTGTGCCTTGTGATTCACAGTTGAAGAGAGAGTTGTTATTTCAAGCTCATAGTTCTCCATTTTCAGTTCATCCTGGCAGTACTAAGATGTACAGAGATCTGCGGGAGTATTACTGGTGGGATGGAATGAAAAGAGATATTGCTGATTTTACTGTGAAGTGTTTGACTTGTTAGTAGGTTAAAGCAGAGCGGCAGTTACCAAAAGGGATGCTTCAGCATTTACCAGTGCCAGAGTGGAAATGGGAGAATATATCCATGGACTTTTTTGTGGGATTACTGAAGACATCTCAAGGTAATAATGCAATCTGGGTTATTGTTGATCGCTTGACTAAATCTGCTCATTTCCTTGCTATACGAGATACTTTTTACCTAGATCAACTTTCCCGTTTGTATCTTAAAGAGATAGTTAGGTTACATGGAGTTCCCCTCTCCAATGTATCTGATCATGATCCCAGGTTCACTTCTAACTTTTGGAAAGGCCTTCAGAAGTCGTTGGGTACTGAATTAAATTTTAGTACAGCTTTTCATCCTCAATCAGATGGGCATCCAGAACAAACAATTCAGACATTGGAGGATATGCTACGTTATTTCTCTATGGATTATCAGGAAAGTTGGGACCAACATCTTTCTTTGGTTGAATTTTTATATAATAACAGTTTTCATTCCAGTATACAGATGGCACCATTTCAGGAATTATATGGGAAGCGGTGTCGAACTCCAGCTTTCTGGGATGAAGTGGGTGAAAGGAAGTTGATGGGACCAGAATTGGTAGAAGAGATGGCAGAAAAAGTTCAGCTGATTCAGAAGCACATGATAACAGCTTAGAGTAGGCAGAAGAGTTATGCGGATAATCGGAGGAAGGATCTATCTTTCGAGGTAGGTGAACATGTATTTCTCAAGGTTTCTCCTTGGAAAAGTGTGATGATATTTGGTAACAAAGGAAAGCTGCGTCCAAGGTTTATTGGACCATATGAAATTCTAGAGAGAGTTGGATCAGTTGCATACAAAGTGGCTTTACCTCCGAGTTTATCTCAGGTACACAATGTTTTTCACGTTTCGATGTTGAGAAAGTATATGCCAAATCCATCTCATGTTTTGGGTCTAGAGGTAGTTCAGCTGGAAGAGAACCTATCTTATGAGGAACAACCGGTCCAGATTCTTTACCATAGGGAGAAAGTGTTACAGAATAAGGTGATTAATCAGGTAAAGGTTTTTTGTAAAAACCACATGATGGAAGAGGCAACATGGGAATCTGAAAATGCAATGAGGGATAAATTCCCCCACTTAGTCGATAAGTAAATAAATTGCGGGCACACAATTTTCTAAAGGGGGGAAGGATGTAACATCCCAAGTAAGTAATGAATTATAGATGTTTTTATCTATGTCTATTAGTGAATTAGATAGTGTTTTAGAGGCTTAAAATGATAATAAATCCAATCTTAAGCATGGAATACACTAATATTTTTAAAAGATTGTTTTACTGCCTTTTGATGGAAAACCATTTTTAAATCTATCTTTTGACAATTTTATAAGCTATGTTTGTCAAAATAAACTTATTATTTATTATTGGGACATCAAAATTTACATTGTGTTAATTTTTGGTATTTTTCCGATAAAGTTCATTTTTTAATGAATAGTGTAAAATGTTGTATTTTAATTCAAAAACCCTTTTTAATCTAATTTATTTATATGATTAGATTATCTTTTGAATTGGTTTTGAAGTAAAATTAGAATATATTTTTACCATTTAATCCAATGGTGGTCATTGGAATCAATTTCACTTTGAAATTGGACTTAAACTCGTATCAATCTTTTGATACATATTGTTTCATAAAAACACGCTATTTGACATGACAATGGGAATTAATTATTAAATTAATTAATGTGACTTATATGTTTTGAATTTTTTAAAATAGACTTCATTTTTGAATTCGGAATATCAAATATAGCTTAGGGTGAATTTTTGGTATTTTTCTGAAAAACTTCAATTTTTTATGAATAGTGAAACCACTAAGTGGTACTTATAAAAACTGATTTTTCGTTTAAAAGAACTTTTACCACTTCTGTGTTTTGAATTTAAAAAATCCGACATACATGGTTTTCATTAATAAGTAAAATTTGGTTCAATGAGATTAAACTAATTTTTTGGTGAATAGTAACTCTTAAGTTCTTAATCGCGATTAGAGATAATTAGTGTAGTTTAAGGTAAAAATAATGCTTTAATAAAATTAGATGAGCTTGACACATGTCCTAAACTCAATATATGTGTCATGGCAGACCAAGACAATCCATGGTTCAACTTGGGGACCCCATGGAGCCACTTTGGTTGGGAAATGACATAAATAACTTTTTATTTAATGTAAAAGTAAAAATGACACAAACATGAGATGTTTTACTAAAACAATTTTCACATGGTGTTATAAAGATAAAAATTTTTATTATAAATATTAATTGGAAAGATAAAAAGATTTACTACATCATAGTATTTTTTTTATAATTTTTAGACTTTAAATAAATTAAATTATTTATGACATCATGATGATGCAGCGATGGCCTCATTATTTAACGATTTAAATAAAATGGAATGACAATGTAAAATATAATACCTACACATGGCCAAAACCTATTGTATGGGTGGATTTCGAACACTTATCACCTTATCCTCGAAACACATCAATGTGGAACCTCTTAAATCCGAATACCATTTTAAAATAAAGTGACTTTTCTTTACCTTCCAAGAGTGCCCCTCCACTCCTCTTATAAAAGGCCCCCACCTCTACCTCCTTACCCACACTCCCAAAGCCTTCGCCTCGGCCAACCCCTGCCCATTTTGTCTCTCCACATCCCTCTCTTACTCCTTGAAGCCTCACTTTTGGCATAAGTCTTCTCAAGTAAGCCTCTGAGCTCAAATCTAAGAGAGTTACCCGATTTTAAGGTAATGTCTTCTTTTGAGTCCTTTTGTTTGATTTTGCTTCTCCAACCCCCTAAACTCTTTTTATTATTTTATTTTGTAACAACTACAGTATCCTCAATATACTAAGATGTTTTTATAATATGGATTAGAGCTACACTTACACACACCTACATCTAATGGTTAAAGTACATACTGTTTCCGTGGATGGTGAATTTATGCCTCCCGAAACGATGATTGTTCAACATTATTTTAACACCTTCAAAGGTGGCCATTAATATGGCACTATATTTATATATGATATATAATATGTTTAGGTTTTCCTTAAGCTTCTGTATTTTTCATTTTGGGCATAACTTTGTGGTTTCCATTATGGGTAAACGCGATATCTTCATTTAAGGAAGTGCGGACTACCGCCCCCTCAAAGTGATTTGATTCGTTAAATAACATATGTGGGATGTATAAAGGATGGAACTATGATATTATATATGATATTATACTGGAATTATAATATACCTTTATATAATTATGATTCCATTCTATAAAATACGAAATAGAAATGAAAGTAGCGTTCATGCGTACGTACGGCTTACCGTCTCCATGAACGGTGCATTTCATTTCTTACCTCTAAATGATTATGTAATATTATAAATGCATGTATATACTGTATATATATTATATATACATAATGATTATAATTTTGGATATAATGGATACATGAACAACATGTAATTATAAAGGGTTTATTTTTTACTCAAGTACCAATGATCGTTAAAACGGCCGTTATTAACTTAAATAATTACATAGTGTTCATGACATGGCAATAAGTGATATAAAAGGAATAATGAACTTGAAAAAGGTTCTTAAACAAGTAGAAATTAACTCAATTTTATTATTCAGGACATTAAATAACGATCGAGTCAAGTCGGACCCGAGGTATGGGATTTCGTCTCAATCTCCTTTCATTGAGGCATATTTTGTTTTATACAAAACCTTCTTTTATACGGTGTATAAACCCCTTTGACTTTTACGTTTATCCAAAAGTAATTTTTTTTATACGAAGCATTTTACTAAACGAAAAAAAGGAATGTTCTTTTCGTACGTATGCGGCGACAACTACTTCTCCGCCACCGTGACCATTATTTGAGTTTCGGATTCCTCTGCAAGCCATACCTTTTTTAAAAAGAAAAATAAATACCATGTTTTACTTTTCTTTTATTTTGGTATTGAAAATGGTTCTCATAATGTTTTTATATCAATGTGTTGTATTGATATCTTGTGATTGAAAGGTGGAAATGTTATGTTTCCTTTATGCATGTTTTATGTGATACGATTATGTTGAGGTTCTTGGGCATTATTATGAAGACGGGTGGTTCCGTGATAAACTAAGGGCGGGTGAGCCCGATATAGCTCTCCAATGCATTGGGTAACGCGAAGGAGTGTAACGTTAAGGTTTCACCAAAGATATTTAGGGAATATAGTGTGATGGGTATTCCAAACGTAACCAAGAGGGTTACTCCCTACGTAAGAATGTTATGAATGCCTCAAGTTACCTTTATGTCTTATGATTTCTATGATTTATTCATGATTTGATGAGGTATGTTAAAGTGCTTATGTTTTATGGGTAAAGTATGATTTCATTCTTATGTATATATGTACCCATGTTTCCTTTCCATATTTTTATATCCCTTACTGAGCTTTTTATGCTCATCCCAAGTTTTTTTTTTGAAATGTTTTTCACAGGTCAAGGGAAAGGTACATGATATGATGATAGTGTCAAGGAAGTGTCAAGAAAGAATCCATGTTTTATTTTAAATAGGTTTCCATTGATGGGAAAGAAGAATACTATCTTTATGTAACCACTTTGTTTATATGTGGAATGTAATGCAAGTTTTATGATCTAATTCTCTAAAACTCTAAACCCAAAAATATCATCATTGTGTAATCTTGTAATAACTCAAGATTAAGTAAGGTTTAAGGTTGGGGCCTTATAACCAACCCGAACGATGTTATTAAACTATATCATGGGTGACTATGAGAACCAAAATATGAATGTTATTATAATTTAATAATAAAATATTGATTTCTTTAATTCTTTAAATGTTATATTAAGTATCTAAATTATTATTAAAATATCATCTTTGATCACTGAAATTATCAAAATAAGTCGAAACCAATTAATTTTTCAAACACACTTAAGAAATAAGTATATAATAAAAAAATGTAATATGATAATAAATGTTCTATATTAAATGAAATATATATATGAATAAGTCTAAAAATATGGTATCTAATAGGCATAATAATAATATTCCAGAAGTAAGGTGCGTGCACAAAGTGAATCATGAATAAGGTAACGGTTTCTTATCTCAACTTTTCACCCCTTTAGACATATTTCCTGTTATACACCAAATTTTTTGGAATGGTGTATTTCCAACCTAATGAATATTTTTTACCATATTCATTTAAATCATGGGGTTTAAAGATCTATATTTTTTTCCCTCTTTTAATATATTTTGATTCAAAAGATACCAAATTTTTTAGGTTTTTTTGTCTCAAATTTTCACCCCTTGAGACATATTTCCCATTATACAACATGTTTTCTATGTAATGGTGTGTCTAATAGCTAAAGAATGTTTTCTAAAAAATTAATTTAAATCATTTAATTTTAATATTTATAATATTTTATCCCTTTAAATTTCTTTTTATTTAAAAGATACCAGAATTGTTAGGGTTTCATGTCTCAATTTTTAAACCATGATACATATTATAGGATCATAATGTATATATAATAAAACCAACAACAGGGGTGAATTTTATTTTGAAAATAAACTATAATTTTTAAACCACCTAAATTATTTAAACAATCTAAAATACAACTTTGTATATTCCCATAAAAATAATTAGTGTAATATTAAAGTAATGTGTGGTAAAACGACCATCGGTAAAACTGATTAAAGTAATAACATAGTGGAAAATAAACTAAAGAAACTTTATCAAATAACATTAAAATAAATATAATATAAAAAAAATATTGATTATGATTTACAAATCAAGTACCCTTAATGGATATTATTAAAATTATCACTTCTATCCAAAATAACAAGGGGAGAAATAGACTGGTTTCAAGGTATCTTTGACTATAGAACTATCAAAATTTATCTTTTTCATAAATCCTGAAGATTAGAACTGTCTTCCTCTCCCAATAATCCCTCTATTAAAAAATATTGGTAAATATATGCTACTGTAATTAGTAGATCGGAAAACCCATTACAAAGATCGGTAGCTTGGTAAATCTACTAAAATTGAAACCTTAAAAAACCCACTACTAAGACCGGTATCTCATAAAACACAACAAGAAATATTAGAATCTTTTATAATAAAACCTATCAAATATTATCTCTATAAAATTCTCAAAAATAAAAATAATCATTAGTATAATAGTAAATAAGAAGTTAAATACTTCATGCAATTTTGCCTCTAAGGATATTATTTTTTGTTGTTATAACTTATTTTTTATTCATATATTCTAATCCATCAGGTTTGGTTCTATTTATTGATCATTATTTGATAGTTAGATTCTACATATCTTGGAGTTACTTTCAATGGAATCAAAATCATATTATGGTTCATCTTTTGATGGAATCAACATCTTGCAACATTGATGAAATTATTCACCACCACCGTGATTCTCCATTGATTGAAGTAAAAAAATATAATTTACATATCAATATAAATAAACCACATACCATTGGTATTACAAAATTTTTTATGTTATTAAATTTTTTAAAATACTTAACTATAATTGTTTTGAAAAACCTAAGATTATAAGTATTTCTCTTAAATGATTTTATAGTAAAAATTGAAACAAAAAACTGAAGTTAAAAAATATATTTATTGACATGTATTTTGATTTTTAAAAAAAATAAAAAATTTAGTCTTTGAATCAAAAATCTCCACTTTATTGAAAATCGTAGACACATATAGAAAAATTAGGACTTTCTAAATTTAAATAGAAATGCTTATAGATTCAAATATTCCAATGAAGATAAAATAAGGTAATTTTATCTCTCCCGAAGATAAGATTAAAAACTTTCCACACCCATTAGAGACATATTTTACTTTTTAAAATAAGTAAGAAAGAAATTATATAAGAATTTTTCCAAAATATTCCGTCACTTTGTGATTTTTAGAAAGAAATAAGAATAACATTCACACCTTGAAAAAAATGGTGAAAATATTTTTCTGTAAAAACATTCATTAGTTAAAAATTATGCATAATGAAAATTCATCAAGAAACCAAATATTATTTGAGTTGAAAAATTACTAGCCAACATAAATTTTAAAATCATTCATTCTTAATTGATTTATCAATCAAGTGCTTCATTTTATTGATATATTTTCATTTTTTATTCAGTATTTAATCTTATACGTTCATCTTTGCATAAAATGATACTATCTTCACACAAAAATTAACTTATTGAGACTTAAAATCCTGATCTCGATCAGTAAAGTTTTATTCTAGAGAAATAATATTTTGATTCTTCTATTCATATATCTATTGAAAACCATCAAACATTAAAATTTGATAAACTATCAGTGATTCTAAACTACAGCTAGATTATTTAAATGTTCCAAAGATAAGGAAATACCATTAACCATATTTCCAAGTTCTTTTACAAATTCTGCATGGAAGTTTGACTTTTCACAAAGAATATAACAATTATGATGAAAATAAATTAAACACTCACCAATAGAATTGATGTATTTATATTATGATATTATGAAATTATTAAATTCACTAAACTTTTGATTGTAAAATTCATCTACTTCACTGACTATATTCATATCTCCCTTCACTTTAGATGAAGATTCTATCAATGGGTTTTGATAAAATTAATTTTGACCATGAGTAATATTATTTTGAATCAAACTTTCTTTTTCACTGAGTTTTTCTATCATATCACACTATTAAAGAATATATGAAATACAATGGGTCCATGTCATTTGCTTTTAAAAATTGATGTTATAAATAATTTTTTACTCCAGTTGGTTTTAAAACGATGTAACAAATCAGTGTCATTTATTTGTCACATTGGTTATTATATAATAGAAATTAATGATATATTTTTTATGTTGGTTAAAAAATTATCCGACATAAAAACCCTACGTTATGAAATAATTTTTTAATAACTGATGTAAAAAAAATTTAAAACTGTCATATTATGTGTTGTGCCTTAAATTACACCTCTTCAGACCCTAGTTTTGTTCTTCTGGACTCTATGTGGTGATAATTTCTCTCATTCTTCTTCATCATCCCAATATTCATTTTGGGCCACCACTATCATCATCATCATTTCAATTTTCATCTTCTTCCACTAATTCTCCTTGATATCTTGGTGGTTTGTATTTATTTTACAAATTTTCTATGCATCTAATGTATATTTAATTTGATGAATGTTTGTTTTAAGATTTTGTTTTCTTAAATGATCTATGTCACCACTTATCTTAGATATATATTCATTATTTTTATTTTTAGTTCATATTATTCATGAATATAAGGTATTTTTAAACTAATAAATGCATGTTGGGAGATTAAGGTTGTATTACATGATTATTTGATGAATTGAGGTTATAAATAATATTAATGTACTAATTAATTGGTCCATAAGGTATGTTGTTTGAATACATTGTGAATGGTTATTTTTTAGGTATAGTGGATTATGAAATTTGAATATCCAGTTTTGATAATATATATTTAGATGATCATGAAGATTATGTGGTCGTATTGTGATCAAAAAACTTTTTAACTTCTACTTAATCGTGTCACTAATGAAAGACAGAATACATGATTGTATTGCTAATATGGATATAATTTTATTTCATCATGTTATTTTTTAAACCTTCTTAGATTGAATTGGTCTTAAATCAGGTTGAACCATGTCTTAATTTTAATATGTTATTTTTATCTTTTTAGAATGTCATGGATACCTTTGAAATTCTAAATCAAATCCTTTTAATTATTTTCTTTATTATATAATATGATACATTTTTAAATATTTGAATTATTATAACTATATCAAATCATGATAATTTTATTTTCATTTATATTTTATTTATACAGAATCTATTTTTGGTGAGCCTAATGAGTATATTTTTTTAGTTCCCCTTGAATGTCAATTTTGGTATAAATGTAGGCATGACTTTATGTTCTTTATCATGTTTTGTAATCTCATTTTTTTCTCAATATATAATATTTAACCCTTTATATAATGACATATATATACTTAATTTACAAACAATAAATATATAATTATGAAATTACATGATAAAAATTCAGAATAAATTTTTTTATTTGTGGTCAACTTTTTAAAATATATGTTAATATTTATATACAATTATTTTTTTAATTTTTTATGAAAGGATAATTATTAAATATATTCATATTGATGATTTTATTTGAATCAGTTTTTATTTATTTTAATTTTGAGATATTATATTTCTCGTTTTATTATTATTTATAAAATTATATTTGAAATTAAATTTCAAAATATAACAACCTATTTTCAATTATTGAAATTTTTATAGATAATAATGATTCATAGTTGGATAATTGCATAATGAACAAATGATGAATATAAGTAAGGATTGGATACTTTTTTGACTTTTATAAGTGAAATGTTTCAAAAAATGACCTATTATTCTATAGAGGATTTAAATGTTTATATATGAAAAGTTTGGAAATAAAATAAATAAAAGATCATTTAATTTCTCATGGTTTTAATCTAAATTGGAATACTTGGATATTTTATGGTGAAATTGGGTAGAATTCTAGATCTAATAATGATTATTTTTTCAATATGATGAGTATGGTCAAATTGATGAAATTATTCATGATATTAAAGTAGAGTTAATTTGGATAGCACAGATAATTGAACATTTATATGGGGATGCTGAAAACTGATTGTATATAGGTTGTAAAAAATTTAAATAATTATAAATGGTGTTATGAATGGTTAACTTTAATTCCATAAATTGATGGAGTGATAAGAGTTTTTTATAGTTTCAATAGCTATTGAAAGACAGGATTTCTAAAGATAATGATCTTCCATATTCACATTCTAATGTGAATAAAATATTATTCCTGATTGGTTTTGGGTACAATAAGATACATTTCTACCCAAATGACTATGTTTTATATAATATGGAATGTGAAAGCCTAATATTGTGTCCTAAATATGCGAAATAATTGAATAATTTGAAAGAAAAATCATAGGGTAATTTATATATTATAGAATCCTACAAAGAAAATTTGGTATCTTCCTATAATTACTTATTTGAAGAATTTGCTTGAAAATTAAAATAATGAAAAAATGGTTAAGATGCAATGTATATGAAAAAATATCTGATGGAAAATTACATCATCTAGTTGATTATCAACAGTGGTAGAAAACTGATCAACATTTTTGAACATTCATAAATGATGTTAGAAATATCATACTTGGACTGTACATGGATTGAAGGAATCCATATCAGATCCTTAGTAGCTATCATAGTTAATAGCTCATTTTATTAGTAATTTAAAACTTATATCCTACATTTTTATGAAGTGGAAATATATTTTGCTAATTTTAATGATTTATAATCCAAAATAGCCTAAAAATGATATTAATGTTTTCTTGTCTCTATTAATTGATGATTTGAAACTTTTATGGGAGAAAGTTATCAGATTGTACTATTTTTATAAATTGGAACATTTTAAACTGCATGTAAAAGTTATGTTCTCTAGAAATGACTTCCCAAAATGACAGAAATGCTTTAGATACAGTGTTAAGGGTAATAAAGCTTCTAAACTTTTCAAAAAAAACATACTATATATTATCAACTAAAACATGGGTAAAAAAAATATACATGGGTCATAGAAGGTTTTTATCTATGTATCGCTCTTATAAAATATTTAAAAAGGTATTACACTGCTCATCATAATTTGATATTCCTCCCAAAAAATTCAACCAATTGGTAATTTTATAGGGTGAAAAACTTTGATGTCACATTTGGAAAGATATTAAAATCTAGTAATGATTGAAATATTTGGAAGAAACAAGCAATATTTTCTAATCTTCTATATTAGAGATATCATGAGGTCAAACATTATATTGATTTTATGCATATGGAGTAGAATATCTATTATATTTTGGTTATAACATTGTCAGATATTAAAGTAAACACTAATGATGGATTGATTGCAATATTGGATTTACTATCAATGGGAATATATAAAGAGTTTTCTCCCACTCCTAATGGATTATGGACATAACTTCCCCCATATTGTTATAAATTATCAAATATGAATAAAAATTGTTTTTTCAATGACTTCTGGAATCAATGTGTGGAAGGGTTGTTCTTAAAAAGTAAAAAGAAGGAGTCATTAAAATATTTAAAGTTAATAGACATGAAATCTCCTGATCGACACATCATAATGAAACAAATTCTACTAGTTACATTGTGTGGAATACTTCCCATCCATGTCAGAATGACTATCACTAAGGTATGTTAATTTTTCAATTCTATTTGTAACAAAATGAATAGTCTTAATTGGTTGAAATATTTTGAGAATGATGTAGTTTCTATACTTTTTCAACTACAAATATACTTTCCTCCATATTTTTTTGATATGATGGTGCATTTAATAGTTTATTTGGTGGAAGAAATAAATATATTTTGATCAGTATATCTATTATGGATGTATAATTTTTCAAGGTATATAAAGATATTAAAGGGATATGTTAAAAGTCTATATCAACAAGAATTATCAATTATTGATAAGTATATTTTTGAGGATGATGTAGAGTTTTTTACAAGGCATACTAATTTATAGTGGAGACCATTATTTTTTCTATATATTTCCATGAGAGAGTCTTTTTTTAGGGGAAAGGGGATCTGTGGATTGAAATTAAAATCATCGCCAAGTGAATAGATAAAGAGGGTACATTTATATATCTTGAATAAAATAGATTATACTCATCTATATATAAAATTTAATATTAATGTGGTGCAACAATTTTATCCAAAAAAAATATGTGTGTGGATATTGAATGATCATAAAAAACTATTTTCCATTGTTTAGAGAAATCATTCATGTTAGACCACATGCATCAGAAACATTGAGATGGTTAGTGGGATACCCAAGTTTAAATTTGATAACATGGTTTTTATATAAAATTAATGGCTATACATTTTATACCAAAGACTAGAACAATAGAAGTCAATTTTATAGTAGTAGTGTATTGGTTTTCTCATAAGAAATTCATTTTTATATTTTCAAAGAAAAAACTCAATCTCTACATCAAGTTAAAATTATAGAGTTATTGATGAAATATAGGAGATTGATTAAACTAAATTTTAAGTTCTAGTATTTAACTAAAAATGGGTTATCAAAAAATATATTGTCAGTCCAAATGAATTCATTGTGAAATAGTTAATATGAATATATTGGAATATATTACATATCATTTTATCATGAAATCACATGAAAAATAAATTTTCTACATTCTCAGTCCATCACATGTCCATTGGTCTATAATTTTAAAATGAAAAAAGTATTTTGTTGATGAAAAACTTTAGGAAGATGCTGGATTATGTGAGATCCCTAATTTTATGGAATTATTATTAAAGAATATAGTTGACCACATTATAGACATTGTTTGTTCCATATAGAATGACCATGGGGAAGGAATGTAGTAAAATAGTCCTTTAGTAATTTCTTAATATTACAGGTGACATGTATTTATTTATTTTTTACCTTTTTAAATTTAATAAAATGTAACATATATTAGTTTTAATTTTTTCACTTAAATTAAATAATTTAACAAATTTAATAAATTTTTTGTTTAGATTATATTAGTTTTATTTGTATTATTTTTCAATTATTCCAATTTATATGTAATTATTGGATTTGTATAAATTTTTACTTAAGTATTATTTTCTATTATCTATATAATTTTATGTTTCATAAATATTGTCAGTATTATTTTAACATTTTTAACTATTAACAAATAAGATAAATAATATTATCAGTATAATTTTTAAAATTGTTGTCAGCTACTCTAATGAATATGATAGAGTGGTTTTTTTATTTTTTTGTTTTTTTATCATTTTAAAATTATTATTAAAATTATAATATAAAATTTGGATTTATATAATATTTTAATTAATTTTTTTCCTTTTTTTATATCATTTTATCTCTAATTAATGTCATTATCATTTTAGTTAACTACTTTTAAAAATATGAATATAAATGTGTTAGGTTATTTTACTTTTTGTTGGATCATTTTTCATTTTTATTTAATTTTATATGTCAAAGTTGAATATTTATTTTTGTGTATTAATTTTTTGTTAATTTTATTTCTAGTATAGTTTTTAATCAAATATATGAGTCACCTAAAGATTCTAGGGAGGACCATACTCGGACTTCTGTTGACGAGCCTCCTCATCCTTCTGCATAAGAGGCTTCAACTTCCATAAGGGTGGAGAGTGATTCTAGGGTTCGTAAACATGGTAGCACACATTTACCAAATTTATTTGTAGGTTTTTTATAGGAAAATAGGATATATTTTGGTCTTAATGAAAATGATAGTGGTCTAATTTCACACATGAGCCTCGACCCAATTGGTGAGGACTCCTAAAGTGCATCCAGGAGACCCGGGATCAAATCCAGGCAGAGGCTAATTTCTGGGTACTATAGCAGTACTGTAGTAGTATTGTGGCAGGTAATGTAGAATTACTATAATAGTACTGTAGTAGGTACTGTAACAGGAACTGTGCAGAACTGTAGTAGGCACTATAGTGGTAACTGTAGCAGGCACTGTTTGGAACTATTGGAGCCGGGAATATTCCCCCATTTGGGCATCCGGGCCACCGATTTAGTCCTTGAGTCCTTTAAGGCCTTCGGACCACCCAGGCCTTTGGTTCAGTAAGGCCTTCGGGCCACCTCAAGGCCTTCAAGCCACCTTAAGTATATATTCAAACCAGAAAACCTACAAGGAACAAACTTCAGAAGGAGGAGGATCAAGGAGCTTTCACCATAGCAGAAGCTAAACAGATTGCAATAATAAGAGGGTATGACACCTTCCATCATGACAAACATGTGCATTCATGGGAAAGCCTAGCCGAAAAGCCATGCGAAGGTGGAGATCTGATTTTACGATGAAGATGCTGGGGATGAGTAGTTCCAAGTAGTTAGTCTGGGTTGTATGTAATGTTTGAAGCCTATGGGCAAAGAATTCATCTAAGGCCTATGGTCCATGTAATACTTATGCCTACGGGCCTTGTAAGGGTTCCACCTCACCCTTTGAAAGGTGGATTGTCAAAAATCAATAAAAATGACGGCCTTTGGGCCCTTGGAGGAGGATAGGGGTTTAATTTCAAAAGAAATTAAGACTTTTTTCAATGAAAGGTTAGAAGAAAGTTAATATTTTGATTTTTCATTGGAAAAGTGTCAATAAAGATATAATATCTCAATTATGGGAGAAAATTTTAATAATATAATTTATTATTATTTTACATATCTTGACATGTTTATACTAATATTGGTTTTTTCACTTCTTAGTAGATAGAACTTGAAATACCTAACAATAGAAGTGTCAGGAAGAAATATCAATCTCTAGATACTGGGAGATGGAGGGATTCTAAATCAACCCTCACATCAAATTTCATGTAATGGAAAAGAAAAAAAATATATGTAATATATATCTATTTCTTGATGAAGATACATGGAAGAAGTTTGTTGAAAGTAGATGAAAATAATCATTTTTGGTAAGTCCAATGTTAGCTTGTAGAAGTATTTTTTGTATAATAATGATCATATTAATGATTTTTTATCCTTAATTTATAAAACCTGAGGAAATATCATCTGGATAAAAAATAATAAAATATATTCCTTTGTAATTTATCTCATGGAGGGTATATGTTATTATAAAAAAAATTGATGGAAATAAATTTCAAAAAATGAGAGTTGAGTATTCAGGATTCATAAAGGTTGACCCTCCTTCCCCCCACCCAGACATGAAAAATGGAAGAGTTTAGGGATGTATATAAGAGTATTGTAATGAGTTATTTATGTTATATATGTTATTTTAGTCATTTAAACTCTTTATATATTGTTATTCACTAATGAATTTTTTAAATATTCTATATAGGAACCCTTGAAGAGAAGATCACAAAGTGGACCTTAATACCTAAGAATTGGAATGATATTTTAGCTACTTCATTGGAAAAACTCTAACCCTCTGGTCATGAAAACGGATACAAGGTGTGTGTATCGGTCAAAAAAGGTTTTTGGTCATTCTGGAGATTCATCAAAGGGGGATTTATATAAAGGAAAAATAGAAGAAGTAGAATCAAGAGTTCAGAAGATGGGTGAGATGATAAAATATTGGATTATAGATTCAGTAAAGTAGATGTTTGTAAATAAGAAAATATATTTTTAGGCCATTGATCCCACTCCCCCACCGTCATCTATATATCTCACTACTCCACCACCACCTGTATATCCAACTCCTATACCTCCTCCTCCATGGCCTCCCATCTATTGTGAGTTATATATTAAGGATCACAAATATAATATTGTTGAATATGGGATTATATATAATATTTGGGATATCATTCATCATAAACAGGTAAAGATAGATCGAATTAGGGTCATAGTGTAGGATATTATAGAAATATCAGCAAGATTTTCATTTCATATTGATGAGGTCATCACTTTTATAAAAATTATCAACTATTTTTTTTATTGTACAGCTAAACTTTTCTAAAAAAAATTACTTTGAGGTATGTGTGGATTATATAATTTATTTCATATAGGTTTTAAATTTTTTTTAACATTTTAATATTTATATATTTAACTATATTTAATTATACTAATACTTTAAAGGTAAAGACATAATTATTAGACAGTAACATTTACCAGTTGTATTGGTTTCAGATATTGATTCATATGGAATTTATAAATTATCAAAATATTCATATTTATTATTCGGGTTTTATAGGATTCAAATGGATACTAATATTTTTTTGGATTTGAAATAATTGTGATTATTTTAAATAGATTAATAATATAGCTTCTAACTATATATATTTTTGGCATCAACTTTGATGAAATTTTTGTCCATATAAGTGTATTATCATATTTGTTTTAATTATTTTCATTTAATGAAACATAATAACTATGTTTTTTTATTATATGTATTTATAAACTTTATATTCAACAAGATTTGACATCAGTATATGTATTCGTATTTAACCCAAAAACATTTCACTAACGATTAAGATAATAAAAGTTATATAAAGAAGAGTAAATTTTTCTGAATGATTTCAAAATAATGAAAGCATTAGGTACTTCATTATCTAAAATGGTATGGAACATCTATTTCTTAAAGTGTTATTTCAGTTAATTGAATAACCAATCACATTATATATTTTTATATTAGTTTCCATTGGATATTGTTTGGTTTTTTTCCAAAAGAGAAGATAGATTACTATTTATTCCCTATATATGGTGACTTGCAAGAAAATTTTCATGACATTTTGGACATATATGTTTGATTATTTAAATACTTTCATATTATAATAAATTTTAATTTACTTACATACATTTAATTTTTAAATAGTCCATGAGATTACTCTAGATATACAATGGGAAATAGGATAGTAAATATCCAATATGTTTGCATAAATTTGACTTCTCATTTATAATTACTACATTTTGGATGGAAGTACGTAAATGTAATATTGAATTGAACACTTCTTTTGAAATAGAACTTTCATCATCAACAAGAAGTAAAGGAATAAGGGCATTATGTTATAATATTTATGAACAAAATATTTTCAACCGAGACAGTTACAAAATTCCACATGGTTAAATTTTATCATAACCTGTTTTTAGTTTATCTTATAATTATATTGAAAATGCATGTTAAATGATTTCCAATTAATTTGTAGATTTTTTATTACCCTCGTGTTTATTATAAAAATAAAGTAAATCAATTATAAGGAGAACATGTATATTCTTTCATAGGTTTGATTGGGTTTTAGTTTAATTTTAATTTATATTTTAATTTAAAAAAATTAAATTGTAAAGTTAAAATAATTTGAATGCATTGTGTTATTTTCAAGTTTTCTGGTTTTTTTGTGTAGTTTCACTACTTGATTATTATATTTTATTAAATTTTTTAAATATATATATATATGTCATGTGTTTTATTATATTCCTAATGTAAAGGACTGAAAAATATATTTTCCACATCGGTTATTGAATAAACAATATGTAAAAGTGTTAATCATATCAGATATTTTCAATAACCGATGTAAAAAACCCTTCTCATTTTAGAGTTTTAGACCACTTTATATGATGGTTTATTTAATAACAAACATGAAATATAGTTTTCCATGATGTTTAAAAATAACTGATGTGGAAAACCTATTTTCAACAACTATTTCAATATTATCGCTAGGTAATTGATGTTAAAAACCAAAAAAACAATGTGGAAATCCCTATTTTTCAGTAGTTTTAATGATATTATTTATTCTATTTTGAATTAACAGAATTAAGTTAATCCATCGATCGAAAGATTAATCTACAACTAATTTTTTTGATTCATATGAACATTCAGATATATAAACTTTCTTCTCTTTATCTCTAGGGATGATAGTTTGAACTACTAGTGCTTCAAATTTTTCAAGATATGTTTCTTAAATATTAATGGGGTCTTCATTGGTTTCATTGTGATTATATATAATAATCTTAGATGAATCTAAAGAAGAAATTGATCTTGAACAAGTTCTTAATGAATTATATTTTTTGGATGAATTTTTCAATGGGGATGAAGTTAAAAAAGTTAAAGTATAAATAGAAGAATCTAAGGGAGATATATCTTAGACTTTGGATTTTCTTACTGGCGATTCGTCAATCTATTTAAATATTTATTCAACAATATATTATTTTGAAACAAATTCCTTTACAAAAACTTCTAATTGTTTTTTAGTATAATATTATGGTGGATTAACATTAGGAGAAATTAATATTTTAGTGTTATCAGCAGAACAAAAAACAATAGATATATTTCCTTCACGAACTTCTTGAACAGGTGAGTAAAAAGATGAATATTTCTTATAAACTTCTGTTACATTTTTCATCACTTTTCCTTCAAATTCCAACATCCTCTTCAGTAGGTTTTATTCAGTAAGATATTATTTGATGGTAAATATTGGTGGAATAGATTTATCAATTTGATATTCCTTATGCTTCATACAATATCTCTTTTCCTTCTTTTCTTCTGTAATATTCAGATCAACTTCTTCTCTTAATACTTTAGCCACGGCCTTATCATGCCTAAAATATGGCTTACCAACTACTTTATCTTCATTCTTATTTCTTGATTTGTCTTCTTTCTATTTCAAAAATATGTTTTGAAAATAAACCTATATTTTGAATGGTTCAATAGAAGTAATGATATTATTTTTCAAAGGATGCTCATTCAGTTGAACAATTGGTTTAGTAGATTTTATCTTTTTCTCCATCAAGTAATTGATTCATTTATTAGCCTAAGTATTTTCAACTAATTTTAACTTCTTATTTTCAGGGGACTTATCAATATGAGAGTCATTTAATACTTTTCTTATCTCTAAAACATTTTCAATAGTGGTGGCTGCTAAAAAAAATTTAACAAATATTTTCTCTTTAAAATCATATGTCAATCTAATCCTTAAAATAGTTTCAGTGTCAATGGGATTTTCTTTCTACTTTCTAGGATGGGATTTATTTTCAATATTATTGTAAAGGCCCATAAAAATTCAAGGGAAATTTTTTTTCTTAATTTTCTTTGGGATTTTACAAGAACGCAGTTTCTGACAGCACCTAATTCTGAGGCGCGGTGTGCCTGGAAACATTTTCCAAAGTTTATCCTGGGTACGTTTAGTGAATGAACGAGCGGGTTTTCCTAAATTTTAAACCGGTGCTCGAAATCGAATTCCGAGGGCACCGATGGAATCGCAGCGCCGGTAATTGCTTAAGAAAACCATTTCCGGAGTTGCATTTGCTCAGGTGAGGTTATTAATTAATTAGGTTGACTAAAGAATAAAATAAAATATTGTGCAACAGATTTTATTTTTATTCTAAGTAGTGTTAACCTGGGCATGGTGGTTAGAGTGGGACCCACTGATATCCTAACTCCTAGGTAGGATATTATTGAGGTGGGGCCCACATGATCCCCACCCCCCTTTTTTTCCCTTTTTACCTCCCACGGGAATTTAATTTGGAAACTCACCCGCACCCCCTTTTCTTAATTGCCAAGTCAACTCTCGCGTTTAAATGGTTTATTAAACGCCTCATTAATTGTTCAACGCTCGATAATTAAATCGTGTTTTAATTTTTGAATTTCAAAATAAGATGACATGAGTAATAAAATAAGGCAACGCCTTATTTTATGATTGTTGTTTCGTTGTGCGAGAGGGATTAGGAGAGGAATTGCTCAAAGCCTTGAATCTTCATCTTCTTCGTTGGAGAACGTGAAGAATGACGCAGAACACCAGCCTCCAACAGAAGATGACGAAAGAACGCTAGTTCCCCGGAGATCGACGACCCGATGCCGTGTACCGCAACGCCGATGATCCTCCTTCCTTGATGTCGTCTTCCGCGACGTCCCTTCCTCGCGATGATCCTTCCTTCAACAACACTTGAGGTAGGGGTTAATTTTTTTTCCCGTGAATTATTTTTTTGTCGTTCATCGACTTCTATTTGGGCCACTTGTTATCATAATAACGGGAGGAGATCGGACCGTACGAACACGGTCGACCCTCCTCCCCCTTTGATGATTGTGTTTATTGCGGTTCGAAAGAAGGCGGCACGGTGCAACGGCACCGCGCGGAAGCATGGGGAAATGTGGTGAAGATGCGCAGCGCCGTCACGCCGCGCCGTTGACGCCAAACGAACCTGAGTCCAGATTTGGGCCACAGCGAAGGGGTCTGGCGCCGTCGCGCCGCGCCGGAGAACCACGAAGACACAGCGGCCGGAGCGCGGCCGTGGCGGTGCAAGGTGGGGCAGCCGGAACTGCCGGCCGCCGGCACCTCAGAGGGTCGGGACCCCGGCGATCCCGCAGCAGCAGCACCGGCCGGCCGGACCGGGCCGGCCGGCTTCCAAGAAACCGGGGTTCGTAACCCCCGGCTGGCCGAAGGAGAGGCCCCCCACGTGGGGGCCGCGGTTTCTCAATCAGGGGGGCAGCGCGCCGCCCCCCCTGTTCTGCTCAGCTCGGCACGGGCTGATCTGGCCACGCGGACCGCGCGAGCACGCCAGGTCGGGCCGCGCCGCGCCCTAATGGGCCAGACCCGGTTCAAGTCGCCTTGGTTCGGGCCGACCCAGGGGGTCTCGGGCCGGGTCGGTCCGGACCCAAAACCCCCTAAAACCGGAAAGTTTCGTTATTTTTCCCATATCTTGGGCTACGTACCTCTGAATGACGCACTATCAGTTGCGATGCGATCCTTCCATCGAGATGGTCGTTTCGGTATATTACACTCAAGGTTTCGGAGAAATTGGGGTACAACCGGATTGGTTCGAACACGAGACCAACCGGGCCCTCGGAGCGGAAATGCTTATAACTTGAGCTCCGGACATCCGATCGACATGACATCGACTTTTTTGGATTCCTCTTAGTGAGATAGACCTTTTGGCTTACTCGGCTCGAGGTTTGGATGCAGTTGGAGTGCATTCGGGTTGGTTTTCACTTAAAAACCAACCGGAACCTGGAACGAAAAGGCCAATAACTCTCAGACCGGGTGTCTGATTCACGCGCCGTCTGTCACATTAAGTTCCTCTTGTTGAGACGGAACTTTGAGATACATCAACTTCGAACTACGTGTCAGTTGATGTATCGACCCCTTGGCTCGTAGAGCGGACCCTCCCGAAAATGGGCATACTGTGTGTGGGAACCCTAGAGCTGGTTGCGACTGCGACTGTGAAGACTGCACTGAAATCCTATATGGGTTTGGCAGCGATGAAGACCGTACTGAAATCCTATGTGGGTTCGACAGCGATGAAGACTGCACTGAAATTTTATGTGGGTTCGGCAGCGATGAAGACCGTACTGAAATCCTATGTGGGTTCGACGGCGATGAAGACAGCACTGAAATCCTATGTGGGTTCGGCAGCGATGAAGACCGTACTGAAATCCTCCGTGGGTTCGACGACAATGACTATTGTTCTTGTATCCTATGTGGGTTTGGCAGTGTCTGACTCTGTTCTTTCTATCTTACCTGGGTCTGGCAGAGTAGCTGGTCTGTATCCTATGTGGGTCCGACAGCTTAGCTGGTTTAGTATCCTACATGGGTCCCAGCTTAGATGAATCAGTGGCTATATCTGATAATCTCTATCACTGAATAAGTATATCTGTCTGAGTTGAGTCTTGACTTCAATCAATACCTTCGATATAATTGACTTGATTTCCTATGAGGATTGGGTTGTGTCATCCTGTGTGGATTGGGTTGTACTCTTATGTGGACGTGATCGAACATGGGCTCGGATGTTGGAGCCGAAAGGGAATTGATGACTTAGGTATATATATGGGAATATACATAAGTAGTGTTGGTTGTTACTTCATGATTGTATCTTTCCTTTGTGGATTATCCTTTGTGAATTCTGGGAGACCTTCAGGGGTCTCGGGGTCCCGACTGAGTAGCGTATACTCACCCCTGCACGGGCTATGCCCGCACTATGTTGTGTTGGATGCAGACGACGGACAGTGCTGATCGTGGTTGAGGCTTATGGAGTAAGTCGGTACCTGTTGGTGGACCACTGGGCGGAACGTACATGGAGTGGACGGCTGGACCCGAGGGGATGAGGAGGCTATCTGTACCCACCCTTCAGGTGGGACTTCTAGTGGACGGCTCGACGTTGATGCTTTACATTCAGTTGTTTTACTTTCTTTCCAGTTGTACTTTACTTTCAGTTTGGGTTTGTATTCTGGCCCACTTACTTTTCTGCACTACTTTTGTACCCAGTTTTACTTAGTGTTTACTTCTGCTTGCTTACTCTGTGGTGTTTCATTACTTTCTAAAGGCAATGTATTCCCCTTTTTGTCAGGATTTACGTCTTGGTGTTAGTCGCCAGCCCCTGGCCTATGGGAGGCGGGCATGGGGTTTTCACAGCATGGGTCCCGAGGACGGGTCGTGACAAATTTGTATCAGAGGAGTTTCGGTTCTATCGCAGAACTTGGGACTCTGATCTTTCTTCTATGTGAAGCAATAGTGTTAAGGGTATTGAGTGTGGTTATCAGTCCAGGGAGTCCAGTGTTGGTGTGGCGGCTGATGTATCCGTACACCAGGACCCTAACTTCTGATTTCCGACTCAATGCACGAAAACATTGATTGCATGTGTGTTTCAGAAGATTTATTTATGATTACTTTGTGTCATCTCACCAGGTATACTCTTAGACCGTGGGGCACCTGTTTCTTTTCAGGATGGCCCCACGACGGCTGCCAGCTAGGGTTCTGAGCGTTGTGCGAGATGACAACACATCGAGCGATGAGGCCTCGGTGCAGGGCCCTTTGACAGAGGAGGCACAGGTGGTACCTCTACCCGCTGAGCCACCGATGCTACCAGCCCCAGCCGCTGATAGTGCACGTCGCCTTAGTGTACTGCATGAGTTTTAGCGTCAGAGACAGCCCAGGTTTCGCGGGGAGATGGACCCTTAGGCAGCCGAGGATTGGCTGGAGGCGGTTGTTCGAGGTTTCAGGTTAGGGGGGACACCATCTGACCTCATGGTGATCTTTGCAGTGATCCTCCTACACGCGGCAGCAGGCAGATGGTGGAGCTTGATGCTCCAGGTGCACGATGAGGCATCACTCCTCTGGACGGACTTTGACAGCCTCTTCCACTCAGAGTTCATCCTAGCCACCCTCCATGTGGTGCGCATCCAGGAGCTTCTACAGCTGCGGCAGGGCAGTATGACGATCGCCCAGTACTCGGCGAGATTTACCGATCTCTCGCGCTATTCGACGGACATGGTACGGGACCCATTCTTCTGGGCCCGGACCTTCGAGCAGGGACTGAGTCATGAGATCAGGGCATCAATGATCTCCCTCAGCATTCCGACACAGGAAGGAGTACTGGAGCGAGCTATTCTCATAGATAGCTTTCTTGCCAAGCCTACGCCAGTAGCAAGACCTTCCGCAGGGTGGCACGTAGCAGAGTTGTCTGCAGCTGGCAGTCGACGGATGTCACAGGGTTCCAGGAAGACCGTACCATCAGGAAGATGACCTTAGGACACTAGCTTAGAGGTGTGGGGCACAAGGCACAGATCCAACCTTCCGAGGAGCAGGTAGTGCTACGCATGCGGCGGGCAAGGCCACATGGTTCATGACTGCCCGACCCACCATGCATAGGAGCAGCAGACGGTTGAGGGGCCACCCAGGTAGAGGCATAGGGTCAACCGTGGTGGTCCGCCGAGAGTAGGCGGACGGGGCAGGGGAGCTGTCCGAGCAACAGGTGTTGGGAGACGCTTTGAGGCATTACCACCACCACCACCAGGAGGTCCACCCCGACCACAGGGAGATAGCGGTTAGAGATAGGCTCAGCTTCAGGCAGCGGAGGCCTACGACCACGGCATGCCAGAGATGATTTGAGGTACTATCTGTGTCTATTCCACCCTTTCTGCAGTTCTTATAGACACAGGAGTGAGTCATTCTTTTATTGTCGCTACCCTTGTTCGGAGCTCGGAGATTCCGACGGAGCCGTTGGCTCAATCCTTACGGCTAGAGACTCCTATGGGAGCAGACTCGATGATTACGCACTGGTGCCGGCAGTGTGAGATTACTCTAGGAGGCGAGAGCTTAGGCTGGGATCTTCTTGTAGCGGCGTCGAGGCCTTACGATGTCATCTTGGGCTTGGATTGGTTATCCACAGTCCATGCTCATATCGACTGTATTAGGCGCAGGGTGTGGTGTGTTTGCACTGATGGGAACAGGTTCACCTTCACCGAAGAGAAGGGAGCCTTTGCAGCACAGGATGAACTCACGCAGAGGAGAGGACAGCCCATCACTCATCAGATGGATAGCCTCATCCTAGGAGAAGTTGATGTGCAGAGTCCTAGTTTTCCTGTAGTGGTGGGTCAGTATGCGGACGTTTTCCCTGACGACGTTCTAGGACTACCTCCTCGTAGAGAGGTAGACTTTTATATTGACATGTACCCCGGGACATCCCCAATATCCACTCCAACATATCGGATGGACCTCACTGAGCTTCAAGAGCTATGGGTACATTTGGAGGACTTGCAGGGCAAGGGATTCATCTGCCCCAGTGTTTCACCCTAGGCTTCCCCAATATTGTTCGCCAAGAAGGCGGACGGGAGCTTGCGACTTTGTGTCGACTATCGTCACCTGAACCAGGTGATCGTGAGGAATAAGTATCCGCTACCGAGGATTGACGACCTCTTCAATCAGCTCAAGGTAGCATGGTGGTTCTCGAAGATAGACCATAGATCAAGCTATCATCAGCTCAGAGTTCGATATGAGGACGTGCAGAAGACGGCCTTCAGATGTCGTTATGGCCACTATGATTTCTTAGTTATGACTTTCACTGTAACCAACACTCTAGTAGTGTTCATGGGTCTCATGAATAGGATATGTCAGCCATACCTCGATCTATTTGTCATGGTCTTCATCGATGACATATTGATATACTCGACCACTGAGGAGGAGCACGCCTACCACTTACGGGTTGTACTAGACACACTCCGAGTGCACCAGCATTATGGAAAGCCCTCAAAGTGTCAGTTCTGGTTACGTGAGGTCCACTTCTTGGGACACGTCATCTCTGAGGTGGGAGTTGTGGTAGATCCTGCGAAGATCGAAGCAGTGCTTGCTTGGGAGCCACCCAGGAGCGTGACGGAGGTGCGGATTTTCTTGGGCTAGCTGGGTACTTCCGGAGATTTGTGCCAGACTCTTCCAGAGTTTTGGAACCACTCTCAGCTTTGACGAAGAAGTGGAAACCCTTCGTGTGGTCAGACAGATGTCAGCAGAGCTTCCAAGAGCTGAGACAGAGATTGACCAGCACGTCTATCTTGAGACTACCTGAGGAGGTAGTAGGGTATGTAGTCTACTGCGATGCATCAGGAACCGGACTCGGATGTTTCCTGATGTAGGAGCGGTCCTTGATCGCCTATGGATCACGTTAGTTGAGGCAGCATGAGCAGAACTACGCTACCCATGACCTAGATTTATCAGCAGTGGTCTTCGATCTGAAGATATGGCGACACTATCTAATGGGTGAGCGCTTTACAGTCTACTCTAACCACCAGAGTCTCAGGTACATATTCTCGTAGAAGGACCTGAATCTGAGATAGTGGTGATGGCTCGAGTTCCTCCAGGATTATGACTTTGAGATAGTCTATACTCTTGGAAAGGGGAACGTGGTAGCTGATGCCCCCAGTAGGAGGACGGGCATTTAGCTACTCGGTGAGGCGACAGAGCAGCTAGCCGCTTTTCAGATATCCATCATAGATAGAGATGGAGCAGCCTTTCTTCAGTCACTCATAGTCACTCCTCCACTACTGCAGCGGGTCAGAGAGGCACATCGTGGGGATACTGACTGTGAGACGCGACGTGCGCAGATATCCTCAGGACAGGCACCTGATGGATTCTCTGTAGGAGCAGAGCACATTGTCCTTTTCAGAGAACATACCATGATACCAGTTGATTTACAGAAGGAGGTGCTGAGAGAGTTTCACACTTCCCCTTTAGCGGTACATCCTGTAGTGGCGAAGATGTACCAGGATCTCAGACGATAGCACTGGTGGCCGGGTATAAAGAAGGATTTGGCAGAGTTCGTTTCTCGATGCCTCACCTGCCAGCAGGTGAAGGCAGAGCACCAGGTACTAGTAGGTTTGGTATAGCCCTTGGAGGTCCCGGAGTGGAAGTGGTACGGGATATCTATGGATTTCATGACTGTACTTCCACGTACTTCCAGAGTTCATGACTCCATTTGGGTGATTGTAGACTAACTCACCAAGTCTGCCCACTTCATACCCATCAGAGAGCAGGGCTCAGTGGAGAGCTTGGGGAGCCTCTGCATTCAGGAGATTGTACGGCTTCATGGTGTGCCATCATCTATCGTCTCCGATCGAGATGCTCGTTTTACTTCCCGGCTTTGGAAGGGGTTGCAGGAGGCATTCGGGATGCAGCTACGTCTGAGCACCATCTTTCATCCTCAAACGGATGGTCAGACGGAGAAGACCATTTAGAATCTCAAGGACATGGTCCATGCATGTGTCCTCGACTTTGGTCACAGCTGGGAGGACCACCTACCCTTGGTGGAGTTCGCGTACAACAACAACTACCACTCCACCATCGGGATGGCACCATACGAGGAATTGTATGGCCGACCTTGCAGATCACCTTTGTGCTGGACATACCCAGGGGATTTAGCACTTGTGGGACCGGAGATGGTCCAGGCCATGACAGAGAAGGTCCAGGACATCCAGGAGAAGATGAGGACAGCTCTGAGTCAGCAGAAGTCTTATGCTGACAGGAGGCGGAGGCCACTGGAGTTCGAGGATGGCGACCACGTATTCTTGCGGGTCTCACCTCAATGTGGATTACGAAGATTTGGCCGAGGTGGAAAGTTATCTCTGCGCTTCATCGGACCATTCTAGGTCCTCAGCAGGATAGGCGAGGTGTCTTATCACCTGGCTCTACCACCTCAGTTGCACCGGGTGCACGACGTCTTCCACGTATCCCAGATGAGGAGATACGTGCATGACCCGACGCATATCATCGACCATGGGGAGTTGGACATTGACAATGGTGCGAATTTTTTGGAGGTCCCGGTGGAGATCGAGGATCAACAGGAGCGGTTCCTACGTGGATTGGCAATACCTCTAGTGTGCATTATATGGCAGCACAGAAACCTCCAGGAGAGCACTTGGGGGCGGGAGGCTCAGATGCGTTCAAAGTACCCTCATTTGTTCCCCTACCTTATGATGTATATTTAAGGGGATGTAAATACCTGAGGTGGGAGTAATGTAAAGACACATAAAAATTTAAGGTAATTTTTTTTTTAATTTTCTTTGGGATTTTACAAGAACGCAGTTTCTAACGGCACCTGATTTCGAGGCCCGGTGTGCCCGGAATCATTTTCCAAAGTTTAGCACGCATACGTTCAGTGAACGAATGAGCGGGTTTTCCTAACTTTTGAAACGGTGCTCAGAATCGAATTCTGAGGGCACCGATGGAATTATACCGCTGGTAATTGCTTAAGAAAACCTTTTTCGGAGTTGTGTTTGCTCGGGTGATGTTATTAATTAATTGGGTTAACTAAAGATTAAAATAAAATATTGTGCAACAGATTGTATTTTTATTCTAAGTAGTGTTAACCTAGGCATGGTGGTTGGAGTGGGACCCACTGATATCCTAACTCCTAGGTAGGATATTAGTGAAGTGGGCCCCCACGAGCCCCACCCCCCTTTTTTTCCTTTTTACCTCCCACAGGAATTTAATTTGGTAATGCACCCGCACCCCCCTTTTCTTAATTGCAAAGTCAACTCTCATGTTTAAATGGTTTATTAAATGCCTCATTAATTGGTCAACGCTCGATAATTAAATCGTGTTTTAATTATTGAATTTCAAAAACAGATGGCATGAGTAATAAAATAAGGCAACGCCTTATTTTATGATTTTTTTTTTGTTGTGAGAGAGGGATTGGGAGAGGAATTCCGCAAAGCCTTGAATCTTCATCTTCTTTGTTGGAGAACACGAAGAACGATGAAGAACGCCGGCCTCCGACGGAAGACGACGAAGAACGCTAGTTCCCCAAAGATCGACGACACGACGCCGTGTACCGTGACACTGATGATCCTCCTCCCATGACGCCGTCTTCCGCGACGTCCCTTCCCCGCGACGAACCTTCGTTCAACAACGCTTGAGGTAGGGGTTAATTGTTTTGCCCATGAATTATTCCTTTTCCGTTCATCGACTTCTATTTGGGCCACCTGTTATCGTAATAACGGGAGGAGGTCAGACCACACGAACACGGCCGACCCTCCTCCCCCTTTGATGATTGTGTTTGTTGCAGTTTGAAAGAAGGTGGCATGGTCCAACAGAACCGTGCGGAAGCATGGGGAAATGTGGCGAAGATGCGTGGCGCTGTCACGCCGCGTCGTTGAGGCCAAACAAACCCATGGCCAGGGTTGGGCCGCAGTGAAGGGGCATGGCATCATCGTGGCACGCCGGAGAACCAAGAAGACACCGCGGCTGGAGCAGGGCTGCGGCGGAGGGGCGCGGCTCGAAGCCGCGACGGTGCAAGGCGGGGCGGCCGGAACCACCGGCCGCCGGCACCTCAGAGGGGCGGGACCCCAGCGGTCCCGTGGTCGCAGCACCGGCCAGCCGTACCGGGCCGGACGGCTTCCAAGAAACCGGAGGTCATAACCCCCGGCTAGCCAAAGGAGCGGCCCCCCACGTGGCGGTCGCAGTTTCTCAATCAGGGGGGCAGCCCCCCCCCCCCCCCCTGTTCCGCTCAACTCGGCGCTGGTCGAGCTGGCCACATGGACCGCGCGAGCGCACCAGGCCGGGGCGCCCAAACCGGGTCAGGCTGCGCCCTAATGGGCCGGACCCGGACATGGTTTGGGTTAACCCGGTTCTGGCCGACCCAGGGGGTCTCAGGCCAGGTCGGTCCGGGCCCAAAACCCCTTAAAACCGAACAGGTTTGTTCTTTTTCCCATATCCTGGGTTACGGACCTCCGAACAATGCACTGTCAGTTGCGATGCGATCCTTGGATCGAGAGGGTCGTTTCAATATATTACACTCAAGTTTTAAGAGAACTTTCAGTATAGACAGGTCGGTTTGAACACGAAATCAACTGGGCCCTCGGAGTGGAAATGCTTATAACTTGAGCTCCGGACGTCCGATCGACGTGTCGTCGACTTTGTTGGATATCTCTTAGTGAGACGGACCTTTTGGCTTACTTCGATCGAGTTTTGGATGCAGTTGGAGTGCGGTCGGGTTGGTTTTGACTTAAAAACCAACCGGGCCCCTAGAATGAAAAGGCCAATAACTCTCAGACCGGGCGTTCGATTGACGCGCCGTCTGTCACATTAAGTTCCTCTTGTCGAGAGGGAACTTTGAGATACATCAACTCCAGACTACATGTCAGTTGATGTATCGACCCCTTGTCTTGTAGAGCGGACCCTCCCAGAAACGATCATGCTGTGTGCGGGAACCCTAGAGCTGGCTGCGAGTGCGACTATGAAGACTGCACTGAAATCCTATGTGGGTTCGGCAGCGATGAAGACCGTATTGAAATCCTATGTGGGTTCGACGGCTATGAAGACTGCACTGAAATCCTATGTGGGTTCGGCAGCAATGAATACCGTACTGAAATCCTATGTGGGTTCGACGGCGATGAAGACTGCACTGAAATCCTATGTGGGTTTGGCAGCAATGAAGACCGTACTGAAATCCTATGTGGGTTCGACGGCGATGAAGACTACACTGAAATCCGATGTGGGTTTGGCGGCGATGAAGACCGTACTGAAATCCTCCGTGGGTTCGACGACAATGACTACTATTCTTGTATCCTATGTGGGTATGGCAGTGTGTGACTCTATTCCTACTATCCTACGTGGGTCTGGCAGAGTAGCTGGTCTGTATCTTATGTGGGTCTGACAGCTTAACTGGTTTAGTATCCTACGTGGGTCCCAGCTTAGATGAATCAGTGGCTATATCTGATCATCTCTATCACCGAAGAAGTATACCTGTGTGAGATGAGTCTTGACTTCAATCAATATCTTCGACATGATTGACTTTCTTTCCTATGAGGATTAGGTTGTGTCATCCTGTGTGGATTGGGTTGTACTCCTATGTAGACGTGATCGAACTTGGGCTCGGATGTTGCAGTCGTACGGGAATTGATGACTTAGGTATATGTATGTGCATATACCTAAGTAGTGTTGGTTGTGACTTCATGATTGTATCTTTCCTTTTTGGATTATCCTTTGTGGATTTTGGGAGACCTTAGGGGGTCTCGGGGTCCCTACTGAGTAGTGTATACTCACCCCTGCACGGGCTATGCCCGCACTATGTTGTGCTGGATGCAGACGACGGACAGCGCTGATCTTGGTTGACGCTTGTGGAGCAAGTCGGTACCTGGAGGTGGACCACTGGGTGGAACGTACACGGAGTTGACGGCTAGACCCGAGGGGCTGAGAAGGCTATCTGTACCCACCCTTTGGGTGGGACTTCCAGTGTACAGCTCGACGTTGCTTCTTTACATTCAGTTGTTGTACTTTCTTTCTAGTTGTACTTTACTTTTAGCTGGGGTTTGTATTCTGGCCCACTTACTTTTCCGCACTACTTTTGTACCCAGTTTTACTTAGTGTTTACTTCTGTTTGCTTACTCTTTGGTGTTTGTTTACTTTATAAAGGCAATGCCTTCCCCTTTTTGTCGGGATTTATGCCTTGGTGCTAGTTGCCAGCCCCTGGCCTATGGGAGGCGGGCTTGGGGTAGTCATGGCACGGGTCCCAAGGACGGGTCGTGAAAAATATCTTTATTCAAAAATTTAACAAGAACTCTATTAATAATCCACCCATATAATATAATTTTTAACTTTACTAGACCATTCAAGATAGCCTCTATATAAGACCAAACAAACATTGAAATGTTAAACTTTCTGAAATTCACCAAGTAGCCTCAAAAATACACATCATGAATCTTAATTGTATATTTATCAACTTTTTTGGTAATAAAAAAGAAGTAATCAATTAGAAATCAATTCATACTTCAAGTAATAAATGACTAGTTTCTTGAACTTTTTTATTTAATAAAAACAAATTTTTCTAATCTTTATTTTTAACAAAATATCTATAAAATTATTTTAGTTTATGTGAAACATGTTGGTAAAAAATCCTTCAAGGTAAATTTTTAATGTTTGTGGGTTTATTATGTTTGTTAAGAAATAAGGTTAAAATTTTCAATTGTGGACTTCCAATGCGATCATTGAATATGTATATTGAAAATTATTTAAGTGGGAGGTATGGGAGCTCTCAAATTGGTAAAAAAATATTGTGTACAAGGTGTTTATTTTTCCAAGTGTTTTAAAAAAAATAGATATAATATTTTTAGGATGGCATAGGTTTCACAAAAGTTGTATTTCTAGGGATTCCACATGAAAATATGAAAAACTCATGGCATTCACGAAATTTTGGTGTTTTGGGGAAGTTTGGTGTTCTATGAATGATTGTTGATTCATAGAAGTTCGGTGATTCGTTAAGCTTTGGAGATTTCTGAAGGAATTTTTTGTGAAAGATGGGTGATTTTAGAAGGAAATATGCTAAGTTATGAAATTATGAGAAGTTTCATGATTGGAGAATTTTTATGATGTTTCAGGAAGTTAGTGAGTTATATGAATAAATAGGATGATTTTTAAAGAAAAAAATCAATAGAGATCTTGAAATTTTTACAAAGGGAAGGAAAAATAAATAAATAGGTGACTACCCCCACTATTTGAAAAGAGTAATCCTTAATTAAAATTAAATGGTTCTAAATTCATGAATTAATTTCATGAAATATTTCCTTCTGTAAAGGATTCGTAAGAATATTAGTTTTTCAAATGAAGGAATTTTCATGAAAGATAACGTTTTGAAAATATTTCTGAGATATTGAAATAATATAATGTTTTTAGAAAGTTTTTCATTTTCTCAAAGGAATATTTTCATGAAGGTTTCAAATTTTTTGAAAATAATTGGGTTGTTTCATGAAAGTTGAGAAAGGGGTTTCTCACAAGTCAATCTTACACAAATGAGACGATATTTCCTAGTAAATCATGGATAATGTGGTATTAATAAATTGGATGAATGTATTGATTCATGATACACCAAATGAGTTATAAAAAATATTTATTCATGTGATTAAAATAATAATCTTCTTAAGGAGTTGTGAGGAAACTTTAGTTAAGAGATCCCTGAGATGCTAAATTGTGATTAGTTATAAACCATGTGGGATAGTGAGCCTACTACAAGCATTATAATATTAATTCATTTAGTATATTAGGTATATAGGATCATTTACCTTTTATGCTCCTTGAACATAGTCCAGTGCAGGGGAACTAAGTAAAAATTGTGTTCCTCATTCAAGGACTTTATTTCTACTAATACATTACTCTAGGAAAGGGAGAGAAGAGTGTTTTTTATGATGAAAAAATATATTAATGGGAAATTATTTGAATCTTTCATACCCTGATTCACCCTCCCCCTAACTGTAATGGTATTTATCATAGTTGTTATTACATTTGGTATCAAAGGGAAATGTTAAAATCAGGGGTTCTATCTTATTAAAAGCAATGGAGGTGGTCAATCATAAATGGGTTCTGATCATTGATGGAAACAATTTTATCCTATGGAATAATTGGATTAAACACTACTTATAATCATTAGGCATTGATGTATTTATAGCTACAATGAATGGTATTTCTAACAGTGTGGATAGTGGATCATTATCATAAGCAACCAAAAAGAAATTGGATGTTATCGTTAGAGGAATCAATGCATTAGGGGGGAGCATTATCCAATGCAATCTACATGAAGTTAATTTCATGTAGTTCATCACATGTCACATGGTAGAAGTTTCTATATATCTATGAGGTTGATTCAATATTTAGAAAATATAAATTATAGGTTATATGGAGAAAGTATGAGGATTTGATAATGCACCCTAGTGAATATGTAGATACACCCTTTGAAATGGTGAATGTTTTTATGGAGGCATGAATGTTCTCAGATAAATTCTTGAATATCTAAATATCATTAATAATATCTTGGGAACAATTCAACCTCAATTCAATCCCAAAGTCTCTATATTAATAGATAAAGATCCAAAGGAGCTTACACATGATATTTTTCATAGTAATATTATCATATAAAAGATGATAAATGATGATAATGAGTCTGTGTAAAAAGGAAATTCTAAAGTGGTGGTATTCTAGGCCATGAAGAATTTCACTATACAAGATGTATTGGAATATGAATAGATGGATGAGTTAATGTCATTAATTTCCTCAAATAAAAACATAGGAAAAGTAAAGTTCAAAGGGAAACTTCTACTCACTTTATTTTTATGTGGAGAGGTTAGACATATTTCAGAAAATTTCCTCAAGAAGTTTCAAGATTATGATGAAAATGAAGTCGAAATTCCCATGAAGAAGACTTAAGGCTATGTAAAAGGTAAGAAAAATTTCTAGAGAACCATATTCAAAAAGAAGAATCTTATTTCAAAAGAAAATGATAGTTTAGAAGAATCTGAGGTTAAAGAGATGGAGAACTTCAAGGCTCAAAGATAAATGTTTATGATGGTGGTTTTAGGTAACTCCCTAACAATGGAGGAAAGTGATGATGATAAAGAGAATTCTAAATAAGGTTTGGTATCTATGATGAATTAGAAGCCTCTATTGATTATATAAATGATTGGAGACCCAAAATAAAGAAATGTAATAGAGCGGTTCATGATACCAAACTCTATATCTAGCAGTATGAAGAATAGAATCCTGATTTAAAGGAAGAAATTGAAAATTTTAAGTCATCAATTCTAGATAACTAGAAAATGTCATTGAGTTCAAGTTCAAAGTTTAAGAATAGAAAATAGTGATCGATGGTTGGAATAACACAGAAAAAGATCAATTCAAACATATTGATGAACCTGAAGAGAAATTTGTTGACCTATGAAGAAAATTAGGAGATCAGGAGAGACTCTTGACTCCCTGTATGACATTAGGGAAGTAGAACAATCTAGTGATAGAAAATATATAAGTGGATCATAGAGGTCTAGAAAAATAGTATCAATATTCATATCCAAATGACAAGGTTGGTATGGGGCTTGATCGCAAACCAAAATCTCCGATGATTGATGTCATACCACATGAACCCACACTGAGGTTTAAATTTGATTTGGGTAAAATCGTAATCAAAAGGTTCGGAGAAACTAAGGAACAACTAGCCCAATAAAAATGACCCACTGTAATTCACCTTATATTAGGTGTTATTATTGTGGAAATATGGTACATTCCCAAAATGTCTTTTCCATATCCAAAAGGTACCCTAGGTAAAAAGACAATTAAAGGTGGTCACAAGGAGTTCAATATTCCAAGAATGATTTTTATGGTCAGTATTTCTGGTGTGGAGGACTCAGAAACATGGCTAGATATTTCTCATAATTAATGAAAATAAATTTGTCGAAGAAGAAGAAAAGTGGTCATAAGCATCAGATAAAATAATCATCGAATGAGCTGAAAACACCAAATCGATTTGTATCTCCATGAGATGAATTTTGTCCATCATACTCTAAGTAATATCAAGAATATCAAACCACAATAGGTATGAAGTCAGTAACATAGATCAAAAAGAAAAGAGTTGAGTAGATAGTGGTTGTAGATGTTTCCCTTGAGGCATTAGATAATTATAGTATATGGATCCATTGTAGTAGATACACATCTTGTATGTTGATAAATAAATATCTTGTTACAGGTATAGAATATGACAGTGAAGCTATTGTTAAATTTGGAAATGATGAAGACCTGAAGATTACAGGCTCAGTAAAAGCCAAATTTGGGGGAAATGATATGAGACGTAATTATGCCTTAGTTATTGAAGGTAAAAATCATAACTTGGTGAGTGTTATTTAATTTTTTGACTAGGTTCATTCAATATTCTATAATAAGAATTTGAATATCATTATGGGAAAAGATGGTACAGTTTTTTTCCTAGGAAAGTGCACAAAGGGGAAACTCTACCTTATGAGTGGAGAAGAGGATATGTGATTTATATCTAAAGATAAATAAAACATGTTGTGGTATAAACATATTGTCCATCTATTCCAACAATATCTATAATATCTAGTAAAATATGAACATGGAATAAGAATAATTGAAATTTTGGAGAAATAAATAAAACATAAACACACTTCGAAGAAGGTTACCACTTTTTCGAGTAACTCATTTTGGTTTACACCAAAGGGGTTACTTGGATGGATTTATTACCAAATTGAGGCCTCTAGGGTGAGTTTAGGTATTTTTTTAGATTATTTTTTTAGGTTTTCTATGATCCAAATGGATTTAGAGGTGTGGAGAAATGGTGAGGTTGAATGCATTTTTGTAGTGGAGGGAGAGTGGCATTCTTGTAAATAGAAAAAGGTAAACACTATTGAGTGGTATCCCTTATATAATTTTCCTCCTCTAATGATACAAATTTTGGATATGAGGTGATATTGTGGAATTGTATCCACATAATTGGATTTCAAAAAATGTCTAGGTCATTTAGAGAATTAAGATTAAAATTTAATCATTAAGTACCCTTATTTTTACCTTAATCGTTGTAATTAATTTTAATTAATTACACTAATATTTTTTATTATAAATTATGATGATTAAAAATAATGAATCCATTTTTATAAATTTAAATAACATAAGTGGAAGAAATTAGTTTAAAATTAACACCAAATATGAGACGACAAAATGGATTTTTAAATTAAAAATCTCTAAAGTTTTCTACGTTTTTATATCGAAATTCAATGTGAAATTGTTTCCAAACCTCTAAATTATTTTAAATTATAAAGTATTTATCTAATTATACTTGAAATAATAATTAATAATATAATTTAACTATATAAATTAATTGGATGAAAATGCAGGTTTGAACTAACATTTCGTATTATTCACTATTTATCAAAATCTGAAAGTTCTCAAAAAAATACCAAAATTTCACCCGAAGTAAATTTTAATATTTACCTTTCAAAAATTAAGTTCATTTTATCATATAAAAATTCTAAAAGTTTCAAAAATTATATTTAAAATAGTTATTCCATCAAAAGGCAGTAAAACCGCCTTTTAAAAATATATAACTTTTATACTAAAAATTGGATTTACTATTATATTAAACCAATCAGACCTATTACATTAATTTCAAAAAAAAATTAAATATATATAATTTAAATTTTATTAATATCATTTACTAATAGTGGTTAATTTAATTTATTAAGATAAAACTCTATACTGGTCATAAAAATAGTTTTCATAAAAACACACCTTTCATATTCAATTGGTCTTTATTTTCTTTTCTAATTAATTGGTAACTAATGAATTAATTTTAAAAACATGTGTAAATTATGATTTCATAATTTAGTTAATAATATTAATTCCATCCATTCAAATGGATATGTGGTAACTATTATGTCAAATAAATAATATTAATAGTATATTGTGGTCTGGTAAGACTCATCCATACGTGTAACATGAGTCATAAAAGGGACTCAATGTTGTATGCAATGAAATATAAACATGGTTTTTCTTGTGATGTAATTTAAACTATTTATTGAATGTAACACAATATATTACATAATTTAAATTTATTTGAAAGAATATATTTCATAAAATTTTGGGATGTTATAGAGAGTTTCAAGAACATGTAGGAAGAGTTTTAGGAAAAGGTTGTGCAAATTTTGAAATTTTCGTCAATGGGAAGAAAAGACTATAAATATGAGGCTAAAACATTCATTTTAATAAATTAATACTTAATTAAAATTAAAAGTATGTGAATTCATGAACTAATTTCATGAAATATTTCCTTGTAAGAAGTATGCATAGGAATGTCAGTTTTGCGAAGGAAGTTTCGCAAAAGAAAAAGATTCACGAAGAGTTGTGAGTTTTTAGAAATCATATAAAGTTTTGTGAAAGGTTTTGATTTTCAAGAAAGTAAAATTTTCATGATGGTATAAAATGTTTCACAAAAAATTGGGTAGTTTCACACAAGTTGATGAAGGGGTTTCAGAAAAGTGAATCTTATATGAATTGGAAGGGATTGTCCATTAATTATATGGTAAAGAGGTATTCATTAATTTGATGAAGGTAAAGCTTTATCATACATCAAATGAGGTGTAAAAAATATTTATTTAAGTGACCAAAAGAAGAATCTTTTAAAGGATAGTGAGTACACTTTAGTTGAGAGAGGAGTGAGTTTTCAAATTGTGATTGGTTGTAAACCAGGAGGGACGGTGGTTCTTCTCCAAACATTGTAACAGTAGATCACTTTAATGTATTAGTTATATAGACACATTGCATGTGTATTCTATTTGGGTGTATCCTAGTGAGGGTGAACCAAGTAAAATTTTTTTGTCTTGTGCATGCTTTCATTTCTATTCATACATTGCTATAAGAAATGGAGAGAAGAGTGTTTTGTTTAATGATGAAATATGATCCAAAGGGATAGTTGTTTTAATCTATCATTCTATAATTAACCCCCTCCCCCCATATCACTCAAGGTATTTAACCTATCTGGTCTAACAAAACAAAAAAAATTATCCTTAAAATGGTACATCTAGGAATTCAGTAAAATTTTATATGGTTAGGGTAAACTTATGAACGAAAAGAAAAACAATCCACCTAATTGACTCCAAATTATTCAAAAAACTTCAATGATCCATATAATTTTTGGATTAATAATGGATAGTACAATTTAAAAGTTTTTGTTGTCAAATATAACTTCCTCCACTCATGAAAATCAAGTATATCTTTCAACATAAAATCAAACTTTTCAAGGATATCTGAATCAACAAGCCTTTATCTGAAAGCTTCTCCTATAGAACATTCTCTCAAATATACCATGATTGGAAAGTAATAACATCATTTCTTTTTAAAAGAAGAACACTGGAGTTTTACTATCGATCCTACTAAATATTTTAAATAAACTTTTATGTCCACCTCCTTACAAAGGAAAAATTTAATATGAAAGATCACATTGATTTTTTGTCTAAAAACTTAGATTGAATCCCTAAAAAACACATGATGTCATGATTAATTTTAAAGGGGTAATTGATTTTCAAATTTTTGGTTGTATATTAAGAGACATTGAAATCAATGTAAATAAATATGTCTTCTAAGACTCCATTGAAGTGAAAAAAAACTTGGTCTCAAAAAATTGGAAGTTCTCTTCAATTAAATAATGACTTGTATATATTCTATTGAAAATGGTCCCAAAAAATTGACTTAGGATATAAGTTCTTTGGAAAATTAAAATTATGATGTTCAAAATATATCCAAAAATAATATAAAAACTCGCCCTGAATAAAACGAATAAACGAAATATATTAATAAAAACATAAAGTATCATAATTACTTAAAGATATAAAATCATAAAAAAGTTTAGATATACCATAGTCCCTAGTGATAATTATTCAACTATTGTTTCTTAGTGAATTTTATATTTTTATTTATTTCTTTCAAATATAGACCTCTTTTGGTCGGGAAGTATTTTCAAATAAAATTTTTAGAAGCCATATTTGGGTAGTTTTCTGATATTCATAGGTTGAAATTTCCAATGAAATAAAAGATTCATGTTATCCAAAATATTTAAATTTATTTAGGGAACAATTTTTCTTCTAATTTACTCCTCGTAAACATAAAATATAGATAGGTTCTTTTTGGGTACAAAATAATTTGATCTCTAAACCAAACTTCTGATTTGTTTTACTTCGCAAACAATATGTATTATTATTTGGTCAGATCGGCCTATAAATTTTCTACAATTATTTCCTTCTAGTGGTAAAATTAGTTAATATATTTCTTAGTTATCCAACCTTATACTTTACTTTAACTGTTTCAGCCTTTCCTTGAGTGAAAATCATGATCTTTGAATTATCTTTTTTATTCTTCTTTTAGTACTCTATGTGACAGCCCTTTTCTTTATTATGCATTAATTCATGATTTATTATATAAGAACAAAAATATTGCAACCCATAAGATAGATAATTCTAGTTTCTTTGGGTAATTAGGTACATTACATTACAACATGAAAATAGGTGGAACATCAGCATTATTGAAAACTTCCTTAATATGCTCATAATGTTCCATCATTCTTAAAACTGTATGGGATAACCTTGGGACATACATAAGAAAGGGGTGATCTATAAATACCAATAAGGTAATAAACATGGAATAACATGAATGAATTATCACAAGTTATAAAATAGTAATTTAAATTGGACAAAAAAGCGGTGAGGTCATAAACATGATCAAAGAGGAAGGATATAGAAAGGTAAAATAAAGTCAACATGGGAAAGTGGAAATAACTTTAAACATGTCATCATAAACATAGGTAAAGTATAACTATAAATATGTCATAACGGGTGGAAAACGTCCCAAAATATATTAGGTTAAATCCTTAATCCCATAAATGATGTATCATGAGACTAAAACATTACCCAATTCATTAGAGCGCTATGTAATTCTGGGTGCACCTGTCTCTTTCATATCAAGTACAAGAATAAGTTTTTCACATGGAGCATATAACCTAAGGATGTATTTCATAAATTTTAACCCCATGATAAATTATTCTGGGTTAAATAAATTTAAGTTCCCATAAATAAAATATAGGTACATATATGTGAATACCCTTTATTGAGAATGGGGGTTGATATTCATAATGTAATCATTTGGTATGAAAAATCTCAATGAAATTTCGGTATCATAACAGCAGTACTTAAATGTTCATAAAATGGTTGAATTGGAGATAAATGGGTATATGATCATTTAGAAATAAAATATAAAGTTATATTGATGAGTAGAAACGTATCCCAACATTATTAATTGAAAATAAAAGGTGTAAAATTAAAAACATGCTTAAATAAGGAGGAGAAGGAAATGATCCCTTACTAAATTTCAGCATAGTAACAACTTAGGTAAATTATATAATGAGAGGGGATAAATTACATATCATTATTAATAAATAAATTTGAAAGTATAGGAATCATTATAAAGTCATGAAAACAAAACCAATTTAGATTCAAAAGGTTAAATATAAAGAAGGTTCTTCAATTGAAAATAATAGAGAGAGGACCCTTACCTTGATAGGGTAATTCTAAAAGATTGAGAAGAGATTATAGATATCTTGGGGGAACATTTGGAGGAATTTAGAGAGTTTTGGGTATATTAAGTACAAGATCTAAGGTTATTAGTGAAGTGTAAAGGGATAGTGGGTGGGTTTATAAAGGAAAGGAGTGGGGAGTTCTTTATTATTTATCAAAGTTTGGTTTTGGACTCCATATAATAAAGTTATCAAAACAAAAAACCTTATCAGGTTTTACCCCTGGTTTCAACTAAATAGGATTTATTTAATTAATTTTATAAGTCCAGGGTCTGAACTCATTAAATTTTTACCCTTGGTGATGTGGAAGTGAGTCATATACATAAAGAAATGATTTAGAATCTTAAACATATAATACAGGTTTTGGAGGATCCATAAAGGATTTATAAAATTTATAAAATAACCTCAAAATTACATTATTTTAAAGGGTAGACATATATTTAGTAATTAATACCATTTATATAATTTATTAAATCACTTTTGGGTCATTATGATGTCATAATACACATTGTATATTTATACAGTATTTAATTTTTACCCAAAAGTTCAATTGTCTCATAAAATTATGAAAAATTCATTGTTGGATAATTTTGATGTGATGATTAAAAATAAATATTTATTTTATCAAAATAATTTTAGGAAAATTTGAATTTTCACATTTAAGATAATAATCAACATTTATTGAGAAATGTTTTGTTTGTTTAAAATAACAGTTTTTGGACACTTATAAAAATGAAATTTGATTTCATAAAATTTGAATTATCATCTGTATTTAATAAAAAATATTTCATTGAACTATTTTATTAAAATATAATTTATTATTAAAATTTATGATTTCATCAAAAAATAATTTCTTAATTGAAATTTCATATTACACAAAAATAAAATTTTTGTTTTATCATATCAAAATTGAAATCATTTAAAAATAACGACAATAAGAAGTAAATATATTAATTATTATATAATATATACATATTCATCTATTAGGGTCTTGATACATATCCCCTTATTATCCCAAAAATTTTCATTCGGGTCAGTTGTATGATGGTGATATTTTCATGAGGTGGTTCAATATACATGGTTTGGGTCATGATCTCAATTAGCTTGAACCTATCCAATAAACGGTTTCTATCTTTCTTTATTTGTCAGATCTAGTCTTAGGATTGGTAAAGGTAAAATATAAGCTATTCTATCTCCCTCATAATCACTAATAAATGGGATTCATAGGGTATAATTCTACTGGTCGATGCCATCACTTTCTTTGTTTGTGTAAATTAGATTTATCACAACCCTATATTTATACTAATAATATGATCACTATTAAATGGATATATTATAAATTTTTATGATTATTAATAGTATTTTAAATCATATATGACATAATAAAACCAAATAAGTGTAGGTGTTTTCAATAATAATAATAATATATAACATGGCATTTAATTCAATCACAAAGGGAATTTTATTTATTAATGTTTGGGTCATTAAAATATTCCCCGATTAAGAAATTTATCAAAAGAAATTTTCATTTAACACACTAAAACATATTATAGTAAATCTTTTTCATCACCTACTTCTATTTCCATGTCAATTTTTTAAACTTTTGGTTTCCCTGTATCACTTAAACTTAGTGAATTGGCATACTGCATAGAACTTTTCCACTACGATCCAAGATCTTCTGTGACTACTCCTCATATGAAATATCATTATCCAATGGTACCACCTATTGATTCAAAATATTTAAGGGGTTTTTGTATATACTTATTTAAGAGGGATACATGGAATGCATCATGTACTTGAGATAGGTTATTTGGGATTTCTAGTCGATAGGACACCACTCTGATGTGATTAAGGATCTCAAATGGACTGATGTAACTTGGACTAAGAATTATTTTATTCCCAAATCTCATGACTTTATTCCATTAAGATATGTAAAGTAATACCTTATCTCCAACCTCAAAATCCAGGTCAAGTTAATGATTATCTGTATATATCTTATGTTAACTCTGAGCAACCCTGATGTGATGTTGAATAGTCTAAACCTTTTCCATCATTTCCTCAAATATTTTATGATCTATAAGTTTGAGTTCACCAACCTCATCCTAACATGCAGGTGCTCTACACCTATTCTTATAAGGGGGTTGATAGGGGTCCATGTGGATGCTTGAGTGGAAACTATTATTATATGATAACTAGGCTAGATAAAGGTGTTGATATCATCCTATTTTTAAGTTCATTGAGTATGCTCTCAACATATCCTCAAGTATCTAGATATTTCCCTTAGATTGGACATCGGTTTGAGGGTGATAGACTGTTATAAAGCTCAACTCGGTATTTAGAGAATGTTGAAGACTCTTCCAAAACATGGAGGTAAATCTTAGATCTCGATCAGATATTATTGATAAAGGGGTTTCATACAGCCTCACCACTTCTCTAATAGATATCCTTTTAAGTTGATCGAGTGATAAGTCTTATTGAATTGTAATGAAGTGAACATTATTTATAGGATGATCCACCCCAACCCATATAGCATTATCTCCTATTGATGTATTTGGAAGACTGGTGAAAAATTCCTTGGTTATGTTTTCCCGTTTATATGTAGTTATGGGTACTGGTTTCATCATCCTCGTGGATTTTTTCCTTTCATCCATCACTTGCTAACATACAAGACACCTTGGTGTATATTCTATAATCTCATTCTTCATATTGTCCCAAAAATAGTTCCCTAAGAGATATCGATACATCATTGTTCTCCTTGGATGTATGTAGAAGGTTGATCTATGTGAATAATCTAATATTTCCTTATTTAATTCAGGATTTGATGGTACACATAGTCATGAACCAAATCTTACAACTCCTTCTTTATTAATTTTGAACTTTGAGGACTTCCATTTTTTTATAGCTTCCACCTTCTTCTAAATTTCTACATCATCTCATTAAGAATACATTATCTTCTCTAGAAGGTATAGTTGAACAATCATTTGTAAAAGGATGATTATGTTCCTTCCTTTATGATTCCCATGCCTATCCTTTTCAAGTCTAAGATGATCGGATCCTTCTTAATTCTCATCAATGATAAAATTTTCAGATCCTTTCTACTCAGAGTGTCTTCCACTATATTTTCTTTCTCATGATGGTAGTGGATTAAGAAATCATAGTCCTTAACTAGATCTAACAATATTAATCAGAATATATTCAGCTCCTTCTATGTGAATATATACTTGAGGATCTTATTATCAATATATATTTCACACATCTCCCAAAAGATATAATTCTTTTAGATTTTCCACTCAAATATTATTGTGGACAACTTCAAAACATATTTGGGGTAGTTATTTTAAGTAAATTTCAATTTCCTTGAGGCATATTCTATAACGTTGTTAGTTTACATGAGTACATAGCTCAATCCCTTCTTTAAAGCATCATTGTATACCATGAAAAGTTCCCCACTTGTGGGTTGAGTAAGTACAGGTGTAGTGATAAGCCTCTTTTTCAACTCCTTAAAGATCACTTCACATTCATTACTCCAAACATACTTGACTCCCTTCTGAGTTAGTTTGGTTAGAGTGTTTTAAAATTGTGAGAAATTTCTCACAAATTGAAAATAATACCCAACCATTCCAAAGAAACTATGGATATATATCACATATTTTTGCTACTTCCATCCTTCAATTGCTTTTATCTTTCAAGGCTCCGCATATATCCCATTTCTTGTGATAATTTTCCCCAAGAATGATACTTCCTTCAACCAGAACTCACAATTTATATAATTTTCAAAAATAAACTCCTTTAATAAGGTCCTTAATAATGTGATCATATCCTCCTCATGCTCTTCCTTAATTTCGGATTATATTATAATATAATCTATAAAGACTTCCACACATTTATCAAGGTAATATCTAAAGACTCTATTCATCAAGTCCATGAAGATTAATGAAGCATTAGTGAGTCTTAATATCATTATGATGAACTCATAGTGCTCATATTTTTTTATGGAAAGTAGTCTTAGGGATTTCCTCCTTCTTCACCCAAACTTGATAATACCCTGACCGAATATCCAACTTGGAGAAGTATTGGGATCCACATAGCTTATTAAACAAGTCATCAATATATGGACAAGGATACCTATTCTTTATCATGGTCTTATTGATCTCGTGATAATTAATCTAAAGGCGCATTTTATCATCCTACTTCTTGAAAAATAGGCTAGTTCACCCCACGGTGAATCACTGGGGTGTATGAACCCTATAACGACTAGTGTTTTGAGCCAACGAAAATTATGAAGGAATTTGAATCTTTGGTGTTTACTGGATGGGTCATTATTTGAACTGATCTTTAAAACATAATTTCAAGAGTTAGAACACTTAAATGTTTTTTTTAGACTTGGGTAAAGCCCTGAGGTGTCCCTCAAGTGTCTAGTTAAGTTTCGGGAGTGTCGGGCTCTAAAATATCAAGGTTTGTCTACTCTGAATAGGGTGCATGGTTTTTCTAAAACCATCTGGCCCCTAGAAGAAAAATGTGTGGTTGTAGTAAGGAATAAGAAATGCATGGCATGGGCTACACATAGTTTTCCAAAACCATTCACCTATTTTAAAAGTTGAGTACCACTTAGTTAGTAACATTACACTATCCATCTCATGGTTGGCCCACAGTTAGGGTAACTATGAAGGTCAAACTGTGTGAGGTGGTTTCTTAAGGAATGGGTGATGCATGCTTAGTGCACAGTTTGGGAAAACCTTTCAGCCAAACCATGCAACCCATTTTTTAGGGGTAAAATGACTATTTTTACCTTAATGAAACATTATGTTTTTTTCTTATTTCTTTCTTCCACCAGCACCCACATGAGGCTCCTCTAAGGTGCCTTGGTTCCTCCTTCAAAACTATTTTAGGATTTTCAATAATTCCTCTATCCAAACTCAAAATAGATCACTATTGATCTCTATGGATCTGTATCAGTAAGCTCTCAATCCATTTTTAGTCATTATTCATTTAGTTTCCTCTCAATAAAGTTATTGTGGTGAAAGCTATTTTTCCTTATTTTCAGGGTAAAGGTCTATTTCTTATATTTATTCCAATCGGACCAATTCAGGCATAGTTATGGTATGAGTTGAATATCCAAAGTATAAGATATGTGGTCTATGAATTTTTCATAAAAATTACATTATTTTATGAAAATTTTCATTGTGCCACGTGCCGACCATTTCTAAGCATCCCATTTTAATTAAGTAATTCATATCAAATTGTTCAATTCACCTTTATACACACCTATTGAGTGTTGTTATACAATTATAGGACACCAACCTTGATCACAGATACTCATTAGATGTTCTATATTATTTTTCCCCTTTATATTTAATTTTTTAAATGCCAGTAATTCCTTCTAAGAGATCATCTTAAACTATAAATTTAATTTCCCCTTGTGTGTAATTGTCTGAATGATAATTCTTACTTCTAAAGGAAAATTTAACCCTTTTGTATTTTTCCATGTGTGGTAGTTTATTTTTAAGCATGCTTTTAATGAATTGATACATGCCTTTTTAATGGACGTTTAAATTATGTTAATGAATTTTTTGAAGAAAATTTTCATGTTTTTATAACAAAATCCCTTGGATGAGGTGTGTTGTCTTCAAAATTATAAATTGGTGATTTTTGTTTTATATCTTGATTGGATATTTTCATTTAGTGATTACCAATTCCTTGGTATTTTTAGTTTCATGGAATTTTTTGTGCATGCCCTCCAATGAAATTATTCAATTGAGTTTCACTCCTTTTTTAAATGTTTAATTGAACCCCATAATTTCATAAGTGTTTGACCCATCCTATATTTGTAATTTCCCTCACAGACGATTTCTAGCTATGATCATGTCATATCCTATATGACCCTTTAAGCCTTGTGAATTTAATTTCCTTTTTTAGGGAATATAATGGACTGAATTAAATGGGTTGGATTATTCATGATGGTTATCTCCCTTTTAAATTATATGGAAAAATTAAATTGAATGAATTTGCATGATGGATTCCCTTTTTTAAATGAATTGGTTTATTTAAATAAAATTGGGTTATTAAGTATGGTAAGACCATGCCTTTAGATATGCTTATTGTGAATTTTAATGCATTGAATGGAATTGAACATAAAAAATAGACATATGAGAGGTAATGCCTCATGAGTTATGTTATATAGATGATTGTGCCTTGCTTATATATATGGTCTGGATAAATAAGCTGCATGAGAGGTTTTGACTCATGAATAATATTATAAATGATACACATTGATATAGGTTGTGTATTATGGAAAGGGTTGTTGTGCATGGTGGATAATCATACTCCCTTATATCTGGTGTTGAGTATGGAATCTCACACTACTTATATTATACATGAAGTTGGGAAGAGGCGCTATGCTCTCTATTTAGAGTGTTGACATGATAGCTCACTCACCATCATGAATGTTGTAGTGTGACATCTCACACTCTATTAGGATGTAGATAATATAACCTATTTCTTGAGTTTATTGGATTATTCAGACTGGTTATGGATGACTAAGTTACACCCCAGTCCATCTAGCAACTATCATTCCAGGTATATGGCCACTTACATCTGTATGTACTTGGTTCATATAGGTGGATGAAATATATAACTGAACTATATATATAATTATTAATATATATATATATATAGTTACTGTTCAAACATCTTATTCCATCAAGAATTTAAGAAGGTAGAGCTTCCAAGTGTCCTTTAGGAACCTGATCACGATACTATTTATATATTTAGTTCTTTTTATTATTCATATTACCTGCACTACATTACTTTATACACATACTGGATTCAGTTTTAGACTCCATTGGTGGTATCCTACAGGGATTTATATCTCACACCCCTCTTGGGCCTCCATTTCACTGGGGTTCCCGAGTAGACCTTATGTTCATGGGACCATGGATTCATGCTTGTTCTTGGGAGTTATGAGTACCCGACCGAGATGGAGCTTGAGATGCTCGTAGAGATAGCCCTTGGGGATTTAATTTTATTTTCTTTCTTATTATATATATAATATTGTAGCATGTTGTCTGTCAGCTGATTTTGTTATGTATCATCAATAGTAAATTCATGAATCTGTTTTATATTAGCATTGTCCATCTTTTATATTCAGTTTATTATTATTATTTTGTTTCTCTATTATTCATTTATAATTATTTTCATTGTTTCCTATTATTTATTATCTGTTAGAACATTGTGATACTATGGTCATGAGGGTATAGTCTCCCCAATATCACCTACTTACACCCTCACTACAAGTTGGTAGCCTATTCCATATGGGGAGGTGCTCTTTAGGCCATATGGTGACTAGTTTGGCTACCAGTTTAGTGGTTAGTCAATCAATGATGTTATAAAGTGGTATCAAATGTCATTTCATTTCTTCTGTCATACTTTTTTTGTTGGTAGATAAGAGACAAGGAATGTGTCGACACTTGGTAAATAGCTATGTAGGGGACTGATCTCCCCATCCATGGGGAAAATTTCAAGTGGCCAGGGATGGGATTTTTGTTAATGTTGTTTTCTATTACAGTAGATTATAATTTCAAAGTGATTGGTGTAATTTACACTTCTTATTGATTTATGAGATCTATAGTATTTTACCATTGTCCTGGTATATCAAGGATGAATCATTACATGCATCATCATAGGCACAAATGGATTAACATTCCATGCATATTCCATGCCATGTAGTTGCATTTGTAGAGTTGTTTGCTGATTCTGATTGTGTGCCATGAGTGGTATGCCATTCTTAGGTAATTTTATACCATGTTTCCTAATTATTTATCATTTTCTTACATTGTGACATTATTTTGTTTTTATAGAATGATTCTTTGTGTTTACTAATTATGATAACATGCTTGGTTTTTTTGATAAATAACTGGTTACATGCTATGAATTTATAGGTTTCTATTAAATGGGAACCAGTTTTTAGTTTTAAGGTGTGTGGACGCCTTACAATTGAGAAAAGGTAACCTGTATACTTGAACCATCTTTTGAGCTTAGTATGTATATCTATAGACCTTTGTTAAAATGTAAAAGGCTGTTAAATTTCAAATTCTAAAGTGAATTGGTTTTGATTAAAGGGATCCAAATTCCAAACTATAAAGTATATGGGTACATTATGGATTGGTAGATGGCTACATATACAACTGAACCATGATATTTTATATTTTTAAATGGTTTTAAATGTATATGTCATTAAATTTTGAGTTGAAATGAATCAGTTTCCTCTATAAAGGCTTGTGATTGTATCATACAGGCAAGGAGATTGTGTGATTAGTTTCTAAAATGCACAACTAGACCCAAGTAGGCCAGTCAGGGCATGTATTTTATGATATAACTCACTATGGGTGTTTGAAAATTTAATAATTAAGCAACTGATATTGGGTTTCATTTTGATAAACCTAGATTGGCTAACGGGACCCTCATAGGTCACCTTATCTGTTAAAAGGAATTTTTTGATAAATTTTCTATTTTATGATAGTATTTCAGTTAAATTTATAAAGTTTTAAAAAGAAGTTTGATAAGACTTTCCTGTTATGCATTGGGTTTTTTTAATCTTTTAAATTTTTAAAACATGGAATGTGAATCAATGTAATGGCCTTAAAAGTGGAACCTTAAGTGGTGTATTTTGTTTAAACCCTTGTGTAAGGGTAGGTTTAGATATCTATTTTGAGTTTCCTTAGAACATAAATGTGAGTGTTTTCCATAGGCCTTTCTTCTTTTTAGTAATGGATTAAATGATAGGCGTTGAACCTAGTGAAATATGTTGGTGTAAACTAGTGATAGGATCAACGCTTATTCTCTTATAATGATCTAGCTCATGGTAGGTAGCACCCTTATATTTTAAATGTATTTATTTTTCCATTATATGTTTATTTTATGGTGTCATTTGGGTGACTTTTTCTCTAGTAGTACTCTTAGTTTCTAAATGGAACCCTTGATTGGATGGGTGGTCATGTCTTTCTTGGCCTTTTTTATAGGCTTGAACATCAAGTAATTCTTGGTTTCAATAGTTTAGACATTCCTAAGTCATGGTCGACCACTTTGTAGGTCTCATGACCCTATTTATTTTCCTAGGTGACTCAATAGTTCCTCATTCTATTTTATAGTCATATGAGGTAATGTGATTTTGAGCTAGTTTTCTATACAGACCTCCTGATACTCGAATGCATAGGGTAGATAGCCTATGGTTAGTATCGAGGATGTGTCGTTTTAGTTCTGAATCATCAGGGTAGTATGCCTTCACATAAGAAGTTCTTCTCAGGTTTCTAAATGGTATAATGTACTGGTTGAGTTTGGAAGAATCACTGATACTTAAGGTATTTTGAATGTTCTAAGGTCATCTTTGGATTAGAGAGACCTAGTATTTAAAGGAATCAGTTTGTCCCAATTCTCAAGATGAATTTCATATAATCAGTTGTTTTAAAATGCTAGTTAGTTTGGTTATAGCTTTCATGACAAATGATTTGATGTTGTGAGTGTGACTCGGAGGAGCATCACACGTGTGTTTATATAGAATCTGATCTAGTGTCATTTTGGTCAGATTGTCTATCATTTCCTTCAATGACTAGGACACTCCAAAAGGTGGGTAGTGTCATTTTAGTTATAATGATATGTGTCCTTCCAAGTAGAAGGAAAACAATTGGAGAGGTCCATTTGGACATGGTCAGTCTTGGTTGAATTTTTTATAGGCCTGTAAGTATTAAATAATGTCATTTAATTCTTGGCGTCATGATGTTGATGTAGTTGGTTGTTTATGAGACCATTTAGAAACATTGTTTGTCATCAATGGGCCTCGGTGGTTAAATGTGAATGAAAAAAAATGCCTCAGGAGGTGAAGGACAGTGTTCATTTTGTGACGGTGTGTCGATAGGTGAAGTTGAGCTTCTTTTATGAAGTTGAGCTATAGTGGTTTGACTATTCTTCTTTTGGTTTTTTAGTTTTTTGGAAATTATTAAAGTTCTATTAATGTACTCTTTTAAAAGAGATGATCATGTCCCCTATCTTAACATCATCAGTGATGTACTAAGATATCGTCAGTCTTATGTCGTGCAAAAGTTTTATAAGTTTTTGAGCTTGGGGTGTAATCTCTATCAGAGTTTCACACTGGATGTGTGGTTTTATTCATGTTTTTGTTAGTCCTGAGTGAAACTTAAGTTCCCGTGTAGGAATTCCTTGTACAAACTCTTAGACGCTGGCTATTTCTTTTTATTTGACTGCTAGTCAGATGCTGCTCTGGGCTTAGTGAATGATCTGATGTGGATATCTTGGCTCAGTACCATTGTCTCACTTTTAAGCAGAGAGTATGGACTAATTTGGGTTAGTTCCAAGGACTCTGGTTTTTTTATTCTGAAGTAAGAATGGAATATTTGTCGAGCTCGGTGATTCTTTGATCAGGGGACGTTGCTAGAAGTCAGGTGTGAACTTTGGTAAGTGTTCTTGTAGTAATTTCTATATTATTTAGGAGGATGCCTTGAGGTTCTATTGTAAATGACGGTCATCTAAGACAGGTGCTTGAGAATGTTCTTTCGGTGGTAGCTTGACCTATTTTTCTCTAGACCTATGAATATAGTTGGTGAAGAACCATTTTAAATAACAATGTCAGGTTAAAAAGGGTTTAGTGTAAAGGTCGGTGGTGAATTTCAAGGAAACCTCGCACAACCAATTTTAGTTTGGTTGATTGATATTATAATATTTATTTCCAAAAAGAGGTCTCTGATATGGAATCGGATTTAATCATGTTTTCCCTATTAATTAAAACATGTTGAAGCATTGTTAGAATGCTTAGGTCTTACATTGTAGGAAATTCCAATAGTGGAGGTATTAGGGTTTGGAATTGAACCCTTCTAATGTAAATCCAAAGGTGGGTAGAAACTATGCATATATGTTTAAGAGATTATGGTGTGATAGTGTATCTATAAAAATGAGCTCGATTAAGCTCCATATCGGTTTTTCTATCATAAAACAAGTGTTGGATCAGGTCTTAGTGGCTTAAGTTCTGTATGCTTAAGTGAATACTTAAAGGTGCATTGTGAATTTGGAAATGCAACACGACTATTTTAATTAGGCTTCATAACATTCATAGGTTAGGTGATGTTTTCATTGTTTCTGAAGTCTTCTCTAGGATGATAATTTCTAAGGTGGGGAGGTTGTAATGACCCATGTTTTAAGCCAAGGAAAAATTAAGAGGGAATTTGAATCTTTGGCATTTGCTGGATGGGTCGTTCTTTGAACTGAGCTTCATAATGTAATTGTAAGATTTAAAACACTTTAATGAGTTATTTTGTACTTTTATAATGGACTAAAGGATCCCCCGGGTGTCTTATTGAGTTTTGGGGGCATCGGGCTCTAAAATCTCAAGGATTGGGTTCCCTCAACAAGGCACATATTTTTTCGATAACCATGTGGCCCTCAGCAGCAAACTGTGTGGTTGTAGTAAGGGAGTAAAAATTCCCTGTATATGTTGTAAATGGTTTTCCCAAACTATTCTCCTATCTTTCATGGTTAGTTCCACTTATGTAGAAACCTCTCACTATTCATGTCATGGTTTGTGTGGGGTTAGCGTAACTGTCTAGTTCAAACTGTGTGAGGTGGTTTCTTAAGGAATGGGTGTTCATAGTTGCCACACCGTTTATCCAAACCATGCAACCTAGTTTTTAGGGGTAAAATGACTATTTTTTCCATAATGAAACTTTAATTTTATTTCTTCTTTCTTTCTTATTACAGCACCCACATGAGGCCCCTCCATGGTGCCTTGGTTCCTCCTTCAAGAATATTCTAGGATTTCTGATAACTCCTCCATCCAGACTTAGAAACGATCACTATCGGCCTATATGGATCTACATTAGTATGTTTTCAATTTATTTTTAATTATTATTCATTTAGTTTCCTATCAATCGAGTTATCATGGTTCAAGATCTTTTTCCCTATTTTCAGGGTGAAGTTCTGTTTCTTATATTTCTTCTAAACCGGATCAAATCAGACCTGGGTATTAGATGAGTGGAATGTACTAAGTATAAGTTAGGTGGTCTATGAATTTTTCGCAAACATTCAATCATTTTATGAATAGTGTAATTGTGCAATGTGCTGGCCTTTTTCAAGCATCTCCCTTTAATTGAGTTATTCATATCAAATTTTTTAACACACCTTTATAAACACCCATTTACTTTTGTTATACAATTGTAGGATTCCAACCTCAATCACAGACACCCATTAGGTGTGTCAGGTTATGTTTCCCCTTTATATTTAATTTTTTAAATTCCTGTAATTCTTTTTAAAGGATTTTCTTAGGCTATAAATGGAATTTCCCCTTGTGGGTAATTTTCAAAATGATAATGAAACCTTATAATTACAAATTGAACCACCTTTTTTATATGTGTGGTAGTTTATTTTAAATGATGATTTTAATGTATTAAGACATGCCTTTGGAATGGATGTTTAAACTATTCTAAATGAATTTTTTGAATAAAAATTTAATTTTTTTATAATAAAACCACTTGGATGAAGTGTATTTTCTTCAAAATTACAATGTGGTGATTTTTTTTATATCTAGATTGGGTTTTTTTATTTTTTTATTAACTATTCCTTGATATATTTAGTTTCATGCCATGTTTTGTGCATGGCCTCCAATTGAAGTTTCCCAGACAAGATCCAAGTATCACTGAGAGGGGTTGGGGTGAATCAGTGATATATTTTTCTTTTATTTTTCCTTGTTTTTGAAGCAACATTCTCCTCCTGTTAATGATTTATTTCCCTACTGAACACAATCAAATCACACATCCAAAGGAATACAAGACTTAAAAGTTTCACTACTCAACAAGAGTAGCTACGTCCTTGGTATGGTACGAAAACAATCCAGTACCACATAATTCACTAGAAACCAAAATCATTTTATGTGGAATATAATGAGTAGTATATACCCTTACACTTCTTTATCACTTAGAAAACAATCTTCAAGTGCGTGTGCACCCTCTTAGCACAAATAGGGAAATACAAAGTTTCTGTGTTTCTTAATGAACTTCCACAAATCTGCTCTCTTAAAAAAAATTCTTCTCTTTCCTACCAAGAAGCTGATAGGAATATCTTATACTTTGTATTAATACATAGTCTGATACCCCATTCAAATCTTGACGCATTTAGAAAGCACTTCCCACTTAAATTTGGGTAAACAACTCTGCAAATCGTTGAGCTCCTCCGCAAATCACTCTAGTCCCTAGAGATTTCTATTTTTCATATCCTAATTTGTTATTTGAGAATTTCACTTCTTTCGCAAAGCACAATGGCCCATTATGAAGCTCCTTCCCATTCTAGATCTCACTATCTTAGTGAACATTCATTTAAATTTGAGAGTTCAAAAATTATCTTTGAGTCTCTCAACTCTTTTCAAGGGGTTAGGACCCTATTTATAGGTCATTCCCACTAACTCTAGAAACATCCATGCCGTGTTAGTTCCATGTAATCCCATTCGTAGATCTCTGAAATTTCAGCTGAAATTATCTATTTTTCATGAAGTTCCATGGAAATTTTCTCACATTATAAAGCTCATCGTAATCTCAGAGCATTCTGTAAAATCCTTTGTGCCTCCACAAATCTCCAATTGCAATTATCTTCACCTCCACAATTCTTTCTTGCAAAGATCTTCACCTCTATCATTTGCAAAGCTCATTATAGTCATAGAGAAAATCATCAACATTCTTCAGGTCTTTGTGAAATCTACTTCATGAAGCCCATATTCATGAAATTCATGTCTTTTCCATATTTTGATGAGATATTCAAGGAAAAATGATCTTCTCAATGCTATCCCAAATCCAAATTTTGGACACCAAAAATTTGGAAAACACTAGAAAAATGTTCCACCACGCTTCTAAAAAACCTACCATGCTGATTGACAGGATATTTCCTCCCATTTTCCTTCATAAATCTTGCATCACAAGTTCTCCAAACAACTTATGATCTTTGTAAAATACAAACAAAGAAAACATTTTCATATTTACCATGGAAAATATTATAACTTCCCTTTATTACCTCATACACTTATACAAAGTGAAGTGATTTCTTTTCTTCTAAAACTTCCTCCACAAAAAAAAAAGGCAATACCTAAAAAAGATACTCTTCATTATCATATTGGTCCTAAAAATATCCCCCTTTGGATGTTGTTGTCATCTAGGATTCATAAATCCCTAAACATTGAAACCTCAAAAAATGGATTACTTATCAACAATTCCAAGCTTACGTGAGCTAACTCATTATAGAAAAAAGGAATTACTGACAGCCAACACCATATTGTCCAAAAGTAGTGACTACGAAAATTCATCATCATTTCTTTCTTAGCTTTCTCAACTTCTTCAAATTTCTTGGAAAACAAATTTTTTTTCCCCTACAATGAATTATCTCACGTAGTCTTATAATTTTTGATAATTAATCCATTTCTTGAGGTTTCAAAGTTCATTGATTTATGAATCCTGGTTGGCAACAAAAATTAAAAGGGGGAGATTTTTAGGACCAAGCTGATAATGAAGAAAGAGAAGTGATTGGGAACAAATCAAGATTGGTTTGTAATGGTTTTTCACAAATTGACGACATTGATTTTGATGAAACATTTGATCTGGTGGGAAGGTTAGAAATAAGCATAATCTTTCTTTCTATTACTGCACAATGAGGTTTCAATATCTTTCAGATGGATGTCAAATATGCATTCTTGAATGGTGATCTTGATGAAGAAGTCTACATAGAACAACCATGTGGATTTGTTGTTAGGAAATATTAAAGTTATGTGAGTAGGTTGAAGAAGGGTTTTTAGGGACTAAAACAAGAGTTGAGGGCATGGTATTAAAAATTGGATAATTTCTTGAGGAAAATTAATTTTAGGGAATGAGGAGTTGACAAAAATATTTACATAAAGGAATGTCATGAGTTTTATCTGATTTTAATTGTGTATGTTGATGACATTGTCTTTGCTCGGAATGATGAAAGATCTTGTGAATGATTTTCTAAGGATATGAAGAATTTTTTTGAGATGCCCATGTTGGGAGAAATAAAATATTTTCATGGGTTGCAAATCATACAGAATAAGAACCACATTTTTCTTTCTCAAGAAAAGTATGCGAAGGAACTTCTAAAGAAGTTTGGCATGGAAAATTCGAAACTAGTTTCCAAACAAATTTCAGTGGGAACTAATTTTTCTAAAGATGGATAAGGCAATCAAGATGATTATAAATAGTTTTGAAAGCTGATTGGAAGTCTGTTATATTTGGCTACATCAAGACCTGACATTGTCTATGTTGTTACCTTATGTGCAAGATTTCAGAGCGCTCCTAAAGAATCACATTTGATTATTAGAAAAATAATTATCAGATATATCAAAGGTAGAAAAAAAATTTGAATCAGGTTTGATGGCTTAGAAAATATTGATATGTTCGGGTATTTAGATGCTGATTGGGTAGGAAACGTTGATGATATAAGATCCACATATGGTGAAGTCTGCTTTATGGGGAAAAGTTGTGTCAGTTTTCATACAAATAAATGGTATTTAGTGACTCTTACCATAGATGAATCTGAGTATGTTTCTTCCACACAAGATACTACCCAACTTAGGTGGATGAAGACTCAGTTGGAAGATCTACTTGTTGAAGTAAATCTACCCTTGCACTTGGGAAGTGATAATCAAAGTGTAATCAATATTAAAAGGAATCTGGTACAAATTTCTTGTTCAAAACATATTTACATAAAGTACCACTTCATCAAATAGCATATGGAGAAGAATGAATTTAAGCTGGATTATGTTCCTATATCCAAAAAAATTGCTGATATATTAACAAAACCTTTACCAAAGGAACCATTTTCTAAATTGAGGTTCAACATGGGTGTCAAACCTCACTCTCACCATGGTCAAGGTATATGTTTCTATCCACTCTATCATCTTAACTTTGGATAGTGTTGTCAAGGGGGAGAATTATTTCATAAATCTATCTATCCTAATGGCCATTCATAAAGGGGGAGTTGTGGGTAAGTTTTGAATCAAACATATAAGTGTGTGAACTATTCTAACTATTTGTTGGAGTGGTAAAGTTCTTAAAATTCAAAAGAAGAATCCTTTTTTCAAAGATAGATATTCTTCTAGAGGGAAAGATAAAACTTTCCTCACCTCCAAATTCGGAGATTTGTTAAGAATATTTTTTTTATGGAAACAAAACAAGACATCCCTTAGCAAGATGTCCATGATATTTACTTTTTCCCAAATACTTTCTGATGGTTGGAAACTATTTTAAACTTTCACACCATCCTTCTCAGATTTCACCTAAACTTCCTTCTCATACTTTTTCTTTTTAGAGGTTTGACTCCCCCTCAAACCTTGTCTTCCATAACTTGTGGAATAGTAGTAATGTTTCTGGCTGAACCAACACTTAATTTTCATATGTCTGAATCCACCACAATACTAGGAGTAACCATAGAATGAATATTTCCCTCTGAAACTTCCATACTGATCGGAGTTGTGAACATGCTTCTCAATACACTTATAAATAGAAATCAACTAACCATCAAACTTCATATTTTAAATTTTAAGTTCTTGTTTTAGTTCATAAAAAGACTTCTTCAACCTCCACACATAACTTTCATATTTCCCAACAACAAATCCACAAGTTTTTTCTATATAGACTTCTTTATCAAGATCACCATTCAAGAATATGAATTTAACTTCCATTTGAAAGATATTGTAACCTCATTGTGTAGCAAGATCTAGAAAGATTTGGATTGTTTCTAACCTTGCCACCAGAGTAGAGGTTTCATCAAAATCAATGCCTTCAATTTGTGAATACCCTTTGAAAACAATTTTTTCATTTTTCTGATCACTTCACCTTCTTCATTTATCTTTTTCTAAAACCCACTTTTTACCAATGATGTTCATACTGTTTGTCTTGTGTATAAGTTACCAAGTATCATTCTTTTATATCTAGTGAAGCTCTTCATTCATACCCTGAACCCATTCTAGATGCGCAAAGTCTTCATTCCCTCCTTTGTTAAATGTTTAATTGAACCTCAGAACTTCCTAAGTGTTTTTCCCCTCCTATACTTGGAATTTCCCTCATAGGTGATTGCCAACTATGATCATGTCATCTCCTATATAACCCTTAGAGCCTTGTGAATTTAATTTTCTTGTTTTATGGAATGGAATGGATTGAATTAAATGAGTTGAATTATTCATGATGGTTGTATCCCTTTAAAATTATTTAGATAAATTAAATGTAATCGCTTCACATGATGGTTTCCCTTTATTTAATGAAATGGTTTAATTAAATGAAATGGTTTATGAAGTATGGTAAGACCATGCCTTTAATTATTCTTATTATGAATTTTATTTCCTTGAATGGAATTGAACTTTACTAATATACATATGAGAGGTATTTCCTTAGGTGAAATGTTATAAATATTATTATTCCTTGGTTATATATATATATGCTTGAGAAATAAGTTTCATGATTGGTATTTCCTCATGTCATATATTATAAACCATATTCCATGATATATGCTATGTAAAATGGTAAAGGGAATTGATCATGGCATAAAATCATGCTCCCTTACATCAGTTGTTGAGTATGGTATATCACACCAGTGATACTATGCAGGACGTTGGGTCAAGGTGCCGCAGTCCCTCTTTAGAGTGTTAACATGATGGCTCACTCACCATCCCGAGTGTTGTAGCATGATCTATCACACTCTATTGGTATGTAGAGAATATACCCTATTTCTTGATATTATAGGCTCATTCATAATGGTTATAGATGAGTTAGTTATGCCCCGATCCATCAAGTAACTAGTATTCTTAGTATGTGGCCACTTACGACCACATGTACTCAGTTCATATAGGTGGATGAAATATATAACTAAACTATATACATAATTATTAATATATATATATATACATATAGTTACTGGTCAGATATGTTATTTTGGAAATGATCCAAAGTATCTAGATCCTTCAGGTATCCTATAGGAACCTAAGAGGGTTGTTTTTTATTTATTCAGTTCTATTTATTATTCATATTACCTACAGTGCTTTACTTTATACATATACTCGATTCAATTGTGGACTTTGTGCATGGGAACCTACCGAGATTTATATCTATTTCCCTTCTTGGGCCACCAATTCATTAGGGTACCTAGTATACCTTATGTTCATAGGATCATGGATTCATGCTTGTACCTAGGACTTTGGAGCACAGGACCGAGCTAGAGCTCAGGATGCTTGTAGAGATCTCCCTTGGGTTCTAATTTTCTTTTCATTCTTGTTTTGTACTATATATTATAGCATGTTATATGTCTTCTATATTTTTATATAACCATAATTACATGCATGAATCTATTTTATATTGGTGTTGTCCATCTTTTATATTTAATTCATTATTATTCTTTCACTACTCTATTATTCATTTCTTACTATTTCTGATGTTTCCTATTATTAATTATCTTTTATACTACTATTATAATATAATCATGATGGTATAGGATCCCCCTAAAACCTCCTTAAACCATCATTTCTAGTCATTGATCTCTAGTGTATAGGGAGCCATTCTTGAGGCCATGTGGCAACCAATCTAGCAACTGGTTTAATGGTCAGTCAGGTCGGGATGTTACAAACTCTTTATCCATATGTTCATATAGTTGTTTCTTTATCTCGTAAAGTTACAAAACATCCATTCTACATGGATTCTTGAATATTGGAAAAGCTTTAAGTATATGATTGATTGAAAATTCAACCTCCTAACTTGGAGGAAGACCAGACAATTATTTGGGAAACACTTCAATGTATTCCCACACAATGGGCATTCTTGAAGGATGACATTTTCCTTATACACAATCATTTTAGATAGATATTCTTTATTGTATTGAAATTATATCCATGCTTAATATGTTGGTGCTAAATAAGATTCATCCTAGACCTTACACTTGAATAGAATTGGAGGGCTATTCACGATACGGAGAGTGATTTCTTTCTCATGGAAATTCATATTAGATCTATGTAATAAAACCCAATCGATACCCAGAATTCCATCAAATTACACTAAAGGTAGTATCACAAGGTTTTCTAGGAAGTTAATTGAACAAATTATTAAAAGTTAGGAGTTATATACTTGGGATTAAATAATTTTACCATTTTTCTTTTTCATCAACATATCTACTTTCATTCTTTTTTGGAAAGTTTGAATAGTTTTCTTAAACTTTCATGATACGAATAAATTCATAAAATCATAATTGAAAAAGTATGCTCGATGTTATTTAATGAATAACTAGCATAATTATCACCACTTAATTTTCAGGATCCACTTCAATGGTTGTGATGGCATAATCTCACCCTTTCTAACTTGGAGGTTGTTTTCACTTATTGTCTTCAGGCACCCTTGGCTTAGTGCAATTGGTTACAAAGTTATTTTATTCCTTGCATATGAAACATTGGAAAATAGGCTAAGGTTTGATAGGATAATTCCTCTATTCCATTATATTGGTAGGTTTCTCCAATCAAAAATCACAAACTGGGTTTCATTCATTCCCAAACCTAAAGCATTTCCATATCCCCTTTAGAAAATTTCTAAGGTGCTTATTTCCACACTTTTGAAAAGTGGGATGTTGAAATTTCTTACCACCATTGAGATTCACTAGTCTCCATGTTTTCTTTGAGGGAACATGGGAAAATTTCCTTATATTTATCAAAGCATTGGATCTCTAGGTATTTTCATAGACTAGGTTTTGGATAAATAAAATAAGTGGTCAATCTTTCATTTGGGGGTAATGACAAAGTCATAGGCGTATCTTTCAAGTCTTGTAAAGTTTTCCTTATATTCTCAAATAGATTCATCATATTTTTAGTTTAAGGAATGGAAATCCCTTTCCATTTTAATTTAGAGTGTGTGAGGAAAATATTTATCGAAAAATATTTTCTGGAATTCTTTCCATCCCATCACTCTGATCTCTTCCCTAGGATTTGTATTCTTGATTATTGTCCACAACTAGTTAGTGTATACCTCCATATAATAAATAGCCAGTATGACCTTCTCCTAATCAAAACATTGAAGGATTTAGAAGATATAATTAATGGATTTGATCTATTTCTCCATGATTAAGTGATATAATTATCCGTTGAAAGTCAGAGGCCTTTATTGCATAGAGTTCTCAATTATAGCTTGTTCTTTCTTAGGAGGATTTGGGAATTTCTCATAATTCAGGTTTCTATTAAAAACATGAGTCAATTGAGAGATTATTGTCACAAAGTTCACAAACCCTACTCCCACCAAGTTGGGAACCTTGTTTATGCATTCATTACAATGTTGTTCACATGGGTCATTTACTGAATTCCTCCAATTTCTTCCCATTTAATAGAATAAAGGTAAATTAGGGATGATTAATTTTAAACTATGAAACACAGAATTAAAAATACAATAGAATTAAAGGGGTAATTTATAAATGACATGTATTTCCTTAAATTGTGAATTTTTAGGATTCAATCTATGTTATCCAGATCCACATACACTTGTAGTATCTATATGGAGATGTATTTTCTTAGATCCCACTTACTCAATACTTTAACAAAATTTAGGTATTTCTTATTAAGTTTACTTTTATACCTAAGGCTTTCTCTATAGTTTTTTAATTCTTATCCCAAAAATAAATAAACATTCCTCTGATACTAACTATGGAAACCCTTTACTTTATTACACATTAATTCATGATTTATTACATAAGAACACACACATTACAACCAAGAAGATTGAGAGGTCTAGTGTCTTTGGGTAATTAGGTAAATTATATTAAAACTTGAAATCATGTAGTACATCGACATTACTAAAAACTTCCTTAACATTCTCATAATATTCCCTCATTATTAAAATAGCATGGGATAACCTGGTGATATACATAAGAACAGGGTGAGATAAAAATACCATTAAGGCAACAAACATGTAATAACATGAAGAAAGCATTACAAGTTTGACAATAGGAATTTCAATGGTACATAAAAGGGGTGAGAATCATAAACATGTACGAAGAGACATGATATATCACTATAACATAAAGGAAATGAATAAAATTGGAAACAAATTTAAACATGAAATCATAAATATAGGTCAAATCTATCTACCAATACCTCATAACATGGTGTAAAAATTCCCATAATGGATTAGTTTCACTCCCTAATCCTAGACATGATGTCTCATGATACTAAAACAGTACTCAATGCATTGGGGAACAATATAAATTTGGTCACACTCGTCGCTTTCATATCAAGTACATGCATACGTGTACCACATAGATTATATAGCATAAGGATGTCTTTCATAAATTTCAACCCCACAATCAAGTACTGTGGGTAAAGTAACACCCTGATATTTTGCGAATTATTATTTTATGAATTAATTTAACCTTTTTATATTTTTCATTTCATGAAACACTAAAGATAGTTTAATTTATATTAAATAACTTTTTTTCATATGTTATATGCAATAATGATTTTTCTCAATGACTTTCATAACATGCAAGGCCAAGTTTTACTGAACAATAATATATTATTAAAATATTATTAGTTAATAAAATAATATAAAACCTTATTGTTAAATTATATTTTATGTATATTATTAACTAATTTATGATAATATATGGTTTTAATAATATAAAATTAATTCATAGGTTACCATTTAATTATAAGTTAATATGAAAATGGATTGAATATAAAAGGAAATGTTATTATGGTCACAAATCATTTTTACCCTAATAAATTAGATTTTCATTTATGTTATACAAATAACTAAGTAAAATATTAATTTCACAAGGAACCAACTTGGAATATGTTACACACAACACCGAATCTATGTAAATTACATGTAACACTGACTTGGTGTACGTTATGTGCAACACCGACTTGGCGTACGATGCATGCAATGATGAGTTTCTACGAAACATCTTTTTTATATATAATTATTTAAATGTGATAATTAAAACCTAGATATTAAACTTAGTTATAGGAATATAAATAAATAATTTTCATAATTTTTAATATAAATAAAATGTATGGATAAAGAAAGATACAATTTTTGGTAAAGTTCGTTTATGTTTAAAAACAATTCTCGAATGAACCGCTTTTAATGTCCTTCTATAAAAAATAATTAAATTATTTTTGGAAAAATTTATAAATTTACTTTTATAAAATAAAATTAATTTTATAATTCAGAACATCGCAATTATCCTAGGGTGAATATTTGGGTTTTTTTTGAAAAACTTCATTTTTTGATGAATAGTGAAAAATACAGCTTTTTAATTAAAAACTGCCTGTTGTTTAATTAATTATTAATGTTAAATTGTAATTTAAATTTGTTTTAAGTTAAAATTAGATCAATTATACATATATTAATACAATTTATTTCATTATAAAAAAATTCACTTTGAAATTGAATATAAAAACTTAAAAAACCATTGAACGTTTTTCTACATTAAAAAACCTGTAACTTCGTCCCGTCTATGGGATAATAATTAATCTTATTTTTTCATATTTTGTTAATTGAATTTATAAAAACCAGAATACACCATTTTAATAAATATAATACTTATATTATAATAATATGAACTTTATTTTTTATCAAAAATATTAGAAAACTTGATTAAAATTATTCATAATAATTACGATCAAATTAAACTTAATTAGGGACTAAACCATGATATTAGATGGGAAAATGACAAATTTATTTGTCCATAAACCTTAAATTATTGATTTAGGTTCTTTTTTTAGGATTTTTTTATGTAAGAACATGTGTACACTAAACTTTTTTTCCAAAATTCCAAGTGAGTCCTTTTTCTTCCCTATAAAAGGCCACCATCTCTCTCAATTACTCACACATATCAAACATATTAAATTAGGTAAATACATGGAAAATAAACTTAATATAAAACCTAAAATCCCTTTATAATCCTTACCTTGGGAATAGGGCAATCCAAGGAAGCCTTTCGACACAATCCAAAAGGAGTTACCCGGTTTAGAGGTAACGTCTTCTCTCAAGTCCTTTAATTTATTTTCTTTTTCCACCCCTCCACTTTATTTTTTCAATGATTCTATAAAAACACCAATATCATAAATATACTATTATTTTGTAATTTTAAGTTTTCTAACTACACTTACACATACCTCCATTTAATGGGTAACAAAAATACGGTTTCTGTGTACGATGAACTACTGCCTCACGAAACGAGGATTATTCAGTTTTCCTTTACCACCTATCATGGTGGACGTTCTGATGGAAACTATATCTATATATTTTATATATGATCTTTATTATGTCTTTGAGCTTTTGTATTACTTTTTACAACACATTCCTTTTTTACTTTCCATTTGGTGTTAATACGATAATCTCGTTTGAGAAAGTGTGGACTACTGCCTCCTCAAAGCGATGTGATTCATTCACACACCACATGGAATGTATTAAAGATGGGTTTAGTGAAATTATCTGATATATATAATAAAATAATGATAATATATTAATTATATATAGATATAAATATATATTCACATATATATATATATATATACATATGCCATTTACATACTTTCTTTCAATACGACAATAAAAACGGAAACAGCGTTCATGCGTATGTAGGGCTTGTTGTCTCCATGAACGGTGTATTCCATTTAATACTTATATATTTTGTAGATTATTATAATATAAATATACTATATATAATTAATATTTATATCATTCTTTATATTCTAGAATCATGATATAAGTATAAGGAACAACGATATAACAAATTAAGACACATGTGAAGAACAAAGCGAATATTACCCGAAGTGGAACCTTAACATAGGATCGTTAACAAGAGGGTAATATAATGTCATAATAAAACCATATATGTTATTATATATTAGAAAATTATTCTTTAAATGATTTATAATAAACTAATATTTATTATAAATGAAGTTTGTACAAGTACAAAGAGAGTCAATACACCAGGTAAGGGCATTTCATCTAACTTTTTATTTCCATGAGATACATGCTATGTTCTCCACTCTTTCATTTTGTGTGGTGTATGTACCTACCATGATTTTAATATATATATATTATAATAAAATTTATGGGTATTCAAATATCCATTATATGATCCTTCTTTCATGGGGTTTAAGTTTTAAAAGTTACCAAATCGGTAAAATAAATTTTTCTCAACTTGCCTTCATTGAGACTCATGCTTTGTTATGCACCTAAAATCTCTTTCTAGGAGTATATACTTCCATTTTAAATGTTATATCATGAATTTAATTTATTTAATTATATTTTAAGTTTCATGTAATTACCTTTTCTTATATGTAGATTATGATCCCAAGTTACTAAGTTATAACAGTTTATTAAGACAATCTCATCGCTTTTCAAGATTGTTTGTGTTTATGCTTCCCTTAATGAAATAATACAACATATCTCTCGAAAAGTTCATGAATTTTTTTAACCTATGTATATTCATGATGTAATCATGTATTTGTACCATATTTCTACTCTTTGGTACATAATATAGTTAAGAAATTGTTTTACGATAGCATGGCCATACTCTCTCTTCGGTTGGAAAATCATTTCTCTAAAAAGGTTTTATAATTATGTTCAAATAATATCTTTTGATCATTAAAATAAATTTTTATCCATTTTATCTTTTACCAATTATTTCAAAAGAATATTTTATTTCTTTCCAAAGAGGCATTTTTCTAACCTTTTTACAGTGAAAAAGGAATGTTCTTTTTTCCTCGAACAAAATGTAAGGATTTACAAGTCATCATTTCCTTGAAGATTACTTTACATTTTTTTTAAATGGTTACTTTTTTAAAAACTCTTTTTAAAAATTAATTTTAAAGAAAAATATTTATCAAAACTTTTTCAAGATTTATTTATGATTTTTCAATGTATTTTCAAAAAATGGTTTTCAAAATATTTTCAAGATTTATTTATAAGTTTTCAAACTATTTTCAAAAAATGGTTTTCAAAATGTTTTCAACCGTTATTTATAATTTTTATAAGTATTTTAAAATAAAAGTTTTTCAAAATATTTTAAATCTTTATTTCTAATTTTTCAAATTATTTTCAAAAAAATTGCTTTTCAAAACGTTTTCAATCATTCTTTATAAGTTTTCAAAGTGTTTACAAGAAAAAAGGTCATTAAAATATTTTGATGCTTATTTTATAAATTTTCAAGGGAAAAGTTTTCAAATTATTTCAAGTATTATTTATAATTTTTAACGGTATTTTATAAGAAAATTATTTTTAAATGGTGTTATGTATTCAAAATCATTTTTCAAATAAGAAAGTATATTTTTTAGAAGAAAAATTTTAATAACTATTTCAAAATTATATACATATAATATGAAATATGTTGATGTTACTCATTCCCATTTTAGTAAATGATATAAAGGTTCAATTCATATTATTTCTATGAATGGGTTACACTTAATGTTATGGTCTTTATGAAACCTGTTTCTCTTTCATGGGTTATATGTTTATGAAATCTATTTCTCTTTCACAGGTTATGATTTTGATGAAATTTTTATGAAACCTATATATTTTTCCATATGTTATGATATGTTTACATGTTTACGATACCCATTTCATATCATGGGTTAAGATATGATTGGTTGTGATGTTTTGAGACATGTATGTATGATTTCATAATGAGGCGGGTGGGACCTATATCTTCCTTCAATGCATTGAGTAAACATTTATATCTCATGAGATATACTAAGATGATCTTTTGAATGAACCTTGACTACTAAGATGTCCATAGGAGTGAACCATAACTACCAATATGGTATGATGAGTGAACTCATGAAACTAATGTGGTCATGGGAGTGAACCATGACTATTAAGATGGTATGGGGAGTTAATTCATACTTCCAAGATGTTCTTGGTTGTAATTCCTTGGCTACTATGGAAATCATATTATATACTTATGTGTCTTCTAATATTCTATTTTTTATTCCTAAGTTATGCATTCATGGTTTATGTTCTTTATTTATTTATGATTCATGTCTTATGAAATTCCATGCTTTATGCCATCATTCGTGTATATGATCTTTTATATGTAGGGTATGATCTTATATTTCCATGATCATGTTCTCATACACTTATTCTCATGATTATGCATACATATCTCCCTTTTTACCCTTACTGAGTATTTGAGATCACCCATTTATTATGTTTCCTTTCCCCACGTTTTAAAGAATAGTTTTAGGTAGATGTACTAAAGTTGGAGATCTTTATTGAAGATATTGAAGATATTTTTCTATGATAGAATATTTTGTTTCTAGGTTTTCAGAGACACTAAACTATTGAGGTCCTCAATCATGTATTTCTATAATGTACTGAATATATATCTAAAATGATATAATATCCATGTATATCAATCCTTTGTCGCTATTATTGGTGTAAAAGGAAATTTTTAGTCAACCTTTGGAAACTGGGATGATAAAACATTTGTGATATCCCTAGTAATATTTATAAGGATATTTCTAGGGATGTCTCTAAGGATAAATATAAGGATTAGTCAACGTTTAGGAAAATGTATTGGAATTTTGTAAAAGGGTTGAGTGATTGGTTTCCTAGAAATAATTCACTATCTAGATACTAAAAGTGGATGTGGCTCTGTTATAAATGTACCCAGGAGTAAAAACTATGACAATATGTTTTGGTCCAGACTTAGGATAATCTGGTACACAAAAATGGGCCTTCCTGCAAACCTGGTTTCATAGTTCTGGGGGATATGCTTTGAAAATTCACAAACTCTTCATGAACAATCATGAAGGATTTAGATATAATATGGATATGAATAACCTAGGATAAACCTAGGGTGCCATATATAAAGAAAGGTTTCATGATTTATAAATCCCATAAGTAAATATTTTCACGACTATGTAGTTTTCTACTATGATAAGTAATGCTGATACTATGCCTTTGGTTTTAGTCAATAGAGAGAACCGGAAGCAACTGGATTAATGTTGAATGTGATAGATGAGTTTCTGATGAGCAATCAAGTGGGATGATCACTAGAGTGAAAGATGTTTTTATCATGCCTAATCATTTTTCAAAGAACATCAACAATAATGTGTACCTTAACCAACTCTCGGACTCACCAAGGACTCCAAATCCCTTTTTTCGTTTTAAAAATACCAATTTTTGGTTGAGTGGGAACCTCACAAAAACCAGATATAAAAATAAAACATCACCCACATTAATCATTACACAAAAAACTAGATCCCAAAATCCAAATTTAAAATTTAAAATTCAAATTCAAACATTGGAAACCACAAAAACGTTGGGCAATAGAGTAACCCAAGAAACACCCCATCGAGGGGACATCTCACTTCCATCATCACCACACTATCCTATAATCTCAGTACCATCATCATCATCACATCATCACATCACTAAATTCATCATCCTCTTTATAACATCACCATTGGAATCTTCTCTAATGACAACCACCTTCACATCGTCATTGTTGTCTTGCATAGCCTCTATCATCATGACTCTCATAAACTCAGATCCACCAACACCATCGTCATTTTCGATCAACACCATGTTGTACATTGTGATATATGTGGGATCAATGTTAATCTAATTTCATAAAATTATTTCCAAAGATTTTAATTTTCATCTTTCAAAAAGATTATAACATTATCCATTTATAGAAAGTTTAAGCTAAACATCATATGAATTCAGTAAGATTAAAGTGTTATCTCTCCATATGAGGATTTTTTTTCATATTGGATAGCATATTCAAACTACTTTGTGTTGATGATAACTGGTAAAAAATGTGATGGAATATCATGGATCTCATGATATCTTAGTACTTCAGTAATAAAAAATTCACCTTCCCTTTTTAAAGAAAGAGGTGAAGTGGATCAACAAACAACAAAGGGTGACATTGTCCTAAAATCATGCAAGTATATCTTTTCATGAAAATTCTTCAACTTTAGGAAAAAGGATCATGAAAACAAAAATATTTTCCTATACCTATGTTTCTGAGGAATCAGAAGGTCCCTTAGGTCACTGCATATTTATGGATTTATGGTTGTTAACTTTTTCCTAAACATGTTCTCTATCACTCTCTATAAGAACTTGATGATAAGATTTTTCTTCCATGTCCATGTCTTAACTTCCCACCTATGTTCTCCTATGTGGGAATCTTGTTATGAGTTATATTAGGTAACCATTATGGTTCCAACTTTTTAACACCCTGATATTTTTATGAGAAATATTTTTTTTATGTCTTATGTTATACGCAACCCCAAAGGAATCTTTCACAGCACACAATACAGACTTGGATTGCATTACACGCAATCACGACCTTCCTCGATAGCATGTGTAGTACGCAATACCAGGTTTCACTAAACAACGATATATTATTATGAACTATCCATTATGAATAATATTAACTATATTTTGAATTTTATTATTCATCTTACACATTTTCTATAACATGGTAAGAGAACAAAATAAATTTTTCGGGTAAAATAAGTATTTTTCAAAAAATGCAGTTTTGTGGCCTTTTGATGGCATACCCACACTAAATATAGTTTTTGATATGTTTATCAGTTCAATTTTACAAAATAAAATTCTTCTTTTTAATCAGGGTATAAAAATTTACTTTGGATAAATTTTTTATATTTTTCTGATAACTTTCATATTTTGATGAATAGTAAAAATACGCTAATTTTTAATTAAAAAAAACTTTTTTCATTGAGATAATTTGTATGGTTAAATTATAATATTAAATGGTTTTAAAGTATAAATAGAATATATTTTTACCATTTAATATAATGTATGTCACTAGCATTAATTTCACATTGAATTCATAGGTAAAAACATTTCAATCTTTGGCAATGTTTTAACTTTTAAAATCCGTTTTCTTAACAACGGGATTTCTTTTAAATTAATTACTACAACTTATATGTTTTGAATTTTGAAAAATGGATTCAATATTTAGAATTAGTGGGTCCAAATTATGTTAATAGGATACTTTTTATTTTTGGGCATTATGAATAGTAACTACGGTAAATTTTATTTACCATAGTTAAAGGTAAATCGGGTAATTAAGGGTAAATATAAGATTATAAAATTACCCTAACACCTACCAAAATCCTATTGTATGACTAAAAGTGGACCCATGTCACCTAAGGGTCAGATTATATTCATTTAATGGACTTTTTTCTATGAAAATAATTTAATTATTATTAAAACCAAAGAATGTGACAACATGTCACTTTCGTAAATCTTATAAGTATAATAATTTTACTTTAGTGATAAACTTAATGAAACTTCAAACATGAATAGTCTCCAGAAATATAATACAATTATATACATCATAGGAATTTATTTAGAATTTTTAGGGATTAAATAATTATCATTAATTATGACAAAATAGTGATGTTGAAATTATTTTATTAATTAAAATATCAAATAAATGGTTTTAAAAATATGAAAATAAATATTATATTAACTATTTAATGTTCTCCAATAATTTTATAGATACATATGACATTTTATGAATCTATTAAAGCTTTTATTTCGAACATATCTTCTGTATATATTTTATTTAAATTCAAATAAATGAATAGTGTCAAAATTGACACTATTGTTATTTTATAAAAATAACATATTATAAAATTCATTAAAAATCACAAAAATATTTAAAATATATAAATTAAAATTTATATGCTCTAAAATGTCATAAAGTGTCAAATTATGGAAAATTCACAACACATATGTAATTATTTATAATAATTTAAAATTTAGAATATTATTACCACAAATAAAATTAAATTGATAAATAAGAATAAATCAAGTTGATAATGCTTAAAATAAATTCCTAACATGTCTAAATTTTATTTTTTTTATGATATTACAACCCTATCTCATCTAATATTCGTATATGAGTCATTTTGGAAGTTTTTAAGTGGGTTTGGGATTTAATATAAACTAATATTTCTTATATTTCCAAAGGTGCCCCTATCCTCCCATATAAAAGGGCACCACCTCCCTCTCTTCCTCACACCAATTTGAGCCTTAAATATCGGTCAATACCTTCACATTTCACTTCCCCACTGCCCTAGAAACATCCTAGAGGTCCTGGTCTTCTTCAAAGACCAATTTTAGTGCCCTAAGAGGAGGTTTCAAAGAGGCGCTTCAAAGAAGAGGTAATGTCCGTTACTGATTCTTTCAACTTTATTTATTCTTCCACTTATTCTAATTTAGTTTTTTCATTATGAATTAATAACATCAGTATCACTCATATAATGATAAGTTATTATAAGTATGAAACAACCCTATTTCACCATCTATCCATCCTACGGAAAATTAAATCACCGCGCGTGCGTACGTACGGAATACCGCCTCCACGCCATGGTGTAATATATTTTCCATCACCACCTTACTTGGATGGGTATAATGGTGAAAATAAATAACTATATATGATTATTGTAAAGTGGTCTTGATTCTGAAATATTATACATACACACCAATACAGTTCCATGATCATGGGAACGATATCATCGCTCGTGCGTACATATGGAATACGGTCTCCACGATGTGATGAAATTCGTTCTACATGATCTTCATTGCATAATGATTATATAAATGAATTGAATTAATAAATATGATATATATTACACTAATACCATTATTTAAATGAGGTATTTATAACCTAAAGAGAAGAATAAGAATTTATTCGACAAAACACGCATAACAACAAAAAGTAATAAACACCTGAATAACAAGTAATAATGAAATATTACTAATAAAAAGCTAATAATATGAACATATATGATATCATAACAATAATTATTATTCTGGAATAAGTCAATAACATTATTTAAATCATTAAATAGGAGGTTCGGACACAAAGCAAATCGGACCTAAGGTAAGGGAAAATATCACAATCTCATTTTTATCCGAGATTGTTTATACTTTGGTATTTACTAGGGTGTATTTTGTCATCCACATCCATGTTTCCTAAATATGAAATATTATTTACATCCACCTAAAATTTTTCAAATCCAATTTTACCCTTCGGTGAGTTTTTAGTAAAGGATATGAAAGGAATCTTTTGTCGTTTTTCATACGAAGTACTTTTTGACTTTTCAGACAAAAGTACGAGAAGAATGTTTTTCTTAACTTATACGGCATGAATGGATTTTTAAAAACTTATTTCCAAGAAGCTTCATTTACAAGTTTTCATGTTTATTTTCAATCATCTTCTTTTAGTTTAAAATTTTATGACATGTTAAGAAAGGAAAAATGTTTTTGAAGTAGAAAGGATATTTTCTTCAAGAGTGGAGTTCAAGTTTTTATCAAAATTATTTTCCATATAAGATAATATAGAGTTCTGTTTCTATCCCTATTATTACATTGATTTTATTATGTTGTGATGGAATTATTTTTATGAATTCATTTATCTTATATTAATTTTTTTATCATGTCACGATGTTTAAGAATCCGATTTTTATTACGTGGGTTATGCAATGATGTATGATTTATGATTTTGTGGCACACATAAGAATGGTATCATTATGAGATGGGTGGGACCTATATCTCCCTCTAATGCATTGGGTAAAGATTTTATATCTCATGAGATAGAAATGGCTGTAATGGAAGGTTAAACCGGTTCAGTGAAACAGGACTGAAACGAGGAGTAAACTCGGTTCAGAAATGGACTTTGTCCACTAAGATAGTCTTGGAAATGAGTCTTGACTAATAAGAAATGATTCTCTATGATTATGTGTGTATGACACAAAGTTTCATGTTTTAAGTTATGATTATTGGGATTACATTTCACTACCATGATTTATCCCATGTTATGAAATTATGATCTCTTTTGCAGGGTAAGATTTTCAAAATGTTATGTTCTTATTAATTTGATATAATTGATATTTTTTTTGTTTACCCTTACTGAGCATTTGAGCTCACCCTTTTGTATGTTTTCTTTCCCCAGGTCAGGAAGAAGGGTATTAAGTAAGATATACCAAAAAGGGACTATAGATATGATGAAATAAATGGGAGATAGTGTAGATGCTTTATGAACTGGTTGTTTATGTTTCCCAGTTTCTAAAGACACTATACTTATACGGTCCTTTCATGGTTTTGTTATATGTTGTAATAAGTATGCTTAAATTTTGAAGTATTAAACATGTATGTAAAGTATGGGTCGCTATAAAATTTCCCTTTATAAGGGAAGTTCTAGTATTCATTTTTATGATGTGGGATTCAATGAATAACACTTTCAAGTATTAAACCATTGATAACCCAGAAGAATTTTAAGGCAAAAATTGATTTTAATGGAGGTATAATGTAACACCTCTAGATTTTGTGAATTTTTTTTAATAAATTTCTACTTTTTTATGTTTTCATTTCATTAAACACTGAAGATAAAAAAATTATATTAAAGAAATATGTTTGTCTTTCATTATACACAACAATTACTTGCCTCTATGACTTTCATAACATGTAACACCACGGTTTACCACACATAATATATTATTAAAATATGATTATTTAATATAATAAGATGAAACATTGATGTTAAATTGGAAGTTATAAATATTATGAACTAATTTATAAAAATATATGTTATACACAATTTAATATGAATTCATAGGTTTCCATTTAATTATAAATGAATATGAAAACCGATTGAGTATAAAAGGAAAAATTATTATGGTCACAAAGCTATTTTACCCTAATAAATTAAATTTTCATTAATGTCTTGCAATGCACTAAGTCAAACATTCCATTAACATGAAACTGACTTGAAATATATTACGTGAGACACTGAAATGGAATTATTTACATGCAACACTGACTTGGCATATGATACACGCGACACCGACTTGGCGTATGATGCACGCGATACTAAGATTTTAAGAAACATTTTTTTTATATAATTATTTAAATTAGATAATTATAAAATAGTCGTTAAACTTAGTTATAGGAATAGTAATAACTAATTTTGAAATATGTTTTATAATTTTTTATATAAAAAAACATATTTATAATTAAAGATGTGATTTTTGGTAAAGTCATTTTATGTTTTAAAATAGCATTTTATCGAATAAACCAGTTTTAATGTCCTTCTATGAAAAATAATAAAATTAATTTTACACACATTTAGAAAATTAAATAGATAAAACAAAATTCAATTTTTAATTTATAATGTTTTAATTATATTAGGCTTAATTGTTTTTATTTTTCTAAGAAACTTCAATTTTATATGTATAGTAAAAAATACTACATTTTTATTAAAAATTGCCTTTTGTTTAATTAATTATTAATGTTAAATTATATATTAAATTAGTTTAAAGATTAAATTAGATCAATTATACCTCTATTAATAAAATTTAGGTCATTATAAATAATTTCACTTTTAAATTTAATATAAAAACTTAACAAACCTTTGAACATTTTTCTAGTTTAAAAACACGTAATTTCATCTCGTCTGCGGGATTATAATTAATCTTAATTTTCCAAATTTTGTGAATTTAATTTTTTTAAAATGACCTAAAAAAATTTAGTCAGTAAAATAATTATATTATAATAAGTTAAACATAACTTTTGACCAAAAATATTAGTAAATGTGATTAAAATTAATCAAATCAATTAAGGTCAAATTAAAATTAATTAGGGACTAAACTTTAAACTTAGGGGCCCAAATGACATATCCACTTGTAAAAATACAATTTTATATACATTATTAATCCATAAACCTTAAATTATTTATTTATGATTGTTTGGTATGAATTTTTATGTAAGAACATGTCTGCACATAAATTGTTTTCAAAAATTCCATGTGAGCCATTTTCCTTCCCTATAAAAGGCCACCACCTCTCCTACATCCTCACACCTATAAAACCCATTATGTTAGGACAATAACTAACCAATAAACTTACCAGAAATCCTCCCTTCCTCATAGAATCTTTTCCTTGGGAAGAAGGAAAACCAATGAAGCCTTTTGGCAAAAACCAAAAGGAGTTACCCAGTTTAGAGTTAACATCTTCTCTCAAGTCATTTCTTTTATTTTCTTTAACCACACCCTCCATTTTATTTTTTCCATGATTGTATAAAAATACCATTATAATAAATTTACTCAGATTTTTTTATGCTAATTTTTACACCTACACTTACACAGTCCTACATCTAATGGGTAACGAACAAATTGTTTCTGTGTAAGGTGAAGGACTGCCTCATGCAACGACGTTTGTTCAGTATTCCTTTACCACCTATCATGGTGGAAATTATAATGGAAACTATGTTTATATATGTTATATATAATATTTATTATTTATTTAAGCTTATGTATTAATTTTTACAACATATACCTTTTTACTTTCCATTTAGTGTTAATATGATAATCTTGTTTGAGAAAGTGTGGACAACCGCCCACTTAAAGCAATGTGATTCGTTCACACACCACGTGGAATGTATCAAGGATGGGTTTAGTGAACTTATATGATATATATAAATTATAATGATAATAAAATAATAATATATATATACATATATATATATATTTCATTTACATACTTTCTTTCAATATGACAATAAAAACAGAAACAACGTTCATGCAAACGTACAGCTTACCGTCTCCATGAATGGTGTATTCTATTTCATAATTATATATTCTATAGATTATTATAATATAAATATACTGGATATAAATTATATTTATATCATGTTTTACATACTGGAATCATGATATAAGTTTAAGGACCAACAATATAAGAAATTAAAACACATACGAAGAACAAAGCGAATATTACCTGAAGTTGAACCTTAACATAGGATCGTTAACAAGTTGGTGATATAATTTCCTAATAAAACCATATATGGTATTATATATAAGAATATTCTTCTGTAAAATATTTATAATAAACTCATATTTATTATACAGGAATTTAGTATGAGTACGAAGAGAGTCCAAACACAAGGTAAGGGGATTTCATCTCACTTTTTCTTTCCGTGAGATACATGCTATGTTATCCACTCTTTGATTTTGTGTGGTGTTTGTACTTAACATGATTGTATTATTTTTATCCTATAAATAAATTTATTGATATTCACATATCCATTCTATAATTCTTCTTTCATGGGGTTTTAGTGTCAAAAGTTACAAAATTGGTAAAATAGTTTTGTCTCAATTTTCCTTCTTTGAGACTCGTGTTTTATTATACACCTAAATTATCTTTCAAGGTGTATATACTTCCATTTTATGTGTTATATAATTAATTTCCTTTCTTTCATGATATTTTAAGTTTCATGTAATTTTCTTTCCTTACTCATAGAGTATGATCCCAAGTTACCAAGTTATAAGATTTTATTGAGACAATCTCATCACTTTTCAAGATTATTTATGTTTATGCTTCCTTTGATGAAATCATACAACCTATATCTCAATACATTCTTGAATTTTCTTGACTTAGGTTTATTCATGACATACTCACGTATTGGTCCCATATTTATACTATTTAGTAAAAAATATAGTTAAGAAACCATTTTTAAGAAAGCCCAATTTTACCCTCTCTTCGGTCAGAAAACCATGTTCTCTAAAAAGGGTTTCCAAGTATGTTCTACTGATATATTATGATCATTAAAAGTGACATTTACCCTTTTTTCCAATGATTTAAATAGAATATTTTGTCACTTTACAAATATGGAACTCTTCTAACCTTTTGTCATGCAAAATGAATGTTCTTTTTACCTCGTACGACATGTACGAATTTACCTCCCATCATTTCTTTGAAGATTCCTTAGCATTTTTTTAAAGGCTTAAATTTTAGGAAAATGTTTTTAAAAATTAATTTCCAAGAAAAATGGTTTTCAAAAAAAATCAAGCTTTATTTATATGTTTTCAAAGTATTTTCAAAAAAATGATTTTCAAAAAAAATAAACCTTGATTTATAAGTTTCTAAAGTATTTTCAAAAAGAGTTTTTCAAAACATTTTCACGGTTTATTTATAAGGTTTCAATTTATTTTCACAAAAATGGTTTTTTTTTTAAAAATGAAGCTTTCTCTATAATATTTCAATGTGTTTTCAAATAAAAAAAGGTTTTAAAAAATTTTTAGATCTTATTTAATAATTTTTCAAGAGAAATTTTTTTCAAATTATTTAATGTATTCATTATAAGTTTTAAAGGTATTTTCTAAGAGAATTATATTTTAATGGATTTAGGTATTAAAAACCTTTTTTCAAATAAGAAATGATACTTCCATCAAGAAACATTTCAAAAGATATTTCAAAATTATTCTCCATCTAAGATGACATCTGTTGATATTATTCATGCCCCTTTTAGGAACTGATCTAATTGTTTCGTTCGTATTATTTCTAGAAATAGGTTACCCTTAACGTCATTGTCTTTATGAAACATGTTCCTATTTTATGGGTTATATGTTTATTAAATCTATTTCTCTTTCATGAGTTATGATTTTGATGAAATTTTTATGAAACTTTTATCGTTTTTCACAGGTTACGTTATGTTTACATGTTTATGATACCCATTTCATTTCATGGGTTAAGATATGATTTCTTATGATTTTGTAGAACATGTATGTATGATTTAATTTTGAAATGGGTGGGACCTATATCTCCCTACAATGAATTGGTTAAATATTTATATCTCATGAGATTTACTAAGATGGTATTGGGAATGAACCTTGACTATTAAGATAGCCATGGGAGTGATCCATGACTACCAAGATGGTATGATGGGTGAAATTATGCTACTAAAATGGACATGGGAGTGAACCATGACTAACAATATTGTATAGGGAGTGAAACCATACTACAAATATGGTCTTGGTAGTAATTCCTTTGCTACTATAGAAATCATATTATATGCTTATGTTCCTGCCACTATTCCATGTTGTATTCCTATGTTATGTATTCATGGCTTGAATTATTTATTTATTTATGATTCATGTCTTATAAACTACCATGATTTATTCTATTATTCATGTTAATGATCTTTGATACACAGTGTATGATCTTCTATTTTCATAATCATGTTCTCATACCCCTTTCTCATGATTATGCTTACATATCACACTTATTTACCCTTAGTGAACATTCGAGATCACCCATTTCTTATGTTTCCTTTTCCCAAGTTATGAATAAAGGTTTTATATAGAAGTACTAAAGTTTGAGATCCTTGTGGGATATGTTGGATATATTTCACCAGGATAGAATATTTCTTTTTCAAGTTTCAAAAGATACTAAACTATTACGGTACTCGATCATTTATTTTTGTAATGTCCGGAATATTGATCTAAAATAGTGTAATATAAATGTATGTAAAGTTTGGGTAAATATATGTAACATACATGGAATTAGATAATAATTTAAGGATAGGTATATCTAGTTGAATACTCTAGAGTGGAAATGGGGGTGGATATTCACAACACAATCGTTTGGCATGAAATATTGTAGTGAAATTTCGAAAGCATAACGGTAGTACTTAAAGATTCGTAAAAAGGATGAATGAGAGAGAAAGGGGACTATAATCATTTTTAAATAAAATTAACAGTAATAGGTACCTGTAAAAACATATCTCTATATTATTAATTGGAAATAAAACGCATAAAATGAATAATATTCTTGAATAAATAGGATAAGGAAATGATCCCTTACTAAATTTTAGCATAGTAACGACTTGGGTAAATGCTATAATTAGAGGGGATAAATGTAATATCATTATTAGTAAATTGGTTGGAAAGTATATGGATATTTTTTAAGTCATGATAATATAACCAATTGAGATTCAAAAGTTTAAATACAAAGAAGGTTCTTGAATTTAAAAGAAGAGAGAGAGGTCCCTTACCATGAGAGGGTGATTCAAAAATCTTGGGACAACCTTCTTGAGTGCTTGGGGGTACCTTGGGAGGACTATAGAGAGGGGGAAAAATATTAATTACATGATAAAATTTTTTTAGTGAATATTAAGGGGATACTAGGTGGGTTTATATAGGAAAAGAATGGGGGTTCTTTATTATTTCAAAAACTTAGGTTTTGGACTATATATAATAAAGTAATAAAAATCACAAACCTTACCATGGTTTTTGGCCATGGTTTCTGAAAGAGGATTATTTTACTTTATTTTATAATTATAAGGTCTTAAATAATTACAATATTACCCTTTTCATGTGTAATTGAGTCATGTTAATAAAGAAATTATTTTAAAACCTTAAAATATAATATAGGTTTTGGAGGATTCATAATGGATTTAGAAAATTAATAAAATAACATCAAAAAGACATTATTTTAAAGGTTAAAAATATATTTGGTTGTATATTCCATTTATATAATTTATTACATCACTTTTGTAAAATTAAAATTTCATAATACACACCGTATATTTACACCGTATTTAATTTTTACCTGAAAATTCGACTGTCGCAGAAAATTATGAAAAAATCACTGTTGGATAAATTCAAATTTCTTATAAAAAATAATATTTATTTTACCAAAATAATTTTCTAAAAATGATAACTTTTACTTTTAAAACAATAATAAACATTTATTGAGAAATTTTGGGTTTTTGACAATAACAGTTCTCGAACACTTGTAAAAATTACATTTGACTTCATAAAAATTATATTATCATTTATATTTAATACAAATTATTTAATTTTATTATTTTATTAAAATATCATTTGTTTTTAAAATTAATGAATTCTCCAAAAAGTAATTTCATAATGGAAATTTTATATTACACAAAAATACAAGTTATGTTTTATCATATCAAAATTGAAATCATTTTCAAAGTAAAAAAAATAAGAATTAAATATATTAATTATTATATAAAATATGAATATTCATATTATTAGTGACTTGATACATCACCCTTTATTACACCATAAAATTCCTTAAGGTTAAGGTTCACAATGGTGATATTTTCATGGGGTGGTTCAGCGTACATGGTTTGGATCCTGATCTCGATGAGCTTGAACTTATCCCATAAACAGTTTAACTTGTGCTTTAGTTATAAGATATTATCTTGGGATTTGTCAAGGGAAAAATAGTGATGTTATATCCCTCATAAGTTCTGATAAATTGGAATCATAGGGTATGACTCCATTGGTCAAGGTCATCACTTCCTTTTTCTATGTCAATTGGATTTATCAAAACCCTATATTTATACTAATCATATGATCATTATTCAATAGATAAATTTTCAATGGTTATAATTATTAATAGTATTTTAAATAAGATAGGATATAATAAAACCAAATAAGTGCATGTGCTTTCTGTAACTATAACACATAATAGGGAATTTAATTAAATCACAAAGCAATTTTTACTTATAAAAGTTTGAGTCCTTACAATCTGTCTTTGAATGAACTTATGATGTTCTGGAATTAACTTTTCCTTTAAAACAATCAGAAATTTTTATAAGTTTTTTCTTTTAAGTTTATAACTCAGAATTAATAAATCCATTTTCATTTATTATTTCTATAATTTTACATTCAACCTTCAAAAAATAGTTATATGTTTGGTGGATTTATACTTAGCATTAATATATTTTTTGAACAACTTTTGATGCATATATTCATATTAAATGATATAAGATTTAATTTCAATAAGAGTTTTAGGATCTATTTCATCATCATATAAATTAGTTAAACTTTCTTAGCCATAATATTCTTTATAATAATAAAAACACTTTGAATATATAGATAGATTTCTGAGTTCACCAGCAGTTAGTTTTCCTAGAAAACACTTTCCTGAACTTTTATTAAACTCAATGATTCTTCTACCATTATCACTTTCTTCTATTTGACTATCTGAAGTAGTATCACCTTCAATGTCACTCCATATATCCATCAATTTTAAACTTTTATTTATTTTATTCTTAGAGTATATTATCAAATATTTTCCATCTTTTTTATTTAGATTAGGTTAATCAGGTCATATATGACCCTATTTTAAGAATTCATAGAAAGTAGGTTCAGTAGAACATCTCTTATCAACCTTATATTTATTTTTTCTTCTATCATTTAGATAATATCGATTAAAATTAAAATTATTTAATATCCTACTGACCATATCTTAAAGTTCACCATCGATTTTTTTTCCTTAACTATAATTTGAAATTCTAGTTGAACTTCTTTGAAATGAGCTCAGTTTACAATCTCTAAAATTTGATGTTCTAGTGGATGTAAAATAAACTCTACTTTTCTTTTTCTCTTTTTCAGAATCCCTTTTTTTTATTTAGTATTTCATGATAGTATAGGTTATGTCACTAATACTATGTTTATTAATGTTCTTAGTATCATTTATAGTTATTATTTTAGATTCTAATTCTTTACATAGGATATATACCACCATTTAAACTAGTTAATCGTCTAATAATTCCTTTTCACCATAAAACTATAGGCTATTTATAGTTTTCATAAATCTTTGATGTATTTGAGAAACTAATTCACTAGGTAAAAAATCAAAATTTTGATAATTTTATCTTAATATGAAATGTTTTGTTTCAAAAAAATTTGAAGTTATAAAATGAATAACTTTGTGTTTCTTCCAAATACCAAAATTATTAACATATGAATATACTTGACTGTAAATGTTTCTTTGAATAGAGAAAAAGAGAGTGTGTCAAACTCAAAAGTTCAACAAAAATTATTCCTTCAATTTTCTTGAAAATTAGAGACAAATTTATCTATAATTTTATAGCTATTGATGATCATAATAAATTATTAACTCAAGTGTTAATGAAATATGTTTCCATATAATCTCTCTTATATTAATAATCAATACCAGTCAAAAATATGTGGTCTGTTTGGACAAATATTTTCAATCGTACCAACATGTATACCAACTATACTAACAAAAATTCTTATACATAGTTTTAGGTGCAAGAAAAATGAAAATTAAAATCCAATAAAGTAATGTAAAATCAAAAATATCAGGTTCATTCTCAAATATAGAAACCTTCTCTAATACCAAATATAAGATCATAATATATGTATGGTAAAACCTCCAAGATGAGTGTGAATTATATTTTAAAAATTAACTACAAATTTTAAATATCCTCAAGTATTTAAATAATCATAAATAAAAAGTTTAATATAACCATAAAAACAATAATAGTAATATCAAATAAATGGTGGTAAAAAGATGATCGGTATTTCAATTACTAATAAAAGTAATAACCCAGTTGAAAATAAACTAATTAAATTTTATCAAATATCATTAAAATAAATATCACAAAGAAAATAAAAAAAATAAAGAGTGTCATTTAGTAATCAAGTAATCTCGAAGAATATTATTAAAATATTCACTTTTAACCCAAAGAGAAAGGGGAAACATAGACTAGTTTCAAGGTATCATCAATTGTAGACCTATTAAAAGTTATACACTTCTTAAAGCATAAAGCATGGATTAGTTTTCATCACCCAGGAAACCCATGACCATAAATATTGATAAATCTATATTACTATAACTGGTATCTCTTCAAACTCATTTCAAATACCAGTATCTCATAAAATCTTCTACAATAAATGGTAGTTCGAAAAATCCACTAATAAGACCAATATATCATCAAAAAATTACAATAAAAAATGATAGAAGCTTTTAAAATGAAACCTCTTAAGATTAATCTCTATAAAACACTCAAAAATAAAATCAATCATAGGTACACTAGTTAATAAGAAGTTTAATACTTCAAGTGATTGAAGATCTCGAAGTAATTTTTTTCATTTTTTTAAATTATTTCCTTTTACATGAGTTGTGCTTCTTTTTATTGAAGATATTTCACTACGTGAATTTTTCATATGTAAAATTCAGCTATGAAGGAATCAATAGAAAATTAATTTTTATCTTTTTGTAGACTAATTTACTCATCATGTCTACTAATGAAGTTATTCAGCACCACCATAATGCTCCTTTTATTGGAGTACAAAAAATTATGTATATATCCAGATAATGAAACATTATACCATCGGTATTTCAAAATTTATAAAATCATTCAATTTTTTGAAAATCCTTTGATAATCAGTATTTTATGAAACCTCAAGTTATCAATATTTAACTTATACAGTTTTATAGAAAAAATAGAAATATAAAACTCAAGATAAATAATATACCTATTTCGGTGTGTTATGATTTTCGAAGATAAAGAGAAAATTAAGTGTTTAACTCAACACTTATTTCTTATTATACAATATGTTTTCTTATGTATGGTGTATCAATTATCCCTTTTTATATTTTTTATCATGGTCCTCTCATTATTCCATCTATTTAATGTTCCATTTGAAATTTTATCCTTCAAGGGGATTTGATTCAAAAAAAATTAATGTCATAAGTGTTATTTGTCTCTATTTTTAATACCATGAGACATGTTTGATACTATGCACCATATTTTTTATAGTTTCTTCAATTCCCTTTTTACTTTAAGTATAATTAATATATTTCATTTAATTATATTTTAATTTCATGGTCTCTCTCTCATGTAATTTTGATTCTTAGTTTACTATTACCATATCGGTGTTTCAATCTTAATTTCATTTCATTGAGATATTATTCATATTTACCAATTATTTACTTTTGTGGTGTATATAATATCCATGGATTACTAAAAAAATCCTCTCATACTATTTTCCTATGGGTGATTAAACTTGAAGAAATCCATCACTACCTTTGTCTTTCCAAATAATCCCCTATTATATGCATGATTTTTCTTCCAATTCATTTCCTCTTTGAATGTATTACATTATTTAAAGATAATTCACCTAGATAATCATGAATTTATTGATTGGGGAAATTATTTACTTAACCATATACCATTACTTAGTATAGTGTTAGTTTGAGGGATTATTATATAGAAATCTATTTCATTTATTAATTGGGGAAATATTGACAAGTCGTATTCTTTTTTATTTCAATACAGATGTTTATTGATTTTTAAGGAATGTTGGTTATGTATTGAATAGTTTATTCATTCATTTATATAATAAATTCATTTGAATTAATTGAATATGTGAGGGGCCCTATATAGATATACCCTCATTTCATCGATTGGTTTTAAGAGATAAACTAGCTTGCGTATTTTGGTGTATGTATTCCTGGAACAATTTACATCCTAGAGACAGAGCCTTGATGGTAAGATCACAATGATTTGGATTAGGGAATAGTTTTATCTATCCAACATTATACATTTCATAACTAAGGAACTGGTTATTGTTATCCATGTGATCTATTCATTTTCATTATAATCCATAAATATATTATTCTTTCATTTTCAATATATTATGGAATTTTTTTAGTTTATATATTCTTGAAATATTTTTTATGCTCAGCATATGCTCAATTATGATATTTTATTATTATTGTTATGTTTACATTTTTTGATAATTTTATCCCACACCTTATTATGTTTTCATTTCCAAAAGTTATGAAGAAAAGTATTAAACATGATATGTCTAATAGAATACCTTGTGTGTATAATTTATAATATATTTTTAAGACTTATTATTAACTAAGTAGTTTCTTACATGGTGGGAAAAATTACCTTTAGTTGATAAAGACTTTGCCTTTATTAGTTAATGTTTTATCCTAATTCTCTAAATCTATAAACCTTAAAAATAATAGTAATGTATAGTAATTCAATGTTTTCTTTAAGTCATGTGATTATGGGATAGTTATTTCTAGGAATCTATAATTGGTATTGAAGCCAATATATAAAGTATGTGTTTTCTACACCATCAATTAGAGTGATGGTCTAGGGTGTTCTATTTTGTATCAGATCAAGTTTTATATAACTTTGTAAATTATGATGTTATCGGTTAAGGATGTAAATGTCATCAAGAGTTGATAAATTAAGGTTGATCATAAATTTAAATGTATTGATAAACCTTTAGGTTAGTTGAGGTAATGATGAGTATTTTAGGTATTAGGATAATAGAATTTTATTGAAAATACTAGGTATGTATTTAAGGGATAAGTCTAAGTATCAGAAAACACCCCAAATTTTTGGAAAGAAAATATTGTGTTATTTTCACAGAAACTACATACCTATATGGATACTGGAAAATGGATATGGTTTTAGAATAGATGCACCTAGGGGTGATCATCCTAAAAGATTTTGGTTGACTATCAAGTCAATATTCACGCTAGTGCATGATGAGTGGGCCTAAGAATACACATCTGGAGTGTTGTGTCTATAGGGGATAATATTGTGTTTCTAAATATTTGAAGAGTTTTTTTAGGCTGAGAAGAATCTTTCTATAATATAATTTATGGGTAGAAGCCCAGATATTTATTCTTACCTTTTTTGTACATGGGGGATAATAATTTTTTCATACCTTTTCATTTATTGTCAATTAGAAGGAGAAAAATTACATTGAATAATAAAATTTATTTAGAATTATCAACAAATAAAAAGGGGGAGATTTAAGTGAACAAATGTGTTTGGTTTTATTTTTTATAAATTACAATTGTTTTCAAGAAGTCTATCAATGTAACTAGTGAAAATGAAATGTATTTGGTTAGGAACTAAATAACTAAAAGATTATACCAAATGATTTCGGTAATAAAGTGGTTCCCTTAAATAATTATCAGGACATATTCAAGTGATAATCCCATACTTGTGGTGAATGATGATTTGGTATTAAAGTCATTACAGGTGATACAATGGTCTATAGAACTTTCTAAACCATTTACAAGAAATTAAAAACCTATAAGAAGAAGTTAGCTAATAAATATTGACCAAAAAACTCTATAAAGTTGTATTTAAAAGGATAAAATTGGTTAAAAGTGTAGAAGGGAAGCTAAAAGATGTTGTAGGAACCATCCTTAGAATTCTTAGCAATTTGGGTGCTAAAGTTAGTATGAAAATTCCTTGGATTAATTTTTGTGATGTATACAGATTCACTAGAGAAATTGTAAATCATTTTAATAAATATAGACTTTTGGGGTTCACTGAAAAATGGATAATTACCATATTATATAACTTTTCCAACTAATAATATAATCTCCAGACCATCGTATCACTCTTCTTGATAATAATATTTAATCGTATAATATAAGACAGATCATCATAATTCAGTGTATGAATTACCCACATATCATATGAATTTTAATTTGGATGAAATTTAGATAAATTCATGAGTGTATGAAATCGGGATGGAGTGTAACTCTTTATTATATGACTTGACCATTAAACATTATAGATTGTATAAATTTGAGCTGAGGTGGGAAATTAGAAAAGGAATGAGCATGTAACATTAGCATTAGAAATTTTTGGATCATATAAATTTATCATAAGTCTTTAATCAGATCATAAGTATCTTACCCAAACCATAATACTTCTGTTGGATCATATGTGTTTGGATAATCATTAGACCTCAATGTATGAATTTTCCACCATGAGACTTCAAAATTCTTACGATGGGAACAACATATTACTTGAATATGTGAAACTTATAATCATATTATTTTCATGAAGACTGTATGACTTTAAATTAATACAATTTAGAGTCTCCCATAGCTCAAACCATAAGAATTCATCAATTGTATGACTTTAGAAGGCTTATTGTATGCTGAAATTTAGGGAAATACCAAAATTCATTATGTGAAGTGGTAATATAAATGGATTGATTCTAGATCAATTCTTCAAGGTATTTAATTTCACAAACATATAGGATGATGGGTGATTAAATATGAGAAAAGATGAGAAGATGGTATTTAAAGAAGATCAAAGTTGAGGAACTTATTGACTGATTTTAATTGAAAATTATGTGTCAAAATTCATGAATAACTTATGAAATAAATGGGATATGCAAGAGTTTTTTGATCATTTTTAAACAATATTTAAATAATAAAAATACATGATCCATGGTCAAGAAAAAGGATTTTTAAGTGAGGGGAATATTAGGATATCATAGTTTTATAAATCTGTATTTCTTAAAAGATAAAAATAAATTCTTGGGTTCTCAAGAATAATATAAATGAATCCCCATCATTGTGTGACATTTTCTCTAAATCTTGTATAACTATAATCTAAGATAAGGTGAGTTGATATGAAGAGGATAAGTTTTTATTTGTTATGTATAGACTGAATTTAGGTTATACTAATTTCTTGGAAGTGTCTACACCACATATAGAGTTCCAGGATGAAAATTTTATACTATATATTTTTATACAGCAGAGGAGATTAGAATAAAGATTTTAATATTTTTATATTTGAGAGGAATATTAATATGATCCTAGGGAAGATTAAATTAATTTTTATTCATTCTAGTTTCAAAAATTAAAGAAGATAAATGAAAGATATCTTTTAGAAACCCAATAAACACAAGCATCTATATAATAAATGAGAAGATAAAAAACATATCATGGATGTATATTTTAGTGCATGTGATTTTGGAATGATCTATGATAATTGTTAACATATTCTATTTATGTAATATTAGAAATTATAATAGATACTTAATGAATCCTAAAATATTATTAATAATATCAAGAAATTGAAAAGAAAATGAGGAACCATGCGTTATTATAGTTGGTAAATGTAAAAGTAAATAAGGAAATTGAACAAACTCAGAGCTCTTAAAGAATAAGAAGAATAAGGGGAACCTATTACATGTTTTACTAAAGAAGATATTGGGAAGCTGATACAGTTTGAGCTAGGAATAATCATATGGGTGTTGAATAAGATAAAATAATTAGAAGAAGAAGCATGTTTCAAGCCTGTGTAACCTTCTAATTTTCAAGGAGGAAAAGAAATAATAATAATAATAGGTATACTAAAGAGGTTATGCATGTAGTTATGAGTTTAGATACATAGAAAAATATTCTAAATAATAACTAGTATCTAGGAAGAGATACAAAGGATGAGTTGTAAGTATAGTTTTTAAGACATTCAGACAGTGGGTTACACTCTTTTTTGAGGAAAAAAATTATATTGTTTATGTAGTGTCACCAAGTACATAATGAATATCTACTTCAAGAAGTGAAGAGAAGAAGAAAAATACAAATGGGATATGAAGACTATGGGATGTAGTATAAAGATCAATTAACTTATGTAATGTATTGTATAAAAGTTCACTTATGTAATATAGTGAACCCCACATGTGTAAAATTTTTTGAACTTAGTTTCAAGATGATCCTTTTCTACACATTATAATTGGTGATTTGATTATAGTATAGAATCTGTGACTTAATTGGAGTAAACAGGGAAAATAGTAGGATTCCAACATTCGAATCAAACCTTTCAAAAATATCATGTGTTAAAATATTTTTTATATTTCTGTATTTCATGTGGTTGTAAACTTTTGGTTGAATCTTAAAAGATCCATTTATAACCTAATAGTTAATATAGGTTCAAAGCCCAAAGGGGTTAATCTCAAAAATATTATTTAGGATTTGGTAAAAAGTTTTCACACTGATTCACCCCCAGCCCCCCCCCCCCCCCCACCCCCTCATAGGTGTGTCTACTTAGTCCATTAGAAACTACAATTAGTATCAAATAATAGGTTTCTTATTATTATATCTTGTGTTTTATCACAACTAATATCATGGAAAATGACATATTTGAATTATTCTAAAAAAATTCCTAGTTTTTTTTCCTGATATACGTAAAGTGCATATATGAGTTTTAAGGGCCTCAGATATAAGAATCTACTTCCATTCATGTCAGAACATATTTATAGGTCTTAGTGAAGACCTTAAGAAAAAATCAGAAGAAAAAGAATAAAAATATTTAAAATAATTCAAATAATCGAGAGGAATCAACACTATTACTTAAAGGTAATCATACAGGTAAAGGCATATTTATTAAATTTGATGATTTTTATTCATTTAGTCAAAAAGTTCATGTTGTGAGACATATTTCATTGAATTTGTTGAAGTCATCTATCTTGAGGTTATGGATTATATAAAATACATACACATTGAAGTCATTAAATATATATTCACTTAGATCAAAGTTATACTAAATGAAATATCACAGCTAGAAGAATATGATGAAGTGATGGAATATTCTCTAGACAAGAAGCTACAAAAGTGTAGAACTCTCACAAAACTGGTCAATGTGAATGAAGAATTGGATTTACTTTGAAATAAGAAATTTATTTTGTTGATAAAGAATTGAGAACATATTTTTTGGTGAATTAATCTTTTGAAAAAGTTTTCAAGGAAGATATCCATGCCTTGTATAAGTTTCACAATATCTATTTGAATCTCAAAGATTCTCAATTTTAGGTAAAGGTAAAGAGGATAAAGTTACTAGATTTTTCTTTTCCAGAGACAAATCATATACATAAATATCAGTTGAAGAATTTGGAAATAGATTGTAAATTAAGGGTAAAGACACTTGAAGACCAAAAATACATTCTTGATATGAAGTTTCTAAAGCTGTTAGTAAAGATGATAAATTTGGAAAGTACCCAAACTGGAACATCACAATCTACTGAGATTAAAAATAATTTTTCCAGAAAAACTTCATGAATAATTATTATAAAAAAGAAGGGACAAAATAGTGTAAAACTAAGATTGATGTTATATATAGAAGTATCCACTTCTAGCTTATACAAAAGGCTAACCCACCTAGTTAAACAGTTATTGCAAAATCTATTTATTATGGAAATATAAGAAAAAAGTAAAATTTTGTACAAATGTAGAAGATATAAAATGTTGGGACATCCATCAATAATTAACCAGAATAGATAATTCTGTCCTATAAAACTTCCCCCAAAAATGAGACTAAGAAATTAGCGACCAATCCAAAAAATAACAAGTATGTAAATCTAGATAGATTGTATGAACTAGCAAAAGAAATAGAATGATTATAAGATGATGGTGCTAGTAGAGATTCGAGAAAAAATCTACTGAGTGATGTCATAATGTTTCAATATTTTTAAATCATTAATTCCCTAAATAATGGGGTAATATATATGAAACAAGAATGAAAATTTCTATTCATAAGGAAACATCATATAATGGAAGAAATATATCTTCCAATAATGGATTTTAATACTTAGTAAATTTCTATGAGTTTTGAAAAATATATGGCCACTGCTATTATGAATACTTGTATAAACTTTTAGAGTAAAACTCCTATTTTTATAAAAGAAAAATTGAATAATAGAAAAACAAGTAGGTGAAAAATAAATATGAGGATTATTTCTCTAAGAGAAAATAAAACAAGAATAAAACTGAAACTCCTAAGAAAAATAATGTAATACTAGACAAAAGGAGATTCTCATACTGTGATAAAAGAGGAAAAATAATGGATCATTGTGTGATTTCAATGAAACTCAATAAATAATGATGTAAGCTAAAAACAATATTCAATCAAATAAATAGTGGATAATATTGGCCAGTTTTGTGACACTACATGTGAATAATATGAGAGGCCTTCCAAGAAATTCAATTCATGTCTTGATGTTGATTTGTGTGGAAGGTGAAAAAATCTAGGACACTTCTCTACTAAATGAATGACATGGTTTTATGAGAAAGATAAACTCCTAAAGAACAAATGGAAAGCACCAATTAATCCTACCACTAAGAGAGATGCATTGAATAAGAAACCAAAACACAAATAAAAGGTTACTAAACATATAGACAGATTAGTGGGAGTTGGATATAAAACTCAAACAAGATAAAAAATAAATCTTGTGATCAATTTTATAAAGTTAATAAGTACAATATAACTAAAAATAAAGCAAAAAAATAAGGGCAATCTATTTTTTGAAGTGACATTCAAATATAGAAATCCAAAGGTGATGTAATAATGAAGATATTTGAACAATTAATACCTTCAAGGAAAGGTACCTCTAGGTTGAGTGTATAGTCTCATCCAAGTTTCTCAAGTTGAGAATTTTTTGGAGATCCACCTTACTCACATATTGTGTTTGTTTGTGATTTAACATTGTGAATTGAAGATGATGAAGGCCAGAATTTATCACTTGGGTGGGATCTCTCAAAATGTGTGAAGATGTCAAAGATTTATGAAATCATGTTTAATATGTAAATCTTGATATACTCTTAAAAAATTAAGGATTGGGTTTAATTTTCATTCTCCCAACACAATCTTGACATATGTTAACAATGTTTATAAAGGGGGAGTGATTATTTCACTTAATGGGATAAAATACCTTACACATGAATGTTTTTTATGTGTGTATTCAAGTGAGTGTAAGATCATTAAAAATCTTGAAAATATGAATGAGTATCCCCTAATAAGAAAACGGTTTTTTTAGTTCCACATTTAAGTGAGTAAATGGGTAAATCTTTTTCTAAATTGACCAATTTTGTTTTATACACCCAGATAGACCAAGTATACTTAGTGTAGGTTAGTTGAAATAATTTTTCTATTAAGAATGTGGTATCAACCTTCTCTCATGGGATTAATTTTTCACTTGGAAAGTGGATGATCACATGGGAGAATATGAGTTTCTTAAAATTGGAAGATTTTGTTGGGGATGAGAAGACCCGTCTCATAATATCAATTAGGTAGAGAATCATAAGTCTTTATTTTTCCCTATTATTTCCATGGGGGAGAATAATTTTTCCTCCCTTTTTATTTATTGTCAATTTGAGGGATGAAAAATTAAATTTACTAATGGAATTTATTTAAAATTTAAAACAAACACAAAGGGGGTATTAAAGTTCTCAAAGGTGTTTTGTTGTATTTATTTTGATTTATTCTTGTTTTTAAGATTTATTTCAAAGTAATTGATGAAACATTTGTGTATTGGTTGATGGACTAGTGGAATTAAAGGATCTACCCATGTGATTTAGGTAATTAATTGGCTACCCTTAAATAACTAGTGGGACATATTCATGTGGAAATCATATACATGTGACCATTAATGAGTTGGTATTAAAATTATGAAAAATACTATAAAGGTATAGAGCATTGTCCACACCATTTATAGAATGTTTATAACATAGAATAATTACTTGGTTACTAGATATAAATAGAAAATCATGGTAAATAATTATTTAAAAATTCTTAAAGATATTCAAAGTTTAGATGGGAACCTCTCTGAAGTTAAAGGAACCATCCTTAGAATTCTGAGCATTTTGGGTGTTAAAGTTAGTCTGAAAATTCCTTGGATGAATTTTAGAGAAGTATAGAGATCCCCTTGAGGCATTGGAAATAATTTGAGTTAATTTTAACTTTTGGATTTCATTAAAAAATAGAAATGTCCCAGATTTTATGACTTTTCTTGCTAATTGTATGACTTATAGGCCATCGTGTGACTCTTCCAAATTATAAGGCTTGATTTTATTACTTAAGTAAGATCATAAAACTTTAGTTTATGAATCCCGTACCTATCATATGAATTTTTAGTTATCTAGAAATTTGATAAATGAATGATTGTATGTCTTAAATATAGAGTGTAATTACTTATCTTAATACTTTATTATTAGACTATGGAGATCGTACAAATTTTAGCTAAGGTAAGAAATTGGAAAAGCAATTAGTGTATGAAACCAGTGTCCGAATTTTATGGACCATATGAACTCATCATAATTCTTTGAGTATATTTTATGTATTTTATCCATACAGTATGACTTCATCTGGATCGTAAGCCTTTGGCCAATCGTTATACTTCATCATATGAAATCTGTGTCGTGAGACATCCAATTTCTTATGATGGAAACAATGTATTAATTTAATATGTGACATTTCCAATTATATAAATTTCATGAATACAATATGACTTCAATATCAAATGATAAAGATTCATCCATGGATCGGGCTATAAGACTTCCAAGAGCATATGAATTTCAATGTTATATGATATTTTTAAATTCTAGGAAATTCAAGAATTAATTATCTAAAGTGATAATTTGAATGGGTTGATGTTAAATATATTCTCCAAGGTATTAAATATCAAAAATATCTAAGATTATGTGGGGTTTGAGCTTAAAATGATGAGAAATAAATCTTCAAGGTGGATCAAGTTGAGAAAATTCCAAAAAGATTTTAATTAAAAAATTATGTGTTGAAATTGAAGAATAAATTATGAAATAAATGGGATGATGCAAGAGTTATTTAATAATTTTTAAAACATAATAAATCTTTGAAAATCCATGATCCAATCTTAAGAAAAAGAAAAATTAAGTGGGAATAAGATAAGTACATCACAGTTATCTAAATCTGTGATTCTCAAATGTGAAAAAGAAATTATTGGGTCTTCAAGAATAATGGAGATAAATTCCCATCATTTCTCAACAAATTCTATAAATCCTATATCATTTTAATCCAAGATTATTTGAGTTGAGAATAATAGATTGATCTACTATCTATTATTTACATACACAATTTGGGTTGTACTTATTTCATGGAAGATGTTACATCATAGATAAAGAATAACACGCCACAAATGTTGTGTACCATATTTTTATATAGTAGAGGAGATTGAAATTCATGTTTTAACAATGGTATATTTAAGAGGAAGATAAATATAATCCTATATAAGAATAAAATTAATTTTATTTGGTCGAGTTTTAAATAATATAGAAGATAAATGAAAAGTTATTTTCGAAATAATGTGAAGAAAAATATTTATATCATAAATGATAAGATCAAAAGGAAAAAATGAGGTATATTTTAGTACATGTTCCTTGGTCATACTTCATGATAATAGTTTACATATTCCATTTGTGGAATATTGGAAATATAATAGAAAATTAATTCAATCTCACATAAAATTGATAGTATTGATAAATAAAAAAGAAAATGAAGAATCTGGTGTCATTGTGGTTGGGATATGTGAATGTGACTAAGGAATCTAAGAGTACTAAAATCTCTTGAAAAACAAAAGGTAGAACCCATTGAATGTTATAATGAAGAAAATACTAAGAAACTATTACCATTTAAACTAGAAAATAGCATATGGGTATTGAAGAATATAAAATAATAGGAATAGTAAGAGTGCTTCGAGCCAGTGCAACCTACTGGGTTTTGAGGAGAAAGAAGAAAGAATAAGAAGTGATAGCATAACGATGAGGTTCTTTATGAATTTCTGAGTTGTGGGAGCCAGCAACATATTCTGATGAAGATATAAATGTTATTAAAAGATACATAGGTCAAGTTTCATGTATAGTTAATATATATATTTAGGTAGTTAAATTCACTCTGTGTTGAGGAATTATATCAGATATTCTTAGTGTAATGTCACTTACTATGTAGGGAAGTTATACTTTAAGAAGTGAATAAAGGAATCAAAATACCAGTGTGATCTGAAGACTAAGGTATATAGTATATGGATTATGTGACTTGTTTAATATAGTTTAGGAAAGTTTACCTATGTAATATAGTGAAACATATATATATAATATTGTGTGAAATTTATTTCAAGATGATCCTTGACCACCCATTTTAATTATTTATTTGATTATAGAATAAAATCTATGACTCAATAGGAATTGACATGGAATGGAGTAGGTTTACCAAATCAAGTAAGAACCTTTGAAAAATACCACTTTATGATATCTTGTTTTTTTTTTGCATTGCATGTGGTTGTGGCATGTTGGGTAAAGATTAAAATATCCATTTATAGCATAAAAGTTAACAAGGGTTCAAATATTAAATGGGTTAAGCTTCAAAAACTATTTTTGGATTTGTTTAAAGGTTTTTACACCTGATTCACCCCCCCACACACACACAAAGTGTGTCTACACGATTTATTGGGCACTACAGTATGCGAGATTAGTTATCTGAACCACTTGTCATGTGTTATATTGCATATGTAGTGTATTTTGGAAAAGGAATCTCGGCATGTACAACTTGTGCATTCCTAATAGACACAAGATGTATTACCACATAGATGTAGTGTATAATAGAACATTTTGTGTACTTGATACAGAACATGGGCTTTGTCGAAGGCACATGCCTAAGATTCCAAGAGGACTTAGACATTGTGTACCCCTGGAAACATTATGTAATATATATCCACCTGAGTTGGGTGATTAAATTTCACAACCTACAATCCCTAGTGGTCTTACACAATTTTTACCATACCTGGTGTTATAAAAACTCATTTGGAGAATTTTTGGGGTTGTTTTTATTAACAAGGATAATTAAAGGTTTTGAGATGATCATTAAGCATTTGTTTAAGTACTATAAAAAACTTATATTAGTTATGAAAATGGGATATAAGTCATGTTGTGATGCATTAGGTTTCATTTCCAGAGGTGTTTCTAGAGAAATGAAAAATTCATAAACTACCCTATATATATATGAGTTATTAATTTGGTTCTCAAGATTCATTGACTCTATATGTGATATTTTTTCCTTTTTCATTAAAATAAGAGTATCAGTCATGTCATGACACATCTGGTTGTGTTGCGACCCAACTAAGTTATAAGTGAAAGTTCTGAAGGATGGCTCTATGGGGAGGCTTGCACCATGATAGGATCACTTGTGTTTTTGGATTTATGATAGTTTGTTGATTTAACTATGTGATACTATGTTTCACTGCATATAAGAAATATTCCTTATTGAATAATAGAAAATTCCCTATATGTGTAAGATTTATTGTGGATTTTGTAAGCATCCAAAATTGGTGAGTAATATTTATTCTCTACAATTTTAGGAGAATGAGCATGTATCATAATATAATTAGTGGTTATGTTGTAAAATTTATTTGCTATATTTTGGTGGCTCTATCATTTTAAGATTTTACATGATTCAATTAAAGATTATACTGCAAATAATTAGTTTACAGTACTTAATGTGTTTAGAGTCTAGGTAACCATGTCATGATAGTTTTAGTCACATAATGGTGAGAAAGTCAAAGAAAATCCTATATTTATAATGGTGACATGTTTTGAGGATGTGATCCATGTAAATAAAAAGTTATATTTTACATTTGGTAGTGAGATATGTTGCATTGTGGAGTTGTAGAGTTACTGGCTTGTAGCTCTGAAGGAAGAAGTAGATTGTTCCATGATAGTGATAGTCACAACATAAAAATGATGAGTAAGTGTACCTATAGATTTATATTTCTTATCTTTTAGAAGATAAATCAAACAATTAAAGGGTATAACTTTACTTGGTTATAAAGGGGGTATTTGGATATATTATCCCCACCATAAGAAGTTTAATTAATGATTTATTTAGTGGGAAACATGGTTATTATCTAAAGGTACAAGAGATGAATTTATCTATTAAAAAGAAAGAAAGAATTATCATATAAGAAAAATATCCATGTTCTTTTCTCACTATAGATTCATGGGTATCATAAATGGATAAAAATGGAGAAAAAATGATACACCACTCTAGTATAAACTCTCTTTTTTTATAAATATCATTATAGTTATACTCATGGAGGAAGCGAGTTATCAAAGTGTGTGAGAGCAGTAAGTTATTAAAATATATGAGGGTTGTAAACTAGGAGGTAAATTGTGGTCAATCCAAATTATAACCAATATGTAGTGTACTTATAATTTTAGGTTCATATAACATCATCATTTCATGGTCATTTGATTTTCCTCATTTTGGTAAATATTTTAAAAATGTTTACATCCATCATTTAATTGTTTTATCAATTCAAATCAGTCATCAGTAGGAGGAGTGTTCTTGATAATTATGGAATAAAATAATTTGATAGGGTACATTTTTAAAAGATCAAGATACTCTAATTCACCTACTAGGTATTTACCATTCCTAGGACCAACAATTTGCATCAGAGCTAAAGGTTCTTGGAAGAGGATTCTCTCTCTGAAGAGATGTAAGTGTACTTCAACCAAAAGGGAAGTTTTTTTATTTGATGAAAACAATTTTCAACTAAGGAATAATATGATGTAGAAGTATATTAAATCATTGGTAATGGAGGTGTACAAGACTTCTATTCATGATATTTCAGCCATCATGTATTATTATTGGAAAAATATCGAAGGCATTTTGTTTTTTATGCCAAAAGATTCAACACATTGGTAGGTGAATTTTCCAATGCTATATTAATGAAAGTGGTGTCTTGTAATTCCTCACACATTATGTGGGGAAAACATTTCAACATCAATGAAGCTAATTCCAAGTTTTGTGAATCTAAATTTTAGGCATTGTGTGATAAGTATGAGGATATAAGGATTAACTTGAATGAGTTTATCGATGCATTGTTTGATCAGGTGAACATAATTGTTTAGAAAATGTGAAAATTCATATAAAATATTGATGATATCAAAATACTAAAGATTATCTTCAGAATATTACAATCACATCTTAACATGAAGTTATAGATATCTAGAGACAAGGACCTAAGTGAGGTGGCATAGGATATTCTTCATAACACTCTCATTGCATATGAGATAAGAAATAATGGCAATAAGTCCTTGAAAAATGAGAATTATTAGAAATTTTTAGTAAAGTAAATGAATAAAATTTCATTGAAATATGATCCTAAATATGAGGATATATATGGGGTGATATCCTTTTTTTCTACAATTCTCAAAATTAGAGAAAAAAGATTCAAATTAAATCTTCCCCTTGCCTAATTTCAATGTAAAAAAGTTATGAATATCTTAGTAAAGCACAAAAAAATTGAGACAATGATGATGATGATGAACCCTTAAAAGACTCATCTAATTGTATAAAAGGTTAGAGGATTTAATAATATAAATTATTAAAAAAAGAAGAATTTTATTTTATTGGAATATGTCAACTTGGATAAAATATAAGTGAAATAATTTGAGCACAAAAATTTCCTTAGGGATAATGTTCATGTGGCTATCATAGACTAATAAAAATTAAAGGATGGTGATGATGAAAGAGATAAATTTGAGGTCAGATCATACCATAAGTTTGAAGTAGAAGAGTCTCTTGAAGAAATTGATGTTTAGAGGGCTAAAACAAATAAATATATTGGTGTTTTTTATTCCAAACTATATATAAGATGAAGTTTGAGATTGAATAAATCAAGTTTGTAAATTCTATAAACTCAAAGAAGGAAGTTGAGATCAAACTCAAAATTTAAAAGTAGGAATAGATCATTGATATAATAACCAATTCTATGAAATATTATGCCAAAATGAATCAAGGACCTTGAAGGAAAAAAATTACCATGAAATGAAATCATGATGATCAAGAAAGACTTATAACACCCTTAATGACATTGATAAATTGGAACGAATGGGCTGTAGAAAAAAATTAAGATCTTCAAAAGAAATCAATGAAGAAGGTGGACTCTTTATTCCCAAGTGAGGAAGTTAAAAGATAATTAAAGATCTACTAAAGGACTTAATCACAAGAATAAATCATTATCAATTGATACAAAATGAGAAGAACTCATGACCTAAAAGAAAATTAATTCAGGTGACTCACAAAAGGCCAAAGAGGCCTCAAGAGAAGTAGTGAAAACATATAGAAGTTTACTATGAATCCAGTGTTATTGTTATGGAAATATGGGGCATACACAATATGCTCATTCTAAAGAAAAAATGCATTTTGGGGATCAATAGAAACAAAAAATAGACAAACATAAATCCATACAATTGATATGTTTTTTATTGATATTTTTTTGGTGTGAAGGTTATGGACACAAAGTTGTGAATTAAAAATCAATTGTATCAAGGAGTATACCTATACAGTCCTAGAAAAGAAGAACTTGGTAGATGGAACTATTATCAATTTGGTCAAAAACTCATAATAAATCTGAATCTCAATAAGATGAGGAAAATCCAATGGATTTTGAGGTGGAAAATATTATTTACCTCCAAATTAAGAAAATTAGTTTACATATATCAATAATGGAAGAGTATTGAAGGCTAACATCATTCAAATTACTTTGAAAGTGATGGGTCAATCTAGAGTATTGACTTTGGATAACAGTTTTACTTTCCACATGATGTAAACAAAGTTCTTGTCATGATAATCAAATATGAAAAAGAAGTTGTTGTTTTCTTTGGAAATGATGAATATTTTAAGATCATTGGTTTCATAAAATAAAAAATATGGGACAAAGACTTGAGGTGCATGTATTTATTGGTGGTTCAAGTCCTTGGTCACAATTTACTATGTTTCTGATAATTGTGTGACTAAAGAAAATTAGTAAGCTTCAAAGAGAAGGATTGAATCATAAAAATAAGATATGGTCCAATTTAGATTTAAGTAAATTTAAATAAAGGTAATATAAATCTCATTGGTGGAAAAAAGGACATGTTTTTTCTAAGGAAGGGGAAAATAAGCTATGGAATAACAGGCTTGTCCACATGATCTAAATTTCTTTAGAATACTTTTTGAATAATGTGAGGGAATTTAATATCCCTAACCAATCATTTGATCACACTCATACATGTGGTACTTTTTTAAAATGGAAAATCATTCAAAATACTTACAAGACGAAAGATAAGAAGTCAAAAATCTTGTTTTATTTGGTTCACATCATTGTATGTGGGCCAATATCATCTAAACAAATGAATGGAAAAAGGTATTATGTATTGTTTATAGATGATTATAGTAGGATGGAATGGTTGGGGGTTATCTATCAAAAATACAAAGTATTAAAGTATATTACATGACACTGTACATTGGTGGAGAAAATACTCAAGATGAAAATTTAGAAGCTCCAAACTGATAATGATATGGAATTCACAAACAATAAAGTGATGGAATTATAACATCCCACCTCCCTAGGATACTAATAATTTACCGCATTGGCTGTCATCATAGGATCTTAGGTGTAACACCCCATACTCTGGAGGCTACTGACTAGCAGTGAGGGTCTAAGGGTAGTGTATTGGGGAGATTATATCCTTAGCATCAAACTATCAACTATAGTGGAAACCATATACAATCATATAATCAATAATAAAAGAAAATTATAGAAAAGGAAAGTAAAGTTCAAGAAATATATATAGTATCAAAATTAAATAACAATGGATTATTTCATGCATGTCACAATGGATTCATCTTGGGTGGATCGTGTATAGTACCATGAAGGGGAAAAATAAACTATAACAACAACTCATCCCAAACTAGTCTATATTGTGACCTAGAATAATAATATGTACTCCATTCTATCACTCCTAGAAAAAAATAGATAATGGTCCCTTTTCCTAAAATTTTACCTACAACCAAATTTCAATAGCTGCTCAGGTGGCCAAGTGTCATGGAAGCCTGAGTAGAACTTAGTAGGTCAACACCAATAGTGTCCCTATATATAACTAGTCTGAATAAAATTACATGAAAAAGTGATGTAATTAATATTTTAACAATTTAATAAAAAGAAGTAGACAACCACTCATGTATGGGTTCTGTGATGACACCTAAGATTAGACTATACAATCATTGATCCTCAAGTATGTGACCCCGATCATCCATACATGCTTTGACTAATTATAGGGTGTCTCTGAGCACATCATGTGGACTATTCCAAACATAGTATCATAACCACCATTAAGGATGTTTTCTTTAGTATCATAGACCACCCATTCAGGTATTTATTTAATCGTCACATACCACCCTTTTGCGTATTTTTAATAGTCATCCTGGACCACCCTTTTGGGTGATTTAAATAGTCATCACGGACCACCCTTTCAGGTATTTTCATTAGTCATAATAGACCACCATTTCAGGTGTTTTCATTAGTTATCATGGACCAATCATTCAGGTGTTTTCATTAGTCATCATAGACTACCCTTTTAAGAATTTTTGTTAGTCATCACAGACCACCTGTTATGGTGTTTTCATTAGAAATCACATACCACCCTTTTGGATTTTTTTCATTATAAATCCAAGACATAACACATTTCAATTTAATTTACCCCATTTTATTAAAAAAATAACTCATGCCATGTTACCCATGCAACATTCATAACACTTATTTCCCATTAATGATATCAATTTCAATAGCATTTCAAGACTCTCATTTCATTTCATTCAAGCATTAACGAGCTTTACAATTTTTCTAAGGTAGCCAATTATTTTCACATAACACCATTTATCATTCACGCTCTTAAATTCCATTTTATAAATTGGGAGTCACTCTTCCATTTCATAATATCATTTCAATTATAATACATCACTTTATATTCAATGTGTTCTAGTTATCATTATCAACCTAGATCCATTATATAACGTCACTTTTCATTCCAAATTTATCAAGCTTCACTAAAAAAATAATATTTAGAATATTCTATAATCTTGCTTTTAATTTCAAAAGATGAGGAAAATATTCAAGTTTACAATTTCACTAAGCCCTTTTCAAGATCTTTTCCACCACAATTATTGATAATTATGAAATTATATTTCACAATCATCAATCCAAATCCCAACTTCCGTTTTGTAACCATTTTAATAGTTACTCATTTATAGATAACAAGATAGTCAAGTCTAACCTCAAGGTTAAATTAATTACTAAGGTATTCCACTTATAATCAACCTTTTCTAGAGTTTAATTTATGTTAAATGAAATTGTATAAGTAGGTAAACCTATAATTGAAACATTCGATTTAAATCAAGTCAACCATAGTGAGGTCAGCATGACCACACAATGTATCACTTGAGAAATTGAGAAAAAGTATGGGTTAAGTTTAGAGACTACCTACATCAGTCTTAGATAATTATACTCCTCCTATATCAACTATTGGTTTAGTCTAAATAGTAGAAAACTAGAAACCGGAAAAAATCCCTAAAAATAATACATATTAGATAAAACAAGAAGAATAACACTTAACAGTGAAAAAATAGAGGATTAGGAGGAAGGGGATGGGTACCCTTAACTCTAGATATCCAATGCATCTAATAGAAGATGAAACAAACCCTGGATGAAGGATATCCACCATAGAGGGCAGGAGGGGAGAGTATCACCAAAAGAACTGCTACTGGGCGAATGGGGGAGGCCAAAATTCAGTAAGAGGCATAATGGGTGGCCCACGATAAAATTATAGGGCTAGACCTATTTAAAAAATGCACAAGAATATAACAATTAGTTGGTGATCTAGGTTCCAATATAGGGATACTACTTCCACCACCAATTATCCAGTGTCCTTATACTAATTACCTGATAGCTCTACAGCACCATGCTGCAGCCCTGGATCTGTATCTCAAACCCCTAGAGAATCTCTGATTATTTTCATTACTGAAAAGAACTCCCATGATTGGTAGTTACATGATATTGTATAAACATTTAAGCACACCCATACCCTCATATAGGCAGGGTATTAAAATATCCCCACTATATAACAAATTATCCTTGAACTGGAAGCTTAAGATTCATTGATACCTGGTTCTTAAACCAAAAAAGAAATATTCTCACTGGTTTTGGTCATGCTAATATGGCACCCTAAACTAGCTCTATCTCTTAAACCCTCATAAACGTGTACATTAGAGAACTGTTCTATTCATCCAAATCCACTATGAATCTCTACTTATGGTCAAGTCCAAAAAATTATATCTATCAATGTCACCACACTATGAAAATTCCCTCAGTATAATACAATCATTTTATCACCAAAAAAGTTTTATCTAAAACCATAGTCTCACATCTAAGAATACCTATAACGAAAGACACAATAGTTTTATTGGTCATTAAAATTTCATGCCCAAGGTACTCCTCACCATTGGACTTATCTCATAACGGATGATTACAAACCGAATCTGGTGAGTACTACCTATTCAAGGAAAAAATCATCATATCTTTTTAGAAATCCAAGTTTGATCCCAAAGTTATAACGAACATATTTAATATAGATTATCTAGAGTGATTTTCAATGCACCACACCCAAATATATAAGAGAAAGACAGTTGGGCCTCTTTTGGTCGACCTATTTCAGAACAACCAGGCTCAGTTGTCGATATTCTTGTTAAAATGCCTGATAATAATGCCTTAAATATCCTGATCAATCAAACAAAAATATTGATATCCATAATAGACACTTCGTCTGATTCCATGATTAAATCACCAATCGAACTAAAACCATTCTAATCATGAGACTATCACTAGATCACATCCAAAATCACATTGAAATTTACCTCTAGTATTCCCTAAGAAAATCTAGTAAAATCATAGTCACCTAATGATAGATCTTATCACCCCTATAAACCTTTATCATGAGGGTTATATCACTGAGACCAATATGACACTCTCAACCATAAGATTTTACCCACTATCACATCATTAAACTGAGACCCAATGTCCACGGCACTTATCCTATCCATCATCAAATGAAATGGTAAGATATAGTCATCAAGCATATGTTTGAACACCAAAAATAAATAATAAAAAACATATATCCATGGTTCATAGAAATTTCATCATGGGAAAACACTAAAATTCATTATTGTAAGGGTATCTCCCTCTATCAGTCATTGGGGTACATCCCAACGTGTGCATTTACCTATACAGATCCTCGAGTGCAACCTTAATGGGTTCCAATGAAAATTCATGGTGTTTATCCTTCTGATTCACACTCCTCAGTTAAATCATTGTTTCCTCTAATAGGGGTTAGGGTCGGGTTGACTATATCACAAAATTTTGATCTATACACCATTATCATCCCTTACCCACTAGAACATTGCAACCCCCAACAAAAGCTCTAGGTCTTTATTCCCACAAACATATCACTACCTTTCCAAGTCTCCTTTCTGAAAGAGGGACATATCAACTGAGACCTTCCATCATCCCATGACTTTATTATAAGAAGTTGTGAACCAAATCATTTCATGGAACTATTAGAATCATATTGCTCTAGATTCTATATGACCCTAATGATTCCAAAAGGAACCATATAAGGATCTTTATACCAATCCAATACCAACAAGTCCAGAATGTACCACTTCATTATCATGGAATCCCTAAGTCACATGCACCCTTATGACCAACTCCAAAACCTAGAAAACAAGCTCGTGAGTTTCATGTCATTGGAACTAGGCTCATGTTCCCAACCCACTAATCATGCTTCCACCACACATCAATTCTGGTAATTAAAAAATAAACATTGGTTTATTTCCATTAAAATTAGTCTCTTACCATGCTAGGGTCAACTACATGACTTTCCATTAATTGATACTACTCCAAAATCCAAGCGTCTACCCACACTCTCACCACATACTAAAGAGTTACCAAAACCAATAAGGTCATGTATTCCACCGGTACATCCCTCAAGATCTAACATCAACACCCAAAATAATATAACTCAAGGTGATTTATATCACTAAGAACTAGGTAACCCACATGTCATTCCTCAACCCTTATAAGAGTTTTGACTTGCAAAAGGCACCTCATGCATGATCCAAAACATACCACTCAGGTCCACCTCACTTGAATGAAACATCCTCATGGAATTTATCTATTATTAATCCACATATCCCAAGGCTCTTCCCATTATTAATCCCCAATGTACGCACTCACCCATTCCTTTTTCCTCTAAGACACTCATAGAATTGAGCCAAACCCTATCACAAGTTACCCATTCATGTCACAAAGCACTAAATCACTAAACCAAATTCACATATAAGGGCCCCTAGGTTCTCCCACCCAACTTGTGCATTTAATATCACATAGGATTTAACCCATAGGATACCTCCTCATTCCCATTTTATACTCACATGACATCTTGCAAGACAAAACACAAATCTCAAGGTTTTCACATCTATAATGACATCACCTACCAAAAAATTAACCTACAAGGACACAATCAACCACAATATATCATGGTCCTTAGTGTTATATATTAGATGAAATTAATATGAGATATAACAGTTTACCACCTGATACACCCTCATCAGAAGCTTTCCACATTATGGGATCCCTCTTTATCCCAACCTACCCTTACGAGGGTCAAAATACACACACGCATATATATATATAAGGTCACATCACTCTCATAGGTTCTATTAAAACACATTACCTTTTTAGAATTTTCAAAAACAACGTTTCAAGAGAGAAATGACAAACCAAATCCTCACTACTCATTATATCTCATATCATAGGGATTTCATCACTTGGATTCTCACAATAGCCCCAACTACCCATACATTGGGTCAATTCACACATATATGAATTCCAATTTTCAAGACCAATTAAGACTTCCCCTTTTCCTTTTTCATGGGATTCATGTTTTGATAATTTAAGTACTCACTAATCCATAGGATTCACACACTCTTTTCATGGTCCTAAGGCTTGATTAAATCAGGTTTCATCTGTATGCTATAAAGGAAAACATATTATAGGTTTCTTACTAGAAATATATTTAACCAATTCATTTATTTTAATAGTTTATTAAAACATGATTAGTTTCAAGAATTCTCTCAAAGAGTTTCTGAAGTAACATTCCACCACAAACTTATATGGTAAAATGCCATATAAATCGCTACTAACACTTAAAATAACCAACCATTTTTTCCATAGACAGATGAATATATATATATATATATGAATCACTAGAAACAAATAGATGAAATGTGAATCTTACATTCCTAACATGATGCATGAATGAACACACACACTCTTTCCATATCGAGATAAGGGAAAAATCCAATTAATCATAAAATCCTAAATCAATTTCAATCATCATGGTGAAATAATATAATTGTAGCAAGAATATTTCAAAAAAACCAATTTCATATCTAAAGACATGGGTTTCCCCCATGTGTAGTTCGATCACTCTCGAGAACAATCTCATTAAAAAGTCTCTACTTTTCCTATCCTCTTATAAATCATGCCCGATTAGTATTACAATGGAAAAGACATAGCTTTGATACCACTTCTTAATGACCCACCACCCTAGTCCACTAAGTAATGCTTGAATTGATAGTTACCATTTGACCTTAGGAATGCCTCCCCATATTCCAAAAGTGCCAACTACTAATGAGGGTCTAAGGTTTTTGAAGTGGTGATATTATACAATTAGTATCTGAGTAGAAATAATAGTGGTATTAATAGACAATCATATAATATAGAACAAAATAACATCACAGACAAGGAATGTAAAGTGAAATAAATAAATACAATATAAAAATAATATAATAATAGAGAATACCATATATTTAAAAATGGATCCCCTTGGATGAATCATGTATATTACCGCAAATAAAAAAAACTAAAATAATAAATCTTCCCAAAATGGTCCTGAGTCTATCCTAGTACCATCAATTTCACTCCATTATATAATTATAATAAAAACATCACACAATAAGACCCTACCATAAACCTGTACCAATGACTAAATAGTGATATCTTCTTTGGTTTCCAAGTGACATGGTGGCCCGAGAAGGATGTTAGTGCAACTTAGTAGGCCACTACCAATGGAGACACTAGATATAACCAGTCTGAATAAAAGTGCATGAATAAGTGTTATAATTAAACTTTTTAAATGGTTTAACAACTTAATAAAAATTTGTAAACAACCACCAATGTATGGGTTCCACAGCGACATCTGAGATCAGTCTACAGTGTTGTGTGTGGGTGTCTTATACCCAAATCCTTTGTGTTATTTATTTACCATTATGTGTATACATTTTTGATGTGTGTGTGTGTGTGTTTCTTTTACCATTATATATTTGATACTTCTGCATCCACTATTTTCATGGTAATATACTTAGATTTCATGTCATATGAAAAATTTATAGTAGTTCCCAGTCTATAAGGAAAATCTCAAGATACCATGAAAATGAATTAAATATTTATCTTATACATCAATAAAAAAGGACATGGATTGTGTTTTACTATCAGTTCTTGTAGGATCATAAGCATCAATACATCACCTCATGAAGTTATCATTTAATGATCTCAAGTTTATGAGATCAAGAGAACTGAAATGTTGATAAGAACATCATAAAAAACAATTTTCATTGGTTGTTACTATCTTAAAGAATATATATTGTTCTCTGCAGTTGATATTATCATCAATGTGAACCATTTTATCACATACTTTAATGCATGATGAAAACCATGAAATTAATGTGGTGGAGTGGTAGCTTTCATTGGTTGTTTCATCGGTGGTATGACATTGGTTGAATGATCAAGATGGTATTTTTCACTTTCGAAAGGAAGAGATATATTGGACCAGTAAACCAAGGTAGTAGTTCCTTCTATAAATACATACCTATAGTATAAGAAGGTAAGTTTGTCCAGTATGGTCAATAATAAATAAAGTAGGTATGGATGGTGATGCGATTTTTGTATCCAAATTTATGGGATGTTGTATAAAAAAGAGATTGTATTACATGAAATGTGTTCGTGGGTGGGGTTGTCATTTATATGACTATTCCTTATTCCTTTATGGGCCTTTATGGGTTGCTAGACTCCATTTCTGGTTTGTGATTAATACTCACAGCTATCAATATAAGTTCCTAGAAGGTCATACATTTAGCGTATTCAAAAATATTGCCTATTCTTATGAATAGTATTTTAGAACATGGTGTTCCCCACCACGATATCCAGGTAATGTCCTAGATTGAATGATCGATAAGAAATAAATAAATTCAACATTATTAGAGTATGGAATAATTGGAGTATAATTTATTTACTCAATGTATTCATGAGTTTTAAGTAAATTCATGGAAAAATTATTAATGAATGAATATTATTTTATTAGTCAATATTTATCTTATATTTTTTGGAATAAAAATTCTAGTTAATGACTTGTATTAATCACAAAATGTATTTATTATATTATGAGTAAGTGATAAAAATATAAATGACATTTATGGAATAGATAATAGGCCATAAGATTTTGTTTATGTCTTATTTTTTAGGTAATATATATATGGGGTACATAGTGTAATTTATTCCTGTTAAACTGACCTATTTGAGCCAAAGAAAACTCAAATTCAAAAGAATATTCGTCCAACCAAATTTGAGATCTCTTCTCTCATCAATCCTGCATCCTAGTGAGAGAAGGTGATGTTCCAATAAATTGATCCAAATTAAAAAAACAAATCATAGGAACAATGTAGCAGTGATCGCTGAGAGGTTTTAAGGCTCTTCTATAATCCATTCTAGCACCTATAATCTTAAATTTGATGCTTTAGTAGACTCTTAAAGCATGTGCGGATGATATAGAATGATTCGACATCGGTTACTTGGAGCGGTGAATGTCGGTGATGAGTGCAATACACATGAATCTTCAAATCGAATGAGGTAATGTTTCAATTTAAATTTTTTTCTTAATAACTTTCATGTTGGATCCTTGGGTTGATTATCGTTTTATGAATCATAATAGATGACATTACAATATCGAACTGGTGATTAAAATTTTAAATACCTGGTCTATCTGCTTCTATGATCAGCTTGGTGAAAATAATTAGTATCAGAGGGAATATATGAACATTTAAGACAAGTATATAATTAAATTTTCATGAAATTTTGGTAGAGAGAATCATAGTGGTCTCATCTCAATGAACCACGATTCAATATAATTACGTATATCCAAGTTATGGTCATATAAAGTTTAGAATCAGATCAAAACTAGTCTTGGGGGGGTTTAAAAAAATGAAGAGTTTTTGTGTGAGTGAGTGTTTGTGTGTTATAATTTTCCAGCTAACATTGGGTGGTGTTTTCCATTTTCCAACTATACCCATGTCTAGAATAATACCATAGTCAAGGTGATTAATTCCACATGTAATGTAGAATAAACTTATTTAAAATAATAAAATGGGCTTCTAAAGGCTATAAAATATCCTTTATAAATCTAAAAAAATAAAATGAAATTTGGGTGATAAAAAATTGATGTAGGATTTTATTTAAAAGAAAATAGAACCATGGGTTTCAACCTGTAGTTTCTCCCAATCTGATCCCTTAAAATTTTGTGGGGGTATCTTTGTTGAATTCCCACTAAAGATATGATTTATTTAAAAAAAATATGTTTCTATCTTGTACCTAGTAGCCCCCCCCCCAGCTTACAACCCTTGTTTCCCAACACCCTCATGGGTGGCCTCTACCTGCTGACCTAGGATGGGCTAGTTCATTCCCATCCTAACCCTCCTAGCCTCATCTGGGCTTAAAAATAGCTTGGAACCCCTTTGGGGGTTATCGAGCCACCTGGGAGCTCAGAAAATTTTAAAAAAATAAAAAAATAAATGATTGTTTTTGGAATATGTTTAAAAGTTTTTAGGGACCGTGCAACTTATATTTTAGGAATTTAAATTAATTTAAATTATTTTAATTCATATTTAATTTTCTCTAGATGATTTTATCAAAAATTTAATTTCATTACACATTTATATTGTGTGCAGACTGATTATGTGTGATGACCAACCAGTGTATGTTTGTAATTTTATTTATTTATTTATTTATTTATTGAAATTTCATGTCATAATTGTAATAATAAATTAGTAAATGGTGGTTTATGCATTGTCCCTCTCCTACTTTATATGAATTAGGGTTTTTTGTCCATAAATTTTTTATGCATGGACATTACACATTATCAAGTTCTTAATTATAATATGGAGGACATATGAAGATGTGTACCACACCAAGGCTTAGTAATATACTAGAAGAGATATGGATACACTAGACAGGGTGCATGATGCAACTCAAGTTGGACACGACTTAGGTAGTTAACCCCTAGGATCATGGTTAATCCTTCTTCAATCAATTGATTGACCAATAGTTGTCACTTATGATCAGTTATTTATTTTTTTATGCATTGTTAATTATTATTTTTCACCTGTGTATTTTAAGTGATCACATAAAATAATAAATGTGAATGAATTCATATAATAAATTAACACATAAATATTTTTCGATTAAATGAATTATTATGTTTGGAGAATGATCACCTAGTTTTTTCATGCTAAATAGATAATAATTTTATTCACCAAGAAATAATAAAATCCCCCCAAATATATATTGAGTCATAATGCCTTTTTCCTCTTTAATTTGGAGAAGATCATGTGTATGAAGTGCTCGTTAGCCTTATCTGAGGGTACGTTTGACTACTGGGTCATTCTTATGAAGGTTATGAGTTGACTTAACTAAATTTGGAAGCAAACAAACATCCATTACAAGCTTTTCTCAACTTTAGAGGCAAAGTGTGGAGTAAATCAAGGTTATAATTTCTAGAAGCTGGGAATCCATGAAACAATTCAAGGAGTCATGAGTTAATTTGGATATCCATCCAAAATACTACCTTTAAATTCTTTAATTAGTGGTGTAACAATATCTTAGACTATGAGGAGTTGTTTCATGGATCCTTACCACTGGATACTCAAGAGACTAGGTATTTTAAATCTAGTAGTGAGGGACACTATGATTTGATAAAATAGTGGGAGGAATTTAATGATTAAATTAATTGATAATGTCAACCAATAATCAAAATAAATTACTAATCTATTAAATTTATCTATTTTATAAAAATGGAAAACATCACCATCATTTAAATATCACCATGATCAATACTTGACAAATAGAATATCCTAACTATCAATACTTCCAAAAGTGGAACATGAGCACAAGAGCCTCAGCCCGGTTGGTGAGGACACGCTAGGTGCATCCAAGAGACCCGAGATCAAATCTGGGTGGAGGCTTATTTTCTGGTACTATAGTAGTACTGTAGCAGTACTATAGCAGGAACTGTAGCAGTACTTTAGCAGGCATTGTTCGGTACTGTAGCAGCCGGAACTATTCATCCATTTGGGCCTTTGGGCCACCGGTTTGGTCCTCGGGTCCTGCAAGGCTTTCAGCCCACCCAAGGCCTTCAGACCAGTTGATTATCAAGGACTTTAGGACACCTTAAGGCCTTAGGTCCACCCCCAAGTCCTTCAGGCCATATTAATGCAGGCCCCAGACACACTACAAAAAAGAAGCAACCCTAGAAGAGGATTCAGAGCATGTTCACTCACCAGAGCAGAGCCAAATGGATTGCCAGAATGAGAGGGTATGGCTATGCCATCGGTACCATCTTGTGCTTGCACGGGAAGCCTAGTTAGGCGGTCATGCAAAGGTGGAGAGCTACTATCAGGATGCAGATGCTGGGGAGGGGCAGTTCCTTGTAGATAGTATGGTTGAATTCCATAAAGACCTTCAGGTCATGTAATCTCCTAAGCCTACGGGCCATGTAATCTCTGAGCCTACGGGCCTTTTAAGGGTTCCCCCTCATACCTTGAAAGGGGGGTTATCAAAAAATCAATAAAAATGAAGGGTTCGGTCCATTCAAGAAAAAGTGGAACAGGAACTTTCATATAGTACTACACCAATAGGAGAATCTATTTGCATTGGAATATGAACTTCCAATTGATACCCCCATGGGAGCAAGAAATATGGATAAAGAAAAGTTTATGAATCATTTATATGATGTGTTATATGTACAGTGAATCATGTTTTCATCTATGTATGGAGAATTTCAAAAAATTCATGATGATAAAGATTCCTATAAAATGTTGTCTCATCTCTGAGAGATTTATTAGGAGATGCCTCAATAAGAAAGATTTGATATTTCTAGTGCACTTTATAAGTGTAGGATATTAGAAAGGAATCAAGCATTTTTGTAATAGTGGGTGTCTTAGACCCAACTTAAGTATTCCATTTCGATTACCATATAATTCATAGAATGATTTATGCATGATGTATACCTACCATTATAGTATTCATATTTATGACTCTACTATTTAAATGGTAATTTATATAGATTACTAGTCATATAAAATGGTTATAGTAGTTATTAGGCCATAATGATAACCTCAAGATACTGGGAAATTAATCTTACACAAATTTCTTATGATATATGACTATCAGGTGTTGGGAGATCATAAGCATTGAGACTTATTCTTGTGACATTATGAGTATGTGATATTAAGTAGATGAGATCATGAGGAATGACCCGTTAATAAGAACACCCCATGTTTCAGGTTTTATTGGTAGTTCTTATCTATGAACACGTGTAATCGTCTCCTGGATTAAGATTATTATTAGTGTATACTATTTGATTGCACAATTTTATGAAAAGGAAAAAACTATGGAAATAAATACATAGTGAGCTAACTTTTGATGGGTGTGTCCTTGGAAGTATGACATTAATTGAATAATCAAGAAATAATTTTACACTTCTAATAGGTATATATCTCTCGGGCCCAGTTAATTAGGATGGTAGTACCTTTTTTAAATTCATGACCATGGTAGAAGAAGCTAAGTTCATCCAGTAAGGTCACTGAATAATAAAACATGAAAAGGATAATGATAAAAAGTGTGACCCCTTCTTTATAATATATCATGAGACAAAGATATTATATTACATAGCATGTGTTATTAGGAAGGTTGTTGTTTTTGTGATAACTCCTTATCTCTTTAGGGGCCTTTATGGGTTGCTAGACCCTGCTCTCATTCAATGAAAATTATTCACTACTATCGACATAAGGTCCTAGAGGGTCATTCAAAATATAATTTTTAAAAGTATGGCATATTATGATGAATATAAGTTTAGGACATGGTGGGCCCACCATAGGTTCTGATATATGTATAAGGATATATGGTTTCAAAAGAATAAATAAATTCATATTATTTGAGTATAGAATAATTGGTATTAAATTTATTTTTAAGTATTAAAGTAAACACAAGGAAAATATTTAACAAACAAATATTATTTTAATATTCAAGGTTCATTTAATATTTTAGGGGATGATGAGTTGAGTTAATAGATCTATATTATAATGTGATATATTTATTATATTACAAGAAATTGATAAAATAAATGATATTTATGACTCAGTAGATTAGTCATAAGATGTTGTTTATGTTTTATTTAGTGGGTAACAAATATTCAGAGTTTAGGGATCCTTTTTTTGGTAATTTAATAACTCACTATATATAGTATGAGACAGTGTCTCTCATTTAACTATTCACTAAGAGTTTATGAGCCTCTCTCACTTCCTAGTGAGATATGCTCTCAAAATAGGTGATCAGATCAGGCTCTTCTTCTCACGTCGAAGGAACGTCGATGCGGAGATAATCGGGCTGTATAAGGCATCGTCAAATCACTCTGTTAGCACCCAAAATTTGATGATATACAATTCTATAGATTTTTGAACTATGTGTGGAGGATATAAAGGAATTAGGCTTCAAATACTTTGAGCAGTGATCGTTGGTGATAAGAAGATGTTGAGCTTCATTTTAGATCAAAAGAGGTTTTTTCAATTTATGTATTTTACTTAAAATCTATTCATATATATCCTTAGGCCTTTACTAGGGATTTTCTTCATCGGTGATGACATAGTAATATCGATAATCGATGAAAAATTTTAAATCTATGACCCACTAGCTTCCATTGTGTGCCTTGGTACCAACAATTGGTATGAGAGCGATGCATGAAAATTTTAAGAAAATAAAAAATTAAAATTAAATTAAATTATAAAGAAGGTTTTTTTCAAGTCCCAATTCCATAAAAAGTGTTTCAATCTAATATTTAACAACCAAGTTGTATCCATTCGAAGTTTTTAAAACGAATTGAAATCTCATTTTTTAGTGTATAGTTTTCGAAGAACCTATATGTTTCAATATACCATAATGTTATCAACAGAAGATATTCCAGTGAACCCCAGCATTCCAGTCAGTGATGGTTGGAATAGTTTTCTCCTGTGAAGTGATATTCCACCATTTGTGGAAAATAATAAAAAAATTACGACCAATATATGATTTTATTTTAATTACATTTTTTAACAAAATTATTTAAATTAAAATAACCCCCTCACCATAAATTTATTTTCAAATTAAATTTTATCATGCTTTTAATATTGGGTGTCGAATAATCTTCAGCATGACCAAAAAATATATGCCAGAGTTTTTATTTAATTAATTAATTAATTAACTTATTTTGATGCATGCAATTAATTATTTAAATAAGATGGTATGTGCATAATAATTTTTATCATTTAATATGTATAAGGGCCGATGTTCCTAGAAAAAAGTAAGTTATCTATATTTTGAACTCTTGAGACCCCCTTACCTGCATGTGAGTATTTTTGTACTATAAAGAAGACATTGTAAGACACAAATAGTTCAAGATGAGGTGGTATACTAGATAAGACATGGAAACATTAGAGTGGGAAGTGAGCCACAATAGGATTCCAAACCCAACTCAATTATTATACCCTTATGTCATGGTCAGTCCATTGAGTTTAAATGGATCAATCAATAATAGATACTCAAGATCAGTCCAGAAGGTTATTTAATTTATGAATTTTTTATTATTTTGTGCATTTCAAATCTAGTGAGGTCACATATAAAAATAAACTAAAATGGAAATATTAAATCAATTTATGACATGATGAATTTTTTCTATTTATTTCATAGACAGTTCTGATTTTGATCATATAAAACATGCATATTATATAGAAAATGATTTTATTCTTTAATACATAATAAAAACCCTCAACAAAATATTAAGTCACAACTCCTTTCGTTATTTCAATTTAAAAACAAATTGTGTGTATGAGGTGCACTTTTTCCCTATTTGAGTGTCCCTACTACTAATGGGGAGTTATTATAAAAGAGCTGGGTTGAATTAACTGAATATGGCCATAAAGAAGTATCCAAATATATCTTGTTTTATCTTTAGATCCAAGTATTTAGTAATTAAAGTTTATGATTTTAGAAATTGGGACTTCACTCAACCAATCAAGGAGTTGTGACTTAATATGATTGTCCAGTCAAACGTGTACCTTAAACTCTTAAAGTAGTGGCATAGACATAGCTTGTAGACTATGGGGATAGGTTTGAAGGATCATTTACACTAGAATTATAAAGCGATAGATTATTCCAAGTATAGTAGTGAGGGATAATAGAGTTTTATAAAATAGTGGGTGGTATTTAATGATTTAGTTATTTAGTAATGAATTATCGATAATAAAGTTAAAAGTAATAATTTTATAATTTTTTGTGGAAATGGAAATTAATAACTCAAGTACACTACAATAACTACTAGAAAAAGTAAATAACTTAAACATCATGAGATTCAGGAGTAGTATAGGAGCTTTCATATAGTACTATGATATTGGAAATTCAAGGTATTGGAATCCCCAATACTTGTTGAGACACCTTAGGAAGCGAGGGTAACAAAAAATATTACAGGAGACTCATGTATGATTCATTTTATATTTTAATAATAATTATATCATCCATGTATGATGTGAGTTGTGGATACAACATCAGGACAAGGATGATTAAACATATTGTCTCATCTCTGAGAATCTTCTGAGGAGAAAGTGAAGCAAAAAATGAATAGGCTAATGATTACACTTGATATGTGTAAATTTAAATATGGATCATAGTCTTTAAATACATACCAATATTATATAATTTTCACCCACATACTCTAGTTTTTTTTAATATTACAAAATGAAAATCATGGATAAATCTCTTCATTACCTTTGAGTAAGGTTCTTTAAGTTGATAAGAAGAATAATATTTAGTTCTTATGGTGAAAAAGTTGAAAGATAAGGTAAAAAGGCCAATAGAAAGTGTGATTATAAAGGAACCATAAAAATTTCATTCAAAGAAAATAATTTTATTATCATAAATGAGGCTATTCACTTCTCATGTCACGAAATAAGTATATGGAGATTTAAAATTCAATGAACTGAATAAAAAACAAGTGGTATCTTCTTCTTCAGGTATATTCATTATTAAGTTTATTGTTTTGTTATACCACTTGGGTATTAAATACAATATTCTTATCACATATGTTTATTTAAATATAGTAACCATGTAATAAAAGAAACATTACAATAAGTAAGTTGTGTTCTCCAAGTAGCTATGAAATGGTGGTTTGTAAGTCAGCAATGAGAAGTACACAATGTATAATTTCCAAGATTGTGGTTCTAGTTGAACTTTAGTTAAGTATAATCAAAACATTTGTCTCATGATTCCATTTGACACAAGGTGACATTATTATATTTTTGGAATGAATTTTTTTTATACTCAAATAATTGTTCAGTAATTTTGAATAATTGGAAATTTCTGAGGAATATAAATATAAGGATCTTATACCCATTCATGGAAAGATAACTCTTTGTCCAGAAAAACTAAAAGAGGATGTCAAGTATATACCCATTACGATATGTAGACTCTTGGTATTTAATTAACTTATTTATTATCATCATATTTAGTTTTGGACAAAAGAACCTTTAGAAATAAAGTTAAGTCACAAAGCTTTCAAAAATTAGTTTAACTAAAGAGTGTGAACTATTACAAGGTAAATCTAGTGGTAAATGTACTTCATTAGATTCATTTAAGAGTTTTCAAGAAAGAAAACGTTAAAGTATGGTATATGAATGTTCAAAACATATGAGTTTCTTTGGTTCGGTGTTCCAAAGTATATCTTGACCAATAATTCATCGATCATTATAATGTAGCATAGAGTAATTCAAAAACGCACATTACCTTGTCCACATAAAATATATAATGCTAATAATGAGGATAGATAATGAGTATTACATATTAACATTGATCAATAAAATATAACTTGTTGTAATTCCTAAATTCATATTTCTTTATAAGCATTAGAGTTATGATGTATGTAAACGGAGCATCAATGTTGAGACATATATGCATTGCAAAAACTTCCATTATTTTCAATACATTCTTAGCATGATGTTATCCCATAAACATATTCCAAATATAATGATAAATGGATATCATAAAAGTTATAACATAATATAAATCCATAAATTTTACAATAACATGTGTTTAGATGCAAAGTGTTTATTAAGGATATAAACAAACTTGCATTAAGAAAAAACATAATAAGCAATTAAAGTAATTATCCAAAAGGATTATATGGATATTATAGAAAAACATGAGATATAAAAGTGATAGTCAAGTGATAGATTATATTTCTATAAAAGGGTGAACATATATATTTGAGATAGTGGGATAAATATTGAATAGTCAATGATTGAGATGCACAAATCATTGGGATAGGAAAAATTCCACTAGAGCTTGTTGAAATGGATGTTCTAGAGAAACGTACTATGTAGGAAGGATAAAACCATGGTAATGGTTTTGTATTCACCGTGGATAGTGATAAATTATTCAATGATAATATTGTATACAACAAGTATGAAGTAAATGGAAACAAACAAATATTGAAAATATTAATTAAAATTCAATAATGGATTTCAAGTATAATAGTGTATGGGGATTATTATTTTTAATAGATTTGTGGGTATTCAAGTAAGACTATACATAAGTGGTAAAAGTGTGGTACCAATAATGCTCAATTGGTAATACCACGTCGTTATGCCTAAATCCATTAGAATTTTACTTGTCATATATACGGTTTATGATCATTAAATTGGGAATTATATTTCATGAACATAAATCATGGAAGGTTTCTATATAATACAACCAAAAAGGATCAGTGAAACCTTAGAATTCCAATAAGGGGTGCAAGTTTGTAAAATCTAGTTTTATATTGAAGTAGGAAACAATATCATAGAATATTCAAATGGATTGAATTTGGTAAAGTTTTTACAAGAGGTTCATCGAATCGACAATGTTTCCAAGTAAAATTTGTTAGATAACATATTGGAAATAAATATTGTTCTTATAGTTAGTTAAGACCATAATGAAAGTAAATATATAGAGATTGACTTAAAGTAGAAACCTAGGTTTTAGGGAACAAGATCAACTGAGGTGGATCTAATGGTTATTTGGACCTAGTAAATGGTACATATACTAACAAGGTATTTAAAAAAAATTTGTAGGAATAATTCAATAGAGAATTTTTACCAATATCACAAGGCATAAATCTCTCCAAGAATACATGTGAATTAAATAGGAGGATATAAAGGTGGTGAGTAAAATTCCATACTCTTATATTATGGATCAATCACATATTCCATTATATGTAACAGAAATGATATTTCCATCATATAATTTATGGTAGGAAAATATTAGTTTTATCCAGCAGAACTGCAAGGGAATCAATAATAACTATCCAATTGTACTAGATCAAGTACACAGGATATATACGTGGTATGTGGAGAGTAAGGGGTACTAGTTATAAGGGGACAAAAATAGAATACCCTTGTATCAATATGATCTCATACCCTACTATTATAAGGTAATGAGCAATACAATAAAATTCAAGATAGTGGTATCCATGTCTATAAATACAGAGTGTGTTGTAGATTCTATGGTATAAAAAGAAGCTATGTTAATAAGAATCAATTTGTTTCAGTTCTTTGAATCACGCCTAGTATGTAATGTTTTATCACGATGATAATTCTTCTACTAGATATCCAATATGTCTAGTTTTGAAACTGGAAAAAAATGTATACTCAGGGATAACATCACTTGAGGAGTATTACTCAAGAGGGTGACGTTGTAGATAGCAGATTAGCCACACAATGTAGACTTGGAAAACCCATGACTAAAGCCATGACTTAGCAGAAACATGATCTTAATCAGGTGAGAGATAACAAGGATAGTTATATGAGATCATGAGGACTAATCCACCAATAGGAACATCACATGTTTTAGGTATAATTTTTAGTTCCTATCTGTAAACACATGTAATGGTCTCCTGAATTGACATTATTATCAGTTTATACTATTTTATTGTGTACTTTTACAAAAGGAAACAATTATGGCAATGAATTCATATAGAGGTATCTTGTGTGGGATACATCATTAAAAGTGTGAAATTGATTGAATAATCAAGATAGAATTTATCTCTTCTGATTAGGAGATATATCTCAGACCCTATTGATCAGGATGGTAGTACCATTATTAAATTCATTTCCAAAGGAGAATAAGGTCATTCCATCCAGTAAGGTCAATGAATAATAAATCATGAAAATGATGATGACACAAAGTGTCCATCCTATTTTATGAAATAATGTGAGACAAAGAGATTATATTACATGGTGTGTGTTTGTAGGAAGGTTGTTGTTTCTATGAATAATCTTTATCTCTTTATGGGACTTGATGGGTAGCTAGACTCTACTCTTGGTTGGTAAATTATACTCACTACTATCGAGATAAGGTCCTAGAGGGTCACTCGCAATAGCGTATTCAAAAGTCTAACCTATTCTGATGAACATGAGTTTAGCACCTGGTGATCCCCACTAAAGGGTCTGAGATATGTCCATGGATATAAAATTTACAAAGTATGAATAAATTAATTTTATTTTATTTTATAATAATTTGTATTGAATTTATTTTTAAAATTTATTTATAGGTATTAAAGTAATTACATGGAAAATATTGAATGAACTAATATTATTTTAATATTAAATGTTAATTTAATATTTTCAAGAACAAAGAGTTGAGTTAATCGATCAGTTTTATCATATAATATAATTATTATATTATAATAAAGTGATAAAAATATAAATGATATTTTATGACTCAGTGTAGTAGTCATAAGATGTCGTATATAGTTTATTTATTGGGTAACAAATATTCAAGGGTTGGGGAGCCTTTTCTTGGTAATTTTATAACTCACTATATATACGAGGAGAGAGTATATCCCATGTAACTATTTAATAAAATTTTATGAGAGCCTCTATCTCATCTCATTGTTCTTATAGATATAATCTCTCTATCCAAGTGATCGTATCGCTCTCTTCTTCTCGCACTGAAGGAATGTCGATGCAGTGATTGTTAGGAAGTCGAAGAAATCATCGAATCACCGCACTAGAACTCATAATTTGATGATTGATGCTCCCATAGATTTTTGAAGCATGTTTGGATGATCTAGAGAGATTTAGATTCATATCAATTTAGTTTTAATCACCGATGACATGTAAATGTCGAGCGCGGCTTCAAATTGAAAGATGTATTTTTCAGTTTATGTTTTGTACTTAAAATTCATCTTGTGATGTCCTCAATCCTTTACTAGGGCTATGCTTCATCAATGATGAAATATTTACATCGATCATTGGTGAAAATGTTTATATCCCTAGACCACCAACTTTTTCTACATGCCCTGGTACTAGCGGGCAGAACCTCATATACTAAAGATGATTGGGTACATTGAGAGACATGAGTCCCTTGGGTTCAAGTTGAAAAAATAACTAGTAACTAATATTATCATTTCCTATTTATAACCAAGATTCTCAACTTATATTGTTAATTATAACATAAATAACATGAAGAATTCACTCCTAGATCTATTAGATTTAATTCTCTATGTTGATGAGAATATAGAGAACACAATTCTTTGGTACTTATATTGAAAAAATGGAGGAAGGTAAAGGATATAGAATCAAAGGATAAACATAATACAAATACAGTGATGCACCACCCCTCCAAGAATCCAAATATTCAATGGGAGAGAAATTAAAAGGAGGTATTTTTCTTTGCATATAGAACGAAAGGATGCTAAAAGAAGAATTGAAATATTATGAAAAGAAATAAGGTGATGTTTCTGCTTTAGGTATATTTGTCATTGAATTATATTTGTCTATTTATACAAGTTGTGTGTTAGATAAATCATGTGTGTCACACTTTTGAATTCAAATATAGGACCCAAGTAGATTTAAAAATATTGAAAAGGATGAGGTGGATCTCGGAGTATCAAATGGTGCAAGACTGACAGCATTAATTGTAGGAGATTGACATCTCATGTTTCCTAGTGGTTTAGTTCTTGTATTATATAATTGTTATTATACATCTTTTTTTCTAGAAATATAATCTTAGTATAGATCTTATAAACTATAGGTTTTTATTTCATTTTTGGAAATAAATATTGTCTCTTTTATAAGGATGACATATGTTAATGTAGGCTACATTAGAATAATGGATTTTATATACTTGAACTTGAATATCCTATTTTGAAATTAAATGAATAATATTGTGAGAATTACTTCTATCCTACCCATTAATGGAACTTCGGGCTAGGTCATGTAAATGAAAAGAATTTAAGAAAACTACATCAAATTGGGTATTTATAATCTATTGAGATAAAACCCTAGAATTTGTTTCATGTTTGTTTAAAAAGTAAAATTAACAAATAATTTTTTGATGTGAAAGGAGAAATATCCATAGGCCTACTGAAGTTAATTCATACTGACATATTTGGTCCATTTACAGTAAAAGAAGTGGATGGATTCTCTTAATTCATTAATTTTACTGATAAATTTAGTATATAGGGTCATATATACTTAATAATGTATAATTCATATTCCTTTTAAATTTTTATAGAATACCAAATTAAATTATATAATTATCATGGTAAAATGATTAAGGCACTCTACTTAGACCAGGGCGGAGAGTATCTGAACCAAGATTTCATCGATCACTTAAAGGAGTGTGGGATAATATCCCAACTCACTGCTCTTTATGCGCTACAGTGGGATGGTATTAGTGAAAGGATGGATTTTACATTTCTTGACATGGTATGATAGGTGATGATTCATGAGACTCTATCGTTATCCTTTTCAGGATATGCACTATAGACTATGGAACATACACTCAACTGAGTACAAACTAAAGTGGTAGATGGAATTACATATGAGCTATGGTATAGAAAGAAACCCACCTAATCACATATACATATATAGGGTTATAAAGCATTTTTTCAACACAATACCAAATGAAAAGCTAGCAACCTGAAGCACAAGGTGAACCATTATAGGTTATCCTAAAGAAGATAAAGGGTATTGCCTATATAACCCTTCAGAAAAAAAATTATGGAAAGACACACCATATTTCTAGAAAGGGGGTACATTTCCATTGGAAATAATGGGATCAATATCGACTTCAATTAAGTTTATGCTTCATATTCACAAGACTTGGTACGGAAAAAATCTTTACAATATATGGTGGGAGATGAAGTTGTTCCGAAGATAGAAGTATTGTGTAAGTCTGCTAAAGAGGTTAGATAACTAGAGAGATGTGTTTTTCTTATCACTGAGTCAGGGGACACATTACTTCTAGATAATGATGAACCTCTTACCTAAAAGGGGGCAGTATATGTCAAGGATATTGTTAAATGGAAAGAATACACATATTCTAAAAAATAATCCATGTACCAAAATCAAGTGGGTATTTTGGTTGAACCTCCAGCTAATATAAAACCTATTGGATATAAATGGGTATTCAATAAAAATATGTACATGGATGGTAATGTACATACCTACAAATAACACCTGATTATGAATGGTTTTAGGAAACATCAAGGAATTGAATGTGAATAAACCCTACCACCTATTGTGATGTTGAAATCCATCAAAATATTACATGCAATAGCAGCCTTCCATGATTATGAAATTTTCAAGATGGATGTAAAAACTACTTTTCTAAATGGGAAGTTAGTTAAAGACATCTATAAGATTCATCCGGAAGGGTTCATTACATCAAAGAGTTCCAATAAATAATGCAAGATACAGAGGTCCATTTATGGATTGAATCGGGAATCACAATCATGGAATTCTAATTTTGATGAGGCTATAAGATAATTTGGTTTCATAAATTATGTAAGAGAGTTGTGTTTCTATAAGAGGGTGAGTGTGAATTCCAATGTTTTCCTAGTATTATATGTTAATGACATATTTATTATAGGAAATGTAGTGAAAGTCTTAAAGTTAGTTAATAATTAGTTAAATTATTACTTATTTGTGAAATAATTAGGTGAATTAGCCTACATTATATGGATCAAGATCAATCGAGATAGATATTAAAGGATTATTAGTTTAATTCAAAGTATATATATTGACAAAGTACTCAGAAGGTATAATATGGAACAATCCAAGGGTATATTGTTTCCAATGTCACATGGTATCAATATCTCAAAGAAAATTTTTCTAAAAACATAGGAGGATATTGAAAGGATGAGTAGAATTACTTATGCTTCGATAATAGGATCTATCATATATGTCATGATCTATATTGTTTTAATGTTTCCTTTTCTTTAAGAATGGTGGGAATATATCAATCTAATCCTAGAGAGGTGTATTGGGTAGCTGTAAAAACTATCCTGAAGTACTTGAGATGTACAATGGATATGTTCTTAGTGTATGGACGAGATGAGGAACTTGTAGTGAGAGGATACACTGTTGATAGTTTCTATATAGAACATGATGATTTGTAATCATAGTCAAGCTATGTATTTTTCATGAATAGTGGTACGGTGAATTAGAGAATCATGAAGAAACCCATGGGAATTGATTCTATAACATAATCTAATTATATTTTGGCTTCTAATATAGTTAAGGAAGTGATTTATATACACATATTTTTCTTAGATATTGGTATTATTCCTATCAATGCAGAACCTATTACAGTTTACTATGATAATATTATAGCAGCGGTTATTTCCAAGGAACCCAGGTCACACCAGATTAAAAATCATATACTATCAAAGTCACATCTCTTGATGGATTTTACATAGATAGGTGAAGTAAAAATAATTATCGTTGAAATGGGGGATAACATGGAAGACCCTATGAAAAAATTAATATCTCAACTGAAGCATGGTTATTATTTGAGGGCTAGCGGTTTGAGAGTAATTAGTAGTTGGATCTAGTGTGAGTGGAAGTATTGTGAGTGAGTTCACTAGACCAAACTCCTATATGTACTTTGATTTCCATGACATGTATGTATTTTGATATATACATATATTTCCATTACCATTGTAGTGTTGGTACTTATGCATCCACTATTTTCATGGTAATTTCCATATATCACATGTCGTATAAAAAGGTTATAGCAGTTCCTAGTATATACTGAGAACCTCAACATACTAGGACAGTAATCATAAATATTTTATATATAGTTTAGGAACATCATTTCGAAATCACACAAATGATGTCTGACTATTAGGTGTTAGGGGATCACTATATTTGAGACTTCATCTCATGAATTTCACATTTTATTATCTCAAGCTTATGAGATCATGAGGATTGGATCACTAATAATAACACCACATAAAAAAGGTGGAAATGTTTTTTCTTATCTATAACCATGTGTATTGTTCTATTGACTTGATTTCATCATCAATGTGTACAATTTGATCACATACATTGACTTAATATGAAAAAATTTGGCATTGATGTGGTGGTGAGGTAACTTGTGTTGGGTGTGTCATTGGTGGTGTGACATTGGTTGAATGATCAAGATAGGATTTTTCACTTCCAAGATGAAGATATATCTCAGTCTAGTTAACCAATATGGTTGTAACTTCTATAAATCCATTTTCATGGTAGGATAAGGTAAGTTTCTCTAGTATGTTCAGAAATAAATAAATTGGGTGTGGATGATGAAAAAAATCATCCATCTTTATGAGATATTGTATAACAAAAAGATTATATTACACAACATGTGTTCATAGGTCAGTTTTTCGTTTTTATTACTATTCCTTATCCCCTTAGGGGACTTTATGGTTTACTAGACTCTACTCTTAGTTTGTGGTAGTTTTCACTACTATCTAGATACAGGCCTAGAGGGTCATGCTATGTGTGTATTCAAAAGTCTACCTTATTCTTATGAATATAATTTTAAGACATTGTGGGACTTTCTATAGGGTATGGTAATTTCTGAGTTTGAATGATTGCTAAGAAATAAATAAATTCAATATTATTCTAGTATAGAATAATTGGGTTGGAATTTATTTACTTAATATATTCATAAGTTTTAAATGAATACATGGAAAAATATTTAAAGAACGAATATTAATTTAATATTTAATATTCATTTAATATTTATAGGAATAAGGAGTCTATTTAATGACTCATATTTATCACATAAATTATTTATTATATTGTGAGAAAGAGAAAAAAATATAAATGACATTTATGACACAGCAGATAGGTCATAAGACATCATTTATTTTTTATTTGGTTGGTAATATATATAAGGGGTCATAGTGTAATTTATACCTGTTTAACCTAGCTATTTAAGTTAGAGAAAAATAAAATTTGATAGATTATTCATCCACACAAATTTTAGAGCTCCTCTCTTATCTCTCCCACATCCTAGTGAGATAAGGTGTTGTTCTAAGCAATCAATCCAAGTTCGCTTTCACATATCATATGAATGGAATAGCAGTTATCATTGGGAGGTCATAAGGCTCATCGATAATCTATGATAGCACCCATAATCCAGAATTCGATGATCTAGTGGACTCTTGAAGCATGTGTGGATGGTCTAGATTGATCTGATGTTAGTTTCTTTGAGCATAGATTACCATCGATGAGAAGAATGCATCTACAAATTTAATAATTTAATGGTTCAATTTAATTTTTTTCTTAAATAATTTCCTGGGGGATCCTTAGGTTGATTACCATGTTCCGCATCATTGAAGACGGTGTTATAATGTTGAACCAATAATTGAAATTTTCAAACCTCAGTCTATCTTATTGTATTGTGATCCTGGTACCAATATATACCACTATTGATCCTTAAGTTCATGACCCTGATCAACAATACATCCTTCAAAAAGTGTGAGGGTATCTCTAAGATTGTCGCGTGTATTGTGCTAACCACAGTATCATGGTCATCCTTATAGGTATTTTCTTTTTTATCACGGACCACCCATTCATTTGTTTTCTTTAGTCATCACAGACCACCCTTTTGTGTGTTTTCCTTATTCATCACATATCACCCTTTCGATTGTTTTCATTATTCATCATGGACCTCCATTTTAGTTTTCATATTTAGTCATCTTGGACCACCCTTTTGGGTATTTTCATTACTCATCACGGACTACCCGTTCAAATATTTACATTAGTCATCACAGAACACCCTTTCAGGTGTTTTCATTAGTTATCATGGACCACCCTTTTGGGTGTTTTCATAAGTCATCGTAAACCACCATTTCGGGAGTTTTAATTAGAAATCCAATCCATAACACATTTCAATTTACTTCACACCTTTTTATTAAAAATTTGAATTTCATTATGTTACCCATGTACCAATCATAACATTTATTTCTCATTAATGATATCAACGCCAATAGCATCTAAAGACTCACATTTCGTTTCATTCAATTTTTAACAAGCTTTACCATTTTTCTAACGAAACCATTTAATTTTACATAACATCATTTTTCATTTTGCAGCTTCAAATCCATTTTATATATTGGGAATCAATGTTCTATTTTATAGTACCATTTTAATTTTAATACATCACTTTATTAAATGTGTTCCAGTTAACATTATTAATCCAAGACCATTATATAACCTCACTTTTCATTCCAAAAAAAGCTTTATCAAGTTTCACCAAAACATAACTTTAAAATAATTCCATAATCTCCATTTTAATTTTAAAAGTGGGGGGAAATATAAAATTTTACCATTTCACTAGGCTCTTTTCAATATCTATTCCATCCACAATTATCAATGATTATGAAATTCCATTTCATAATAATCAATTGAAATCATAAATTTCCTTTTTTAACCATTTTAAACACAGTTACTCATTTCCCAATCAAGGAAAATCTTGAGGTTAAATTCATTACAAAGGAATTTGACCTAGAATTAACCTTTTCTAGAGTTCAATTCATTTCAAAGGGGATGTTTTATCTAGGGATACCTATAATTGAAACATTCAATTTAAATTATGTCAATAACGGAGAGGCTGTAATGACCACAAAATGTATCAATTGATAAATTGGGCAAGACTATGTCTTAAATTTAGGGACTACCTACCTCAAACTTAGATAATTATACTTATCCATTATCGGCTACCAGTTCAATGTAAAATGGGAGAAAATGATAAACCAAAAAAACATTGAAAATGAGTCAAATTAGATAAAATAATTGGAACACCACTTAATAGTGAAACAATATGTGATTAAGTAGATGAGGATGTGTATCCTTACCTATGGCTCTCCAAATCATCTGATGGGAGCTGAAATAGACCCCAAATGAAGGATATCCATCATATAGGAGTGGAGGGGAGAGAGGTACCAAAAGAAATATTATTGGAAGAATGGGGGAGTCTAAACCTAAGTAAGTGGAATAATGGGTGGCCCCAAGTAAAATTGAAAAACTAACCCCATTTTAAAACCACATTGGAGGCCATTGACTATCTGGTATCCTCCACCAACTATCATGTGTCCTCCTAGATATCTGGTGAACCCAGCTCCCATTTAGGTCTATTTCCATGACCATCGGCTAATTGGAGATACTATAACATCATATCATAGCCTTGAACCCATGTCCTGAAACCTTAAATCTTCTCTAATGATTTTCATTATGGAAAAAGAACCCCATTAGAGGGAGTAAAATGGGAATCTACAAAAAATTAATCACCCATGTACCACCACAGTGACAGTGTATTACAAGAATATATTTAGAATCATGGGATAAGATAATAAGTTTCAATGGCAAGGACTCCTTGACCAAACACATTTAGTGAGAGGAGGAAAAATATTGTTAATAACATGGCTTAGACAACACTCATTAAAAATTGACCACCATATAAATATTGGATGTAATTTTTTATTACATTAATTTATATCTCAAATAGAGCTTTGTTATTTATAAATTAATAGAAGTCACCCTATGAGATGTGGAATATAAATAATTCAACAATAAAGTACTTTCACATTTTTGAAAGTAAAGGTTTCATTCCCGATAAGGAGAAGAAGCAAAATTTTGAAGATTATAATAAAGAAGTTATTTTCTATATATATTCATCAAAACTAAAGGCATACAAATGTTAAAATAATAGGATTGGTAAAATTGTTGAAAGTATGGTTGTAAAGGTTATGGTAGATTAGCATACTTCAAAATCTAGTGATAAATCTTCACAATAAAGTTGTGGTGAACTCTCAGAAAAAATTAATGTTGGGGTGAGCAGCCTATGGGAGCACATGGGGTTATGGAAGACTTAGAAAAATACAACAATGATGAGAAAATCATAGTGGGTTTGGCAGATATAAAGAGTTCAAGTAGAAAGGATGAAATAATATAACAGAATATCATTGGTGATCAAATAGATCTGGTGAAAACACCAATAATTAAGACTCTACAGAAAACCTCTTTATTATCTCAAGTAGATCCTAAGTGTTTTGAATAGGCTTCCAAAGATGTAAATTCAGTCAAGTTTAAGAAACAAGATCTTTACCAAATTGAGAAGAATGAAATATGGGAAATTTTTCCAAGGCTAAAAGTTAAAAATGTCAGTGGAACCAAGTGGGTGTTCTAAAATAATCTTAATGAAGATAGTGAGGTGTCTCAGAAAAAATCATGGTTGGTGTGAAAGGGGTATTTCCTAATTAAGTTAATTATAATTTATGATACATTTTCACCTATTTCCCCATTATAAACAATTTAAATTTACATGAAAATGTTAGTGTAAAGTGGATTTAAGGTGTACCAAATAGATTTCAAATCATGTTTCCACAATAGAGTTCTTGAGGTGGAAGAGTGCACCAAGCAACCATATAGTTTTATTATAGTTGAAGATGAAATAAAAGTATGTCGGTTGAAGAAGAAATTGTATAGTCTTAAATAAGCACCAAGAGATTGGTATTCTAGGCTTTATGAATACATGAGAATTCTTGGATTCCAACAAGGAAGAGTTGATCACAATCACTATATCTAGAAGGAGAATAATCAATGAATTTAAGTGATGATCTATATAGATAACATAGATTTTGGAGACTCGAGTGAAGAATAATGCAATTATTTTTCAGGATACAACAGATTAGAATTCAAGATGACAACGATTGGTAAGTTAACATTTTTCCTTAGTTTATAGGTAACTCAAGTAAGTGAAAGCACATTTATTTCTCAATAAAAATATTCTAAAGAGATACTAAATTAATTTGAAATATAGGACTCTAATTCAATGAAAACACTAGTGGATACTGATATAAATTTTTCAAGAGATGATAATGATAATAAGGTCAATGTAAAAAAATATATCCCAATAATTTTAATCATATTGTACTTAACAATGACATGACCCAACAATTTTGTTTTCCACATGTCAAGTCACAAAGTACCAAAATTTTCCAAAAGAAATCCAAATGCTAACAGTGAAGATATTTATTTGATACATCAATAGAATGGTGGATTCAAGGTTGTTTTGTTACATAACATTACTATAAGAATTGTTGGGATGCACTAATTTATATTGGTAAGGTTCAGTAAATGATCACAAATCAACATCAAGAAATGCTTTATATATTTGAAATTTGTGTATTTATTGGATGATCAAGAATTAATACTACATCTCACTTAGTAATAAAAATTCTAATTACATACAGTCTTCTCAAATATGTACTTGACTTCCATGGATGAAGCAATAACTTGAGGTTTTCAGATTTTATGTGAAATATCCTATTGCATTCAGATGTTATAACTCAAGTACAATTTATCTTAGAAAAATTATTTCCATAATTAAAGGATAAATCACATAAATATAAAATATCATTTAATTAAGTAGAAGTATAAACAAAGGTTGGTGGAATTGTAATATGTGTTAACACAAGGTCATGTTTTATATATTATGATAAAGGAACTGCCCAAATTTGATTTTGAAAATAATCGTTTAGATCTTAGTGTCCAAAAATATTCATACAACTAGATATTTTGGATAAGGAATCCCCACTTCCCCATGGTATTTTCTATTTATATCACAGTATAATCACTCTCTAAAATTTATTATTTTCAACTTTAACCCTCATTTGTGAACATTTAGAGAAGTGATATTTGGGATTATTGACTAACGGGTAGATTTTTCCACAAGTTACATGGGAGAATTAATCCATGACTAGGGAGAAAAGTATTTATCTTTCCTATTTACAAGGGCAAGATATCGTACACTAGTACTTTAGAAATGGGTAGAGTAATTGAATATTTATTTAGTGGGAATAGTAGCTGGAATAAGTGTTAAAGATCATGGAAATCATAAAATTGTTTTCATGAAAAACTTTTCATTTAACTCTTATTTATGACGATTATTTTGGCTCATGTGGTCTTAATTTGATGATTATTGAATCATCAAAAAACTATCAAAAGGAAAAAGGTTTCAAGACATGGATGAGGACAATTTAAAAGTTTTTAGATGTGAAGATGGTGAATCTACTTCAGTGAATTAAAAGAGCTTTAAACAAACCCAATAGTGGAGATCGTTATAAAAAATACCCTTAGGTCATTTTTTGGGTTGATTTTGTTCATAAGGATGATTACCAGGGTGTTGGGATAAGTTTGAAGGAGTTATAAAAGTAATCTAAAGGACTTGGAAGTTCATCCTGTATGATAAAATTCACATTGTAACGCATTAGATAAATTATCATAGGTGTTTCCATAAAAGTGACAAAGGAAAGGAATACCTTGTATAGATAATAGTAATTAATTTAGTTTATAAGAGTCTTTTAATTCATGCTTGATATTTTATAATTTTTTGCTGAAAGAAGAGTAATAATAATTCTACAAACATCTGGTTGCACAATGACCCAACTAAGGTATAGGAGCCAGTTCCAAAGGATGGCTTCACGAGTTGGTGTGTACCATGATTGGAGCCTATGAGTTTTGGGATTTGAGTTGGTTCGTTGGTTGCATCATGGGAGACTGTTTTGTGGCATATATCAGAAGTATGCATTGTTGAATAATGGAAAAGTGGTTATATATATATGATTCTTTGTGGATTTTATAAGAGTCCTCAATGGGTGAGTATGTTTTAATTTTTGACTATTTGAGGATAATTATTGAGTCATGTTGTGTAATTAATGGTTATGTCGCAAAGGGTATTTGGCATATTTTAGTGTCTCTTTCGAGTTGAGGGTGTCCACAGCACAATGAAAGATTTCACAACAAAGAATCAGTTTATAAGACTTGATGTGTTTTCAATCTAAGTAACCACACTGTGATAATGTGATTCAGATCAAGGTGTGCAATCAAAGAAGAATATAGGATATATAACAATGATGTATTTTTTCATGTAGGTTTTAGGTGTAGCGGAAGCACCTATTAGGCAGTTTCCAACTCGTATTTTTTTGTAATCAATGATAATTCTGACATGTAAATGATGAAGAATGTCATGACCAGTAAAATTAAATCAAATATTAATTTATAGAAATGTTGAAACCAAGAAGAGGGGATATTTTCACATATAATTTAAAATTAATTTATTTTCATAAAGAAATACATTTCATTGAATTTATTTCTAAATTAATGAATTGGTTGATCAGTTCTTAGTTTACCACTATTATTTAAAGAAGATTCAAGGATAGAATCTCTCTAGCAGTTCTCCATACATGCTCTAAAACCATGTAACATTGTTATAGAATCATCAGGTGTTATTGTGGTTAGTTGTGATCGCTTGAGGTGTCTCTCATTAGTTACAGTAAGAATCACTTCATGGAACAGGATTCTTTAGGCTCTCTTGAAGGCTAGAGATGATGGTGGAGAATATGTACTCTTGTTCTTGACTGCATTCTTGAAATATTTATCTCTTAGGGTTAGAGAGAATTATCTCTTGTGTATGTTGTGAAAAAATAATATCTAACCCTAGAAAGTGATATAACTAGATATTTATAATGTTATATGAGGGTTGGTAATTTCACATAGGCTCCTAGCTAATCCATTAATTTTTAGTGAGACTCACATCTAAAAATAACATGAATTGTATTATTATTTACATGACATGTGAAACACCTATAGATAAATAAATGTCATTTGTTAAATAAATTAAATAATATTTATTTAAATGGTATTTAATATACCATTTCCAACCAGACCATTACCCTCAATTCGTTTATCCTCATCAGTATTTACCAAACCTTGAATAATGAAAATTCATTTAATAAATAAATATTACTACATTATTCTTTGATAAATAAATAAATATTATATCCACTAAACCAGTGAATAATTATTTATTAAATATTTATGTAACCAAATAAATAAATACTTTTTTCCTTGTGAATCATCCAGAATAAATAAATATTATATATTAATATAACTAATAATTACCTTAGGAAATGGATATTTATTTAATATTTAACTCGCATAATATTCAATCAAATAATTAGTGACTGAATTTATGTGATCAATCAAACATGAATAATTATCAAACAATGTATAAGAATAATATTTATTCAATGTGTTAAATTCATATAAAATGTAACTATGGTTTTGAATACACATAGTGTGTGACCCTCTAGGTCCCTTTCTCAATGGAATTAGGCAGTACAACCTAAAGTCCAAGGTTAGTATCTAGCAACATGTCATGGCTCCTATCAATAAAGAAGTTAAATAATGTAATTAAAATAACCACATATTAATATACACTATGTAATAAAATCCTTTTTTCATGATATCTCCACTCAATCAAGTTTCATACTAATTCCTTCAACTTATATACTTTATGACTCTTTCTCTAAATATTTGGAAATCAACATGAAAACACAATGCCATGGCTATGGACTTAATAGGGTAGTTTCATTTCCATCAAAGGGACCTAGATATAAACTTTCATTAAATAATATAAGAAAGAAATTATTTCTCACATTATTCATTAATTCAATATTATTTGTGATGAACCCAACATATTATACCTCTTCATGAACATATATCATCACAGTTTTCATTGATAAATCAAATTATATAAATCATAATATGCATTAATAATAATATTAAAGTATAAATATCATTACACGCATAGACAGATAGAAAAATCCAATGACACATATAAATTTGGATTTCTTACTGGCGGTTCATGTTCTCATTATCTATTGCTCTTAAGATTACCAAGGGTGTACACCATGAGAAAGTGTCTCAAAGTCTTATGAGTCTCCATATCTGATAGCCTGTATCATTTGTTTCCCATAAAAAAATATCATCTAGATATAGAAAATATATTTAAAAATATTTTCATGGGACTTATGGGTTCTCATCATAGTGGGGAGCAGTTATGACCCTTTAGTGTGATAAGTACTCCAAGTAAATTATCATATAGATTTCATGTAGAAGAAAAATAACCATGTGATAAGTAATTAATTAATATTCAACACTATGAATATTTGGGTAATCTAATGTTCGATGTAGTAGGATCTAGGAAACCAACTCCAATAGAATCCCACTTATACTAGTGCCAATTTATAACACAATACCGGTTATTCTAACATGTTAAACATGTTTCTACTAAGGTATGGCTATAGTTGTTGATCCAACTATGGAAATTATGGATAATATTATTATTTTGACCCCATATCTCTATGAAAGTACCACAATAGATGTTATGACTGGGTGTATATATTTTGTTCTCTATTATCTATAACATTCTGAATAATTCCATCGATATAAGTTCATCATGATATTTTTTAACTTTACTATCTATGTATGAATCTAAAATATAGAACCAAATGTTACTAAACATGATTCTTAAGAAACATTAGAACCCACAAAATACTCAATTTAATATATATATATAAACTAGTAGTTATAACATGATTAACCCTTCAAAATTAACTAAGACTTACTATGATACTAGAAAAAATAATCTAAATAATTCTAGTTTTATATTCCCTGAAAACTCAAATTCTAATTTCTTCAATTTCCAAGAACTCATCTAGTTTTTCGTTCTTAAGCACTATTGGATAGTTTTTATTGTCATCCTGTGTAGTTTTGGTGTTCTTGCTTGATATTTTCATTCAATTCTTTATTCATAGGCAAGATCGAACCTATATATATATATATATATATATATATATCATGGAATGTTAGAAAAATTAATCCATCTTTTATTCTTTAATCCTATATCATTTGTGTACGATGAATTGAATTAAGAAACCCCTTGATCTATACTAGTAGATCTTGTTCCATATAACATGGGATACTACTTAAGTCATCTTTGTAGAAATTTTAATGTTTTATATAACTATAAGACTAATCAATTGTTTTCCATATGTTGTCAAACATACTAGCCATGGAAAAATATAGAGCTCCCATTAACCTATAGAAGACACCAAACAATAATTTGTTCCAAAAAAATATACTATGATCTTTATAATTGTTTCTACCAATTAATGGATCCTTGAAACTTACATTTCATTTTGGATTTATTTTATACCGGCAACCTTTTTGGTCACATCATATGATTCATATAGTTATCACTATAAGAGATGGATCTTTATATCTAATGCCTAATACAATGATCGTAATAGCTATGAAAAATAGATTTCAAATAGATCCAAGCCTGATAATTAGAGTAAATATTTCTATCGTAAATTGTTTCATAGATGTTAAACCTTTTAATAATTAATCCTTCTTTATTGGTACTGAATTGTACCATCTATATAAAGTTTCTATTGAATAATCATCATAAAAATCAAGTCTACAAGCATACAAAATACAGTACCCCTGAACTTTGGTGTATAGATTCCATTATTTAATTTATATAAACTTTTTGATCAAATCTATTGGTAACCTACTAAATCCTATATGAATTATTATTCTGACTAAATAATATATATCACCCATTGTGGTGAATATAAATCCACTTCTATGGTTTTTAATCTTCCTACATAATATGTGTCTCTAGAATAGTTACTCCCACTAAAACTTATAAAGTTTTATGTTATTATACCAACTTGTTAATCTAGATCCAATATTGAAATGAATCATTTTACTCTCCCACTATTTAAAAAGATATTTATTTATCACATAGAAATATAATCAGTATGATTAACATATTTCTATCATGGGTATTTTAATATCCCTAATATCTATATGATAATAAACTAATATTCACCTTATGTTTCCTTTGATATACATTTAAAGTTATCACTGACTTGAAAAATGATTCAAATCAAAATAGCTTAGGTTGTGAAAAAAATGGATTCCCATCATACCATAACTTATATGGTATCCATTAGTTAATTTAATTGGCATATGGTTAGTTTTTAGAATACTATTTTGTAAAACATGTCTAGAAATGAATAATGGATTACTTGAAAATATTCATAAGACTCTTTATCAATCTACCTTTTACTATCACCATCTCTATGATATGAATAAGGTAATGTAAGTTTTAGAAAACATTCACTCTATAGTTAAAGATAAATTAATACATGGTAAAGATATTCTTTGACATACCAGCCCATAGAATCATGTATCAATTACTAAGTGCATTCATTAATTTTATCTATCATTCTAAAAGAAAAATGAAGGAATTTAATGAAGTATATGAATTTACCTCTAGTTTCACCTTGGAATTATTCATGTTTTATAGCTTAATAAATTCATAAATATTTGTGGAATACCTTTATTTTTTAATATTTATTTTTATAAAACTTAATAAGTAAATAAGTCTAAAATACTTGAAGGATTTTTAGATGAAAAGAGACCAAATTTATCTTTTGGGTATATCTTTGACAACAACCTTCAGTTTTTCTTGACAAATAATTATTTTTACACAACTTTGTATAAATATTATAATTTATATTCATCATATATTCCAGAAATTTTATATCAATGATTATAGTAATACTGAATTGTTAATTAAGACTAAAATATTTTAACAGCATTAATTTTAAAAGAAATGATATTTCATCATGTCCAACAGAACATTGACATAACTGTATAGGTAACTTTTAATAAAAATAACAATTTAACTAGAATCTATATACTAATAAATCAGAAGTTATCAAATTCTTACTGATGATATGGGAATCACCCTTTTAATCCTCCAGGATAATTAATCTTTTTTTATGAATTCATGTACTTCTCTCGACTGATATAGGAATCACTCTTCCTCACCTCCTAGGAGAATACACCATACTTCTAGTAATGTTTCATTCTTGGTTTTATTATTTGAATAAAATATTGTATTTTATACCCAATAAGTAAAATAAAAACATTACAATACATGATGAATATAGTTTAATTATATTAAACTTCTTATGTATTATTTAATTTAATGTAATTCTCTTTTAAATGGCCCTCTATTTCCAAGAGGGAAGAAAATAGAGTATTTTTCTCCACACTACCTAAAAATATTTTGTTACTTTGAAAGATATTTAAAAGAAACCATTTACTATAAAATTTTCATCGTATTTTAAAATTTTCCATTCAGGTTGTTCGCTATAAGGTTCGGGGAACCAATTTCCCTCAAACTATTATTTACTTGGTAAAGCTAAGTTAAAATATTTTTGAACTGTTTATCCCATAATTATAGATGAACAAGTATAAACTATAATAAATGTTGGTTGGAGTAGTTCACTCAAGAGGGGAGGGGTGAATTGAGTAACTATAAAAATTTCTGTTAAAAGAATATTATTTTAAATGAAATGGTTTCCCCAAAAATAGATACAGCCCAGTCAATCAAGGTTATGATGTTATAAGGGTTTTAATTTTTAAACAACTTCTTAGAAGATTGATTAATTCTTAGTAATCTTAATTGGTATCATAAATATTACATTTCAATTTATCCTACTAAGACAAATTAGTTATAACTTATTTCCAAGAATAACTATCAAAGGGAAATTAGTGTTTCCTGGATTATGAAACAAGGCAGTAAAATAGAGAAGACTAAATTGAAACAACACAATGGATATGAAACAAGTGGTTCAGTCTCAAGTCGATACCTAATCCACTCCACTTGGTGATCACCTGCCACCAAGTAGTTTATATAAATAAACTTTGATCCACACCCTGGATCAGGATTAACAACAGTACACAGACTGTCCAGGTCACACAGGGACCTCTTCCACAGTTTTCGTGGGTAAACAATAATAATAACCAGGCCACACATGGACCTCTTCCATAGTTGTCGGGGGTAAACAAAAGTATAAAGATATTGGTGTGAGTATTTAGAAATCCTCCAGTTTAGCACAAGAGTCAGTGTGTGTATGGAATATACAGAGTACAAATACTACTCAAAAAGTAAGTAAAATAATAACTGAGAGTGAGTATATATGAGTTTAGAATGCTATAGTGATTTGAAGTGTAGCTCTGGACTCCTTTGATTAAACAGAAATTCTCTTGAGTCCTTCTCTGGTTTTTGTCTTGAAAAAAAGAGTGTCGCAATTCAGGCTTGTGTTCTTCATGAGTGTTGATAATATGAAGATGTTCTATGGATTCCAATGTACTTCGTATGTTCTTCAGCAGAGTCGTATTTCATGCATGAGACAATGATTTCTTTGAAAATCTTGCAATATTTTCTTCACGGTCGTGCTCATAGGCTTATTTTTCATTCAGTATCGCGATGTCTAGTTCTTGGGAATGCTTCGCTCTTTATCTTTGAATGCATGGGTTTTAGCCAACAGATTCCATGTGTTTTGTACCTCGTACCTCGCACTATGTCTACAAAGAAACATTAATTATGTCAGTGCATTAAAGGCATAAAATATGACCGTTAGAAATTAAATTGGAAGACAACAAAATATTGTAAGAAACAGTGTCATAGTAAGGTATGAAAATGGTGTCTCCTTCACACGGTGTCTGAGTGTCATGGTGTCTAAGTGTCATGGTGTCTTGTTCACGGTGTTTGGATTATTGAGTCTGGCTTCATGGTGTCTAGATTACGGTGTCTGGCTTCACGGTGTCTCACTTACAGTGTCTCACTTCACGGTGTCTTATTTTACAGTGTCTGGCATCTCAGTGTCTGGCTTATAGTGTCTGGCTTCACGAGGTCTTAGTTTATGGTGTTTGGCTTCACGGTGTCTGGATTATGTTGTATGGTACTTAGGCAAACACCTATATTCAGACTTAAATAGTGATATTTATGAAATGGATTGAACTTAACCATTATAAAGCATGAGAGAACTTGAAACATAAATACACATGATTGGATATAATTTAGGAGTTAACTAGGTTGAATAAGATTTGTGATAAATAATGAGAATTGTGATCATTAAAACATGATTAATACATGAGGAGTACAACAATATCCCCCTTTTTTATGATCACAAATCATTTAGTGTTAAAGTGTAAATTAGATGCAACTATAGAGAAAATAACAGATAGAAACTTTATCCATAAACTTATCCCCCTTTTGGTATTATCAAAAAGTTGAAATAAGAGAGGGTAAATTGTGCACATTCCATTAAGAGTAAACAGTTCAATAAAAAATAAAGGATAAATACAAAAATAATGGCATGCCCATAAAAAAAATAGGAAGCACTGGTCTTCTTCAGGGATTGGCCTTCTCTTTGCCTTTATCAGCTGCAGAAGAGGAAGCCATAAGGGCAGTGGTTGATGTAGGAGAAGGCAGAGAGGTGGTAGATAAATAGGGTAAAGGGAGACCTTCAAAGATTGAGGGAGCCAAGGTAGGAGCAGTAGAATATCTAGGCATTTTTTGATTAAGAATCACAGGCCTGATCTGACTGAGAGCTTGGCCAACAGACATGGTAGTTGAGGCTAAGGCAGAGGTGAAGGTAGGCAGCCCAGGTCTAAGAGGTGCAGCCACTGGAGCAACAATTGTTGTACTCTGGACATGAAGATAAGGTCTCAGGAGTTTGATGAAGCCTGCAATAATATCTCCACCATACTACATGGATTTTTCAAAGTCATCTTTGTTTTCCATAAACTTGTCCAACAATTGGGTAAACTCGGTTAGCTTTTGGACTTGGGTTTTGAAAGCTTGAGTCACAGGAGGAAGTCGCAGATTCTCTACAAGGTACTTGAAGTGGTTGGTCATATTAGTCTTGGAGAAAATTTAGATGAAATAGAAATCCACTTTCCTAGAAATCTCCTACTGCGCATCATTCACAATCTTGGAGTGAATTTGTACAAGGTCAAGAACTTTATCACTGTTCTTGACAACTTCAGAGAAAGAACCCACATTAATGCCACTGAAAGAATTCTGAATATCTTCTTTGACTATAGATTTGAAAAAATTACTGTCCAAGGAAGTTGTAGAAGATTGACCATAGGTATTAGAATCTTTGACGGCTGTTTTCAGAGATTTGATCTGATTTAGTACCTTTTGAAGACAACCAGTGTACTAATCAGTGAGTTTATTAAGGTTCACCACAAGCTCTCTCACGTCCTTGAACATCTGTTTGTTCCTTTACATAATATTTTCATCAAATGATAACAGATAAGGGTGAATCTGAGACACAACATCTCGAGAGATTTGAGAAACAATGGATGCTAGAGGATCAGTAGCAGGCTCTAATCCCGAATGCAGATCTTTCTGCATGCCTTACACCATGATTCTCATTGTTGTGACTTCATTACTGAGTAGCTTATTTTCAACTCGTACTTCTTGAATCTCATGGAGCATATTAGGTTTTATTTTCCCAATGATATTTTCCAAAAGTAGTGAGGTATCTCTCTCACTCAAATTTTTCACAGGACAAGGTTGGGAGTTCATAAGTTTCTCAACTCCAGATAGGAGAGTATCTCCAAATACCATTAAATCATCCTTACTGACAAAGGATAGTTGTTAAGATAAAGGCTCAGGTGTAGGAATTGGTACAGGGACAGGTTCAGGTTCCGGTTCAGGTTCCTTGTCAGGTCCAAAGTTGGTGAAGTATTTCAATTGAAACAGGGAAGAGAGATCAAGCCCAGTTGCAGTAACCTGCTGAGACTCACTCACATCATAAAAACTCTGAAATTTGTTCTGAGTTTCAACAGGACTTGACTCAGTTGGATGTAAGTCTTCACCAGACTCAAGATTTGGGGTTTGATCCCCCTTAATAGGTGCCTCCTTCTTAGGACTGAGAGACTCAGGAGCTTGGTCTAAATCCACAGTTTCATCTCTAAGTTACTCATTCATTTCTTGTCTATCCAGTTAAAAGGATATCTCCATCCTCTCTTCAGCAGAGGGTATTATTTCAGGAACATATTGTTCTACAGGGAGTTCTTCTAGATTTTCATCTTGCACAATAAGGAGTTATTCTATTATAGGCTCTTCTATGGCTTGCTGCTCAGATTCTATCACTATTGATTCTTTTTCAGCCTCGGGTTGGATTTCCAGATTGACATCTTCACTAGGGGTAGGAACATCTTCTTTAAGAACAACAGGAGGAACAATAGTCCTTTCTTCCTCAACAATAACTTCTTCCCTGTGAGGTATTTCAGCCTTTTCTTCCGCTTCTTCTGAATACTCAACAAGTTCATCTGGTTCCAAACCAGGATCAAAAATTTCTTTTGGCATTGATGGATAATCCACATGATTAAACTTTTCATAAACCTTATCATTTTCTTCCACCCATTTTTTTTTCAAGGGTTCCAGTTTATCTTCATTCTTTTGATGGTGTCTTTAGAGAGACAGTATTTACAGTCCCTAAGAACTTCTACATTTGGTCCAACCACTCCTTTTGCAATAAGCATGGCTGATATCAGCCAAGAGTAGATCAGAGAAGTGTACTTGGATATATCCTTGATCAACTCACACATATGTTGAATGATATATTGCACATGTTGATCTTGTGTCCATTTTTTATAAGGTGAATCAAAAACACATCTTGATACTTTAACACAGCAAAATCACCTTTTCTTTGAATAACCAGATTTTGAACAAACTTAAACAGTAGCCTTGTTTCTCCATCTAGTTCAGCTGTGATGACCCTTCTTTTGGTGCCATTTCAGGTTAGGGTTTTCAGAGCATCTTCAAGATCAAAGAAATTGGTTGAAGGAGGAGGTTCTCTCTGATAATCCTCACATATACCTTCATGATGTATCCTAAGGAATGCTGCCCATAACTTCGAAGAGAAGATCATCTTTGGCCATTAACCCAGCTCCTCACAACATAACTTTCACCAGAATCAAATGAGAACTGCACTTACTGGTAGAACTGAGCCACTAACCTGGGATAGATGGGTTTATTCTCCCTTGAGAACCATTCCAACCAGCCTTGTTCTTTTAACACTTTCATGACTAGCGATTTTCTAGGTAGAAGCCATTCGGGGCAAATTTATTTCTCAGGAAAAACACTTCAATTTACCATATTCGGATTCAAATTTCCTTCAGGTGTCATCTTAGGTGCAATATTCTTCTTCTTCGGGCAGCGCTTCTTAAGTGTGGATGAAGACGGTTATTTCATTCTTGGTATCCACTGAGGGTTCGATAGAGAGAGAGAGAGAGAGAATGGGTTTCAAGGTTGAAAGGGTTCAAAATGAGAGAAGTTCCGAGTGAAGAACCGAGTAAAACTTTTTATTTTATCATTTAAGAATTCCAATCATCACAAAAAAATGAAGGAAAGTAAAAGAGGTGAAACAAAAATTACTGCAATACGGGTTTAATGAAAATCATAAATAATTTTCACGGTGAGACCGTGAATGGTCATTATGGTGAGACGGTGAGTGGTCGTCACGGTGAGACAGTGAGTGGTCATCACGGTGAGACAGTGAGTGGAATTTTCAGTGCTCATTACGTTGAGATAGTAAATTCCAAACCGTAAGTACAAAGTGTTAACGGTGAGACCGTAAACATGAGAGACAGTAAATGAGAAACCGTAATCATGAAACAATAAATTAAAACAAAGTAAAATGTTGAACATTAATACAAGTAAGATATCTATTTAAGATTTATCATCCCAAGATCATGTATGATGTAGTCTATTCTCTAATAATTTAATGGTTTAGTGAATATATCAACAAGTTGATATTCAGTACCAATGAATTCCAAGGTGATATCACCTTTTTGATAATGATCTCTCAAAAAGTGATGTCTTACATCAATATGTTTTGTCCTAGAATGTGAAACAGTATTTTTTGGGATGTTAATAGCACTTGTGTTGTCACAATTTATTGGTACATGTATAAATTTATATCCATAATCTAGTAATGTGTGTTTCATCCACAAAATTTGTGCCCAACAACTGCCAGCAGCTATGTATTCAGCTTCTGCAGTAGATAATGCAACAGAATTTTGTTTCTTACTACACTATGATACTAGTGACTTCCCTAAAAGGTGACATGTTCCAGAGGTTCTCTTTCTATCTAACTTATAGCCACCGAAGTTAGCATCAGAATAACTAACTAGTTCAAATGATTGTCCTTTAGGATAGAACAGTCCTAGATTGGGTGTATGCTTGAGGTATTTGAAATTTCTCTTTACAGTATTTAAATGAGATTCTTTAGGATTTTCTTGAAAATGAGCACACATACACACACTAAACATAATGTCTAGACGGCTAGCAGTTAAGTAGATTAAACTTCCAATCATTCCTCTATAAGTGGTTTGATCAACAGATTTTCCATCTTCATCAAGATCCAACTTATAGGTGGTACTCATGGGAGTGTCACTACTTTTAGTGTTATCCAATCCAAAAAAAATTAGAAGATCTCTAGTGTATTTACTTTTATTTAAAAGAATTCCATCATTATTTTGAAAGATTTGAAATCCAAGAAAGAATTTTAGTTCTTCCATTAAACTCATTTCAAATTTGTTTTGCATCATTTTAGAAAAATCAATACATAATGAATTTTTTGAAGATTCAAAAATAATATCATCTATGTAGATTTGAACAACTAAAACATCATTAGAAATTTGTTTTATAAAGTGAGTAGGATCATCTATTCCTTTTGTAAAACATTTGGAAATGATAAAATTAATCAATCTTCCATACCAAGCTCTTGGATCATGCTTTAAACCATATAAAGGTTTTGATAGTTTGAAAATATGATTGGGACAATGAGGATTTTTAAATCCAACGGGCTGTTCAACAAAGACATCCTCTGCTATATACCCATTTAAGAACTCATTCTTAACATCCATTTGATATAGTTTGAAATTTAGATGTGCAGCATAAGCAAGTAGGATTTTGATGGCTTTAATTCTAGCAACTGGAGCAAAGGTCTCCTCATAGTCAATTCCTTCTTCTTGAATATAGCCTTTTGCAACTAATCTAGCTTTGTTTCTAACTATATTTCCAGCTTCATCTACCTTATTTATAAACACCCATTTAGTGTCTATGATGAAAGTTTCCTTGGGTCTTTCAACAAGTTTCCAAACTTTGTTTCTTTCAAACTGATTAAGTTATTCTTGCATAGCCATCACCCAAAATTCATCGTTGATGGAATCATCAATGTTTTTAGGTTCAAGTTGTGACAAAAAGGCTTTATTTTCAACCTCATTTCTAAAAGAATCTATAGTTTGTGTTCCTTTCTATAAGTATCCTACAACAGCATCTAAGGGATGGTTTTTAAGGGTTCTAACCTTTCTAGAAAAAGAGGGACTAGTGATTTCAGGTTCATCAACAGATTCAGGTTCATTATGACTCGATGGTAGGGAATTTCCAAAATTTGAAGTTTTCACAGATTCTTTCATAGAGTAATTTGAGGATTTTGAGTTGATGTTCAGATTTGATACATCATCCTCCAGATTTTCTAGGATGGTTCTCAGCTCATGTGGATCTGTTTCATCAAACTTGATATGAACATATTCTTCCACACATTTAGTTCTCTTATTGAATACTCTATAAGATTTAATTAATATTGAGTAACCTAGAAAAATTCCTTCATCACTTTTGGATGCAAATTTGTCAAGATTATCCTTACTGTTTAGAATAAAGACTTTGCAACCAAAAACTCTAAAGTAATTAACCTTAGGCTTCCTATTGTTCCAGAGTTCATACGGGGTCTTTTTGAGAATTGGTCTAATAAAGACTCTATTGATTATGTAGCATGATGTATTAACAGATTCAGCCCAAAATAAAATAGGTAAGTCATATTCACTAAGTATTGTTATAGAAAATTCTTGCAGGGTTATATTTATTCTTTCTACAACACCATTCTACTGAGGTGTTCTAGGGGCAGACAAACTGTGACTATAACCATTTTGTGAGAAAAAGGATTCAAACTCTTGATTTTCAATCTCACGACCATGATCACTTCTTAAAGATTTAATTTTAAGGCCATGAATATTTTCTACAGACTTGGCATACTTAGTAAAATAAGAGCAGGCTTCACTTTTTTGAGCCATGAAGAAGGTCTGGGTATATCTAGAAAAATCATCTACCAGAACATAAACATGGTGCTTCCCATTTAAACTAGAAACTCTAGATGGTCCAATAAAATCCATGTGAACCAATTCAAGAGGTTGAGAAGTATAAACTTCTTTATTTGTTTTGAAATATATTTTGTGTTGTTTTCCCTTTTGACAAGGATTACATACTTTGTCATGTGGAAACTCAATCTTGGGTAAGTCTTTAACTAGTCCTTTTCTAGTTATCTTTCTAAGGGAGTGAACATTATAGTGTCCTAGTCTCCTATGCTAGAGCCAAGACTCTTTATGAAATACACTTAAGCATGAAACATTTTGAGAAGCTAAGGAATCTAAATTAATAGAATAAATGTTCTCATTCCTAGATGCAGAAAATACTAATTCATCTTTAGAATTAAAGACATTATAGGCATCTTTTTTAAATTTAACATGATATCCACCATCACATAATTGTGAGATACTAAGCAGATTATATTTTAAGCCATTAACAAATAGTACTTTAGAAATTAAAATCAAATTAGTGTTTCCAATCTGGCCTAAGCCAATGATCTTCCATTTGGCATTGTCACCAAATGTGACATGTCCTCCATCTAATTTTATCACGTTCTTGAAGAAAGAGTAGTCTCCTATCATGTTCCTTGAACATCCACTGTCCAAGTACCATAGATTTTTTCAGGAGCTCTTTAAGTAGCATTCTTATAACATGATCAAGTAAAGACAGATTTTGGTACCCATACTTTTTTGGGTCCAGTAACAGTAGTAATAAGTGCTTTAGGAACCCATATTTGTCTCATAGGTTTCCTATAAGCATTATGTAAAGTATTTGAAAAATAAATTGTATTTGGTCCACAAAAACTTGAAACAGTAGAATATGTATCATGACTTGAGCTAGTTGAGTTATGTTTAGAACTGGGAACAAAATTATATGTCCTAGACTTTAAAACAAAATTTGTTCTACCAAGGCTTATTTTTTCAGGTTGATAACCAATTCTAGTATTATATTTGGGGGAAATTTGTTTTCATATCATTTGGGTAAGGGTATTTTTTCCATTAGTAAACTTTTCTAAGTCACTTTTTAATTGTTCATTAGACATTCTTAATTCATTGTTTTCTTTGAGCAGTTGAGAATTTTTCTCCTTTTCAGTAGTAAGTTTAGATTTAATATTTACAGTGAGAGCATGTTGTTTCTTCAATTATTTATATTTATCTTTTAATTCATTGCATTTATCTTCAATAATGTTACAGTATTCAAACATTTCTTCATTAGTTATATTTTCAGAGTCACTTTCCTCTTCAGAATAGTGTGAATTATGTACAGACAACTTCAGTGTTACCTCAGATGTGGTTGTCATAAAACACATATTGGATTTGTTATCATGTTCATCATGTGATGTCTCTGAGTCACTTGAACTATCCTCAGAGGCACTCCAGGTTTCCTTCATTGCCTTTTTGTACTTCTTATCCTTGTCCTCATATTTCTACTTATACTTGAGATTTGGACAGTCATCCTTTATATGTCCTTTGAGTTTACATTCATAGCATACAATTTCATCAGTTTTGTCACTTCTTTTCCAGTACTTTTTCAGATTCCTTTTAGATCATACTTTCCCTTGAAGTTAGGATTTCTGAAAAAGTTCTTATTTTTGTAAAATCGTTTGAATCTTATGGCTAGTTGATCCATCTCCTCATCATTGTCAGGTGATGATTGTTCTGTGGTGGATCTTTCTACAAAAGCTTCCAGTTTCCCTTTGTCTTTGTGCTTTGAGAAGGTGGTCTTGAATGCTACAGATTTCCTCTTTGGTTTATCCTCCTCTTCTTTGTTGACTTTCAACTCTTCCTCATACATCATCAGCTTCCCAATGAGTTATTTTATAGGTAGCTTGCTGATGTCGCACGATTCTCTAATAGAGATAGAGGTCCCCCTCCATATGTCAGGTAGACATCTAAGTATTCCCATGATCTGTTCTTTGGCAGTGAATTCTCTTCCTAGAGAAATCATTGTGTTGACAATATCATTGAACCTGAGATACATGTCAGAAATATTTTCATCAGGTTTCATTTCAAAATTATTGTATTTTATAGTATGATTATTAAGTATCATTTCCTTTACACTAGATGTGCCTTCATGTGAGACAGACAAAGTATCCCAAATTTCATGGGAATTTTTACAAGCATAAATCCTATTAAATTCTTCATCTCCTAAGGAACAGTACAAAGCATTAATGGCTTTACAATTGTTATTGTAAGTAAGTTTGGTAGGTTCATCCCATGTAATTCTATCAATCACATGAAGTTTTTATTCATCTATAATGGATGACCAAATTTCAAAGCTCATACTCTCTAGATGAATTTTAATTTTAATTTTCCATTGATCATAGTTGGTTCCATTAAAGAATGGTGTTCTATTGGTTGCAGTACCTTCCAATCTATTATCCATACTAACATATTACTTCAAAAGAGCTAGAAATTTAGAATTAATAGAAATTTAGATATCTTTATAGTAAAACTACAATCACAATTGAGTAAGATTACATAGAGTCCTAATAAAGCATCCTTTGATACCAAATGTCGGTTGGAGTAGTTCACTCCAGAGGAGAGGGGGGAATTGAGTAACTATAAAAATTTCTTTTAAAATAATATTATTTTAAATGAAATGGTTTCCCCAAAAATAGAAATATCCTAGTTAATCAAGGTTATACTGTTATAAGGGTTTGACTTTTTAAACAACTTCTTATTAGATTGATTGATTCTCAGTAATCTAAATTGGTATCATTAATATTAATTTTGATGTTATCCTACTATGACAAATCAGTTATAACTTCTTTCCAATACTAACTATAAAAGTGAAATTAGTGTTTCCTAGATTATGCAACAAGGCAGTAAAACAGAGAAGACTAAATTGAAACAACACAGTGGATATGAAAAAAGTGGTTCAGTATCAAGCTGAGACCTAATCCACTCCACTTGGTGATCACCTTCCACCAAGTAGTTTATATAAATAAACTTTTATCCACACCCTGGATCGGGGTTAACAACAGTACACAGGCTGTCCAGGTCACACAGGGACCTCTTCCACAGTTTTCATGGGTAAACAAAAATAATAACCAGGCCACACAGGGACCTCTTCCACAGTTTTCGTGGGTAAACAAAAGTATAAAGATATTGGTTTAAGGATTTAGAAAACCTCCAGTTTAGCACAGGATTCAGTGTGTGTATGGAATATAGAAATTACACACACTGCTCAAAAAGTAAGTAAAATAATCACTTAGAGATATTAGATATGATTTTAGAATGATCTAGTGATTTTAAGTGCAGCTCTAGAATCCTTTGATTAAACATTAATGCTTCTGATTCCTTCTCTGGTTTTGGTCTTGAAAAACAGAGTGTCGCAATTCAGCTTGTGTTCTTCACGAGTGTTGATCATATGAAGATGTTCTCGAGATTCCAGTGTACTTCGTATGTTCTTCAGCAGAGTCGTATTTCATGCATGAGACAATGCTTTCTTTGAAAATATTGCAATATGTTCTTTGTGGCCGTGCTCATAGGATTATTTTTTGTTCAGTATTGCATTGTCTTGTTCTTGGGAACAGCTCGTTCTTTATCTTCAAATGCATGGTTTTTAGCCGAAAGGTTCCATGTGTTTCGTACCTCGTACCTCGTACTATGTCTACAAAGAAACATTAATTATATTAGTGCATTAAAGGCATAAAATATGACCGTTAGAAATTAAATTGAAAGACGAAAAAATAGTTTAAGAAACAGTGTCACAGTAAGGTATGAAAACGGTGTCTCCTTCACACGGTGTATAAGAGTCTGAGTGTCACGGTGTCTTGTTCATGGTGTCTTGTTCACGGTTTCTGGATTACGGTGTCTGCCTTCACGGTGTCTAGCTTACGGTGTCTGGATTCATGGTGTCTCTCTTATGGTGTTTGGATTCACGGTGTCTTAGTTTACGGTGCCTGGCTTCATGGTGTCTTAGTTTACCGTGCCTGGCTTCACGTTGTCTGGCTTACGGTGTCTTGTACTTAGGCAAACAACTATATTCAGACTTAAAGAGTGATATGCATGAAATGGATTGAGCTTAACCATTATAATTCATGAGAGAACTTGAGACATAAATACACATGATTGTATATAATTCAGGAGTTAACTAGGTTGAATAAGATTTGTGATCATTAATGATATTTGTGGTCATTAAAACATGATTAATACATGAGGAGTCCAAAAATAAAAATATGATAGTATGAGATTAGTGGATAATTTACTCTCTATATGGAAGCAAAAATTTTCTAATTGATCTATGTACTTTGGTATATTAAATTCAACATCAATAGTTAACTACCCTCATCTAGTCTTCAATAGTATAGTGTTGTAAAAATCTTACTTATCTAAATAATTTATTTCTCTTTCTCAAGATATATGAGATAAGATATCATGGTATATGCATTAATGTCCTTATATTTCATTATCAATTCTCTAGACATAACTAAAATTAATACGCAATAAGAAATTGAAGCATCACTATGTGCCTCCTATAGGAATCCTTATCTCCTTTGTTTTCTTTTTGAGGTTGTTGAACAAGTGTGGGGAATTCTAAAACAATGTAGAAATTTTATTATAGTATTTTAGTGTATAAAAAAATTATACCACCCTTGGAAATATATGTTTGTAAATATATTTATTATGTCTTGTAATATTACAGTGTTACAATTATTTCTCTTTCCATACACTATGTTAATTTAAATAATATTTATGTTTATATCTTAATTACCACAGATGTGATGTAATATGTTTTATTTATTAGTCTCCCACTATTTTATTGAAACTCAATAGACTTATTCATTGATTTCTAAATATCCTGTCACATGAATATTCTAGTTTAAAGGATCTATATACCCTTCTCATAACCCAAAATTTATAATAATAAGAAATTCAATGGGTTTTAGGTAGGAATAACTTTCTAGATATATTAACCCATGGTTCCTTAATTCATTGAGTGGGCTCCCTAATCCTGAAATCCTAGAGTTGAATTTCCTCAACTCTGGACCACTAGTTACACCAAGCCCTTCTTAGGTAGTCAACCCTTTATGTGAACTAGATTAAGTCAACCCAAAAAACTCAAGAAAAAAATTCCCGATAATTAAAAGAACCCTGAATTGGTCTGGTCATTCATTTTGAACTATGTTTTGATTTTAACTTAAGTAGTGGAAGGCTATACCAACTTAATATATTGATTTGAGGGATTTTTTATCATTATTATAAAATCCATTTTATCTTACTATATTCTATTTAATATTAAGTGAATTTTACTTAAGTGATTAATCGGGTCTTAGATAAAATGTACACATAATCCTATTTTTTTAATTCCATCTTAAATACATGTTAATACCTTAACTTATGTGATCATGAAAAATCACTCACAAAATTATTTATCATGAAAATTGATAGAAATATAGTATTAAAAGTGTAGTAATTGTGACCTTATCAAAGAATTGGTTTATCTAGAAGATGATAAACTAATTCTTAGACCTAAGAGAAAACCACCTTGAACCGTAATGTGGCTCATGCTGCATCATTCCACTAGTCCATCTATGAATCTTCTGGATTAGATTCACTATAGATCTAAAATTGAACTACAACCTTTCATCTAGGAGAATCATCAATTACATAACCTTTACTTGTACGTAGGTGAGGGGAACCAGAGGATTGGATTAGGGGTTTAAATAAAAGAAATTGTGGGAACACGGGACCTTGCATGTTGAGGGTAAGGGATGACATGCTGGCCACAAATTTAATTTAATAATATACTAATAAATTAAAAGAAAAATAATTACATAGTTATATTCTAAGCTCATGATCACCCACACACATTTAATAAATATTTTCAATCAATCTAGATTTCATTTAAATTGTTCTTTAATTAAGATAAAACACCTCAAATTAATCTTATTAATTATCTAATTAATTAATTAATTTAAATTATCTTAATCCCATCCGAACCATTTTGTAATTTTCCATCATTCAGAATTTTAAACAAATTAAATTAATTTGTTTTATTTAAAATTAATAAAGTAAACTTGTGTACTTAGAGGCAACAGCATGTATAAAAAACTCGGAATGGTTCTCATATTATTCATTCAAATGGAATCCAACATAAATTTTGTGGCACATAATTATAGGGTGTGAATTTCCAATAAAATACTCACAATCGTATATAAATTATGTGGCTTGTGATGCTATTACCATGAATAGAGTACACTAAAATTAAAGACCATACGGAACTTGCAATTTAGAATTTAACATGGAAATTAATTTAATAATTAATTAATAACCTTATTGCATGGTGTTTACTGTTAATAAATGATACACAAAACACATGTAAATGAGTTTAATTATAAAATTAATTTTTATCTCTGTGTTAAATTAATTACATGAGCTATAATGGGTTATATTACATTTACTTGGACTACACATCATATAATATCTTATGTCTATGTCTGCGACACACACCAAGGGACAAGGTGTGATTTTCAATCAAGAATGTGTATGAGGTACATAGCATGTATTCCATCTATATGTTATGAGACCTCAAAGTTGAATGGTTTTCTAGTCCCCTTTTTGTGTAATAATTATACAACACAGCTTAGACCACGTGTTTTCCATTGTGAAAACACTTCAACTACACAGTGTGTAAACAAGTTACAAAACTTGTAGTCTAGAAACATGTATTCCAAACTATCTTAGTCAACACGTGGTGGTCATTTGATGTACTCTTCATATTCTTAATTTCACGATGAATCAACATTCACAAGTTTTATCATGGTGCATTGAACATGGTTACATGGTGTGTACCTATAGGATACACATTATGTATGTAACACTCGAATATTTTAAAAGAATAAAGTTTAATTCAATAGTGTATATGACATGAAACACCAAGGTTAGATAAGAATTTAATACCCTTAGACATTATGATATATTTATTTTAAAATAAATTTGATCTCTTTGATAGCTTGTAGAACACGCAACCCTGATTATAGATGAACCGTAATATAGTATACCATTATAACCTAGATGTTAAATTAGATGGTATGAATAGTACTAAAAATTATGAAATTTACGGTTATCTATTATGCAGAAATAAAATAAGAATAATTGAAAAGAAAATGAAATGTTTTTGTAAAAACTATATTTTTCTAAAAATGGTTTAGTCGCGCTTTGCGCACATAATTTAAAATTAATTTTTACCAATTTTAGAAAATTTATTTAAAAAAATAATTTTTTTTAAATAATCATATTAAAATCATCTTAAAGTGAATTTATGGGAGTTTTTGAAAAAAAATCCACTTTTTGATTAATAGTGAAAAATACAGATTTTTATAGAAAACTACCTTTTCATTTAAATAATTTACAAGGATAGATTATAATTTAAAATAGTTTTTAAAGTGAAATCAGTTCAATTATATTAAAATTTAACTAATTTATGTCCTTTTAAACAATTTCATATTGATTTTAAAAAAAACTTTCTATACTTATGATAATTTTCTCTTTGGATACCCTCTTTCTCATCGCGTCTCTCGGTATAATTTTAAATTGTATTCTTCCACTTCTATGACTTGAATTTGGAAAATTGAATTCCATATTTTTAATCATAATAATTCATATAATATAATAATTTCAACTTAAATTATTACCCTTATGAATTGTAAAAGTGGAAAAAATTAATTATCACAGTTAAGGTAAAAAATTGTTTTTTGGGGGTTAAACTAAGAAGATAAGTGTTAAAATGACATAAACTTTTCCGATACCAATTTTATGGACATGTTTAAACATTATTATATTTTTGGTTCAAAAATGATCCATTTTTTAGTATTTTTTCTTGAAATAAATGTGATTTTAATTTAATCTTTTCAAAAATTCCATGTGGATCACCTCCCCCGCTTATAAAAGTTCACCTTCTCTCACATCTTAACACACAAAAATCCATTTGTTTTGAAATATATCAACCAAAATCACTTTTTTACTCCCATCCAAACATCCTAGAGCCCTTTTTTTATCAAAAATCCAACCTAGGAAGGCTTTTGGTTCAAACATAAAGAAGTTGTTTAAAGAAGAGGTAGTGTTCTTAAATGAGATTTTTTATTTTGTTTCTTCTTACAAATCCTTAAAATATTATTAAACCATGGTTATATAATAACCTCAGTATCTTACATATACTTATATGTTATTAAAATAATGTAATTACCTATATCCATATCTAGTTCCATCAAATGGGAAACGAAACTATCGATCGTGTGTACAACGGATTACCGCCTCACGAATTGATGTAATTCATTTTCAATCACCACATTTTAATGATGGATTTAATGATGGATTTAAAAAAAATATAATATTTATTATATTATTATACTTTTTTAATTTTAATATCACATTTACCTTCAGACATTCGATTCCATTTAAAATAGGATAGTGTCGATCGTGTGTACGGAGGACTACCACCTCGTGAAGTGATGTGATTCAGTATTCTCTTACAATTTACATGGAAGGTAATAAGTATAAATTTAGAGAATATGTGTGATATATATGAAATTATATTTATTATGTAAAATTAATATATCACTCACTTCATTACCCATTCATTCATTAAGGAAATGATGGTGTTTCTCATGCGTACGTACGGCCTACCATCTCCACGAAGTGATGTGATCCACTTTCCATGTTTTAATTTCAATAATGATTTTAAAAATGTATATAATGAGTTAATATGATATTTATAACATTAATATAATTTTTCAGATGATTTAACAATATAATATTCTCAAGAACCATAACTTTTATGAAAAAAACATGAATGAGAAAATAGGGATATTAACATATTAAACAATGAAAATAATGAAATATTATTAACAATTGGGGGGTAAAATGCTATAAGAGTATCATATATGATATTATAGATATGAATATTGTTATGGTATAAATTAATAACTTTATTAAAACCATTATATAAGAGGTTAAGTTATGTTCAACCAAAAGGAATTATGAGGTAAGGGACTTCATCTCAATTTCCCTTTCGAAATAAATATTATAATGTTATGCACCTAATTTATTTTATATGGTGTATATACTAACCCTTTCTTGTAATATCATGAAAACATCATAATTAATCGTATTTTAAGTTTTAATTTGAATTATTTCATATAATGTTGTTTGACTTGAAAGTTACCAAGTGGTAAACAATTTCATAAATCGATTTTTTTTCATTGGGTTATATTACTTCTTCATTGCCTTTGAAATTATAATATTATGTGTGTAAAAACTTTTTACTACATTATGTTTTATTTCCACTTGTTTTTATGGGTTTACAGTTTACACACAAAATTTATTCATTGATTAATTCTCACTTTAACATTATGATCTTTATAAGGTTTATTTCACAATCTCATTTTAATCAGGATTGTTTATGCATAAATCTTCATTGAATGAAATTATTTTATAATTGGATAATAAACCCCTTTATTTTTATTCTAATATGTTTATTCATAAATTTTTCAAGTAATAGTGCAATTTTTTCACTTTTCATACTTAAAATTTTTGAAAAAACATTTTTAATAAAATACGACATTATTTCTCTCTTCAATCAAAAATAATTTTTCTTCCAAAACCATGTTTTATAAAAAAATAAAAAATGTTTTTAACATTATCAAAATGATTTATTAAAGAAATTTTTACCCATTTTTTACTTTTTGAAAAAACTTGAAAGTAATCTTCATGTCATTTTCCAAATAAGGGCCATTTTGATTTTACTAGAAATGTGAAAAGAATGTTTGTTTTAGCATGTACGTTATGTATATAATTTCATGACATCATAACCACTTAATTTTTAAAATCATAAACTATAAGTTTCAAAGGTTATTTTCAAATAAAATTATTTTCAAAATATTTTTTGAACTTTTAGTTTGAAAAAATAATTTCAAAGTGAAAAGGATATTTTCTTGAAGAATTTTTTTAATGAAATTTTTGTTTTTGTTTTTTTTTTCTAGAAGTGGGTGATGCCTTGTCCCAAAACGACAAAAGCACAAATACTATTTAAAGAAAGTTTACAGAAGTCTAAAATATGGAATCATATTACAATATTGTTCATGAAAGGAAATAAGAGTGGTGGGGAGGTCTTCAAACTATGTAATGTCATGATTTACTCCCATGTTGTCCAGGACATCTCCAACTGTGTTTACTTCTTGATAAACACGTGTGATGATATAGTTAAGGTCGATAAGCGAACAGATGCATTCTATATAACAGGTAGTAATTGGCCAAGCAAGATGTGTTATTATATTCCAAATTTCTTGTATGATAGTCATCAAGTCACTTTCAATCCAGAGGTTTTTCCAACCAAAGAGCTCATAAAAGGTAATATCATGTATCAAACTTAGCATTTTAGCCTCAAGGGAGGTGGAAATGCCACATTTAACCATAAAACATCCAAATATCTGACTGAGGTGATTCCTGAAGATAGCACCACACCATACTGGTCCCATATTTTCTTTGGAGGTGACATCAGTATTGATTTTGATCCATCCATGAAGAGGTACTCTCCAGGACACCTCCAAAGTGTGATGCAGTTGACAGAAATTTTCGTTAATTTGTCGACGTTCTAGGATTCTAAAGTCATGCACAGTTTTGTGGAAATGTACCTTTTAATTCAAATTAGCTTCATGTATGGAAATGAGGATCTGTATCTGACTTGAATTTGGATTGAGTGGGTAATTGTTATGAATAATAGAATTTTGATCATACCAGATCACATGGCGGAGCTCACAAACTATAGAAAGGAAGAGGTTCCTAATTTGTTGAGAGCCTTCCATTTCAACACATTTCTTTAGTTGAGTTTTGATGAAGTCAAGAATCAACCATATTCAATCAAAAATTTCAAGAATATAGTTACAAAGAGCAGAAGCAGTAGCACAAGAAAAGAAGAGGTGGTTAGAATCTTCTCTATGTTGGTTACAGATTTTACAATTAGAGCAAAGCTAGATTCCAAAATATTGGAGGAATTTTTTAGTGGGAACTCTGTTGTGAGAAAGACACTAGATGTATTAAATCTTGAAGGTTTTATCCAAGGTTTTTTGAAATGTTTTATCCAGTTGTAATAAATTTTAAAGTTACATAAATAATTATTTTAGAAATATTTGGAGTTAAGCATACCATTTTTAGAAGGTTCCCAAATTAATAAATCATTAGTGTAAGATAAAGAGTATTTTTCAAGGACATTTAGAATAGTATTAGGGAGTTGATCATGTTGAGAGTTTAAAATTTCTCTCATATAGATTTTGGTATATTTAGAAGTTTTATCGGGAGATATCATGGGGATTAAAGGCGTGCCAGTCTAGTCATCCAACCAGGATTTCATGGAGGAGTCTCTAGAGACCATCCATCTGGAATTATTCATAATATTAGTGAAGGGGTTTTTAATGGATATTCATATAGAAGAATTAATAAAATTCAAATTTTCCACCTTAAGTTTGTCAAGAAACTGTGTTACCATGTTTAACAGATTCTAGTGTTATGTTAACAATATCACTAGTATTAGAGATTATTATTTGTGTCTCGGCCTGAACTACCTTAGGGATAATGGTCGGTTTTCTAGATTTAATAGGACTACTAAGAGGTTTAATGTGATTATAGGGAGCAGAAACTAATTTATTATCTTTAGTTTTGGTTTCATTCTTTATCTCTAGAGTAGTATCATTATTAGATATGATAGGGATTATATTCTTAACCTTAAAATTTCTCTTAAAAGGTTGTATTATTGTAGTATTAATGGTTGGGTTTGTAGAGTTCATATGACAAGTATCAGTACCATCAATACTATCAACTGATTGAAAACTATTAAAAGAAAAATTTGCAAAAGTGGAAATGGTTGTACCTGGGTCCTTTTTCTTCTCCACCCCAGATTCCTCCATGGGCTATATATTCTTAGTGTAGCCATTGATTTCTTGTAGTTTCATAGGATCCTATACCAAGAGTGTAATTCCCTTCAATGGTTTAATAGATTCCAATTCCTTGGAAATAGTTGCAGTCACCTTAGTAAAAATGGACTATATGTTTTCCTGAATAGCCTTCGGGTTAGTCATAGATTTCCTAGATTTTATAGTATTTCCAGTGGTATCTAGATTTTTAGAGCAAATAACAGATGAACTTTGAGCATGTGGAAGAGAATCTAAGTCATTTGTTTTGCTGTTGGTTTCATTCTTTATCCCTAAAGTATCAGTGTAATTAAATAGGTAGGGGTCCTGGATCTGTCTAATACCCAAATCCGGGGTTTTTTCATCCATAGTTATTATTATATTGATACCATACTTATTATTTATCTGGATGGTTTACAATCAATTTGACCAGGGAAAGTGTAATGACCTATCCCTAAGTGATACATATATTAGTTATTTTAAAACTATAAATAACTTTATTTTCCCAAATATCATTTAGGTATAGAGTTTAAGAGAATTTTTATAAACTATTAAATAGTAAACCCATATATTAAAAGGGGACACTTATACTTAGTATGTGACGTCCCGAACCCGGATTCCACTTAATCGGTTCCCCGATCCCAGTGGGTCACATGGCCTCAAACGTATCTCCCTAAACACTAGAGGCTTTCGACTAGAAGCGAGGGCCCAAGGTGTGTCCATGGGGAGACTATATCCTCATTACCAAAGTTTAGTGCAGCAGATAAATGTCAACATAGGTAAATAGTGTAAGAAATATGAGTAGATAGAAGGAACATAGGTAAATAGACACAATAATAACAATAACTGAAATAACCAGAATAACATAAATGGATACAATTGATGATGATATTTCATATATCTAGAAAACTATAAAACATTGATACAAGGCAACAGGAATAACATGTTCCAAAAAAGTATAAAGGAAATAAAAAGACTATCCCAAGAATCTTGAGCTCTGGCTCGCTCCTATGCTATTAAGATCCATCCTAAATAGTAAGAAACCAAGTGTTTGAAGATGTATTCTTATTTTTATCAAGAACTTCATTCATGTAATCTACTTCAGGTACCAAATGGTGTCTGGAGAGGGTATGAGATAAATCACAGTGGGCCACCACCAACAGTGTCTCTAACATCCAACCCGTGTAATGGAAATGTAATAGTGTGCAAGCATTCATATATAAAGTAAAGTAGTACAATTTAACTAAATACCCAAGTACCTACTTCATCCCTCGGTTGGAATCTAAATGTAACCAGTCCATTAATTTATTATTACTAGTTTATAAATAATTCATGTGTTTACAATATCGAAGGTTCCAAATTTTGATAAAGAAACCTATAATGAAACTTAATAATGTTGTTCTGAGGTAATAACCAAGGACATTTAGACCTCAAGGGTCACCAAATCAGTAATAATTGTTGCATGGATAAGGTTAAGAGTGTAATCCAAATAGAATATTCAAAGTAATTCCACAATAATAAGCCTACTGAATCTAAGGTGGTCGTCTAAGTTAAAACAGGGATAAGCAGAGATAGGGCCCTATGGGTTGTAGCTAGGGCACCTACTTGTCAATGTTGGATCCAAGGAGTGTATCCAAGTCATCATTTAATACTATGTGAGGGATCTTGTAGTGTCATAATAGGAATCCAAAAATATACAAGGATATGGATCTAGGTGGGTTTCAACCTAATCACGTCGTATCCTTGAATTGGAATGGGGTTCCTGAGTGCTCAAGGCATTCCCCGATAAGAATCTGAGTCGAGCCTGAGTCAGGCCATTCCTATTTGATTATGAATTCATGTATTATGTAATTTGGTTCAATCCTTGACTTTCATTAGTTTGATAAGTTCAAGTAGCATATAGCCTTTTTAATCAAGTCATAATTAATCAATATGTCAATTTGGTTCAATCCTTTCCTTCCATTAGTGTGATAAGGCCAAGTAGAATGCAACCATTATTAATTTCATTTAAGGAATATTCAATAATTAAGGTTCATTTTTCTACCTTAAATTAATTTAATAAGGGTTTCTACAGACATGCAACCTATTAATCATTCACATTTAATCCGGACAAGTCATATACTTAGTATACTTTCCAATTTCCCCTTCACATTTAATTATCAATTTGGAGAACTTACCTTAGGTGGGTCAAATGATGAACATATGTAGTACTTCCCAATATTCAATTAATAATATAAATCAATCCTCTTAATATAAAAAAGCTTACCCTTAGGAAGGTCAAACCAAGGCACACCCAAATGGCGGCTCAAACGTGTCAAAACACTAAAAACCCAATTATGGAATAGCTTGATAAATGGGATGGATGGAGTTATAGGAATAACCACCAATAATTAATCACATATATGGAAATATTATAACTATACATTTATAATGATTATAATCATGGAATATAAATTCAATAAATGTCACCTGATGAAATTGGTGGGCCCTACACAACAATTCCAAAACCAATGAACTTGATGGATGAGTTGTAGACCACACACCTTAGGCTTTTATGACTATCCCTCTCCGGTATCAGCCCTTGATTTGTCTCAGATCAGAGTAGATCTAAGAAAAGAGGAAAAATACTCACACCTCGATAATTAGGTCGAGAGCAAGAGAGGAGAAAGGTTCAAATGGACTCAAGTACTTTCTGTTGTGCATCCAACGTGATTAAGGGAAGATCGATTGGATCCCAGATGAATGAGATCTTTTAATCCCTAAATTTGGCCTTCAAAAAGAACCAATTTGAGAGAGAAATGGGTTAATCCTGTAAGAACTCGTATTAGGAAGAATGAGGGGGATTAATAGATCATTAAGGGAAAATTTGTAAAATTACCCATAAAAATAGCATGTGCATGGTTTTTTCACACAGTTTGAGAAACCATGCGCAAACCATGCATGGTTACCTGGGTATAATGGGAACCTACATGTTTAGTCCACACGGCCATGAACCAACCATGTGATTTTGTTCTGTCCGAAAATTTCCATCTTCACGGTTAGTCAAATTGTGCACCAATTGTGTGTTAACCAATCGACATGGCCATTTCCCCCAAAAAGAAGGGTTAGGGGATCTGAAATTTCCCCATACACCCCTAATATATTTTCTAACTCATTTGGAATCTATATTAGGTCCAAAATAAAGGATTAGACTGAAATTTTAAAGGATCCATACCAGAGTGAAAAACCGGGTTCTTACAGTCTTCCCCCCTTAAAAGAACTTCTCCCCAAGTTCACCTTCCAAGGGTGCAGAAACACTATCTGAGAACACCTCTGGACACTTAGCACATATTTTATCCTCCTTCTCCCAAGTCATGTCCTACATGTGTCCATAAAGACATAGCACTCATACTAGAGGGACAGACTGGCCTCAGAAAACCTTTGTGCTCCGATCGATGATGCATATTGGATACTCCTCAAAGGTGGCATCATCATCTAACTCAACTTACTTGGTATAAATGGAAAGATGTGCTTTGGAAGGATAGTTTTGAATCTGTGAAACATGTAATACGTCATGCATGGAATAGTACCTCTAAGGTATTAGCAACCGATAGGCTATTGGATTGACTCTCTTTAGGATCTCAAACAGACCTACGTAACAAGGTGACAACTTACATTGTTTTTTTAACCATATTTGATCAAGCATGGGAAATACTTGAAGGAAAACATGATCCCAAACCTATAACTCTAGAGGTCATCGATGGAAATCGACATGAGATTTCAATCTAGATAGAGCAGTAGTCATACGCTTTATGATCAGCTGAATGTGCACTGAAGTCTCCTGAATGAGACGAGTACCTAGTAGGGATACCTCACCTAACTCTATCCAGCACAAGGGTGAATGGAATGGCCTACCATATAAGGCCTCAAAATGATCCATCTGAATTTTTTCCTGAAATATGTTATTATAGGTGAACTCGATGAGAGGGATATGATTCTCCAAGGAACCGCCAAAATCAAGGACACATACTCAGAGCATGTCCTCTAGAACATGTATTGTCTGTTCAAATTTTCCATTAGTCTGAGGGTAAAAATTTATTCTTAGAATCACCAGTGTTCCCATAGCCTTCTGAAATCCCTTCCAAAATCATGATGTGAAATGAGAATCCATATCTAAAATGATAGTATGTGGGACCCCTGTATTTGTATGACTTCATGGATATACAGTCTTCATATCTCATCAACTGAAAAAATATCCCGAATAGGAATTAAGTCAAATTATTCTATTAGTTGGTCAATGACTACCCAAATAGCATTCCTACCCCTCGGTGACCTTGGTAATCTGACTATGAAATCTATAGTAACGCCTACCCATTTTTATTCTAGGACTATAAGAGGTTATAACAAGCCTTTAGGTATCTGCTTCTCTGCCTTCACCTACTAACAGGTGGAATTCCTAGTGATAAAGATTGATATTTGATGTTTCATATCAGGCTACAAATACTGGCATCGTATTTCTTGATACATCTTAGATATGCCTCAATGAACAAACCATGAAGAGGTGTGGGACTCTTTCATCAAATCCTCTCTTATATCTATAGGGAACCATACAAGTCCATGAATATACAGGATTTCATCTATGTCTACAGACCAATCCAGAGGTGGGTTATCTTTTGATATACTCTCATAGAGAACCATGCCTTCAAGATCTTAAAATTTTATACCCTTTACATTTTCAAGGAGGGAAGAGGTAACTATCAAGTATGAGAGATAAGACTGATTTTGACTATCATAAAACTCTAGGTTCATCTCAAAGAAGAGGCTCATTAACTTCCATTCATTATTGGCTTCCTATACGGCATGTGCCTGAGTTTTCTAACTTAGTGCATTTGTAACCACATTGCCCTTCCCATGCATATGGTAAATCTCAAAATCAAAGTATTGTAGACATTAGACCCATCTCCATTGTCTGGGGTTCAAGTCACACTGAGTAAATATATATTTTAGGCTATTGTGGTCCATGTACACTACAAAGTGCTCACCCAAAAGATTGTGTCTCTAACAATGTGAGGAATGGAAAACTGATGCTAGCTCAAGGTCATGTGTTGGGTAATTTCTCTCATGAGGCCTCAACTTATGAGATCCATATGCAATGAATATATCTTCCTACATTTTCACTGCTCCTAGGTTAATTCCGAATGCATCATAGAGGATGGTATCACCTAAACCTGGCTTGGGTAAAATTAGAATAGGTTTTGAGACAAGCCTCCCCTTAAACTCCTGAAAGGATTTCTCACATGCTTCTGACCAAAGGAACTTGACACTCTTCTTTTTAAGACTATTGAGAGGTGAAGTAAGGCATGAGAAATATTTTATGAAACACCTATAATATCTAGACACCCCCAAGAAACTCTGTATATCAAACATGTTCTTGGGATTCTCCTAGGAAACTATAGCACTAAAAATTTTAGGGTCAACAGATACACCTAATTCTGATATTATATGACCCAAGAAGTGAACTTTGTCGATCCAAAAGTGGAACTTAGAAAGATTTTCATAAAGATGATGCTCTCTCAGTGTACTCAGAATGATCTCAAGATGTTTGGAATGGTCGTTAAGAGTATGAGAATACACAAAGATTTCATCCATAAAGACCATGAAAAAAGAGACTAGATAGGGATAAAAATACCAATTCATTAGAGCCATGAAAATAGTGGGCGCATTCGTAAGACCGAACGGCATAACGAGGTACTCATACAGACCATACATTCTCCAGAAAGTTGTACAAGGTATGTATGATGACCTAAATCATACCTGATGATAACTCGATCTTAGTTCGATCTTGGAGAATTCCTTTACTCCTCATAGCTGTTCAAAGAGATCTTCTATTTGAGGAAGTGGATTCTGTTTCTTGACCCTAAGCTAGTTAAACTGTCTATAATCCACACATAGATGTAAGGTTACATCCTCCTTCTTGGTGAAAATCATAGGCAAACCCCAAGAGGATGTATTGGGCCCTATAAATCCTTTAGACTCTAAATCCTATAACTGTTTCTTGAGATTTTGAATCTCTATAAGTGAAATTATATACAAAGGAATAGATACTGGAGTTGCTCCTAGAACAAGCTTGATTATAAACTATGCCTCTCTCTTATGAGGTAAGATAGAAAAATCATTGGGAAAGACATCCCTGAAACGATCTACTACTATAAGGAAACCATCATATCATAAACCCTGATCCTTCATGAATAGATTTGAAATATGGGCACTCACTCCACCTAGCCCATGATGCTCTGGTCCAGATCTACCAACCTAGACATCCTACTCACCCTTATTTAGAAAACTGCTACCTTCTGGTGATGTAAAAGATAATTTGTGATGATAATAGTCTACAAAATCATGATACTTAACCAACCAATCCATTATGAGGATGAAATTGAAGACCTTCATCTCAAGAACAAAGTGGTTCCATAAGAAAGGGTAAATTCCTACTTCAAGGGGATAATCCCTACACTATTGTATGCCATGTTTTCATAACCCTAACAGCATATCTAGGTTCATTTCACCGTAGTAATATTGTATCTCTAGTCTTGTATTTTCCATGATAGATACAGAGAATAAAGTGTTTAAAGCACTTGTATCAAATAAATCAGATACTTAGTTAGATTAAATAAGAATAGTACTTCATATTGTAGATGGTCCCATAACCTGATCCTCAGGTATTGGCTGTAGTGAATGCAACTGGCCTGATCCACGACCCTATGAAATAGATGGACTAACACAATTAAAATGGATCTACTAGCACTACTGGTGATCAGGGGTCTATCTACCACGGTCATGACCTCCTCCTCAGCCAAACCTACCGATGCTATTCCAAATCCCTGCCTAATGTGGTTTCAAAGAAACTACGCCTAAAGGTGGAGCTGACACGGATTCTTATCCACTAGAATATGGTAGAAAGGTCCTAAAAAAATCCTGAAGCTTCCCCATAAGGTTTCAAGCTTGGCACTCCAATGGGTCTCTAACATATTGAGTCTTCAAATTCCTTCATCATCTACACTGATGACACACCAAGTATTTATCAAATTGGGCACTATGTTTGTCACTTCCCTAACGAGATACCTTGAGAGAACATTTCCTTCCACTGGAATAACTATTGTCCTAACATCACATGGTTCTTCTATACTCGATATTATTTCCACCCCTCAGGTTATGCTCAGTAATAAGAGCATGATTGACAATTAAAGAAAAGGTAGGCAGGTGAAAGACATTCACCTACATACGGATGGCATAATGGATTCCATCCTCAAAACATCTAGCATGTGAAATCTCATCACCAGTTATAAGCGGTGTAAAGCACTGTTACTCAGTGAAACACACTAAACATTCAATGAATGACATAGAACCCTACTAGAGATACATAAACTCTGTGGCTCTATCATCTCTTAGTATATAAGGAAAGAACAAATCCTAGAAAGCGGTCTAGAAATCAACCCATAACATGCTCTGATGATGACCGACGTGGGAAATCACATCCCGCCAATGCTTGGCCGAGTCATGAAGCATGTATATAGAAACATTGACTCTCCACTATGGAGGATTTTCTAGATTCTCAAAGATAGATAGGGTGGATTCTAGCCAAGACTCAACAACTTATGGACCTCCATCCCCTGAAAAGGTAGGAGGATACTACTACTGGAACTCAAGAGTCAGATCATCCATCATAGGTGTAATTTGTAGAGAAAAATGCATGGATTGCATTAGATGTAAAAAACTATCATGAACATGGGAATCAGTTCCCATATCATGTACAGTAGTTAGTTCCTCAAGTAGCACTCCTAGAGGTAATACAGGCAGCTTAGGGCCCACCATGTTTGGATCATGATCATTGCTACCCTCCTGGTATATGATATGAGGATTTCATGGAGGCATTGGTCTACAAATTCAAAGCACACACCTTAGAACAAGATTAAGTTGAAAGATAGCATCACTAATGGAAGCTGAATTTAAGGAAACTCACTACCCAAGGCATACTATCCCAACTACCCTCTTAAATGGCCAGGTATCAGTAAGTGGTCAAGTATAAGTTTCATTTAATTTTATATTTCATTAAAAGCTTCACCCATTTAACTTTAATAAACATGAGAAAGCAGTATAAGGATGTATAACCAATTCATTTTAGATGTCATGATTTACTTTATAATGGAAATCCATTTCCAGTGAATCAGTTCCATACACCTATCCCTAAAAACGATACCCATTTGTTTATAGCATAATAGCTCGACTTGGTAAATTACTCATCCCCACCCATGAGGGCCCACAAACCTCGTTAATTGAGATAGGCAATCACTCAATCATAACTAAGAGTAATACAATCATAATCTAACTATCACATCATCACTCAACAATCATATCCATATCAAGTAATGAAAAATAGGGAAATTCACTTATATGGCATGGAAATATGCATGACATGTGAAATATAGGAGCCTATAATGATGTATGTGACAATGCTCCTTGACCTCATATAATTGGGCCAACGATAAAAGAAAATCCTCAAAAATAGTAATAATCAATAACACCACACAACATGTGTGTTACCCAACAATGAAATAATTTCAACTGTAACAGTAAAAATAGAACAATAATTATAATTTTGGGTAACTTGGATTTTACCCTGAACATGGGTTTGTGACACCCAAGAATGGATTATGACCAAGTTTCAAATATTCCTAATCTCCAATATATTGTCAAAAAATATTAAAGAAAAAAAGTAAAACCTCCTCTAATACCACTTTTTGACTTCCTGTCCCGGATGCGACTTAATGGATGCCCTGAGCCCAGTAGGCCACATGGCCTCAAACACATCTCCTCAAACACCAGTGGCTACTAACTAATAGCGAGGGCCTAGGGTGTGTCTGTGGGGATACTATTCCCTCATTACAAAAGTGTAATGTAACGGATAATTGTCAAGAGAGATAAATATCATAAGAAATACAAGTAAATAGAAGGCACAGTGGAAACTAAAGATGACGGTAACAATAACTAAAATAACTAAAATAACATACATGCATAAAAATAATGATGATATGTCTGGTATCTAGAAAAATAGAAAACATGGATACAATATAGTAAGCATAACATGTTCTAAAAAAGTATAATTGAAATCAAAATACTATCCCAATCATCCTAAGCTCTAGCTCGGTCATCTACTATCAAGCTTCATCCTAAACAGCAAACAATCAAGTGTTCGAAGCTATATGTTTGCCTTTATCAACACCTACATTCATGTAATCTACTATGGGTACCAAACGGCACCCGGAGAAGGTGTGAGATAAATCTCAGTGGTCCACCACCAATGGTGTCTATAACATTCGGCACGTGTAATGGAAATGAAACAGTGTGCAAGCATGCCTATATAAAGTAAAGCAGTGCAATGTAACTAAATACCCAAGTACCTACTTGATCCCTTGGCTAGATTCTGAACATAACCAGTTCATTAATTGATTATTAACATTTTATAAATAAGTCATATCTTTACAATAGTGAAGGTTCCAAGTTGTGATAATAAACCTGTAATGACACTTTATAATGAAGTTCCAAGGTAATAACCAAGAAAACGTAGACCTCATGGGTCTCCAACTCAGTAATAACTATATCCTAGCTAAGGTTAAGAGTGAAATACAAGGATCATATTCTAAGGAAATCTACAATAATATGCCTACCGAATCCAAGGTGATCGCCCAAGGTAAAATGGGGCTAAGTAGAGACAAGGACTTATGGGTTGTAACTGTGGAACCTACTTGTCAATGTTGGATCCAAGGATTGTATCCAAGGAATGATTTAATACTATGTGAGGGATTATAAGGTGTCATACCAATCATTAAAGAATATACAAGGATCGGGATCTAGGTGGGTTTCAACCTAAGAAAGTTGTATCCTTGAATTGGAATGGGATTCCCGAGTGCTCAATGGATTCCCCAATAAGAATCCAAGGCGATCTCGAGTGAGGCCATTCCTATTTGATTACAAAGTAATGTAATATTACATTTGGTTCAAGCCTTTCCTTTCATTAGTGTGATATGGTAAATTAGCAGGAAACCTTTTTAATCAATTCATAATTAACCAATATGTCTAGTTGGTTCAAGCCTTGCCTTTCATTAGTGTGATAAGGCCAAGTAACATGCAACCATTATTAATTTCATTTAAGGAATATTAAATAATTGAGTTTCATTCCACTACCTTCCATTAATGTGGTAATGGGTGCTATGGACATGCAACCTATTAATCATTCACATTTAATCTAGCCAAGTCATATACTTAGAATACTTGTCAATTTCCCGTTCACATTAAATTATCAATTTGGAGCACTTACCTTAGGCGGGTCAATTGATGAGCATACATGTTACTTTACATTATGAAATTTATAATATAAATAATTCCATTTAATATATAAAATCTTACCCTCGGTAAGTTCAGGCTAACGCACACCCGAACGGCAGCTCAAACATGTCAAAACACTAAAAACCCAATTATTTCATAACATCCTACATGGTATGGATGGATTTTTGGTCATAACCACCAACAATTAATCACATATATGTAAATATCATAACCATACTATTATAATGATTATAAGTATGGAATATAAATTCAACAAACGGCACCTGATTAAATCATTGGGCCCCACATGACAATTCTAAAATCAACGAACTTGAGGGAGATTTATAGACCACCCACCTTAGGATTGTACAGCTCTACTCCTTTGGTATCAGTAATTGATTTGGCTCAGATCAGATTAGATCTACAAAAAGAAGAAAAATGTTCACACCTTGATAATTAGGTCAAGAGAAAGAGAGAAGAAGAAAGGTTCAAACGTACTCGAGTACTTACCATTTCACATGCAACGTGATGAATGGAAGTTCGATCGGATCTCAGATGAAGGAGATATTTTAATCCCTATATTTCACCTTCAAAAATCTCCAATTTGAGAGATAAATAGGTTAATCTTGTAAGAAATCGTATTATAAAGAAGGAGGGGCTTAATAGATCATTAAGGGAAAATTTGTAATATTACCCAGAAAAATAGATTGTGCATGGTTTGTTTGCAAGGTTACCTCGGTGCAAGGGTTAATTGCACAGTTATTCCACACGGACATGCACCAACCATGAGATTTGGTTCTGTCCAAAAATTTACATCTACATGGTTATGCAAACCGTGCGCCAACTGTGTGCTAACCATGCGACATGGCCAGTTTCCCCAAAAAAAGGTTTTGGGCTTCAAAATTTCCCCAAACACCCCTGAGACCTTTTCTAACTCATGATTAATTCATATTAGGGATAAAATATATTAGACCTAAATTTTAAAGAATCCATACCTAAGTGAATAATTAGGTTCCTACATAGTATCTATTTTTTCCATAAAATAAGAATTCCCTTCGTGAAAAATCTTCACAATTTTCCCCTAATCTCATCCTTGTCTTTACTCTTACTTAAAACCTATGAAAAAAAATTAAAAATTATTATGAGCACAAAAATCTCAGTAAGAAACATAAATAAAGGAAATTATTAGTCCAATTAAAAACCATAAAAATATTTTCATGAAAACATACCCTTTCACCCTGAAAAAGGAATTGACTTTTTAAAAGAAATCATTATATTACCTTTTTAAAATCAATAAATATCCATGAAAAATCATTAACAAGAATATAAAATACAATTAGGTAACTTGGGAAATAATTTTCCATATTAGTATTACAAATAGAGCAACCAATATGGCCAACCTCTAACTTTAAAGTACCTAACGCATTAGAGTTTATAACCTAACCACCCATCATTGTTTTATCCCTAAACCACCCATCATTAGTTAATAATGTAACCACTTATCCTTGGTTTGTCATGGATGAATTTTCCTTTGAGTTTAATTGATTTTTTTTTTCAATAATGATGATTGGAATTGATTTGGAGTTGATATCAATATGCGATTTGTAATGAAGTTATGATGATAGTGGTTATCAAAATATCCTCAAACTATAATGTGATGATTGAAGAACTATTGTTAAGTTCCAAGACTTGTTCAAATTTGTATGCACATTGTATACAATAATAAAACCCATGTAAAATGTAAGAAAATTTTACATGAAGAATGATAAAATTGATTCTAGGTTGTATTTTCACTTCATGTGGACTTTGGCTAAGTAGTTTAATGGTTTGTATATTAAAAATGGCCAACATTACTGGATATCATGAGGGACCCGAAAAACTATAGAGGTGGGTAGGTGTTGCCTCATTCAATATAGTAGGTGGAATGGTGTGCATAGGATCACACACAGAGGTGCATGGGAGTGGCAGTAATCCACCAGGTGGGGCGGCACAGTGGTAGAGCAGGGTGTCCACACGATGTGGTCCTAGAAAGAGTTTGGAGTCTGGAATAATAACCAATTATCGATGGCTATCATTCCACTTTTTTTTATAATGAATCGTGATACTAAAAACCATTTTGATGTGGTATGATCTTCTTACATGTATTGTAGCTCTACCATTAAATATATGGATAGAACCAACACTGTCCAATCTGATCATCTGGGTAGTTTAACCTATTATGTGCATCATCTTCTACCTCAATTTCATTTAAGGAGTTATGTTCATCAGGTATCTTCATGAAGCATCATCCAAGAGTTCAAGTAGAAGATTTTGGTCATCGTTTGATAATTTTGAAAATCTGAATATGATTGACATAACATGAAACTTTATTTTCATGTATAAAAAAAGATCAAACTAAGCCTTTACAATGTGGAGAAAATATTATTTTCTAATGATGGTGATTCCCATAATCATGAAGCAAGTGTTGATTAGTTGTGTAAATGAAGTGACACAGTGCACACGGGTTTAGTCGGTGGATTCCTTTCCTCTAAATACCTCTATGTGTGCATGTTTTTTTATGATATGATATCATATTAGAAATAGAATTTGAAAGAGATTGAGGGATAAATAGAGCACCGTGGAACAAGTGTTTTGTGAGGAATAGTTTTTGTGAAGCTTTAGAATATGCGAATAAGGCCATGGAAATATGGAATATGATTTTTGTACTCATTTTATTCACAAAGATCTGATATGAAAATCAAATAGGATAGAACTATAAGAATATCCTTTGGCTTCTATGAAGTATATTGAGTTTTTAAGAACTTGTTTTGTGAAGGAGATAGAATAAATGTGTAAACTATTACATGAAGAATAACTTTATAAAAGGATTATCGCATGATCTCTTATATGATAAGCTTGTTAATACTGTATGAGATGATATTCACGGATTAAGGTATTTTTTCTTGTATCATTTTCGAAATAGACTGTGTATACTTGTGTTGTCAAAGACATAGTTTTGGTATCGATTGAGTGATTCACATGAAGGTCTTATAGTATTATATTTTTTTTATGTGAAGATGCAGTGGTTTCACGTGTGTTGTGTGAAGCAATAGAGAATACAGTGAATAATTAAGCAGCACATTTGATATTATTTCATGAGGATAGTTTGCAGATGAAATGCATGATATATGAAATATGCAGGCATGCATAAAAAGTGAAACACTCATGAGTTGTTTTAATTTTTAAAGGAAAAGTAAAGAGGCAGTTTGATCTTGAGATAGTGAATGTGGGCATATATTACACAACAATTATGTTCACATTCAATAATTCTTAAATTATAAAATATTGATAATACCATGCATCTTTTTTAACATGCATGATGATTGAGAATTAACAAGAAATGTATATTGCATAGTGAGTAGTGATTTTTGAGACTCAAATAGGGAATTAATTTAGAATACATATTTCCAATTTTGTAGTGAATTGATTCAATTTCATATCATTTGATGATTAGTGGATTGTGAGAAAGATGAGGAAATTTTCAGACAGTTACTGAAGTTCTTCAATATTGTACACAAATAGACCAGGTGATCCAATTTTTTTTATGGAGAAATATATCATCTTGAGGCAGTACAAAAGAAGTGTAAATTTAACATAGATATTTCTATCAGTGGATCATATCTTTTGTAACTCAAGATTAGTGGAATTATTTAGTGAGTCTATGAAGTAGAAGAAGCCTTTGTGGGACTCTAGAGCAGGCTGGTGGGATGCTGGTAACATTGTGGGATGTGGTATACAGATCCTCATGTGGGACTTAAGAGTTTCTAGTATAGGTGGTAATTTTTAATCTCTAGTGGGACACTATATTGGAAAATTGTGGGACTCATTGTTGATGGGAATGTGACTTTCTCTTATTATAACCATCTATATGTACTGAAAAATCTACAACTAGGGAGTATAACTTGTTGCAGTAAGGATGTAGTTATTAGTACCAAAATGTGTAAAAATACTTTTATGTTGTGCTTTATTTTTATTATTTCTTGCAGGAATAGACATATATTTAAATATTAGGGTTTGATACTTTAATTGGTCATAGTGGTTGGATTAAAAAGAAACAATTTTTAAAATAATGTACCACTGATTCACCCCCCCCCCCTAGTGGTACCTAACTGGTCCTTGGACACTTCAATTGTTATCATATTCAAGGTCCCCTCTTAAGATCTGAGAACCATATAAGAAATGAAAAATCTGAATTTAGTGAACGTATGAGGAATACCAACTTTTTATAGAAAGAACAACCACAGCTTGAGGAATAGGATGCTTCATTTTCTTCTATCTCCTGTCCTAGAAGTGAGTGATACAACAACAGTGGGATTCCCACATATTACTGATAATATTTCTATGACTCAACAAGATAAGAGAAATCTAGAAGTTTATGAAAAGGCTCATAATTAAATCTGGACAGATATACCAAAAAAATTATACACTAAAGTGACGGGTCTCCAAACTGTTAAGGATATATAAGATAAACTGAGAAGTAGTTAGGAAGGAAATATAAATATTAAGGAAGTTAAGCCACAAATATGGAGAAGAAATTTTGAGGATATAAAAATGATATATGAAGAAATTATTGATGACTATTTCATTATATTTAATGAAATACTAAGTAATATCTTTGTATTTGGTGATAATCTAGAAGATTCAGCAATTGTGAAAAATCTTATTAGAAATTTCCCTAATAGATTTGATTCAAATATTTCATCCTTGAGAGATAGGGAAGACATTTAATTGAATGAGTTACATAATATTCTTGTATATTATAAAATGAGAAAGGCTCCAGCTTTCAAAAATAAGGTAATATAAAAGATGGCCTCTGAGTCTACAAGAAAAGGAAGGTTAAAATAAGTTGAGGAATGAAGTTATTTTGATGATGATAAATTTGATGAATACCTTAGTGATTTTTTTCTCTTATTACAAGAGGTTTCTAAAATCAAAAATGTAAATTAAAAAAATTAATAAACTTATCAAGTGCTTCAGATATAATGGAATTATACATTTTTCCATAAAAAATATAATGAAAATGGATAAATTGGAATGTGATGTTAAAAGTGAGAAACCACATAAATAAAAAAAGTATAATAAGAAGAATAAAAAGTATTCAAATTAAAAAAATAGGAATTTGACGAGAAAACATACATAAGAAAATTCTTCATCTAGTTGTTCTTTATATGATGAACTTAATTTATTTTCTTATATTGAGAAAGGGTCAAATTATTCAACTAGTGATGATGATAGTGATTTAATAATATATCTGGAATAGTGCACGAAAGAAGAGTTGGAATCTACTCTTGAGAAAAACACTCAAATCAAGAAATAGAAGAGGAATCTTGAAAACGGAAATAAAAAAATAGCAAATGAAAAGGAAGAGTATGATAAAAGTGAAATAGATCTTTTTCATGAAAATAATAAATAAATATTATATATAGTTGAGATAGAGAATATGGTGAGTGATCTTGATGAAAAATTGGCTCATAAGGAGGAAGAACTATCTAATACACAATCAAGGTATCTTACAGTCTAACATGAATTGAAAAATCGCATAGATGACTTCAATAAGTCTATTGATATAAAAGCTTAGTCATCTCAAGATGGTGAGATTAAAGGTTATAATAGAAAAGGTATATTTGTTCCTACATAATTTCTAATTATATATGATATTTATAATAGTGCAGTTGAATCTTTGAGGACCAAGAAGTCAAGAGCAGTGCATTTTACCACATCAAATTATCAAAGGAAGATGCCAAGAAGACAATTTCACTCGAATAAAAAGAAAGAATGGCTTACAATGAGACAAAATTATGAATTTCCTTAACAGGTTTATCAACAGAATGGAATATCATAGTTCAAAGGTTTTTTCTAGTGTTATAGAAAATATGGACATAAATCCTATTCCTTCTAGTACAACATATCATTTTCAGGAATTGATCATGATTCTAGGGGGAGTTAAAATGAACCAATGAGAACTGATTATCAAAGAAATCCATCAAAGGTGTCAATATAAAATAGATGTGACTTTTTAAAATAAGAGTGTGGAAGAATGTGGATTATAAGGTCATAGAGCAGAGGTATGCATGACTAAATTACCTGGATAGGTTCTCTATGATTTTAATAGGAATAAAAAACATAAATAAAAATAGAGGAAGTCATGTACATCATAGAATCAGTCTGGGACAACCAAAAATGTTCAACATAAAAAGAAGTAATGTTAAATATTTATACAAGTCAACTAAAATTGGACAAAAAAATGGAGAAAAGTCAAATTGATGCTACATTTGAGGGTAATCAGTTTATCTAAGAAGAAGATACTGAATTTCAAAATAATTCATGAACTTGTGATAATTTGTAGAATTAAAAGAATCAATGTGAACAAGTAGGTTATTACATGAATAAATCTATGTAATCATAATAAAATAAAGTTTATTTACTTACAAAATAGAATAAAATAACTCCACATAAATAAACAGTTTAGGAGAAGGTAATCTCTTTAAAAACTAAGATCAAAAGGAACAAGGGAAAGGCTAGCTTGAGAAGAAACTCTCATCCAAAGTGTTATTTCTAAAAATCAATCAGGAACCTCCTTATTCCCTTATATAAGTGATTTTGTACTAACATGTAAGGAATTTAAGGAGTTGGATTCATCCCTTCAGGGGAGTATAGATAATTTGAAGCTGTTAAGTATTAAAAAGTATTTTGATTCTGATAATAACTTACAAATTCATAGTTTTAACATTCTTGAAAAATAATTATCAAAATAGAGTTGATATTGAGGGGGAGTTAAATGTTTTTTCACTTTAAATTTCAGAGTTGTTTGTTTAGAAGAGTGAATGATAAATATTATTTCATGAATTCATTATATAATTAGATCTAAGGTATAAAATAAAAGTTAACTAAGAATGGTATCACATTTATGATTGTTCATGGGAAGCATTAATCACCTTGGTTTTACACTCTTGTTTTCTCTACTATGTTTTCCCATGTAGACTTAGAGTTTTTTGGATAAAGTATCTATGAAAAAGAAAATATGTGGTATCAAATTTAAGTGAGATAAAGATTTTTGATGAGAAATAATATCCTCTATAAGAAATTTTTATTCATTTTTAATAAGGGGGGTAAAGTAAAATCGACATATTTAGCTTGTCATTGTTTGGTGGTATTGACAAAAAAATTCAAGGGGGATATTGAAGTGGACTTTGAGTTAAATTGAATTAGTTGTAAATAATGATGATTGGATTTGATGTGGATTTGATGTCAATATTTTATTTGTAATTAAATTATGATGAGGATGGTTATGAAAATATCATCACCCTTTAATGTGATCAATACAGAACCATTCTTAACTTCCAAGATTTGTGAAAATATGGATGAACATTTTTTAAAGTAAGAAAACTTATGTAAAATGTAAGAACATTTTACATAAATAATAAGAAAATAGATTTCACGTTGGATTTTCATGTCATTTGGATTTTGGATAAGTATTTTAATGGTTTGAATATTAAAAATTGACAACCTTACTAGCCATTATAAGGGACTCATACAACTACTGAGGTGGGGAGGTGCTACCTCGGACAAGTGAAAATGTGGCGTGGTGTGAATAGTACCCCCCACATAGGTGATAGTAGTGGTGGAAATCCACCATACGGGGCAGCATGGTAGCGGAGTAAGGTGCTGGCATGGTGCAGTACCAATAGGAGTGTAGAGTCTGGACTAGTGACCAATTCTGGCTAGCTATCATTTCACATTGTATTATAATGAAGCGCGATATTGAAAACCATTTTGATATGGGATACACTAATTGAGAATACTATAGCTCTTCCATTAAATATATGTACAGCACCAACACCCTCATATCTGGTCATCAAGGTCATCCAACCTATTCTGTGCATCATTATTTACCTCAAGCTCACTCAAGGAGTTATGTTCATCAAGTATCTTCAACCATCATCACCCAAGAGTTCAATCTAATTCTTCTAATCATCAGTTGATCATTTTTGAAAATATGAATATGGTCGATATAACATGAAACTCTGTTTTCTTGTATAAAACAAAGATCAAACTGAGGCTTTTCAATGCAGATAAAATATTATTTTCTAATGATGGTGGTTCCTATAATTGTGAAGCGAGTTTTGAGGCTTTGTGTGAATAAACAGATGCATTGTATATGGGTTTAGTCGGTGGAGTATTTTTCAATAAATTCCCCAACATGTGCTCATTTTTTTATAAGCTGATCTCATATTTGAAAGAAAAATTTTGAGATCTTTAGTGAGAAACAAATCACCATGGAACAAGTGTTTTGTGAGGAAGAGTTTCTAAAAAGCTTTATCTTACGTGAATAAGCTCATGGCTAGATGACCTATTCTTTGAAAAATTGTTTTCTTTATAAAGATCTGATCTATAACCCAAATAGGATAGCACTACAATCATATCCTTTGGATTTAGTGAAGTACATTTAGTTTCTATGAACCAGTTTTGTGAAGGAGATAGAAGAACTGCATATAATATTACATGAAGAAGAACATCAAAAAAGGAGTGTCACGTGATTTATTATGATATGAGCTTGTTAATATTGCATGACATTATATTCATGCATGAAGGGAGTTTTTCTTGTATCATTTGATAAATATACCATGTATACTTGTATTGCACAAGATGCAGTACTAGTATTTCATGAGTGATTCATGTGAAGGTCTTGCGGTTTTATATTTTTGTTAAGTGAAGATAAAGTGGTTTCATGTGTGTTGTGAAAAGTAATAGTGATGAAATTGAATAAGTGATCAACACATTTGATATTATTTCATGAGAATAGTTTGTGGATGAAATTAATGATGTATACAATTTGTATAAATGTGTAAAAATTAAAATACCCATGAAGTGTTCTAATTTTTGAAGGAAATGTAAAAAGGTAGTGTGATATGCATATAGTGTATGTGTTCATACATTATAAAACATTTATGTGCATATGCAATTACAATTAGATAAGAAAATATTGAGAATACCATGAATCTTTTTGAACATGAATGGTGATTGAGAATTCATATGTAATAAATATTTCACAGTGAGTAGTTATTTATGAGACTGAAGTCGGGCATTAATTCAGAACACATATTTCTAAGTTTTTAGTGAATTAAGTCAAGTTCAGATTAGTTTATGATCAGTGGAAAGTAAGAAATATCAGGAAATTTTTAGACAATTTCTAAAGTTATTGAATATTTTATACAAACTGAATAGGATATCCAGTTTTTTGCGGAGAAAGATGTCATCTTAAGGTAGTATAGAAGTATTCTGAAGCTGATGGAGATATTTTTATCAGTGGATAATATCTTGTGTAACTCAAGATTAGTGTAAGTATTCAATGAGACTATAAAGGCAAAGAATCCTCTAGTGGGACTCTAAAGTAGGTCGGTGGGATACTGGTGACACTGTGGGATACAGTATAAAGATCCTCCTATGGGACTTGGGAGTTTCTAGTGTAGGTGGGAACTTGTAATCTCAAGAGGGACTCTAGATTGGAACACTGTGGGACTCAGTGTTAGTGGGAATGTGACTTTCCCTTATTGTAACCATCTATATATAGTGAAAATATTTAATTGTGGAGTATAATCGGTTGCGATAAGGGCGTAGGTCTTAGTACCAAACCTTATAAAAATCCTTTTGTGTTATGATTTATTTTAATTGTTACTTGTAGGGAGAGAAAAATATTAAAATAGGAGGATTGAGAATTTAATCATTCAAAGAGGTTGGATTAAAAATAAATAAATTTTAAAATAGTATACCATTGATTAACCCCCCCCCCCCCACCCCCAATGGTACCTAACTGATCCATGGACACTTCAATGTAACTACCTATGATTTGTTAATAACATAACCACCTGTCCTTGGTTTATCATGAGACCACCCATAATTGGTTTATAATGGAACCACCAATAATCATAAACAACGACCAAGAACCATAACATAAACATAAATCATGAAATCTTGAATCATAAAACACTCTTTGAAGAAAATAAATTTCCATTTTGAAATCACTCATTTTAAAAAATTTCACATGTACAATGGAAAACATTTTCTTTGAAAGTAACCATAAAAGATTATAAATTAATCTCCAAATTATTAATGAGACATTATGGTGGGAAATTTTTGTTATTATATATATGTAATAAAAACATTCTTTTTGACTTTTTTAAAAATAAACTTTCTAAGAATGTTTTTTTAAATAATGTAACTTACGTAAAACATTTAAAAGATCCCTTTTTGAAAAAAAAATTGAGGGAAAATATAAAATTAACTTTTTATTAAATATTCATGTTCATATAAATATATTCATAAAATTAATTTTAAATACATTGACATTAACGATAAATATTTAGAAAATAAATCCTTATAAAATTTAAAATTAGGTTTTTTTTGTTAAAGAGTCCCTTCCAAATATCATATCATTAAAGTGAGTATTAATCAATGAATTGATTCTGTGTATTTACTATAAATACACATAAAATAAGTGAAAATAAAACATAATAAAATAAAAAATCATTTCACACATAATCTTATCACAATATAATCAATGAAGTTGAAGGTCAACCCAAAGAATGGAAATTGGGTTAAGAATTCTCATACCGCAGGTTCAACTTCCTTAAAACATATTCAAACCTCTTGTATACTGGTTTAAAAAATATTATTAATTTATTATATAACTATATTAATATTTATAATACCTTATATGATCCTTTTATATCATCTTACCATCCATTTGTTAATAATATTTCATTATTTTCATTGTTTTGGGTTCGTTCATTTCATGGTTTCATAGTCGGTTTATTTGTGTGTAATTGTGAATTTTCTTTTTAAATGGAAATAATACACTATAAGTAAAATGAAATTGTATTAATTTAGTTATATAAGAATAAATATTCCCATATGTCATTTTTTCTAACATGGGGATGATTCATTTTATAAAATTTTAGTGATAAATGTTTAGTTTATTTTGGCGGGTTTTTTTTACCAGCATGAACTAGTTTCATTTTATTTAATATTGTGTATATATATTAGTTACAAAACATGAAATAAGTTATAATGTGCATATTAAAATCTTATTTAAACATAATAATAGTTTTATTATCATCCTTTAAGGAAGTAATGGAAAACAAAAACTCATTATCCACAGAGACGGTTAACCGCCATAATTCAGACAATGGGTTCGTTTCTTTGAATAAGAGGAGATAATAAAAAGAATGGATATAAAATATTAGAATTATAATATAAAATTCCAGTATATACCTTATAATATAGTTATTATCCCTTGATATATTAAATATTTGATGATAATTTAGAAGAATAAAAGAAATTAAAAGAGGTGGTTTGAGAAAGATACCTCTTGAATATTACTTCCTTGAATAACCACTTAAGGATCTTAGAATAAGTATTTTGGTGAGACCAGAAGCACTTGGATGTGGGGAGAGTGGGTAGGATAGGTTTTTTAAGATATTTTAAGATCTTAAAGTCCTGTGAAGATAAAACGGGTGGTGATTAGTGGTATTTATACTTGAGGAGGGGTGGTTTTAAGTGATTAAATAATGATTATTTTATATTTAAAGACAACCACATTTGGGTGGCACTAATTACAATGAATTATATTGATAATTAATGTATTAAAGGCTGGATAAGGTTTATAAAAAAATAAACCACCCATTTAAGGTTGTATTTTTTAGGTATTTTAATATTTTACCTTTTAACTTTAACATATTTCATTATTTTACTTATACCGTGGTCAATCTTTTTTTTTTTACCATGGTAAATTTTTTATGCCTAAAAATGAAAATGAATTTACTAAACAATTTGGAACTTTTGATTCCAAATATGTAATCCATATTACCAAATTCAATTCACATAATTTGAAAATTTAAATTTTAAAAAAACCCATAGACGCGATGAAAAAACGAGTTTTCAAGAAGGGTATTTTTTCAAGAAAAATATGATTTTATATTAACTCTATGACTAATAATTATCACTATATAAAAATAAATTAATATTTATTAATATATTATTAATTAATTTCATTTAAAACATTCCCCATTAGTTGTCATTTTAATTAATTAAAAATAATAAACATTATGTACTTTAAAATGGTTTTCAAAAAAGTCTCGTTTTTAAACCCAAAAATAAACTTATTCTAAAATATGATATAAAATTGATTAAAAATATTTTAAGTGGATAAAATATAACTAAATAAAAATTATATTACTTGATACCATTCTCAAAACATAATGTAACTTTTAAATTGTTTAATTTATTGAAATAAAATAACACTTTTACAAAAAACATATTTTTCACAATTCTCTGAAAATTTAATATTTTCATAAAATTATCAAAATTTCACCACAGGATAATTTGGATATAATGATTTCAAAAATTAAGTTCATTTTATCATAATAATTTTATAAAATTTCCAGAAATTAATTTTATTATTTCTACATAAAAATAAATAAAAATCATTTTTTGAAGGAAATATGTTTTTGATGAATAAAATGACTTTAATAAAAATAGTGTAATTATTCAAAAATAATTAATTAATAATTTATTAATGAGTATGAACATTATATATTTCATAATTTCATTAATACTAGTCATTCCTATCAAACTAATTCCTATATTATAATGGTTACATCTAAATAATAAGATTTTGTAGTTCGTTTAAGCCTGGTGTTACATATATTGTACACTATCAAACATAGTGTTTCATTTTTAAAATATTAGGATGTTACATTCTACCCACATTAATAAATTTCCTACTTTAAATTTGAACTCGTAATCAAAAACTAGGCATTTGAATTTTCAAAATACATTTGTTGAAATCCCACATCATAAAAAAGATCAACAAAACTTCCACTTGATAAGTGAGAAAGGAAAAGTATGAAGGTAATCTAGAATAACACATAATAGGTTTCAATGTTGAAAAAAATGAAAAATAAATAGAAAATATAATTCTCAAGGAATTATAGAGAGTGATAGAGAACATGGTTGTAAGAAATTTAACCATAAAAAAACTATAAATTTGTGATGGGTTAAAAAGGCCATTGATTTCTTGGTAAGGAAAGTAAACAAATAATATTTTTGTTCCAAAATACTTTTCCCAGTATTGAGGAATTATCTTCTTTATATAGTAATAAAATATGGAAACATACTTAATGGATAGGTATAATTTCATCTTTTAATCAATTTCCACCACAATCTCATCTTTTCTCCAAACGATGAGTATTCAAGATGAATTTTCATACCTAAATCATCATAATAATCTTCTTAGGATCATAAAATCCATAAAATTATAACAATATATTCATAATATATATAATAATTAACCAAAACAAAAATGGTTAGTACAAAAAATAACTTCTGAAAATAATAAACCATTATATAAATAATTGTTATTTTAATATTCAAAATTCAATAGTAGTGCCCAAAGTTCAACATAGATCATTCAAAAAATAACTATACTTAAAATTTATCAAAATATTCTAGACTAAAATTTGAAACTAAAAAATCAAAAGGATTTGATCACTTGATTTTAAAATACAAATATAATATTTATCTTCAAATAATATCAATCTCTCTTAAAGTATCATTTCAAAATGTAATTTATATAATCACATAATCTTCAAGATATACTAATAATTTCCATAAAAACATGAAACACCATAAATCACATATGCTTTCAAAGGATAATTGAACCTTTTAGTTCTCAAATAAAATTCCATATTATTTTATTTAACGTAATTATATAATGTTCCCAAAATAGTTAACATCTACTGAAATAACATTAATCAAGTAATCACCAATTCATTTGTCAAATATCATGATTTTCTATAGGAAAAAAACATATGTTCTAAAAATAAAAATATTTTTCATCTATTAAAATGTTTAACTGAAAAGAAAAATACCATAATAATAGAGACATCATGTAGTCCTATGGTAGGTGATGTACCCTTGTCATCCTTCGGTTGTGGGTTCAATCCCCACAACCTTACCAGACACGATGGGTTGTCATACAGTTTGCTGGATGTGATTTTCTAAAACTATATTAATATATTCCTTATAAAACTCTTAGAGATGTCAAAAATATCCTTAAAAATAACCTTAATATATTTAACCTCAAAATTTATCTCATACTTTTTATTTTTCAGTATAAAAAATTAAGAACCCATAATTACCACAAATTCATAGATCATATAAACCAAAAAGTCCACCAATACCTTTAAACTTATGTCCACCAAAACTAAAGGCATTATTCCTCAAATTACCTTTTTTATATCATAAAATTAATGTTTACATGTACCTTAAAAATTATCACCTATTTACCACTTTTCAAAGTCATCGATTCCATCTAATATATGTTTCCAAATTTATGAAAACAAAACATACTATAGAAAAATCCTTAGGTGCTCCATGATTCACATAATATTTATAAAATACCACTATATCATAAATTTGAAAAGTCAATACATAAACCCATCATTCATTCAACTTCCTTCTTAAACCACTAACCATGGTTCATCATATTATTCCTTAATACTTCAATCCAACAATCAAATATTACAATTATACCCTTATGATTCATCAATATCAACTCAAGAATGTTATATACTTAGAGAATAATAAAATAATTCAAACCTTAAATTCATACATCATAATTTCTTTGATATACCCTTTATCATCAACTTCCATAAAGTAAATGGTCATTTACTTTATGGAAGTTACCTTTTCAAGAGATAGTTAATAATGTTGAGATTCTAAAATCAAATGAAATGATACCATGACCCATGGATTTTTTGTAGAAAATAAACATTTTTAGATAAGTCAAAAGTTTTCTTTCATGTGACTTGCATACTCAAAAATCTGTCAAAATTATTTGAAAAAGATTTTGTAATAATAGTGATAATCAAATCATCTAAAAGGGAAAAGAAGGATGTAAACGACTTTTGTCCTTCCATAATAATAAAGGATCCTTAATCAATAGAAACAAATGTCGTTAAATCATCAAATGAATTATTACATGTTAAAGTAAAAATATTCCTTTTTAATGATAATTCCCATAGAAGATCTGTAATACTTTAACCTTCAAATACTTTATACCTAAATCGATTTCCTTTCTAAATACAATCTCTAAAAATATCATTAATCTCCTAGAAATCCATCACTTTCAACCACTAAATGGGTGTCTAAGAATTCGAACTTATAGTTATCCTTAAAATTTTAAACCCATGATGATATCTATAACACTTAATAAAACCTTAAAAATAAACATCCTAATCTCTAAAGTTGACTAAACCCTACTCTGATACCAACTTTAAGGACCCGACCTTATATAAAACATATTATAGTTCTTTTAATACTAAAAATACATTATTTTTTCAAATATATTTTAGTTTTATATTTTAGATAATTAGGACAAACTCTGACATAGTAAACCCATAAATTACAAGTGGAAACTTATACTTATTATCCATTTTTTCATAAAATAGTATTTAACTTTGTGAAAAATCTTCACAATTTTTCCCTTGAACTCATCCTTGTCCCTGATCTTACTTAAACCCTATGAAAAATATTTTAAAACTTGGGATGAGAACAAAAATATCAGTAAGGGACATAAATAAAAGAAATAATTAGTCTATTGAAACCCCAAAAAACATTTTCATGAAAAAATACATTTTCACCCAAAAAAGGAATCATATTTTCAAAAAAATATCATTATATTACCATTTTAAAATAAATCAATTTCCATTAAAACTCATTATTAAGAATATAAAATTTAAGTACATAACTTGGGACATAATTTTCCATATCACACTTACAAATGGAGTAACCAATATGGCCAACATCCTATTCTGTAGTACCAAATTCATTGGAGGTTGTAATTTAACTACCCCTCCTTGATTTATCATAGAACCACCCATCATTGGTTAATAATGTAACCACCCATCCTAATTTTATCATGGAACCACCCATCATTGGTTAATAATTTAACCACCCATTTTTGGTTTATCACGAAACCACTCGTCATTGGTGTATAACAAAATCACTCATCATCATAAACAATTCCCAAGAACCATAAAATAGAAATAAATCATGAAATATAGCATCATAAAACACTATTTGAAGAAAATAAACTTTCAATTTTGAAATCATTAATTTTTAAAAACTACACACGTACAATGGAAAACATTTTCTTTGAAGGTACTCATATAAAATTAAAAAATAAACTGGTGGGAAGGTGTGAAATTTCATTCATTCCATATATATAATAAAAAACATTACTTTTGAAAAATAAACGTTAAAATAATATTTTTTTTAAATATGGTCCATTATATAAAACCTTTAAAAGATCCTTTTTTGAAAACATTTGATAGAAATTATAAAATTACCATTTTTTAAAACATCCATGTCCATATAAATATATTCATAAAATTAATTTTAAAAATATATACATGAGAGGGAAAATTTTAGAAAATAAATCTTTATAATATTTAAAACGAGGTTTTTTAGTTAATGAGCCCCTTACAAATATCATTTCATTGAAGTTATCATTAGTAAATGAATTGATTATGTGTGTAAACTCTAAATACACATAATAAAATTGGAAATACAATATAATTTAATAAAAATTCATTTCACACATAATCTTATCATGACATAATCAATGATGTTGAAGGTTAACCCAAAGAACGGAAATTGGGTAAACAATTCCCTTACCTTAGGTTCGAATATCTTTAAATGTGTTCAAAACACATTCATAATGGTTTAAAGAATGTTATTAATTTATTCAAAAACTATATTCATATTTATAATACTGTATATGATCCTTTCATAACATATTACCACCTTTTCATTAATAATATTTTATAATTTTCATTGTTTTGGGTGATTTCGTTTCATGGTTTCATGGTTAGTTCATTTGTGTATAATTATATATTTTCTTTTAAAATATAAATAACACAATAGAAGTGTAATGAAATTGAATTATTGTACTTATATAAGTATAAATAGTCCCATATATCATTTTTTTTCTTATATGAGGATGATTCATTTGATAAAATGTTAATGATAAATGTTTAGTTTAACTTGGTAGTTTTTTCAACCATCACGAACTAGTTTTATTTTATTTAATATTATATATATATATATATATTACTAACAGAACATGAAATAAGTTATAATATACCTATTAAAATCTTATTTAACTATAATAATAGTTTTATGACCACCCTTGAAGGTGATAATGGAAAACAAAAATTCATTATCCTCGTAGACGGTTAACTGCTATAATTTGGACAATAGTTTCATTTCTTTAAATAAGAAAATATAGTAAAAAATAAGGATATAAGATAGTATATTATAAATATAAAATTACAGTATATAAATGATACTATATTTACTATTCCTTTATGGATGAAGTAGGAGAGGATAAGGTAGAAGAATAAAATAAATTAAGAGAGGTGGTTTGAGAAATTTACATCTTGAATATCACCTCCTTGAAGGACCCCTTAAGAATCTTGGAATTGATCATTTGGTGAGACCATAAGCACTTAGACGTGGGGAGAGTGTGGAGGAGATTTTTTGGCTGATTTTTTAAGAGAATAAAATCTTTTTATGGTAAATGGGCTGGTGAAGAGTGGTATTTATACTTGAGGAGGGGTGGTTTAGAGTGATTAAATAATGATTATTTTATATTTAAATCCAACCCCATTTTCATGGAATTAATTAAAACTAATTATATTGATAATTAATGTTTTAAATTATGGTAAGTTATATCAACACATCAACCACCCATTTTATTTTTTATTTTTTAGGTATTTTAAGCTTTTACCTTTTAACTATAACCCTTTTCATTATTTTACCTAGACCGTGGTAAATATTTTTTTTACCACGGTAGCTTTTTTATGCCTAAAACTAAAAATTTCATTAATAAAAAATTCATAAATTATGATTACAAAGAGGTAATATATTTTAAAAAATTAAATTCACATAATTGTAAATTTTAAATTTAAAATAAAACTCACATAAGTGACGAAAAAACCGGTTTACAAGAAGTGTATTTTTCAAGAAAAAGATGATTTTATATTAACTATATGACAAATAATTATCATTGTATGAAACTAATTAATGTTTAATGATATATAATCTATAAATTTAATTGAAAAAATTACCAATTAGGTATTATTTTAATTAATTAAAAAGGAGATACATTATATAATTTAAAACAGTTTTTGGAAAAATCTCATTTTTAAACCCAAAAATAAACTTATTCAAAAATAAAATATAAATTTGATTAAAAAGAAATTAAGTGGATGAAATATAACTAAATAATACTTATTTAACTTGAAAAAATATTCCAAATATAATGGAACTTTTAAATTTTGTAATTAATTGAAAATAAAAAACAATTTTACAAAAAATTGGTATTTTTCACTATTCAATAGAAAATTAATCTTTTCAGAAAAGTATCAAACTTTCACCATAGAATAATTTCGATATTTTGATTTCAAAAATGAATTGAATTTTATAAAATTCATTTAATAAAATTTTCAGAAATTAAATATTTTATTTTTACCAAAAATTCAATAAAAATCATTTTTTGAAGGGAATATATTTTTGATGAATAATTTTATTTTACTAAAAATATAGTACTTATTAATATAGAATTAATTAATACTTTATTAATGAGTATGAAAATTATATATTTCATAATTTCATTAATAATTTTCATTTCCACTAAATTAATGTCTAGGTTATAATAGTCACATTTAAATAATAAGATTTCATAGTTCATTTATGCTCGGTGTTACATATATTGTACATGATCGAACATAGACTTTACTTTTTAAAATATTAGGATGTTAAAAAAAGTTTTTAAATTCTCTATATTGATTATTTTTTTTAACAATGAACTTTCCATTGAAATATTAACTTTATTATCATCATTGGACAATATATTTCCTCCAAATATCCATATTATTTATCATGGATATATTTATTACTTAAATCGTATATCATTTCTACTTATGGTATTTTACTTTGAAAGTTATATAGTTGACTGGGGAAATTATTATTAATCCATATTCCACACTCGATATGGAAATTTATTAATAGGTCATATTAATTCATTAAATTAATCAATTATTCAATATATGAGGAATGATTTAGACATAAAAATATGGGTGGGACCCAATTATATATAGCTCCTTGATGCATTAGTGGCCTCATAATATGAATCAATTAGCTAGACTTAGTTAAATGGTTTTTTCATGTATAAATTACCATTATTTTTAAACTATCTTTTAAAATGTCTTGAAAGTATAGGTATCATGATGCCTGAGATCATGACCTCCAATAATTAATAATTTCCTTCATTAATAATTCAGTTATTATTATCCATGAGATTTTCACAATTAAAATATCTCTCTATGAATTTCATTCTCAATTTATTGATTAAATGGAATTTGTTTTCAGTTATTTATCTTTTCATATTTATCATTCCTTATATAATTATGATAGTCAAGTTATTTATTAAATGGAATGTGTGTTCAGATATTTACCTTTCCATATTGATTATGACTTATTGACCGTTATTTATTTACTCATGATAGCTTCCATTGTACATAAACTTACTACGCATTTGAGCTCTCCCTTTTATTGTTTCTTTTACTAGGAATCCATGAAGTGCACTATGAAAGATATGCAAAGAAATGGTAGTGATAATAATGAGATTCTTGAGAAAATTTATGTTTTATTTTTTATATTCAAATTTAATAGGGGAATCGCGTATGTATCTAGCTTACTGAGACTAATAAACTATAAAGTCTATTGGAATTTTATTGCTTGTATCTTATGACAATGTAATAAAGTAGACACCAGATCTGGGTTACTTTGGTTGGGGTCGTTACAATTGGTATGAGAGCCAAGTTTAGTATAAACCTTGGGAACTACATTTCGGAAAATATATATTAGGGAGAATAACACTATGATATAATTTGATGATATGTATAGAAGAACATCATAAAGTTTTGGTAAGGTATATATCATGTGGTTTTTCCTAACAATACATCCTTATTTGGATACTACAAATTGATGTTGTTTTAGAACAAATGTACATTGGGGTAACAACTCCAAAAAAGGTGTGTCGAGCTTGAATCATGCATTACCTAGTACATGAAAATGGGCGTTACTACGCACCTATTTTGACACTCCCAGGGGGTATGATTTGGATAAGTCACATTTTCTTTACTAACCATTATGAAGGATTTGAATAGATGATGAAAATTAATAACCTAGGTTAAACCTAATGTGTCTTATATTGAAAAGAAGGTGTCATGAATTATACATCCTATAAATGATTATATGGTTTTACCACTATGATTATTGTTTCTTCCACTATGCTTTTGGTTTTAGTCAATGGTTGGAACCGAAAGTAATTGTGTTAACATTGAACATGAAGTAAAATGTGGTGACTATGAGAAACCCAATGGGATGATGAAAGGATTGAAATGTATTTTAATTATTCCTAATCATTTATTCTAAAATATAGTTAACAACCTATACCTTAACCAACTCCTGGACTCACCAAAGAAGAGAAGGATGGATTTTGATAAGATCTTGAGTAATTAAGACCATGGAGGAAATAAGTCATCATTTACTTTATGTTAGAAATGTGTAAAGAGACACATGGGAAAGTTTCACAAAGTAATGGGAAAAAATTTCATGTGTGGAAAAGAAGGGTATAAAGAAATGAATTTTCAAGGAAAAATGAAGAGTATGATGGAAGGAAATAAAATTCCATCCTAGGGATCCATTTATATTTTGTTGTCTTAAATGTGGGGAACCTCGGAATTATCTAAATCAATTCCCTCTTCTAAAGGTTAATCCATATACCAAGGAATGACTTATGTTAAAATAAAATATAAAAATTATTTATGTATTGGGATTCAAGAATTAAACTATATAAGTTTTTTTTATTTTACCAATGGTACTTTTTATTATAAGATTCATGAAACATCTAAGGATTGTGTTACGTTTTAAAAGAATATATATATTCATTCGCTTAAGAGTTAGGGATACCATCATGGGTTTATGAGTTTAAGGTTGATCATAAGTTCAAAATATTAGAAACCCCCTTTTAAAAATTTTTGTGGTAAGAATATAACATGATTAAGGATGTTTTTGGAAAAATTTCATGTGAATACAACCTATTAGTTTAGTATATGAAAAGAGTTATTTGATAAATAATATCTATAATTTTTGGAATTAAGATTAAAGGTACTGGTAACCTTTAAGTTTTAACTTATCTTAGATGTTGTAGTAATTATGAGTCATCACAATTTGGGAACATTATAGGAATTATATTAATATAGTTTTGGAAAGAGGATAACTCACATACTGGGTGAAAACCCACAGCATCTAGAAAGGTCGTAGGGCTTGTACCCAAAACTGAAGGATGATAAGGTTTTAGCACCTACCACTAGACAAAATGATGCTTTGGCTAATATTTCATTGTATTTACTTAAACTATTTTATAGATAAATATTAATGATAAACAAGTGGTGTTACTGTTGAGGTTTAGAGATTAATAACTTGTTGGAAAATATTTATAAATATGTGGAAATAATTCTTTCTCTTTTATGGATATTATGACATGTTAAAAGTTAATTTTAGTGCTTTATTAATAAAAAATCATTTTGGATATTAATTTATTATAGTAATATATTAAGTATAAATTGATCAAAACATAACCAAATAATAAAATTATGCTTATCAAATAGAATTATATCAAGTAAGTATATTTCCTTATATTCTTAGATAGTAAAATAATTCCTTAACTTTAGGAAAAGGATCCAGAAAAAAATTGTTATCATATTACCATCATATATGATGAATAAATTATCTTGTGAATCATCAAATTTTATGGTTTCTTGGTTGTTTACTTTCTCTTTTTCATTCACATTCTTGGGATTAATGATCTATATCAGTCTCTATAATTATTTAAACTTTTCTTCCATATCCACATCTTCACTTTCCGCCTATGTCCTCCAAATTGGAAATATAGTTATCTGTTATTCCAAATGAACTTAGTCTTTCCCTTTATATCTTATAAAGAGGGTGTTTTATTAATCATTTTATGAGGTGGGTTTTTCAATAATGGTATTTCCAAATATCAACCCTTTGACTATTGATATCAAGTTTAAATTGTGAGGACACAATTTATTAAAGGTGGAGAGAATGTAACACCCAAATATTTTAAAAGAATATTATATTAAAGGTAACACCGAGCTTATAATAGAATGTAAAATCCGGAGACTTTATGATATATTTCTTTTTAAATAAATTTGATCTCTTTGATAGCCCATAAAACATGCAACCCTGAGTATAAATGAAATATGATATATTATACCATTATAAATTAGTTGTTAAATTAGAGGTTATGAATAGTAATAACTAAATTATTATATTTATGGTTATCTACTGATTATAAATAAAATAAGAATCATTTAAAATAAAAAGAAATGTTTTTTGAAAATGGTATCTTTCTAAAAAAAGATTTATTCACACTTTGCGCAAAAAATTTAAAATTAACTTTTAATAAATTTATAAAATTTATTTTAAAAAATAAAATTCATTCTCTAAATTAGAATATCAAAATTATCTTAGGGGGGTTTTTTGTTATTTTTCTGAAAAGTTACATTTTTTGATGAATAGTAAAAAAATTCTGATTTTTATTAAAAACTATCTATTCATTTAAATAATTTATAATGTTAAATTATAATTTAAATTAGTTTTAAAGTAAATTTAGTTCAATTATATTAAATTTTAACTAATATATTACATTTTAATCAATTTTTTATTTAATTTTGATATTAAAACCTTTTATAATTTTGAGAATTTTCTCTTTGGAAACCTGCTTTATCATCGCGTCTGCGGTTATAATTTTAAATTGGATTATGTCACTTATGTGAATTTAATTTAGAAAAATAGATTCCATATTTTTAGTCAGCCTAATTTATATTATATAATAATTTAAACTTAATTTGTTATCATTATGAATATTAAAATAAGTAAAATTAATTACCACAGATAAGGTAAAAACAGATTTACCGAGGGTTAAACTAAGAAGATAAGGGTTAAAAATGACATAAAAATTATACAGCATGGATTTTATAGAAATATTTATAACTTATCACCTATAATGTTCAATAATGGTCCATTTTGGTGTATTTTTGCATAATAAAAACGTGGGTGTGTTGAATATTTTCAAAAATCCCATGTGTACTCCCTCTCCCAATTATAAAAGGTCACCCCCTATCCTCCCCTCTTCATACTCAAAAATAAATTTGGTTGGGAAAATCCCGAACCAAATAAATTTATTAATCCCCTAACAACATACTATATCCCTTGGTTTGATGATAAATCCAACCTTGGAAGGCTTTTAGTGTGAACCTAACGAAGTTGTCTGAAAAAAAGGTAACCTTCTTAAACGAGCATTTTAATTTTTTTTTTCTTCTTAAAACTCCTTCAAATATTATTAAACCATGATTATATAATAACCTTAATATATTCCATACACTAATATGTTATTATGTTAAGTTTATTACCTATATTAATCTCATCTTCAATCGAATGGGAAACGAAACCATCAATCGTGTTTACGGTGGACTACCGTCTCACGAACCAATGTAATTTGTTTTCCATAACAACCCTTAAATTAAGGATATAATGATGGATTTAACACATTTATATTATATTTATGATATTATTAAACTTTTTTATTTTAATATCACATATACCTTTTTATGTTCCATTACATTAAAAATATGATAGTGTTGTTTGTGTGTATGGTGGACTACCACCTCACAAAGGAGTGTGACTCATTTTTTTCCTTTTTTCATGGAAGGTAATAAGGATATATTTATTGAATATATGTGATATATATTACATTATATTTATTTTTTAAAATTAATATATCACTCACTTTCTTACCCTTTCACCCATTGCGGAAATGACAATGTCGTTCATGCGTATGTATGGCCTACCGTCTCCACAAAGTGATGTGATCCATTCTCCATGTTTGAATTTCAAGAATGATTATAAAAATTTATATAATGATTCAATATGATATTTATAAAATTAATATAATTATGGATAATATGGAACTATATAATATTCACAAGAACTGGAACTTTCATGAAAAAACACACATGAGAAAACAAGGTAATTAACACCTAAAATAATGAAAGTAATGAAATATTATTAAAAATAGGGTTGTAAAATTATATAAGAGGGTCATATATGATATTATAAATATGAATATAGTTCTTTTATAAATTTTAAATACTATTAAAACCATTATACATGAGGTTAAATCATGTTAATCAAAAATTAAGAGTGGGGTAAGAGACTTCGTCTCAATTTCCCTTCATTAAGTCATATTATAATTTTATGCACATAATTTATTTTATATGGTGTATATATTGACCCTTATAATGTAATATCATGAAAAATAAAAAATTAATGTTCTTTAAAGTTTTAATTTGAGTTATTTTATCCAAGTGGATTTGACTTGAAAATTACCAAGTGGTAAATAATTTCCTAACTCAATTTCTCTTCATTGGGTTATATTACTTCTTCATTGTCATTAACATTATAAGATTATATGTGTAAATAATTTTGAATATATTTTGTTATACTTATAATTTTTATATATGGATTTATATTTGACGCACATAATTGATTCATTTATTAATTCTCACTTCAGTGTTATGATCTTTGTAAGGGTTTATTTCACAATCTCATTTTAATCAGGACTGTTTATGCATAAATTTCTATTTAGGAAAATTTGTTAATCATTGGATAATAAACGCATTTAATTTTCTTCTCCTATTGTTATTCATAAAGTTTTAAAGTAATAGTACCATTTTTTACTATTGGTTACTTAAAATAGTTGAGAAAATGTTTTTAATGAAATGCGACATCATTTCTATCTTCGGTAAAAAATCATTTTTCTTCCCAGGTAATGTTTTCTAAAAATGTTTTCAAATATGTTTTTAAAATTCTCAAAATGATTTATTAAAAGAATTTTTAACCAAGTTTTAATTTTAAAAAATTGCTTTGACAATAATCTTCATGTCATTTTTCAAATAATACTTGTTCAACTTTTACCAAAAATGTGAAAAGAATATTTGTTTTAATGTGTACAGAAGGTACAAAACTTCCTTTCATCATGACCACTCAATGTTTCAAAGCTTAAATTATAAGTTTCAAAAAAATCAAGAAAATTATTTTCAAAATATTTTTTGAACTTTTAGTTTTATACAAATTATTTTCAAAGTGAAAAGGTTATTTTCCTCAAGAATGTTTTTAATAAAAGTTTTATTATATTTCTCTTCATCAATGACATAAACCCATCATTTTACTTATGATACATTAGGGATATGTTATATTTATACCATCCTTATTATTTCTCCATATGTTTTATGATTAGTTTTACTAGAGAAAGTATTAACATTCTATGTCTTGATTAATTTTTATAATCATTAACTTTACCTTGAAATTTTCACTTTCTTGTCATCATTAGAAATTTCATTTCCCCTAAATATACATTATATTTATCATGGATATATTTATTTCTTAAAACATATATCATTTATATATACACTATTTTACGTTGAAAGTTATATCATTGATTGGGGAAATTTTTGTTAATTTGTATTCCTTACTCGATACAGAAATTTATTGATAAGGAATATTGATTCATGAATTAAATATATTGTTTTATATATGAGGAATTATTTAGAAATGAATATATGGGTGTATAATAATTATAGTAATCCCCTTTAATGAATCAGTAGTTTCATGATATGAATTAGTTAGTTATCCTTAGCTAAATGGGTTTCTAGATTATACATACCCATCAGTTTTAAACTGTCTTGTGAAAGGTCTTGAAAAAAGAGGTATCATGATGCCTAGGATCATGAAGTCTAATAATTAAGTATTTCCTTAATTAAGAATTCATTTGTTTTTATTGATGATATTTTCACAATGATATTATATGAGGGTGAATTTCATTCTTAGTTTATTGATTAAATTGAATGTGTTTTCAATTATTTACCTTTCCATATTGATTATTCCTTATCTAATTATGATAGTCAAGTTATTGATTAAATGGAATGTGTGTTCATGTGTTTACCTTTCCATATTGATTATGCCTTACCGATCATTATTTATTTATTAATGATAGCTTCTACTATACATAACCCTTAATTTTCATTTTATCTCACACTTTTTTATTTCCTTTCTTAGTAATGAAAGAAGTGAACTATGAATATTCTAGAGGGAATAATGATATTCTCAAAAAAATTATAATTTTTTTTTTCAAATGTAATATGGGAATCATGTATATATCTATTTTACTAAGATTACTAAACTATTTGGTTCTTTGGTATGTGATCACTTGTATCCTATTATAATGTAATAATGTAGACAATGGCTCTAGGTTACTGGGGTCGGGGTCATTACAGTTTACTCTTATATTATCTGGACAGAACCCTTGGCACCTCCTAATGGAGTCTTCAGATTTTCTTTATAAATTTTTAAAATGTTTTAGGTTATATGAGTGAGAAAAAATAAGGGAATAGAATAATTAGATGTTTTTATTTAAAGAATTAATAATATATAAATAAAAACAAGAAAAAAATGTATATCATCAATCAATAGTTAATAAATAATTATAAATTAATTATGTAACATTTCTCTAAAATCATTTATAGGTTCTGAGCACAGCATAAGAACATATTGGGAAGTTTCTAACTTCTTTTTTACTATAATCAATAATAATTATGAGATTTTCATGAAAAATAATGTCATGACCAACAAAATTAAATCAAAGATTAATTGAAAAAACATCAGAACCAAGAAGATATGATCTTTTCACATTTATTTATAATTAATTTATTGGCATAAATAAATACCTATTGTTGAATTTATTTCTTAGTTGATGAATGGGTTGACCAGTTCTTGGTGTACCGTTATTATAGTAAGAGGATCCAATGATAGAATCCCTCTAGTAGTGAACCACATGTGCCCTACAACCTCAGAATGTTACTATAGAATCATCGGGAGATAGGGTTGTGGATACTGATTACTTACGACATCTGTTTTTGAGCACAATAAGAATCTCTTCAAGGATAAAGAATTATTTAAGTTATCTCAAATTCTTGAGATGGAGGATGAGGATCGGTGGTCTTTTTCTTGAGTATATTGTTTGGAGATTTCTATTATAGGGTTAGAGAGAATTCTATCTTGTGTTTGTTGTGTACAAAAAGGTCTAACCATGGAAAGTGATATAACCGAGTATTTATAAAGCTAGGTTAGGGTTGGTAAATGCATATAAGCTCTTAGTCAACCCATTATTACTTAGTGAACCTCATGTCTAATAACAATATAAATAAAATTATTATTTAATTGACATAAGAAACACTTGTAGATAAATAAAAATTATTTGTTAAAAAAATTAATTAATATTTATTTAAATGATATTTAATATATCATTTCCAACCAGAAAATTAAACTCAGTCTATCTATCCTCCTTGGTATTTACTGAACCTTGAATAATGACTATTTATTAAATAAATAAATATTGATGTACTATTCACTGATAAATAAATAAATATTATATACACTAAACTAGTGAATAAAAATTTATTAAATATTCATGTAACCAAATCAATAAATATTTGTTTCCTAGTGAATCATCTAGAATAAATAAATATTATATATTCATGTAATCAAAAATTACCATGTGAAATGAATATTTATTTAATATTCCACTCAAATAATATTCTATCAAATAACTAGTGACTAAATTTATGTGATCAGCCAAACATGATTAATTTTTAAACCAGGTATGGGAATATTATTTATTAAACATGTTAAATTCATATAGAATTTAACTGAGCTTCCAAATACACTTAGTATGTGACTTTATATGCACTTTTCTTAGTTTCATTAGGTAATACCACCTAAATTACAAATTTAATATCTAGAAACATGTTAAGGATATCATAGAGACAGAAGTTAAATGTCATAAGAATGATAATTTTGGTCAGAGTAGAACACTCAAGAGGGGGGTGAATTGAGTTTCCAATTAAAAAATTATGTTAAAAATATTTAAAACATAAATCCACTAATTTATAAAATATTCCTAGTTAACTAAAATAGTAGATTTATATAATTTTATCTTTTAAAAAAGCTTCTCAAAATCTTGATCATAGATCAGTTAAAAAAATTGAAGAAACTTTTTCGTTTGAAAACTAATTTAATTGAATCAGACACTACATATAAAATAGTAATTAAATTAAAATATCAAAGTAATGTTTTGTTATTAGTTTTTTAAATACATACTAGTTTTTTTGAAAAACAAATTAAATAAAAACAAATAAAAACAGAGCAGAAATAAACAAGGGGTTCAGCCTCAAATCAAGGCCTAATCCCCTCAACTTGGAAATCACCCACTGCCAAGAAGTTTATTATAAAATAAAATGATCCACAACCTAAATTGGGTTTATACAATAACACACAAGGTTTTCTAGGCACAAATACTCTTACACAATTCCATATGAGATAAAATAGATAATAACGACTATGTGCAAGTATTCCATGATAAACAAACTCTTCCACTTTTCTACATGTGATTACTGGTAAAGAAATAGGAGAGAGTGTATTGAACTCTCTAATTCAGTGTAGGAGTTGGTTCTAAAATATAATATGTACAGCACACACATAGCTCAAAATAAAATAAAATTGAGTAAGATAAGGTAAAGATTTTTGTGTAGTAAATTATGTTGTTTTGTTTATTCTACAGGTAGTTCTTATCTTCTCGTAGTCCTGTTTTGATTTGGAATAGGTGTATAAATATTTTCATATATTCTCATATTAATTTGTAGAAGTTCATGTGAGAATAAAAAGTCTTATATGATCAAAACAATGTAAATGTTCATCGTTTTAATTTAAGAAAACTCTTTATGTCTCTATGTTAATGTGAATATGTTTTTCATCACTTTTACGTCATGCATATCAAAAAGTTTAATGAATTTTTTCAAAAACTAGTTGTTGAAAAATCATCATGAAGATTCTCATATTTTTGAAGCCAAATCCGGACCATTTAATGATTCTATAGGAATTTAATTATATATAGAAAATTAGTTGTATTGATATTAAAATTATAATATAATACCCACCTTTAGTTACATGTTAGGTCGGAATAATACAGAGATACACAAGAGGGGGTGAATTGTGTCTTTTCGATAGTCTTTATAGATTTTGGATTTTATCTTTCTTTTTGATTTAGCAGATATGAAATTTTCTCTTCTATAAGTAGTTTGAGAAGTGGATAAATAGTAAATAAGAACAAAGAAATTTTTATAGCGGTTTGGGACATGAAGATCTGCTAGTCTGCTCCACCAATGCTCTCTCTGTAAGCTTGGTGATTTTCACTAGAATGATCCTCTTATCATAAGACCATAATAATAAAGTGTAGAAAGTTGACACCTTTTACAAAAAGACATTACATATCCTTCTATTTATTTTACAGGGAACCATTTTCTCCACATCTTAGTCTGAGAAGCTGATACTATTCCATGACTGAATTCGAGTAGCTGAAAACTCCAATAAATCAAAAGAGTTTGATTTTATTGAATTGATAGGTTATTGATCATAGTTTCAGCATTAAATGACAAAATATGAATCTTTTTCTTCAAAGATGAATGTCTTCAAGAAAGAATAGCCTTAAATAGATCTTAGTTGCAAATGAGCATCAATAATAGTAGAAATGAACAAATAGTAGCACAAGGTTGAAACATGTATTTCTTAAAACTGTAACCTCTTCAGAAATAACAGAGCAACTCGATCTTTTTCTTCTTTATAGTAGTTATGTATTCAAAAATATATTTCAAAATATATTAATTTCTTGTGTATAGTCAAAAATACTATGGCTATATATATAGAATACTTGTATTTCTTTCAGTTTTGAAGATCCAAGAATATCACCTAACAAATCACAATCATTCAAATTTAAAATCATTCAAGAGAGTCATGACATCCCTTAGAAATATGAATGATTTACTTTTTTGAATACAATCCTTTGAATCCATAGTAAAATAGCTTTAAAATGATATTTACTTCCATCAATACCATTGAAAAATAATGGAAAATATCTTTAAATTAAACTTTTTCATTGAATAGTAAAATATAGGGTTTCTTCTTGTGATGTAACTCTAAATGTAAGGTTGAAAATATATGGTTGAAAAAAAAAGTAGGTTTGATGAACCATATGTTTGTTTCCTCAAATTTAGGGTTCCTTACAAATATAGGGTTATTTATCTATACTTTCTCTATTCTCAAACATAGGATTTCTCCCAAATATAGGGTTGATAAACAATGATTTTCCAACAGCATTGGGTAAATGATCCATACGTGTTGTTTCAAATATAGGGTTTATAAAACATATGTTATGCTTACCAACATTGGGTATGAACAATGTTTCTAGAATAGTTTAAAAACATGTTTAGAATACTTTAACAAATATTTTAACTTGTAAATAAGTTAATATTATCAAGAAATATATTCCTGAAAAATATATAAATTAATTTCATTAGTAAAACAAACAAGGGTATTTGGGAGCATAAAAATCAATAAGATTTATAGATTATTGTTGAGACAATACATACCTAATAATTTCCCCTTTTTGATGATCACAAAATCCATAACTTAACTCAGAAAATATTGGAATTTTAAACACAAATGAAATGATATATTTTATATAGGGATTATAGTTAATAATATTAATTTAAAAAGTAAAATTCATTTTTTTAATTGATAACAGAAATAGTAATTGAGTCAAGAATGTTGTGTTTACCAAATTTTCTCCCCCTTTTTATGATATCAAAAAGAAAGTAAATTAAAATGGATTAAAAAACATTCAATATAGTACATAATTTTAAATAAATGTTACATTCTACTTAATATTAAAATGATATATGTGTTCTGGTAGTATAACAAAAATAATAAAAATAATACATATGAATAGAGAAAATAATTTCATAAAATGTTTTTTGATGATTGGATTAATAATTTTGGTTGAGAAAGGTTTAAAAGGTAGGGATGGATGAATGTGAGACGGTTGGTTTAGAAGAGTTGTTGGATTATGGTGAAACTTGAAAAGGCTACAAAACCTCCTTCAATTCTGTCATCTGACCTCTTGAATTTTCAGTTTGATTTTCAACCATTCACCTTATCAAAATATTTGAATATTGCCCAATCTTTAAACTTTCAACCAAATTTACCTTTATAAATTCATGAATTGTTTCTTCCAACTGTAAAAACTGAGATATCATAGACCCAAAATAATTAATAAGATTATTTATGGTAGGATCTTCTGAATTTATCTTCTCAATAAGATCTCAATGATTTTTCTACAGCATATTGAGAGGTGAACTATCACATTGAAGAGTATGAAATCAATCATTGAAACTTGACATGACAGCAGTAATGGATTCAAACATTCTGACTAAATATGGAGAAGTTTTAGGTACATATGTAGAAGATCTTTATTGATTGAAACTACTTCTGATGGATTCAAATTGACTCCCCAAAATTTCTTTGAAAATCTCTAAAATATGTTTTTGAAACAGACTCTTCTTGGATCTTTCCAAACAGATCAATCATTTCTCTAGAAAAATCATCAAAGTATCTTCTTATAACTGAAATATCTCTAAGATTAGTCATTTGGGAATGAATAGATTCTAATTCCTCTATGGGAACAGTTGTATTTCTTAAATAATCCAAATATTTTCTTACATCCTATAATTCACTATGAAAAATTAAATTTCCTTCTCACATCTTGTTAAAATGAACAATAAATCCTTCAATTCTATTTTTCAAAGAATTAGGAGATTCTTCTTCATGAAATTGGGATGGTTGGCCTCTTTCAAATAGTGGTACGGATTTTTCTTTACTTTTCTCATTAGAGGTTGAAAATTTAGCCTCAAAAACCTCTCTAACATTAGTAGGTACAAATGTTTCATTATCCATGGAATCATCTATGATAGAAATTGATTGATTCTAGGACAACCTTGTAGTGACTACTAGTTGAGCTTGCTCATTTCCTTGATCATTTTCTTGATTTTATGCTTCAGTATAAGTTTTTTTTTCATATTGATTGATAATAACTGCCTATTTCTCTTCTCTATCATATGATTGATGAATTTCACCAATTTTAGTAGCCTCTACTTCTAGTGCCTAAACTACAGTGCCATGAGTTTTAGGTTCATCCACTTGACTAAGCTGGATAATAAGGGCCTCAACATTTTTTTTTCCAAATTTCTTCAAGAGAGTGAGTTGAAGGACCCTGGAACACCTTGAGAGGGTAGGGGTGAATCAGGGTGTCAAATTTTCCTTCTAAATTGATGGATCTTATTCCCATGTTGATAATAACTTGTTAAACCTTCATGATGGTAATGTGTAGTAATTTAAACATTAACATGCCAAAGAGACAATATAGTAATTTTACTTAGTTCACCAATAATGGATAGTACAGGGAGCATACGCTGACAGTGTGTTGGTCATACCTAAATCCACTAATCTTCGCTAGATGTGGAATATAAAAGTTCAAACACGGTCACTCTGTTCCATGCACACTGCCTTTACAAGATTTTAGGGATCGCACGATGCATAACTCAGAACACTTTTGTCAACTACCCTTATCTCACTACCTTGAGAGAATTATGACCCAGTTTATCGAATTGAAGGTCACTTCAATGGATTATAATTAAATTATTTTTCTTTTAATATCATGAGACTCTTAATGAACCATATACCTCAGTCGATTCACTCTAAAATAACTATTTGCTGAAAAATTGATGTTCAAAACTACCTTTCATGAATCTCTTTCATGAAGCTCAACCATTCAAAAAGCTGATTGCCTTTACAGAACAACATGACTTCACAAATCTCACTGAGTCATTTTGGAATACCACATCATAACAAATCACCCTTTACTTAGAATCATTGGCATCAGTCAATACTAAACAAGTATTTTTGGGATGTTGAAGCTCCTATAGAAACCCGGATTCATGGAGCTCCCCTAGCTTCATGAAATCAGAGATATTTCAGTTTTTCCTTGAAATTTTTCATGTGAAATAAAGAGGGGAATCCTTATATTTATAGTCTCATCCGTTTTCAATTATCCAAAACCTCTAACAAATTTTTTTAGTTCTTTCAAAAATATATTTTTGGTGCTCAATCCTTCGCGATTCACCACTCATATTTGACATAGTTGTGGAGATCACCGTCAACAAGTCACGCAGTCACAATAATACACTTATCGTAATCATTGAGATCACCATATCTATACACAATGCTCTACATCTTCAGGATCCTCAACCCAATATTCATGAAACCCATGCCTTTACCATATTTATAAAGAGTTGATTTCAAAAAACAAAATTTCACAATGTTAGACCTTCTTCGGGATTTTGATCCTAAAACTTTGGAAAACATTGGGAAACAATGTCACCTTCAACACTATTTTCAGCATATACTATAAGATTACTTTTTATGCAAACTCATTGATCAACCTAGTGTGGATTGAAAAAAAACACAAACCGAAATCTATTTCTAGAAAAGAAAAAACTTGGTTCTAATATGAGGTTCAACTCTTGAAGCTTCTTGATCAGAGATGTATCTGATTCTTTGTCTATTTGGTTTAATTGCATCATCTATTCTAGATTATGTAACTTCTTCTTCTTGAATTTGGACTACACCAACAGATCCCAAAATTCCTTGCTCCCCCTGATAAATAGTACCAGATCCTTTTTGGTCTTCTACATAATAGTTAATAGCTTTCCTTCAACAATACTCAAGAAAAAAACTTATCTTCCTTAGAGTTCCATCATTGTGAATGTTTCTATGATGACACTTGGTGTGCATCTGTATATCTCTAACCATGCCTCTTTTGTATAACAGTATATAAATTATCCTTCTATTAGGATAAAAGGACATATTTTCCCCCTCCTGGAAACAGGGGTGAATGTACCTTAACATGTACCTTATGAAATTAAATTTAATATCACACATCATCAAAAAAATTATATACATGTATGGATAGAGAATATTTTCAAATTAAATAGTTCTTGGAATAATTTCTAACTAAATAAACTTGACTGGGACCTTCTAGTTAGAATCGAGATCCATAACAAACATCTTTCTTATCTGGGTGGAGCTGAAGAGAAATGACATAACATCCTCTAATTTATGTTCTTGATTCTCTATGGACCGAAGATCCAAATGAAAAACCCCTTCATAGGGACACTGAAAAACATTTTCAATTTCTACTGAAGAGATTAAAAAATATCTGTCATTTACCAGAGATATTATGACATCCTTTATGTCACTGAAACTGAACTAAACATTTCTGAAGAACTCATTTACTTCTATATCAAAACTAATCTCAATGTTTCCTTCAGTAAAAAGATATTATAGACCTTTAAATTCCAGATCATACCACATAAGAATACTTTTATGAGGGAACTATTCAAAATATATTACCTTTCCTAGAATATTTGTTTTATAGGTGATACATTATCGCTTCGTTCCGCTTTGATTTCCTACATTATTTCTCTCGGTTATTAACATTTTTTATAATATATGGGTTGAAGGTTTTAGATTCTAGTGTTTAAAAAGATAAATAAGATCTATAAATGTTGAAAGGGTTTGAACACTAAGAGTGAGAGAGGGGGGGTGTCTAATGGTTTTGGTGATGTCAGTCTAGTTTCTCAAGCCAATCTCTTAGTGTGATCGTTAATTATGTATTTTGAAAATATGAACTTTTTTAAAATAAAATAAATTCTCATTTTTATTTAAATTATTTAAAAATAAATAAATAACTGTATAAAACAAAACTATCAATACAGAAATGACCGAAATAAATTAAAAAAATTATTTGAAATTAAATATTCCTAACTCCCCCTTAATAACATCAAAAATTATTGTGGGGAGTGGCTAGGTAAAAATATAAGTGATAACATAAATGTATTTACAAATTATAAATATATATCCTTGTTAAGAACATGATCTCTTAAAAAATGGTTCCTTATATCAATCAGTTTGGTTTGTTAATAAATTATATGATTTTTTGAAATATTAACGCATTTGTATTATCACATAAAATAGGTATATTATTAAAACTATATCCAAAGTATAGTAAGGTATGTCTCATCCACAATACTTGTTCATGGAAACTGTTAGTACATATATAATCTACCTCATCTATTAACAGAGAAACTGATGTTGTTTCTTACAAGAACATGAAACTAAATATTTTCCTAAAAAGTGGAAGCTTCCTCGTGTCATTTTTTTATCAAATATATATCCTCCAAAATTAGCATCTGAATCTGAAATTAAATTAAAATCAAAAAAAATTTGGGTAAAGTGGAGATTGAAAAATAGTTCCTTTTAAATATCTAAAAAAATTAACATAAGTAAGATAGGATTATTTTGGGTTTAATTGAAATTTAGCACATAAACATACAGAAAACATTATATTTGGTCTACTAGTAATAAGATATAATAAACTACCAATCATACCTCTATATAACTTTTTGTCAACTAGTTTCCTAGATTCATATAAATCAAGGATTACATTAGTACACATTGGATTTGTATAAGTATTACTATTTTCTAGTCCAAACTTTTTTAATAAATCGATAATTTATTTTCTTTGATTTAAAACATTTCCATAATATTCTTGATAAATTTGAAATCCTAGAAAGAAATTTAATTCTCCCATCACACTCAATTAAAATTATTTTTACATAATATTTTAAAAATCATTACAAATTTTTTTATTTATTGAACAAAAAATATTATAATATACATAAATTTTTATTAACAATGTATTAGAATAAGAAAATCTTAAAAAGAGTAGGATCTTATAACCCTATAGAAAATCCATTTTCTAATAAAAAGGAACTTAATCTTTTATTCCAAGTTCTAAGTGTTTTTTTAAGGCCATAAAGATCTTTAGTAAGTTTAAAAACTGAAATTGGTATATGAGGGTTTTTAAATCCCGGTGTATGTTCAATATAAACTTCCTATACTAAATAACAATTTAAAATGGCAGATTTTACATCCATATGATATAATTTAAAATTCATATGAGATTTATAGTCTAGAAGGATCATAATTACTTTTAATCTAGAAACATGTGAAAATGTTTCATCATAGTCTATCCCTTCTTCCTGGTTGTATCCTTTTTCTACTAATCCAGATTTATATCTAGTAATGATCTCTTGATCATCTTTTTTATTTCTAAAAACCCATTTGGTTCCTATTATTGGATAATTGGTTGGTATGTCAACTAATTCCCAAACTTTATTTATACTCAATTAATTGAGCTATTCTTTCATATCTATTAACCAACTTTCATTAGTAAAAACTTCTTCTATAGTATTAGGTTCTAATTTTTATGTAAATAAAGAAAAATCAGTTAAGTTTCCTATAGTTATACTAGTTCTTACTCATGCATCAAGATTTCATATAATAGTTTCTAAATGATGATCTATTCAGGTTCTAGATTTTCTAGTTAAGAAGCTTTCAGGTTCTTCTACTTCATGTTCTTCTAGAATTAATTGAATTTCATTCATTTTATTTTCAAAAACAATCTTAGGTGAATCAAGCCTCATGTTTTAAAAAGAGTTAACAATTTCATTTGTTTGATATTTCATTTTATCAAAAGAGTTACTTTTATCAAAATTCTCATGAACTGATTCTTCAAAAATCCTTGACTTTTTATTATACTCTTTATAGGCTTTAAAAGTAGAATAATATCCTAGAAATATTCTTTTTTTATCCTTTGGATCCAATTTAAGATATACATGTTGCATCCAAATAATTTAAAGTACTTTACATTAGTTTTTATGTTATTCCAAAGTTCATAGGGTGTATTTTTAATAAGAGGTATTATTAAAACTCTATTCATTATATAGAAAATTGTGTTTATAGTTTCTGTCCATAAATATGTAGGAATACTATATTTATTCAACATAGTCATTGTAATCTCTTGAATAGTTATATTTATTTTTTCAATAGTTCTATTCTATTGAGGTGTTCTTTGTGCAAAGAAGGGGTGATTAATACCTATGTTTTAGAAAAAAGAATTAAATTATTGGTTCTCAAATGCTCCACCATGATCACTTCTTAATGAAATTTTTTTAAAATCATTTTCATTTTGGAAAATTTTAAAAAATCCTTCAAAAATAGTAAATAATTCACTTTTTGAGTTCTACAAAATAAATCCAAGTAAATCTTGAAAAATCAATAATTAAAACACAAACATATAATTTTTCATCTAGACTTGATACCCTTGGTCGACCAAAAAAATCCATGTTGAGAAGTTCTAGTGGTTTAGATTTAGAAACTTTGTTAACTAATTTGAAATATAATTTTTATTGTTCTCCAATTTGACATGCATCACATAATCTATCATTATCAAATTTAAGACTAGGAAAATTAGAAACTAAGTGTTTCTTATACAATTTATATAAGAAAAATATATTGCAGTGTCTGAGTATTCTATTTAAATCTATGAATCATTTTTCTTAACAGTTAAACAATTCACTTTTTTTTTACACAAGGAATTAAGATCCAAGTTATAAACATTTTCAGTTACAAGTGATCCAAATTTAAGTAGTTTATCTTTGAAAACTTATAAAGAATTGTTATATAAATTAACATAAAAACCTTCATCATAGATTTGATAGATACTTATTAGGTTATTCTTTAGTCCTTAAATATATAATACTTTATTGATTGAGATTTACTTTGGATCTTAAACTTATCAAACTCTAAATATCTTCCCTTCAGCATTTTCTTCAAAGGTTACTAGTCCTCCATCCATTTTTTTCAATGTATGGAAATTGGAAGAGTCTCCACTCATATTTCTTGATAATCCATTGTCTGTATACCATATAGAATTTTTTTCTTATGTTCTTTTTCCTATAAGGTTATTTAAACATGAACTTGTTTTGGTACCCATATTTTCTTGGGTCTAACTATGTCAACAAGAAAAGATCTAGGAATCCATATTTTTCTTATTTTACCAAAATTTACATTACTTGTTTCAGATATATTATTATAAATAAAATCCTTTTTAATTCCTCTTATCTAAGGATTTATTAAGAAAAAATTGTTAGAATAATGTCCTTTCATTCTAAAATAGAAATAGATAGCATTTTTATAACTTGGCACAATATAATTTTTTGTATAACTAATATTTTTGTCCCTTTCTTCCTATTCCATATTTTTCTCTTTTAATAACTTTTTTCCAAAAATATCATTCAAAGATTTTTCTCCTCTAGTTAAAATACTAGCAGTACTTTCAAATGATTCCACTTCATTCTGTAATTTCTTTATTTTATTTTCATGAATAGTAAAGTTTGATATAGATGTATTAAATTTTTATTTTAAATCTTTATGTTGTTTTAGCATTGCATCCTTTTCACTTAAAATAACATTATGGATATTTTTTAGTGAGTTATGATTTTTTACAAGAGAATCATATTTTATTCAACCATTGAGCAGTAAGCAGCCAATTTTGAAATTAAGAAACTATTAGAATTATAAGTATGAGAATAATAGGATTGTATTTTATTTTATTCCTTCTCTATAAATAACATGTTTTCTTTCAGATTTTTTGGCTCTATTTCTAAATCATATTTTTAAGAGTTGTTGGATTCTTTAGACACACTCAAAGTAGCTTTCATAGATATTTTCCCTTTATTATCATAATCAATTTTCTTTTGATTTTTCTTTTCCGTATTTATTATTTCTTATTTTAACTAGGGGTAATCGGGTTTGATATGACCTATCTATTTTCATTCATTTCATCTTAATTCTTTGGAACCTTTCTTATATTTCTTGAAGGATTTTCTGAAGCCTCTCTTTTTCCTATAGAAATTTCTAAATTTTCTTGTTAAATAAGCCAATTCCATTTCAGAATCGGAGTAGTATGAATATTTTGAGATTTTGAAATCTTATTTCAATTTCTTTTCACATTTTTAAGATGTAACTTTATGGGTAGTATTTTCCCTTTTTACTATCTTATTATCTTTAGCTTCAGCTTGCATCTCTGCTCCATACATCATCAGGGTTCCAATTAATTCTTTCATTATTTGATCTTTGAATGGTGATAATTTTCCTATAGCTGTAGATATCTCATTCCATTTCGTGGGTATTAATATAAGTAATTTCATATCTTGATCTGATTGAGTAATTTTATCTCCTAAAGTTGCAACATCATTAGCTATTTCTATTAACCTTCCATTCATTTAGGTGATTCTTTCACCATCATACATTCTAAAGGTGTCAAACTTTAGTTTTGTAGTAGTATACCTCAGTTTTCTAACATTTTCAGTTCCTTCATATACAACAGTGATTGTATTACACATTTGATAAGCAGTAGGACATTGTGATACTCAATTGAATTCATCAGGACCAAGTCCACAAATGATAGCATTCATTTCTTTTTATTGTATGTCATACTCAAATTCTTTAGTAGCATCCCATGTTTCTAGTTTTTCAAGAATTGCATATGGGGTGATAATATTCATATATACTTTAAATCTAATATTTTTCATATAGATGATCATATAAGATTTCCAACATCCATAGTTATCACCATTGAAGTATGGAGCATGTATCATTGATATTTCTTCTCTAGGATTAGCCATTAATATCTGTCTTTTTATAAAACTAATACTTTTGATCATGCTAGATTTTATCTACTTTATTAAAAAAAATAACTCCTTTGATGTCTGTTGTTAAGTAATAATAATATAAAGATACACAAGAGGGGGTGGATTGTTTCTTTTTGGTAATTTTGGTAGATTCTTGATTTTAGCTTTCTTTGTGATTTATGAAGATATACAGCATTCTCTTCTGTAAGTAGTTTGAGTATTAGATAAATAGTATAGAAGAACACAATAATTTCTATAGTAGTTCAGGGAAAAAATGTCCCTCAGTCCACTCCACCAATTCTCTCTCTATGATCTTGGTGATTTTTACTAGAACATTCCTCTTATCATAAGACCTTCACAACTGAGTACACGTAGTTAACACCTTTTATAATAAGGATCTACAGAGCCTTTTGGTTATTTTTATAGGAAACTGGTTTCTTCATATATTACTCTAATAATATGAAACTCTTCCACAACTAAGTCCAAGTAACCCAAAAGTCTGATAAATCAAAAGAGTTTGATTTTATTAAATTGACATGTTCTTGATCATAGTTGTAGTAGCAGCTGACAGAATACAGATCATTTTCTTCAAAGATTAATTTCTTCAATAAAGAATATCCTTGTAGATATCCTAGTTTTGAATAATCTATAACAATATTAGTAATGCACAAAAAACATCATAAGGTTGAAACATTTATATCTTCAAAGTTTAGCCTCTTCATAAATAATAGATCTGCTCAATATTTTGTTTCTTTTCAGTAGTTCTGTATTCAAAAAGATACTAAAAATATATTTTTTTTCTTATTTATATATAAAAATACTATGTCTATATATATAGAATACTCGGATTTCTTTTGGTTGATTAGATCTAAGAATATTTCCTGACAAATCACAATTATTCAAATTTTAAATCATTCAAGAGATTCATAACTTCCCTTAGAAATATAAATGATTTACTCTGTTGAATACAATCCTTTCAATCTATCATAAAATGGATTTAAAATGGTATTTAATTCCATCAAGACTATTATAGAAATCACAAAAAAAATATCTTTAAGTAAAACTCCATCATTGAACAGTCAAACATAGGGTTCCTTCTTATGATGACAAAACTCCAAATGTAGGGTTGACAATGTATGGTTGATCACAAAAGTAGGGTTGATGTATTGTACATTTGTTTCCTTAAACAAAGGGTTCCTTACAAATTTATGGTTATTTACCCATGATTTCCCTAATCTCAAATGTAAGCTTTCATCCAAACATAGGGTTGATGAAAAATACTTTTCCAGTAGTGCTGGGTACATGATTTATACATGTTGTTTCAAACATGGGGTTTCTAAACCATATGTTACGCTTATAAATGTAGGGTATGAATAGTGTTTCCAGAATACTTTCAAAATATGTTCAGAATAATTTGACAAATATTATAATCTATAAATAAAATAATCTTATCAATAAATATATTCCTGAAAAATACTTAATGTAGTTTCATTAGTAAAATAAAAAAGGTTATTTTTTAGTATCAAAAATCAAAAAGATTTATAGAGTATTATTGAGACAATACATGCCCAATATTATAGTCATTTAAAAGTTTTCTATGTCATCATACATGATTTTATTCACTTCCAGATTTCTAACATTAGTATCCATGTCAGCATTGACAGTTTCTTTCATACTTGGATTTTCGAACATACTTTATGGTCGGTCATTTATTTTTATGGTCGTTATGATTGTACTTATAGTCAATTGATTTATACTTGTGGTCAATCCAATGCTTTTTTGAAGTTTGAATACTCTAATATAGTCACTCCATTTGGTTATACATTCACTCTTTTACTTTGTGAGATTTTTGATAGTTGTGCCCTCACTTTCATTTTTCTTTATAATTGATAGATTGCTCATTTGGTAGATCAAAATTGACTTTGTGATTGATCCATTCTGGAAAACATGGTAGTCGATTGAGATAAATGATATGGTTAATTTATTTTTCTTACATTTTCTTGATATATTTTCTCCACATGTAGATTGATCATGTGGTTGATTACTTATATCATGTTTTAAATTCCAGACTTAGCCAAATATTCATAATTTTATAGAAAATGAATTAACTTTCATAAAACATAAAATATATTATAATTAACATTAACAGGATTTTTGATTATTAAAATAAGGAATTTCTTGACTAAGACAAAAATCTCCCCCTTTTGATGATCATAAATAATGGCATAAATAATTTTCCAAACAATCAAAAATTATATATTTAAATATTATAATCTGAAGTAGTAATTTAGAGTAAATAATAAATCAAGTTAAACTGATACATTTTATTTCACCTTTTTAATCATACAGGTATTCCATACATATTAATCCCCCTTTAGGATAATAAAAAATAAATAATAAAGAGTTAAATAGGGAAAATATAATAAACAAAAAATAAAGTATAGATAATAAGTGTTAGGTCCAAAAAGGGGCCTAGATACCCTGAGAGGGGAGTGAATCGGGGTATGGATATTCTTTTTCAAATTATTCCTGCCCCACTAAATCTTGACCTCTTTATCACAAGGTTCACTTTATTTTCACTTGTTTGTTTATTATGATCACTTCTTTTCTTCTTTATCTGATGATTATGCTTTGGATGCAATGTAGGGAAGCAAGTAGGCAGACATAGAGATTTTTACTTGGTTCACCCTCAATGGGTTACATCCAAGGAGAATACAATGAAGATGTGTCGTTGTACCAAATCCACTAAAGATCACTGCAAATACTGTTTGGGAAAGATCACTTTTATGTCCAGGCACACTACCTTTATAGAGTTTAGGTTTATCTCACTACTTTCGTAATGGTTACTCCTGGTTTCTCTCTCTCTGGCTCACTGCTGGTAGAAAGGATTAACTTCTTCATCTTCCTTTTTTCGCTACTTTGGAAAGGATACACTCATAGTTTATGGACTTATATGTCCTTTAATTATCACTAATGAATGCATCATCCACTGTATGTAGATGCTCTGTTGAATTCCAAATTGCATCCACTAATGAATACCACTTTTCCAATGAACACTAGGATATAACCTTTGAAATACTTTTTCAAAGATTGCTACTTCACAAAGCTCTCTATTTTGAAAATCCCAAACCAACCTTTTCAAAACTCCATTTTGAAGATTTATTGTGAAGCACTGTTGTGAAGTTCCATTGTGATGCTCTATTGAGAAGCTTCGTTGTGAGGATCCTTTCGAAGCTCCGTTGTGAAGCTCCGTTGCGAAGCTCCATTGCAAAGATCTGCTGTAAAGCCCCATTTTGAAGCTCAGTTTCAAATATCTATTACAAAGATCCATTTCAAATCTTCCTTGTGAAGATCCCAATTTCTTACTGCTCAAACAAGCCACTGCAAAGATCCTTCACGAAGCTCCTTAGCAAAGTTACTTCGCGAACTTCCTTCACTATTCGAGAGACTTGAGATTTTTTGTGAAAAAACTCTCTACTCTTCTCAAGGGGGTCGAGGCCTATTTGTAGGCGATTCCACTAAACCTTGAACCTTCCTTAAAAATTCAACGCCATGTCATTCCATTTGGAAAAGCTCCAAAATTTTCAGAATGAAAAGCTCCATTCCGAAGATATTTAGCGAATCTCCTCGTAATCGCAGAGCTCACCATCAAAATTGTTTATGTATTTTCCAAAACCACTTCAAGAATCCCATCTTTAATAAATCCATGTCCTTTCCATATTTTGATGAGATCATCAAGATAATATACTTTTTTCAAATCTCACTTATTCTGTTCATGAAGCTCGTCATTATCACAGAGCTCTTCGTCAACATTCTTCATGTATTTTACAAATCCACTTCATGAATCCCATCTTCACGAAATTCAGGCCTTTTCCATATTTTGATGAGATCTTCAAGAAAATTCACTTTTCACAAAGCTCACCATTCTTCAAATTTTGGACCCCAAAAATTTTCCAAACACTGGAAACCGGCACAAACTTGTATCTCATCTTTTTGTACCACCTTTGAATCCTCCATTCCTTGAGCTTATACTTTTTCAACAAACAAAATCAACCCAAAAATGTTGCAATGTTAACTTGGGGGATTTTTTTTCCAACAATCGCCACCTTTGGGATTGTTGACAACTCTTCTCATAACAATTCTCTACACTTTGATACCTCACTGAAGCTCATTCCACCATCTACCACTATTCACCTATTGTGATTCAGATAGTGACCAAAGATTAACTCACCACATACTCTAAGTCCACATGAGAAATGTAACGACCCGAACTTTTTAATAATTTTTGTTTCCTAATTTTTGTGTGTTATTTTATTTTATACTCAACAAAAATATTTCATTTAATAAAATGAGTATAATTAAAATGAAAGCATTGGGTTTCGACTATTATATGACTGCTGGTCAATATTACCATTGGGAAATAAACTCTTAGTGTTGTGATTATTGTTTATAAATAGAAGTGATCTTGGTTAATTAATACGGAGAGAAGATTTTATGGCCTCCTCTAGTAGACTTGGGCTGTTCGAAGCCCATCTGATGAAACTTGGTAAAAAGGTAGCACCACTGGGCTTTACTCTAGACCAAACCCAAGCTGAACTTCATCATGTGAAGCTAGAATAGAATCGTCATCGGGAGAAGTTCAAGCTGATAGAAATCACCACTCGGGCAATGTTGGCCGAGCCGCCCCAAGATTTTATCACCATAGCACACCTTACACTTAGGTCCTATACTAGTTTTATAAGGGGATATGTAACGAGACCTTATCTCCTTTATGTAATCCTTGGATATAAATAAAAATTGTGATTTCTTTTTATGGTGAAGTTTGTGAATTTTCAAATGTCCGGATAAATATAGTATGCATATTATTGATGAATTTTTGAAAAAGGATATTTTAAAATATTTATATAAACCTTAAATAATTAATAATGTGTAATGATTTTCAAAAAATGGTCTTCTACAGTTATGTTCAATAAGAAATTTAGAGTCTAATAAGATCAACTTAATTTTTTTATGAATAGTAAATTATGAATAGTGATTTTACCATTATGATTAGTAATGTGATCAAATGGATTGAGTAACCTCACTTAAGAAAGTATTAATATAATTTATGAACCTTTATTAAGTAATTTGATTCAATAAAATATGTAAATAACTGTTTCAGAAATTATTGCTTAAGTATTAGTTTTTTCGGGTGAATAGTGTTTTTTATTTAAAAATTAAATTAAAAATATTTATAAAATTATTTTTATAAAATGGAGTTCATTTTTGAATTCATATCATTGATATTATGTTAAGGTGATTTTTGGGGATTTTTCTGAAAAAGTTGAATTTTCAGTGAATAGAGAAAATACAGTTTTTAGTTTCGGGTGTTTAATAACATAATTAAAGATGTAATAATTATGAAATAATTCTGGTCAACTTTTGAATAGTAATATAAGGTATTAGGTTCCCCAAGTGGCCAATACCATGATCAAATACAATGGGCAAGCCCATGGTTTTTCTAATACCACCGATGAGCTGTCCCTTGGCCATTAATGACTTGTCCCCTCACTTCCCCTATAAATACCAAGACATTCCCTCATTAATTTCATTTCCAAATCATACTCAACAAAGTTATGGTATCTTTACCTCCCAGGGAGTCCTCCCAAGGTTCCCTCAAGCCTCTCAAGGTCCCGACCTTCAAGCTTTCAAAGTTACTCTTCAAGGTAAGGGATCCTTTCACCCTCCTCTTTTAAGTCACGACTTCCTTTATGTTGTGTCTTCTAATTTCCATATATTTATGTTGAGGGTATTTTATTATATGTTATCATTTCTTTCCATTTCATGTCTAATTTTTGAGAGACCCTTTTCTCTCTCATCAATTTATTTTATGAATTTTTAAGTGACGTTGTTTGGCTGCCAAATTTTTCGTAAAAGGAATTGCATCTTCTCTTTGCTTTCATCTTTCATTTTCATGTGGTATGTCATTAAAATTCTCATACCATGTTATTATCTCCATGTTATGATGTATTTATATTGTATTATAAGTTATTTATAAGTGGGTTACTCTTGTACCCTCTATTTTTATTATTTTCTAAAACCATGTTATATAGCCATTATGCTGCAGAAATTTCATCCCAAATTTTATATCTCTTTCTCTCAAGAAATTATCTTGTTTCATTTATGTGAATACACAGACCTATTTCATTTCTATGGGTGTTCATAAATATATAAATATTATATATTTGATTCTGTAATTGACATACATATAACCCTCACTCCCTTCCCATGGGTTATAAATGACATAATGATCTTACTTTTAAGAACTTTTAAAACGTCACGATTTTGAGATGAAACCCATTTATTTCATTCTCTATGGGTTATTTATGAAATTTTTTATTATGATATATGTGCATCACATGAAATTAATTACATATTAAGGGTTCTCCTTTATAGCACTCCAATGCATTGGGTAAAGAATTAACCTCTAGAGATGACAAGTTTTACGAAACCTTCGTGAATACCTTGTTAATTTTTATGACATCTTGGGGATGGACCTTGGTGATATGTTCATGAATGTATAATGAAATGTTGTAGCCACATATTTAAGTTATCTTATAAGTTCTTTTCTTTATGATATTCCTATACTTCCATTTCTCATGTCTTTATGTTTTTATTCAAGTTCTTATTGATATCACAAGTACATATATTCCCTTGTCTACCCTTACTGGGCCTTCTGCTCACCCTTTCCTTTGATGTATGTCTTCAGGATATGAGATGTTGTAATTGTACTTAGTATGATCTTATGATGAAGCCTTACAAGTGTATTAGAAGAATTTTTTATGTTGTATTCAAGTTTTATTGTTCCTGATTTCCAAGACACTACACTTTAAAGATCCTCTGTATGTAAAATGTAATGAAAAGTTATATATTAAAAAGGCGGGATGCCAAAGTTGGTATCAAAGGATAGTTTAATTATTTATGGAAATTAGGATATTAAAACATTAGGAAGAACCGTATAGAAAATTTTAAATATAGGAAAACTTCCTGATATTTTGTTGAGTATAGATTTAGTGGTTTATCAAACAAATACATCCCTGTCTGGATACGCGCAGGTAGAGGCAGCTCTGGCGCAGATGTATGTAGGGGTAAAACCCTAAAACACCGCTTTGAGCTAGACTTGAGTGGGAACGGGTGCACGATAATGCGCCTTGCTTCACTATTGGTTACGACACTCCTGGGGGATATGTTTGGTTAATCAAAAACTTTTTATGAATCATTATGATGGAATTATAGATAAATGTAATTATTTAAGCATGAAGTTTTAAGACATAAAATCCTTTATAGTTAAAAGATTCGTAAATGAAATAAGTTTCTCACTAAGGTTTTACTCTTTTATAAAAATGGCGGGCAATATGAGGAACCGTTCAAATGGTGACTGCAATGGAACATGCGCTGATGGCCCTTCGATGGAATCTGGAATGGAAACATTCATGTGAATGATGAACCAACTGACTCAAGTTATGGGAAATAACTTGAATGAAGATAAGATATCGATCTCACCGTGAAGGTAAAAACATTTTGTTGATTCCTTTATGCGTCAATGACCACCAACCTCTAGTGGATTGACTGACCCATTGATTTCTGAGCAGTGGATCAGCTCCATCGAGAAGATATTTTCTATGCTCTATTGTTCAGAGCAAGAGAAGGTCGCCCGGACTGTCTATCGCTTAGAAGGAGAAGCTGATTAGTGGTGGTAACTGATCAAAAACACGAGGCAAAGAGTGGAAGTTGAAGCTATGGAGTGGGAAGAGTTCAGAGGGATCTTTTTCAGTAAGTATTTCCCTCGTTCCATGAGAACAAGAATGGAGAAGGAGTTTCTAGAGCTGAAGCAGAAGGAGAATGAATTTGTGGGAAGCTATGAGATGAACTTTAAAAGTCTTTCATGATATACCTCTAGATTTTTCATGGATCCAAATGGTAAGGTTGATAGATTCTTTAGTGGACTAAGACCTCATCTACGGAAGAATCTATCCAACCGAGACTATGATAGCTATGAGGAGATCGTGTGGAGTGCGATGAAAGTCGAGCTAGAGTTTGCTGAGACGCAGTGGTCTCATAAATCAAATGACAAGAAGAGATTGTTGGAGCCAAGATTAGGGAGGATATTTGATCAAGGAAGAGTAGGAAAGCAAGTACAACTTCCCATGTGTAATAAATGTGGGAAGAAGCATTCGGGGAAATTTCTGCTTGGGAGTGGGAAGCACTACAAGTGTGGTAGAGATGGCCACATTGTGAGGAATTTTCATGGTGAGGTGAAACCTCAAATTCCAAACACAAATGGAAAGGGTAAGATGGTGAAAGCCCTACCTGATGTCCAGTGCTTCAAATGTGGACAACATGGGCACTTTTCCAATCACTGTCCAAAACTGAGGGCATTGGGGGGAAACCACCATCAGCCTCAGCAAAGTCCAAGGGATCAAGGTTTTTCTTTTGATATCATGACAGCTGAAGTTGAAGCTCTGAATTATGTAGTAGCAGGTACTCTTGTTGTCCTCTCAAAACTAGAAAATGCTTTGTTTGATTCTAGTTCTACCCATTCCTTTATTTCCTCCAAGTTTGTAAAGAATTTAGAATCAACCCCGGATTTTCTAAAAGTAGAGTTATTAGTCAAGACTCTTGGGGGGACTATCCAAGCATCGTCAGTGTTTAGAACCTCTAGTATTTACTTTAGTGAGCACAATCTTATCGCAAATCTAGTAGTCATTCCCATGGTGGAATTCGACATTATACTAGGGATGGACTGGCTCTCAAAGTATAATACTAAGATCAATTACAGAAGCAAGGAAATATCAGTAGTCTTGAATGGAAAACCTAGAGTTATCTTACAAGGAGAGATATCTCATCATGATCTTTGTCTAAAAGAACCCCCTATATCCTTCTTTATGGAGTTGATTGGGAAATAAGGATAAGGATATGAAAGTTTAAGGATAGAAAGTGTCCCCATCATCCAAGAATATGTTGATGTATTTCCTGAGGAGTTTCTTGGACCTCCCCCTAAAAGAGAGTTAGAGTTCTCTATTGATCTCATACCTGGATCTCATCCAATATCAAAGACCCTATATAGGATGGAAAATGTGGAGCTGGAGGAATTGAATAAACAACTCCAAGATCTTTTAGAAAAGGGGTTTATCCGACCAAGTGTGTCTCCTTAGGGAGAACCTGTTCTCTTTGTGAAGAAGAAGGATGGATCGATGCGGCTATGCATTGATTATAGAAAACTGAACAGGATCACAGTAAAGAACAAATACCCTCTTCCAAGAATTGATGACTTATTTGACCAACTTAGTGGGGCTCAATTTTTCTCTAAGATTGATCTTCGATCTGGTTATCATCAATTGAGGGTGAAGAAAGAAGATATTTCAAAAACATCCTTCCGATCAAGATATGGGCATTATGAGTTTTTTGTTATGCCCTTCAGACTGACTAATGCACCTTCTATTTTTATGGATTTGATGAATAGAGTCTTTAAGGACTACCTTGATAACTTTGTGGTAGTTTTTATTGATGATATTATGATATATTCCAAAAGTCACGAGGATCATAAGGATCATCTAAGGGCTATTTTACAAACACTATGGAAGGAGAGGATTTTTGGGAAGTTCAGTAAATGTGAATTCTGGTTACAACAATTCGCTTTCTTGGGGCACATTGTTACCAATGAAGGAATCACAGTTGACCCTGCAAAGAAAAGAGTTGTAGAGGAGTGGCCTCAACCTACAACAATAACTGAGATTCATAGTTTTCTTAGATTATCAGGATATTATAGGAGGTTTGTGAAAAACTTTTCATGACTTTCTAATCCATTAAACAAGTTAACTCAAAAAGGGGTCAAGTTCATGTGGACAAAGGAGTGTGAGGAAAGTTTCCAAGAGCTAAAGAATAGATTGGTTACAGCACCTGTGTTAACTCTGCCCTCAAGTGGAGAAGGATTCATTATTTTTAGTGATGCATCCCTAAAAGGGCTTGGGTGAGTCCTCATGAAAAATGACAAAGTCATTACTTATGTATCTCGATAGTTGAAGACTCATGAGAAGAACTATCCTATGAATGATCTGGAGCTGGTTGCGGTAGTTTTTTGCTATGAAGATATTGAGGCACTATCTTTTTGGTGAGAAATGTGATATATACATAGACCATCAAAGATTGAAGTATATTTTCACACAAAAGGAATTGAACATGAGACAAAGGAGATGGTTGGAGCTTCCTAAAGACTATGATTGTTCAATTCATTATCATCCCGGAAGAGAAAACAAAGTTTCTGATGCATTAAGTAGGAAAGACCCAATTGTTCTTTCCATGGTGAGGATTCAAAAAGATCATTTGATCAATGACCTAGTAAATATGGACATGGGAATTATAAGGGAAGGTACATCATCAACCCTAACCCAAATGATTTCTCAACCTTCATTACTAGAGAAGATCAAGAAATCCCAGAAAGAAGATCCTTTGTTATAGAAGAAGTTTGAAGTTTTCAAGGATGAGAAGTTCCCTGAGTTCAATATTGATCAAGAAGGTGTACTGAAATTTTGTATAAGACTATGTGTTCCATCTATTCAAGAAATAAAGAAGGTGTTAATGGATAAAGCTCATAGCTCTACTTTCTCTATACATCCTGGAAGCACAAAAATGTATAGGGACCTTTGTGATCATTTTTGGTGGGATAATATGAAAAGGGAGATTAAGGAATACACTTCAAGGTGCCTAGTCTATCAGAAAGTGGAGGCAGAGCGACAATTTCCTAAAGGGGTGTTGCAACCACTACCCATACAAGCATGGAAGTGGGACAATATCACTATGGACATCATCACTGGTCTCTCGTGAACTTCCAAAGGAAACAATGCGATAAGGGTTATTGTGGACCGTCTCACCAAGACTGCCCATTTTATCTCCATTCAGGAAGATTTCTCTCTTGATCAACTTGCTAGGATTTATGTGAAGGAAGTGGTAAGGCTTCCTAGAGTTCCACTTTCTATCGTATTTGATCGTGATCCAAGGTTCACATCAAAATTCTGGAGAAGTCTTCAACTTTCTCTGAGCACTGAATTGAATTTCAGTACGGCCTATCACCCCCAAACTGATGGCCAATCTGAAAGGACAATTTAAACACTTGAGGACATGCTGAGAATGTTCTCAATGGAATTTAAGGGTGGATGGGATCAACATCTCCCTTTAGTTGAGTTCTCTTACAACAACATATTTCACTCGAGCATTCAAATGGCACCCTATGAAGCTCTATATGGAAAGCGATGTAGAACTCCTACTTGTTGGGATGAAGCTGGTGAGAGAAAGATTCTTGGGCCTAATCTTGTGTAAGAGATGACAGAAAATGTTCATGCCATCCAACAACACATTAAGGCTGCTCAGAGTCAGCAAAAGAGCTATGCCAACAACCGTCAAAGGAACTTGGAGTTTTATGTCGGTGATAAGGTCTTTCTTCGAATTTCACCTTGGAAGAGAGTCATGTGGTTTGGGAAGAAAGGGATGCTCAGCCCTAGGTACATTGGTCCCTATGAAATCCTTGATCCCTTGAGAGCAGTGGCCTATCGACTTGCACTTCCTTCAAATCTAGCACAAGTTCATGATGTATTCCACATATCCCTCTTGAGGAAGTACATACCTGACCTTTCACATGTACTAAACCCATATGTGGTATAACTAGAACATGACCTCTCTTATAAGGAGCAGCCGGTGGAGATCTTGGATCGTAGAGACAAGGTTCTACGCAATAAGACTACCCACCTTGTTAAGGTGTTGTGGAGGAACCACAAATATGAAGAACCCATGTGGGAACCAAAGGAGTCTATGAGGAAAAAGTACCCACACCTCTTCTCCTCTAAGGGTACGAGTTAAAAATTTCAGGAAAGAAATTTCTTAAGGGGGGAAGAATGTAACGACTCAAAATTTTTAATAATTTTTGTTTTCTAATTTATGTGTGTTATTTTATTTTATACTCAACAAAAAAATTTCATTTAATAAAATGAGTATAATTAAAATGAGACCGTTGGGTTTCGACTGTTATATTACAGTTAGTCAATATGACCGTTGGGAACTAAAATCTTAGTGTTGTGATTATTGTTTATAAATACAAGTGATCTTGGTTAATTAATACAGGGAGAAGATTTGATGGCCTCCCCTAGTAGACTCAGGCCATTCGAAGCCCATCTGGCGGAACTTGGAAAGGAGGTAGCACCACTGGGATTTTCTCTAGACCAAACTCAAGCCAAACTTCATCGTGTGAAGCTGGAACGGAATCGCCTTCGGGAGAAGTTCAAGCTGATAGAAATCACCACTTGGGCAATGTTAGCCGAGCCACCCCAAGATTCTATCACCATATCACACCTTACACTTAGGTCTTATGCTAGTTTTATAAGGGGATATGTAACGAGACCTTAGTTGCTTTATGTAATCCTTTGATATAGATTAAAATTGTGATTTCCTCTTATGGTGAAGTTTGTGAATTTTTAAATGTCCGGATAAATATAGTATGCATATTATTGATGAATTTTAGAAAAAAGATATTTTAAAATATTTATGTAAACCTTAAATAATTAATAATGTGTAATTATTTTCAAAAAATGGTCTTCTACAATTATGTTCAGTAAGAAATTTAGAGTCTAATAAAATCAACTTAATTTTTGATGAATAGTAAATTATGAATAGTGATTTTATGCTTATGACTAGTAATGTGATCAAATTGATTAAGTAACCTCACTTAAGAAAGTATTAATATAATTTATGCACCTTGATTAAGTAATGTGATTCAATGAAATAGGTAAACAACTGTTTTAGAAATTATTGGTTAAGTATTAGTTTTTTCGGATGAATAGTGTTTTTTTATTTAAAAATTAAATTGAAAATATTTAGAAAATTATTTTTATAAAATGGAGTTCATTTCTTGAATTCAGATCATCTATATTAGGTTAAGGTGATTTTTGGGTATTTTTTTGAAAAAGTTGAATTTTCGGTGAATAGTGAAAATACAGTTTTTAGTTTTAGGTGTTTAATGACATCATTAAGGATGTAATAATTTTGTAATCATTATGGTCGACTTATGAATAGTAATATAAGGCATGAGATTTCCTAAGTGTCTAATAGCACGGTCAAATACCATGGAAAATCCCATGGTTTTTCCAATACCACCGATTAGGTGTCCCTTGGCCATTAATGACTTGTCCCCTCACTTCTCCTATAAATAGCAATTCATTTCCTCATTCATTTCATTTCAAAATCCTCCTCAAAGAATTTATAGTCTCCTTACCTCCCAAGGAGTCCTACAAAGGTTCCCTTAGGCCTCCCAATGTCCCGACCTTCAAGCTTTCAAAGTTACTCTTCAAGGTAAGGGATCCTTTCACCCTCCACTTTTAAGTCATGACTTCCTTTATGTTGTGTCTTCTAATTTACATATATTTATGTTGAGGGTATGTTATTAAATGTTCTAATTTCTATAAATTTCATGTCTAATTGTTGAGAGACCCTTTCCGCTCTCATAAATTTATTTTCTGAATTTTTAAGTGACGTCGTTAGGCTGTCGAATTTTTCGTAAAAGGAATCGCATCTTCTCTTTTCTTTCATCTTTCCTTTTTCATGTGGTATGTCATTAAAATTACCATACCATGTTATTATCTCCATGTTATTCTGTATTTATAATTTATTATAAGTTATTTATGAGTGGGTAACTCTTGTACCCTCTCTTTTTATTGTTTTCTAAAACCATGTTATATAGTCGTTATGCTGCAGAAATTTCGTCTCAAAATTTCTATCTCTTTCTCTAAAGAAATTCTCTTGTTTCATTTATGTGAATGCCCAAACCTATTTCGTTTCTATGGGTTTTTATAAATATATAAATATGATATATTTGATTATGGAATTGACATACATATAACCCTCACTCCTTTCCCATGGGTTATAAGTGACATAATGATCTTACTTTTAAGAACTTTTAAAACATCACGATTTTGAGATGAAACCCATTTCTTTCATTCTATATGGGTTATTTATGAAATGTTTTATTATTATATATGTAGATCACATGAAAGTAAAGACATATTAAGGGTGTTCCCTGATAGCGCTTCAATGCATTGGGTAAAGAATTAATCTCTAGAGATGACAAGTTTTACAATACCTTGGTGAATAACCTTGGTAATTTTTATGACACCTTGGGGATGGACCTTGGTGATATGTTCATGAATGACTAAATGAAATGTTGTATCCACATATTTAAGTTATGTTCCAAGTTATTTTCTTTATGATATTCCTATACTTCCATTTCTCATGTCTTTATGTTTTTATTCAAGCTCTTATTGATATCACAAGTACATTGATTCCCTTGTTTACACTTACTGGGCCTTATGCTCACCCTTTCCTTTGATGTATGTCTCCAGGATATAAGATGCAGTAATTTTACTTAGGATGATCTTATTATGAAGCCTTAAAAGTGGATTAGAAGAATTTTTTATGTTGTATTCAAGTTTTATTGTTCCTGATTTCCAAGACACTAGACTTTAAAGACCCTCTGTATGTAAAATGTAATGAAAATTTATATATTAAAAAGGCGGGATTCCATAAGCAATGCTCGGTGTGAGAAAAAAGAGTAGTATGAAAAGTTCATCAATGAATCACTTAATTTCTAACACCAATTTTTGATACCATACTAATATCAATAAACTGATTTCATCATGAACCTCAGCTTTTGTGATATATCTTCTTTGATCGATCACTTCTAACATCATCAGATTTAAAACTCTCCACCTATCTCATTGCTCCCCCTGTCTCATTGATCCACCTATCATCTTCTCCCCATGTCTTGACTTAAGAAATTTTCTACCATAAAATACACACTTTCTCCCCCTTGAAAAATCACATTTTCTCTCTCTTTGGCAATGAATCCAAAGGCCACTCCTTCGTGGTCTGCAACAGGGTAAAAATCCACATTGGTACATTAGGGAAAAACTCACCATACCTCGGGGAAACGGGGTCCCATATCCACACTTTTTCTAGTGTGGTGAGTTGAATGGACTCCCAGATCTAGTTGATGCCTCTCAAAAGCTTCCTTGAGTAAGGCCTTTGTCATAATGTCTGCAACTTGTAGTTTTATAAGCACAAACTCCAACTTCACAAGCCATTGCTCCACCTTCTCTTTGATAAAATGATATTTGATATCAATGTTATTTTTCCTTGAGTGATGGACTGGATTTTTTCTAATATTTATAGAACTTGAATTATCACACCGGATTCCAATTGGAGACTTCACTTCAACTCTCATATCTTCAAGTTGCTTCTTCAGAATCTGATCTATCCTTGAATACAATGCTCTTGGTGCTTACTTCAAACCATTTAAATCATTTTCAGTTGAAAAACTATGTTTTCATCTTCATGAATGATAGAACCATATATCTAGTCAATGTAGACCTCTTCTTCTAAAACCCCATTCAAAAATGAAGATTTGACGTCCATCTGGAACACCTTGAACTTCCATTTCACTACAAAGGAAAAATATAATCTGATTGTTTCTATCCTTCAAAAGGTAAAAAAAAAGTCTCATTGACATCAATATCCTCTATCTGGGAGTGACCTTTGCACACTGGTCATGATTTGTTTCAAGTTACTACACCATCTTAATTCATCTTGATGAAAAATACTCAATTATTCATGATGACATTCTCATCTGTTGGCCTCAAAATAATCCCCCGCGTCTGATTCTTATCAATTTGGTCAAGCTCTTCATTCATCACCGGAACCCAATTCTCATCTCCAGCTGCTTCACTAGAACATTTAGGCTCTACCTATAATAAGTATGATGTTTGTTATAGATTCTTCATCCCCATGGTCTGTACTGGCATTTCTTGGTCACCAATTATGCTTTGTCTGTCAATTTCATCTTTTCTCATAGATCTCTATGTAGCTACTAACTTATCCACATCCTTCTCATCATCTTAGTCTTTTTCTAAATCATCCTTTTTCACTTGTACTCTCCTTGAGTCTCTTACCTCCTCATCAATTTCATCAGGAAACTGTTCACTGTGTTGTTGATGATTCTGTTCATTTTCTATGACAGTGAAATCATTTCTCTCAACTAATTTTCCTAGATCCTTATTGAAACACCATTGATATTCTCACACAACTTCTTGGTATCTTGAAAACTATCAGCTGATACCATAATGTTAGAAAAAATAGATAATCATGAAATACATGAATTTTGTTGCTTCTCCCGTAATATGTCTTCTCTCGATGGACAACTAACACTTGAACTGGGTCATCCCATTACTGATTTGATAGATCTTGCATCTTATTATGATATTTAATGCTCCCCCTATGTTATGAAACACTTCCTATTGTTAGGCCCACAGTTTAGACCCACAAACATTCTTCTTCTCCTGCATTATTTCTTCACATGTGACTACAGGTTTGAGAAACATATCCATCTTAATTACATCAATGAGATCTTCATTAGGTGAATTATCCACTTAACAATAAGCCATCAATAATACCTCTAAGCCTATTGAGTTGGAACTCTATATAGGAAATAAGATATAAAGTTAATAACACCATCAATATCCATTGTACACAATTACTTCCTCTTATCTTCAACTCTGATAACTGATTTGAATCATTTGATATTCCCAAGAACATCACTTCACCACCTTGCATCTTTTGATGTGAATTCCCCTTGGATTGTATCTCCCTAAAAACCTGAAACACTTTAAAATCAGTTAGTATAATTTAAACACTTAGGGATAGGGGAACTTCTAGAATCCTTAAGATGAGTATTGTGGTTGATTCTGATGGGTCAACCCTTGGATTATTTCTTACAGAGCATCACACTCCTTCCATGTTGGCTCCAACTACCTTTCTAACTTCAACTATTCTAACCATATGACTAAGAATTCATTGCCCGCATGCAAATTCTTTTTCTGATATACAAATTCTGCAGGCTTGACCTTTCTCACATGTTGGTTTTTAAACCCACTAGTATACATTTCCTTCATAGATGTTCCACAAATATTTCACTTCCCTTGATTCCTTCTCTAAGTAGGAATCTCTCCACTTGTATTCACTTCTCGGTATGTGGCATGAGATGTGGATTTTCTAAAACTTTCTTTATTAATTTTTCTTTTATTAGTTGTTTGAATCATGCTACCCTTTCTTGTTGGGATTGATTTTTACACTGATTTTACATTCTTCTTACTCACAACTATAGTAGATCTCCCCTTTATCTTAAAAGTTTTTTCACATTCTCTCCAAGAGAGATTTTGTGAGTGTGAAAGAGATGGTGATTGATACACCTTTTTTTAGCTTCTTATGATTCCCTTGATGTAGTAAAACTATTTTTCAACTTACCACTTTGTCTTCTAATGTAATATTTCTCATTATACATCACTGTATTTGAGAATATCCTTCTGGGTTCCTTTTCCTTTATCGATTTCTTCTTGCTGCAATGTCTTCCCAGATTCCCATGATCAGAACATATAAAACATCTTCCATTAAATGCAAACCTCATTTCATCATTTATCAACTGATATTTTGATGAATCTTGAGTTCTTCTTCGGATATCGAGCTCTTTAGCTTCCTAACACATGCACATAATGTGTCTCATTCTTCCATAGTAATAGCATCTGATGAATTCTTTCTTCTGAGAGGTGTTCCTTTCAGACTTTTTATGATGCTTCTTCTTATTCTCATATTTAGTAAAATTTCTATCTTCACAATATGAAATGTATTCCTGAGCATCTAAACAAAAGCTTGATGTATGACCATAAATCCCACAGAAATAGCACATGATATCATTAATTCCTATAACAGTCTTTTTAGGTCTATCTCCAACACCTACAATATTTTTCTTATCTATGTAACACTTCACTACTCTCTTCCTATCATGCATAGGAGGGGGATCATCATATATAATTCCAGACTTTCCCATACTATGTGGTCTTTGATGTGAGAAAATATATTCTTGATTCAACTTAGAAATAGCATACTTTCTTTTTATTTTATCATCACCTGCCGAAGGACAATCTAATAGTAAGTGAAGTGCATCCTTAAACTTAGGATTTCCTTTATAATTTGATTTATCCATTTCTTTCTTAACTGATTATATCTCTTTCTCTAGTTGCTGAATATTATTATCTCTTGATTCAAGTTGAGCATTGAGTTTTCTTCTGAGATTCTTCCCTCTACTCATCTCATCTTCTAGTTCTCATGTGATCTTATCTACCATATCACTTTTCTCATTTATTTTCATTTTTTCTTGAGAAACAGACTCAGAGAAGGATGGATTCTCTTGTTGTATCATTTAATTCTTTTAAACTATTTTAGATAGTTGTGTAGCAATATCATCATTTCTGGCTTTCAGATTATGAATTTCATCTGAGTTTAGATTCTTTCCCTTGACCTCATATTTGATATTTTCTCTCTTTATAGACAAATTTTGTAGTTCTTTAGCTTGGGAATCATTCTTCTCCATCATATTAGTAGCCACATCAATAAGCCTTTGATTTAATCCTCTTAGCTTGTTGACCTCAATTTCCATTACCTGGATCTAGATATCTTTACATTTAATTTCCTCTTCCAATTTCTGATCCAATTCCTTTAAATCATGGAAAAATTATACTTTTCAACTTATTGGAGTTTCCCCATCATCAGTAGTTCCAAAATCACTAGGAATATTAGTTTCTTCACTCATTACTTAAACATCATTGAATGAGTGTGTATTTTCACTATATGATTCATCTAAACCATTCATTTTTTCACTACATGATTCCTTTAACTGAATCACACTCTTTTTGTTTTCACTTCCACACTGGGGAATTTTAAAAGACTTCTTCTTCTTCTTTGAAGTTATTTCCTTTTCCATGGCACACCAAGATAAAAGCAGACTGAATATTTAACTTGATAAATCAACTGAACTAAGTCAGAGCAAGAAAATATGATAAAATAAATCTTCCCTCTGATACCAATTTTTTGGTCCAAAAGGGGGACTAGATACCCTAAGAGGGAGGGTGAATTAGGATATGGATATTCTTTTTCAAATTATTCCTTCCCCACTAGATCTTAACCTCTTTATCATAAGGGTCACATTTTTTCACTTGTGTGTTTATTATGATCACTTATTTTTTTCTTTATCTAATTATGATGCTTTGGATGCAATATAGGGAAGCAAGCAAGCAGACATGGAGATTTTTACTTCGTTCACCCTCACTGGGCTATGTCCAAGGAGCATACAATGATTATGTGCTTCTGTACCAAATCCACTAAAGCTTACTACAAATAATTTTCATGCTAAATCACTTATATGCCTAGGCTCACTACCGTTACAGAGTTTTGGGTCATCTCACAGTTTTCCCAACGGTCACTCCATGTTTCTCTCTCTCTGGATCACTACCGACAGAAAGGATAACCTTCTTCCTCTTCATTTTCTCATTGCTTAAGAAAGGATACACTCACCATTTATGGACATGTAGGTCCTTTCATTAACACTAATTAATACATCCTCCACTACATTTAGATTCTCCATTGAAGTCAAAATTTCATCCACTGATGAATACCCATTTTCCACTGAACACTGGGAAATATCCTTTGAAATACTCCGGCAAAGCTCACTGCTTCGCAAAGCTCCCTATTTTTAAAATCCCAAACCAGCATTTCCAAATCTTCTTTTTGAAGCTCCATTTCAAAGCACTGTTTTGAAGATTTGTTGCAAAGCTCCATTGTGAAGCTCTATTGTGAAGCTCTATTGAGAAGCTCTATTGTGAAGCTTCGTTTTGAAGCTCTGTTGCAAAGCTCCCTTGCGAAGCTCGGTTGCGAATATCCATTGTGAAGCTCCATTGCGAAGCTCCATTGAAAAGCTCCATTGAAAATCTCTATTGCGAAGATCCATTGTGAAACTCCCTTGCGAAACTCCCAATTTTGCAGCACTCAAACAATCCATTGAAAAGCTCCTTCGCGAATCTCCTTAGCAAAGATACTTTTCAAACTTCCTTCACTATTCGAGATACTTAATATTTTTTATGAAAAAACTCTCTACTCTTATCAAGGTGGTCGAGGCCTATTTATAGGTGATCCACAAACCCTTGAACCTTCCATGTGAATTCAATGACATGTCATCCAATTTGGAAAAGATCTAAAATTTTTGGATTACAAAGCTCCATTGCAAAGCTCTTTAGTGAAGCTCGTCATAAACATAGAGCTCATCGTCAACATTCTTTATGTCTTTTCCAAAACCACTTCATGAATCTAATCTTCATTAAATTCATGTCCTTTCCATATTTTGATGATATCTTCAAGAAAATATACTTTTTGCGAATCTCGCCTCTTCTATTCATGAATCTCTTCATTATCACAGATCTCTCTATCAAAATTCTTCATGTCTTTTCCAAATCCACTTCATGAATACCATATTCTTGAAATTCAAGATTTTTTTATATTTTGATAATATATTCAAGGAAATACACTTTCCTCAAAGCTCACTAATCTTCAAATTTTAGACCCCAAAAATTTTCCAAACACTGGAAACTAGTGCCACCTTGTATCTGTTCATTTTGTATCACCTTTAGATCTTCCATTCCTTAAGCTCCTACTTTGTCAAAAAACACAACCAACCCAAAAATGCTACAATGTTACCTTGAGGAATTTTTTCCAAATAATAAGAATGAAAAGTATTTTCCATTAATTGGACAAAAAGATTATATATTATCACTATTAGAATCTAATCATAATCTGAATCTAAAGGCTCTGGATGGGTAAAAGGGTCAATAGGATCCTTCCTTTTCATATATTAGAAGTAGGAGAAGGATTTTGGGGAGTAAAAAGAGGCTTATGAATGGTGATTCCTTTGGAAACACAAATAACATGGACAAGTGCTTGGGATAGAGTAATTCTAAAGGGTTATGTTGGTGTTATAGGTTAGGTATAGGTTGGTATAGAGACTGATGTTGAGGCATTGGAAGAAACTGAAGGAGGTTTAGGTATAGTAAGGGAATAAGGAGACAACACATGAATATTGGAAACATACATATAAGGTTCCAAAATACTTGTAATTTCTATTAAATCCCTTTTTATATGCACCATTACTAGAAGAAACTCATATTTGTTTGACATAAATTGATTTAGAAAAGGATTCGTTACCAAAAAATTCTCTATTATGGATTTGAAAGAAGTTGTCTAAGGTGGCATCATCAAACCTCTAGCCAACAATATAAATTGAGTATTATGGTCTAATTTTGTGTACATCCTTTTAAGATAAAAATTTATTGCATACATTATTATATTATTATCTTCAGTAGACTTAGTTGCTTCCTTCTTAATCAAATCAAATTTCTTCTCACTAGGAAAAGTAATATCCATTTGAACTTGATTTATCACATATCTTACATTGTCCAGAACATTCTAAATATCTTTATGTATCAGTCTTGAAATCAGGTCTTCATCAAATGAAACTAAATTAGGGGTGAGAGATAGGATTTAATTTCTCATAAAACTTCTCCTCATCAGCTATCCATATCCTTTTCTAAGGATTACAGCTGATTTCATTCTTTTACAAGTTGTCTAATTCAAGAAGATGCCACTTTGGATCATATACCTTTCAACTCCTAAAGGAAATATGTTTCTCTTTTCCAGCAACACAAAATCAAACTTCAGGTAAGGAAGTGTATTGAATCTCAAAAAAGGTTTAGTAAACTCCTCCATATATATCATTAATAAATGAGGCTAATTAATATGAATTCCATACACCACCAGATATAAAAAAAACAAGTCATGATACCTCATATAACATAAATCTCCCTTCCTTGGGTAGATATAATGATTAATAAACTTCAATAGGAGTTTGTACTCTGCACTTATCTCGTTCATAACTGGTCTTCTGAAGGTTATGTCATCTTTCAATTCCTCTATTGCATTTCCAATTTCAAAATGGGGATAATTTATAGGGTAATATCTTTGGTACTCATCGTATTCTTCAATATGTGGTACTCTCAGAAATTCAGCCCAAAAAGTCAAAGTAAACTCACATTCTTGACTATTAATGACTATTCAAATCACATCCTCATATTCTCTAGCTTCAAACACCATGTTCAGGTAGAACTCTCTTACAATATATGGATAAAAGGGTCAATTTTCATTTAAAACCCAACTGGACTAGTTCTTTCACTGAACAGCTCTCCATAGAATATATCGAATAGTCCTAAACCATTCGACATCGACTTCTCTTTCATCCATGAATTTATGAGAAATAAAATATGGTTTTTAAATCTTCTTAGACTTACTCAAACTATCCTTTGATATGTTAGATAATTTTGGAGAATCTTCTTTATAATATCTCTTCATCTCGATTGAGAAGACTAAGAAACTCAAGATAGGAGCTATGGATTTGAAAGTGAGGCTTGAGAAAGAGGGTTTGAAATGAGGTTTCGGTTCATGTTAGAAAAGGTGTGACAATTTAATTATTATTTGATAGATTAATCATTTAGGGATTTTACTCATACAGTGATGCATGGGAAATAATACACATTTAATACATTTATAAAATTCATATGATATATTTTAAATGAAAAAAAAACATGATATAAGTGGAATATAAAATTTTTAAATAATATTAAAATATTATTAAAAGTTTTCTAAAAATATTTAAAAAAATCAGTCATGTCTAATTCATGTTTGATATAGTTCATTATCTCATAATTTAGTGTCTTTGTAAATATATCATTAAGTTGATGCTCTAAACCAGTAAATTCAAGAGTGATATCTCCTTTTTGAAAATTATCACTCAAAAAGTGATGTCATATATCAATATGATTCGTTCTCGAATATTATATAGGATTTTAAGAAATGTTTATCACACAAGTATTATCACAATTTATAGGTACATGTCTGAATTTATATCCACAGTCCAACAATGTGTGTTTTATCTATAGAATTTATGTACAAAAACTACTTGTAGCTATGTACACAATTCCGGTAGTAGATAATGCAACATAATTTTGTTTATTACTATACCATGGAACTAAATACTTGACCAAAAGGTGACATATTCCTGATGTTCTTTTTCTATCTAACTTACAACCAATAAAATACACATCATAACAACTAAGTAATTCAAATGTATGTCCTTTAGGGTAAAACAATCCAAAGTTAGATGTACTTTTGAGGTATTTAAAGATTATTTTCACAGCTATGTTATGTGCTTCTTTGGGATTTGATTTAAAATGTGCACACATGCACACACTAAACATAATATCCATTATGCGAGTTGTTAAGTATAGTAAACATAAAATCATGCCTCAATAAGTGGTTTGATCAACTAGTTTCCTTGTTTCATCAAGATCCAATTTATAACTTGTACTCATGGGAGTTCCACTACCTTTATTTTTATCCATACCAAATTGTTTTAATAGATATTTAGTGTACATGTATTTATTTAAAATAATTTATTTTTTATTTTGAAGAATATGAAAAACAAGGAATAATTTTAACTCACCCATCAACCTCTTTTCAAATTCATTTTTCATCATTTATGAAAATTCAGTACATAGAGTTTTTGGATAATCCAAAAATAATATCATCAACATAGATTTTTACTACTAAAAAATATTTTAAAATTATTTTAATAAATAAACTAAGATCATCTATTACTTTTTTAAAAACCTTTAGAAATAAAAAATGAGGTGAGTCTATCATACTGAGCTCTATGAGCTTGTTTTAAACCATGTAAAGCTGTTTTTAATTTAAAATAATGATTTGGAAAGTGAGGGATTTTAAATCCATAAGGTTGTTCTAAAAAAATATCCTCAATTGTATAACCATTTAATAATGCACTCTTTACATCTATTTTATATAATGTGAAATCAAAATGTTCTTCATAGGTAAGAAATATTCAGATAGCTTCAAGTATAGCTATTGGTGAAAAGGTTTCCTTATATTCAATACCTTCATCTTGAATGTATCCTTATATAAACAATATTTATTTATTTTTAATTATAGTGTATGACTCATCTAATTTATTCCAAAACACCCATTTTGTGCCAAATGTCAGTAAGTCCTTAGGTCTTTTAACTAGTTCCAGAATTTATTTCTCTCAAAATGATTCAAATCTTCTTGAATTTCCATTACCCAAAATTTATCATTGATTAATTTTTTGATGTTTATTAGGTTCAAGTTGTTAAAATAAAGCTTAATGTTTAACTTGGTTTCTAAGAAAAGATCTGGTTTGTGTTCCTTTATCTAGGTCTCCTACAACTGCATCTAAGGGATAGTCTCTATGAGTCTAAGTGACTCTAGGGATTGAAGTATTTGTTACAACATTATCTTATTTAGGTTTGAGTTAAAATATTTCCTTGTAAATAGGTTATTTTTATATAGTAGGTTTGATAGAATTATCACTAGTTTAAGAATTGATATATAAATTATAAATTTCATTCTCAAGATTTTCAAAAGTCTTAGTTTCATGTGGATCTCTCTCATCGAATTTTACATGTACAAATTCTTCCACAATATTAGTCCTTTTATTGAGTACCCTATATGATTTACTAAATATTGAATATATAAGGAAAATTCCTACATAAATTTTGGATACAAATTTTTCTAAATTATTAATTTTGTTGATTATAAATACTTTATAGCCAAAAACTCTAAAGTAATTAACTTTTTTTCTTTCATTCCATAACTCGTATGGGGTTTTCTTTAAAAGTGGTCTATTTATAAATTTATTAATAATATAGAAAGATGATTTACAGCCTCTTCCCAAAAATAAATAGGTAAATCATACTCATTGAGCATGGTCTTAGAAATTTATTAAAGGGTTATATTTCTTCTTTCTGCTATAACATTATGTTGTGGTGTCCTAGGGGAAGTAAAGTTGTGATTATATACATGTTATGAGCATAGGGATTCAATTTCATGATCTTAAAAATCATACCATGAACACTTCATAAGGTTTTAATTCTAAGTCTACTAAGATTTTCTACATATTTTAAAAACATTGAAAAATTGGAACAAGCTTCATTTTTGTGATCTAGAAAGAATGCCCAAGTGTATCTAGAAAAACCATCTACTAGAACATAAGTATGTTGATTCACATTTAATATAGAAGCTCTGGAGGGTCCAAACAAGTCCATGTGAACCAACTCTAGAGGTTCAGAAGTTGAAACTTGTTTCTTTGTTTTGATAGATATTTTATGTTGTTTTTGTAGGTTTCGGGCGTAGCGGAAGAGCGTTGGTGGGTTTTTCTAACTTTAATTTTAGCGTTACACGATGTTCAATCCGAGATCTGTCACGATATAAAAACGCTGGATCTTCAGAATAGAATAAAGAAAGAAAAAGAAAAGAAGAGTCCTGGAACCCTTGAGATAGGATCTTCATATGTTGGTTATAATTAATTTAATTAATTCATAAGAATTACCTCGATGGAATTATTTCTTCATTGGTGTCTCCGGTCACGATCTTGTGATCCGTCGTTGCGTCGGAGAATCCAAGTGTAGTATTCCTCTAGCAGTGATCCACACGTGAGCCACGTATCTCTAGACGTCACCGAATGGAACTTCGGGTGCTAGCGCGGAAGATCCTTTGCTTGTGATGTCCATCTTCGATCGCCTTGATCCGGTGGAGGATCTTGCTTTCGTAACTTGAAAGCATTCTTGGTGGAAGGGAAATTCTCTCTTGGCTTGAGAGTATTTCCAATCCGTTGTGCACAACCAAAAATGGCTAACCCTTTGAGAATAATGTAATTAGGATTTATAATACCTAGAATAATAAAATAAATTAATTGCTCATAAGCATTTAATCATTTCATTTAATTATTAGTAATACCCCATGTCTTAATAATGACATTTGACCATCATTATTACTTGACATGCATCCAACGTATTACATTTAATATCATTTAATTAAATAAAAAATATTTTCTCACAAATCTTGAAAAAATAAACTACACGGAGTGTATATATAAATATACACGGCGTGTACTTTTATTTTTTCAGTTTTATTTATTTTCCTCCACCATATTTATTAGACCTTGAGTAATGGATATATATTTCTTAAATAAATTTAATTGCATTACTCACTAATAAATATATATTATTTCTCCCACAATATATATTCTCTCGAATAACTAGTGTCTAAATAAATGCGATCAGACATCCTTGAATAATTATTAAACCACAATCGGTAATAATATTTATTCAACTTGTTAAATTAATTTTTAACTGAGATACATGGACACACTTAGTGTGTGACCCTCTAGGCCTCTTTCCCAGTGGCATTAGGCTGAGTCTGCCTAAAGTCCAAGGTTAGCATCTAGAAACACGCCAAGGCACCCATAGAGAAAGAAGTTAATGCCGCAATGACGTGTCATCTTCTACGAACGCTTACCGTGTAATATAATCCCTTTGTCTCGATATCTCCAATCAAGCGGGTTTCATGCTAGTGCCATCAACCCATATGCTCGATTATTCTTTCTTTGACTTACCGGAATTGAACTTTCCCATACCTTACCATGTCCATGGATTTATTTAGGCTATATCAATTCCATCAAAGGGCCTGAGATATCTACTTCTGTTATGGAACGAAAGGGACAAATCCTTTCTCGCATTATCTATTAATGTGGTATTACTCGTGACGCACCCAACATATCCTACCTCGCTGCGAATAGTGTGTCATCACAGTTTTCATCAATACATCTAAGTGTGCGAGTTATAATACCCATTAATAATAATATTAAAGTCTAAGGACTAATACACATGTCCGCAGATAGAAACATCCAATGACACTATGAAATGTGTATTTCCTACTGGCGGGTCTCGTTCTCATAATATCCTCCTGGATATTACCAAGGGCCCACACCATGAGAAGGTGCCTCAAAGTTTTATGAGTCCTCACCCCTAATGACCTGTATTATTTTTTTCCCTCAAATAATATCATCCGGCCATAGAACATACATTCAAGAACAGTGTTATGGAACTTCTGGGTTCTCATCATAGCAGGGATCCGCTACGACCCTTTAATGAAACAGTTGTCCTTAGGACATTGTCACATGAAATGTCACGCAGAATAACAATCAAGATATGATAAGGATTTTATTTAATGAATAAAGTACAAAGTAGTTGGTTCTAGACCACCAACTCCAACAGTTTCCCTTTTTGACATGGATTACAGGCTTTGTCTTTTGGGAATTCTAGTTTATAAAGGCCCTTGACTAATAATTTCCTAGTTAGCTTTCTAAGTGAGTGTAGGTTGTAATGGAATAGTATCTTATGCCAAATCCAATACTCTTTATGAAAGTAACTTAAACAAGAAATATTTTTATAAAATAATGAATTCAAGTATAAACATTGTCATTGCAAAAAGAATTAAAAATTAAAACATGCTTTCAATCATAAATTTTGCATGAATTATTCTTAAACTCAACATGATACCCATAACCACACAACTTTGATATTCTAATCATATTATATTTTAATCCATCTACAAATAAAAATTCATAGATTAATATAGTATTAGAATTACTGATTTGATTGTGTCAAATTATTTTTACTTTGGTGTTGTTTCCAAAAGTGACATTTCCACCATCAACATTGATAAGGTTCTTGAAACTTGATTGGTTCCTAGTCATTTGTTTAGAGTATCCACTATCAAGATACCATAGAGGATTACTGGTACTCTTCAAGAAATATTCCTATAGGAAAGTTTAAATAAGAAATTATTTTGGTTCCCATATTTTCTTGGCTCCAAAAATGTTTTTAATAAGAGATTTATGAATCCAAAATTGTTTAATTGGTTTCCTATAATAAGGTTTTATGATTTTAGAAATGAAAACTTTATTAGGTCCAAAATAATAAGAACTATTTATAGAATTATCAAAACTATAACTAAGAACAAATATATTCCTATATATTATCTATGTCTAGGTTGGTAACCAATTTTTGTATTGTATTTAGGAGTGGTTGGTTTACCAAGAATATTAGTAAGATTTTATCTTCCATTTTTGAATATTTCCAGGTCCTTCGTAAGTTTCTCATTATACATTTGAAGTTCTTTTTTTTCTTTAATAATTGAGCATTTGTATCTTTTTCTATAGTAAATTCAAATTTAAAATGTATAGTTAAAGCATTTTGTTTCTTTAAAATTCTATATTTATCCTTAAGTTGATTAAATGACTCCTACATTATATTACAATATTAAAATAAATCCTCACTAGAAATATTTTCTTTATTTTTTCATTATCAAAAATATTTAAAATATGAACAAGAGATACTAGAAAAATATTTGATACCTTATATATGTTTATCATGAAACACATGTTGGATCTATCATTTTTGTCTTCTCTACTTGATTTGGAGCCACTTGAACTATATGTAGAGGTTCTCTATGTGGATTTCATAGCATTTTTATATATTTTACCTATTTCCTAATAATTTTTATTATATTTAAACTTTATACAATCTTCCTTGTTGTATCCTTTTCTTTTACACTCATTTTAAATTACTTCATTGATGGAATCATCTTTTTTTCACTCTTTTCTCTGATTTCCATTATTATCATAATTTCCTATGTAATTTATTTCTTGAAGAATTTAATCTTCTTATATAAATATTTGAATCATCTAGATAGGTGATCCATTTCTTCCTTACTTTTAGTGGATGATTCTTCATCACTAGAACTAGCATCTCTGGTCTTTTCTTTTAGTTTTGAGTCTGATTTCTTGAAGTCTAATTACTTCCTCTTTAGTTCATATCCTTCTTCCCTATTTACCTTAAGTTCCTCATCATACATTATAAGTTTTCTAAAGAGTTCCTTCATTGGTAGTGTTCAAATATTTTGGGATTCACTTATGGAAACATAAGTTTCTCTCCACCATTCAAGTAGACATCTTAGTAGTCACATCACTTGATCTTTATCAACAATTCTATTTCTAAGTGCATGCATAGTGTTGACTATTTCATTGAACCTGAGATACATATCAAAAATGGATTCATCTAGCTTCATATTGAATGTATCATATTTAATGGAATAATTTTTTAAATGCATTTCTTTAACATTTAAGGTTCCCTCGTGAGATATAGCAAGAGTATACCAAATTTCAAAAGCAACAAAAAAAAAGAAGATATTCTATTGAATTCATCTTCACCTAAATCACAGTATAAAGAATTTATTTCTTTATAGTTTCAATCATAAATAGCCTTAGTGGTATCACTCCAATCATCTCTAGCAGCTTTGGGTTTTTCATATTTTTCCTCAATGGTAGTCCAAATATCAAATTGCATTCTCTCATTATGGATTTTCATCTTATTATTACATTGAGTGTAGTTAGTCCCATTAAAATAAGAATTCCAATCACTAGTGGATCCATATTTTCTATTATTATCCATAATGATAAAAATTTAGAACTAAAAGAAATTTAAAATCTTTAAATAAAACTAGATCACAGTAAAAAAATATATTAAAGTTCCTCTAATACCAAATGTTGGTCAGATTGGAACACTCAAGTGGGGGTGAATTGAGTTTCCAATTAAAATTTTATATTAAAAAGATTTAAAAATAAAATCCCCAAATTTATAAATTATTCCTAATTAACTAAAATAGTAGAGTTATATAATTTTATCTTCTAGAAAAGCTTCCCAAAATTTCAATTACATATTATTTAAAATAATTTTTAAAACACTTTAACTTTTGAAACTAACTTACTCGAATCAAACGCCGCATATAAAACACTAATTAAAGTCAAATATAAAATTAATATATTTTTATTATTTTTGAAACTATATGTAACATCCTGATATTTTTATGAAATATTTCTCTTCAAATAATTTGATTTCTTTAATAGCTTGTGTTTCACACATAATCAAGTTTAAATAAACTGTGATATACAATTAAAATATAATTATTGTAACACGGATGTTATAACCTATCTGTTGAATTTTTGGGTATTAATAGGAATAAACATATTATGAAATATATTAATTTTATATTCAATACACATTTATTTATTAATAAACACTTAATTTTTAGTAACATTGTTTTATTCTTAAAATATATATATATGTTTTCTTCAAAACATGATTTTTATTTATTTCTTTGAGAAAATAAATATAATTAATTTTTTAAAATTTTATAAAATGTAATTTATTTTTTGATTACACATGTCAAAATTATCAAAGGATGAATTATTGAGAATTTCCTAAAAATATGGATTTTTCAAGGAATGGTGAAAAATGTTGATTTTTATTTTAAAGTATTCTCATGGTAAAATTATGTTTTGGAATATTTTTAAATTTTAATTAGTTTATTTTGATTTAAAATAATATGACTATGGTTTTTGAAAAGTATTTTATACTTTAATTTAGTTTAAAAACATTTTATATTTTAAAAAATCATTTTTCTGAAAAATTGTTTTTTCGTTGGGTTTTACCGATTTAATTTTAAATTAAATTCTACAAATTCAATGTTTTGAATTTTGAAAAATAGATTTCATATTTTTAATCAATAGATAAAAATTTATTAAACAGGTCCCTTTTATTTTTAGTTAATATAAATAGTAACTGTGGTAAAATTTATTACCTCAGTAAAGGGTAAAACGGGTTAATATGGATTAAAAATAAGGGATAAGGATATATTTTTTATATTATTTCTTATTTGATGAAGTTAATTCTAACCTTAAATCCTAAGTTTCAAAATTGAGTTGTTTAATGGACACACACCCATGAAAAATACTTATATATTATTTAAATCAAAGAAAGTCACAAAATGTCACTTTATTTACCTTAAATATCTCTTATGTGTCCACATGGGACAAAAAGTAGGTTATTAAATAATCTAAGTGTAAATTTTAAACTAAATAAACCTTGTTTCATGATATAAATTTATTTATTACTTTTTGGACCACTTTTATGAGATTATGACCTTTATAATAATTTATTTAAAGAAAAGTCAAAGATTTCACATTCATGTTTTTAATAATTATAATGTTTTTAATATGGGTTTATCTAGAGGATATGTTTGACTATAAATATTATTTTGAAATATAAAACATTTCTCTTCATAATATTAATTTATTTTTAGTTTTTAGGTAATAACTAGTTACCTTAAAAGCTTTCACGACATCGATGCAGTAATTGTTTTATTAATGAAAATATCAAATAAATGTTATTAATAATATTAAAACAAATAAAATTTGAGATAATTAATGTGATATATGAGTTTGATATGTTACTTTTACATGTTAGGTTTGTATTAAAGGATTTTTTTTCTAATTTATCTTGTTGTATTGATATTTTTAAAAGTCTAAATAATGAATAGTTTCAAAATTGACATTAATGATATTTTAAAATAAATAATATGTTATTAAATGATATAAAATTTATAAAAAATATTAAGTTAGTCCAAATAATTGGGATAAGGTTAAAAAAATTATCCATTATCCATTTATGAGTCGTTTTTCATCTTATAGTGACTATATTAACCCTTAAAGAATAAAAATCCAAGTTTCCACGATAAGAGTTAAAGGGTCTAAATAAGGGTTAAAACCAAAATATAAGGACATAAATATAGTCAAAACTTATATAAATTTTATTTTATTAGGATATTTAGAACCATAATAATATTATATTATATATTAATAATTTTGGATCCATTTTTAATTGAATATTAAATTATATTAATTTAATATTTTGAAAAATTCCAGAGTGCCCGCTCTTATAAAAGGAAACCTCTTCTTCTCATTTATTCATAATTTAAAACCCTTTTGGTTAAGCCAATACATGAGAAAATACCTTAATATAATTCCTACCCTAATTTTAGAGGTATTATTTTAGAAATAAAACCACCTATAGAGGACTTAAGGTGTTAAGAAAAGGAGATTTTCTGAAGAAGAGGTATTGTTTTTAATCATGTGTATTTGTCATGTTTCTTCTTCCACTTCCTTAAAATCTTATGAAACCATGGTAAAATAATTACTAAATTATCCTATATATACTATTATGTTATTATGTATGTTGCATTATCCATATCTATCAACTCTTCCATCAAATGGGGAAATAATTCATCGTTCTTGTGTACAGCGGACTACGGCCTTGCCAGCCGATGTAGTTCATTTTCCATCACCATCTCTCAAGAATTTTTTAAATTATAGAATTAATTATTATATATTATAATAATTACATATTTATCATATTTAAAAGGTGATATATCATTTACATTTTTACCTTTGCATGCACATAAAAATGATAACGTCATTCATGCATACGTGTGGACTACCACCTCCATGAAACGATGTGATTCATTTTTCATCGCCACATCGCAAGGATGATATGTATAAGTATATTTAAAGAATTAATATGATATATATGATATTATGATAATTATTTAAATATAAAATTATACTTACCTTTTCTTCATAATGATCGTTGAAAAATGAAAAAGTTACTCATGCTTATGTAGGGTCTATTGTCTCCATGATTATAACGTAGTTCATTTTCCATATCCATATTTGATGGATGGATTTAAAAATAAAATTAATTTACAAAAATGATTATTATTCTTTATGTGATCAAATAATGACTTCTCTGACTAAATACATGATACCAAAGTCATTTTGGACTCAAGTACCAAATATCATCAAAACATTTAACATCAACTTAAATAATTAAGTAATTTTTTAACATTCTAATAAGTGATAGAAAAGGTATAATAAACATAAAAAAGGTTCTTAATAAAGTAAATAATTAACCAAATTTTATTATTCAGGAAGACAAATAACATACTTGACGATTTGGAATTAAGGTGAGGGATTTATTAACTAAATTTTTATTCATTAGGTTAAACTTCTATTTCATTGATTATGTCATGCTAAGATTATGTGTGAAATTAATTTTAACTATATTATATGTATTTACACTTATTTTATATGTATTTACATCTGATATGCATAACATATTCATTTGATTAATTCTCACTTCAATGATATGATATTTGTAAGGTATTTTCATCTCACTTTTATTTTTGTGGGATACATTCCTTATACACTACATGTTTCTTTTGTGTGGTGTATATACTGACCATGAATATATTTTATGAGTATTATCCTAAAAAATATGGGATTTATATATCCATCTAATTTTTCTTCTTTTATAGGACATACGATTCATCTGATTACAAAGTGGTAAGGGTTTATTTCACAATCTCATTATTATTCAGAATTGTTTACATTTAAGTCTCAATTGAGGAATATTTCTCTTCCATGTACATGTTTTCTAAAAAAATGTTTTCAAAAAAAATAATATTCAAAAATTATTATTTAAATTTATTTTTACCCCTTTTTATTTTTTTGAAAAAATATTTTAAAAGAAATATTCTTATCATTTTCCAAAAAGGGTATTTTGTGATTTTTCTTACAAAAGTGTGAAAGGAATATTTTTTAACTTATATGAAATGAAATTAATATCCCTACATCATTATTCATTAATTATTTTAATCTTACTTTAAAATATTAAAAGTTTATTTTCAAATAAAGTTTTTCCTTTGTAATTGTGCAGCTTTTCAAAAAAAATGTTTCCAAAACGGAAAGGATATTTTAAAAAAGAATTATTTCAAGTTATATTTAAAAATAATTTTACATATAAAACAAAATTATTTTATTTTACTTAGAAAATAATGGGGATAAGATCCAAGGATATCATCCTTATTCTTTTCTGGATGGTTTATGATGACAAGATGTTGATAAAACCCATTCCATTTTTCCATGGGTTATACTTTGAAGAAATTTGTTTCACTTCATGAGTTATAAGATGATGAATGTTTTATGATATTTATGCACATGCATGTATTATTTTATTTATTTAATAGTTGGTACCTATATATCCCTCTAATGAATTGGGTAAAGATGGATAACTCGTGAATAAAAATTGTATGCGTGAAACTGATTACTTGTTTACAAATGTAATGTGTGAACTAATTACATGTTCACAATGTTATGAATGAACATGATTACATGTTCACAATGTTATGAATATACCTATCTTCAATATCCATAATATTATACATGGAATTGGTTTCATTTCCATAAGTTTATATGTGGGCCTGATTTCATGTCCTTAAATTAATGATTGAACCTGTTTCTATTTATACATGTCCATAATGTTATAAGTTTATGTGTTTTCCATAATTTCATGTTTCATGAAAATGATAAGATCTCATGGATTATATTATTTTATTATTTTATGATTCATATCTTATAAACTACCAATATTTATTCCATGACTCAAGATTATGAATCTATGATATACAGGGTATAGATTTTAAAATGTTAAGTTCAAGTTCTCACACCCTTATGCTAATGTTATGATTATTTGATTATTAATATCTCTTATGGTTACCCTGATCTCACCCTTATTATGTTTTATTTTCCTCAGGTTATGAGGAAAAATGTTAAATGAATTGTGTCTAGAAGGATTTCACATGGATGGTGTTGATGACCAATTGTGAAAGATGAGTATAGTGGTAAACAATGTTGATCATTATGATACATTTGTTTATGAACCCAAGTTGTTAAGAGTTTTTCCTAATTCTATAAAACTCTAAATCTAAAAGTTCCTTGGGTATGTAAGTGATCTAATATTTCCTTCCAATGTTTTAAGTTTTCTTGGAAAAAATTAGGTCAAATTTATTAGTAACAAAGTTAGGAATGTAATGTTTATGTTTTTAGCACTGGATCCAGAAGGGAATATTATAGGTTGTTATAACAAATATTGGTTTGTTTGAAAACATAGTAAATAAAAAAATCATAGTAGAAATAAACATGAGATTTGGTCTCAAGTCGAGACCAAATCCCCTTTACTTGGTAATCACCTGCTACAAAATAGTTTATTATAAAATAAACTTATCTGAAACCTAGATAGAGTTTACACAACATCAAACAAGATTGTTGAGGCACAAAACCTCTTCCACACTTCTATATGGGAGAAAATATATGCTTACAACTGTGCATAGGTTTTCTAGGTTAAACATCCTCTTCCACTATTCTACATGGGAGTACAGGTAAAGAGATAAGAGAGTTTAGGTTGTCCAAGATAAATAGACTCGTCCACTATTCTACATGGGAGTACAAGTAAAGAAATAAGAGAGTATGTATTTCACTCTCTAGTTTAGTGAAGGAGCGGGTTCTAAAATATAATATTTACAAAACACACATAGTTAGAAATAAAATAAAATATAGTAAGATATGGTGGAGAGTTTGGTGCAGCAAATTATGTTGTTTTATTTATTTTGTAGGTAGTTCTTCTCTTCTCGTAGTTTTATTTTGATTTTTAATTAGTGAGTGAATCCATTTAGATGTTCTCATATGAATTTGTTGAGGTTTGGGAATAGTATCTCAAAAATGCTCAAAACAGAGTAAATTTTCTTCATTTTTATTTAGGAAAAATTCCAATGTATCTGTGTTTACGCAAGTATGTATGTCATTGCTTTTACACCATGAATCTCCAATATTTTAAAGTATTTTCTAAAAACTATCCATTTAGATATCATCATGAAGATCATCATATTTTTCTAGAAAAATTTGGCTCATTTAATGATTCTAAAAGCATTTAATTATGTATAGATTAGTATTTGGATTAGAATTAAAATAATAATATAATACTCACCTTTAGTTACAATCATTTTAAATTTTTCCATGCCATCATCCATGGTGGTGGTCACTTTAAGATGTTACATATTAGCATCCATGTTAGTATTGATGGTTTCTTCTATACTTGGATTCTCTGACATTTTGTATGATCGATCATTTGTTATTATGGTTATTCTATCTTTACTTTTGTTTGATCACTTTATACTTGTGGTCGATCCAATATATTATCACATTCTAACTGCTTTTATGAGGTCTCTTCATTTGGTCATATGGTCACTCTTTTACTTTATGAGATCTCTGATAGTTTCACGGTCACTTTGATTTTTATTTTCAATTGATATATTTCTCGTGTAGTCGATCAAACTTGAATTTTTGGTTGATACATTCTGAAAAACATGGAATACGATTGAGATACATCATATGATTGATTGATTTGACTTATGGTCAATTGATTATACCATGCAGTTGATTCCAAAAACTAAATTAACTTTAATAAAACAGAAAACAGATTATAATTAAAATTAATATGATTTTTGATTATTAAACTAAGTAATTTCTTGACTAAGCAAAAAAATAACCACATAAAGAGATATATTTTGTAATGTAATATCTTTATCGTGATACCTCTAATCAATCAAGTTACATACTGGTGTCATCAACTTATATTCTTGATTCTCTTTCATTGACTTTTATGGAAATGAATAGGCTAATAGAACGTCATGGTTGTGGAATTAATAAGGCAATATAATTTCCATTAAAGGGTTTGAGATATCGACTTCCATTTAATAACAAAAGGCACAAATTCTTTCTCACATTATACATTAATGAAATATTACTCATGATGTGCCCAACATATCCTACATCATCGCAAGCATATGTCATCATAGTTTTCATCAATATATCAAATTACATGACTCATATTATGTATTAATAATAATATAAAATTCTAAGGATCATTACACATAAAGGAAAATAGGAACATTCAATTACACATATAATTGTGGATTTATTATTGGCAGGTCATGTTCTAATAATATCCTACTCTAAATATTACCAAGGGAATAAATGACGTAAAAGTGTCTCAAATTTATATGACTCTCCATCTCTGATAGCCCATATCATTTTAATCCCATCAAATGAAATCATCTAGATATAGAACATATATTTAAGGAAACTAAAATGGCGCTTATAGGTTCTTATCATAGCGAGGAACTGCTATGACCTTTCAGTGAAAAAACTAATTCAAGGAAATTATCACATAGATATCACACAAAATAATAATCATCATGTGATAATTAGTTAATTAATATTAAATACTATGAATATTCCATTAATCTAATGCTGCACAAATTAGTTAATTCTAGGGAACCAACTCCAACATTGCGGATGCAATCCATGGAGATCAGAAGATATATTTTATATTTTGTAATGAGATATTTTGCACCATGTAGTTTTAGAGGTACAAACTTTCATTTCTAAAATATTTAGTGGATTGAATCATAATAGTGATAGTTGTGTCATAAATTTGTTGAGTCAGCAGACCTACAGATTTAAATTTCATATCTTTCTGGAGATAAACCATAGAATTAAATTGGAGATTTTGAATTGGTTTTAAAAGGTGTATTTGAACATATTTTCCTCACTTATAGAAGGTGGATTATTAATCTATCAAGAGGAAAATGTGGATATTCTCTAAAGATACAAGTGATATATTTCTCCTTCAAATAAAAGGATTATGAGAGAATATGGACTTATAGAAAAATTAGGGAGGGAAGGAATTAAAAACTACTAGTAGAGAGTGGTGAAGTAGATTCAATAGGTTTTATCACTAGAGTTTTTTCTATTTTAATAGTGTATTAAAATAGAAAATAATTAATACACCACTCTGGTGTAAACTCACTCATTATTTGTGAAGATCAAGAAAGTAACACTCATGGAAGAAGTGATCCATTTGAGTGTATGAGAGTATTTAGTTATTTATTTTTGTGAGGGTTGTAAACCTAGAGGGTTAATTTTTTGGATACTAATTGTAAACAACAAGTAGTGTGCTTAGTGTTTCAAGTTCACAATACATCATCATTGCGAGCTCCATGGATTAACCCAATTTTGGTGAACTAAGTAAAATTGCACATGTACCTCCTTTAATTTATTTATTGGTTCATATAATTTATGAGGGAGATGTGTGTACCTAATAATGGTGGAAAAAGATCATTGGTAAGGGGTTTCTTGTGAAATATTGATATATACCCCCCCCCCAGGGTATTTATCTTTCATGGGACCAACGCCTAGATATGTCATGTACTTGACTAGATGTTGTATTCTTTATATCTTTTCACTCAGGTATCAGCTTTAGAATTACAAGAAACAAATTATGGGTTTTTTCTACATGGAACATGATGAGGTGGATATCTTCATCACTAGGGATTATATCTAATGATTTTGGGTAGAATGATTCATAACTTTGTAGATATGATGATGAGTGTAGGCAGAAAATTATGGAATCCACTAGGTTGGTACCCCTCCCAGCACCACACTAATTCTAGGGTACATGTCCTCCTTATTAATAGTGGAGTATGTGACCTTCTGATAGATATAATATGTGGCTCCTCCACTCATGGAGTTACTAGCCCTTGCGGATTATGCACAATAAACATGCTAGGGTATGATTCCTCTATAGGGGTCAGTTACCCTCTAGAATAAGGTGTCTCCCAGCAGGGTATGAATCCCCCTTATATATACTACTGAGGGATGTTGTGGATAAGTCAGGTTGGTGAGATAGTTTAGGTGTGTTGGGTTATTCAGTACTTTGGGTACTTCATAATCCTTTCTGGTGTTGGGAATATATAAAGCTGAGTTGTGGTGATTGATGTACATAACTATGAGGAGGAACAGTCCCACTTCTTAGCTCCAGAGTGGTGACATGAGGAATTTTTGCTACTATATGGTTTAGTTGATATAGATTCTATGATGTTCTTGGGATCATCCAACACTTTAGCTATAGGTAATTGTACTACCGATGGTTTGAGGATTATCCCTGGTACTTTTGATCATCCCCAAGGTGTGTCTTTCTGTTAGGATACAAACTTTGGATACACTGGGTCTTTTTCCAATATGTGTAACCCTAGATATTTATATGATATATTTATTCAAAGAGGTTAGATGGGGTATAATGACATAATACTTTCCCTATGTTCCTTTTTTCATTATTTTTAAGCATATCTAGGTTATTCTATTTTCTTCCTTCCCGGACACTTCTTTGTATCGGGTTGCCAAGTTGACTTATTGTTTTACTCTTTAATTTTTGTTTTGGGAATCCTACATGGTATATTTATACTCACCCATGCACAATCCATGTACCCACACATGTTTTGTTGGTGTAAATGATGCATAATTTGAATATGGTCTTGGTGATTGTGGAGTTAGAGTTGTTTTTATGGAGTAGATACTTTATGCAAGGTATTACTCAATAGTATTGGATGCAATTGGAAGATCATTTTTAGGATTCCTTATCACTTTTTGGTAAATTTTGTCTCTTATTAGAATTCCATGCTATGAGGATATGGTGTTCCCTTTATACATTTTTATTCCATAGTATAATATTATCATGTGTGTGGTTATCTATCAGGTTTTTCCATGATGCATGGTGTTTTATAGTTATTGCACTTATATACATTGTTATTCAGTACAGTTATTTATTTATATTTATGTTAGTTTATGGTTATATTCTACCTATTATGTTTCATGTTTTTTTAGGTTGATATAGGCTAGGGTCTCTCGAGTATGATTATTCCTTCTTAGTACAAGTCATCTGCCCCTTACCTATTGGAGGCAGGCCTAAGGTGGCACACTTGGCTCATCACTGGCTTAGGATGGGTCACGGTGGATCATATCATGTCATGAAACATCAACAATAATGATATTCAACATGAACTACTATATATAAATCCTTTAATAGGGATAGAATAGGGTTTTTTTTATGAAACAAAATGTTGACAATCAGGGATCCATTAAAAGCCTTAGGCCTTTATCAGTGCTAGAAAATCACTAATAAATGTACCCTTCATCAGCACTAAAAAAAGAACTGATAAAGGACCCCATTATCAGTTATTCTTTTAACACTGATAAGGGGACCTCTTTATTAGCGATTTTTTTAGTGTTGATAAAGGTTAGTGCCAATAAATGGGTCCTTATCAGTGCTAGTTTAGCACTGATAAAGGGGCATAATGTTAGAGTGTGCTGTAAAAATTACAGCACAATACAATAGTAATAATAAGGATAAAATATAGGGAGAAAATAAATAATTTAATTCAAATAAAATTTAGTACCCAAATACAAGAAAAAAACATTATATTATAGACATTTCATACATTAGTTTGTACAATTACATTAGTAAGTACAATTTATCACAGTCATTCAAAAATATCAATGATCCTCTATCTTTGGCCCCTAACCCCTGATCATGCTATCAATCTTTGAATAAACCACTCCAACTCAAGCAAAATATTCACTTGTATAAAAAATAATTCTTATGTCAGTAATACTATAAATAAACAAATTAAACATAAAGTGTCAATTTAAAACTAAAAACATATACTTTGAGTCATACTAGGAACATTGTGTATCGGATTGAGTTGTGGTTGATTCTTAAACATCACACTATTTCTTGTTGTTCTCGAAAGTATGTGCTATTGAATTGGCCTACATCTGTAGTGATAACTCTCACTATAGATGTGATCCAATTCAAGATCATGTGCTTTTGAGAACACGCCTTCAACTATCACACCATTTCTTGTTTGTCTTCAAGAATTATCTCTGTGAAAATTAACTAAATAAGTATCAAATAAAAATTATAAGGAAATTAATTAAAAAATAATAGATATAATGATGAGAAAACAATCTAATATTGTTTTCTTAGTTTTGGCTGTATGATGCACATTTTAAACTAAAATGGAAATATATATTGAAAAAATGAACTTCAAGTCATACCGACCACATCATGTGTCGGATTAATGTGTTTTCAATTCCTAACATCAAAAATGAATTATGAATCATTGTCCTAAAGTTTGAAAAAAAATATGAACTCTTTTTCTTGGTTTTGGATAGTGACATATGTTTTAACCTAAAATGATGTCTTTATATTAAAAACACACACTTTGAGCCATATCGATCACATCATGTATCAAATTGACATGCGGTCAATTATTACACATCATAAATGAATTATAGATCATTATCCTAAGGTTTGAAAACAATCTGAGATTTTTTTATTCATTTGGCCTATTTGATGTGTGTTTTATACTAAAATGACACTTTTGTATTGAAAACACGCACTTCAAGTCTTACCAACCAAATCATGTGTCGGATTGACATGCGGTCAATTACCATATGTCACAAATGAATTATAGATCATTTTAATAATGTTTGAAAACAATCCTATATATTTTTTCTTTTGTCAATGTGATGCGCATTTTAAACTAAAATGGCACTTTCATATTGAAAACATACACTTCGAGTCATACCAACCACATCATGTGTCAAATTTACATTTGGTAAATTCATATAAGTCAAAAATGAATTATGGATTTTTTTCCTAAAGTTTAAAAAAACTAAGCATGTTTTCTTAGTTTTGGCTAGTAACATCTATTTTAAACTAAAATGACTCCATTATATTGAAAACATGCACTTTAAGTCATATCAATCATATCGTGTATCGAATTAATGTGTGGTTAATTCCTACACATAAAAAATGAATTATGGGTAATTATCTTAAAGTTTTAAAACAATCAGACCTTTTTTCCTCAATTGTGTCTATTTGATGTGTGTTTTAATCTAAAATGACACTTTTGTATTGGAAATGTGCACTTTGAGTCATACCAACCACACCGTGTGTCGGATTGATGTGCAGTCTATTCCTATACATCGAAAATGAATTATGGACCATTATACTAATGTTTGAAAACAATATAAAATGACACTTTTGTATTGGAAATGTGCACTTTGAGTCATACCAACCACACCGTGTGTCGGATTGATGTGCAGTCTATTCCTATACATTGAAAATGAATTATGGACCATTATACTAATGTTTGAAAATAATATAAGATAATTTTCTTGGTTTTGGATATTTTATTTTTGTTTTTAACTAAAATGACATGTTCGTATTTAAAACACAAACTTCTGGTCATACTGACCACATTGTATATCACATGGACATGTGCCTGATTCTTACACATAAAAAATGAATTATGGACTATTTTCCTAAATTTTGAAAACAATCCATGCTCGTTTTATTAGTTTTGGCAGTTTGATGTGTGTTTTAAACTAAAATGAAACTTTTGTATTGAAAATATGCACTTTGAGTCATACTGACCATATAGTGTGTTGAATTGATGTGTGATCAATTCCTACACATCAGAAATTAATTATAGATATTGTTTCTAAATTTTTAAAAAAATCGATCTTATTTTCTCAGTTTTGGTGATTTTCCATGTGTTTTAAACTAAAATGGCACTTTCATATTGAAAATAGAAACTTCTAATAATACCGACCACATCGTGTGTCTGTAATGACCCAAACTTTTTGACTAATAATTGTTTCCGGAAAATATGTGTTGTATTATATTACACAAAAAAAACTATATCTCATTAATAATAAAGTGATTATAATTTGAAATGTGACCATCGGGTTTCAACCATTATATGACCATTGTTCAATTATGACCATTGAAACTATACTCTTAGTAATAATTTTAATATTATAATTATTGTTTATAGGTAGAAATGATAAAGGAAAATTAATGTAGAAATGAGAGTCGATGGCCTCATCCAGTAGAGTCATGTCGTATGAATCCCATTTTTCAGAACTAGGAAATGAGGTAGCATCATTTGGAAACTCTCTTGACCAAGATCAAGCTGATATTCAACAAGTGAGGCTTAAACGAAATTTCCTATGAGAGAAGTTCAAGTTAGTGGAGATTACCACTCAAGCAACGTTATCCAAGTCACCACAAGAATCTATCACCATTGAACACCTTACCGTTAAGTCGTACCCAAGTGTTATAAGGGTTTTTGTGTCGAATAATTAGTTACTTAATGTGTAATCCCTTTTTATAAATAAAATTTTTATTCCATCAATTCCATTTTGAGAATAGTTTTTCTTAAAAATATGACGAATTTGATAAATTGATTTTTCAGACAGAAATTATACTTTTTAGAAATGATTTAATTATTATAATAAATTAATTTATTATGAATAATGATTATTTTAATTAAATATTATGATTAAAACACTTTTTTTAAATATAAATGATAAAATAATTTTATTTTTTTCAAGTGTAAGAAATTTCACTATGCAATTTCACTATGCATTTTTTATCCGTTGTTATTTTCAATTAATAAGTATTTTTATATTTAAAAGTTAAAATTATCATATTTATATAATTATTATGATAAAATAAATATCTTTTTTTAAATATAAATGTTTAATTTTGGTTAGCACGAATTTAGGATGATTTTCTAAAATACTTTATTTTTTCATGAATAGTAAAAAATAGTTTGAGATTTTCGGTATGTTTAATGACATCATAATGATATAATACGTAATATAAAAATATGGTACAAACTTTCAGATTAAAATATCTTAATAGGTTTCACAGGTGGACAATACCATGGGAAAATACCATGGGCAAGCCCATGGTTTTTCATTTACCACTACCTAGGTGTCCAAGGAAATTAATAAACAAATCATCCTCTTTTTCAATAAATACCCACCCATTTCTCCATCTCATTTGACTTAAAATTCATCCTCCAAAAATATCTGATAGTTTTAACTCCCAAGGTGTCCTCAAACCCCCAATATAAGGCCCCATCCTTAAACCTTACTTAATATTGAATTAAATGAATAATTCACATTGAGGATCTTTTCAGGTTTAGAGTTTTAGAGAATTAGATCATAAATCATGAATTACATTCCACATTTAAACAAAGTGGTTATATAAAAGATAGAATTCGTTTTTTCCAATCAACGGAAATATATTTAAAATAAAACATGGATTCTTTCTTGACACTTCCTTGACACTATCATCATATCATGCACCTTTCCCTTGACCTGTGAAAAACGTTTCAAAAACTTGGGATGAGCATAAAAAGCTCAGTAAGGGATATAAAAGTATCAAAAGAAAACATTAGTCCATGTATGAAATCATACTTTACTCATAAAACATAAGCATTTTAACATACCTCATCAAATCATGAATAAATCATAGAAATCATAAGGCATAAAGGTAACTTGAGGCATTCATAACATTCTTACGTAGGGAGTAGCCCTCTTGGTTACGTTTGGAATACCCATCACAGTATATTCCCTAAATACCTTCAGAGAAACCTTAACCTTTAACTCCTTCGCGTTACCCAATGCATTGGAGAGATATATCAGGATCACCCGCCCTTATTTTATCTCGGAACCACCCATATTCATAGCAATGCCCAAGAACCATAACATAATCATATCACATAAAACATGTATAAAGGAAACATAACATTTCCACTTTTCAATCACAAGATATCAATAAAACACATTGATATAAAAACATTATGAAAACCATTTTCAATACCAAAATAAAAGAAAAGTAAAACATGGTATTTATTTTTCATTTAAAAAAAGGTATGGCTTGTAGAGGAAGCCGAAACTAAAATAATGGTCACGGCAGCAGAGAAGTCGTTGTCGCCGTATACGTACGACAAAAACAAAACATTCCCTTTTTTCGTTTAGTAAACGCTTCGTATAAAAAGATTCCTTTTGAGTAAACATAAAAGTCAAAGGGGATTATACACCGTATAAAATAAAGTTGTGTATAAAACATAATATGCCTCAATGAAAGGAGATTGAGATGAAGTCCCTTACAAAGACGGTATCCTTGGATTAAGGATAAATCAATTACATAATTATGTGTGAAAAACGAATACACCAAATATAAGTGGATATTAAGTTTAAAACAATCATAGGACATTCACACATATTCATAGAACGACATATTCAAGGAGTACAAGTTTATCCCAAAGAATCAAAATTGGGTTAAGAAGTTCCCTTGCAAAAATTCGACAGCCTAACGGCGTCACTTCAAAATTCAGAAAAAGAGTTGATGAGAGATAAAAAGGGTATCTCATCACTTGGACATAAAATTTACATCAATAAGGATATATAAGAACATATACCAACATAATTTTATGTGAATTAAAAGACATAACAAAAGAAATCTTTTAAAAAGATGAGGGTGAAAAGTTCCCTTACAGACTTGGGTTACTTTCGAAACGTACACCCCATTGAAGAAGGGTCATACAATGAATATGTAAATACCCATAAATGAAATTATATTACACAAAGAGTATAATAATGGGAAGTACATACACCACTCAAAGGAAATGGTGGAAAATGTAGCATAAATCTCATGGGACTAAAAGTGAGATGAAAAATTCCTTAGGAAAACTCAGCAGCCTAACGGCGCCACTTAAAACTTCAAAAAATGGATTGATGAGATCAAATAGGTTCTCTCATCATATTAAAATAAAATGTAAAGAAAGAGGAATATAAAATAACATACCCCATCATAACAAATAAGAGCTTAAAAGAAGTGACATAAAGGAGAGTACTTAAAAAGAAAGAGAGAGGTTAGATCTCTTACAAAAATTCAGTAGCCTAACGGCGCCACTCAAAACTTCCAAAATGGATTTATGAGAGAAAATAGGGTCTCTCATCATATTGACATAAAAATTACAGTAGGATTAATATAAAATAACATCCCAATCATAAGAAATATGAGCTTAAAAGGAATGACATAAAAGAGTGTACTTAAAAATAAAGAGAGAGGTTGGATCCCTTACCTCATATCCGACATGACTCGATCGTTCTTTAATCTCACGAATAATAAAATTTGGTCAATTTATAATTTCTTAAGGGCCTACTTTAAAGATTATTATTCATTTAATATCAAATATTATAAGGTTATAATAATTTTTTATTAAAGTGAGTTCATATCAGACGTTTTTGTCGATGTTCGGCACATGAGTAAAAATCAAACTTGTTGGAAAATAATTTTTCATGTATTTATAGGTACATCATATCCAGAATAGAATTTATGTTTTAAATATCATATATATCCAGTATATATTCATTTTATACTATTCCATATCATTTGGAGATAAAAAATTAAAAGCACCGTTCATGGAGACGGTAGGCCGTACGTACGCATGAACGCTACTTTCATTTTTTGTCATATTAATGGAATTAAAACAAAATGAGAGATATATATATTATAATTACAGAATGATATCCATCATTTAGATTTAATACATATATATCCATTATATATATTTACTTATAATAGTACATAACATTTGGAGATAAGAAATGAAATGTATCGTTCATGGAGACGGTAAGTCGTACGTACGCATGAACGCTACTTTCATTTATTTGGCACATTAATGGAATTAAAATAGATGAGATATATATATATTATAATTCAATTATAATATATATGTTATATAGATCACATAAGTTCATCAATTTCATTATTTATACATTCCATGTATTGCATGAAAGAGTCACATCACTTGAGGGGGCGGTAGTCCACACTTCCTCAAATGAAATTATCGCATTTGCACAACATGCAAAGAATAAAGGTATGTATTAAATATAAAATACATAAGCATAGAGAGGAAATAAATATAATATATATCATAAATAAATATAGTTCCATCATAATGGACACCTTTGAAGGTGTTAAAATAATATTGAACAATCATCGTTTCGTGAGGCAGTAATTCGCCATCCACAGAAACAGTATGTTCCTTAACCATTAGACGGAGGTGTGTGAAATTTTAGCTCGAATAATTATTATAAAAACATCCTAGTATATTTAAGATACTGGTGTTGTTACAAAAAAAAGTAATAAAAAGAGTTTAGGGGTTTGGAGAAGAAAAATAAAACAAAATAACACAAGGGAAGACATTACCTTTAAATCGGGTAACTCTCTTTGATTTGAGCTCAAAGGCTTCCTTGGAAAGGATTCTGCCCAAAGTGAGGCTTCAATGATGAAGAGAGGGATTTTTAGAGATAAAATTGGCAGGGTTTGGCCGAGCAAAAGGCTTGAGAGGTGTGTTTAAGGTGGTATAGGTGGGGGCCTTTTATAAGAGGAGAGGAGGGGCACTCTTGGAAAGTTATAAAATATTACTTTATTATAAAATGATTTTCGGATTTAAAAGGTCCCAAAAGGATATATTTATAGGATAAGGTGATAAGGTTTCTAAATCCACCCATACAATAGGTTTGTGACAAGTGTAAGACTTATATTTCACCCTATCTTCTCATTTTATTTAAATCGTTCATTTATGAGGTAATCACTGCATCATCACGGTGTCATAAATAAATTAATTTATTTAAGGTCTAAAAATTATAAAAAAATATCATGATGTATTAAATATTTTTATATTTCTAATGAATATTTATAGTCAAATATATGACTTATATAACCCCATGTAAAATTGTTTTAGTAAAACAACACATGTTTGTGACATTTTAATTTTCACTTTAAATAAAAAGGTATTTATGTCATTTTCCAACCAAAGTGGATCCATGGGGTCCCCAAGTTGACCCATGGATTGTCTTGGTCGTCCATGACTCATCCAATGAGGGTAGAACATGTTTCTAGGTCATTTCATATTATTAAAACATCATTTTTACCTTAAACTACACTAATTACCTCTAATCGCGATTAAAACTTAAAAGTTACTATTCACCAAAAAATTATTTTAATCTCATTGAACCACATTTTACTTCTTAATGACAATCATTTATGTCGGATTTTTTAAATTCAAAACACAGAGGTGGTAAATTTTCATTTAAACGAAAAAATCAGTTTTTTTTAGTACCACTTAGTGGTTTCACTATTCATCAAAAATTGAAGTTTTCTAGAAAAATACCAAAAATTCACCCTAAGCTATATTTGATATTCCGAATTCAAAAATTATGTCTATTTTAAAAAATTCAAAACATATAATTTACATTAATTAATTTAATAATTAATTCCCGTTGTCAGAGCAAATAGCGTGTTTTTATGAAACAATAAGTATCAAAAGATTGACACTAGTTTAAGTCCAATTTCAAGATGAAATTAATTCCAATGACCACTATTGGATTAAATGGTAAAAATATATTCTAATTTAACTTTAAAACCAATTCAAAAGATAATCTAATCATATAAATAAATTATATTAAAAAGAGGTTTTGAATTAAAATACATCATTTTTCACTATTCATTAAAAAAATGAACTTTATCGGAAAAATACCAAAAATTTACACAAAGTAAATTTTGATGTACCGATTCTAAAGAAGAATTTTATTTTGTCAAATATAACACATAAAATTTTCAAAAAGTGGATTTAAAATAGGTTCGCCATCAAAAGGCAGTTAATCGACCTTTTAAAGAATATTAGAATGTTTACGCTTAAAATTGGATTCATTCGCATTTTTAATCCTCTAACATTTATTGTAAAAAGTAAAAATATTTGAAAAACATATATAATCATTTTTTAGTTAGTCCTATTCATTCCCTCCATTACAACAACTAGGTGTTAACTACCATTTAAAATAATATTATTTTATTATTAGAGTGCAACGTAAGATTCCCAAGAAACTCGGTGTTGCGTATTGGGTACGCTATCGAGCATAGAGTCCCCTTTAAAGTAATATTAATATTTTATTCACAAATATAGATAAATATAAAAATTTCATATTCTTTATTTACCTGGGGTGTTACACCCAAGGTCCCAATCCTTGAGTTTTTTTAACACACTTCAAGGTAATGAAAATCTCAACTTCTCTTTTTCTTTCAAGTTTCCTTTTTATGTAGTATGTCTTTCAAATTTCCATAATATTTTCTTCTATCAATTTTATTATATTCCTTTACTATATTAATATTATTTTATGAATTTGGTACCCTTTTCCCCTCTCTTTTAATGTTTTCTAAAACCATGTTTCATACCTGTTATGCTGCTGGATTTTCTTCTCAAAATTTCTCTCTTTTTCTCAGGAAATTCTCGTATTTTCTTTTATGAATACCCAAAAATCTTTATATTATAGGTATATTTACCTATATGTAAAAATGATATATTTATTATTGTATTAACATACACTAAACCCACCATCCTTTTTGTGGGTTAATAATGACATAAATATTTTGTCTTTAAGCACTTTTTTAAAAATGTCTTAATTTTGATATGAAACCCGTTTCTTTTATTCTCCATAGGTTATTTCTAAAATATTTTATTATGATATATGTGGATAAAATTAATTAATACATATAAAGGTTTCACCCTGATATCACTCCAATTCATTGGGTAAAAAATTTAATCTCTAGAGATGACATGTTTTACGATACCTTGGTGAATAACCTTCATAATTTTTATAACACCTCGGTGATAAAACTTGGTGATATGATTATGAATGAATCAATTAAATTAAATAGAAACATTTATATGTTATGAATCATGTCCTTTTATTTATTATATTCCTTTTTTTCATTGCTCATTCCTTTATGATATACCTCAATTTCTTATCGATATTTCTCATGATCACATGTAAACTATTTTCCATGATTTCCCTTATTGGGCCTTAAGCTCACTCTTTCCTTTGATGTATGTCCCCATGTTATTAGATGTAGTAAATTTACTTAGTATAAACCTATTATGAAGACTTTAAAGTATATTAGAATAATTTTTTATGTTTTTTTGTATTATGTACCTTATTTCTAAGAAAATAAACTTTAAAAGGTCCTCTATTTATACCATGTAAATGAAAATTTATGTAATAAAAAAGGTGAGATGTCATAGTTGGTATTAAAGAAAGGTTTAATTATTTGTGTAAAATAAGTTTTGAAAACTTTATGAAGTATCCTATAGAAAATTTTAAATATAGTAAAACATCTTGGTATTTTGGTAAAATATTAAGTAAGTGGTTTCTGAGAAAAGAAATCTATGTCTGGATATGAACAAGTGGATGTGGTTTTGGCACTGATGTACCTAGGGGTTACAAATATAACAAGGTGTGTTGGGCCTAACTCAGCATAACCTAGTACATGACAATGGTCCTTATTGAACACCTATTTTGACACTCTCATGGGATATGTTTGGTTAATCATGAGCTTTTTATGAACCATTATGAAGGACTTATAGAAGATGTAATTATTGTTAAAGAATAACATATTTAAGCATGATGTTTTAAGACATAAAATTACTTTAGAATTATAAAATTATTAAATGAAAAAAAATATCACTAAGATTTTCTTATTTTAGAAAATAGAGGAAAATAGGAGAAACCATGTAAATGGTGAGCACAATAGACCAGGCACTAACAGCCTTCTGATGGAAGCCAGAATTGAAAACTTTATGAGAATGGTGAATCAAGTGACTTGAATTATGATAAATAACTTGAATCAATCCAAGAGACTTTATTCAACATGAAGGGGAAAATTTTCCATTGAGTCCTTTATGCATCAATGGAAGCCTTCTTTCAGTGGATCTATCGACCCATTGATTGATGAATAGTGGATAATCTCTATAGAAAAGATCATTTATATAATCCATTATTCAGAATAAGAGAAATTCACCCAGGATGTGTGCCTCTTAAAGGGAGAAGCTGATCAATGGTGGAAACTGGTTAAAAATACGAATCCAAGAAGGGATATTGAAGCTATAAAGTAGGAAGAGTTTAGGGGAATATTTTTCAGAAATTATTTCCCTCGCTCAATGTGAAAAAAATGGAGAATGAATTCCTAGATCTGAATCAGAAGGAAAATGAATCTATGGGAAGCTATGAGATGAAATTCATAAGATATTCTCATTACACCTCTAGATTTTTCATGGATCCTAATGGGAAGTTTGATATATTCTTCAGTGGACTAAGACCCCATCTATGGAAGAATCTAGCCAATCGAGACTACGAAAACTATGAGGAGGTTGTGAGGAGTACTGTAAAAGATGAACTAGAGTTTGGAGAGATGAATTGGTCCCATAGATAGATTGAAAATAAGATATTTTTGGAGCCAAACTTGGGGATGAGCTTTGATCAAGGAAGAGGAGGAATGTAAGTGAAAATTTCCATATGCAACAAATGTGGGGAAAAGTATTCAAGGAACTACTTGCTCGGGAGTGGGAAATGTTAAAAGTGTGTAAGAGATGTTCATATTTCTCAGAACTCTCATAGTGAGTTTAAACCTCTACTTATCAATACTAACAAAAAATGGAAGATGGTGTAGGCCCATCCCAAAGTCCAATGCTTCAAGTTTGTACAGCTTGGGCACTTTACCAATCACTATCCAAATCCAAAGATAGTGAAGGGGAATCACCATCAACATCAGTATAGGAAAAGGGATCAAAGACTTGATTTTGTTATCACAACATCTAAATTTGAATCTCTAAATGATGTAGTGGAAGGTACTCTTGTTGTTCACTCAAATCTAGCAAGTACTTTGTTTGATTCTATTTTTATGTATTCCTTTATTTCCTCCAAGTTTGCAAAGAATATAAAATAAATATCTAAACTAGTATAAGTAGAGTTATTTTTCAAGACTCCTAGAGGGATTATACAAGTATAAAAAGTGTATAGAAACTCTAGTATTCACTTTGGAGATCACAATATCATCGTAAATATAGTAGTCATTCCCATGCTAGAATTCAACATTATACTAGGGATGGACTGTCTCTCAAAGTATAATGCTAAAATAAACTACATAAGCAAGGAAATATCAGTATTCTTGAATGTAAAACCTATAATTGTTTTCAAAGGAGAGATATATCGACCTGAACTTTGTCTAGAAACACCTAACATAGCCTTCTTTGGGAAAATTATTAGTGAAGAAGAAGAAGTAAATTAAAGTATACGAATAGAAAATGCTCCCATCATTCAAGAATACATTTATGTATTTCCTAAGGAGTTACCTGGACCTCCCCTAGAAATAGAGTCAGATTTATCCATTGAACTTATGCCTAGATCCAAGTAGATATCAAAGACCCTGTATAGAATGGAAAATGTGGAGCTATAGAAATTAAAGAAGTAACTCCAAGATATTTTGGAGAAGGGGTTTATCTGACAAAGTGTGTCTCCTTGGGTATAACTTATTGTCTTCGTAAAGAATAAGAATGGATCAATGTGGCTGTGCATTGATTATATATAACTTAATGAGAAAATTGTGAAGAAAAAGTACCATATTCCAAGAATTGATGATTTATTTGACCAACTTTGTGGGGATCAATTCTTCTCCAAGATTGATCTTCAATCTGTTTATCATCAATTGAGGGTGAATAAAGAATATATTCCAAAGACTATCTTCCGATCAAGATATGGGCATTATGATTTTGTTGTTATGCCCTTTTTCTTGACTAATGCTCCTTCTATTTTTATGGATTTGATGAATATATTCTTTAAGGATTACCTTGATAACTTTTTGGTAGTTTTTATTTATGATATTATGATATATTCTAAAATTCATGAGGATAATGAGGATCATATATGGGTTATATTGAAAACTTTGAGGAAGGAGGGGATATTTGTAAAGTTTAATAAATATGAATTTTTTTTATAACAAGTTTATTTCTTGGGGAACATTGTAACCAATGAAGGAATCTTAGTTGATCCTATTAAGACAAAGGTTGTGGAGGATTGTCCTCATCCTACAATAGTAACAAAGATTCATAGTTTCCTTGGATTATGAGGATATTATAGGAGGTTTTTGAAAAACTTTTCATGAATTTACAACCCACTAACCCAATTAACTCAAAAAGGGTTAAAATTTGTCTAGATAGAGGTGTGTGAAGAAATTTTATAAGAGTTAATGAAGATATTGGTTACTATAGCTGTGTTAACCCTACCCTCTATCAAAGAAGGATTCATCATTTTTAGTGATTCATCTCTGAAAGGTCTTGCGTGTATGTATCCTCATGAAAAATGATATGGTGGTTTCTTATGCTTATCTATAGTTAAAACCTCATTAGAATAAATATCATATTCATGACCTAGAGATGGTTTCTGTTGTTTTTTCTCTAAATATAAGGAGGCACAATCTTTATGGGGAGAAATGTGATATATACACAGACCATCAAAATTTGAATTATATTTTAAAACAAAAATAATTTAATATGAGATAGATGTAGAGACCCAAACTTGACATACATGGACATTACATTACTTTTTCAGAATACTTAATATATAACAAAAACAGATGCCCAAAGACCATATTAGTTTAGTGCCTTTGGAAACTTGGAAAATAATCTTCTAATCATGATGAAAGATCTTCAACATCTCCCATAAAGATCTTCCCCTTTTGTTTTCCTACCTAAAACCATTCTTTATATCCTGGAGAAAAGAAAACATAAAAAGGGTGAGATAAAATACTAAGTAAGGATAAACATTGATAAAATAAAACAAACCATATACATTTGAATGTAAAAACATGAACATAAAGTTTAAACATCAAAATCATGAGTCATGAAATAAATCTTGGCAATACGTAAGGCATAGATCATAAAAGGAACATTAATCATGAAATAATAGAAATGGAATAAAACTTTTAATTGTGGAAAACTAATAAGAAAATAATATTATTTCCATAGTAGCTAGTTCATTGATACCAAGACCATAATAGTGGAAAAAGTCCATTACTGAACCAGATTTACTTATCGTTCCTACCATGTATTACTAAACTAGATTTACTTGTTGTTACAGCCCTGTATTACTAAACTGTATTTACTTTTCATTCCACTCATTTCTATCTCAGGAGATATAAATCTTTACCCAATGCATTGTAGGGAGATATAGGTCCCACCCATATCATAATGAAAACATTCTTACATGTGCCACAAAACATAAATCATTCATCATATTATAAACCAGGAAATAAAATGGGATTCTTAAACAGCATGTCATCATAACATAATCCATATAATATAAATAGAATTTATAAAAAAATTATTCCATCACAAACAAAATCAAATAAAAGTAATAATAGGGATAGAAACATAGCCCTATGTCATCTTAGATGGAAAATAATTTTGATAAAACACTTGAACTTAGTTCTTGAGGAAAATATCCTTTCTTCTTCAAAAATGTTTTCTTTTCTCAAAATGCCGCACAATTTTAAAAGAAAAGAATTTAGTTGAAAATAAATTTTAAATAATATAGAGGAAGATTTGTGGAAATAAGGAATCATGAAACTGTAAAAAAACTATTCATGTCGTATAAGTTCAACAAAAACATTCTCCTCGTACTTTTGCTGGAAAAGTCAAAAAAGTACCTCGTATGGTAAACAAAAGAAATATTCATTTCATACCATGTAGTAAAAATAAAAAATGGTTAAAAATAAATTTAAACATACATATAAGAATAGTAAACATTTTATGAAAACATTTTTAGAAAACATGGACATGGATGATAAATATAACCCCAGTAAATACTTACATATAAGCAATCTCAGATAAAAATGAGATTGCAAAATTATACCTTACCTTAGGTCTGATTTCTTCCGTATGTGTACGAAACTCCTGTATAGTGGGTTTAAACATATTATTAACTTGTAGGATAATAATAATAATATTTATTATATCATGTATGATTCACTTACGACTTTATATTACTTGTTCATTTGTCAATTCCATGTTAAAGAAAAGTGTTGGGTAATAATCATTTCATTTATCGTACTTGTTTGGACTTGTTATTCTTCATATGATTACTTAGATTACGATTTACTTAATTCTATAATGTAAAACATGATTTACATATATCTTATATATTAAGTAAATAAATATATATATATATAATAGATAGATAAATTAAATGGAATACATCGTTCATAGAGATGGTAGGTCGTACGTACGCATGAACGTTGTTTTCGTTTCCTTATTGAATTGGATGGAAGTAAGTAAATGAGATATATATATACATAAATATAGTAGCATTATTATTTCATATATTTAATGATTATTTATTATATATACTTTATAATCATTCTTGAATGGTTAACATGGAAAATGAATCTCATCGCGTTGTGGATACGGTAAGCCATACGTACGCACGAGCGATGATATCATTCCAATAATTGTTGAATGGTATTGAAGTGGATTGTGTATAATATCTCAGAATTAGTATCATGTTATAATAATAATATATAGTTATTATTTCTACCATTATACCCATCCAAGTAAAGTGTTGGTGAAAAACATATTACACCACGGTGTGGATACGATAAGTCGTACGTACGCACGCGCGGTGATTTATTTTTTCATAGGATATATAGAAGGTAAAATAGGGTTGTTTAATATTTATAATAACATATAATTATATGATTGATACTGATGTTATTACTTTATAATGAAACAACTAAATAAGAGGAAGTGGAAGAAGAAATAAATTTGAAAGAATCGGTAGAAGAGATTGCCTCTTCCTCGATGTGCCTCCTTTAAATTTCCTCTTAGGGAACTAGAGTTGGTCTTTTGAGAAGACCAGAACTTATAGAATGTAACCAAGGAAGTTTATAAGATAAATTTTCATGTTTTGGCTGAGCTTGAAGGCTTAAAATGGAGTAAAGAGGAGAGGGAGGAGGTGCCCTTTTATAAGATAGGAGAGGGGCACTTTTGGAAACTCTCAAAAATATTAATTTATAATAAAATCAAAACCTACCCAAAAATCTCCAAAGTGTCCCAAATTATAATATGAGATAAGATGGGGTCTTATTATCATCAACCAATAAATTTTGGACAACTTATTTTGTCAATTTAAACCTTATCTTTTTAATTGACACTTAGTTATTCTATAATTTTCTAATTTTGGTAATAACATTATAAATATTTAATGGTAATATATATTTACTTATGTGGTGTTAATTAACCATAAATGGATAATTTATGAAATTTTGGAAATTATAATTATCACTTTGTAATTTTTAAATATTTTTATTATTTTTAAATAATTTCATAAAATGTTATGTTTATAAAATTCCAATAGTGTCATTTTTTGACACTATTCATTTATTAGACTTTAAATAAAATCCTCATAAAAGGTAAATTCAAAAAAAAATATTTAATACACTCCTAACATGTCATAGTAACCTATAAATTTTTTTTAAAACTTTAATTAGTTCATATGATATTTCTTTTAATGTTTTTTAAAACCATTTATTTGATATTTCTATTAATAAAATAATTTTTACATCACTATTGTGTCATCATTAATGATAATTAATTAATCTCTAAAAATTTTAAATAAATTCATATGATATATAAAATTTAATTATATTTCGAGTGACTATTTAATTTTTAAGTTTTATGAAGTTTATCACTAAATTAAAATTATTACACTTATAAGATATAAGAGAGTGACATGTTGTCGCTTTCTTTTTTTTAATAATAATTACATCATTTTCATGGACAAAAGACCATGAAATGAATCTATTCTGACCCTTAGATGATATGTTTCTACTTTTATTCATCTAATAGAATTTTTTCAGATGTTAAGGTAATTTTATAATATTATTTTTACCCTTAATTACTCGATTTACCTTTAACTATGGTAATAAAAATAATTACCAAAGTTACTATTCATAATGCCCAAAAAATAAAAGTAGCCCATTAACATAATTTGGACCTACTAATTCTAAATATGGAATCAATTTTTAGAAATTCAAAACATAGAAGTTGCAGTAATTAATTTAAAATTAATCTTATTGTCGAAAAAAATGGGTTTTTATTTAAAACATTGCAAAAGATTGAAATGTTTTTACATATGAATTCAATGTAAATTTAATGAAAATGAATTAAATTGTATTAAGATATAAAAATATATTATATTTATACTTTAAAACCATTCAATAATATATTTTAACCATATAAATTATTTTGATGAAAAAAGTTGTTTTCAATTAAAATTTAGCGTATTTTCACTATTTATCAAAATATGAAAGTTGTCAAAAAAATATCAAAAATTTATCCAAAATAAATTTTTATGTCATGATTCCAAATAATAAGTTTATATTTTCAAATATAACTTATAAAAGTTTCAAAAACTAGATTTAAAATGGGTGTTCCATCAAAAGGTGGTAAAACTACATTTTTTTGAAAAATATTTCTTTTATTCGAAAAATTGATTTTGTTCTCATATCATGTGTAAGATGAATGATAATGTTATATAAAATTAGAAATATGGTTAATAATATTTATAATTTCTAGTTTATATAATATTTTAATAATATATCATTGTTTAGTGAAACTCAATATTGCGTACCACGCAAGCTTTTGAGGAAGGTCGCTCTTACGTGTAACGCAAGCCATGTCAGTGTTGCGTGTAGTGCAAGCTTACTTTGGTGTTGCATATAACATAATACAAACTTAGTTAATTTATACATTGAACAAAATATATACTCAATGTTGTGTGAAATTAATTCTATCAAAAGAACTTGAAATTGTGCGCAACACAAGCCAAGAATAGTGTTATGTATACTGCAAGCTACTACAGTGTTGCGTATAGCACAAGTGAATATTAGTGTAGCATACAACACAAGACATTGAAGAAATTAAAGATAATCCATCTCATAAATTCTCAGGGTGTTACAATAGATTATATGGTTGGAACTTCTTAAATATTATGATTGTTCAATTCATTATTACCTCAAAAGAGAAAACAAATTCGTTGATGCATTAAGTAGGAAAGACCCTATTGTGCTAGTAATGATGGGGATTCAAGGAGATTATTTGATCAAAGACCTAGTAAAATTGGACATGGGAATTGTAAGGTAAGGGACATCATCAAACCTATCCCAAATTATTTCTCAAACATAATTACTAGAGAAGATCAAGAAATCTCAAAGATAAGATCCTTTGTTAAAGAGGAAGTTAGAGGCTGTGAAAAATGGGAAGTTTTCTGAGTTTAATATTGATCAAGAAGGTGTACTGGAATTTCATACAAGGTCATGTCTTCCATCTATTTCAGAAATAAATAAGGATTTGATTTATGAAGCTCATAGATCTACTTTCTCTATACATCCTGGAAGCATTAAAATGAATTGGGACCTTCGTGATCATTATTGGTTGGATAACATGAAAAGGGAGATTACCAACTACACTATAAGGTTCCTGGTGTGTCAACAAGTGAAGTCAGAGTAATAAATTCCTAAAGGGGTATTACAACCACTACCCATACCATCATAGAAGTGGGACAATATCACTTTGGACATCACTTGTCTCTAAAAACATTCAAAGAAGCAATGCAATATGGGTTATAGTGGACCGTCTCACCAAGACTGCCCATTTTATCTCTATTCAAGAAGATTTCTCTCTTGATAAAATTTACAGGATTTACATGAAGTAAGTGGTTAGGATACATAGGGAACCACTTTCTATCATTTCATATCGTGATCCAAGGTTCACATTAAAATTATAGATAAGTATTCAATATACTCTGAATACTGAATTGAATTTCAATAGGCATATCACCCACAAACTGATGGCCAATCTAAAATGAAAATTTAGACACTTGACAATATTTTGAGAATATGATCAATGGAATTTAAAGGTGGATGGGATCAACACCTCTCATTAGTTGAGTTCTCATACAACAACTTCCATTCGAGTATTCAAATGGCACCCTGTAAAGTTTTATATAGAAAATGATGTAGAACTCCTACTTTTTGAAATGAAGTTGGTGGGAGAAATATTATTGGGCCTGATCTTGTGCAAGAGATGACAAAAAAGGTTCATGTCATCCAACAACGCATAAAGACTTCTTAGATTTGGTAGAAGAGCTATGCTGAAAACCATCAAAGGGACTTGGAGTTTGATACTAGTGGCAAATTCTTACTTCTAATTTCACCTTGGAAGAGAGTCATGCAATTTGGGAAGAAAGGTAAGATCAGCCCCAAGTACATTGGCCCCTATTAAATCCTTGATTGCATAGGAACAGTGGTCTATCTACTTGAACTTCCTCCAAATATAGCTCAATTTCATGATGTTTTACACATATCTCCCTTGAGGAAGTTCATAATTGACCCTTCACATGTACTAAATCTGGAGGTGGTACAACTAACACATAACCTCACTTATGAGGAGTATCCTATGGAGATCTTGGACCTTAGATATAAGGTTCTATGCAAAAAAAACTACCCACCTCATTAAAGTGTTGTGGAGGAACGACAAATATGAAGAATCCACATGGGAACTAGAGGAAACAATGAGGAAGAAGTACCCAAACCTTTTCTAAACATAGGGAATGAGATGAAATTTTAGGGACTAAATTTCATAAGGGGGAAGAATGTAATGAAATGAACTGTTTGAATGATAATTATTTCCTGAAAATATGTGTTATATTATATTACACAACAAAACTATATCTCATTAATAATGAAGTGAGTGTAATTTGAAATGTGACCATTAGGTTTTGACTGTTATATGATCGTTGATCAATATGTCTATTAGAAACTATACTTTTAATAATAATTTATACTTTATAATTATTGTTTATAAGTAGAAATGAAAAAAGGAAATTAAGGATAAATGAAGAGTCGATGGCGTTATCCAGTAGATTTGTGTCATACAAATCCCATTTTCCAGAACTTGGGTATGAGGTAGCATCATTGTGCTTCTCTATTGACCAAGACCAAACTTATCTTCAACATGTGAGGCTTGGATAAAATCTCATATGGGAGAAGTTCAAGTTAGTGGAGATTACCAGTTGGGAAATGTTATTCGAGCTTCCCCATGAATTTATCACCATCTCACATCTTACCCTTAGGTTGTACACAGATGTTATAAGGGGTTTTTTTTAATTCCTTAGTTACTTAATGTGTAATACCTTTGTATAAATAAAATTTTTATTCTATCAATTCCATTTTGAGAATAATTTTTCTTAAAAATATGACGAATTTGATAAATTGATTTTTTGAACAGAAATTATACTTTTCAGAAATAATAAAATTATTATAATAAATTAAGGTATTATGAATAATGATTATTTTAATGAAATATTATGATTAGAACACTCCTTTTAAAATATAAATGATAAAATAATTTTATTTTTTTCAAGTGTCAGAAATTTCACTATGCAATTTCACAATGCATTTTTTATCCACTATTATTTTTAATAAATAAGGATTTTTATATTTAAAAGTTAAAATTATCACATTTATATAATTATTATGATAAAATTAATATAATTTTTGAAATTAGCATGTCGAATTTATGTTAGGGTGAATTTATGATAGTTTTCTGAAATACTTTATTTTTTTCATGAATAGTAAAAATATAGTTTGAGATTTTTGGTATGTTATATGACATCATAATGATGTAATAAGTAATATAAAAAAATTTCAACTCTTGTGTATTATAATACCTTAATATTTGTCCCAAGTGGCCAATACCATGGGAAAATACCATGGTAAATCCCATGGTTTTTCATTAACCACTACCTTGGTGTCCAAGGAAATTAATAAACAAATCCTCCACTTTTTATATAAATAACCACCCATTTATCCATTTCATTTCACTTACAATTCTTTATCCATGAATCTATGATATTTTTACCTCCGAAGGAGTCCTCCCAAGGTGTCCTCAAGCCCCCAAGGTCTCCATCCTCAAGTTTTTGGAACACTCTTCATGGTAAAGGAAATCTCCACTTCTCTTTTCCTTTCAAGTTTCCTTTTTATGTGGTATGTCTTTCAAATTTAAATAATATGTTATTCTATATATTTTATTATATAACTTTACTGTATTAAGATTATTTTATAAATGTGATACCCTTTTCCCCTCTCTTTTTAATGTTTTCTAAAACCATGTTTCATACCCATTATGTTGCCGGATTTTCTTCTCAAAATTTCTCTCTTTTTCTCAAGAAATTCTATTATTTTAATTTTTGAATGCTCAAACCTCTTTATTTTCTAGGGATATTCAGATATATTTAAAAATGATCTATTTTATTCTATGATTAACATACATGAAACCTTCATTCCTTTTTCATGGGTTAATAATGACATAAAGTTCTTGTCTTTAAGCACTTTTTTAAAAATGTTGTGATTTTGATATGAAACCCATTTATTTTATTCTCTATGGGTTATTTTTGAAATGTTTTATTATGAAATATTTTTATCGCATTAATTAATTCATATTAAGGGTGTTCCTTGATAGTTCTCCAATGCATTGGGTAAATAATTTAATCTCTATATATGGCATGTTTTACAATACCTTGGTGAATAACCATGGTAATTTTTATAACACTTCGGTGATAAACCTTAGTGATATGCTTATGAATGACTCAGTTAAATGTCATAACCACATTTATATGTTATGAAAAATTTCCTTTTGTTTATTATATTCCTCTTTTTCTATTTTTCATGCCTTTATGATATACCTCAATTTCTTATCGATATTTCTCATAATCACCTGTAAACTGTTTTCCATGCTTTCACTTACTAGACCTTAAGCTCACCCTTTCCTTTGATGTGTGTTTTTTTTAAAGGTTGGGGCCAAAGCCTCATTTTTATTATTAAATCAAAGCAAATACCTATTTTAACTGGGTAGAGGGAAACCCATTACATAGCCCGAAGGCCCATTGGGCTTGTAGCCCATTACATAGCCCGTAGCCCCAATTTTTGGCTCAATTCACATTTTGTGAATAGTAACCCACCTGCTACAGTACACGCACAGTACCGCCGCCGCTACAGTACCCGCTGATGAACAGTGTCGTCGCTGCTACAGTATCATTACAGTACTGCTACATCACCTATGCCCAATGGGTTTTGATGTATGTCCCTAGGTTATGAGATGAAGTAAATGTACTTAGTATTAACCTATGATTAATCCTTTCAATTTTATTATAAGAATGTTTTATGGTTTCATGTATTATGTACCTTATTTCCAAGAAACTAAACTTTAAAATATCCTCTGTTTATACCATGTAAATGAAAAGTTATTTAATAAAAAATAAAGGATTTCATAGTATCATATTGATGAGAGGTCAATTCATACACATCAAAAATTAATTATGGACCATTTTTCTAAAGTTTTAAAATAATTCGAGCTTGGTTTCTCAGTTTTGGATATTTGATGTGTGTTTTAAACTAAAATAGAATATTTATATTGAAAACACACACTTCAAGTCATACTGAACACATCATGTGTCGGATTGATGTGTGGTCAATTCTTATACATCACCAATGAATTATGGACTGTCCTCCAAAATTTTGAAAAAAAATTGATCTCATTTGATCGATTTCATCTATTTGATGTGTGTTTTAAACTAAAATGACGCTTTTGTATTGAAAACACACACTTAGAGTCATACCGACCACATTGTGTGTCATATTGGCATGCAGTCAATTTTTACATGTGAAAAATGAATTATGGATCATTTTCCTAACTTTTTAAAATAATATGATCTCGTTTTATTGGTTTTGGCTATGTGATGGGAATTTTAAACTAAAATGAAACTTTTATATTGAAAACACATAATTAGAGTCATACCGACCACATCAGGTGTCAGATTGATGTTCGATTGATTCTTAGACATCAAAAATTAATTATGGATCATTTTCCTAAAATTTGAAAACAATTTTAGCTCGTTTTCTCAGTTTTGTCTATTTGATACATGTTTTAAACTAAAATAACACTTACACTAAAAACACATACTTTGATTCATATCATCACACCACATATTGGATTGATGTTCAGTTGATTTCTACATGTCACAAATGATTTAAGGATCAGTTTCCTAAAGTATAAAGCCAATATGAGCATGTTTTCTAGGTTTTCAGTTAGTGAAACGCGTTTTTAACTAAAATGTCATTTTAAACTGAAAACATTCACTTTAAGTCATATCAGTCACACTATGTATCAGATTGAGGTACAAATGATTACTACATGTCAAAAATGACTTATGGATAATTTTCCTAAAATATCAAAACAGTGTGAATTTGTTTGTTTGGTTTTGAGAATGTGGTGTGTGTTTTGAGCTAATGTGTAAATTTAAACTAAAAACATACACTTCGAGTCATACTAGGCACACTGTGTATTGGATGGAGGCATAACTAATTCCTACGCATCAAAAATAACTTTTGAATCATTTTTATAAAGTATCAAAACAATATAAATCTGTTTACTCATTTTTGAGTATGTAATGTGTGTTTTGAACTAAAATGTAAATTTTAGACTAAAAACATAAACTTCCGGTCATATTGGGCATATCGTGTATTTAATTGAGGTGTGGTTTATTCCTACACATCACACCATGCCTTTTAATTCTATAATTCATTTAATATTTTGGGTTATATAACAATATTGTTGTTTGATAACCCATAATATCGAATGCATTATAGAATAAAAACAAAAGTGAATCATCACGAGTGCATCATCCTTATTAAATAAAAAAATTATAGATGAATTATTTTCTTCATGATCTTTGTGAAAATTAAAAATATAAATATTGGATAAAAATGATAAGGAAATTAACTAAAAAATAGATAATATGATGAGAAAATTAACAAAATAAGTAGTAGGAAGTCACCTCTTTATGATGTCTGTATAGATTATGACACCATGTATTTTATCATTCATTTCTAAACAAATTGATTTTATCCATTATAAATATCCTTTAGAAACAGATCAAAAATAATATATAATCATTATGATACTAATGATTCACATCTCAAATGTATCTCTAAGGTCATGGACCATACTAGATCACAAAAAAAATTGGTAATCACCTAAATTTTATTTCAAATAACATTATGACACCATGTACTATGCCCACTCATCACTAAAAAAATTAATTCTTCTTTTGAGTATGTTGATTTTTGACTATCTTGGTAGTACTGAGAAAATATAGACAGAAAAATGATTAAGAAATATTTTTAATGGAATTGTAATTATCTTTTGAAATTACCTATTTTGGGATTCTAGTATTTTGATGGTAATGATATATTTCATAAATTTTTAAATTTAATATCCACAATCATTGTCATTTTATTACTTTGGATACTATAAAAACATTGACCAAAATAAGTAAATTGTTTTGAAATATATTTTGATAGTTAAATATTTCTATATATAACTTAATCTATTTCCATTTGAAGAAATATATAGGATTTTTATGTTCACTGACCAACCTCATACCATTATTTAGCCTATATTTATAGATCTCCCTATCAAAACAAAATTCTTGTTAAATCACAAAGTAAAATATATAATTTGAATTTTATCTATAAAATGTTGATTCTAGTGCATTAAAAATTCACAATACACAACATGTGTGGTCGGTTTGATGGAAATCCATGCATTGGATCCAAAAACTAAAAAATTTGGTATCCAAATTCATTGTCATTAGTATCCAATGCTTCCAAAAAAACAAAAATAAATAATTAATGAAAAATATTTTTTTTATATAATTAGATTGCATATTTTTACCCCTTACATTGTAATCATGAATAAGAGTCTGTCATCTAATAATTTATTCTCAAATTCCTCACTTCGTAAATCTTTTTTCTTATCAATTTCTTTCAATTCTAAAGAAATTTATTGTTTAGAAAAAATATAGTGATTAATGAATCCATATCGTGCTTTGTAGGGTTTTACCTTTATATGGTAGTAATATAAATGGCGGTAAAAAATATGAATAGTCATTAACTTTAATGAACATGGCATATCAATTTTTAGAAAGATGGATTATGAAAATCTACCTCATTTTCGTATTCACAACTAAGAATCTCATCTATTCAAACCTGATAATCTCATTTATGATCTTTAGAACAAGCACATCTGTAATGAAATTTCCAAATATTTCTTCTTTATATTGAATGTAGGAAATATCTCCATTTTTGAATGTGGTGTCTACATGAACTTGTAATGTTAACAAATGTTTTAGTGGGACTGGAAGGGTGAAGGTACTCTCAGAAGGTCCTTTTGTTTTTTTGGTCTATTCACTAGATTCTTTTGATCTAACCTTCTATTTACCCATAATTTTATCCATATGTAATAGCATACCTAATTTCATACATTTTTTCATCAACTATTACAGGTTTTTAATTTGGAAAAAATATTTTAAGGACGTACCTCTTATATCTTTATAAGATTAGAAGGATATTCTACGAAAGTTCTAATAGCATCATTGACTATTGTAATATCCAAATCATCAAGTGGTATATGAAACTCAAAGATCATCTCTTGATCTACTTCAATACCCACTCTCATGTGATCTTTTAGGAGTTATTTGTTGTATAACATGTATCTTAGGATATTATACATCATACCCCTCACAACAAGGTGGTGAATGGGTGTTGATAGATAGAAATCACATAAAACTTCACCCTGTAGAATTTTAGTAATATAAAGTTATCAAAAGTTTTTTTATTCAAATTTAGGATAAATATTAATGACAAAATTGATTACCTCAGGTAAGATATGTAGTTGAGGAGAATAACTAGCCTCAAATCTAGTGGAGTCATTTGGATCTTCATGTGCTGATCTTTGTTCCATTTCTAATTTGCTTTGATCCTTCTACATATATTGTTCTAACAAACCAAAACAAACAATAATATCTTGAAAATCATTTATTTGGACTTTTGTTCCTTTCATCATCAGATATGTATCTTATTGCAGCTTTTTATTCTTTAAATATATTCAAGGTGACACTCTAAAACCTACACCTCTAACACAGCCATATTTTTTTGACCGCTTCAAAGCTATGGAAATTAGTTTTTCTTCAGGTACATTCACTATCAATTCTTATGTATAAACCATATAAAAAACATACAAACATAAATATATATCATACTTACACATATTTATTTACACATGCTTCCCATAATTCTTGTGTGTTTTCATAAACTAGTTTACCATATTTATTTATGTGGGCCTCCTTCTATAGCACATGACGTGGGATGGAAGAAGCTTTGGATTTTGATTCATTAATATGCATATAAACAAAGGAACATATGTTGTTTTATATCACATAAAACTTTTATTGTAAATTTAAAATGCATACTATTTTCTTTTTTAGTAAAGTGTACCTCATCCTTACTTTGTTATAGGGGTATATTGGTTTTGATGCACGTTGTTTATTTTTAGTACTCCTTTTTTGTTTCATAAATTAAAATTTTTGAATCAAATTGGATAAAATAAATAATTTAAAATAATATATTATTGACTATAGTGCACCTGAAATGATTTATCATTACGATGACTGATGAAAGCATTCCATGTTTTCTAATTAATTATTTGAGTATACATAATTGGTGGTTAAGGCTTTATTTTCCCCTCAGAATCCCTAAGATTAATCTTGGTAAGAATTTTATGAAATCCTATATGGGATTTTCTAGAAACCAATAATATATATTTCTTATAGAAATCATCTAAAATAAATGAACTCTATAAGGGATAATGAAAAGTAAATCAATGTTTCATTATATAATTTTTCAATAAAATAGAGAATGTGTATCATAACATTACCTTAATATATTCCCAAAGGGTTTCCTTCATTACAATATGAACATGGTGCCATGTATCTATATCAATTGGAACATTCATTCTTGTTGTGACCCCAACATAACAAATGAACATTGACTTGTTGGGGTCAATAGGTTGTCTATGTTGATTCCAACCAACATCAAATTTTATACCCTTACTTTTTGCCTTGATAATTTTAGTCAGTACAGTGATTCTAATTTGATCTTGTTTTTTTCATCAACATGTTGTCAATCCCATAATAATTCTATAGCTTCAGCATCAACCGTCTGTTCTTCCCCGAGATTTGTAACATCATTATGTGAAGAAGTCATTATTTGTATGAGTAGTCGAACATTTAATTTAGATTACATAAATGCAGTAGAGAACACATAATACTATGAGGAAAATAATGGTATATTAAAAACACTTTAACCTGCTAATTGAACTCTTTTTCTTTTCTTTTAAGGTTGAAGGGATTTGGTTCCTCTATAAAGTATCAAAATACCCTCTTTATGGTCCCCTCTATTGTGCAGTAGATTATCTATAATGGGAACACTGTGAAGTTATTGTGATCTCCTAATGAAAGGGTCATCCTCAATTGAATTTTCATCTGACCCTATAGTTGTTTTAGTTTTCGGCAGGATAATTGACCAATTCTTGTTTGTTGAATCTGAGATATAAAATACTTACACTACTTGTGATTCCATTATGAATAGCTCTTCCTTATACCCTTCCATGCTAAAATTCACCTTCATGAAACCCATTTCATAAACAATATATGCACTTGTGTTGTCAACCCATTTGCAATAGAAAAGCATCACTTGAAATGTTGAATAATCCAACACGTATATCTTTTCAATGATGCCAAAATAATACATATTCACATAAATTGGATTTTTATCCTCGGAACAAGATATGTGCATAACTTATGCCACAATCATAACTATACTATTTTGCATCATACAAAATTCATCATATTTCATTATTTATAATGTATAACCCTTAATTAAAAAACTAGTGTAAGATATAACATTTTCATTTGGTCTCTGCGGTAGTCATTGAAGTTGTTCATCAATTGAATTTGGATTTTCATATAATTATTTATAAATATGATCTCGAAGCCATCTTATAAACTATTGATCATGTGTATTTGATATCCATCCTTTGTCCCTTGATGGATTCACATGTATAAGAATTTATTTATAGGCTTCAACGTATGGATCAACCTCTTCACTTTTATGTAAAATGTAAAGGTGAGATTTCTCTCACTCTATGATTGTAATTGTAACAACATATATTCCAGAAATCCCTTCTACCATAAGGTTTCCCCTATTATGAGACTTTAGGAGACTAATAATGTCAATATATAATAGGTAATTAGTACAAAATTCAAAAAATTATTTAATAATATATCATTCAGCAATATAACCTTATGCCCGACTTTGATTCTCGATGTATCCTTTCAAAATCATCATATATCATTCAATGGGTTACTTTCATCTATAATGGACAGGACCACATAGTTGTACCTCTCTAACTAATTGAATCATCATGTGGTCTATTATATCAAAGAATGATGGTGGGAAGAACATCTCTAATTCACAAAATATGACTGTAATATCCTTATTCGTGATTGTAAACTTTTCTAGGTCTATAAATTTACTACATATGGATTTGAAAAGGAAGCATAGTTTGGTTAATGTATGTCGTACATCTTTAGGAAGAATGCAACGTAAAGCGAAGGGCATTAAAACATGACAGTCGTGTGATTTTAAACCCTGTAATTTCAAATTAGTCATTGACACAACATTCTTGATATTTTATGAATACCCCTCTAAAACTTTTACACTATTAATTAAATTGAGAGATTCAAATTTTTCTTGTCTGGATAGAGTTAATTTGTTGGAAGAAGAAAATTCTACCTTTTATGCTTCACTGATGCTAACTCTTACCTTATCCTCATGTCAATAATGTCCAAACTAGCCTTGATGTCATATTTTTTGTGTGGAATATTTAGTAATGATCCAATGACACTATAAAATCTATTTTTTCTACATGCATGACATCAATAAAATGTCTGACGTACAGAAAAAACTAGTATGGTAATTCAAAGAAAATTGATCTATTTTTTCAACTAATTTTGTAAGGTTTTTCAAGAAAGTATTACCGAAAAATAGTGTCAATTCCTTTTACTTTCTAAAATGGTTGATCACCCATTAGTGGAGATGACATTGTACAATTTTTTTTATTCTCATCAAATGATGTTGTATAGGATCGGTATTTATGTCATCGTGGTAAAAATTTGTGATGTCCTAAAAATACAGTTTTCAAGGAATGTTTCAACCAAACTAAGTGTGTTCATTATTCACAAATGAGACACCTCAATATTCCTTTAATTCTATAGCCTGAAAAAATTACATAATAAGTAGGAAAGTAATTTTTCATCCTGTATAATATGGATCTCAGTGTGAATTCTTCACTTCTATGAGCATCATACAATGTAACACATATTATCTTACATTAATTTCAAATATTCAATCAATGGATCCAAATAGACATAAATATCATTACCGAGTTGTTTTGGTCTAGAGATAAGTAGATAAAACATAATGTATTTGTGATTCATGCATAACCACAGTGGAAATTTATAATTTACCAACATAACTGGTCATGTACTGTGAGTACTACTCTATACACTAAAAAGATTTATTACATCTATAGATAATGCAAGACATAGGTTTCTTGACTCATTTCCAAATTCAGGATACTCATGATCAATTTTATTTCATTAAGGGGATACCACTAGGTGAAGTAGTTTCCCATATTCAATTCTTGAATCTGTGTTCCGTGTAAATTTTCTAGTGGTTTCTTGGTATCCATAGTGTCTTCTAAATCTTGGAATGATAGGAAAGTACCATACAAATTTCAAAGGACTTGATTCTTCTTTATTTTATTGATTTGCGCCACACTTAGGGAATTTTATAAGTGACTAATGGTCCTTGTGAAACAATATATAATCATTTGTACATGCATGTATTTTTTTAGAGATTGTTTCCATTGAGAGTAGAATTCATTTAGTGTCATATGTTTGATAAGGAAGCTCGTTTTCTTCTGGTAGTATATCATTCAGGAGACCAAGTAGTTCTATGAAGTCAGTGTCACTCTATATGCTTCTAGATTTCAAATTATATAACTTTGATACAGCTAAAAATGTTGTATATTTAGTACAACTGGTATACTATGGTATTTTAGAATAGTTATGTAACATATCAAACAAATTTGGACAATCATGAAGGTCATCTTAAATTGTCATTTTTATTTAATCTATATGATCTTCATCATCATTTACAGTAGCATTCATATCAAATGATTCATAAACAGTAGTATCATCCCAATCGGTGTACACATTCAGTTTTTTCCCATATTTAGCCCAACATTTATAGATATGATCTAATCTGTGAAAAATCAAATATTCTTCCAAATCTTTCGAACTAATTTTTCTTGAATAACAATAATTTAAAAATGGAAAAAGGATTCAAGAAGGATCGTATGCATGATATATTTTAAACTTGATAAACTCTTTAACTCCATCTTCATATTCTTTTGTGATGAAATTAGTGTGCATCCATTTTTTATTCATGTTCATCCTATTAAGTTTATAAAATATTCATTTATTATAAAAAATAAATAAATACACATAAGATATTCATAATCAAAGGAGAAAGTTATAGATCATTCTAATAAGGGTAACCCAACATTTGAATGTTATTGGTGATGATTCATGACAAGTTATCATTTTATATAAGGGTGACATTAAAAGAAACAACTTGGGGTAAACATGTGGTTATTTTTCTAGGTTCTCGATTTGATGTTTTTTGGGACAAAAGGCGGTAATTCTAGGAAGGATTTTATAACCTTTCTAGGTGGGAGTCCAATAACAGGGAGGAGTTTATGTTTATTCATTTCTTCACTTGGTAAGTGGGGGTCTAGGTGGTGTTTCATTGATAAGGTGCTTAGGAACTAAAGTTGATGGTCTTTTATCAAATGATGAAACAATCAACTTTAAAAAAGGTAGAAGAAGTTTCCTAGTGGGATCAACATAAATCCTCATCCCAGACTAATGATTGGGGTATAATCCCAACTATCTAGGATCACCTGAAAACAAAACTCAACCTCAGTGGAACCAACAGAGAGAATCAACTCTGTAAAAATGTCATATTGGAAACTGGGAGTGAGATTTAAACAACACGGAAGAAGATATGGATGTTTTGAATGTCATTCATGATATCAATTTAAAGAGTTAAGGATAGTCTGAGTAGATATTTAAATAGAGTTATAAGAGTCCTCATCTCAAAATAATGCTTGTCATAATTCAATTTTTTTTCTATGAACATAAGTATTCCCACACATCAATGATATCAAAGTTATCTCAGTAATCTTACCATTCTTGATTCAATAACTCTCAAACGGTTTATGTAATTTTTCTAGGTGGGAGTACAACAAGAGGGAGGCGTTTATTATAAAGTATCCTTGGGGATCCTTTATTTTTTTTACTTTCACATTTCCATTAGATAACATTATAAGTTTTATAAGTTTTATATATTTCAAAAGATGAGTGGAGAGTCTTATTTGATAATCAAGTTTTCTTATTATCATAGTCACTTCATACCCTTTGCACTACAAAAACTATGATTACTTATCATTTGAAATCACCACCTTATACATGATAAGTGGGAAAAAATTACAATGCACATATGTTCCTTTCATCGGTGAGGGATTCTATATCTCATCCATAACCTCATTCAATCAGGATCTCTATGTAATTAGAGTGATGAATTTACAATGGTGGTTGGAATGGATGCAAGTGGGGAAAGAATGGACTGAAAAAAAAAGTCCCACTTATTAATTGGAATCGATGTTGAAATGAAAGTGGAAGGAATCCTCATTGGGGTTAGTAAGGGGAAGTAGCTACTATGAGTGAACATTTACAGAACTAGAGTACTATGAATGAAAAAGTATGTAAATTAACCTATTTGATAATTATCTAAATCTTTCTTATCAAATTAATCAACATGATTTTAAAAAAATAATTTTCATTTTATTTAAAGGTGAACTCTATATAAATTGGAAAAATAAAAATTTAAAAATATTTTTTTATAATTTTTAATGGGGTAATCAATATTTGTTTTAACTAGTATAAATTAATTTAATATAATAAATTTTATAGTTGGAAATATTTACAAACATGATTAATATTATATATGTTCTTCAAGGATTTTATAACACTTTTTTTAAAATATATCAATAATTAAAGTGGAAAATATAAAATGAAAAATATATTTGAAGTGGGGGGAAGAAGTGGCTTAAATCTAGATAAGGCAACCGCACGAGTGAGACCAGTGTAGGAGGAGTCAATAGAAGAGAAAAGCCTAAGCATGGATTGGCACTTGAAAATAAGTATATGACCAGGCATGCGGCAAGACCATTAGAAACCACGATAGTGGGATGGTGTGTGTTGGCTTATCAACTGGCATCCAAACATGACACAAAGTTGACGTAGGATCACGGAATCAGAAGGCAGCTTGAGAAAAAATAAACATGAGGGTGAGGGAGAGGGTGAAGCAACAATGGCTCGAGGTAAGGGAGATTGTTTGCATGCGACATTCAAACCCTTTGGAAAATTTAAAAAACTAACAAATAATAACTAAAAATGTTGAAATGATGCAAGAGCTTGAACAGCGAATCACAAGTCGCAAACCTTGGGTTTTGAAAGTAATGATTTGTTTGAGATGTTCAATGGGGAGCAGTGGAAAAGCTTCAATTCCATGAGATCTTGAACATCAGGAGATATGCGGAACCCTATTAGGGTTTTATTTAAAAGATCATAAAGTTTTTAATAGCACTTTCTAAAAAGCGCTGATAAATAGAGTTTTTGTCAGCGTTAAAATAAAAAGCACTGAAAAAACCTATTTTTATCAGTGTGTTTTTAACGCTGATAAAGATCTTAATTTTTAATAATATAATTTATATAATTAAAAAAATTAAATTTATATAATAATAAATAAATATTAATGTATATAATTATAAATGAATAATTATGTATATATTTCTAAATATATTAAAAGAATTGTAAATATGTATTTATAAATGTAATTATAGATATATATTGATAATTATAATTATAATTATAAATAAATATATTTTTAAATATTTTTATAAATATTTTTATATAATTATAAATATTTTTATATAATTATAAATATATTTATATAATTATAAAAATATTTATATAATTATATATATTTATATAATTATATATATATTTATTAATATATAAATATAATAAATATATTTATTATTTAAATAAATTTACTATAATTTTATAATTATTTAAATAAATAATTATTTATTTATAATTATATAAATAATTTTTAAAAAATGAGTGAAATTGAATAATTAAAAATGAACAAACTTTAAAAATATTTAAAAATGGATAGGTTTTATTAATTATACAAATTTATAAAACAATTGAATATAGATATATATTAGCACTAATAAAACCTATATTTATCAGCTCTCTTTGGAAATTTCTGACAAAAATTATATAAAATACATTAAGAAATATTAAATGAATATATATTAAAAATGTATATATAACTTAAAAGGTAAAACTTAATTAACATTATTATTGAATACATAATCTTAAATGCGTGAATGTTATAAATGAGTGAAAATTGATAATTAAAAATGAATAAACATCAAAAAAATTTAAAAATGAATGAGTTTTATTAATTATATAAACTATTAAAACTAATTAAATTATAAGGAAAAGTGGAAATAAGTAACATTATTAATGAATAAATAATGATAAATGATAATAAATGAATAAATGTTAAAAAATAATAAAATTTAATAATTAAAAAATCAGTAGATTAAAAAAATATTACAAAAAATGAACAAGTGTTATTAATTATTCAGATTATTAAAAAAAAGTGCAAATAAATATATGTTAAAATGAAAATGAATACATATACATGTATATATATATTGTAACTATATTAAAAACTTTAAATGTTAATGGATAAACATGTATAAATAAAAAATAAAAATGGATAAAATTACAAAAAATATTGAACAATGAAAAATTAAAAATGGATAAATTACAAAAATATTAAAAAACAATCAAGATTATTAATTAATAAATAATATTAAAAATGAATAAATTTAAAAAAATATTAAAAAGTAATAAATAATGTATATTGAGTAAAAATATAAAAATGAATAAAATTTACTAATTAGAAACATATTAAATGTTAATAAATAAAGATAAATCAATACTAAAAACAAATAAATTTAAAAAAATATTAAACAAATAAAATTTAAAACAAATTAAATATATATATATATATCAATTAAAAATCTATAAATAGTGTGTGTGTGTGTGTCAATATATATTTCTATATATGAAATAAGAATTTAATTATTAATAAAAGTTAAAAATGAATTAAATTATATATATATATATATTAAATTTAAAAATAATGAATAGTGTGTGTGTGTGTGTTAAATTTATTCATTTTTATTAATAATTGTTTCATCAATAAATTTTTTAATATTTTTTTTAATTTATTCATTTTTAATTTTTATTTGTTTAATTATTACATTTTATATATTTATATTTAATATATACTACTTTTTATTATTTATATTTAATATATATATATATTAAGTTTATTCATTTTTATTAATAATCGTTTCATTAGCAAAGTTTTTAATATTTTTGAAATTTATTCATTTTTTATTTTTATTTGTTTAATTGTTACATTTTATTCATTTTATATATTTATATTTAATATATACTATTTATTACTATTTATAATTAATATATATATATAATTTATTCATTTTTATTGATAATTCTTTCATTAAAAAAATATTTTTGTAATTTATTCATTTTTTAATTTTTATTTATTTAATTATTTCAATTTTTATATTTTTACTATTTTTGTTTTTCTTTTTATTTTTATTGGAGTATATAAAAAAATTTGGGGAGGCTAGGCTAGAGGGTTGTGTATAGGCCCACACATGGGAGGCCTGATGTATATGGGTCAGGTATCCGGGCCCAGCAAGTGGGGTGGCATATGTAGGGGACGCCCCATGTAGCCCGTGTGTGGTGTAGTGTGTTGGAGTTGGTGCCTCAGAACCAAATTATGTTTACTTTGTGATGATCTATATTCATAGTTTTGAATATTAATAAACTCATTATCACATCATGATTGTTCTTCTACGTAACATAGTATGTGATAATGTTCTAAGAGTAGTTATCACACTAACAGGTTATAGCAGTTCCTAGCTATGATGAGAACCCAGAAGTGTCATGGTGTTATTCTTAAATATATATTCTATATCCAGATGAAATCGTTTTAGGGACACAAATTATTTAGTTTATCAGGGTGGAGACTCATGGGACTTTGAGGCATCTTCTCATGGTGTATGCCCTTGGTAATATCCAGTGTATGATATTATGAGAATGATACCCACTGGTAGGAAATCCACATTTATATGTGCCGTTAGATGTTCCTATCTGTGGACGTTTGTATTGATCCTTAGACTTTAAGATTATTATTAATGATTATTATAAGTCACATACTTTGATGTATTGATGAAAACCATGACGACATATGTTCGGGGTGAGGTAGGATACGTTGGGTGTGTCACAAGTAATATTGCATTAATGAATAATGTGAGAAATTATTTTTTCCTTTTGTTCTTTAATGGAAGTTGATATCTGAAGCACTTTGATGAAAATTATATAGCCTAAATAAATCCATGGTCATGGTGTTCTATGGGCAGGTTCAATTTCCAAAAAAATCAAAGAAAGAGACATCGAGCACATAGGTTGATGGCACCAGCATGCAACCTTCTTGATTAGAGATATCATGATAAAGGGATTATATTACTTAGTGAGCATCTGTATGAGGTATTATGTCATTATAGAATTAACTTCTTTCTTTATAGGTGCTTTGGCGTGTTGTTAGATGCTAACCTTAGATTTTAGGCTGCTTCACCTAATGCCACTGAGAAAGATGACTAGAGGGTCGCATACATAGTGTATCTAGACTCTCAGTTAAATAATATATTATTATTTATTATTTAAAAAATTGAATAAATATTATTCCCACATGTGGTTTAATAATTATTCATGTTTGTTCAATCGCATATATTTTGTCACCAGTTATTTAAGAGAATATTATATGAGAAGAATATTTAATAATTTTTTATTTACTATTTAGTAAATATAATATTTATTCATTTATTGGTGAATAATGCAATGATATTAATTTAATAGATAAATAGTCATTATTTAAGTCCTGGTAGATATTGTGGAGTATTGGAAAACCAAGTTTATAAGTCTGGTGAGAAATAATATATATTGAATATTATTTGAATAAATAATATTTAATTTTAATTCACAAGTTAAGAAAATGTCAAGAAATAATAATATTATTATTATTATTATCATTATTATTATTATATGCATGGGGTTACGTAGGGATTAAATAATTATTAAAGGGAACTTGTGCAATTATTTATTTCTAACCCTAGCGGTATATAAACCCAATTATAATATTTTTAAAGAGAGTCAGTCCATTTGTTTTGTCGTGCACAACAAATCCAGAGAATCCTTTTGAATCCCTAGAGTGCTCCCTTCTCCAAGAACACTCTCAAGAATAGAGAATGATCTTCCTCTACCTTCCACTCTCGAGTCTAGAGAGATTAGTAATAATCCTTTGGAAGTGATTCTCGAGGTGATCAAGGAAGGACGACGCAAGCATCGGGATCTATCATGCTAGCACTCGTAGATTCATGTGGCAATGTTTGGAGATTTTTGGAACATGTGTGGATCGCTGCTAGAGGGAATTTTTCCTTGATTCTTACAATGCAACAATGATATAATGTAGATCTATTGTTAGATCCATAAACAAAGAAATAATTTCTCACAAGGTAATTCTTTATTTTCTTAAATTAATTATAAATAATATATAATGATCATGTGTTTTGGTTCCGGTGTTTTATCCCTTGGTTGTATTATTTTATCCAAATTTGTTTATCACGACATTTATCATCATGTAAATCTTGGATTGATCATTGATCATGAAAAAAAAAGAAATGTTGGGCATGACCCATCACACACTTCTGTTGTGCTCGTAACCTTCAAGTGGTATCAGAGAGGGTCACATAATTAGTTATAATTATTTAAAGATATTTGATTGATTTATGCATAAATAATTGGCTTTCAATTCCATTTTAATCATTCTTTAATCTGAATTGTGATATTTTCTTCTTCCTCTTCATTTCTCATAAATATAATCAAATTGATTAATTTTATGAACAATATAAAATCGAAGATCTCATACGAAGGTGTTGAGGAATCTGGACGGATAACACAAGAGTACACACCATGTAATCTATAGGTACACATTGTGTACTAGTTTTTAATGCACCAAGATTTAATTCAGAATCAATTTAAGATGTGTGTATTTATTACACGTGGTGCATTTAATTATACAGTGTGTTGACCAAGCCATCCTAACAGATGGTCAACCAGAGTATATGCTATGTAACTTCCATACACAGCATGTCACCCTTTAGTCCTAGATGATCCATGTATCTTCTTACACGGCCTACCTGACTGGTAACCGTGTAACTTAAAGGCCACATGATGTGTAGCCCATGTACACATTGTGTACTCCAACTTTTTCCATGGAATAGTTATATTCTGAGTCCCTAGGCATGTGTCATGGATAGATAGTGAAAAAACATACACGTCATGTAGCTCCAATGTACACATCATGTACTTTTACCAAATTATATAGAATTAAAATTAATTTATTATATTGTGAAAACCTTATCAACGTGTACTTGTGTGTGGTAATTATGTTGGTAGGACACATCATGTGATGGGTTTTAATATATATAAATGTTTAATTAATATCTGCGTAATGTTCATATTTTCATATCATGTATGAGTCATATTATAGTTATTTCTCTACATGCATTGAAGCATAACACGTGATAGGAAAATCATGTAATCTGTGTAATCATTAAGTTGGTAGTAAATGTCATGAAGGTATGTGATAAGTTGTGTATGCCACATGTTGCAAGAGTAAACAGCATATGAGTATAATACATGTTGGATAGTTCATATGGGTACTCATTGTGTTGCCTATATGGTACTTTTTTATTGTACATAGATAGTTTTAAATAAATTTATTTAATTTGTTTAAAATTATGATGGATGGGAATATTAAGTAAATTCGGATGAGAATTATGATAAAAGAATTTATTAATTAATTAATATAATTAATTGATTCGAGTGTGATTTATTGTAAATAAGAACAATTAAGAATTGAATGTTAGTTTTGTTAAATTTATAATTTGTTGCATGCATATGGATGATCATGAGCCTAGACCAGACCATTGAATGCAATTGGTTTTATTTAAATTATTATTAAATTAAATTGTGGGTCATGCATCATCACTCTTATTATTTAAGGGTCTACGTGCCAATGGTTTCATTTATGTAAACTCTTTCCCCTTACCTGTGTGTGAGTAAAATCATATGTAATGGATGGAGCTCCCAATCTAGTGGAGGCAGTTCAAGTTTGGAGCTGAGGCAAAACCAATCCAAGATATATATATAGGTGGACAGGTGGAAAAATACAACATGAACCATAAATGGTTCAAGATTTTTTTCACCTAGCACTACCACAAAAACAGTTTTTCGCAGCGCCCCCCTTTATCAGCGCTTTCTTAGTAGCGCTGATAAAGGGCCCCCCTTTATCAGCGGTTGCTTAGTAGCGCTGATAAAGGGGGGCCTTTATCAGCGCTTTTTTAGTGCTGATAAAGGGTCGGCTTCAAAAAAAATTAAAAATATATTAATATATAAATATAGTTATATTGTTATATAAATATAATATATAATTTTTAAATATATTTTAGATAAGTATAAATGTACATTTACACTTATTATACTTAATATTTAAGATATTTAGTGAAAATGACTTCTTAAAAAATTAAAAAAAATATTTTTAATTAATATTTTGATAATCATTATGGAGTAATAGTCATTTAATAACAATTTGAGGACTAAAAAAACTAAAAAAATTTAAAAAAGATCCAAAATATGTTGAAAACGCAACTCAAACTTCAAACGGCCATAACTTTTGATCTGGGTGTCCGTTTGAGCTCTACCACATATCAAATAGAAGCCTGCGACGAGATCTACGTCGTTGTGACTTAGGAGGACCCCAGTCAAGCGTTTTTCAAGGCCAAAAGAGGCCCAGAAGGCCTCCAAAACTGAGTTTTTTGTCGGGGTACCCAGATTTTTTAACATTTTGTGGATTTTCAAACTCGTTTAAGGGGGTATTGTTGGCTTTTCTTGGAGGGGACTAAATTTATTCCAAGGTATTACATTCATATTGATATTATGTCTTTAAAATTTCATCCTTTTTTATAATGAACTGCTATTTATAATCAAATATATAACTATATGTACATATTTTTTATATATTCGCACCTAAAAATTAAATTTTTTAAATAAATAATTAAACATATTTACATATAAAATATATTAGCTTTATCTAAATAATAACTAATATCCATTTTATTTAAAATACCAATATATGAATATTTATATACCTATATATTAATCTAACTATATATATATATTAATCTAACTATATATATATTATTCTAATAACTATATATATATTAATATAACTACATATATATATATTAGTATTACTATAAATATATATATTAATATCACCATAATTATATATATTAATATCACTATATATATATTAATATAACTATATAAATATATATTCATATAACTATATATATGTTAATATAACTATATATATGTTAATATAACTATATATATGTTAATATAACTATATATATGTTAATATAACTATATATATGTTAATATAACTATATATATGTTAATATAACTATATATTAATATAAATATATATTACTATAAGAATAAATATAACTAAATATATATATATATATAGATATATATTAATACCACTATATATATATATTAATATTACTATATATATTATGATATAACTATATATATATTAATATAAATATATATTACTATACGAATAAATATAACTAAATATATAAATATATATATATATAGATATCATGAATTGGAAAGCAAATCAAAATAGAGTAGTGGTAAGGGCTTAGGCGCGTAGGGGGGAGGTCTCGAGTTCAAATCCTGGTGGAGGCAGGGGTGCGCGCGCATGGGGAATATTGGAGCAAGCGCTGTTAAAGGGTGGAGGGGGGTGCGTGGGGTGCGTGGGGTGTTGTATAGGGGCCGAAAAGCACTGTAAAAGGGGGGTTTCAAGCGCTATAAAATCCCCCCCCCCCCCGATTGGCAGTATTTTTTAAATTTTTTAAATTTTTTTAATTTTTTTTAATTTTTTTTTAACTTTTATCAGCGCTAAAACGAGAGCGCTGATAAAGGAAGCGCTGATATAGGACCCCTTTATCAGCGCTAAAAAAAGCGCTGATAAAGGGGTACTTTTATCAGTGCTTTTTTTTAGCGCTGATAAAGGGGTCCTATATCAGCGCTTTTCGGAGCGCTGATAAAGGGGACCCCCCCCCCCCCCCTTTATCTACGCTGGATTTATCAGCGCTTTTCTAGCGCTGATAAAGGCCATTTTTAGCACTGATAAAGGCCGTGTTTGTAGTAGTGTAGGTCGAAGGTTAGTGTATCATACGCTAGATAAACTAACCATTAGTAAAAGCTCATGATCATAACACATTATTATTTTATTTCAGTCAAATCACATGGTTATTTCATTATAGATATTTTTTCACGATCACGTGAATTAATGAATTAACAATCATGCAAGATAGAACTAAAATAAATTGGCTTATGCATAAATATTATCTAATCCATGGTTAATCACTTAAGTAAATACACTTAATATTAACAAGAATGTAATAAAGACAATAATTTTAAATTTATGCATAAAAGATAAAATCCCTCAATTATATATATATATTAATTCAGTATAGTCTTCCACTAATTCAATTAAAATCAAATCATTGTTCAAAGTGTTTGACCAATCAAGGTTGAGCTGCTTTCAATTATAATGGAATTCTAACATGAAGTTTTGGGTTTACTTAACTTAGTTCACATCAAGGGTTAACTTACAAAGCATGACTTGGTGTAACTATGAGGAAAGAGTTGAGGAAATCCAATTTAAGGATTTCAGGATTGGAGAGTCCACTCAACAGATCATGGAACTATGAGTTAATGCAGTTGGAATTTGGAATGCCTACCTAAAACCCTTAAAAAAATTGACCAGCCAAAGTTGGGGTGATGAGAAGGGTAATATGGATCCTTTTCACTAAAATTTCCAAGCAACAGTATATTTCAAATTTAATGGTGATGGCTATTGGGTTTTGATAAAATAGTGGGAGATTAATAAATATAACATTTATTTATTTGTCTAAATTTTATCAGATAAAGTACTCAAACTTTGCTCAGCTTATTTGTAGAAACAGGAATAAAATGACTTCAAACATATCATTGTGATCCATACTTTAGAAGGATAACATTATCACTGGAACAAATTTCTAGGAGTGTAAAAGGCACTTGTACATTATTCTATTCCATGAAAATAAATTATATATTCTATAAGAAACTATTCCTGATGCGCCTGGTAATGAGGCTAGTGAGTAAGAGTTGTCTCTATATGAAAAATATTTGAATGATTCTACAGATGTTCAATGTTTCATGCTATCATCCATGACCAATAATATTTTGAAGCAATATGAGGACATGGATGTGTATAGCATGATGTATTACCTTTGGGTTCTCTATCAAGAGAAGGAAAGACAAGAGAGATATGAGATCTCCCATGATTTTTTTACAACTAAGCTTGGAGATTCTACACCATTTGAGCCTCATATAGTCAATATTATTGGCTACATTGAACTCTTAGACATCTTGGGGATTAAATTATCGGATGAGTTGTACACTTATCTCATACTTTCCTCACTACCCAAGACCTTCTCCATTTTTATTGTTAATTATAACTTGATCAATAATGAGAATAGTATTTTGGAAATTATTACTTTGATTCACTAAGTGGATAAAGATGTGGGGGGTGAAAACTATATGGTCCTTATGGTGAATAAGAAAAGGAATAACAAGTCAAAGGGGACTAAGAATCATAACAAGTTTAAAGCTCCTGAGCATCGCCCTTCTAATAAGAGGAATATCTAGAGGTAGGGAAAGGAAAGAAGGTAGTATGTTTTTCATGTGGTAAACAAGTACACTAGAATAATAACTGGACCTAGAAGCAAGGGGAAGCTAAAGGTTCATTTTTTATTGTGTATAATCTTTCAATATCTATATACTAGAAATTATATATAGCTTGTGGTGCTCACATATAAATCTAAATGCACGAACTAATTATATTTTGAAATATTTCTAGAGGAGAGGTGGATTTGCGAGATGCCAATTATGCAAGGCTAGTCAGTCTATCCATTAGTGACTACCACCTTTCATTTTCAATGGGAATGATATTGGTATTAAGGGATTTTTATTACTTACCGACTGTTACCAAAAACATAATTTTTGTGTCATTCCTAGATTCATATGGTTTTATTTTCAAGTTTTGGAATAAAAGTTGTTTCTTTTATAAAGATAATATATGTTATGGTTTAACGCATTTAAATAATAGTCTTTATGTATTAAATAATGAAAACCAAGTATTATAAATAGATAATGAATCATTTTCACATGACTCACATAACACCCAATCGTGGCATCATCGTCTTGGTCATGTAAACGAGAAACGTTTGACAAAGCTCTGTCAATATGGTTATTTAGACTCTTCTAAGATAAAACCACTTGAAAGATATCATGCTTGTTTACAAGGAAAAATGATCAAATTTTCATTCAGTGGATAGGGTTAAAGGGACACATAGCTTCTAGGATTGGTACAAACTGATATGTGTGAACCATTTCTAGTAGAAGCTAGAGGTGGGTATTCTTACTTCACAACTTTTACTGATGACTTGAATAGGTATGGTTATGTCTACTTGATGAGGCCTAAGTCTAATTCCTTTGAGAAATTCAATGAATTCAAGAATGAAGTAGAGAATTAACTTGGAAATAAGATAAAGAAGTTTTGATCGGATTGAGGTTGTGAATATCTTAACCAAGAGTTTATCGAATTTCTACGGGATTTTGGGATTCTATATCAACTCACTCCACCTTACACACCATAGTGGAATGGTGTTAGTGAAAGGAGGATCCATACCTTGTTATACATGGTAAGGTTTATGATGAGTCATACAGCTCTTTCATTATCCTTTTGGGGATATGCATTACAAATTGAGGCATATACATTAAACCGAGTAACAACTAAAGTGGAAAATGGAATTGCCTTTGAGTTTTGGAGGGGAAAGAAACTTGTTTTTTTTACATGCACGTGTATGGGGTTGTGAGGTGTTTGTTAAGGCATTCTCAAGTAACAAACTAGAACCCTAAGGCACAAAGTGTATATTTATAGGGAATCCTAAGGAAACAAAGAGATATCACCTATATAACCCCTCAGATAAGAAAGTGATTTTTACCAAACAATCAAATTTTATTGAGAGGGAGCACATCCTAAAAAAGGATAGTGTTATCGAGATTGAATTTAATCAAGCTAATGCTCAAGATACAAAAGAGTTAGTAGAGGTATAGATTCCATAGGTCCTCTAAGAAAAACTAGTTCCTAAAACACAACTACTGCATAGGATCACTAGAGAGGTAAGAGAACTAGAGAGATATGGTTTTCTAGTCACTGAAGATATTGACTCGTTATTGGTTGAAAATGATGAACCTATATCCTATAAAGAGGAAATAGAGAGCTTATAAGATACAAGATGGAAAGAATCAATTGATTATAAAATAGATTCCATGTATCAAAACCAAGTTTGGGTTCTGGTCGATGTTCCATTTGATGTAAAGCTTGTAGGGTGAAAATGGGTATTCAAGAGAAAATTGGATATGGAAGGTAAAGTAAATACCTATAAATCAAGGATAGTGGATAAAGGGTTCAAAAAATATCAAGGAATTGACTATGATGAAACATTTTAACCAGTTTTCATGTTTAAATCCATCAGAATTATACTTGTTATAGCAGCTTACCATGACTATGAAATTTGGTAGATAGGCATCAAAACTGCTTTCCTTAATGGGAATCTTCAGGAATATGTCTTGTAACGACCTTGAATTTTATCAATTAAATTCAACTTATTATAATTATTTTATATATTATAAAACACATACATAACATAGAGAACCTAATAAAAACATTATTCTTATGAAATAAGTGGCATTCATAGAAATTAGGGAACCTGTACTGATGGAATAGTAACTTGACCGTTGGAATAGTAATATGACCATTAGGAATAGTAATATGGACAATAGAATAATAGCTTCACCTATGAAAGTATAAATAGAACATAGGAATCTTATAAATGAAAATATTATATATTTATATCTTGGCATAAGTAAATAAATGTTTTAAAAATGATAAATTAAGTGTTGGTATTTTTGTGAAACGTAAATGTTTATTTACAATTTAATAATTAATATAATGATTTAAAAGAAAATTTATTTACATAAATAGATTCATAAATTAATATTTTTTTCTTATGATTATAATATAATTTTATGAGACCATAATTAATTTTTCAAAGTGTCATAAAATCGGTTATAATATTAAAATCAGTTTTTTTTAATAAATGGTTATTTTAATTAAAAATTAAATTTATTGTATTTATAAAATTATTTTCATAAAATGGAGTCCAGTTTTGAAATAAAATCGTCAAAAAATGGTTGTGGTTAATTTTTTGGATTTTTCTAAAATAGTTGAATTTTTGTGAATAATGAAATACGGTAATTTACGATATTTAATATTTAAAGTCAAATACATGAATTTTTTATTCATGGATGATGTAATAACCCATTAGTTAGAACTCACATATACTAGTTACTATAACTAGCACCAATAATTGATAATATTGATAGTCTTGAGACAAAATAATAAAAAATGAATAAAATAATCAAAAACACCTCTCTCTCCTCCCCCTATAAATATCCCCCCTCACCGCCTCTTCTCCTCACACCTCCAAATCCTTGATGATTTCCTAAATTCTACTAAATTTTTATCTCAAGACTCTTACCCATGTCTTGGTCTTACTTATCTCATCAAAAGACCATTTCCAAGTGCCTTGAGGAGGTTCTCAAGAAGATGATATTCAAGAGGTAAAACCCTCCTTCTTTCTCTTTTATTTTATTTTCATTTCTTATCCTCCCCTCACCTACCCTATAAAAATTGACATAATAACTCCAGTATCATACATATAATGGAATTTTATTTTGTTAATGTAATATCCATCGTCAAATCTCTTCTCCTCTCCTTTTGTTCTAAAAATGAAAACATCATCTATGGAGTATCAATTCACCGCCTTCATGGATAATGAGTTTTTGTTTTTTATTACCAGCTTCAAGTATAGTTATAAAACCATTTTTATGGTTAAAAAATATTATAATATGTGTATTACAACTTATTTAATGTTTTATAACCAGTATATAAACATAATATTAAATAAAACAATACTAGTTCGTGATGGTTGTAAAACCGCCAAAATAAACTAATCATTTTTTATTAACATTTTATCTATTGAATAATCCTTGTTTAAAAAACTAAAATGGTATATGGGACCATTTATATTTATATAAGTGAATTAATATCATATAATTTCACTTCTATAGAATTACTCTAATTTGAAAATAACTTTAATAATTATACACAAGCGAACCGACCATGAAATCATGAAACAAACGCACCCAGAACAACAAAATTAAACATTATAACCCATAAAATGGTCATAAATGAACTTAATAAAATTTTTATAGATCAAATATATGTTTAATGGGTTATTAATTAAATTATTATTGAATCTAATTTGATTATCCAGGACATTAAGTTCAAGTGAAGAACACTTTCAGACATAAGGTAAGAGATTCTTTCAGAACCTCCATTTTCCCTTCGGGTTACGCTTTCTCTCTCTTTACCCCAATGTAATTATTAATTATTCTTATATAATCTTAATAAATTATGTGTTTATGTTCCAAAAATATGTAACTATCTCAATTATTCTTTTTTTATGGGTAAATACATGTTTTATAAGGTTCCCTTCTCAATTCCTCTCAATAAGTAAGTCCAATTAAAGAAAAATTCCCCATTTCTTACCCATTATCATGTACACTCCATAATATATTTTAATCCACAATTATTTTTATAAAATTACTCATTTTTTCATGAAAAACTATCTTTTTTCATTTCTGGTTTTATACAAATAATTTTTCCTTTTCCGCTTTAATGACTCTTTAATATTTTCCCTTAAACTGCACTGAAGTGGCTCATTTCTAAAATTTCTTAAACACTATTGATAAATGTTTTTACTTAAGTTATACATAATTTATCATTATATATACCTATTTTCCCTTATTAATTTCTAATTATTATTTAAATCCATTCTTTCTTATACACCATTATGATACACCCCTTGGTTATGCTTTATGACATGATTATGATACTTACTTCTTTCCATGGGTAACGCATATGTTTATTCATTATTTTTGATTATTCATGTGGCACACATATGCATGAACATGTTTTTATGTATTTTACTAGATATTACTCCAATGCATTGGGTAATGTTTAGTCTCATGAGACGTTATGTTGGGATAGTGTAAGAACCCGGTTTTTGACTCAAGTATGGATCCTAGAATTTTTTGTCTAATTTACTTTTGTGGACCTAAAGTGGATTTCTAGTGATTTCATGAAGATATCAGGGGTGTATGGGGCTTGTTCAGATCCCAAAACACAACTTTTTTGGTAAAAATGACCCAGTCGCACAGTTAGAGTAAACTGTGTGGGTAGGGCGCACGGTTAGATCTAACCGAATAGATAGTCTGCGTTTTTTAGATCCATATCGCATGGTTGGATCATGGTTTCCCTAACCATATGGCCTAACCATGCAATTCCCCCCCTCTTCTCCAGGTTCCCATACATGTTTGGCACACGGTTTGGCAAACCGTGTGGCCAAACCATGCATCGGCCAAATTCTGGAAAAAATGACCATTTTTTACTTAATGATCTAATTTTAACACTCCTTCCCTATTTCAAATTTCTAGCAGGATGAACTCTATTTTCTCCCATTTTAGAGCTCTTTTAAGGCCTAAAATAGGGATTTAAAGATCTCCTTCTAAGATCTGATCGAGATTTTGTTCATCACGTTGGATGCACAATGGTAAGTACTCAAGTCTTCTTAAGCCATTCTTCATTTCTCTTTCTCTCGACCTGGTTATTGAGGTGTAAGAGTTTATGCTCATTTCTCATATATACTTTGTTCCAAGCCTAATTAGTGGCTGATACTAGAAGAGGAGTGTCATACGAGTATGAGGTGGGTGGTCTTAACTCATCCCTCAAGTTTGTTGATTTTGGAATTGTCTTGTGGGGCCCATAAATTTCATCGGGTATCATTTATTAAGTTTATATTCCATGATTATAGTCATTAGAACTGTATGGTTATGATCTTTCCATATATGTGATTAATTATTTGTGTTTATGCCCACAACGCCCAACACCTTATGTAGGGTCATATGCTATAGTTGGGTTTTGGTGTTTTGACACTTTTAAGCCATTATTTGGGTGTTCTTGAGCTTTACCACACTGATGGTAAGCCTCATTATATCAAATGTCTAGTGAATTATGAAATTTTGAATGGAAGGTACCATGTCACTTCCACTTGACCCGCCTAAGTTAAGTGCCTTAGTGTAATTAATTGATTAAAGTGATAAATTGGAAAATATGTGGTATGAATATGACTTAGCCATATAAATTGAAAATGGATGGTTGGTTGCATGTTTTAACACCCCTTTCCACTTGAGTTGGAAGGTATAGGTTGAACCAAATTAAATTATTGTGATATATATATGGTTAAATTAGAGGTTTCATGCTACTTTTCCTTGTAAAACTAATGAAAGGAAAGGCTTGAACCAAACGACTTGATAAATGGAATAGTAATCATATGGCCAAATTAATTGTAATGAATTTAATGTAATGTTCCTTTTTATGAATATGTACCTTGACATCTTTATAGGAATTCTTGACTTGTGTTAGATCTTGGATTCCCGAGGGAATTCCTTGGGTACATGAGGATGTTATTTCGATTCAAGGATATCAGTTGACATGGGTGAGACCTTCTCAGGAACCTAATCCTCTTCTTCCATTGGATGCTCAGTATGACACCGTAGGATCCATTCATTATTTTTACAATATGACTTGGATACACTATTTGGATACAGCGTGACTTGAGGTGTCTTGGTTACATCATTGGGCCCGACCATTGCTTATTTCCCATCTTACCTTAGATGAAATACTTGGATTCTGTTAGATCATTATTATTATGGGAATGCCTTAGATAGTGACCCTTGGATTTCCCTATTACCCCCTTATCTAGACTCAGTTACTACTGAGTTAGTGGCCCCTTATGTCTAGGTTTCCTTGGTGATTTCCATGGAACCACTTCATATTAATTATCAATCATGGTTTCTTTGTTACACCTTGGAACCTTCACTATTTATACTATCACGAGGTGATGTTAGTTCTGGATTTTCCTCACATGACCTATTAACATAATTTGGTAATCAATTAATTAATGAACTGGTTACATGTTCAAATACCAGTCGAGGCCTGAAGGAGGTACTTGGTTATTTAGTTACATTGTACTGTTTTACTTTATATATTCATGTTTGCACACTGTTTTGTTTCCATTACATGGGATAGATGTTATAGAAATCATTGGTGGTGGCCCACTGAGATTTCTCTCACACCCTATCTGGGATCCATTGGTACCTAGGAAGGATACATGAATACATGTATTGATAAAGGGAAGTATATGTCTTGGAACACTTGATTGTTTGTTGTATTAGTAAGAAGATGGTAGCAGATGATCGAGCTGGAGCTCAGGATGATTGGGATATTTTATGTATTTCCTTTTTCTACTTTGGTTTAACATGTATATTTTCTCCTTTTCACCCATGTTTTCTGGCTTACTAGATACATGACATATCATCATCAGTTGTTGCCTACATCAGTTATTTCAGTTATTGTTATCCTTGTCTCTTTACATTGTGTCGTCTATTTACTATATTTATTCCACTATTTTACCTCTATTTACAATTATCTGTTGTGATACACTCTAGTAATGAGGGCATAGTCTCCCCACGAACACACCCTAGGCCCTTGCTGATAGTCAGAAACCTCTGGTGTTTAGAGAGATGCATTGGAGGCCATGTGGCCAACCAAACTTGGGGCACCTATTAAGTGGCATTCAGGTTTGGGATGTCATAGATAAGGAGTAAACCTAATTCCTTTACGATACTTTGTTCACCATGTGATATAGTCTTGGAAGTTATTATTAAATCATGTTTATGTCATGTTATATGTTTCTTCTACATTCCTATGTAGCCATAGTTACATGATCTCATGTTATATATGTTATGCTTCCATATGTTTATTCTTATGATGTGCCTTTTTATGTCATCATGTTATGTCTTCTAACTCATGTGTTATTCTTTATTCCTATATTTATTCCCTTATTGAGATTTTTAGCTCATCCCTTTTTTCATGTGTTCCCCAGGTTATCCTATGTTGATGTAAGAGCTCAAAGGAAGTTAGGATCTCATTATGGAGTTTAAATAAAATATGTCTTTATTTTGGTTTCATGCTTTCTAATTATGTACCTAGTCTTCCAAAGACACTAGACTCTAAAATCCTTGGTTTGTATTTGATGATTAATTATGATTAAAATCATGTAATAATATGTGTAAAAGGATAGGGTTTCTATATGTTTATATGACACAACCAGAAGAGTTATTGACTCTAGGTGATTTCAAAAGGATTTGAAAGTTACAAAGATCCATTTATGGATTGAAGCAAGCATTCAGGTCATGGAACATTAAATTCGATGAATCTATAAAATAATTTGGTTTCATTAAGAATGAATGTAAGCCATTTGTTTACAAGTGGTTTAGTTTAAATGTAGTTTTTATCCTAGTAATATATGTTGATGATATATTACTTATTAGAAATGAAATATCAGTCTTACAGCCTATTAAGGACTGGTTAAACAAGTGTTTCTCTGTGAAAGACTTAGTTGAAGCATCCTATATTCATTTGTGATAGATCTATGAGGCTACTTATACTAAGTCAAATTACATACATTGACTAGATACTAAATATATTTTTATGCAACAATATAAGAGTGTATTGGTTTCAATGTTACATGGTATACATCTTTCTATAAAAATATGTCATCATACACAATAGGAGAAAGATAGAATGAGTAAGATCTCATAAAATTAATTTATAGGATAAATAATGTATGTAATGTTATGTACTAGACTTGATGTTTCTTGCACATTGAATATGGTAGGCCAATATCAATATGATAAAGGAAAATAACATTGGTTTGTTGTTAAGGTTATCCTTAAGTATCTGAGAAGAACTAAGAATATGTTCTTAGTGTATAGAGGAGATGAGGAGCTAGCCATCAAGGGTTATACTGAGGATAGTTTTCAAACTAGTCATAATGATCTGAAGTCACAGTCAGGATATGTTTTCTGTCTCAACGGAGGAGCTATAAGCTAGAAGAGTTCAAAGCCACCAGTTGTTGCTGATTCTACAGCAGAGTCTGAGTATATAGTGGCTTCTGATGTATCCAAGGAAGTCATTTGGATACAAAAAAAATTCTAAGATCTTGGTGTGGTACCTATAATTAAAGACCCTACCGCATTTTATTTTGATAATACTTTAGCAGTGGCTCTTGTAAAGAGTTAAGATCACACCAACGGACAAAGCACATACTCTGAAAGAATAAACTCTTAAGGGATTTTTATCAGAGGAGTGAAGTTGCAGTAAGCAGAGTTCCCACATAAGAAAATTTGGAAGACCCCTTAACTAAAGGCATATCTCAGCAGAATCATGAGTATCATGTGAGAGCTAAAGGACTGAAGGTTGTTAGCAGTTGGCTCTAGTGAAAATGAGAGTCTATTGGAGTTGGTGCCCTAGAACCAAATTTTTTGTACTTTATGATAATATGTATTCATATTTTTGAAAATTAATAAATATCTTATCACATCATGATTTTTCTTCTGTATAACATAGTATGTGATAATGTCCTAAGAATAGTTGTCACATTAAAAGGTCATAGTAGTTCTCTGCTATGATGAGAACCCAAAAGTGACATGATAATATTCTTTTTTTTAGAAAAGTTGAGGGGTAAAACCCCGTAAATTAAACGGGAAAAAATCTCCTTTTTAATACTGGGAAAGGAAGGAAGCCATTACAATGACCAAATGAGAACAAGAAAAATCAACAGGGCACAAAGGCCTTACATGGACCCAAACACCAAAAAAGATAAAAACATCAAAATAAGAACAAGCCAAGAGTCTCCCCCCCTATCAGAACCTACAACCGCGAAATCAGTCAAGGATGATGCACTGCCCCACTTTCCAAGAAATGTGTCATGCTGGTAACACACTCAAGGAAAGGAACTCCTCACTCCAACACCAAAATGTAAGAGAGGACTGGACGATAAATGTTAGCACATGGTGTACGACCTTGTTAATATCCAGTGTAGGATATTGTGAGAATGAGACCCACCGGTAGGAAATCCACATTTATATGTGTCATTGGATGTTTCTATCTGTAGACTTGTGTATTGATCCTTAGACTTTAAGATTATTATTAATGAGTATTATAAGTTGTGTACTTTGATGTATTAATGAAAATTATGATGCCATATCTTCACGATGAGGTAGGATACATTGGGTGTGTCATGATTAATATTGAATTAATGAATAATGAGAAAATGGATTTGTCCCTTCTATTCTTTAACAGAATTTGATATCTCATACCCTTTGATGGAAATGATATAGCCTAAATAAATCTATGGTTATGGTGGTCTATAGGCAAGTTTGATTTTTGGAAATTCAAAGAGACATCGAGCACATAGATTGGTGGCACCAGCATGCAAAATGCTTGATTAGAGATATCATGATAAAGAGATCATATTACACACTGAGCATCTATATGATGTATTATGTCATTGCAGCATTAACTTCTTTCTTTATGGGTGCTTTGACATGGTGTTAGATGCTAACCTTGGACTTTAGGATGATTCACCTAATACCAATGAGAAAGATGTCATAGGGTCACACACTAAGTGTATTCAGAATCTTAGTTAAATGATATATTATTATTTATTATTTAACAAGTTGAATAAATATTATTCTCGTATGTTGTTTAACAATTATTCATGTTTTTTTGATCGTATATATTTCGTCACTGGTTATTCGAGAGAATATTATGTGAGAGGAATATTTAATAAATATTTATTTACTATTTAGTGAATATAATATTTATTCATTTATTGGAAAATAATGTAGAGATATTTATTTATTAAATAAATAGTCATTATTTAAGGTCCAATAAATATTGTATAAAAATGGCAGACCAAGTTTATAGGTCCAGTGAGAAATAATATATATTGAATGTTATTTAAATAAATAATATTTAATTTTACTTTTCAAGTCAAGCGCATGTCAAGAAATAATAATATTATTATTATTATTATAGACAAGGGATTCTGCGTGGATTAAATAAATATTAAAGGGAACTTGTATAATTAATTATTTCTAATTTTAGCAGTATATAAATCCAATTATATTATTTTCAAAGAGATTCAATTCATTTGTTTTGTTGTGCACAATGAATCCAGAGAATTATCTTGAAGCCCTAAAGAGCTCTCGTATCCAAGAATGTTTTCAAGAATGGAGAGTGATATTCCTCTACCTTTCACTCTTGAGTTTAGAATGATCAAGAAGAATCATTTGGAGGTGATTCTATAGATGATCAAAGATGAACAACACAAACTTCAGGGTCTGCCGCAATGGTACCTAGAGATTCCTACGACGACGTTCAAAGATTTTTGAAACATGTGTGGATCACCGTTAGAGGGAATATACTCTTGATTCCTATAATGCAATAATGGTACAACGTAGATCCGTTGTCAGATTCATCAATGGAGAAATAATTTCTCACAAAGTAATTCTTTATTTGCTTAAATTAATTATAATGTATACGTAACTATCCTCTGTTTTGGATCCATCATTTTATCTCTAGTTTGTATTATTTGATCCAAATCTATTGATCATGGCATTTATCGTCATGTAAATATCATATTGATCATCGATCATGACAAAAAACAATGTTGAGCACGACCCATCACACGTTTTCACTGTGTCTGGAACCTTCATAGTGTATGTGGGTGTCGATCACCCATAACCATGGCACTCTGTGATAGTGGAACGCTCAGGCTTATAAAGCGCTTCCCAGACAAAGAAGGTGTCTAATATGGGATGAAGGTGTGTGGGACAACCCTTTATCAACGCTTATAAAATCCACTTTTTATCAGTGCTAAATAAAAGTGCTCGTAAAGGGTGGAATTTATCACCACTTAAAAAAAGCACTGACAAAGGAGAGTCTTTATCAACGCTCTTATTTAGCATTCATAAAGGTTAAACTTTATCAGCATTTTTTAGCACTAATAAAGGGTGAATTTATCATCGCTTTTACCTAGTAGTGGTAAATGACAACGCTATTTATTGCGGGTTTTGTAATAGTGATGAAAGATAAACCGAATGTGAAATATCAATATCCAATTGTAATTGTTAGTTTTAGGGTGTTATATAAATCGTATAATATGATTCTTTATGCCCTATGATATATCCAAGTAGTACAATACAGTATTCTTATAGCAGTGACATGAAATCTCTTACTCATGGCTTACAATATACTTAAACCAATGGCATACAATAAGCCTAGATTTCCTCTATGTCATATTGATATGGAATATATACCATACACTATGATATGTGCTAATTTACATCATATGTAAATAAGGATTTAGTTCATATCACCTTCACTTCGAGTGTAATAACTCAATGATAAATGATAATTTATTAAATCTAGTGCATCTATGATATAATTCAATATGCGCATTGTCAATAATTTCAAATAATTTCAATGATTTTTCATGTGTACAAAAAATGGGGATTGAAAATTAATGTATCGTGTCATTGAGTATTATGTTCATTAGATCAACTATTACCGGATAAACATTCATCCAAACACTTTATAACTGAAAACAGGGAACATAATCTTACCCATGACGTGACGATTTCTAATAGTTTTCCAAAAATCCCTAAACAGATGTTTCCTCACAACATCTTGTTTGACAATTAACAGTTTAATGTCGTCAAAATATTGAGTAAAAAAATCTATTCAGTAAATCAATCCAAATCTTATCCATATTTGTATTTACACAACAATAATAATTGAAATGTAAAAATAATAATTATTAACAATTATCAAATACTATATAACAACATTTTTTTAATGTTCACGACAATCATAAATTGTTATTATTAGAAATGTCAAATAGATGTGGGGAAATTTTTTGGGATGATTTGATTCATTCTCTCACTTCATTCATTTCCTAATATTAATGTATATAAGTTTAGTTTTTATTGAAATTATTAAGTTAGTTTTATTTGTTAATGTAAATTAAAATTTATGTTATATTTGATGGTTATTTTACTTAGATTTTTTATTCAAATTTTTATTATCCTAAACAAAAAATTTATAATATATTTAAAAATAATAATAATGCTCCTCATTATAAAGAACCAATAAAAAAGTGTGATAAAAATTAAATAATATAATGATTTTTAAAGCCCCATGGGCGTAGCCTAGTGGTTTCACCCTAGGGTGGTGTTTTGGGAGCTCTCAGTTTTGAGCCTCCCCACATGTGATTAGTTAGGATTTTCCTTTGTTTCCCCCTCCCCTGACTGATATAAAAAAATATAATGAATTTTAAAAAATGGCTCACAGATGCAATATAAACCAAGAAATATAATCAAACAAATATTTACATAAGATATATTAATAAAAAGGGTATGAATAAATTCATTTAAAATGTTTATGTAATGATAAAATAATAAATGTTGATGCATCACTAATTTGAGGCCCATTCAGTGTGGTATCTAGCACCCCCAGAGCTTTTTATGTCTATTATTTTATTTTAATTATGTTTTTCCTTTTGGATTGGGGATATTTTAAGGAAGAATTATTCTTTTATTTGTTTAGGGTTTAGGCTTATAAATATAATGTTTGGTGTTAAGTGTATGAAGTTTGTGTCATATTAATTGAATTCCAAAGAGTGCTATCTTATGTGTGTGGGTGTTCTACTTGTATTACTCCAGTGATCCAAGGATCTAATTTATCTCATTGTATTGCATTATTTGGTATCAAAGTGAAGTCGTTCCTTATTAGATGCTGGTGCCGATCACGCATACCTATGAGAATTTCTTAGGATTCTGGCCTTTCTAGAATCTGACGTCCCTGTTATCTCTCTCATTGTGCCTCTCAGACGCGTCGCACAAGACATTCCCTACCAAACCTTATGTCTCAATGACATACATTGTTGCACTAAGGGAATACTTCACTTAATTTTCACAATGGTCTCTTAGTTATAACATTTTTTGATATTTGGATCTATGAAAATATCAAAAAAAACTAGCTTATTTAAGGGATGATTTTTATCCTGTATAATAATATATGCAGGAAGAATAGATACTTCGTGCACTTCACCTAGCAAGTGTTTTAAAAATGATATTGTTTTATTCATGTAAAAACATTGTTTTAAAATTTAAAATGTATTTTGAAATTGTTTTTTCCATCATCGCCTCCCTCTCCAGCACCCCCGCCTCCGTCCTCGACACCCCCCCCCCCCAGGCTTCGAGACCACCGACCACCTCCCCTCTGTCTCCCTCTTCTTCCACCTCGCCGCCGCCATCGCGCTCATGCGCCCTGACTTCAAGTGCACCCTTCGCGCTCTTCGCCCCCGCCCCACCTTCATCGTCTCTGATGGATTCCTCAGTTAGACCCAGGCCTCCGCCACCACCCTCGGGATCCCCCGCTTCATCTTCTATAGGATGATCAACTACGCCATGACAGTGTCCCGCGAACTCACCGTACAAAGCACCACAACCGTGAGCCCCACCTCCAGTGAAGACGAACCGTTTGTGATTCCCACCTTTCCCTCGATCACCCTGGCCCTGATGACTTCAAGTCCGAGTTCAGAGGCCACGGCGGCGGTGATGGGCCACTCATCGACTTCATCATCGAGTAGGGCATCGCGAGGCCAACATCTTCTACGAGCTGGAGGCAGTGTTCGTGGACCACTAGAATGATAAATACCGGCCGAGGAGCTACTGCATCAGCCCGCTCTGTTTAGTGGATTCGAGATGGCCCTACGACGACGCACCGTCGTACTTGCGATGGCTGGACAGAATGCTCGTCGACGGGAAATCCGTCCTCTACGTGGCGTTCGGGTCGCAAGCATAAATCTCCGACAATGAGAGTCTAGAGATCGTCGTCGGGCTGGAGGAGTCGGGGGTAAACTACTTGTAGGCAGCGAGGAAGTCCGAGGATGGGCGTATGTCGGGATCGGAGGAGCATTCGGAAGGGAGGGGCTGGTGGTGAGGGGGTGGGTGTACGAGAGAGAGGTGTTGGGCCACCAGACCATGGAGGGGTTCGTGCATCCAGGTGTCCGTGGCGGCGTGGCGATGATGGCATAGCATCACACACATATGGTGGTGGAGAAAAAAAAATCGTAAAAAAATGTTGATGAAAAATAATTTATAAATTTTCAAAGATACCTACTTAAAAATTAAAAATGTTTCAAATACGTGACTTTGAAAGCCTATAAAATATGAACTAAAAAACCAATAAAAATGAAACTTAAAACATGGATTAAAAATATAACAAATAGTTGAAAATAAAAAGAATTTTTGTAAGAAATGTTGATGGAAAATAATTTATAAGTTTTCAAAGTCACCTACTTGAAACTTAAAAATGTTTCAAGTACGTGACTTTGAAAGACTAAAAAATAAACTATAAGACCAACATAAATGAAACTTACAACATAGATTAAACATATAACAAATAGTTAAAAATAAAAAAAATCATAAAAAATGTTGATGAGAAATAATTTATAAGCTTTCAAAGACACCTACTTGAAACTAAAAAATGTTTCAAGTATGTGTCTTTGAAAACCTATAAAATATAAACTATAAGGGCAATATAAATAAAACTTAAAACATAGATTAAATATAAAATAAATTATTTAATTAGTTAATTAGTATTATTAATAATTAATCATATAATAATTAATTAGTTAACTAGTAATTATTAATAATTAATTCAATAATTAGTAATGTAATTAATAAGTATATAATAGTTAATTAGTTAATTAGTAATATAATTATAAATTATATTTATTCATTATAATTAATAATTATTAATTATTAAAAATTACTATATAATAATTAATTAGTTAATTGGTAATATAATTATCAGTTATAGAATAGTTAATTAGTTAATTAGTAATATAATTATAAATTATAATTATTCATTATAATTATTAATTAATAGTTATTAAATATTAAATATTATTATATAATAATTAATTAGTTAATTAGTAATATAATTATTCTTTATAATTATTCATTTTAATTATTCATTATAATTATTCATTATAATTATTCATTATAATTATTAATTATTAATTATTAATTATTAATTATTAATATAATTATTAATTGTGTAATAATTAGTTAGTTAATTGGTAATTATTAATTATTAATTAGTTAATAATTAATTAGTTAATTAGTAATATAATTATTAATTATTTAATAATTAATTAGTTAGTAATATAATTATTAATTATATAATAATTAATTACTTAATTAGTAATATAATTATTAATTATATAATTAGTAATATAATTATTAATTATATAATTAGTAATTAGTTAACTAGTAATTAATTATCATTAATTAATTAATAATTAATTAGTTAATTAGTAATATAATTATTAATTATATAATAGTTAATTAGTTAATTTTTTGAGAAAGATGAAGCTGAGGCCCTTTTTATAATTAGTTAATTAGAAATATAATTATAAATTATAATTATTCATTATAATTATTAATTAGTATTTATTAAAAATTATTATATGATAATTAATTAGTTAATTGTTAATATAATTATTAATTGTATAATAGTTAATTAGTTAATTAGTAATATAATTATTCATTATAATTATTAATTAATAATTATTAAAAAAAATATTGTATAATAATTAATTAGTTAATTAGTAATATAATTATTCATTACAATTATTCATTATAATTATTCATTATAATTATTCATTATTATTTATTAATTATTAACTATTAATTAGTTAATTGGTAATATAATTATTAATTATATAACTATTAATTGTATAATAATTAGTTAGTTAATTAGAAATTATTAATAATTAATTATATAATAATTAATTAGTAAATTAGTAATATAATTATTAATTAGTAATATAATTATTAATTATTTAATAATTAATTAGTTACTTAGTAATATAATTATTAATTATATAATAATTAATTAGTTAATTAGTAATATAATTATTAATTATATAATTAGTAATTAGTTGATTAGTAATTAGTTGATTAGTAACTATTAATCATTAATTATATAATAATTAATTAGTTAATTAGTAATATAGTTATTAATTATATAATAGTTAATTAGTTAATTTTTTGAGAAAGATAAAGTCAAGGCCCTTTTTATAATTAGTTAATTAGTAATATAATTATAAATTATAATTATTCATTATAATTATTAATTAGTATTTATAAAAAAATCTTATATAATAATTAATTAGTTAATTAGTAATATAATTATTAATTATATAATAGTTAATTAGTTAACTATTAATATAATTATAAATTATAATTTTTCATTATAATTATTAAAAATCATTATATAATAATTAATTAGTTAATTATTATATAATTAATTAGTTAATTATTATATAATTAATTAATAATAATTACTAGTTAACTAATTAATTATTATATAATTAATTATTAATAATACTAATTAACTAATTAAATAATTTATTATATGTTTAATCTCTATTTTAAGTTTCATTTATATTGGTCTTATAGTTTATATTTTATAGGCTTTCAAAGACACATACTTGAAACATTTTTAAGTTTCAAGTATGTGGCTTGAAAATATTATAAATTATTTTTCATCAACATTTTTTATGAAATTCTTTTTATTTTAAACTTTTTTATATTTTTAGTCCATGTTTTAAGTTTCATTTATGTTGGTCTTATAGTTTATATTTTATAGACTTTCAAAGTCACGTACTTGAAACATTTTTAAGTTTCAAATAGGTGTCTTTGAAAACTTTTAAATTATTTTCCATCAACATTTTTTACGAAATTTTTTCTATTTTCAACTATTTGTTATATGTTTAATTCATGTTTTAAGTTTCATTTATGTTGGTCTTATAGTTTATATTTAATATGTTTTCAAAGTCGCGTACTTGAAACATTTTTATGTTTCAAGTAGGGGGTTTTGAAACCTTATAAATTATTTTATATCAATATTTTTTAAGAAATTTTTTTTTTCAACTATTTACTATATTTTTAATCCATGTTTTAAGTTTCATTTATATTGGTCTTATAGTTTATATTATATAGCCTTTCAAAGTCACATACTTGAAACAGAATCTCACATCAGAAATGCAGAATGTTCTGTGCATAAAAAGGAGAACCATAATCCCACATCGGAAATGCAGAATGATTTTCAGAGTAAGCTCTCTTATAAAAGGGAGTCATGGGTGAGAGCTTCTATCAGAATTTAGATTGTTGTAATGGCAGTACTATTGAATTTTAAATAGTAGATAAATTCTGCTAAAAATTTTATTTTTGTTTTTATTTTTGTTTTGTTTTGTTTATATATATATATATATATATAAACAAAAAAATTAAAAAAATTAAAAAATTAATTAATTTTTTTTAGTGAAAAGGCGGCATCGGCGATGCCGCCTTTGGGGCGTATTTTTTAAAAAAAAATAACCCAACTGTTTTTAAAAAAACTTATTAAAAAAACTCTGATTTATAGTGTGTGTTCTTTGATCACTATGATAATTGCATAAAGCAAATTTGGAATAAGATGGAAGAAGCTTTAATGAGGTATCCAAATGTGAATAATTGTCAACAAACCCAATGAGGAATATTGTTAGCAAAAAATCCCTCATGATGGTACTTTTGGGTTGATTGTATTTGTTAATAAGGTTTAAGGTTGTTGATAAAGGTTGGTTGTCAAAAAAGGCATGAAGAGCGTGAATGCTAAACTGAACTCGTAGAGCACGAATGCTTAACTGAACTCATGGAGCGCGAATGTCTGAACTGATCTTAGGATGTGATCACACTCGGCACTCATAGTTGTCTTTGGAACTCGTGATGAGTTGCAAAAAGAATTGGAAGAAAAGAATAATGGAAATCGCAAGATTGAATTTTGATATTGTGATGGAATATCAAGAAGCACGTGATTGTCTTTGAGTCTCACAGTGAGGTCTCGTGTAGCGCGCATGATTTTATTTAGATCTCACTGAGGGATCTCGCGCAGCACTCATGATTGTCTTTGGAGCTCGCACAGAGATCTTGTGCAAAGCATAAATAGGACTCACGCTCAGGACTCACGGAAGCACATGAATATAAAGGAAAAATATGGAAATGACGGAAGATCTCGCAGTCGTTGAAGAACTCGTGAAGTGCATAATTGTCTTTGGTACTTGCGCTCAAATCTCACGCAAAGCGCGAATGCGGACCAGGGACTCGCACAAAGTGCAAGCGCGAATGTGGACCAGGGACTCGCACAAAGTACGAATATGGACCAAGGACTTGCACAAAGCGTAAATACATACCAGTTACTCGCGCAAAGTGCGAACGCGAATGCAAACCAAAGACTCGCGTAAAGCGCGAATGTTGAAAGAGGACTCGCGCCCGGATCTCGCGCAAAGCATGAGCAGATCTTGCACCCGCATCTTGTGGAGCACGTAATTCCCATGAGGTGTACTGTTGTTTGTGATTTGTGGAGTTAAGGGGGTGGACACTCACCTATAAATACCCCAAGACCCATCCTTAAACATTGACGAAGTTTTGCCTCATTGTCATATCTGAAGCATCGTCCGAGAAGGAAGTTTGCAGAGAGGACTCGTGAAAGAGACTCACAGAGAGGTATCGTGAAGGAGTATACACAATTGACATCGTGTAAGTTTTAAGCTTCATCTGAACAAGTTCATGCTCAAAGCAGACTCGTGTCAGGGTATTGCGCATTATCTTAATAAGGTCTTGCGCAAAGAGCAAAAGCGGTCTATCACTAGGAACTCACATTTAGCACGAAGGCAGACTCATCAAAGAGACTCGCGAAGGCAGACTCATGAAGGGACTCGTGAAAGAAGACTTGCAAAATCATAATCACAAAAGGGACTCGTAGAAGTAGATTCGCGGAAGGGACTCGCGGAAGCAGACTCACGAAAGGGACTTGTGGAAGTTGACTTGCAGAAGGGACTCGTGAAAGAAGACTCGTGGAATCAGACTCGCGGAAGGGACTCAAAGAAGCAGACTTGTGGAGGGGACTCGCACAAGAGGATACGTGCCAGGGTCTCGCGCAGGGGTATCATACTAATATATTACGCAAGGAGATACACGCTTACATTACCTTGTGAATAGTATCATTGTCACATCTGAATTTTGAAGGAGAAGAAGAAGAGAGAGGATCTACACCATTTGACAATACTCCCAGAAGGAGGTTATTCATAGCTACATTCAAAAGAGTGAAAGGGAGACTTGGCATAACTTGAAGATCTTGCCAGAGTGGAGGTAATTGTTGCTTCTATGGTAAAGAGAAGTCTGTTCCAGTTGTTTGGAAAGTAAAAGTGTTGCATCCAGGTGTTTTCACATGAGTGAAGAAGCAACCCAGAAAGAGCTTCAACAGAGCATCTACCTACAATTGAGGGTGTATTTATTAGCGATAATGAAGGAACTAACATGTTCATAAACTATGTGGGACTTACAAGTCCATAAACTGTGATTGAATCCTTTATAAAGCAGTGAGCAAAGGAAGAGGAAGGCGGTGATCCTTTCCACCAGCAGTGAGCCAGAGAAAGATGTTGAGGAGAATCCTGATTCCGGACCGAAAATTGCTTGCCAAAAATATTGTGAGAAACCCGACAAAATATAGATGCGATATGAGCAGAATAAATAAATTAGCACGCAGGATTTTTAACGTGGAAAAACCCTCCCATGTGGAGGATTAAAAAACCATGGGGCAATTCCCAAAAATATCCACTATGAATCAGAGAATATAAGAATCCAAGTAATGCCCGAACTTGAATTACAAATGAGAGAGCGTCGAAAACCTGTGTGAAAACCACACCTCAATATGCCTCTGTCATCTCTCTGATAAACATCCCACTGATGCCATGTATCGGAAGATCAATCTGTGACAAAACGTCACCCTCCTGTCGACGAGATGTCACTACCTCAGTGATCTTTACCCGAACATGCGTCAACCTCGCACCAGCTTACGTCACCCAAATGATCTCGCAATCATGATGTACCGCTGATCTTCAATCGGGACTCGCCACTTGATCACCGCTATCAGAAAGACTTTCGATACGTGACCCCAATCATCAATTGCGTCATTGATGCTCTGCACCTGTCCAACGCTGACGCGCCGCACATGCTATCGCCGATGCGGCCACCCCCTTCATGCTCTCGGTGGACTGCATCTTGAACACCTTACCAAGAACATCGCCACACGTACAAGATAATTGTGTCATCGTCATCATGTCACACGGGCCACCGCAAACACGGCAACCCCTTCCCGGGTCTCCCTTGCCGGCTACATCTTGCTGGCATACCCCTCTCTTCAAAATATGTTTCTGCATCCTCCTTATATAGACACCAAGTCCATAATTATCAATTAATGCAGTCAACATCCATTATTCCATCCGTTAATATTGAGAATTAAATATCCATTAATGTTGGGAGAAAATCCTCAATTAATGGTGATATAAATCTCCCAATTAATAATTTTCTTCTCTCATCAATAAATGTGATGAATCCCTTCATTAATAATTTTTCTCTCTCATCAATAAATGTGATGAATCTCAACAATCTCCCCCTTCATCACATTAATGAATGGAACTATCCAACAACCCCAATTGGAAAGAAAATATGTCGGTATCACACCAACCATCATCAACTGCAGAAAATATGACGACGTCCTTTTTCACTTCTGGTAAAAAAAATATCACCTCCCCCTGCAAAAAGAAAATCGAACGCCGAAATCTTCGTCACGTTTGTATCTGCATCGTCCTGCTGAAAAAGACCAGAACCAAAAACATTTGTCTCCCCCATAATAGTGATTACCACATAATCTGGAGCACCTGCAAGAATAAACTACTCCCTCTGCTCAACATCCTATGAGCGGACATGTGTATCACCTCTCTCAACCTGCTTTAATTTATGAACCTTATCCTGCTCCACGCACGCATCTACGATCCTCTTCAAAGCTTCCCTAATTCTCACGTTAAACTACAAGCACAAACAAACCTCCTCTGATGCCACTTGTTGGGGAGAATCCTGATTCTGGACCGAAAATTGCTTGCCAAAAATATCATGAGAAACCCGACGAAATATAGAAGCGATATGAGCAGAATAAATAAATCAGCACGCAGGATTTTTAACATGGAAAAACCCTCCCATGCGGAGGATTAAAAAACCACGGGGCAATTCCCAAAAATATCTACTATGAATCAGAGAATACAAGAATCCAAGTAATGCCCGAACTTGAATTACAAATGAGAGAGCGTCCAAAACCTATGTGAAAACCACACCCCAATACGCCTCTGTCGTCTCTCTGATAAACATCCCGCTGACGCCATATATCGGAAGATCAATCTGTGACAAAACGTCACCCTTCTATCGACGAAACGTCACTACCTCGGAGATCTTTACCCGAACATGCGTCAACCTCGCACCAGCTTGCGTCACCCAAATGATCTCGCAATCATGATGTATCGTCGATCTTCAATCGGGACTCGCCACCTGATCACCGCTATCATGAAGACTTTTGATACGTGACCCCAATCATCAATTGCGTCGTCGATGCTCTGCACCTGTCCAACGCCGACGTGCCGCACATGCTATCGCTGATGCGGCCACCCCCTTCATGCTCTCGGTGGACTGCATCTTGAACACCTTACCAAGAACATCGCCACACGTACAAGATAATTGTGTCGTCGTCGTCATGTCACACGGGTCACCGCAAACACAACAACCCCTTCTCGGGTCTCCCTTGCCGGCTACATCTTGGTGGCACACCCCTCTCTCTTCAAAATATATTTCTGCATCCTCCTTATATAGACACCAAGTCCATAATCATCAATTAATGCAGTCAACATCCATTATTCCATCCGTTAATATTGAGAATTAAATATCCATTAATGTTGAGAGAAAATCCTCAATTAATGGTGATATAAATCTCCCAATTAATAATTTTCCTCTCTCATCGATAAATGTGATGAATCCCTTCATTAATAATTTTTCTCTCTCATCAATAAATGTGATGAATCTCAACAATCTCCCCCTTCATCACATTAATGAATGGAACCATCCAACAACCCCAGTTGGAAAGAAAATATGTCGGTATCACACCAACCATCATCAACTGCAGAAAATATGACGACGTCCTTTTGTACTTCTAGTAAAAAAAATATCACCTCCCCCTGCAAAAAGAAAATCAAACGTCGAAATCTTCGTCACATTTGTATCTGCATCGTCCTGCTAAAAAAGACCAGAACCAAAAACATTTGGCTCCCCCATAATAGTGATTACCACATAATCTGGAGCACCTGCAAGAATAAACTCCTCCCTCTGCTCAACATCTTATGAGCGGACATGTGTATCACCTCTCTCAACCTGCTTTAATTTCTGAACCTTATCCTGCTCTACGCACGCATCTACGATCCTCTTCAAAGCTTCCCTAATTCTCACGTTAAACTGCAAGCACAAACAAACCTCCTCTGATGCCACTTGTTGGGGAGAATCCTGATTCTGGACCGAAAATTGCTTGCCAAAAATATCGTGAGAAACCCGACGAAATATAGAAGCGATATGAGCAGAATAAATAAATCAACACGCAGGATTTTTAACATGGAAAAAACCTCCCATGCGGAGGATTAAAAAACCACGGGGAAATTCCCAAAAATATCTACTATGAATTAGAGAATACAAGAATCCAAGTAATGCCCGAACTTGAATTACAAATGAGAGAGCGTCCAAAACCTATGTGAAAACCACACCCCAATACGCCTCTATCGTCTCTCTGATAAACATCCCGCCGACGCCATGTATCGGAAGATCAATCTGTGACAAAACATCACCCTTTTGTCGACGAAACGTCACTACCTCAGAGATCTTTACCCGAACATGCGTCAACCTCGCACCAGCTTGCGTCACCCAAATGATCTCGCAATCATGATGTACCGTCGATCTTCAATCGGGACTCGCCACCCAATCACCGCTATCATGAAGACTTTCGATACGTGGCATCAATCATCAATTGCGTTGTCACTGCTCTGCACCTGTCCAACGCTGATGCGCCGCACATGCTACCACCGATGCGGCCACCCCCTTCATGCTCTCGGTGGACTGCATCTTGAACACCTTGCTAAGAACATTGCCACGCGTACAAGATAATTGTGTCGTCGTCATCATGTCACACGGGCCATCGCAAACACGGCAACCCCTTCTCGGGTCTCCCTTGCCGGCTACATCTTGCTGGCACACCCCTCTCTCTTCAAAATATGTTTATGCATCCTCCTTATATAGACACCAAGTCCATAATAATCAATTAATGCAGTCAACATCCATTATTTCATCCATTAATATTGAGAATTAAATATCCATTAATGTTGGGAGAAAATCCTCAATTAATGGTGATATAAATCTCCCCATTAATAATTTTCCTCTCTCATCAATAAATATGATAAATCCCTTCATTAATATTTTTTCTCTCTCATCAATAAATTTGATGAATATCAACAAAAGCGACATAGGAAGTGACCCTTGAGAAAGTAGTGAGCTGACCATAAACCTTATAAAGGTAGTGAGCCTAGGTATAGATGAGATCTAGCTCGAACCACCTTTCTTGGCAGTGAGCCTTAGTAGATTTGGTACAATCGGCACATTGTCATTGTATGCTCTTTGGATGTAACCCAATAAGGGTGAATCAAGTAAAAAAACAGTGTATTCATCTGATTGCTTTACTGCATTACATTCAAAGCATCATCATCAGATAAAAAAGGAAAGAATGAGATCAACATTAACACTTAAGTGCAAACAAAGTGACCCTTATAATAAAGAGGTTAAGATCTAGTGGGTCAGAAAGAATTTGCTTAAAAGAATATTCATATCCTGATTCACCCCCTCTCTGAGGGTATCTAGGCCCCTTTTGGACCTAACAATTATTAATGAGTATTATAAGTTGCGTACTTCGATTGTTGATGAAAACAGTGACAATATATGTTCACGACGTGGTAGGATACGTCGAGTGTGTCACGAGTAATATTACATTAATGAATATTATGAGAAATGATTTGTTTGTTTTGTTCTTTAACAAAAGTTGATATTTCGGGCCCTTTGATGGAAATGATATAGCGTAAATAAATCCATGGTCATAGTGTTCTATAGGCAAGTATGATTTTCGAAAATTCAAAGAAAGATATATCGAGCACATAGATTGATGGCACCAGCATGCAACATGATTGATTAGAAATATCGTGATAAAGGGATTATATTACACAGTGAGCGTCTGTATTAGGCATTATGTCGTTGTGACATTAACTTCTTTCTTTATGGATGCATTGGCATATTTCTAGATGCAAACCATAGACTTTAGGCTGTTTCACCTAATGCCAATATGAAAGATGTCATGAGATCACACACTAAGTGTATCTAGAATCTCAGTTAAATAATATATCATTATTTGAATAAATATTATTCTCGCGTGTTATTTAATAATTATTCATGTTTGATTGATTGCATATATTATGTCACCAGTTATTTGAGAGAATATAATGTGAGCATAATATTTAATAAATATTTATTTTTAATTTAGTAAATATAATATTTATTCGTTTATTGGCGAATAATGTAGTGATATTTATTTATTAAATAAAGTCATTATTCAGGGCTTGATAAATATTGTGGAGAAATGATGGATCAAGTGTATAGATCTGATGAGAAATGATATATATTGAATATTATTTGAATAAATAATATTTAATTTTACTTCGCAAGTTAAGTTCATGTCGATAAATAATAATATTATTATTATTATAGACAAGGGATTTTGCATGGATTAAATAAATATTAAACAACACTTGTACAATTATTTATTTCTAACTCTAGCGGTATGTAAACCAGATTACATTATTTTTAAAGAGAGTTTGTTCATTTGTTTTGTTGTGTACAACGAATTAGGAGAATCCTCTTGAAGCCCTAGAGAGCTTCATTCTCCAAAAATGCTCTCAAGAACGGAGAGTGGTCTTCCTCTACCTTCCACTCTCAAGTCTAAAAGGATCAAGAATAATCCTTTGGAAGCGATTCTCAGGGTAATCAAAGACGAACGACGCAAGTGCCATGATCTGTCGTGCTAGCATCCAAAGATTCCTACAACGACGTTCGGAGATTCGTGAAACATGTGTGGATCACCGTTAAAGGGAATCTGCCCTTGATTCCGACAACCCAACAATGGTACAACGTAGATCTGTTGTCAGATCTATCAACGAAGAAAGAATTTCTCACAAGGTAATTCTTTATTTTCTTAAATTAATTATAAATAATATGTGACAATCCTGTGTTTTGGTTCTGATGTTTTATGTCTTGTCTGTATTCTTTTATCCAAATATATCGATCACGGTGTTTATCATTGTGTAAATCTTCGAATGATCATTGATCATGACAAAAAACAATGTTAGGCACGACCCATCACATGCTTTCACTGCATCTGGAACCTTCAAAGTATATGCGGGTGTCGATCCCCTACAGCCATGGCACGTTGTGATAGTGGAACGCTCAACCTTATAAAGTGATGCCCAAACGAAGAAGATGTCTGATGTGAGATGAATCTGCACGAGACAACCCTTTATCATCGCTCATAAAAGGCCACCTTTTATCAGAATTTACAAAAACACTTATAAAGGTGGTCTTTATCAACACTTTTATTTAGCGTTGATAAATGTTACCTTTTATCAGTGTTTTTTTAGCACTGATAAATGGTGTCTTTATCAGTACTTTTATATCTAGCATTGGTAATGACTAACATTGTTTTTTGCGGGTTTTGTAATAGTGATGAAAGATAAACCGAATGTGAAATCTCATTGTTCAATTATCATTGTTAGTTGTAGGGTGTTGTATGAATCGTATAATATGATTCTTCATGCCCTACGATATAGCCAAGTTGTACAATACAATAGGCTTACAACGATGACATGAAATCTCTTATTCATGCCTTGCAATGTACTCAAACCAATGGCATACAATAAGCCTTGATCTATGTCGTATTGATACGACATATATATCATACACTACGATATGTGCTAATCTACATTATACGTAAATAAGGATTTAGTTCATATCTCCTTCACTTTGAGTGTAACAACTCAACGATAAATGATAATTTATTGAATCTAGTGCATCCATGATATAATTCAGTATGCGCATCGTCAAGAATTTCAATTAATTTCAAAGCTTTTCCATCTGCACAAACAATGGGGATTGCTCCCTCTAACATCATCATTCTCAATGTTACTATCTTCAGGTAAAATTTGGCATATCATTTCATTGAGTATTACGTTCATCGAATCAACTATTACCATATCAACATTCATCTGAACACTTTCTAATTGGCAATAGGGAACATAATCTTACCCATGACGTGATAATTTCTTATAGTTTTCCAAAAATCCCTTGGAAGACAAATGTTTCCTCACATCATCTTGTTTGACAATTAACGGTTTAATGCCGTCAAAATATTGAGTAAAAAATCTATTCGGTAAATCAATCTAGCTCTTATTCATATTAGTATTTATAGAACACTAATAATTGAAATATAGAAACAATAATTATTAACATTTATCAAATACTATAAAACAACATTTTTGTAATGTTCATGACAGTCATAAATAGTTATTATTAGAAATGTCAAATAAATGTCGGGAGGCCACTTTGGCAGTGGTACAGTGGTGAAGGTGAGGAGCGTGGCAACGTTGTTTTTTGGGAGGTGTAGGGTTTGATTCTTGGGAGCCCACTTTTGGGCAAATTTCTCCATCCTTCGGGATCCACGCGTCTTGTGGGGTCACCCGGTTCTTGGCTGGGTGGGAAAAATGAGGTGCAATCCACTCGTGGTGACGGATTGTTGTGTCGAACCATCGTCATTCAGTTTGTCATCCCCTGGGACGTTCTGGCATCTCAGTTGACAATGGCTCCTTCCGAACTGGGGCTCTCTTCGGAGTGACTCCTTGGGGAGGGAGTTCTTTTGTGTGGAAGGTTTGAAAAGGCCACACATGATGATTCTCTTCCAAAAAGAGAAATATATGTAGGGAAATTTGTTGTGATGATTTGGTTCATTCTCTCTCACTCGATTCATTTCATAATACTAACATATATAAGTTTAGTTTTTATTGAAATTATTTAGTTAGCTTTATTTGTTAATGTATAGTAAAATTTATGTTGTATTTGATGTTTATTTTACTTACATTTTTTATTCAAATTTCTATTATCCTAAACGAAAAATTTATAATGTATTTAAAAATAATAATAATGATGCTCGTAATAAAGAACCAATAAAAAAAAGTGTGATAAAAATTAAATAATATAAAGAATTAAAAAAAAGGCTTACATATGTAATATAAACCAAAAAATATAATCAAACACATATTTTAATAAAAAGGGTATGGATAAATTCATTTAAAATATTTATGTAATGTTAAAACAATAAATGTTGATACATCAATGACTTCAGGCCCCTTCAACGCACCGGCTAGCGCCCCCGGTGCCTTTTACGTCTTTTTATTATTTTGTTTTAATTATGTTTTTTCCTTTGATTTTAGATAATTTAAGGGCAAATTAATCTTTTATTTGTTTCCGGTTTACGCCTATAAATATGTTGTTTGGTGTTAATTGTATGATGTTTTTGTTATATTAATTGAAATCTAGAGAGTGTTCTTATGTGTGCGGGTGTTCTACTTGTATTTCTCTAGGCTCCTCATGAAAAGATATAATTTATCCCGTTGCGCTACATCAGTTGGTATTAGAGTGACGTCATTCCTCATTCATTGTTGATGCCGATCACACATACTTGTGATAAGTTCTTATGATTCTAGCTTTCCTAGAATCCGACGTCCCTACTATCTTGCTTCTTGTGCTTCCCGGTCGCGTCGCACAAGACATTCCCTACCGAACCCCATGTCCCAATGACCTACATCGTTGAACTAATGGAATAGTTCACTTAATTTTCACAATGGTTTTTAGTTATACCATTTTTTCTTATATTTGGAACTAAGAAAATATATATAAAAGAAACTACCTTATTTAAGGGATGATTTTTATCCTCTATAATATGTGCTGGAAGATTGGCTACTTCATGTACTTCACTGAGCAAGTGTTTTAAAAACGATATTGTTTTATTCATGCAAAAACATTGTTTTAAAATTTTAAATACATTTTTTTTAATATGTAAAACCTTTATTTTTAAAATTTTCAACACAGGACTCACATCTATTTTGTTGACGAAGTATTAATAAAATGAAATGAAATGAACAAAAGATGAATAATAAAAGTGCAAAATTAAAAATGTGTGATTTATAATAAAAATGAAATAAATGGATTTCAGATATTGGATTTTCAAGAATCATTGAATTTTGGTTTCCGGTTCGGAAATTCAATGTTTCTAGAAGCACGCTCCCCAAATAGTCAAAAATGTTAGAAAATGTATTAGATTTAGATGAAATATCATTTTATTTAAAAATTTATATTCTTTTTGATTATGATGGATGGTTTCCCCTGTTTTTGGTCCCATGCTGTCATCATGATGAGTAGTTTTCCTTGCCAGCTATGCTCAGGCAGTTTTTAAAGGGCTCCGCACGACCATCAGCGGACAGCACAGCGTCCAGCGAGAGGCCATGGCGCCGGCGGCCGCTTCCCCGGAGCCGCAGCGCCGCCACGCCGTGCTGTTCCCCTTCATGTCCAAAGGCCACACCATCCCCCTCCTCCACCTCGCCCGCCTCCTCCTCTCCCGCCGCCTCGCCGCCGTCACCGTCATCACCACCCCCGCCAACCGCCCCTTCATCGCCGCCACCCTCTCCGGCACCCCCGCCTCCGTCCTCGACATCCCCTTCCCCCGCCGCGCCCCCTTCCTCCCCCCCGGCGTCGAGACCACCGACCACCTCCCCTCCGTCTCCCTCTTCTTCCGCCTCGCCAACGCCACCGCGCTCATGCGCCCCGACTTCGAGCGCGCCCTCCGCGCCCTCCGCCCCCGCCCCACCTTCATCGTCTCCGACGGATTCCTCGGCTGGACCCAGGCCTCCGCCGCCGCCCTGGGGATCCCCCGCTTCGTCTTCTACGGGATGAGCAACTACGCCATGACAGTGTCCCGCGAACTCGCCGCACACGGCGCCGCAACCGTGAGCCCCTCCTCCGGCGAAGACGAGCCGTTCGCGATTCCCACCTTTCCCTGGATCACCCTGACCCTGAACGACTTCGAGCCCGAGTTCAGAGGCCGCGGCGGCGGCGGCGGGCCGCTCGTCGACTTCATCATCGAGCAGGGCATCGCGACGGAGCGCAGCCAGGGGATCATCGCCAACAGCTTCTACGAGCTGGAGGCGGTGTTCGTGGACCACTGGAATGATAAATACCGGCCGTGGAGCTACTGCGTCGGCCCGCTCTGTTTAGTGGATCCGGGACGGCCCTGCGACGACGCGCCGTCGTACTTGCGATGGCTGGACAGAAAGCTCGCCGACGGGAAATCCGTCCTCTACGTGGCGTTCGGGTCGCAAGCAGAAATCTCCGGCGAGGAGAGTTTGGAGATCGCCGCCGGGCTAGAGGAGTCGGGGGTGAACTACCTGTGGGCGGCGAGGAACTCCGGGGAGGGGCGTACGTCGGGATCGGAGGAGCGGTCGGAGGGGAGGGGGCTGGTGGTGAGGGGGTGGGTGGAGCAGAGGGCGGTGCTGGGGCACCGGAGCGTGGAGGGGTTCGTGAGCCACTGCGGGTGGAATTCGGTGACGGACGCGCTCAGCGCGGGGGTGCCGGTGGCGGCGTGGCCGATGATGGCGGAGCAGCACCTGAACGCGCGGATGGTGGTGGAGGAGCTCAAAGCGGGGCTGCGGGTCCAGACTCGGAGCGGGTCGGTGCGGGGGTTCGTGGGGCGGGAGGGACTGGCGGCGGCGGCGAGGGAGGTGATGGAGGGTGCGAGAGGGAAGGAAGCGCGGCGGCGGGCCATGGAGGTGGCGGAGATGGCGGCGAAGGCGGTGGCGGAGGGCGGGTCCTCCTGGCACGCGCTCGAGCGCCTCGTGGAGGACGCCTGCGGAGACGGGGAGGAGTCCGCGGAACGCTGAGCCGCGTCAGAATAACCAGACTTTTTATTTCTTTGGGGGCCGCGTCTAAATAACAAGACTTTTTGTCTCTCTTTTGATACCAATGACTATATCTGAGTACTACTAGGGACCGCCAGATGTAGCCCTTCCCCCCAAGGCTCCACCTGCACCAAAAATATCATGTATGCGGAAGATGAAGACAGAAGACGATTTTGGCTGTGATATGGGCTCATCACAACCAAGCAGATCAGAAAGATCATTAAATGGACTTTTGGACAACTATAATTATCCGAAAAGGTGGAAAGTCACTAAAGATAGAACTTTGTTCGAATTACAAGATGAGGAGGCTGAAATAAACCAACCTCACCCAACACAATGATCGTATTAAGCGAACTGTTGGCTTGACAACCCACGAACGGTTCAGATGCTTTAGCGCCACTACATGAAAATTCGTCTTGATATGATTTTCCACAATGATATTGCGCAGAAAAGTGGTTCCCCGCCAAGGCCACTCGGGGGGGGGGGGGGAAGTGTCTTCTCTAAAAGGATACTATTGACGTCAAAATCATCGCCTACTCGTCAAATCATGTGGGTGCTTCGATCCACGATGACCCATCTTCGCCATGGACTTCTGTTGGCTTTTATGGGTGACCATCTCAAAATGAGAAATGGAAATCGAGAGATCTTCTTTGCTCTCTGCTAAGTAGAATGCCCAGCCCTATCCTGTTTGGTGGTGACTTCAACGAGATTCTGTATTAGAATGAAAAAAGCGGGGGAGTTTGTTGGTCCACTGTGGTGATGTTTGGCTTCCAGGATGCAATCTCCAGGACAGAGTTATCAGACCTTGGATATACAAGTAATACATTCACCTAGTTTCAAGGGAATTCGAAAAACACGAGCATTACAGAGCGTTTGGATGGATTTTTGGACTCAATGGAGTGGACCAATATTTTCAAAATATTTCATATCTCTCACACCTTGGATACACAGGTAGTCCATTCACCTAGTATCAAGGGAACTCAAAAAACGCGCATTACAGAGCGTCTGGATGGATTTATGGGCTCAATGAAATGGACCAATATTTTCAGAATATTTCATCTCTCACCTCGCACCGAATTCTTCAAACCACTGCCCTATCGTCATTGACTTCTCCCATAGAACTCGTAATCAAAGACATGAGAAACCTTTTAGACTTTAAAGGTTCTGGACAAAAAATCATGAATGCGAAGAGATTGTATGCTCATGCGAGAAGGGTGAAAACACTAGTAGAAAAATGGTTTTTAACGTCGTCAATTTGACTCGGTTTCTTATAAACCAACGTAAAATATGTTAGTAGAGACTTTTTGGCGTCGGTTTTTTAAAAAACCGACGCAAATAATTAGTGTTTTTAATATGTTTTAGATTATTTCCTAAGCTTCAATTTGACTGGTCGTGAAAAAAAAACAGAGTTACGGATTAAAAGTTATAGATGTCGGAAGTTGATCTTTAAAAGAAGTCTTAAAAAAGTCCGACTTTCAAAACTCATAATTTTTAATCCGTAATTCCGTTTTGGCTCCACGACTGGTCAAATCGAAGCTTAAGAAATTCTCTAAAACATTGTATTTTTTTTAAATTTTTGGCATCGGTTTTCATAAATCCTAACGTCTAATTTTTTTTTTACTTTTCAGGTGGACTTTTTTAAAAACGACGTCAAAACAATTTTTTTTTAGTTTTTGGCGTCGGTTTTTAAAAAAATCGACGCGAAAAGTATTTTTTAAAACTTTTTGGCTTCAGTTTTTTTAAATACCGATGCCAAAAATATTTTTTTTTACTTTTTGGTGTCGGTTAATTTAAAAACTGACATCAAAAATGATATTGATTGGCATTTTGGCGTCGGTTTTCTACAAAATCGATGCAAAAAGACCAATGTAAATCCTCTTTCGCGTCGGTTTCAAACAAAACCGACGCCAAAGAGTATTCACCAATACGTAGGATCAGAATTTCAATTTTTTTTCACAACGCGCGTTTAACTTTTTAAAATCCCGCCAACATTTCCATACAATGATATTGAAAATATTTTTCTTTACTATATATAAATCCATTTTCTCCTTCGTTCATCATTTTCATCCTCTTTGATTCAATCAAGTTTTCAACACGACTTCAATCGTTAATTTGAACACGGTACCTATTCTAATCATTTATTTTCTTTATTATTATTTTCCTTCATTTTTAAACAACTCAATTTTTTTTGAGAAAAAGATAAGATATATTACTGATCAAGCAAACCAGGCCTATAAAGCCAATCAGGAAACGAGTCCACCCAACAATGATCACCCCAAGATTTCCCAAAACAAGCCAAACAATGAGCTTCCATATTCCCTCCTCGCTTGATAAAAGAAAATTTGCATGCAGCAAAGCCTTCGGTCAATGACCATATCCTCCTCAAGATAAGTCCATACGGTTGAGATGCATCGTCTTTCGAAGCTAGAGCGTTCACCACTTCGAGGCAGTCAGATCACCATTTTCATTATTGTATGAGTTCTACCCTAAATATAAGAGATATGATGATAAACAACGTATCATTTTGATGAAAGCTCCTAAAACCATTGAAATATGTTTGAAATATTATGTTTATTTTATTTTATTTGGTGTATGTGATTTTAATTCATATTTATCATATTTTCTTTGAAACAGGTTGTATCAATCGAAACTTTGACATGTTCAACTTCCGACGACCATAACTTTTGATCCGTAACTTCGTTTTAGCTCCACGACCAGTCAAATCGAAGCTTAGGAAATTCTCTAAAACATAGAATAAAAAAAGTTCCTTTTTAGTGTCAGTTTTGGTAAAAAACTGATGCCAAAAATATATTTTTTTTCATTTATAGCGTCGATTTTTTTTTTAAAAACCGACGTCAAAACTATTTTTTTTTAAGTTTTTGGCAGCGATTTTTAAGGAAACTGACGCCAAAAATGATACAGATGAGTTTTTTGGCATCGTTTTTTTACAAAAACGATGCTAAAAAACAAATGTAATTCATTTTTGGCATCGGTTTACAAAAACCGACGTAAAAAGTCATTTTTTTTACGTCGGCTGCTTCAACGTCGGTTAAAAACCGATGTCAAAATTAAAAAAAACCGATGTTAAAGACCATTTTTCTACTAGTGAAACTCATACATTCGTTCAAACCTCCCGTAGTTGGCCTATAAGGTGAGCTCTTGGAACAATACTAATTTTTCTCAACCTGATAAGCACTGTGACTCAACTGAGAGACAGTTAAATGCCCTTTTTGCATGACCGTCGGCTGATGCTATTCTTTCCAGAATTACCTCTCTCCAAGGCGAATTGGATGTGGCCCTTTGTATTAAAGTGAGCTTTTGGGCCATTCACGCGCGAAGTCCATATTAAAGAAGGGGATGCCAACACCTGTTGCTTCCATCAGAAGGCTTCTGTCAGGCACCAAAAAAACACCATTTCTTGCCTCTAGTACCCTGATGGCAGAACTACATCCAATGTTGAAGGAATCCATGATATTATTTCCTGTTATTTCCAGAAGCTTTATACTGCAAGAGAATCCACCATATCGACTGAGGTGGAAGCATGTATGAAACCCGTGATCACTGATGCAATGAACCAACAACTCACAAAATATTTTTCAGATGATGAGATCCTACGATCTCTATAATAGATCCATTCCACAAAAGCCCCAGGTCATGACAACTACGATGATCTCTTCTTCAAGAAATACTGGAACATTATTAGCCCTGACATTTCTACCCTTATGAAAGACATCTGGGCAGGGGAAATCAATATGTTCTCTCTCAATGAGACCATTATAACCCTCATTCCAAAGATGAAGAAACCCCTTTTAGATTCATAATTTAGGCCGATTAGCTTATGCAACGTTTCCTATATATTTTTTCAATGATTTTAGTCAACCGACTGCGTTTGTGGCTTCCTTCCATTATATCTAAAAATAAAAGTGTTTTTGTTGCGAAAAGGCTCATCATGGATATTGCTATTGTGGCCCATGATGTGTTCCATTCAATGAAAACATGCTCGACTGCGAAAAGAGGAATTATGGTATGAAAATTGAACATGAATAAGGCATATGATAGGGTGGAATGACACTTCCTTTGATTTGTTATGACCAAAATGAGTTTTTGTTCAAAATGGATTGATATGATCATGCACTGTGTTTCTTCTGTTTCTTTCAGGATCAATATCAATGGTGGACTCTCTCAAGGATTCTCTCCCACCCGTGGCCTTAGCCAGGGTGACCCCCCTCTCTCTGTCTCTTCATTTTGGTGGTTGATGTTTTTACAATCTCATCTCCATGGTTGTTTCCTCCAACTCACTCCACGGGGCAAAGGTGTTTCAGAATAGTCCACATATTTCTCATATTTTTCTTTTGCAAATATCCGCCTCCTCATCTCAAGATCCACTCATTATGAATGCCACTCCATATGCAATGTGATCTATCTCTACGAGAGGTTTTCTAGACATGCGATTAATCATGCTAATTCGAAAATCTCCTTCAGTTCAGGTGTCCCACCGAACAAGAGAGTGAAGCTTTGTCTCACTGCTGGAATCCAGATAGTCAACAAACATAAAAAATACCTTAGACTCCCCACAATGGTAGGCCAGTAAAAAAAAGAAATTTTCTCATCCATTGTGGATATAGTAGAGAAAAAAATTCAGGGTTGGTCTCCAAAGTGAATTTCTAAAGTAGGAAAGGAAATGATCATCAAGGTAGTCCTTTAGTCTATCCCAAGCTATATCATGTCTCTGTTCAAACTTCCCAGGGTGATTATTGACCAGATTCACTCCTGTGTTGCCAATTTTTGGTGGGGCCATTTGAACGGGAGGAACAAAGTTCATTGGATGGCCTGAAAGTCACTATGCTCCCCTAAAGCAGGCGACGATATGGGTTTCTAGGACCTTAGACCTTTTAATGATGCCTTTTTGGATAATTAGGGATGGTGCCTTCTGACTCAACCTTCATATCATTACGTGCAGATTCTTCAAGAAAAATATTTTCCTCACTCTGACTTTTGGACCTCCTATCTGGGCCCACGACCTAGCTTCCTTTAGAGAAGTATCCAGGGATCATGAAAAATTCTTGATAAGGGTTTTTGTTGGAGAATTGGGGATGGAACGAAAGTCAACATTTGGAAGGATCCTTGGTCGATTGATAAAGATAACATGCTCACTACTTCCCCAGTCTTTCTTAGATCTGAGGAGGCCACTGTCCACTGCCTGTTCGATGAGCTTGGTTCTGGTTGGTGCCTGGATAAAATTAACTATTGGTTTAATGAAAGGGATAGAAGGATTATCCTTAGCATTCCCTGTGTGATGGATGTGGGGAAAGACTGTCTCTTTTGGAGCAATGATACCTCAGACTCCTATTTGGTGAAATTAGGATACATAATTGCTTTTGATGCTCACATTGATGATGGGGGGGGGGGGCTCTGGAAAACTCTTGGCATCTAGACATTCCCCAAAGATCTGTTACTTTTGGTGGAAGATTTTCATGGGTATCCTCCCCACCTTGAACTTCCTCTCCTTCTGTCATGTCACGGGTAGCCTAATTTCCCCCCTTTGCTTGAATGATACGAAATCCCCTATGCATGCTATCATCAATTATCTAGGGGTTATGGAGGTTTGGAAAACTTGGGGATCTTTTAAGGATCTTTTGCTGGATGCAGCGCCAGATCTCCCATCACTACTAATGATGTGGACCTCTACATTCATTGCTGATAAGGTTGCCCCCTATGCTTTATTGCTTAGATCCTATGGGTTAGACAGAATGAGTTCACTTTTAATCACACCTCAAAACCCTGCGGGTTCTGGATTAAACAAGCAGTTTCTTCGATTAAAGGGTGGAATTGGGACCCAAACCAGAATGTGTTCTCTGATTCTCGATCAACTGAAGCTAGACTGTAAGAACCTGACCCCAGTTTCCCAGATCCGATGCCTTATTTTATTACATTGAAATATAAAGAAGGAATATGCATCTCGAAGGACCGAGTAGTTTAGTAGCTTTTTTAAATAAGATACATACATAAGTTCAATATTACAACTTGAAATGAAATATAATATATAAGTTTTATTGGGAACATCCAAAACTATAAGTTTATCCCTACATGTCATTCATAATAAACTTCTTCATGTCCTGAGAAAATGAAACATAATAAAGGGGTGAGATCACATGCTCAGTAAGAGTAAGCAATACAACGGAAGATAACATAAACATTAGGCATGATGAATAATTGAAAACACATAACTTTAAAAGAAAAACGTGAACATAATATGACAGAAATACGAGTTGAGTAAATATTTTTATAATAAAACATAATCATGGGTATTCTACTAGGCGAATAACCTCATAAACTTTATTTCTAGCTTCATAATGAGGTAAATACATATTTCAGACATTCTAAAACATACCATCAAGGCCTCGACCAAGACATCTAAAAATGATTAAGTCCTCAACCAAAACCACATCTAAAAATGGGCAAGGCCTCGACCAAGTCCATATCTATTTGTCTCATGAGACCTACTGATGCATTGAGCAACTATAGTAGGCCCCACCCATCACATAATAAGTCCAATGAATTCTTCATATGAATAGAGATACACATAAACAACATATACATTCATATTGAAACTAATATATGAAATGTAACTAACATTCCCCAATTATTAAACATAAACACTAACCATTCAGAGTAATATGGTGAATGATTTCAAGATAACACATCCATAGTCAAACTAATCATAAACCATTCAAAAAATATGGTAGATGATATCATAAAATATTAGTCCCATTTATATATGAGAATCAATAAGAGTATTGAAATAAATGAAAATACTCTTATAAAATCATCGAGTAATTTCTTGAGATAAATACGCTTTTACTTTGAAAAGAAGAGTTCTTTTGTAAAAATATTTGTCTAAAACCAAAAGTGAAATAATATAGTTTTTTAATAATAAAATTAGTGTTTTTAGAAAAGTAATGGTTTTTTAAAATATATTATAGAGTGCCCTTGAAAATAGGTAAGAATTTGGGAAATTCCCTTTAATCGGGCTCGTATTTCGGAAAGAATTTTGGAAGATCATTTTAAAACATATAACTCCCCATAAATGAAAGTAGTATTTTGGTTGGTACATACATATTTAACATTATCACATAATATATGAGTACATATGAATAAATAAGAATTTAATTGAGGTAAATAGACAATAAGAGTAACCTGAATGAAAATGGAGGTTCGGGTAGAAAACCCTTACCTTAAGTCCGAAGGTGTTCCTCACTTGATCTTAATGACCTGAATAATCAAATTTAGGTTAAAAAATTAATGATTCCAGAATCTCCTCAAAATTTAATTGATTTATTATAACCTTATTTAGGTTCATTAATGTCCTTTTTATGGGTTAAGATATTCAATTTCATTATTTGGGAGTGTTTTCTTCCTTGGTTTTTATGATCGATTTACTTATATTCATGTATGGATAAACATGTAGAATGAGAATGGTTGTCCAGAATAGAAGTTGTATGTTATTAGTGAAAAAAAATAATATTACATGGTTATAATTTTTTTTGGTTATTGGGAGTGAATATGAATCATTATATAAAACTTTAATGACAATTGTTTGGGTTAATTGGTGGTTCTTGATCACATCGAACTCATTTTGATTTATAAATTAATATCATGTTTAGAAAAGGATTCCAAAACCTTAAATAAGTTATAATACATATATTATAGTTTGGTTCAACCATAAAAATGGTTTCATGACCAGAATTGAAGATGGTAATAGAAATCGAAAACCCGTCATCCTTGAATGTGATAAATTAACACATCTCGGATGGTGTTTTCATTTCTAGTATAAAAGAAGGGAAAATGGGAGATGATGAAGAATTATTAATTTATCATAACAACCTTAAAATACATGTAAGTTACTGGATTCATAACAACATTTCTATGAAATTAGGTGAGGAAAGAAAAAGAAAAGAAAGGAACTTGAAATAAAAGAAATGAAAAGAGGAATTTACCTCTTGAAGCAATCTTCCTTGAGAGCCTCTTTAGGGGGGAGGTTTTGGTATTTTTATGAGACCAAGGGATGATGGACATGGGGGAGGAGCTTGGGAGTATATTTGGATAGAATTTAGACAAGGTACAAGGATTAAGAGGAGTGAAGAGAAGAGGGAGTGGGGGGGGGGGGGGGGGTTATAGTGGAGGAGAGGAGGGTTTTCCGATTATTTTACTCATTATTTTAGACAACCAATATTATTGATTCTTGTGACCAAGAATAGTAATATGTGAATGTGAGTTCAAACCTAGTGAGATTACATTAGCCTTACATCACTTATGACCCAATAAATCATGTATTTAGCATTTATCGTAAATTATCATATTTTACTATTCACCCAAAATTCAAGTATTTTAAAAAAATAAAAAAAATTTACCCCAACCATTTTTGACGTGTAGAATTCAAAAATGAAATCCATTTTTTGAAAATAATTTTCTAAATATTTTTAATTTAATTTGCAAATAAAATCACAATTTATTTGAAAAAAATAACATTAAAACTATAACTCGTTTTATAACATCTTAAAAAATTAATCAAGGTCTTATAAAATTATCTTATAACCATAAGAAAATAAAGTAACAATTTACGATTACATTTTATGAAAATAAATTTCCTTTTTAAATTATAAAATTAATCATAAAATTGTAATTAAAATATTTATGACATACAAAAATACCAATACTTATACTATGATCGTTTCTTCACTTATAAGATGTCTAAATTGTATTTATACATTAATGGGTGAAGTTTCTATTTTTTTTTTCCAATTTACTATTCATTTCTACTCATTACTATTCATAAAGGCATGTTACTATTCACAAGAGTATGTTTCTATTCATAAAAAACTAAGTTGATTCTATCAGACTCTAAATATCTTACTGATGCAACTATATATGTCAGTTTTTCGAAATTAAAATCACAGAGGTGGAAAAATTATGTTTACTGGCTAGGTTATAACAAAGTGGTGTTTTGTAGAGACTCAATGTTTTATGCATTAAATATTAAATTTATTTTCAAAATCTTGGGGTGTTACATTATCCCCTCCTTATAAAAACTTTGTCATCAAAATTACCAGAATGTTACCTCACAAAAAGATTTGGGTAGTTCTTCATCATAAGCTCCTTAGGCTCCCATGTAGCCTCTTCAATTTTATGATTTTTCTAAAGTATCTTAACCATTCGAGTTGTCTGATTCCTCAACACCTATTATTTAGTGTCCATAATCCAGTTAGGCTCTTCATAGTAAGATAGGTCAGGTTCTAATTCTATATCTTCATAAGTGAGGACATGTGTTGGGTCTAGCATACACTTTCTCAGTAATGAGACATGGAACACATTGTGTGCTTTAGACAGGCTTGGTGGCATATCCAAATGATATAAAATAGTTCCAATTCTCTCCAGAATTTCAAAAGGGCCTATGTACCTAGGGCTTATTTTCCCTTTATTCTCAAATCTTATAACACCCTTCCATGGAGATACTTTTAAGAAAACATGATCTCCCACTTGAAACTCCAAATCCTTCCTTCGATTATCAGTATATCTATTTTGTCTACTTTGAGCTACTTTGATATGGGTTTGAATAGTCTTTACCTTAACTGTTGTTTCCTCCACAAGTTCTGGGACCACAAACTTCCTTTCTCCAATTTCATCCCAACAAGTTGGTGTACGACATCTCTTTCTATACAATGCTTCATATGGTGCCATTTGAATGGAAACTATTATTGTAGGAAAACTCCACTAATGATAAATATTGACCCCACATACTTTGAAAGTCAAGTGAACATGATCTCGACACATCCTCTAAGGTTTGGATCTTCCTTTATGATTGTCTGTTAGTTTGTGGGTGATAAGACATACTCAATCGTAGCTCAGTATCCAAAAATTTCTAAAGACTTTTCCAAAATTTAGATGTAAATCGAGGATCACAGTCAAAAAAAATTGAGAGAGGTGCTCCTTAAAGCCTCACAACTTCATTGATATAGAGTCTTGCAAGGCGCTCTAGTGGAAAATCCTCCCTTATAGCGAGGAAATGTGCAAATTTCATAAGTCGATCCACAATTACCCATATTGCATCATTCTTTCCTGGAGTTTTGGGTAATCTAGTGAAAAAATACATGGTGATGTCATCCCATTTCCATGTAGGAATAAATAGAGGTTTCATGAATCCTCTAGGATGTTGTCATTATACCTTCACTTATTGACAGACTAAACATCTTGATACATAATTAGAAATTTCCCGTTTCATGTTGTCCCACCAGAAATGTTCCTTCAAATCTCTATACATTTTAGCGCTACCAGAATATATAGAGAAATTCAAGCTATGGGAATCATCCAATAACTCCCTTTTCATCTCAGGTATAGAGGGAACACATAGCCTCTTCCCAAATTTTAGAATTCCATTTCACATACGAAGTCAGCCAACTTCCCATCTTTCACAACGTTAATTTTCTTTTGAAGGTTCCCATCATCAGGCTGAGAGATTTTAATCCTTTATAATAAATATTGTTGGGAAACCAATTGAAAAAGTAATGATGTTTCACCTTATTTGATAATTCCCATGTCCATCCTTATTAGATCCATGAGTACAGGATCCCTTTCAAACCTAATTTTGTTTAAAACTCCATGATCCTTCCTTCTCAATGCATCTGCTACCTTATTTACCTTTCCTAGGTGGTAGTGTATGGAACAATCATAATCCTTGAGTAGTTCTAGCCATAGCCTTTTCCTCATGTTGAGTTATTTTTGTGAGAAGATAAACTTCAAACTCTTTTGATTCGTATATATCTCACATTTTTAGCAATAGAGATAATGTATCCATATATTCAAAGAAAGGATTACCACTTCTAACTCAATATCATGAGTAGGATAGTTTTTTTCATGAATTTTTAACTGCCTTGATGCATAATAAATAACTCTATCATTCTTCATAAGGACACAACCAAGTCCTTTCTTTGATGTATCACTATAGATCACAAACCCATCATTCCCCGATAAAAGAGTTAGGATCAGAGCATTCACTAATCTCCTATTCAATTCTTCAAAACAGTCCTCACATTATTTTTTCCATATGAACTTAACCCCTTTACATGTAAGCTTTTTCATTGGGTTGGATAAATGGGTGAAGTTCTGAATGAAACGCCAATAATAACCTGCTAAACCAATAAAACTACATACCTCAGTTATGTTCATTGGAGTAGGCCATTATTACAAAACCTTTTTCTTCACAGGATTAACAAATATTCTATCCTTAGAGATAATATGGACAAGAAAGGAAACTGATTGGATCCAAAATTTACACTTTATAAACTTCCCATATAATTCATTTCTTCTAAGAGTCTTCAGAATAGTGTGCAAGTGATTTTCATGATCTTCATAGATTTTGGATTATACCAAGATATCTTTAATAAATACCACCACAAAGTCATTAAGATATTCCTTGAAATCTCTATTCATTAGATCCATGAAAACAGAGGGTGTATTAGTTAGTCCAAAATAAATTACTATAAACTCGTAATGCCCATACCTGGTTTGAAATGTTGTTTTTGGAATGTCTTTCTTCCCCACAAGCAATTGATGATATCCAGATCGAAGGTCAATCTTCAAAAAATATTGAGCTCCATGAATTTGATCAAATAAATCATCAATGTGAGGTAGGGGATACTTTTTCTTTATTGTTATAGCATCGATCTCCCTATAGTCAATGCACAACCTCATAGATCCATCTTTCTTCTTAACGAAAAGAATAGGGGCTCCCCATGGAGAAACACTAGGGAGAATAAATGCTTTATCACTCAATTCCTCTAGTTGTTTCTTCAGTTCCACTAATTCCACAGTGTCCATTCTATAAGAGGTCTTTGATATGGCCCTTGAATCAGGAATGAAGTCAATGGAAAACTCAATTTCCTGCTCTGGAGGATGTCCATGTAAATCCTCTAAAAACACATCAACGTATTCTTCCACAATAGGTACATCCTATATTTGAACATTCCTTTCCTCACCCATAGTTATTGCATTATATTCCTCCCCAATAATTTAATTCAGTAGATCTAATGGGGGTGGGTCTAGATGAGAATCAGATGGTGATGTTTCTACTCTAAAGATAAGGGATTCCATATCATCCTCAAAAATTGTAACCTCATTATTCTTGCAATAATTTTAGCATCATGGTTTGAAATCCAATCCACACCTAGGATGATATCAAATTAAATCATGGTTATGACAATAAAATCAGTAGATAAAGACCATTTATATGCCATAATGGGGACTTCCAAAAACAACTTTGTTGCAATGATACTTCCATTAGGAGTTTTAACTAACAAATACCTTATTAAATCAAATTGGAAATATATAATTTTATTAGAAAAATGGGAAGATATGAAATAATGAGATGATCCAAAATCAAATAAAGCATCATCTAAGTTTTAGGAAATAATTAAATTATATGCCACCACATCATTAGGAATTTCAATATTAGCAGTTGTGATCACATAAGCTTGTCCCTGCCCCCTTGGCCATTTTTGAGCCACATTTCCTTGACGCTTTAGATAATCATTATCATAATGTCCCATATCCCTAAAATTATAGAATTGAACATTAATAGATTCTTTCTTCCCCTTGAAAACACCAGTATGATGGCCTTTCTATCTACACTTACAACACACCACTTTTCCTTTTAAGCAAGCACCAGGGTGTTTCCTTCCACAATTATTACAGGGTGGAAAGTCAACTCTTCACTTCTTCCCCGTTTCCTTATTTCCTTTTCCAGAGTTTTCAGCAACCCTCTTCTTCTCTTACTTTCCTTTTAAATTCATAAGACTTAGAGAACTCCTTTTCCTTCTTAATAACACATGAGACTATATTTTCGTATGATGAGAAAGTTTGGTAGACTAGCGCCTGCCAGAGGAATGGATTTAGGCCATAAAATAATCAATCAATATTTCTCCTTAGATTAAATATATAGTCCATAATAGGCCTCACTAACCTTACGAAGTTAGCTTCATACTTTGCAACATTATTATCTTCCTTTTGCCTCAAATTCGGGAACTGGCTTTCCATATCTGCTTGTTGTTTATGAGGAAAGTATTTATATAAGAAAAGTTCTTTAAATTTACTCCATTACATATTTTCTATCTCTTCCACATCCTTTTTGTTTTTAATTAGTGACCACCATTGATCAGCATCTCCTGACAGACGATAAACTGCTATGACAACCTTCTCCCTTTCATTACTTCCCAAGGTGAGAAATATACTCTCTAAGGAACTTATCCATTGCTTCGCTACAAATGGGTTAGTAGTCCCATTAAATGATGGAGGATGTTGTCACATAAAGCGATCTAACATAGATCCTCTATGTTATGGATCCAGATGCTCTATACGAGTAAGGTCATTATTCATAACTTGAGTAAGTTGTCCTAGTATAGTTATAAGTTGCTTCGCACCAGTTGTATCTCTTGAGAAAATATCATTATCTTGTATGGGAGGTAAATACCTATATGGGATACATGTGTTCATGTGGTTTCCATTCCTTCCACTAGGTGCCATTTCTAAATAACAACATACACTAGATTAGGTTATGAATCATAATGTACTATCTCAACTTATAAAAAAATACTTAACATAAATTGAAACCCTATGCATGGATAATACCATAATCATAAACATGGTTTCTTTGATGAAAAATTTACATTTAAATCCTTCATAATTTATTGTAAAGAAAATGTGAATTATCCTAAGCATACTCTTCAGGAGTGTCAAAACAGGTGCACAATAAGGCCTATTGTCATGTACTAGGATACCCTAGGTCAACCCCAAAACTCCTTGTTGGAGTTTTCACTCCTAGGTACATCTATGCCAGAACCATGTTCACCTGTAGTATCCAAACAGGGATGTATTTTCTAGAAATATCCACACAATCTATTTCTTACCAAAATTCCAGGATTTTCTTATATTTTATCCTCAAAGACTATCTTAGGGTTTTGTTCCCTAATATTCATTTTCTAAATCTATTTTCCAAGTTTTCTACTAAAATTCCTCTAATACCAACTTTAAGGACCAGGCCCCAGTTGCTTGGAGATGGTGCCTTATTTTATTACATTTTCATATAAATAATGAATATGCATCCTAAAGGACCAAGTGGTTTAGTAGTTTTGGAAACAAGATACATACATAAGTTCAACATTATAACTCGAAATAAAATACAACATATAAGTTTTATTGGTAGCATACAAAACTATAAGTTTATCCCTACAGGTCATTCATAATAAACCTCTTCATTTCTTGAGAAAATGAAATATAAGAAAGGGATGAGCTCAAATGATCAGTAAGAGTAATCAATATAGTAGAAGATAACATAAACATTAGGTATGATGAATAATTGAAAACACATGCCTTTAAAAAAACATTAACATAATATGGTAGGAATATGAGCTGAGTAAATATTTTCATAATAAAACATAATCATGGTTATTCTACTAGTTGAATAACCTCATGAAATTTGAATTTATAGCTTCATAATTAGGGAAATTCATATGCTGGACATTCTGAAACATACCGTCAAGGCCTTGTCCAAGACATCTAAAAATTATTATGGCCTCAGCCAAAACCATATCTAAAAATGGGCAAGGCCTCAGCCAAGTCCACATATATTTGTATCATGAGACCTAATGATGCATTGAGGGGATATAGTAGGCCCCACCCACCACATAATAAGTCCTATGCATTCTTCATATGAATGAGGTGCATATAAACAACATATACATTCATATTGAAACTAACATATGAAATGTAACTAACTTTCCCCAATCATTAAACATAAACACCAACCATTTGGAGTAATATGGTGAATGGTTTCAAGATAGCACATCCATAGTCAAAATAATAATAAAATATTCAACAAAATATGGTATATTATATCATAAAATATTAGTCCCATTTATACATGATAATAAATAAGTGTATTGAAACAAATAAAAACACTCTTATAAAATCATCAAGTAATTTCTTGAGATAAATACGCTTTTACTCTGAAAAGAAGAGTTATTTTGTAAAAATATTTGTCTAAAACCAGAAGTGAAATAATATAGTTTTTTTATAATAAAATGAGTTTTTTTAGAAAATTAATGGTTTATTAAAATATATTATAGAGTGCCCTTGAAAATGGGTAATAATTTGGGAAATTCCCTCAAATCGGGCTCGTATTTTGGAAATAATTTTGAAAGATCCTTTTAAAACTTATAACTCCCCATAAATGAAAGTATGATTATGGTTGGTACATATATATTGAACATTATAAAAAAATATATGATGAGTACATATGAATAAATAAGAATTTTATTGAGGTAAGTAGACAATAAGAGTAACCTGAATGAAAATGAAGGTTTGGGTAGAAAACCCTTACCTTAAGTCCGAAGGTGTTCCTCACTTGATCTTAATGACATGAATAATCAAATTTAGGTTCATAAATTAATTATTAAAGAAAATAATATACATTTAATTGATTTATTATAACATTATTTAGGTTCATTCATGGCCTTTCGATGGGTTAAGATATTCAATTTCATTATTTGGGATTGTTGTCTTCCTTGTTTTTCATGATCGATTTACTTATATTCATGTACGGATAAACATGTAGAATGATAATGGTTGTCTAGAATAGAAGTTTTATGTTATTATTGGACAACCATAATATTACATGGTTATAAAATTTGTTTGGTTATTGGGAGTGAATATGAATCATTATATAAAATTTTAATGACAATTGTTTGGGTTAATTGGCGGTTCTTGATCACAACAAACTCATTTTGATTTATAAATTAATATCATGTGTAAAAATGGATTATAAAACCTTAAATAAGTTATAATACATATATTATAGTTTTTTTCAAACATAAAAATGGTTTCATGACCAGAATTTAAGATGGTAATATAAATTGAAAACCCGTCGTCTTTGAATGTGATTAACTCCAAATGGCCCGAAGGCTTTCTTTTTTATTTTTATTATAGATAATCCCCCTTTTAATGGTTGAAGGGGAACCCGTACATAACCCGTAGGCCCAAGGAACAAGGCCCGACATGACCCGTAATACATTACCCGAAGGCCCTGAGGCATACCCTGCCCATACATGACCCGTAAGCCCAGCCCACTAGAACTGCCCCTCCCCAGCTTCGGCATCATTGATCGCATTTAGCTCCCCACCTACATTTCTGATTATCTAGAATTGCCTCGTGCAAAGCTGCACGGTGCCTGGTCCCGATGGTGGTTGCCATACCCTCTCATTCTTCCAATCCGGTTAGCTCTGCTTCTGGTGACTGCTACTGTTGCTCTGATCCTCTTCTGGGGCATGCTCTGTGTGACCTAGGCTACTTCATGGTCTTCAATGGGCCGAAGGCCTTTGATGGCCCAAAGGCCCATGAGACCCGTAGGCCCAAACCGGTGGCCCGAAGGCCCAAATCGGGTGAATAGTTCCGGCTGCTACAGTACCTGCTACAGTACCTGCTACAATACTTTTACAATACTGCTACATACTACTACAGTACCCGTAAATTCGCCTCCACTCGGTTTTGAACCTAGGTCTCTTGGATGCCAAGCAGGAGCCCTTACCACTTGGGTACGGGCTCGTTGGCATGTCTTTGAATGTGATAAATTAACACATCTCGGATGATGTTTTCATTTATATTATAAAAGAAGGGGAAAGGGGAGATGATGAAGAATTATTCCTTTATAATAACCAAATTCCAATAAATTTAATGTACTAGAGTCATCACAAAATTTGGATTAAGGGAGGTTAGTAAAGAAAAATAAAAGAAAGGAACTTGAAATAAAAGAAATGAAAAGAGGATTTTACCTCTTGAAGCAATCTTCCTTGAGAGCCTCTTTAGGGGAAAGGTTTTGGTCTTTTTAGGAGACCAATGACTGATGGAAGTGGGGGATGAACTTGGGAGGAGATTTGGGAAGAATTTATACAAGGAATAAGTCTTAATAGGAGTGAAGAGAAGAGGGAGTGAGGGGGGGTTTTATAGTGGAGGAGAGGCTGGTTTTCCCATTATTTTACTCATTATTTTATTATTTTGCCAAAGGCAACCAATAGTATTGATTCTTGTGACCAAGAATAGTAATATGTGCATTGGAGCTCAAACCTAGTGGGAATAAATTATACTTAATTCACTTATGACTCTATAAATCATGTATTTTTCATTTATCGTAAATTATCGTATTTTACAATTCACCCAAAATTAAAGTATTTTAGAAAAATCCAAAAAATTCACCCCGACCATTTTTCTACGTGTAGAATTCAAAAATGAAATCCGTTTTTTGAAAATAATTTTCTAAATATTTTAATTTAATTTTAAAATAAAATCACAATTTATTAAAAAAAACAACATTAAAACTATAACTCATTTTATAACACCTTGAAAATTTAATCAAGGTCCCATAAAATTATCTTATAACTATAAAACAATAAATTAAAAATTTATGATTACATTTTATAAAAATAAATTTCCATTTTAAATTATTAAATTAATCATAAAATTGTAATTAAAATATTTATGACATACAAAAATACCAATACTTATACTATGATCATTTTTCACTTATAAGATGTCTAAATTGTATTTATACATTCATGGGTGAAGTTTCTATTTTTTGTCTGATTTACTATTCATTACTATTCACTACTATTCATAAGGGTATGTTACTATTCACAAGTGTATGCTACTATTCATAAAAAACTAAGTTGATTCTATTAGACTTTAAATATCTTACTAAATGAAACCGTGTATGTCATTTTTTCGAAATTAAAATCACAGAGGTGAAAAAATTATGTTTACTGGCTAGGTTATAACAAAATGGTGTTTTATAGAGACTCAGTGTTTCATGCATTCAATATTAAATTTATTTGAAAAATCTTAGTGTGTTACATCGATGGAATCCCCCTTCAGAAGGGATTTTTAAGATTAATGTCGATGCTTCCTTACCCAAGAGTGGTTTTATTGGAATCGGTTTGACCATGGTGTAAATATCATTGCAAAAAAATAAGAGTCGATCCTCGCTTCGTGGGACCCCGTTGTTACTGAAGCACATGCTGTCCTTGCTGGTCTGACCTTCGCAAAAGATTATGGATGGAATGCTATTAACATTGAGTCTGACTATCTCAACATCATCAAATCCATCAATATAAATGGTTTCGACCTCCAATCCTTTGTCTTTATCATTAGGAAAATCTAGTATCTTAGTCACAACTTTTCCATTTGCTCTTTCACATTCACCAAAAGACAGGAAAACGAAGCAGCTCATCATCTATCTTCTCACTATGTGTCTAGAAAAAACCACCTATGGCTTTATTTCTTTCACTTGTGGATGTTATATATTGTTACACATGATCTTCATGATTAATATATATTTCCTTCAATTTTCAAAAAAAAAAAAAACAAATAGAATAAATGAAAACACCCAGGTGAATTATAATTAAAAATATAACGTCTAATTTTTATTCTGTCTTTAGTTTTAAGTTTACTGGATTTATGGAATACTGATAAAATCAAATATCAAAGTAAAAACAAAATGGAAATATAAACTTTATAAAATAAATCAAACACATCAGAAATAAGTTTGTCAAAAGTTTAATAAAATCCGACGATAGAAATCTAAACACCAAAAATATGAAAACTTAAACCATCGGAAATTCAAAATTAAATACAATGAAATTTTAAAAGAAAAATCTGAGCATCAGTTACCAAACACAATATTCATTAAAAGGATACAATAAAACCACACTTTTAAACCAAAGTGAAAAGTGTGTCTTTAATCCAGACCCAATGTATCTATGTATTCCAATCTCCAAAATCCCTCAGCTTAACATGTCACTAGGTATAATGTTTTATCCATGAACACTATATCTTCCTATCCTCTAAATCCATCAATCACTCAAGATCGGTAACAAAAAAATTACAATGATAAATATTAAGAGCATTTGTTAGAGTTGATACCATAGATTCGAATTTATTAGTACTTGATTATATGATTTCATTATTAATGAAATTTATTATCACATCATGATTGTTCCTTTTCATGATTCTTATATGTGATAAGGTCCTAAGAATATATATTATAATGAAAAGTTCATAGCAGATCTCTGTCATGATGAGAACCTAAAGATCTCACAACATCATTCTTGAATATATGTTCTATGGTCGGATGATATTGTTTGATGAGACATTGATGATATAGTCTATCAAGGGTAGGAGACTCATAAAACATCAAGACATATTCTCATGGTGTTCTCCATTAGAAATATCTAAAATAGGAGGTTATCAGAACAAACACATTAATAGAAAATCCATATTTTCATCTGTCATAAGATGTTTCTATATGTGGATGTGTGTATTGATCTTTAAACTTTAAGATTGTCATTAATGAATATCATGAATCACATACTTTGATGTATTGATGAAAAACATGATAACGTATGTCTTCATTAAGGTAGGATATGTTGGGTGTGTCACGAGTGATATTGCATTAATAGATCATGCGAGAAAGAACTTATCCCTTCCGACCCATCAAAATTTGATATCTCAAACTCTTTGATAATAATGGAACTGCTTACATAAATCTATGATCATGCTGTTTAGTGGGAGAGTTCAATTCTAGAAAGTCAAAGAAAGATATATAGACAATATAGGTTGATGACACCAACATGCAACCTACTTGATTCAAGATATCATGATAAAGTGATTATATTACTCAGTAAGAATTCGTAGGAGATTGGATATCATTATGACATTAACTTCTTTCTCTATGGGTGTCTTGACGTGCTGCTAGACAATAACATGGACTTTAGGAAGTTATGTCTAATTCCACTGAGAAATAGGCCCATAGAGTCACATATTAAGTTTGTCCACAATCTTAGTTAAATTCAAGCAATGAATTTAACAAGTTCAAATAAATAATATTTATTTGGTTTTGGTTGATCATCATAATTTAATCAAAATTTATTTTAAAGAATAAGTGAGTTAAATAATAAAAATAATAGATATTTATTTTCATGTTTGGAAAACATAATATTTATTAAATTTATCATAGAATAATGCAATTAAATTTAGTTATTAAATAATCATCATTTGAGGATCAGTAAATGTCGATGAAGAAAAGTGGACCAAGATTAATGATCCAATTAGAAATGGTATAAATGATATTTTTTTATATTCTTAATGCGTTTTACATGTAAATAAATTAACAATAATAATAATAATATTATTTTACATGAGGTCAACTAAGAATTGTTAAGTCGGTTTGTGCGATTTTTCAACCCTAAACCTACCATAATAAATATCTAATTACAGCTCTTTCCTAATTCACTTTTGGTGTGCACAACAGATAGAGATATACTCTCTAAAACCCTAGAGAGAGATCTAGAGATCTAGAGAAAAATCCCTCTTCCTCCTCTCCCAAGATTTCAAGAGAGCATCAAGAGTACTTTCTTATTTGAGAAGAATACTGCTGCGATCAACCACGAACAACGCAAGCAATAAGAATTGGCTGTACTAGCACACAACAATTCTACAATAATGTTTAGAAACTGTGATACATGTGTGGATCACCACTAGAGTTATTCTGCACATGGATCTTGTAGCACAATGACATTATGAAGAGATATAGTCAACAATATCATCAACAAAAGTGGAATTACAAGTTAAGGTAATTCTATATCTATCATAAATTAATTATAAATTACATGTGAATATCATCCTTTTCTAGTTCCAACATTTTAATATAATCAAGTAATATACTATTTTCATTGTACATACAGTTTTAATCATGTACAGAAATGATCACATGTAAATTAAGACTAATATCTGAGTTATTCATACCATCATAAAATGCTTCTGCTGCAACTAAAACCTATAAGTGGTATCAGAGGGGTCACATGTTTAATTTATAATTTTTTACTATTTGTTGATTGTTTTCATGTGTTTGTATTTTATTTTACTTATAATGATTTGTTTTAATATCTGACATCATCATCTCTTACATTTATTCATTATCAATAACATAACCAATAAATAGTTAAGGTTTAAAAAATGAAGAGACATCTGAAGAACACCGTTTGGAGGTGCCAAAGGCTCTGCCTAGACAAAACCATAGTACACGATGTGTACTACCTACATACACACTGTGTAATTTTGTTTCATGCCTATATGACATGATAAAGTTGAATAGATCCATTGAAATCATATCTATGATCCGATAAAAGTGGATCGACATGTAGATCTGGATAGATTGGTACACAACTTGAAGAACTACATGCCGTGAATTCACTGTACATGGAGTGTAGTTCCTGTTTTCTCACAACTGAGAACATGAGGTGGTACAACATTCTGTGTATCTGATACATGACACAAGAACTAACATATAATGCAACTACAAGGTTACACATCATGTAAGTTGGACTACACACCATGTACCTCAAACTCATCTGCAGTAGACAACATGGACATACCCAAGGTGTGTTCTACAAACATGAGCAGAAGACAGTACATTCCATGTACTATAGTATATTCCACATAGTCTGTTGGAGATAGTGTGCCTAGTTTTTCATAGATAAAAATTAAGTATATAATTAAGCCTATTCACATGTGTTCTGTGTGTCATTTATTTGACAATACATATCATGAATTAGGATTTATAATGAAATCTATTAAATCTGTTTTCGTGTTAAAATTTGAATAACCACACATTGTTACCTCCAAGTACACTTGTGTACTTCATTAATTTTAAATGAAATTAATTTTGTTTGAAATTATAGATGATGGAGAGTTAAGGATTCTTGAATGGAATTATGATAAATTGAATTAATTGGATTAATTTTGGACACGTTATCTTAATTAAAGTAGGAATCAAAGTAATTGATAATAAGATTTCAGATATTTGGATGATCATGAGATTAGAATAGAACTGTGTATGTGATTGATTTCTTTTAATTTATTATGGTTAAATTATTATTGATGGTCTTTGTGTCATCCCATCCTCATTATATAAGAGTCTGTGCATGGGCAATTTCTTTTATGTAAACCCGCTTGTCAAATCCATTGGACCCCCTCACTAGTGTTTGAGTAAAAGATCATGTAAGGATAAAGCTTCTAGGTAAGAGGATGTAGTCTAAGTCTAGGAGTTGAGGTGAAACCAATTGAGGTGATATATATGAGTCAAGGTGGAATGCTACTACACAAACCAAGTTACGGTTCAAGGTGTTTTCCCCTAGGGTCAAGGGTTAGTTTATCATCTGCAAGATAAAATATCCATTAGAGAATATCACGATCATGTCACTTATGTTTTATTTCTATCGGTTGCATGGTTAATTATTTATGTTTTTGAATGATACGTGATTACCTAATAAATGAATTAATAATCATGCAAGATAGAATAAAATACAATAGGATTATGTGTAAATATTTTATCAGACTTGGTTAATCATTTAAGTAAAACATATTTAATATTATCATGGAATGTGAAAAGATAAAATGGTATTTATGCATAAGGATAAAAATCCCTTAACAAAAATATTAATTTGGCATAGCATTCCACTACTTAAGTTAGAAATGGAACCATAGTTCAAAGTTCTTGATCAACCCAAGTTGGGATGCTTTCAATTATCGTGAAACTTTTAGCTTGAATTTTTGGGTTGAATTAACTCAGTTCACATCAAGGGTTAAATTCCCAAGAAGGACTTAGTGTAACTAAGATACAAAGGTTGATAAAATATTTATTCTGGATTTCAGGATTGGGGAGTCCACTCAAAAAATCAAGGAACAATGAGTCAATGTAGTTGGAAATTCACACATACCTAAAACCCTTCAAATAGTTTGTCAGACCCAAGTTTGGGTTATGAGAAGGGGAATATGGATCCTTTCCACTGAAATATCTAAGTGAAAATATATTCCTAAATCGATGGTGAGGGCTATTAAATTTTGAAAAATAATGGGAGATTAATAGAATTTAATTATTTTAAAAAAAATTTAATTTATTTTTGTAATAAAACAAGTACTAATTATTTACTCTTAATTTATAGAAATGAAAAATAAAACAACTTTGATAATATCACTATGATCCATACTATATAAGGATAACCACCTCATTGACACAAATTTATAGGAATGGTATAGGCTCTTGCACATTATACTACACCAAAAACGAAAATTATACATGCTGGAAACCCCACTACCTAAATTCATTTCCAAAGAGGCTATTTAGAAGAAAGTATTTCTTTACTTGAGGCATGTGGACAATTCTATGGATGTCCAATGTTTTATGCTATCATCCATGTCCTATAATATCCTAAAGTAGTATGAATATATTGATGCATATTACATAGTTTCCCACCTTAAGGATCTCTATCAATAGAGGGAAAGATCAAAGAGATATGCGATCTCTAATAAACAGTTCACACAAAAACTTTGAGAGTCAGCGCCATCTGTGGAACATATAGTCAAGATGATTTGATACATTGAGTGCCTGAACATATTGGGTTTTAAGATCCCTAATGATCTGCACACAAATCTCATTCTATCCTCACCCCCCAAAAAACTTATAACATGATCAATAGCGAGAAGACACTTTCAGAACTTCTTACTCTTGTTCTTCAAGTATATAAAGACACAAGGCATGAAAAACCCATGGTCCTTATGGTAAATAAGAAGAGGAGGAACAAAGAAAATGGGCCGAATACTCATTCCAAGTCTAAATATTCGAAGCACCATCCTTATAAGAATAAGAAGATCTTTAGGAAAGGAAAGGAACAAGATGCAGTATGTTTTGCATGTGGAAAGTAGGGACACTAGAAGAGGAATTGAACCCATCTAAAGAATCAAGGGGAAGCTTCAGGTGTGTTCGTTATTGAGTGTAATATTTCTATATCTATAAGTTGGGTATTATATACTTCCTATGGTGCTCACATTTGTATCCAAATATAGGAACCAAGTAGATTTCAGAAGGTTTCTAGATATGAGGCAATTCTATGGGCTTCCAATGGAGAAAGGATGTCTGCTCTGGCCATTAGAGACTACCATATCACATTACCAATGAGAATGATTTTGGTTTTAGATAATTTTTATTATGTTTCTAGTGTTACCAATAACATTATTTATATTTCTTATTTAGACATGGATGGATTTATTTTCAACTTTAGAAATAAGAGTTACTACTTTTATAAAGATATCATATGTTATATTATGACATAGTTGAATAACGGTCTTTATGTATTAAATTATAAAAACAAAATATTAATAATTGATAATGAAACAAATATGTGCAACTCATATAACAACCAATTATGGAATCACCATATTGGTCATGTAAACTAGAAGTATTTGAAAAAGATCTATCAAGATAGTTACTTGGAATCTTTTGATATTAAACCACTTTAAAGATGTCATGCTTATTTACAAGGTAAGATGAATAAACCATTATTTGGTGGTCAAGGTGAAAGGGACACATAACATCTAAATTTGGTACAAACTAATGTGTGTGTAACTTTTCAAGTAGATCCTATAGGTAGATTCTCAAACCTTATTACTTTTACTGATGAATTGAGTAGGTATGGTTATATCTACTTAGTGAGGCATAGGTCTGAATCCTTTGAGAAATTCAAAGAGTTCAAGAATGAGGTTGGGAATCAGATTGGTAAGAATATAAATAAACTTTGATCGAATCGAGGAGATGAATATCTTAACTAATAAATTATCAGATTTCAATAGGAGTATGAGATTTTATCTTAAATCACTCAACTTTATACACCATAGTAGAATGTTGTTAGTGAAAGGAGTAACCGTACCTTATTGGGCATGGTAAGGTCGATGATGAGTCATGTAAGCCTTCAATTATCCTTTTTGGGATATGAATTAATAAAAACATAAGAATTACTAAACTAGGTACCAACTAAAGTGTAAAACAATATTACCTTTAATTTATAGAGAATAAATAAACCCATTTTGTCACATGTATGTGCATGGGGTTGTAAGGTAGTTTTTAAGGCTAGATCAAGCAACAAACTATCACCCTAAGGCATGAAGTGTATATTTATAGGGTATCCTAAGGAAACAAGGGGATGCTATCTATAATAACCTTAAGATAAGAAAGTGACTGTCATGATACATGCCTTCTTTCTTAAGATGGAGCACATCCTCAAGGAGTATGGTGGGAGAAATATTTACTTTGATGAAATTGATGCTCAAGATACACAAGAGTTGGTACAAAAATTGATTATATAGATCCTCATGGAAGAATTTGTTCTTGAAGCACAAGTGTTGTGTAGGAGCACTAGAGAGTTAAGAGAACTAGATGGATATGGTTTTCTAGTCACTGATTATGGTGACTCATTATTGGTCAACAATAATGATCCCCTCTCCTATAAGGAGGCAGTAGAGATCTCATAAGCTGTAAGGTGGAAAAATCCATGAATTTTGACATGGATTCCATGTATTAAAACCTAGTTTGGATTCTCATCGATATACTAGTTAATGTAAAACCTATTGGGTGTAAATGGTATTCAAGAGAAAATTGGACTTGAAAGGTAAAGTAAATTCCTATAAAGCATGACTAGTAAATAAAGGATTTAGACAACATCAAAGCATTGAATATGATGAAATTTTTTTCTCCAATTGTCATGTTTAAATCCATCATAATTTTACTTATCATTGCAACTTACCATGACTATGAGATTTGGAAAATGGATTTCAAAAAAATATTCTTTAATGGAAACCTTCAAGAGGATGTGTATATAACACAAACATAAGGATTTATGAATCCATAGAATAAAAAAGTCATGAAAGTTGCAGATATATATTTATGGATTAAAATAATCATCTATGTCATGGAATATTTGGTTCAATGAAGCCATAAAATAATTTGGTATCATTAAGAATGAAACTGATCTATGTGTTTACAAGTGGTTTAGTGGGAGTACAACTGTTTTCATAGTAATATATGTTGATGACATATTACTAATTGGAAATGATATACCATCCTTAGAAGAGGTTAAATCATAGTTGATAAAGTGATTTTACATAAAGGATTGGTAATGAAACCTACATTCTAGGGATCAATATCATGCGTGATAGATCCAAGAGGCTGCTTAGGCTAAGTCAAAGTACAAATATTTACTAGATATTAAAGAAGTTCAATATGAAACAATATAAGAGGGGATTGGTTCTAGTGCCACATGGTATACATCTTTCCACGAAAATGTTTCCTCATACACAATAAGAAATATATATAACAAGTAAGATATCATATGATTCTATGATAGAATATATCATGTATGTCATGTTATGTATGAGTCTTGATGTCTCCTATGATTTGAGAATGATAAGAATATATCAATAAGATTCAGGTGAAAATCATTGGACTAATGTTAAATCTATTTATTTGAGTCGAACTAAGGATATGTTCTTGGTATATGGTGGAGATGAAGAGATAGTCATCGGGAGTTATAAAGATACTATCTTTCAGATAAATTAAAATTATCTGAAGTCATAGTCTGGATATATATTTTGTCTCAACAAAGGAGCTGTGAGATGGAAAAGTTCAAGGCATCTAGTTGTTTCCAATTCTACAGCAGAGTCCAAGTATATTGCGGATTCCAATGCAGCTAAGTAAGAATTTTGGATTCAATTTTTTTCTCAAGATATTGATTCAGTTCCTAGAAGTAAATACCCTATCATGGTTTATGATGAAAACATTATAATGATTACTATCTACAAATATCTGAGGTCACACCAAAGTAAAAAATCATATACTTTGTAAGTTTCATCTTTTGAGGGATTTTTATCAACAAGGTGAATTTTTAGTGAGAAGAGTATCCACATAGGAAAATGTGGTGGACCCTTAACCTAGGTTTTATCTCAGCAAAGGCACGAGTATCATGTAATATCTAGTGGACTGAAAGATATTTACAGTTAGATATCATAAAAGTGGGGGTCTGTTGGATTTGGTTCCCTAAAGGTGACTTTATTAGTATTTGATTACATGTTTTCAATATTAATGAAGTTTATTATCAAATCACTATTGTTAATTTTCACAACTATTGTATGTGATAATGTACTAAGAATATATGTCACACTGAAATGATTATAGAAGTTCCCCACCATGATGAGAACCTAGAGGTTCCATTCCATCATTCTTGAATATATGTTTTATGGCCAGATGATATTGTATGATAGTACATAGATGATACATGATATCAGGGGTATGAGGCTCATAAGATATTGATACACCTTCTCATGGTGTTCTCCCTTGTTAATCTCTAAGATAGGAGGTTATGAGAACATACCCATTAATAGGAAATTTACATTTTCATGTGTCATTGGATGTTCCTATATATGGATGTGTGTATTGATACTTATACTTTAAGATTATAATTAAAGGATATCATTACTCATGTACTTTTTTGTGTTGAAAAAAACCATGATGACATATGCTCGTGGAGAGGTAGAGTATTTTGGGTGCATCCCAAGTGATATTACATTAATGGATAATGAAAGAAAGGATTTATCCCTTTTATCCTTTGATATAAGTTGATATCTCAAACTCTTTGATGGGAATGGAAATGCCAGTATAAATCCATGGCCATGGTGTTTGGTGATTTATTTAAATTCCATAAAGTAAAAGAAAGATAAATCAAGCATATAGGTTGATAACACAAATATGTAACCTATTTGATTTGATATATCATGATAAAGGGATTATATTACATGATAAGAATTCGTAGGAGGTTGGATGTCATTAAAAAATTAACTTCTTTCTCTATGAGTGTCTTGGAACATTTCTAGATGTTAACCTTGTACTTTAAAAAGTTATGTCTAATGTCACTAAGAAACAAAACTATGGGGTCACACACTAAATGTATCTGTAATCTCAGTTAAATTCAAGCAATGAAATTAACAAGTTATAATAAATAAAATTTATTTAGGTTTATTTGATCATCATAATTTAATCACAAGTTATTAAAAATAATAAATATGTTAAATAATAATAATAAATATTTATTTTCATGTTTTTAGAATATATTATTTATTATATTTATCCTAGAATAATGCAGTTTCATTTATTTATTAAATAATCATTATTTGAGGATAAGTAAATGTCGACAAAGGAAAGTGAACTGAGCTTAATAGTATGATTGGAAATGGTAAAAATGATATTTATTTATATTCTTAATGTGTTTCATATGTCAATTGATTAATAATAATAATAATGATAATAATAATATTACTGGACATAGGGTCAACTAATAATTGTTAAGTTGGTAAAGGGATTGTGTGCGATTTGCCAACCCTAAATCTAACATAATAAACACATAATTATAACTTTTTCCTAATTCACTTTTAGTGTTCATAATGAATAAAGAGACACTCTTCAATCCATAGAGAGAGATCTAGATATTTATAGCACACTCCCTCTTCCTCCTCTATCAATATTTTGAGAGAGCATCAAGAGTTCTTTCTCCTTCGAGAAGAATACTATTGCAATCAACCATGAACAACACAAGTGATCAGGTTCAGTTGTGCTAGCACCCAACGATTCTACATTGATGTTCAAAGATTATGGTGCACATGTGGATCACCAAAAAAGGAAATATGCATTTGGATACTTCAACACAATGATAGTATGATGATATCTAGTTAGCCAGATCATAAAAAAAGCAGAATTACAAGTTGAGGTAATTCTATATCTGTCATAAATTATTTATAAATTACATTTGAAGATCCTCCTATTCTGGTTTCGATGTTTTAATCTATTCAATTAATCTATTTTTTTCATTGGATATGACATTTTAATCATGTGTGGCAACAATTACATGTAAATTAATATTAAAAGTAGAGTTGGTCATACCATCATAGGATGATTCCGCTACACTCATAACATATAGCCTTTATATTTAAACCTTACAAGCATGATATCTTAGAAAAAAATTTGAAAGAATGATTACAATGATTGAAATATCTTAAAGCATCAAGCAGTTACATGAATTCATGTGATGATAATTTTTCAGAATGCTCTGTCATTGTTGTTCTTATGATGATTGAAGTTGCAGATCTATTTATAGACAATGTTGTGATAAACTCAAAATGTAGAATTCATGAAATATTCCAAGAAAATTGCAACATAATCAATAGAAACTTCTTCATCTTTTGATAAAATCAATATCTCTCTTTATCTATCGATTAAGTTATTAGCAATACTATAATTCTTATCAATATGATGAATGTAATATTGCATGAAAGTTCACATCACTAGGTTTTCACATATATTCTTACATTCTCCAAAAATAAATTTACCCTAAATTTATTCTATACATAAACAAAAACTAAAACAATTCTTTCCCCCCTACAGGTGGCTGGGGTAACAGGGGGGTTGGGGTGTGGGGTGCCAGTCACGAGGTCGAGCCCCCAATCCATTTTCTTGTAGCATGCATTATAATAGAATCCAACTTTTAACAACTAAAAAAACTATCAAGTTAAATCATATTCATAATAATTATAATGTGGTTTTCAAAACAAAAGAAGCAAGTGATTCATTGACTTAAAAATATCCCCCTTTTGGAAAACAAAAATTATGCAAGAAAAAATGAAAGGAAACATTGGATTTTAATAGAAAAATTTATGTAAGTTTCAATGGTATGAATTTATTTACTTAGAATTAAAAACTCTATAAAAAACCTCATTAGATACAAATTATAAAAGAATATAAAACCAACCCCCTTTGTTTAAAACAAAAAATTAAGAAAATTCAATACAAATTCAAATTTTTCTAAATTTTTTCCCCCTTTATAATTTTCAAAAAGAAGTAAGATGAAGAGAGAAAAATAAATTTTTTAAAACAAGTAAACTTAAACCAAGTTAATTAAAATTGAAACTCCCCTAAGAAAATATTTGTCTCTTCCTTTATTAAACAAAAATATCCTAAACATTTTCTTAAAATGAATTCATAGAGGATAATGTTAACGAAATTTTAACCTCCAAAAATTTATCTCTCATACTATTAGATGATCTTCCTCTTTTGAGGATGATTCTAATAAATTTTTCTCCATGAACATTGTTATCATCATAATATTCATAAAATATACAACCAATAAATATATAAATATGATGAAATAAAAATGAAAAACTGATAAATATCACCCTGTTTCATGAGGAGTTTTTCAAACTTAGAAGATATGATAAACATGAAGTGCATTGAAGTTCACTTTATGTTGATAATTCCCAAATTTTTTTAATGTATTCAAAACTATTTTAATTTAAAGGTTTTTCAAAAATATTATCCAGATGATTTTCCATTTCGATAAAGTCAAGAACAATATCTCATTATAGCGTGTGATCCTTAAAAGAAATGATTCCTAACATCTATGTTCATTGCTTCTGAGTGATGTGTTGGATTTATAGACAAATAAATAACACTATTATTATCACAATGGATTGAATTTTGAGTAAAACTCAAATCAAAATACATGACTATGTGTTGCATCCACAACACTTGTGGATAACAACATCCAGTTGCCACATAATCCACTTCAGTAGTGGAAAGTGATAATGAATGTTTCTTATTACCAAACCAAGAAACTAAATATTATCCTAATAAATGACATGTTTTATAAGTAATTGTACCATCTAGTTTATAACCTCTAAATTCAGCATCTGATTAATTTTTAAGGACAAAATCAATTCTATAAGAATAAAATAAACTAATTCTGAATTTCCTTTAAGGCATCAAAAAACATTTTTTTACCAATTTTAAATGATATTCCTTTATATTTTATTGAAACCTCACACATATAAATACTAAAAAAATAATTTTAGTTTGAATTTTAAAAGATATAGTAAAATTCTAATTATAATTCTATAGAGTTTCTGATCAACTGATTTTCCGAATTTATCAAGATCAAGTTTTATAGAATTTTCTATCAAAGTACTTAAACTTGGTACATTATTGAAACCAAAATATTTTATAAAGTCTCTAATATATTTATGTCAATTTATGATATCAAATTCTAGTTTTTGAGAAATCTGAAAATCAAGAAAGAAATTGAGTTCACCCAACATGATCATTTCAAACTCATTTTTCATAAGTTAAAAAAAACTATCAAGAATAGATTTTTGAGTTTAACCCAAAATAATTTCATAAACATATATTTGAAAAATGATGTTATCATTAAAATATTCTTTTATAAATATCTAGATAATAACTTCCTTTAAAAAAATTATTTCAAAGTAAATATTTAGTAAGTATATCATACTTTTGGGGATTATTTAAGTCTATAAAGTGATTTGGTAAGTTTAAAAATATTTTTTGGAAATTTAGTATCTAAAAAACCTGGGGTTTGTTCAATATAAACTTCTTCTTATAAATATCCATTAAGAAAATCACTTTTAACATCCATTTTAAATAAGGTAAAATATTCACATAGATTCAAGTCTAGATACCGGTGAAAAAAAACTCACCATAATCTATGTCTTATTCTTGATAATAACCCTTAATAAAAACTTTATTTATTTATAAAAATAGTTCTATTTTCACTACATTTGTTTATAAAACCCCATTTTAATCCAATAAGTATAATATATTTAGGTCACTCAACTTAGGTCCAAACTTGGTTTTGTTCAAATTGATTGAGATCCACTTGCGTGGATCTTATCCAACTTTTATCACCAAAGGAAACTATCAATTAATGAAATATAAAAAGGGTGGATTACCTTTAAAAATATCCAAAGCAATAAAGATAAAATGAAAATTTTAAAACAAAAATGATTTTGAAAAGATAAAGTGATTAAAGTGAAAAAATCAAATTTATTAAAGTATGCAAATCAATATTGAAATGATTCAAAGAGGAAATGTAAATAAAAGATAGAATATAATTTGATAAATATTTAATCAATAGAACATGGTTTACCCCTATGTCTCTACCCCTCAATTAGATAAATATGTCTTATTAAGATCATCTCTTATTTTTAATAGAAATCTAAGAATAAAATTTTCTTGATTTTAAAAGATACCCAAGAACCAAACTTTCCTTAGGTTTTAATAGAGACTCAATAACCAAAATTCCCTTGGTTTTAATAGAAACCCAAGAACCAAACTTTTACTTAGTTTTAATGGAAACCCATGAACCAAATGCTGAAGGAGGGATGAAAATAAATGATTTTATTGGTGAAAATACATCACAATTATGGACATATCTCTCTCTTAAAGGATGGGTAAAATTGAGAAGAGAGATAGATAGAGACAAAGCTGAGAGCTTGATAAATAGAGAAAAAACGTTGTCACTTTGAGAGAATGGATATGATAATGGAGAGAATTGACTAGAGATTCATCTTCGAAGATAAATTCAAATTCCACCATTGATGTTATTTGAGACCCAAGACACTATTTATAGCCTTTATATGATATGGAGGAGTCTTGGGTCAAGATGTAGCATTAAAAAGTTGAGTGAGATCTTTTTTGACCACCATTAATACACCACAGAATGTTTTGGAATGACACCACCAACTAGCTACCCAATACCACCAGCTAGTCGATGCGTGTGACAGTAGCCACTATATCTCCAGAACATCCACTGACTAGAAAGTAGACTCCTGATAGTCAAGAGACTTATGTCCATGCCCCCATCTATTTAGTGGCACTAAATTAGGTAGCCTAAGCTACTCAACTTCCTTATATTTGGAAGAGGTACTCTGATCCCACTATCAATTATTCTTAAGAATGGTCACCTTCCTGCCACTGTAACTTAACAAAAACACTATAAAAACACTAAAAACACATTGAAACAAGTTATAAATGCATTATAGTGTTTGTGATCATTAAAACAATAAAATTATGAGAGTTAAAAATCTTCCCCTTTTTGATGATCATAAAAACTTGATATAAAAATCAAGATAAGAGAGAAAAGATAAAAATGAACGAGTTACCAAAAAATCCATGAAACCATACCTATGTATGTTATTGATTTATTTTAATTTATTATGGTTAAATTATTATTGATAGTATGTGTGTTATCCCATACTCCTTAACGTGTAAGAGGCTATGTGTGCACAATTTCTTTTATGTAAACCCCCTTATCCAATCCATTGGATCCCCTCACCTACATGTGAGTAAAATATTATGTAAGGATGGAGCTCCCAAGAAATATAAGGTAGTCCAAGTCCAGGATTCGATGTGAAACCAATCGAGGTGATACATAGAATCCAAGGAGGAATGCTGCAACACAAACCAAGATATGGTTTAAGGTATTTTCCCTTAGTGCTGAGGGTTAGTTTATCATCTGTGTGATAAACTACCCATTAGAGAATATCATGATCATGTAACTTATGTTTTATTTCTATTAGTTTCATGGTTAATTATTTATGTTTGTGTATGTTGTGTGATCACCTAATAAATGAATTAATAAGAATGAAAGATTGATTAAAATATAATTGGATTATGCGTAAATATTTTATCACACATGGTTAATCACTTAAGTAAAACCTATTTAATATTATCAAGTAATGTGAAAAGATAAAATGGGATTTACGCATAAGGATACAAATAACTTAACAAAAATATTAAGCCGACATAGTGTTCCACTAATTAAGTTAGAAATGACACCATAGTTCAAAGTGCTTGACCAACCCAAGTAGGGATGATTTCAATTATCATGGAACTTTTAGCTTGAAGTTTTGGGTCGAATTAACTTAGTTCACATCAAGGGTTGATTTCCAAACATGACTTGGTGTAACTAATATACAAATGTGGAGAAAATATTTATTCAGGATTTTAGGATTGGGGAGTCCACTTAAAAGATAAAGGAACAATGAGTTAATGTAGTTGGAAAGTCATGCCTACCTAAAACACTTCAAATAGTTTTTTAGACCCAAGTTTGGGTTATGAGGAGGGGAATATGGATCCTTTCCACTAGGATGTCTAAGTGAAAATATATTCATAAACTAATAGTGAGGGCTATTGAGTTTTAAAAAATAATGGGAGATTAATAGAATTTAATTAATTTTTAAATTTATTAATTTGTTTTTATAATCAAATAAGTAATAATTATCTACTCTTAATTTGTAGAAATGAAAAATCAAACAACTTAGACAATATCATTTCGATACATACTATAGAAGGATAACCTTTACACTAGCACAAATTTCCATGAATATTATAGGCTCTTTCATCTTATACTATGCCACAAATGGAAATTATACATGTTATAAACCCCACTACCTGAGTTCATTGCCAAAGAGGCTATTGAGAAGGAAGTATCTCTCTACTTACGGTATGTGGAAAATGATACGGATGTCTAATTTTTCATACTATAATCCATTTCCAATAATATTCTAAAGTAATATGATGATATGGATGCGTATAGAATCGTTTCCTGCCTTAAGGATCTCTATCAAGAGAAGAAAATATCAAAGAGATATGCGATCTCCAATACACTATTCACATACATGCTTGGAGAGTAGAAACCATATGGGGCACATGTAATCAAGATGATTTTCTACATTTAGAACCTAAACATCTTGGGTTTTAAGATCCCTAATGATCTACACATAGATCTCATTCTATCCTAACTACCAAAAAACTTATAATATGATCAATATCAAAAAGACACTTTCGAAACTTTTTACTCTTATTCTCTAAGTAGATAAAGATGTAGTGCATGAAAAACCCATGGTACATATGGTAAATAAGAAGAGTAGGAACAATAAAAAGGTCTATAAGACTTTTTCCAAGTCTAAGGCTTCAGAGAACCATCCTTCCAAGAAGAAAAACATTCATAGGGAGGGAAAAAAACAAGATGCGGTATGTTTTTCATGTGGAAAGCAGGGCCACTGGAAGAGGAATTTCACATCTATAAAGAATAAAGGGGAAGCTTTAGGTATGTTCATTATTGAGTTTAATGTTTCCATATCTATAAGTTTGGTATTATATACTTACTATGGTGCTCATATTTGTATCCAAATATAGGAACCGAGTAGATTTTAGAAGGTTTCTAGAGATGAGGTGGTTCTACGGGCTGCCAATGGAGCGAGGATGTCTTCTCTATCCATTGGATACTACCATATCACATTACCAACAAGAATTATTTTGGTTTTATAGAATTGTTATTTTGTGTCTAGTGTTACTAAGAACATTATTCCAGTTTCTTGTTTAGACATGAATGTATTTATTTTTAACTTTGGAAATAAGATTTACTACTTTTATAAAGATATCATATGTTATAGTATGATAGAGTTGAATAATGGTATTTATGTATTAAATTATGAAAAAAATATTGATATTTGATAAAAAAATATAAACGACTCATATATCACCCAATTATGGAATCACCGTCTTGGTCACATAAATGAGAAGCGTTTGACAAAGCTCTATCAAGATATCTACTTAGACTATTTTGAGATCAATCCACTTGAAATATTTCACTCTTTTTTAAAAAGGTAAGATGAATAAACCGCCATCAGGTGGTCAAGGTGAAAGGGGCACATAACTTCTAGATTCGGTACACACTGATGTGTGCTAACTTTTCAAGTAGAGCCTAGAGGTGGATTCTCATACTTTATTACTTTTACCAATGACTTGATCCAATTTGGTTATATCTAATTAATTTGATATAATTATGAATCCTTTGAGAAGTTCAAAGAGTTAAAAACTGAGGTTGAGAATCATATTGGTATAAAGATAAAGAAACTTTGATCAGATCAAGGTGGAGAATAACTTAACCAAGACTTTATCAGCTTTTAATAAGAGTATAGGATTTTATCTTAACTCACTCTAATTTATACACCACAGTGGAATGGTGTTAGTGAAAGGTGGAACTATACCTTGTTGGACATGGTAAGGTCAATGGAGAGTCATGTAATCCTTCCATGTTCATTTTTGGGATATGTATTACTGAAAACATAATACTTACTAAACCAGGTACCACCTAAAGTGGAAAAAAAATTCCATTCAATTTATAGAGTGGAAAGAAACCTATTTTGTCACATGTCCATGCATGGGGTTGCAAGACATTTATTAAGGCTATATCAAGCAACAATGTAGCACCCAAAGGAATGAAGTGTGTCTTTATAGGGTATCCCAAAGAAACAAAGGGATTCTATATATACAAACCTTCACACAAGAAATTAAATTTCATGATACATTCCATATTTTTTAAGAGGGAGAACATCCTCAAGAAGGATGGTGGAAGAAAGATTGACTTTGATAAAATTTATTCCCAAGATACACAAGATTTGGTATAGAAACTAATTCCATAGGTCCCTGTGGAAGAAGTTTTTCTTGAAACACAAGTGTTACATAAGAGAACCGGAGAGGTAAGAGAACCAGAGAGATATGGTTTTCTAGTCCTTGATGATGGTGGATCATTATTAGTGGACAATAATGATCCTATATTCTATAATGAGGCATTAGAGAGCTCAGAAGATGAAAGGTAACAAAAATAGATGAATTATGATATGGATTCCATGTATTAAAACCAAGTTTGGGTTCTTATCTATCCACTGGTTAATGTAAAGCCTATTGGGTGTAAATAGGTATTCAAGAGAAAACCAGACATCAAAGGTAAGGTAAATACCTATAAAGCCCGACTAGTTTCTAAAGGGTTTATTCAACATCAATGTATTGACCATGATGAAACCTTTTCTCTAATTTTCATGTTTAAATACATCATAATTTTGATTCTCATTACAACTTACCATGACTATGAGATTTAAAAAATGGATGTCAAAATAATATTCTTTAATGGGAACCTTCAAGAGGATGTGTATATGAAACAATTGGAAGGTTTTGTAAATCCAGGGAATGAAAAAAAGGTATGAAAGTTATAGATATATATTTATGGATTAAAACAAGCATCTAATTCATGGGATATTCAGTTCAATGAATCCATAAAAGAATTTGGTTTCATTATGAATGAAACTGAGCTATGTGTTTCCAAGCGGTTTAGTGGGAGTATATTTGGTTTCATAGTAATATATGTTGATGACATATTAGTAATTAAAAATGATATACCAGCCTTACAAGAGGTTAATGCATGGTTGAGAAAGTGATTCTCCATAAAGGACTTAGGTGATGAAGCCTATGTTCTAGGGATCAAGATCACGCATGATAGATCCAAGAGGATTCTTGGGCTAAGTCAAAGTACATATATTGACTAGATACTAAATAAGTTCAGTCTGAAACAATACAATAGGGGATTGGTTCTAGTGAGAAATTGTATGCATCTTTCCAATAAAATGTGTCCTTATACACAATAGGAAGGATATATAATGATTCAAATCTCATAAAATTATATGATAGAATCTATCATGTATGGAATATTATGTATGAGTCTTGATGTTTCCTATTCTTTGAGCATGATAGCCAGATATCAATACGATTAATGTGAACATCATTGGACTATCGTTAAGGATATTCTTAAGTATTTGAGGCAAACTAAGGATATGTTCCTAGTATATGGAGGATATGAAGGGCTAGTCATCAGGGGTTATAAAGATAGTATCTTTCAAATATATCATAATGATCAAAATTCATAGTTTGGATATATATTTTGTCTTAATAGAGGAGCTGTGAGCTGGAAAAGTTCAAAGCATCCAGCTGTTTCCAATTCTACAGTGGAGTCTGAGTATATTATGGCTTCCAATGTAGCCAAGGAAGAATTTTGGATTCAAAACTTTTTCCAAGAGCTTAATGTGGTGACTAGACATAAAGATAATATCAAGGATTACTGTGATAATACTGTAGCAGTGACTGTATCCAAAGAGATGAGGTCACACCAAAGTACAAAACACATACTTCAAAATTTTCATCTTTTGAAGGATTTTTCTCAACAAGGTGAAATTGTAGTGAGTAGAGTATCCATGGAGGAAAATGTGGTGGAAACCTTGACCAAGGTTTTATCTATGAAAAGTCATGAGTATTATGTAAGAGCTAGTGGATTGAAAGATATTTTCAGTTGGATCTAGTACAAGTGAGAGTTTGTTGGAGTTGGTTCCCTAAAGGAGACTTTCTTTGAACTTGATTACATTTTTTCATTATTAATGAAGTTTTCTATCAAAGCATGATTATTCTTTTTCATGAATCTAGTATGTGATAATGTACTAAGAATATATGTGACACTGAAATGATTATAGCATATCCCCACCATGATGAGAACCTAGAGATTCTATTCCATCATTCTTGAATATATGTTCTATGGCTGAATGACATTTTCTGATTGGAAATAGATGATACATGAGATCAGTGGTAGGAGGCTACTAAGACATTGAGAAAACTTCTTATGGTGTTTCCCTCATTAATATCTAATATATGAGGTTATGAGAACATATCCATTAATAAGAAATCCACATTTTCAAGTGTCATTCGATGTTCCTATACGTGGATGTTTGTATTGATCCTTAGACTTTAAGGTTATCATTAATGGATATCATGACTCATGTACTTTGATGTATTGATAAAAAACATGATGAAAAATTCTCATGAAGAGGTAGGATATGTTAGGTGTGTCATGAGTGATATTACATTAATGGATAATGTGAGAAAGGATTTATCCCTTATGTCCTTTGATATAAGTTTATATCTCAGACTCTTCAATGAGAATATAACTACCAGTATAAATCCATAGCCATGGTGTTCAGCGGGTGAGTTTAATTCCAGAAATTCAAATAATTAGAAATCAATCATATAGGTTTATAACACTAACATTCATCCTGTTTGATTTGAGATATAATGATAAAGGGGTTATATTACACGGTAAGCATTCATAGGAGGTTGGATGCCATTGTGAAATTAACTTCTTTCTCTATGGGCATCTTGGTGTGTTGCTAGATGTTAACCTTGGAATTTATATAGTTATGTCTAATGTCAGTGAGAGACAGACCTGGAGGGATACACACTAAATGTATCTATAATCTCAGTTAGATTCAAGTGATCAATAAATGTTGACAAAGGAAAGTGAATTGAGCTTAATGGTCCGATTGGAAATGGTATAAATGATAATAATTTATATTCTTAATGTGTTTCACATGTCAGGTGATTAATAATAATAATAATATTATTATTGGACATAGGGCCAACTAAGAATTTTTAAGTCGGTAAAGGGATTGTGTGTCATTTTCCAACCCTAAACTTGACATAATAAATATCTAATTATAACTATTTCCTAATTCAATTTTGGTATGCACAAAGAATAAAGAGAGACTCTCCAATCTATGTAGAGAAATCTAGAGATATAAAGCACACTCCCTCTTCCTCCTCTTTTAAGATTTTTTGATAGCATCGAGAGTTATTTCTCCCTCAAGAAGAATACTGTTATGATTAACCATGAATGACACAAGTGATCAAGATCAGTTGTGATAGCACCCAATGATTCTACAGTGACATTAAAAGATTGTGGTTCATGTGTGGATTACCAATAAAGGTAATCTATACTTGGATCCTTCAAATTAATGATGTTACAATGAGATCTTGTCAACCATATCATCAATGAAACTATAATTACAAGTTGAGGTAATTATATATCTATCATAATTTATTTATAAATTACATTTGAAGGTCCTCCTCCTCTGGTTTTGATGTTTTAATATAGTTAATTAATATATTTTTTAATTGGATATGACATTTTAATCATGTGAAACAATTATTACATGCAAATTAAGACTAAAAGCTAAGTTGGTCATACCATCATAGGATGCTTCTGCTACGCCTAGAACCTATAGACTTTAAAAGCATGACCTATTAGCAAATTTTTTTTAAAGAAAGATTAAAACAACTAAAATATTTTAAAGCATCAAGTAGTTTCACAACTTCATACAATCATAAATTTTTAGATTGTTCGGTCACTATTGTTCTTCTGATGCTTGAAGTTGCAGCTCTATTTATAGACGGTGTTGTAACAAACTCCAATGGTCGAATTCCTAAAATCTTCCAAGTAAATTTCTACAACATCAACAATAATTTCTTCATATTCCAATAAAATCAACATATATATTTATATACGGATGAATTTATTGGCACTACTATTATTATTTTCAATATAATGAATGCAATCGTGCATGAAAGTTCACATCACTGGGTTTTCACATACCTTCTTACATTCTCTAAAAAAAAAGTTACCATAAATTCATCCTATACAAAAAAAAACTAAAAAAATTCTCAAATTAAATCATATTCATAAGAATTATATTGTTCATTTCAAAACAAAATAAGCAAGTGAGTCATTGAATCAACAATCTTCTCCTTTTTGTAAACACAAAACACACAAGAAAAATTGAAAAAAAACATTGGATTTTAAAAGAAAACTCTATGAAAATTTCAATGTTGTGAATTTATTTAATTATAATTACAACCATTAGAAAAAAACTCATTAGATACAAATTAGATAAGTATATAAAACCAATCCCATTTATTTAAAACCAAACTTAAGAAAATTCAAAATAGATTTAATTTTTTTTAAAATTTATCCACTTTCTGATTTTCAAGAATAAGTAAGATAGAGAGAGAAACATATTTTTTTAAAACAAGTAAAATTAAACCAAGTTAATTCAAATTGAAAGATCTACTAAGAAAATATATTTTTTATTCATTTATTAAAAAAAGAGTATATAATTTTCTGAAAATGAATTCATAGGGGATAATGTTAATGAAAGTTTGACCTCCTAAAAGTTATCTCTCATACTATCAGATGATCTTCCTATTTTGAGGATGGTTACAAGGAATTTTTATCTTTTAATTTTTTTTATAATAATAAGATTAATTAAATATAAAACCAATAAAGTTATAAATTTGATGAAATAAAAATGAAAAACAGATAAATAACCCCCCTTTCATGAGGAGTTTTTCAATATTAGGAGATAGGATAAACATAAAGTGCATTGAAGATCACTTTAGGTTGATCATTACCAACTTTTTTAATGTATTAAAATATATTGGAATTTAAAGGTTTTATAAAAATATCAGTAAGATGAATTTAAATTTTGATAAATTCAAGAACTATATCTCATTTTAGTGTGCGATCCTTAAAAGAAATGACGCCTAACATATATGTGCATTTATCATGAGTGATGTGTTGGATTTTTAGAAAAATAAATAACACTAGTATTATCACAATGGATTGAAGCTTGAGTAAAACTCAAATCAAAATTTGTGACTATGTGTTGCATCCACAACACTTGAGCATAACAAATTCTATCTTCCAAATAACCTGCTTTAGTAGTGGAAAGTACTACTAAATGTTTCTTTTTTCCGAACCAAGAAAATAAATATTATACTAATAAATGAAATGTTTTAAAAGTACTCATTCTATCTAGTTTATAGCCTCTAAATTCAATATCTAGGTAACTTTTAAGAACAAAATCAAATCTATAAGAATAAAATAAACAAATTTTGAATTTCCTTTAAGGTATCAAAAACATGTTTTACCACTTTTAAATGTGATTCCTTCATATTATATTTAAACATCACACATAAAAATATTAAAATCATAATTTTAGCTTGAATTTATAAAATATATAGTAAAATTATGATTATACTTCTATAGAGTTTCTGATCAACAAATTTTTTAGATTCATCAAGATCAAGTTTGATAAAAGTTACTATTGAAGTACTTAAACTTGGTAGATTATTGAAACCAAAACATTTTATATATTTTCTAATATATTTATGTTGATTTAAGATATCCACTTATGGTTTTTTAGAAATTTTAAAATCAAGAAATAAATTGAGTTCACCCATCACGCTCACTTCAAACTAATTTTTATAAGTTTAGAAAAACTACTGAAAATAGATTTTTGATTTGAACCCAAAATAATGTTATCAAGATATGTTTTAAAAATGATGGTATCTTTAAAATAATCCTTTATAAATAACTAGATCATAACTTACTTTAAAAAAATTATTTCGAAGTAAATATCTAGTAAGTCTATCATACTCTTGGGGACTATTTAATTCTATAAAGTGATTTAGTAAGTTTAACAACATTTTTTTGGAAATTCAGTATCTAAAAAACTAAGGGTTTATTTAATATAAACTTATTACTATAAATATCCATTAATAAAACCACTTTTAATATCCATTTTAGGTAAGGTGAAATTTTGATGTGCTGCAAAGGATTGTAAGATTCACATAGATTCAAGTCCATCTACTAGTGTAAAAAACATACCATAATATATATATTCTTCTTGAAAATAATAGTTATTAACATGTCTTTATTTATTTCTAACAATAGTTCCATTTTCACTACACTTTTCTAAAACCCCATTTTACTCCAATTACTAGAATATCTTTAGGTTGCTCAACTTAGGTCCAAACTTGGTTTTTTTCAAATTGATTGAGATCGTTTTTCATGGATCTTATCCAACTTTCTTCACCTAGGGCATCTATTGGTGAGAGAAATATGGAAAGAGGTGGGAGGATGGGGTGAATTACCTTTTAAAAAAAAATCTAAAATGATACAGATAAAATAAAAATGATTTTTTTGAAAAGATATTGTGATTAAAGAGATGAAATCAAATTTATACAAGTATGAAAATTAACATTGAAACAATGTAAATAAGAAAAGTAAATAAAACAGAGAATTAAATTTGATAAATATTTAAGAAGTAGAACACGAGGTACCCCTACATCTTCACACCTCAATTAGATAGATATGTCTTATTAAGACCGTCCCTTGGTTTTAATAGAAATCCAAGAATCAAATTCACATGGTTTTAATAGATACACAAGAACCAAAATTTCCTTGGTTTCAACAAAGACCTAATAACAAAAATTCCATTGGTTTTAACTAAAACCTAAGAACCAAACTTTACTTAGTTTTAATGGAAACCCAAGAACCAAAGGCTGAAGAAGGGATGAGAATATATGATTTTATTAGTAAAAATTTGTTTCAATTCTAGTCATCTATCTCTCTTAAATAATGGGTACAATTGAGAGAGAGAGAGTGATATAGACAAAGGTGAGAGATTAATAAATATAGAAAGAATGTTGGCTCTTTGAGAGAAGGGCTTGGATAATAGAGAGAATTGGATAGAGATTAATCTTAAAATAAGCATTCAAATTTCACCGTTGATGTTTGTTGAGATCCAAGACACTCTATTTATTTGATTTATATGAGCTAGAGGAGTCTTGGGTTGAGCTAGAGCATTAAAAATTTGAGTAGGATATTTTTTGACCACCATTAATACACCAAAAAATGTTCCAGAATGATACCACATACTAGCTACCCAATGCCACCAACTTTTCAATGCACATGATAGTAGCCACTACATTTCTAGAACCTCCAACGACTAGAAAGTAGACTCCTTCCAGCCTATAGACTTCTTTCCATGCCACTGTCTATTCAGTGGAACTACATTGGGTAGCCAGTGCTACCCTGTGGTATTATATTTGGAAGAGGTACCCTGAGCCCACTATCAATTTTTCTTAAGGAAAATTTCCTTCCTGTCACTATAACTAAAAAAACACTATAAAAACACTAAAACACATTGAAACACGTTATAAATTCCTTATAGTTTTTATAATTGTTAAAAAACAACATTTCGAGAGTTAAAATATTTCCCTTTTTGATGATCATAAACACTTGATAAAAAAACAATATAAGAGAGAAAAGATAAAAAGGAATGATTTACCCAAAAAAATCATGAAACCATATCCACCTATTTGTGATATTTTGAAACAAATTTCTCCTCGATAAAATAAAATTTGAAATAAAAAATTCTTTCATCTTTTACCACTATCTTAAAAACTTCTCCTCCTTTGAGATTATCAAAAATAAACTTACAAATCATAAGGGTTAAACAATCAAGATAATATGATAACAATGAAAGATAATTTCAAAAAAACATTTATATAACTTGAAAAAAATTAAATAACCCCCATTTTAAGACATATTAAAGTGAGGGATTTAAAAATTTCATTATTCCAACATATAAATAGATAAAAACAATTATAATCAAGAATCCATATAAATAATACCAATTAGGCTCATGCTTAAAATATGAAAAGAGAAATACTTGAACAAAAATTCCTTCAAAAATATAAACTTTTGAAAACATGGATTTTTAAAACATGTAAAAATATATTAAAATAATTATGAAATATTTTCAAATAATTGAGAAGATCATCCCATGAGACAGACATTTAAAATATGATTTTAAAAAAAGTTTTTCAAGAAAGTACATACTTAGAAAATGATAAAACAGTAAGGACGTGCTTAGAGAGGGGGAAAAGAAGAAAGTATAAAAGGATAAAAGATCATTAAAGAAACTCCCTTTAAATAAAACAACATGATTGTATAAAAAAAATATACTTATTGTATTTAATAACATTTCCATCTCCATGGATTTTTATTTATTGTAAATCCATCATATGATAATTCAAAATGACCAGTAGAAAAGCCCTATAATAAATCAAAAGTGAGTGCATTTTAGTACTCAAATTTTGGATAAAAAATGAAATATAATAAACATTGAGATGATAAAACAATTTTGGATCTACTAAGATTAGCTAAAAAAAATTTTGGAACCCAAATTTGTTTATATTTTTTAATAATATTATAAAAAATATGGATAGACTTAGGTCTTCCATACCTAGAGTTCTTGTAATAGAATTCATAAATTTAATTCCTAAACTTTCAAAAATATTTAAAATATTTATTTTTAGAAAAAACTTTAATAAACATAGTATTTTTTTAAGAGCTTTCATTATCTGAAAAACCAAAACCATGAGTATTTAATTTAACACATTGAGAAACAAGGATCATGTTAAGATTTTATTCACCTTGGGTGAATTTAGAAATAGATATTTTGAGATACTTGATTTTAAATTTGAAAACATAAACATCTGATTGATTTTTTAATTTTAAAATCAAATCATATTTTTCTTTTAAAAGAATATCATTTTCATTCAAAAGATGGCTTTTATCATTAATATTTTTTTAATTCTTATTATGATCTTTTTATAAATAAAAAAGTTAATGAAAAACACTTCCATGTTGATCATGAGTGTATTCTTGTTCTTAATAGGTTAGGGTTATTGAAGTATAATAAGATAAAGTAAAAGAAGAGGAATGATAAGAAGAGTGAGACATTGGAGTACTAACCTCATTTCCATCCTCGAGATGTGCCATGATGCATTTTGGACTTGAGTCACTTAAGGAGGTTAAGTCATAACTATCACTCTATGCTGAAACTTTTAGATCTTTCTTACCTTTATTCTTGTGTTTTAACTTCTTTTTGTTTAAGGGACAATCTAACATGATGTGACCCTTCTTGTTGAAACTAAGGAAAGTTGCTTCCAGAACTTTAAATTGATTTGTCTTTTTGGAACATAGTTTGTTTTTATCATCATCATCACTCATTGAAGAGTTTTCATTGACTGAATTGAAGACAATGTTCTCTTTTAGTTCCTTGTAATCTATTGATTCCTTTACGTTTCTTACCATCATAAGTTACTTATAGAAGATTCCAAATATTAGGAGTGGATTTTCAAGGAAAAAATGATTAAATTAATTTTTATTTAATAAATAATAAAAAAATTTCCTAGATTTTAAATCTAGTTCAAAAAGGGATATGTCATTTGGATTAAAATTATCTTATAATTTATTTGAAAGTTTTAAACCAAGAATAATGATTCTATAAATAGGAAATCCAATACTACTAAGAAAATTTGACATGAATAATTTTTAATGACCATAATTGGTACCATAAAACATAAGTGCATGAAAAAAAGATTCCATAATTAAAAGATTGATCTTTGAAATTAGTAAAGATTTTGAAAATAAGAAATAATTTTTGAAAACATGATTTTGAAATAAAAACAATGATCACATTTTATAACAATTGATAGTATCAAAGAATAAAAAATTATTTCCAAAAAGATATTTTGAAATTGAGAAATTTTGTGATAGAAACACAAAACACCCCTTTGATACCAGTTGTTGGTCAAAGAAATGTGGAAAGATAGGGGTGAATTTACTTTAAAATAACTTAAAGTGATAAATAGAGAACAAAAATTTTAAAACAAAAATGATTTCAAAAAGATAAAGTGATTAAGGTGACAAAAAATTATTAAGTGATAATTGATAAATTCAATAGATATTAAAAATTTAATATCAAAGTAGATTAAACGTGAAAATGATCTTATCAAATTTATTCAAGTATTTGAATCAATATTTAAATGATGCAAAGTTGAAAATACAATAAAAGATAACACAATTTTATAAGGAGTTTAAAAATAGAAACATAAGGCACCCCTATGTTTCCACTCCTCAATTAGAGAGATATGAAATATTAAGACTATCCATTGGTTTTAACAGAAATAAAAGAACCAACTTATCATGGTTTTAAGAGAGACCCAAGAACCAAAATTTCCTTAGTTTTAATGGAGACCCAAGAACCAAAATTCCACTAGTTTTAATAGAAACCTAAGAACCAAATTTTCCTTGGGTTTAATGGAAACCCAAGAACCAAAGGTTGAAAGAGGGATGAGAAGAGATGATTTTATTTGTGAAAATCTATTATAATTTTAGTATTCTATATCTATTGAAGGATGAGTACAATTGAGATAGAGAGAGAGATACAAAAGTGAGAGATCAAGAAATTTAGAAAGATGGTTGGGTCTTTAAGGGTAGGTCTTATAGAATCAAGAGAATTATCTATATATCTGTCATCGAAGAAGTGTTCTAATTCCACTGTCAATGTTAGTTGAGATCCAATCCACCCAAGGAATCTATTTATAGGATTTATCAGAGCTGGAGGAGTCTTGGGTTGATTTATATCATTAAAGAACTGAGTGAGATCCTTTTTGACCACTATTATTGTTCTATAAAATGTTATGGAATAAAGCCACTGATTAGTCGGTGTGAACAACAATATCCACTGCTTCTTCGGAACTTCCACCAACTATCCGGTGAGCCTCCAATAGCTAGTTGGTGGACTCTTGCTAGCTGGGATAGTTATATTCATTCCACTAGCTATCTGGTGGCACTACACTAGGTATCCAATTCTTCCCTACAACATTAGACTTAGATGTGTAACTTTTATCCCACTATCAATGCTTCTTAAGGTTGTCTACTTTACTTATATTCTAACTCAACAAATAAATATTAAAACATTATAAAAACATTAAAACAAGTTAGAAACACATTCTAGTGTTTGTGATCATTAAAAAAACTACACTATGAGAGTTAACAACATCATCTATTGTTTTAGGTTCAAATTGAGATAGGAATGTATGATGATCAAATTGATTCTTAACAAACTTCTAGTTTTAACTGGTTGAATTATATCACTAATAATATTATCATCTAGATAAATCCTTAAGACTTATTAGTACTTGGGTAAATAGGTAAGTTGATCCTCAATTAATAGTTATACATATTTTGTTGAAGTAACTTTTAAATACTAAAAATAAATTGATCTTACCTCTAGGGGATTTACTACTAAAGTTTTAAAATTAGATTTTGGTAAATAAACATGATATTTTTCAAAAACATCATATGGAGATTAAATTTCTATAGGTTTTACAAAAAAGGACTAGTTTTGTAAAATTTTACATGAAAAGTTTCTTTAACAACATTTTTTCTTTTTTATAAGACTTACTGATTGTAGAATAGCCAATACAAATTCTTTCATTAACCATAGGATCAAATTTATAATGTTGATATTTAGTATTAAAAATTAATACTTTACATACAAATATTTCTAAATAAGAATGTTTTGGATTTATTCTGATTGAAAACTCATAAGGAGTTTTATTAAGAAAATATTTGAGTAAAAATCAATTTTTAGTAAAATAAGAAGTACTGATTTACTCAGCCCAAAAATTTCCAGTGACAGAATACATTCTTAGAAAGGTTCATGTAATTTATAAAAAAATTATATTTCTTCATTCAACAACACCATTTTTTGTACTATTTTAAGTGCTGAAAATTACGATTAATACATTTCTTAATTTTTTTTTTCAAAATGAGTTTAAAAAATAACCGTCATGATCACTTTAGATAACAATAAAAATTATATTTTTCTAATTTTTAATAGAAGCATGAAAAACCTTAAAATAAGTAAGAGCTTTACATTTTTCATGAAAGAAAATTAACCCAATTAAATTTAGTGTAATCATTAATCAAGACATACACATAGTGTCCCCCAAATAATTATAGTTTGTGTAGCACCAAATAAATCGATGTGTACTAACTATAAACATTCAAAAGTTGAGACTTCAATTTTAGATTTAAACCATACTTATTCTTCTTGCCATATTAATAAGGATTACAAAATCTGGTTGAGTTAAAATTAAGTTCTGATAGTTTTCTAACATATACTTTCCTAGAAAATTTAGTTAAAATTAAAAAGTTATAGTGACCTAGTCTCCTATTCCACAACCAAGATAAATATTTAGTTTCAATTAAACAAGGTAAATTATGATTTCTTGAGTCTTTTAAGTCAGTTGTGCAAACATTCTCATTCCCATTAGCAGATACAATGAAATCAACTTCTAAAATTTTAACAATACATTTATTATTCATGAAGTTCATAAGATAAATATTATATAATAGTTGGATAATATTGATAAGGTTATTCTTAATACCTAAAACATATAATTTTTTTTAAATTAAATCTTTTCTGAGAAAATAAACATCAATTATTCTAATTATTTCACCCTGTGCGTTGCCTCAAAAAATGAGTCACCCTCCATTCAACTTTCTTAAATTTTAGAAGTTGGTCTTTTCTCCTATAATATATTGAGAAAAACCACTATACATGTACAATTTGTTTCAGATGATGGTATTCAAACAATTTTTTTTTCAAAATATAAAATCTAATTTCTGGATACCCAAACTTTCTTGGGTCTAGTTACATTAGAAAATAATATTTTAGAAACCCACATTTTACCAACTCTCTGATTATGAAAAACTGTTAGTTCTTCAGAAATAAATGTTTTATAAAAAACAGAATATTGAACTTGGTTTAAAGATAAAAAATATTTCCAATTACCCCCCCTTTAATATTTAGTGAAAAGGGTGAACTCTTAGGTAAAAAATAATTTGCTAGAAAATGTTGTTGTCAAAAGTAAATTTTATTCCATTAGAAGTTCTAGAGGGTCTTATTTGTTTTTATATTTTATCAAAATTTTATTAAGTGGAAGTAAATTTTGATAAAAGTTTATTCAAAATTGAAACTTTGGATTTAGTTTTAATAATTAAATTTCGATCATCAAAATTCTGATTATCCGATCATGAACTTGAACTAGGTTTTAAATATAATTCTGTTGAAAATTTTTAAAATTCGGTAGATAATTTTGAAATTTTATTATTAGAATTTAAAGATACTTGATGATGTTTAGAAAAATATTTGTATTTGTTTTCAATTAACTTTTTTTTTAAATATTTTTTTTTAAATCAGGAAAAGAATATTTTCTTGAAGTTTAGAAAATTTATGATATGAAGTTGCTAGAGAAGAAGGAAATTAGGAAGTTTTTTTCTTAAACTTCCCGAGTTATACATTTTTTAGTTGATAATTCAAGTTCCTAACATCATGGAGAACCTCATGATATAATCTTTTTTTAAAAAGGGGGAAGTTAATGTCTCCAGGAAATAGAGTTTTAGATGCAATTTTTCTAGACAGACAATTCGAACAATGATTTTATAAGAAGAATAGGCGCTGCAAAGTTTCCAATTGTACAAACCAAAGATATATTTTTTAAAAGTGGCTATGTTTATAAATTTTTTGATAAGAAAAATGGGTATACATAGATTTTTAAAGATAATTTCAGCAGATAAACCATTTTGGATGATGGATATTAGATGAACTAGTGGAGAAGCAATAGACGAAAAAGTTTAGACAAAGATATTATAAGAATATCTGATGTTGTTGTTGTTGAGTTTTTGAAGTTTTGAAAAAATTTATAGAAATAAGAAGTGTCATAAGGAGTCATTATTTTATATCTATGCACATTTAAAGGGGTATAATTTATGGAATTTGAATCCAGATTCATTGAGTCGATGAAACTTGCTTGTGACTAATGTCTTTAGAAGTTGTAACAATGTTGTCAACCATATTTAATGTATCAAGATAAATGGACATAGGTAGATGATTTTTTTTCCAATAGGTTCAAGAGAATATGAGATTCTGGATAGACAATATTTATTAAGTTTGAAGATATGAGTTTGCCTATAAATTGATTAAAGTTCAAATTTGCAAAGTCATGAAGTGAGTTGATTCATCAAACTGAAGAACATTAGATAAACATTCATGAAGTACCATTTTATTTTTTTAAGAGTCTATAAAGTTCTAATCTGATGTAGGAAGATCAGACAAAGACAATTGGATGTAGAAACACTAACCAGTTAGAAAGATATTTCTTATGATATTCTGAGATGAGGCAGAAAGATCAGATAGAGGTAGATGAGTTTCCAGATAGATAGAATATTTGAAGTTCAAAGATGTGAAGTGCTGTTAGAAGATTGAGACAAAAGGAAGATAAAAAAAATAAGACCATACAATCTATTCACCGGATGAAGAAGTTTTTCATAAGTTGTCACTAGACAAACATTTTTGGATGGATATTTATGTGAAACTTTTCATTAATTTACAAAGTCATAAATTGTGATGATGTTATGATGGTATTTCAAAGTATTTTCTTATCAAATAGAAATGAGTTTTTTTAAGATTTTATTAACATTACGTTTAAAAAAATTTGAAGAAAGTTTGAAACACTAGAGAATTCCACAAGATTCACGAATGTTCTTGAAGAAGTTGAGAAGTGCTCTCCAAAATTCAATTCAATAAGAAATTCAGATTGAGAATTTAAGTGAGTGGGAAAATGAAAAGTGTTCCTCAAATTTTTCATTCTGGGAGAACCTATAAATGTGAGTGAAAAGTACATCAATACTTGACATTGTACACACATTAAAAAAAGTTGAAGTGCTGTAGAGTTTTTGTCAGAATTGAATTTCCAACATAACTATATTTGAGTTGATGAATGTTACTTGACAAATCTTATGATTAGAGAATTATATGGAGTTTAATTAAAAAACTAGATAGTGAAAGATCAAATTGAGTTTTTGAAGTAGAGTTTGTGAGGTGTGAAATTTTTCCAATCAGGTAGAATTCAAATTTTGTATTAGGTGTAGATTTTAGTGAGGCATAATAGATGAGGAATACTGGTCACATGCACACTATATATACATATACTAAATGGAGAAGAACCGACAGAGGAAATGAGAACAAATATCTAGATGAACTTATGGGGAGCTGTTTTTCAAAGATTTATACATTTTTATGGATCGGTTTTGTAAGAGAAACTTGTAAACTTCCAGGATTTAGTATAATTATACCAATCAAGAGATACGAGTCTAACATAAATTGGCTCAAAATTTTTATTCACATCTTTCTATTAGTAAAATTTTTATGGAACCATGATAGTGTCCATGGAAAGGATGTAGGTTCTCATACTGATGTCGAACCTTATAAATCTTATGTGCCTTGTTTACCTTATCAAATTTTCAAGCTTGCGAGCTTACTAAAATGGTTGATAAGGAAAAATAAATTTAAAATGTTTTAGGGGTTAAATTTCATAAAGTAAGAAATTTCTAAAAGGATAAACATTGATTCAACCCCCCTCTAAGTGGTTCAAAGATCCTTAGGAACTTCAAGTTGTATTAGAGCAAGGTTACCCTATTTAATTCTTATAATGAAACATCTCAACCTAGTCAATAATATAGGTATTCCAACTTTTAATGAAAAAATTTATTATGGATGAAAAAACAAAGTGATTATTTATATTATCTCACTTGGATTATAGGCTATTGATTTAGAAACAATTGGGTTCCCACCCATAGAGGAAAATTCTCCCATGTCTTTTTCTGATAAGAGAAACATTGAGGTTGATGAAAAGTCCATAAATGTTATTCTTATGTCTTTATTAGAAAATGTTTTTATGAAGTTAATGGGTCTCAAAGAAGCTAAGGAAATTTAAGACAAACTTGAAAGTATATTTTAATGAAACAAAAAAGTGAAGGAAGAAAAGTTATAAATATGGAGAAGTATGTTTAAAGATATTATAATGAGAGATGAATAAACTATTGATGAATACTCCACCAAAGTTAATGAAGTTGTGTGAAATATCAGAGGATTTAGAGATGTATTAGAATATTATACTATTTTAAATAATCTCATGAAAAACTTCCTTGAAAAGTTTTATTAAAAAATATCATCTTTAGAAGATAAAGTTGATTTATCACTTGATGAATTGAATAAATTTCTTATTGCTTATGAGATTAGAAAAGAACCAATGTTCAAAAAAAGATCAAGGATTAAATGACTTTTGAATTTATGATAATGTTGAAAATTCATGAATTTGAGAATTCTATTATTAGTGATTTATAAGTTAAATAATACGGTGAAATGAATGAGAAGATCATGTTTCTTATCTCTAAAAAATATCGAAGAGGTAAAGGAAATTATGGTGGAAAACTTCCACTCAAAATTTTAGAGTGTATAAAAATTGGAAACTTTTATATGAATTTCCCTAAAAAGAAAGTGGGCGAACATAAAGATCATTTTGATTAAAAAAATTATCATAGTAAATTTAAAAAATATTATAAGGAAGATAATAAATCTACTTTTAGAAAGAAAAAGTTCACTGGAAACAGAAGAATCATGTTGGGAAAGAAATTCGTATATGACTCTTCAAAAAACAATTCTTTGGAAGATGAAGGTTCAGAAAGATTCAGAACCTTATTTTCTAATGACGAGAAAAGAAAGATTCATCAAATAATGAATAAGAAGAAGACAATGATTAAATTTATAGATAATATTAGCTCAGATCAGAACTTGTTACATGTCTTGAGTAGAATACCAAACTCATGAAAGAAATCAGAATGATGAAAAAGGAAATTGGAAAGGATAGCGAGGAAAGGATGGATGTCCTTAAATCATAATATGATTATATTCATGAGTTTATAAACCTAAAATTGAAAGTTTTTGAACAAGGGAAGATAATAGAATATCTCAGTAAGATACTTGTAGCTAAATAGGATGAAGTCTGCAAAACTCAGATGGAACTTATTGAGGTTGATACTACCTTAAGAAATATAAATAAAAATTTCAACAAGGCTTCAAAAGTAAAAGATGAATTATCTCAAGCTACTGAGACAACTTAGTCCAAGATTCAAGTGAAATCCTTACCCTCCAAAAGATAAAATTCATCTTATTTTACTAACCATATAAGGGTTAAGAAAATTGTTGGTAAATATTGTGTTAAGAAAATAAGTGATAAATCTGTCACATCTATAAAATATAAAAATTACCCCTAGAAAAAAGTTTTTCCATGCTAGGTGAAAAAAAACAAAAAGAAATTATAAACCCCAAACAAACTTTTATAGAGAAAGATACTATTTCAAAATAAAACCAAGATTAGTGGCTATTGTTAGTGTTGCATTTTGTTTGAACATAAATATTATAATTGTTGGAAACACATTTCTCTTCCTGGAAGAAAATATGAAATAATGGGGAGAAATAATAAAAGAAAAGATAATAACTCACTTAAGACACATGAATTTGGAAAAACAAAATGTAAAAATGTTAGAAAACTTACAATAAATAATCAATTTGGTTTCTTGGAAGAAATTTTTAGAAGGTGTGACCAATCAGGTCACTTTGTTGAAGAACATTTAACAACCCTTCCAGGACAAACCTCATTTTCTATAAAAGTGGAGGCATGAAAAGTGAAAGTTATAGAAAGAGATTTTGCCGTTGATATGACTCTGAAATAAAGTAAAAGGAAATATATGTGTATTCTTGATATTGGATGTTCCTTACATATTATGGGTGATTTTAAAATATTGAAATATGTTGAAAATCGAGAGGTGTATTAACTTTTGAAAATGATAGTTCCATAAAAATTAAAGGAATTGAAACTACTAAGATTGAAGCTAAGAAACTCAAATATAAGAAAGTTCTATATGTTAATGGACTCAAACATAACTTACTTAGTGTGTGAAAATTTTGTGATGTTGTAAAATAAGTGATTTTCAAAAAATATTCATATATAATCATAAGTGTGGAAGATGGTAAAGTTGTAACTAAAGGAGAAAGAACCAGAAAAAATCTATTTCTGATAGGAGAACATTGTAACTCCTATTATTTGGGTAATGATGATGAGAAAAAGATGTCACATCACAGGATTTGGAACCTTGGGTAGAAAGGTATGAATAAACTTTCCAAATTTGATGCAGTTAGAAACTTTCCTATGTTAAAAATGAAGGAAGATGATGTTTGTACAACATGTCATAACAGGAAGATGGTTAGTAAATTCCCCAAGAAAGTTGAAATTAAATCTACCAAACCTCTTGAACTTATACACCCAGGTATTTATGGGTCTATGAGACATCAATAAATGAAATGATATTTGTAATTTATCACTTTTATTGATTATTTCACTCAGATGATTGACATTAGGTTTATGAAGCACAAATCAAAGGCTATATAAATGTTCATATTTTTTAGAAGGGGTGTTGAGAGAGAAATTGTGTTTATATAAAAAATATAACAAATGATAATGGAAAGGAATTCACATGAAATAATTTTTAATAATATCTAAAGAATCATGGAACTAAGCATTAGTATAGTGTTCCATACACCCCTGAACAAAACAGAGTGGTAGAAAGGAAGAACAGAAGTTTGGTGGAAATGTGAAGAAGTATGTTGACGGAATACAAAATTTATAAGTTTTACTAGAGATAAGATATTATTAATACTATACCTGAACAAAATAGATGTTTTTTAAAGTAGAATTCCAACATGACTTCCTACAAAATATAGTAGAAAAAAAACCTTTAGTAAGGTATTTCAAGGGTTTTGGAAGTTCTTGTTTATTAAAAAAAACCGGATCTTGGAAAATTTTATGAAAAGGTAGAGGAATGAATTTTCATGGGATATTCACCCAATAAAATATGTTATTATTTTTTGAATTCACATATACAAAATTCTATGGATTATTATGATGTTAATGTTGTTGAAAATATAACTTCCATAACAAAGGTTGTTGAAAATGTTTTGGAAGATAAATCAAAGACTTCCAATGAGAATAAAAAAGGTGATGATGAAACTGATCCAAGTTAGGTGCATGAAGATTCAGAAGAATTATGTGGTAAGTAAAGTGAAGTTTGAAGAAAAACTTTGAATGTTATTATCCTATTGAAACAAGAATAATCTAAAAATACCATTGGAAATCAGAAAGACCCTGTTCAAACTAGAATAAAGTTGAGATTAAAAAACAAGACATCACTTATCTCGCAGGTTGATCCAGAATTAGTTTCAAAAGTATTTAACATAAATAATGGGTATAATACATGAATGAAGAATTAGATAAAACTGAGAAAAATGAAACTAGGTAACTTATTCCACATATATGATAAAATAAAGTTATCAGGATAGTGGGTTTATGGAAACAAGTTAAATAAACATGGAAAATTTTCAAGAAAAAAAGCGAGACTTATTTGTAAAGGATATTCACAGGTGGAAGGAGTATATTTTGAAGAAAATTTTACACCCATTTAAATATTGGAAACAATTAGAATGTTCTTAGAAGTGTCTACACATTTCTGTTATAAAGTTTATCAGATGGATGTAAACTCATATTTCTTAAATGGGGAGATTGAGGAAGAAATTTACATTGAGAAACCTTATGGGGTGTTAATTAATAATGATGAAACCAAGGTTTATAGGTTGAAGATAGCCTTGTATGGCTTGAAACAAGATCCACAATCGTGGTACTCTAAAATTGATAGTTTCTTGAAAAAGATGAATTTTTCTAAAGGGAAGGTTGACAACAACTTATTTGTGAAGGAGTTGAACTTAGGAAATCTAATTGTGATTACGTATGCTGATGAAATATTTTTTTCTAGAGATAAAAGAACACCTTATTATGTGTTACTATATAAAATAAATAGTGATATATACTTTCATGGGTACACAGATTCTTATTGGGATGGATATTTCAATAATAGAAAATAAAATTATGCAGGAAAAGTTTTCTTAAGAGAATGTTGTATGAGATAGCATAGTTAGAAACAAAGTTCAGTGTTTTCGAGCACATAATAACAATATTTTGCTACCATTAAAGCTTGTACACAGATGATATGAATGGATGTTTAGTTATAATATTTGAAAGTGAAAGTTTTCAAACCATTGAAGATACTTCAAGATAATTAGAGTACCATAGATATTTGCAAAAATCATGTACAACACACTCAATATCGAAGAAAATTGATATTATCTTTTTATAAAAGATAGTTTCTATTGGATAAGTCATTATGGAAAATATTTCTAAAAAGTATCAAATTTTTGATTCTTTCATGAAAGCAATGAAAAAAGAGAGATTTATGGAATTGAGGCTATAATTTTATGTTTAACCTCCACCAAAGACTTTCTAAATTTCTAAATTAGGACCCCCATTATGCTTTGGATTATGTTAAAAAATGGGGAGAATGTACAAATTTGTCCTAAATGGGGGAGATAAATTATAATTATTGTAAATTGAATATTAAGTCGTGGTTATCATAAAATGGGGGGGGGGGGGATTGAGAGAATAAAAAGTTTGTGTGTGTGTGTGTGTGGGGGGGGGCTTATCTTTTCATGACTAAAAATTTTCTTTTCACTAAGGGATGAAATTATTTTTAAAAAATTACTTTATCCAATAGTGTAGTGTTAAGAAATTATTTTTGAGAAAGGTTGTGATTTGATGAAATTTTTGAAAAAATGTGTTTTTGAGGAAGATGAGTTGTAAAAAAGCTAAGTGATGAAAAATGATGAATTGAAAAGGTTGTTAACAAAGGTTTACAAAAAATAAAAAGGGAGATATTGAAGATCCTTTATTATGTTTGTATTTTTTTTATTTTTTGTCAACTAACTTTTTTCTAAAAAATGTTTTTTTAAATCAAGAAAAGAAGAGTTGCTAGAAGTTAATAAATTTTATGAAATGAAGTTTCTATAGAAGAAGAAAATTATGAAGTTTATTCAGAAACTTTATAAGTCATATGATGATTTTTTGATCATTAAAGTTCCTAACATCATGAAAAAATTCATGATATAATCTTTTGATAAAAAAAGGGAATTTGAAGTTTTCTGGACATAGAGTTTTGACACAACTTTTCCAGACAGAAAGTTTAGACAGTAACTTTGTAAGAAGAATGGGCATTGAAAAGTTTCTGAACGGATAGAATAGCTCTGAATTTTTTATAAGTAGTTGAGTTTTTAGAAATTAAGATAATATAAAGGAAAAGATACATATTTTCAGATAGACTTCCATTAGATGAATCTTTTAGAATGATAGATATCAACTAAACTAGGGAAGAAGCACCAGATGTAGAAGTTTGAATAGAGATATTGTGAGAATATCTAAAGTTGTTTTTGTTGAGTTTGTGAAGTTTCTCAAAAATTTAAAAAATAAAATGTGTTACAAGAAGTAAGTTTTTGTATATCTGTGCACCTAAAAAGTGGGATAATTCAAATAAGTTGAAGATAGTGTCCAAGTCAGAGAATGTTACTTGTGACTAAAGTTTTTAGAAGTTGCAATAATATAGTAAACCATATTCATGATATCAAGAAAAATAGAAAATGTAAGATGAAGTTTTTTTCCAATAGGGTCAAGAGTAGATGAGATTCTTGATAGATAATTTTTATGAATTTTGAAGATCTGAGTTTTTCAATAGATAAATTAAAGTTTGAAGTTGAAAAGTCACAAAGTGAATTGATTTATCAGACAGAAGACCATCGATCATAACATCAGATAAACATTCATGAAGTATTGGATAAAATTTTCTTAAGAGTCTATGAAGTTCCAAGTTAATTAAGTAAGATTGAAGAAAGGTGATCGAATAGAGAAAAACTGACTAGTTGAATGGACTTTTTTTATGTTGTTTTGAGATGAGGTAGGAACATCAGATAGAGGTAGATGAGTTTACAAATAGAAAATGGTATTTGAAGTTTGAAGTTGTGAAGTGCTGTTATAGGTTTGAACCAAGAAGAAGATCAGAAAAATATTACCAAACAATTCATTCATTAGGTAATAGAGTTTTTTATAAGCTTTCATCTGAAAAACATTTCTTAATGTATATTTTTAATAAACTTTACACAACTTTATAAAGTCCTAAATTGTGAGGATGTTATGATGGTATTTCAAATTTGTGTCTTATCAAACATAAATTAGGATGATTTTAAGAGTTTATTAACATCAAGTTTAAAGAAATTTGAAGAAGTTGAAAATGATGGAGAATTTAAGAAGATTCACAAATGTACTAGAAGAATTTGAGAAGTGCTCAGTGAAATTCAAATGTGTGAGAAATTCAAAATTTTATTTTCAATGATATGGAAAATGAAAAGTGTTTCCCTCCTTTTCTATTCTTGGATTACCTATAAATATGATTGAAAACATACATCGGTACTTGACACTGTACATGTGTGTGAAAAGTAAAAGTGCTATAGAGTTGTGTTAGAACCGAGTTTCCAACCAAAATGTATTCGAGTTTATGAAAGTTATCGAATAAAGCTTCTGATCAGAGAATCAGACATATTTTAATTCATAAATTGGATAGATAAATATAAAAATCAATTTCTGAAGTAGAGTTTGTGAGGTGTAGAGTTTTATCAACAAGAAAGAAGTCAGATTTTGTTCTAGGCACGTATTTAAATGAGGTGCAATGGATGTATAATAACGGATGCATTCACATTAGAAAAAAACATACCAAACAGAGAAGAATAGACATAAAAAATCAGAAAACGTTTTCAAACTAACTTATGGGGAGCTATTTTTAAAGGTTTCATACATTTTTTGTGGATTAGTTTTTTTATAAAAAATTATAAACTGACAATAGTAAATATAATCATACCTATCGAGAGATAGAACGAGTTTAATGGGAGTTGGATCAAAATTTTTATTCACTTCTTGCTAATAGTGAACTTAGATGGACCCACATGAGTGGCCATGACAAAGATATAAGTTCTCATACTAAGTATGAACCTTATAAATCTTACATTCCTTGTTTATCTTCTCATATTTTCATGCTTGTGAGTTTACAAAAAACATTAAAAAGTAAAAATAAAATTAACAGACTATGGAGGGGAAAATTTCATGCAGTTGAAAATTTGTAAAAAGATAACCACTGATTTAACCCCATTTCTTAGTGGTTCAACAATCCTTATGAACTTCATCATTAATAAATTTTTCCTCTATAAAATCATAGTTACATTTTAAATTTTTATTCACATTTTACCTAAGAATTAAATATCTAGTAATTTCTTCTAAATTTGGCATATCATCGTCAACATCTGACTAATTTAATTTTTCACTATATGATGAAATATCTTTTTAGTCATTCGATGAAGTTGAATAATCATTCTCAAAGGTAAAAGTAAATTTAGTAGTTACCTTATCCATATAACATTTTTCATTAGTAGGAATATCTATGTAAAATCCAATGATTTTACAACTTTCACTGCCAATTTCATCCAATGAGGTATCAGAATATGTATCACCTTCACTTAAAATTTAGGTGTCCAAAGAATTCAAACTGTTTTTCTTTTTACTATTATAGTATCTCTTTAAATTTCTATCTTTCCCATTCAATTTAATATGACCAACCCTCTTACATTCATAACACATAAAATTTTAAGACTTCTTACTGTGTCTATATTTTCTATATTTTTTATTAGTATATGAGATGTTCTCATTCCTAAAAATCTTATTGATTCCTCTAGAAAGTTGTGTAAGTAAAATTTCACTATAATTTGAACAAATTCAATCAAAATGATTACTTATCTTCTTAGAAACCTAATATTTATAAATATTAGTACATAAATTAAAAGTAACAGAAGTATGATTATGAAAAGTAGATGAAAATGAAACTTTATTCTCCCCCTTCTCTTTCTCAACATCTCATTTTAAGTCTACTTTCATATTGAATTAAAGTACCAATTAAGTCATCTAGTATTATCTTAGTCAAATGTTTAGTATCATCGATAGTTTTCCTCTTTGATTCTCATTCCTTTGACACACTATCAATCACTTTTTTAATAATATGATATCCTAATATTTCTTTCTCACCCAAAAAATTGAAATTTATTCATAATAGACATTAAAAATTGATGAATTTGTGCCATTGTTTCACCATGAAGAAAATTAAAATCATGATATTATGCTCTTAACATTGATTTTTAAGTTTAAAAAACCTCAGAAGTTTCAAAATGAGTAATCTCTAGCTTCTTCCAAATATCGTTTTCCATTTCACAAGATGATATATGAATATAAATATTTCTATTCATAGAACACAATAAAGCATTACAAACATTATGATTTACTTGATATTATAGCTTTTCTTCACAAGAAAAATAATAAAATTACTTCTCCAAAACCTTTTAATTTCAAGTTAACATGAGAAAATTATCAAATAAAGTGTTAATAATAAAATTCATTAAATTATCATGCTAATATTCATAACCCACTCCATAAAAAATTGGCAGTCTACTTGGATTCAAATGTTCAAGAGTTACAATCATAAGTCCTTCTATCACAATGAAAATATTTCCTCTACCAACATAGTTAGTGTAATAAAATGAGAAAAAATTCCAACCTACTAATTGAAATTTGCTGAAACACAGAAACAAGTAGATACTTGTTATGATACCAAAGTTTTCCCAAGGTATAAAAGGAAAAAATACTACAAGAGGGGGGGGGGGGGTGAATTGTAGTTAAAAATATAATGTATAATTTTTGTTCCACCCTTAGTTTTATATTGAACATATTTATAAAATACCCATCAAATAGAATATCAAACAAAAAATAGTGCTTGTAGTAGAAATATGAACTGTAAAAAATAAAATAATCACAAAAAAAATAATATTATCATAAGTTTAAGAAAATTTGATAGTGTAAATATAAATAGTGGAAATATGAAATCTTAAACCAAAGGAAATTACAATAGAAGTTAAAAAAAATATAGAGTATTGGCTACCAAACTAAATACTCCTTTAAAGGATATAACAAAACAACACTTTTAAACCAAAGTGTAAGGTATTTATTTAGACTGGATCCAAGGATTATCTATCTTCCTATCCCTAGAATCCCTCGACTTAAACCCATTGATAAATGTTCCATCTTCCTATCAGCGAATGCCCTCAACTTAACCTATCGGTATGTATAGTATTCTAGCCTTGAACATGTTTTCTTATTTTCCCTGAGAGCCCTCGATTTCACAAGATTGATAATTGAAAAATTAAAGCAATAAACACTATGATCTTTTATAATGAAACCTCAAAAACATGAGATATCTCATCAACACACTCAGAAAAAAGATTATAATGATCATAAGTTCTCAAAGAAACATGCAGTTTCATGACTTCTTGTGATAAAAAACTCTTATATTACTCAGTTAATGTTATTATTATGACACTCTATGTCATGGATTTATTTATAGATGGAATTGTAAGTAACTATAATGAACACCTTCTTGTAATCTTCAAAATTAGTTACAATGACATAAAAAACAACTTCATTTTATTTTGATGAACCCAATATATTACTTTATCTATCGATTAAGTTATTGAAACCAATATAATTCTTGTTAATATAATTAATATAATCTTTCTTTAAAGTTTATATCACTAGGTTTTCACACACCTTCTTACATTATTTTAAAATAAAGTTACCATAAATTCATCCTGCATACAAACTACTAAAAAAATTCTCAAGTTAAATAATATTTATGTGAAGTATATTGTAGTTTTCATAATAAAGGAAGCTAGTGAGTCATTAAATAAACACCTATTACTCATCTTACCTACCTATAAAGATATATGGATCATCGATCTTAAACATCTTGGGAATCTTCAAGCTGATAGCCACTTCATAATGCAACTTAATCTTTTGGTTAATCACTCTCCTAGTGTTAGCAGTAAACCTTCAGGCCAGAATCATGGTGCCCAGATATCGGGGATTGTTCAGTATTGAACAGAATGAATCCCTCATGCCATTATCCAGTTCGAGCTCATTTCCAGGTCAGCCGCTCTTAGGGCCAAGAACTGACATGTAGTGGAATCTTTCATGTTTAAGGATATCCTTGGAGAAAAACCTATTCTCGTTCCTCCTTCAAGCGGCTTGGATGAAGTATGTTTCTCTTGTACTCCACTAGTGAGAGTAGTAGCAGAAAGCGTGATGGAGTTTTTTATGTCAAGGTACTTGAACTGGTTAGAAATGAACTTTTGGTCCTTGGATCGGAGGGCAAAGGCCTTAATCATGATGAGGACCTTGATGGTGCAGGTAAAGGAATGGAGGTTGAGGCCAAAGTTGGGCATGAGGACCCAAGTGAGGAGCTCCTCACTATATAATTCATTGATGCATAGGTTGATGAATTTGTAGAATTCGGAGTGGCCTTCATTGGTAGTGGAGATCTCAAGGTTTCCTCAGATGATGAACACCATCTTATTCATAGGATCACCTTCTCAAATGATGTAGGTATCTTGGGTGCTTAGTGAGAAGACCAGATGATCGTATATAGCATCTAGATGTTACACATCCATTTGTGAGAAGAATGAGACTTGTGAAACAAAGCAGGTAAGGAGATTGATTATTAATTGTTTGATTATTTTAGACATTGTATAAGAAGACTTATATGATGAATAATATTGAGACAAATGTATCATTGGATTTCATTATGGAGGTATAAGGGAAGATATTATAGAATGGATTCTTTATCTATGACTTGGGTAGAAAAACATTTATACTGGATGAAATGATGAAAATGGTCTTGAAATTTAGGGGGTAATTGTCAGTGTCTCATCCAATCCTCAGTGTATATTCACTTGAACCTCCATTCCTCTAGCCTCACCTTCATTGAAGAATAAGTCAATAAAAAGATAAAACATATCTTTCATTATTTAAGTGGAACATCTAATATGAGATTGTATTATCCTAAGGAGTATAAATTATAACCAATGCAATTTAGTGATGTGGAATATATTTTTCATCCTCATAAAATTATCTTGGATATAATGGAATACAATGATGAGAAATTTGATGATGCATGAATATAGTGATGTAGGATATGCTTCTCCTAGATGCAATGTAATATGGTGTTGTAGGAATATAGTGTTATAGGATATATTTCTCCCAGATGAAATGATAATGATTCACAAATTAAATGATTGATAGAATATACCAAAGGCCTTTATATATAGGCATGGCGGGACATGTCAAGTTTGACACAACTCACACTAATCCCCAACCACACCCACCAAAATCCACGAAATCTTTAAAATATTAAATGGTCACCAAATATAGTGTGTGAAAATGCAACTGTAACCATGGTTGAAGTCATGGATTAGTGAGGTTGGTGACCCACCACCTACCAAATCAGTCAGGTTTCACCTTTAATTCTCTCCCTCTATAAGAAACTTGCTATAAAATCTATAAAGGTACATATTCTCCTAAGCTACGAACTTTTTTTAGCATATCCTTCATATTCTCATTCATGTGGATCATCTTCACTACTCTCAATAGATTTTGATCCATCATCCAACATATAAAATGTTAGTGAATGTCAATGCACTTCATCTGAGAATGGTATATGGAGTTCTTGCTCAAGTACAAATCACTTTGACTATCACAATGAAACATGTACTCCTCTTGGTCGAAGCCAATCTTATGGAGAAAATAATTTAACCATAACATCTCCTTTCCATCCTCTATAATAACAATATACTCTGATTCAATCATCAATAAAGTGAAACCTTTCTATAATCTTGACCATCATGATACAACTCCCACTTTAATATGTATCCATGTAGACTTCCTTTTATTAGGATATTTTTTCATATCTATATTTTTATATCCCTCTAAGAGGGCATCATTTACCCTATTGAACAAACATAATTTTGATGTAACTTTAAGATACCTAAAAATCCAATTGACTACAACCTAGTGTTGTTTATCAATATTGGAGAGAAATTGTTTCATAGTCTCCACTATATAAAAAATTTATAGCTTTGTACATACCATAGTTCACATAAAACTTTCAATTTCTGAGGAGTATGATATCATCTCCATCGCCACAATTTCTTCCTTCGATGATGGAATTGAACTCTTGCTAAAATTAAAATTATTAGAAGAGTAATTATCACCAATTTATATATATCCATGTTAAAATGTTTTAAAAAAAGTTCACCATAATTATCCAAAGATAGACATAATAACCTACTCTTCATACAACAAAATATCTGCATCCCCAAAATTTGTTGAGCCACTCCCAAGCCCTTTATTATCAAAAAATTAGAAAACTCCTTCAACTACCTTATCTCCACCATATCATTCCCAATGATCAACATGTCATTAAAAGAGTAGGAGTAAAATAAATTTACCACCCTAAAATCTTTTTAAGCAATTAAATCAATCTTATTATGTTTACTTGCATCCATGACTCACCATGAACGAGTCAAACTTCTTGTACCATTGTCTGGGAGTTCGTTTCAATCCATACAAGATATTTAATTTTAATATGATATTTTCTTATCTAAAAACTCAAAACCTTTATGATGTTTAATTTAAATCTCCTCAGTGATATCATCATTGAATCCATATTCATCATGGGTGAAAATATCTCATCAAAGTAAACTCATTTCTTCTAAATGAATCTGTTCACAACTAAATTAGATTTGTCTTTTACCTCATTTCCAGTGTATTCCTTATTAAGCCTAAAAAACTATTTATTTTTTAGTGTATTATTACCTTTAGGCAGTTCCATAAAAACAAATGTTTTATTCTTCATCAATTAATCCATATCATCCCCATGCATATCATTCAATCTGTGAAATACTAGGTTCAGGAGGCACATAATCATCTAATTTATGTGGTGGTTCTGCAACTTCCTATAGAGAGGATTGAGTTTCCCTAGTATAATATCATCCTTGTCAACCTTTTAGTCTACTATTGATGAGTCTTCTTATACCTTCTCTTCAATGGGAGGTTGTCCTGGTTCAAGTGTTGGATTAAAAATTAATTCATCGAAACTTTATCTTTGATACATTTTGGGATTTTGAATTTCTTGATCATTTGGTTCCCATGGAACATGGAATATATGTTTCTAATCACATTATTCTATTTTAGGTCTTGAATCTTGTATCCAAACTCCTCATCTCCATAGTTTATGAATATTCATGGGGTTCATCTCCCATTTAGTTTATGTCTGTGCTCTTTGGATACATGAGAAAATTTAAAACATTTGAATACTCATAAATGAGAGCAAGAGGTATATTTATCAGACCGTCTCTTCTATGTAATCTCAAAATTTAGAGGAACTGATGGTGATCTGTTGATGAGGAAACATTAAACTTGAAAAAATTCTCCTTAGAATGGCTTAATCAGCTTAGCCAAGCTCATAATGATTCTAAAATTCTCCATGATTATTTTTTCATCCTTTATACATCTCCATTGTGTTGTGGGGGTGAAAGGGACCATCCTCTCATGGATCATGCAACATAAATCAAACTCCTTAGATATGTACTCTCCTCTTTTGTCTGAACAAATAAACGTTAGTTTCCTCTCAGTTTCTTACTCCACCATAGTGTGGAACATCTTGAACCTTTGTTTGTTGGAAAAACATAAACACCTTTTGAGATGAATCATCAATAAAATTTGGGAAATATCTGTTACCACCAAGTGATTTCACCACCATGGGACCACATACATTAGAGTTCACCATATCCATAAACTATGATCTCTTGCATAAAGTTATAATGAATGAGACTTGATGTCACTTCCCATAGAAGTAGTAACTGCAAGCATATGGTGATGCATCCATGTCAATATTGATATACATATTCTTCACTAGGGTGGATAAACCTCTTTCACTTATATACCTAAGTATCCTATTGCCAAATATTTTACGATTCCTCTCTACCCACCTTGTTGATGATATATGTAAATATTTTTTCATTATTTTTACAACATACATATATGTGTCCTTGAATGAAGAAGATGACTCCTTTCACCATTCTTCATGTTTCGTTACAGAAGATGTTATCATAGCCTTGTATGTAAAAGGTTATCTTTGATAACAGTTTAAAAATAAATAATTAGAACCTGTCAAACATCCATCAAATTATTATAGATCCAACATTCATCTTAATTTGTATATTACTCATGTTAATGATATCTACTGAATTAGTATTTCTCATCTTGATTGGTCCAAAGTCACAATTTTGTTATGTAAAATAATATTCACAATACAGAGTGATATTTTATTATTTTGTAATATAAATCAAACATTCTAGGTATTTTCTTGATATGTGAAGCAATATAAATACTTTATATTTATATAAAAGTGTTACTTTTCTAGTGATCATTACATGTGTAACTTTATTTCTTTTTTGTTAGTTACTACCTTAGAACTCTTGTAGTAGCATTAAAAAAATTTTATTCACGTTTCCATCCATACCATAATGGTTTTTATGTTAGTGAAAGAGCACTGTCGTGGGCTCCCTAAAATTATTAGTGTGATTTTTGGGTACTTAGGTGCAGCAGAGTGGCTGACCAAGGTCGTCTCTCAAAGAAGGAAGTGAATTAAAACAAATTTTTAGAGGTATTATAAAAATAAAATAAAAGAGAATGAAAACACTAATTTAAAGGATGGGGTTTGGTTATAGTTTATAAATCTAGAAGAAGTTTTCTGTAAGAAGATTGTATTTTTTTTGTTTTTAGTTTTGAAATGAATTTCGATTAAAATGACACAACAAGAAGATGTTTTTTAGACAATATTTAAAAGATGTAATCGATATAAATCTAGCTATTCAATCAATTATTTATCATTATAATTTAAATTAACATCCACTTAATTATGATCCCTTAACTTGTTAACCCCCGAACCCTACGAGAATTAACTTTACTACAAAGATGAAGTGAATTAAACCCTAGGTTATCTTTGGAACATGTAATCGCAGCACCATGCTTTGATTGATGTTCTAAGGATATCTTATGGTTAGTGGTAAATTAAGGCATATATACATTATGTAAATGAGGACTAATTTAGTTTAGGGATTATGTTTGAACTCTACAAATTAATCCCATGTGGTTTTGAATTACCAGTTAAGGTTGCGCTCTCACAGTTCACACAATTTCCGACCTCGCGTGTTTTGTGTTAACTATTAAATTGCTTGATTAGTTTCATTTAAATTAAAAACTCAATTAATATATCATAATATGTGAATTAAAGTAGCTCATTAATTCATAATAAATGAACGAAGAAAGATAGAGGTTGATTGATTACTAAAAAGAACTACTCTTTCATGGGCTGTGTAGTCATCGTAGAAATGTTTTGCATGTGCAAAGGTTTAGAAAGGGTAGGACCCAATCAAGTTTCTAATCTTGGTTCCAGACCAATTATGAAGATTAATAGAAGAATAAATTTAAACAAAACATAAGAAAATAGAAGAAATAAAAGAATAAAAAAGAAGTTTATTATGTAAACAGAAACATTATAACATGAGGAAGAAGAATAGGGCTTCGGCGAAGGGATCCTTGCTTCAAGAGATACCCTTATTTAATTGCTTGGATAATTGGAGTGGAAACTATTCTAATCTACCCTAAACTTCCTAATTCACGTCCCCAACCCCACCAAATGGGGAAAACACCAATTTATAGAGTAGTGGGAGGCTAGGTTCAAAGTGGTTTCAAGTGTGAATAAGGAATCTCGTCCAAATATTTTATTTCACCTTTCACCACCCATTTGACCACAAAAACGCATGAATCATCTATCCTTCCAGAATGATGATCCACGCAAAAATGAGTCATGCAGCTCCTCTAAAAATTTGGTCCTGATCAAAGCACAGATGAAGAAGTTATGACCCAAATACAGAACCCATGTCCATTCTGCCGAGTCCAGCCCACCATTAACTTAATGGCCCATTTAGTCCATCTAAATGCACTCTTTAGCTCTAGTGTCCTGAATAAAAGTTGTAGAAAATTAAGTTACGAACACTGTTACAGAATATCAAGTTCAAATAATAAATATTAAAATATTTATCTTCAAAATACTACAGTACATTTTAAAAATGTAAAACTGGATTTTTCATCAAATTTTCAAATGAATGATCTAATCCCAAATATTTATTAAATGAATATATTTAGCACAATGTGAGGAAATTATATCATTTATTATCAATAAAATATCCAAAAAAATAGTTTTTTTATCAACTCCCCCACACTTACCCTTTTTCACTGATGGGCAAAACCTCATTTCAAGTAAACATCAATATCAAATCAAAACCAATTTTAAAACACATAACCTTGAGATTCAACAATTCCACACCAAGAAAAAAAAGATACCATGACTCATAAAAAACCATTATTTCAAGTTAATAATTTATATAATTCAATATATTTCCACTTCATTTATCCTCCCATGCACAAAACACTTACCTCACTTGAATTTTCTCTTATCACACAAATATCAATTTTTTTGCAATGTCTTTCTCATCCAAACTCATACAAGGGTCACCATAGGCTTGATAAATTTCTACATCACCACCCGATGTGAGACAAAGACATATGTTTATCATGATAACTTTTTAGGGTTGTTCTGTGGCTTTTGTTTGGTAGGATTAAGGTGTGAAAAATTATGAGGTTGAATGAGGAGGTCTTGATTCTTTTTGAAGAAAAATTGCATTAATCTAATTTTCACTTAAATATGGTCTTCTCCTCAATCCCCATAGTATAAATTCAGATCCATCATCATGAAAATTCATGGAAAGTTTACACCATTCATTATTTCAGCATAAAAAATTTCAATCTTCTCAAACATGATTTTCTTGAAAGCTCAAGATAGGCACAACTTTATACCTCAATTATAATCTCCAGAAAAGGCACAACTTCACTTGTCATGAAAGCTCCAGAAAAGCCACAAATTTCAATATAATGATTTTCTTCAGCAGCAAACACATCTCTTCAGAATTTAATTTTCCACCCAAAGTATCACATAATGTGGTATCACAACACAAGATAGCTTCCCCCACACTTAAGTTCAACTAGATTATGAAATTTCACTTCAAGAGTTGGTTGGATAGGGAAAATTGGCTTGTAATGTGGCTAACCTAACAGGTTGTTCATAGATTCTAAGGGTTACAAGGATTAAATTTTCCAGACATTCCATTAAAAAAAAGGATTCTTTGAAATATGGTCTTTAATACCAAACAAATGCCTCAATCATTTAAACATAAGTACCTCAAACCCTCAAGTTTTGACAAGAATGAATCAAATTATGGTTAAATCAACCATGGTTTGGTTCTCTCAATAATTGAGGTGGATGTATAGAATATGAAAATAATGGTTTAGAAGCCTCATAGGAAAGTGGTTTCAAATATAAATACAGTGAGATGTGGCATGGTATTCAAAATTTAGTGTACTTTTCATAAAATTACTAAATATTTGAACTTGAAACAAAGTCATTTTAGCATTCATTTAAGCTTAGTTTCGAGGGATAAATTGTTTCACTTATTGATATGGATTTAAAAATGGTGATGAGAATCATTTCAGCTCAAAAGTTTCAAAAACACACAGAAAATTGAAAAATAAACACCCAAAATTTGAAAAACACATTTTTTGTTTTGTTTTGTTTTTTTAAATAGGAAAACAATTGAAATTACTAAACTAAATGGTTCCCTCCCCTACACTTAAAATATTTAATTTTACTCAATATGAACCCATGAGATTCTATATGAACATGAAATTTTTAAATAGGACAAATAATAAAAATGTTAAAGGGTTAGGAACAGCCTGATGTGCTCAAGTGATGATGGGGTCATGTAGTGTGATAAAATCCACTGCATCAATAGGAAGTCCCTCATTGTATCTCTTCAAATGTTGCCCATTGAATGTAAAGCTCCTTCCTGTGTCCTCTTGTGAGATCTCCACTGCACCATAAGGAAAAACATTAGTCACAACATAAGGACCTAACCATCTGGAACACAACTTACCAGGCATCATCTTCAGTCGTGAACTGTAGAGAATTACTGTCTCTCTAACATGAAACTCCTTTTGTTGGATCATTCTATCATGAGCTGCTTTTGATATTTCCTTATAGAGCCTTGAGTTCTCATATGAAGACAATCGAATCTCCTCAAGCTCTTGAATTTGCAGCTTCCTTTGGATTCCAGCTTGGGCAAAATCCATGTTGCATTTCTTTATAGCCCAATAAGCATGATGAGCAACTTCCACAGGGAGATGAAACGCTTTCCCAAAAACAATCCAAAATGGGGACATACCAATGGGTGTCCTGTATACTTTCCTATAAGCCCACAATGCATCATCCAAGCGTTTTCTCCAATCCTTCTTATTTGGCTGCACAATTTTCTCTAAAATCTATTTCAACTCATGATTTTAAACCTCAGCCTGACCATTTGTTTGGGGGTGGTATGGTTTCGATGTTTTTTGTGTCACCCCATACTTTTGAAGGAGGGAAGCCAAATTCAGATTACAGAAGTGTGTCCCTTGGTCACTGATGATGGCCTTCGGTACTCCAAACCTACAAAAAATTTGCGCTTTGAAAAAGTCCACAACAACATGAGAATCATCAGACCTGGTGGCATTATCCTCCATCCATTTACTCACATAATTAACAACAACCAAAATGTATAAAAAACCAAAGAAACTAAGAAAAAGACCCATAAAATCGATGCCCCATACATCAAAAATCTCACAGAATATTATGGTTTGTTGGGGAATCTCATGTCTCATAGAAATGTTCCAAGTGTGTTGGAAATAAGAGCATGACTTACAAAACACATGGGCATCATGGAATAAGCCATGACAATATAATCTAGAGTCCAAAACTTTTCTAGCTGTCCGTTGGGGTCCAAAGTGTCCACCACAAGCAAGTGTATGACAAAAATGTAAAACAGACTCCAACTCATGATCAAGAACACACCTCCTAATAACTTGATCACTACAGATGAACCAGAGGTATGGATCATCCCAAACGTAATACCGATACTCACTTTTTAATTTTTGGACTTGATGTTTCTTTAAATTTGCAGGGATTTCAGAGGTAACAAGGTAGTTAACTAAATCTGCATACCAAGGATACATACCTGAGATGGAATAAGGATGCTCATAGGGGAAAGTGTCCCTAAGTGGTACCTGGTCCAAGGTTTCATCCTCTAGTGTGTGAGTAAGCCTACTCATGTGGTTTGCCACCAAGTTTTCTGACCCCTTTTTGTCCTTTATCTCAATATCAAATTCTTGAAGAAGGAGCATCCATCGGATCAGCCTGTGCTTTGCATCTGGCTTCTTCAAGAGGTACCTCAGAGCTTCATGGTAAAAAAAAAACAACTACTTTAGAACCAAATAAATATGAATGGAATTTATCTAAAGCGAATATAACATAAAGAAACTCATTTTCTAGGGTTGTGTAATTTGATTAGGCTGAATCGAGTGTCCTCGATGCATAGGCGATCACATGTGAATGTCCCTCCACCCTCTGAGATAAGAAGGATCCAATCGCGAAGTTAGAGGCGTCACACATAAGCTCAAAAGGAATCTCCCACCGTGGGGGATGTATGATCAATGGAGTGGTCAGACACTTCTTTAGCTCATCAAAGGAAGTCCTGCAAGAATCATCAAACATAAAATCAGAATCCTTTTGATGTAATCATGACATAGGAAGAGAAATCTTACTAAAAGCTTTGATAAAGCGCCGATAAAATCCTGCATGCCCTAGGAAATATCTAACATCAAGCACACATAAAGAATATGGTAAGGATGAAATGATTTCTACCTTAGATCTATCATCCTCTATCCCATGTTTTGACACCACATGCCCTAAGACAATGCCATGCTCTACCATGAAATGAAACTTTTCAAAGTTCAGGACCAGATTCTTCTCAATACAATGATTCAACACCTTTCCTAAACTACTTAGACATTCATCAAATGAAGACCCATACACTGTAAAATCATCCATAAATACCTCCATACAGGTCTTAATAAAATCAGAAAAAATACTCACCATGCATCTCTGGAAGGTACCTGGGGCATTGAAAAGTCCAAATGGCATCCTTCGGTAGGCCAACGTACCGAAAGGACAAGTGAATGTTGTCTTCTCCTGATCCTCCGGAGCAATAGGAACCTGGAAATATCTAGAAAATATATCCAAGAAACAATAATGTGTTTTTCCAGCATGTCTCTCAAGCATCTGATCAATAAATGGGAGGGGGAAATGGTCCTTGTGAGTAGATTGATTTAGTTTCTGATAATCAATACACACGCGCCAAATGTTTTGCACTGTCATTGGAACTAACTCATATTTTTTTTAACAACAGTAACACCACTTTTCTTAGGCACAACCTGAATAGGACTTACCCACTGAGAATCTGAAATGGGATAGATTATACCTGCCTCGATCAATTTTTCAACCTCTTTTTTAACAACCTCCAAAAGTGTTGGATTGAGTCTCCTTTGTGGCTGCCTAACCGGTTTATCCCCATCCTCCAAAATAATACTATGCATGAAAATGGAGGGGATAATACCTAATATGTCAGCCAAGGTCCACCCAATTTCCCTGATGTTCTCCCTCAAAAGATTCAAAAGTTTTTCTTCATGTTCAAAAGGGATATTGTTAGCAATGATAACAGGTAATTTTTCACCACTTAACAAGTATGAGTATTTGAGATTTGGTGGCAATGACTTGAGTTCCAGTGTAGGGGGGTGGTGTATAGATGGAGACATATAAGGAACTGAAATATGTTCACAAAGAGCATTAATATGAGAATAAAAATCATCATAATCAGAGAATAAAGAATCAAATCCATTAGCATACTCAACAGCCATGCCATAATTAGAGTTCACATGATCAAAATCAGAATATGATTCCATTTCAAAATCAAATCTTAGAGAGTCTTGTTCCTTAGAAATGGGTGTGTAAGTTCTCTTAGATATTAAATCAGAACCAATACTCATAATCTCACTAAGAATAGGACAATCAAATTCCATGGGGTTTTTACTTGGAGGTTCAAAATGTGAGATAAAAAATGCATAATGATCCTCTGAGGGGTACTTCATGGAATCCATAACATTAAATATCAAAACTTCATCCCCAAATTCCATGGAAAGTGTACCCTTATTAACATTTATGATAGTTTTTTCAGTTTTGAGGAAGGGTCTACCTAAGATAATGGGGGAATGAGAACTTACCTGATCATCCTCCATGTTAAGCACATAGAAATCTTCTAGAAAGATCATGTCTCTTACCTAGACAAGTACATCCTCAAGGACTCCCATTGGATACGCCGTAGTTCTATTCACCAACTGCACCACTACTCTCGTTGATTTTAGCTCACCAACCTGCAAAGAAGAGAATACAGAGTGAGGCATCACATTTATGGAATATCCTAAATCACAAAGAGCATCAGAAAAGTGTAACTCCCCTATGGTTCATGGGATTGTGAATGTCCTAGGATCCTTGCACTTTTTCGGTATTGCTAGAGTTGGTGTAATGAGTGCTGACACATTCCTTCCAAGATTTATCCTTTCATTTCCCTTGAGCGCTCTTCGATTGGTACAAAGTTCTTTTAAGAATTTCGCATACCTTGGAATTTTCTTAATGGCTTCAAGTAGAGGAATGTTGATCTCTACACACTTGATTGTGTCCAAAACTTCCTTTTCCATTGCTTCTTTAGCCATATTCTTGTTTTGAACAACCCTGTTTGGAAAAGGAAGGGGTTTTGGAGGAACATCATTAATCTTTTTCTTACCTTTATCTTTCTCCTTGGGTTTCTCATCAGTTGATGTGGAATTGGGCTTTTTTGGAGTTGAGGTGAATCCTGGTGGAATCGTAGGTGGATAAGCATCAGTTTTTTACTTACCACTTCTCAATGTGATGGCACTGACATTCCCCTTGGGATTTGGAGTAGGTTGGGATGGTAGATTTCTAGAATTCTTACTTACCAGTTCATGGAGGGCATTGGCAATCTGGCTCATTTGAGTCTTCAACTCCCTCAGCTCCGAACCTTGACTCTTTAGTTCATTCTGTTGATTAAGAAAAATTTGTTTCAAAAGGTCATCAGTGTTAGAATATACCTTGGATGGGGGATTACCTTGTTGTTGGATTGTTGATGTTTGGGATTCAAATCTTCTTTGGGGTTTTTGGAATCCCTGCTGGTAAGGTGGAGGCTACTGGAAGTTTTGTTGAAAGGGTGGCCTTTGTTGTTGTCCAGAGCCACACCTCATGTCCGATTGATCCTTCCACCCTTGGTTGTATGTTGGATAAAACTTCTTTTGGGGATATGGTTGTGTCACGACCCGCCCTCGGGGCCCGTGCTGTGACTACCCCAATCCTGCCTTCCATAGGACAGGGGCTGGCGACTAGCACCAAAGGTGTAAATCCCGATAACTAAGAAGACATTGCCTTTATAAAAGCAAACAAACACCACATAGCACAAGCGGAAGTAAAACACTAAGTACAAAAAAGAAGTTCTAAAAAGTAAATGGGCCAGAATACAAACCCAACTGAAGTACAGCTACAACTGAACAAAGTACAACAGAAAAAGACAACAACTGGAAGAATGAAAGCGGCTCCTAGGACATCCTCCTCGGATCCTACCTGAAGTGTAGGTACAGATGGCGCAGCTCCTGGATCGTCCACCACAGATCCTACCTTAAGGGTAGGTACAGATAGCCCCCACAACTCTCTCGCCCGTCAACCTCCTCCGAGTGTCGTCTCACCGTGAATTCCACCTTCGGATACTGACTCGTCGTGTAGTCCAACTCCGGGTACCGTCTAGTCCTCGAACACTCGGCCTCCGTCATCACTGTACGTCGTCTGCATCCAACACAATGAGGTGCGGGCGTAGCCCGTGCAGGGGTGAGTATAATGATACTCAGTAGGGACCCCAAGACCCTCAAGGTCTCACTAAAACCAACACGGATAACCACAAAGAAGATCTCAACAGATAACCTCTACTTAGGTATATGCCCATACATATACCTAAGTTATCAAGTAATCCATCTCAATCATGAGGAAACAGAAAGATTATGAAATCAAAGGATAACCACCCCCAGGTATATGCCCATACATATACCTAAGTTATCAAGTGACCCATCTCAATCAAGAGGTAAACACAAAGGTCATAGACTCATCTCAAACCAGGATTTTCATTATCGAAACCGTAACTGCTGAAGAGCCCCGTCTCTGGAGTGTACAGTGGTCCTATCACGACTCCGAGGTACTACTCACTAAACTAAGACTGCTGAGGTACTCCTCCTGTCGAGTACCGCGGGTCAGCCACCCAAACACAGTAGTGCTTCCCGCCGGGGTATGCCACCCAAACACAGTAGTGCACACCCCCTAGTAGCCTGCAGAGGTACTCTCCGGACGAGTACCGCGGGTCTGCACTGTCACACAGGTATTGCTCCGTCCGCCATGGGTCTTCACCTCACAAAGTAGTGCTCCATCCACTGGGCTAGTCGACTCACTCCAAGTCGAGTCGGTCAAGCAGTCGTCAGGTCTCAGCCGGCTACACGGTCTCCGCACTCCGTACGCTCGTCTCCGGGAGGGTCCGCTCCACGAGCTACAAGTCGATACTCCAAGTATCACAATTCCCACAAAGATGTATCTCAAAGGACCGCCTCGTCATAGGGGTCTCAACGCAACAGATGGCGCGTCAATCGGACGCCCGGTCTGTGAGTTATTAGCCTTTTCGTCCCAGGGGCCCGGTTGGTTTCGTGAGCGAACCAACACGGACGTATCTCAACTGCACCCTGAACTCTCATAGGGTATACTCAAAGGTACCGTTTCTCAACGTGATCACGAACGCCGCTGACGGTTCATCAAACAGACGTCCAGTCTGAAAGATATCAGATTTTCCGTTCCAGGGCCCAGTTGGATTTCAGGTACAATCCAACCCAGACACTATCCAACTACATCCAAAACTCAGGCAAAGTATGGCAATAGTTCCGTCTCATCAAGAGGAATTTAACGAGACAGACGGCGCATCAATCGGACACCCGGTCTGTGAGTTATTGGCCTTTTCGTTCCAGGGGCCCGGTTGGTTTCGTGACCGAACCAACCCAACCGCACTCTGACGACATCCAAACCTTGAGCGGAGTAAGCCAAAAGTTCCGTCTCATCAAGAGGAATTCAACGAGACAGACGACACGTCAATCGGACGTCCAAAGCTCAAGATATAAGCGTTTCCGCTCCGAGGGCCCGGTTGGTTTCGTATCCGAACCAACCCGGCCGAACCCAAAGTTCTCCAAAACCTTGAGTATAATATACTTAAATGACTGTCTCAATCTAAGGATCGCATCGCCGCTGACGGTACGTCGATTGGAGGTCTACAGCTCAAGATATGAGCGAAAAACCATGAGGGGTCCGAAAACGGGGGGGTCTGGGCCCGGACCGACCCGACCCGGGTCCGGGTCCGACCCGGCTGGGCGTGGCCCGGCCCGGCCGGCGCGGACCGGCCTTTCCTGAGAGGCTCGGCCCGGCCGGCCTGGGTGGCTCGGCGCTGGCCGAGCGGTCGCGCCCAAGGAGCCGCGATCCCCTCGTCTTGGGGGCCGCTTCGTGTCACCGGATGCGGCGCGCTGCCGCGTCCCGCGTTACCTGGTCCCGTGCGGCCGCAGGACCCTCGGTCGCCGCCGTGGCTTCATCCAAGGCAGATTCTTCCGGCGGGGCGCTGGGCGCCGCCTCCCCCGACCGCTGGCGCCGCCACGCCGGTGGGGGCTTCCGCGGACCACCGGACGCGCTCCGGTGGTCCGATTCGCCTGCGGTCTTCGCCAGAGATCATCCCAGGACCCGTCCTTCACTGCAAAGCCTTCAAAACGCCTTCGCGTCCCGCCTCACCATCGTACGTCGATCCGCAATTCGACAACAAAATGCGGGTCTTCAAATCGACTCCTCGGCCCCGACTCCGCCCGTGGTTTCGTTCGGCCCCAATGGCGCGGCGCGACGACGCCGCGCTTCTTCGCCGCGTTCTTTCTTATCGTGTCCGCACGGTGCCGTTTCACTATGCCACCTTTGTTCGTGCCACAACGAATCAAAACAACAAAGGGGGAGGAGAGTCGGCCGTGTTCGTGCGGTCCGACCTCCTCCCGTTAAATTGGTGACAAGCGGCCCAAAAGACGAAGAACAACAAGGAAATTCACGAACAAAAGAGAAACAACCCAAACAGTTTTCCCTGCAACAGATTATTCCCAACCCGCAATGAAAACGTTCGCGGATCAACTAGGTAATAAGTTGATCTGTGTTCTTTGTTTTCTTTAGAAAGAAAGAAACAAGGGAATAAAATCATTCTCAAACATAATTCCCTACCTCAAGCATTGTCGTCGAACGCGAGTTCGTCGCGGAATTAACCGTCGTGGAAGAAGAGGATTGTCACGGAAGAGAAGGATCATCGCGGAAGAAACGTCGCAGAAGGAGCATCACGGAAGAAGCGTCGTTGACGTCTCGGTACACGGCGTCGCGTCATCGATCTCCGAGGGTTTGGTGTTCTTTGTCGGAGGTCGGAGCGTTCTTCGCGTTCTTCGCGTTCTTCGCGTTCTTCATCGAAGAAGAACGCTTTCCTCCAAATCCTCTCCACGCCACAAGTTCCAACAGAAATAAAATAAGAGTTATCTTATTTTATTAATGCACATGACACGTTTGAATTTCAAAAGAAAAGAAATGAACAATTAATTCGATGAATTAATTGTAACAATTTAACTTCCCAATTAATGATGCGTTTCTTAACCAGAAAAATGCATGGTTGACTTTCATTAAAGAGGGGGGTTGTGGGTGCGTTACTTAGAGGAAAAGAAACGGCGTGGATTGTGCGGGCCCCACCTCACAAATATCCTACCATGTGGATAGGATATTTTGGGTTCCACCCTATCCGCTTAACTTAGCTTAAGTGGCTTTTAAGTGGCTTTAAGTGAAATAAAAAAAGTTGTCGCACCACTTTATTTTATTTCTTAACTTAACCCCAAAAATTAAAAACCACACCCGAGAAAACACAACTCCGGAAAAATCATTTCTAAGAAAATACCGGCACTTCGATTCCATCGGTGCCCTCGGAATTCGATTCCGAGCACCGGTTCAAAAGTTAGAAAAACCCGCTCGTTCGTTCACTGAACGTACCCGAGCTAAACTTCGGAAATTTATTCTGGGCACACTGGGCCTCGGAATCAGGCGCCGTCAGAAACTGCGTTCTTGTAAAATTACAAAGAAAATTAAGAAAAAAAAATTTCCTTGAAATTTCCGGGTCTTTACATTACTCCCACCTCAGGGCTTTATGTCCTCGTAAAGCTTTAACACAAACTAGGGATAAAAAAGCGGTACTGAACACGCATCTGGGCCTTCCGCTCCCATGTGCTCACCTAGAGGCTACCGTACTGCCAGTGAAAGTGCACCCGAGGAATCGACCATCCTCAAAGGATACGCTCCTGTCGATCCTCGATTCCCACCGGAACCTCCGTGAAAGTCACCCCATCGCCATCGTCCATCTCCTCATGGTCGATGATATGCGAAGGGTTGAGCACGTATCTCCTTAGTTGAGATACGTGGAAATCTTCATGCACCTGGTGCAACTGAGGTGGATGGGTCAAGCGGTAAACCACCCCGCCTACCCAGCTGAGGACCTAAGAAGGTCCGCTGAACCTCGGAGATAACTTTCCTCCTTGGCCACATCTCTGTAAACTTCGTCGAGGTGAGACCCGTATAAGGACGTGATCGTCATCCTCGAACTCTAGAGGTCTCCAATTCCTGTTAGAACTGGAACTCAAAACGACTGCTGCCACGAGGGTAAGGTTGACCGACTCAAGAGTGATCGGTCAAACCCTCCTGTGCATGAGTTACCCTGTGATGCGTGGGGTTTCCTTTTTCGCCGACCAAGGAAAACCCATTCCGACGTCGTAGTTAAACCACCACCTTTTTTCCTAATACCGTAAATTTGTGTATAAACTGTGATTGCCCAGTCCATACTCAAACCAACTTCGTAAGGCCTCGATGCTGCCACCAAGAGATTTCAACCGAAACTCTTTCCTCGAGGGTCTGACCACACTGTCGGCGTAAGTGTGATTATCGAGTCTCCTCCCAAGGTATCTCCAGACGTGAGGGTCATGTCCACGGCTTACCGGAAACTCTAGGTCTAGGACAAGATTTGTGAAAGCAAGGAATGATTCATATCGACGTCTATTACTACAGAAACTAGTAGTGGACACCGACTGTCCCTTGAATCATTTTTAGAGCCATTGGGTCACTCTCCCTGACCGCATGTAGCTACTCTCTTCCTCCGCCCTCCAGCTCCCTGAGCCTGGCGGGGACAACTAAGGCGGGTGGTTTTAGCATGTTAAAAAGTATACCCCCACATGCTGCTCTCCTCGCTCTGCCTCCACGTCAGCTACTTCACAGAATCATATCTCCTTTAAGCTTCCTCTTATGGAAAAATTTAACATGCCCGAGTCTCTAAGACTGGTGCCAGTTTCCTGTTTCTTACTGCACTGTGCAGTCTTCATCTGCTCCTGGATGATCTGTACCTTCCTTGACTACGATCTGTAAGAGCTGCTAAAAAATTTCTCCTTTGACGAAAAGAGAAACTCGGTCTCATCCCCTGGATGAACCACGCCCATTGCCTAATACAGTCAATCCTGACATGAATGATGTATTCATGCCATGGATGACGTCGTAAGGCCTCGACGTAACTACCAAGAGATCCAACTGTCACTCTCGCCTCCAAGGGTCGAGTCACACTGTTAGCATCAGTGTGAGGTCACTAGGTCTCCTCTAGTAGAAATATCAAAAGTGAGGGCCAAGTCAACAGTTTTAACCAGGACCTCTTAGTATCAACAAAAAAAAAAGGACAGGAAAGCAAACATCACAAGATAAGTGTCTTTTTATTATTGCAGCTCATAGTACAAAGACATGAATACAACAGAAACATGGAACTAGAAGTACAAGGGACGTATCCACTAGTTCCGCTCCTGTCCACCTGCTCCCGGAGCTCTATTGCCTTGTACACTTCTCGGCTATTGCTCAAGCACCAGCCACTGCTTCTGCCTTGGTGGCTCCTCCAAAGCCTACAGATCAACTGTACGAGGAGTCGGACAGTCACGTGCCAGGTGACCCTTCCCGCCGCATTCATAACACTTCTTAATCCTCATACGGCTGGCTCTAGTCCTCTTAGACCTCTGCATCATCTGTCTACTGCCCACAGATGACTCGGCTACTGATCGAAAAACACGCGGCAAAGGCAGCAGCTCCTGAACACGCTCGGGGTGTAGAGCTACTGGTACAAACTCCACCCTGAAGAAGGTCTCGAAGTCTTCCCATGTGAAGGTCATCCTGTCAAAAAACTGGAACAAGTGGCTCCACCACCTGCCTGCTGCTGCCTGAAGAAGGCTAGCAGCAAAGATCACCATGAAGTCTGCAGGCATCCCCACTAGCCTAAAGACTCTCACCACAGCCTCCAGCCAATCCTCAGCCGCCTGCGGGTCCGTCTCTCCCCAGAACCTGAGTGGCCTCTGGCGCTGGAACTCATGCAGCTCACTCAAGTGGCATGCATCGCCTACTGCTGGGGCTGGTGGCATCGGTGGTCCAATGTATGGTAGTACCGCTGGTGCCTACGCTGGTGCCTCAACTGCAAGAGGGCCCTGTACTGAATCCTTGTCGCTCGGCAGGCAATCAGTACGCACATCCCTCTGGGCTCTAGCTGGTCGTCCGTGAAAAGGCATCCTGAATGAAACAACGTGACACAGTCAAAAGATTATACCTGGTGAGCTGACCTAGTTTGAGATGACATTTAAAAACTTCTGGAAACACACACGCAATCAGTGTTTTCGTGCACAAAGTCGGAAATCAGTTGTCAGGGTCCTGGTGTATGGATACGTCGGCCGCCCGCACCAACACTGGACTCCCTGAACTGAAAACCACACTCGATACTCTTAACACTATTTATTCACAGAAAGAAAATATCAGAGTTATAAGTTATACGGTAGAACCGACTCCTCTGATACTAATTTGTCACGACCCGCCCTCGGGGCCCATGCTGTGACTACCCCAAGCCCTCCTTCCATAGGCCAGGGGCTGGCGACTAGCACCAAAGGCGTAAATCCTGATAACTGGGAAGACATTGCCTTTATAAAAGCAGACAAACACCACATAGCACAAGCGGAAGTAAAACACTAAGAAAAAAAAAGAAGTGTTGAAAAGTAAATGGGCCAGAATACAAACCCAACTGAAGTACAGCTACAACTGAACAAAGTACAACAGAAAAAGACAACAGCTGGAAGAATAGAAGCGGCTCCTGGGACGTCCTCCTCGGATCCTACCTGAAGGGTAGGTACAGATGACACAACTCCTTGATCGTCCACCAAAGATCCTACCTGAAGGGTAGGTACAGATAGCCTCCACAACTCTCTCGCCCGTCAACCTCCTCCGAGTGTCGTCTCACCGTGAAGTCCACCTCCGGATACTGACTCATCATGTAGTCCACCTCCGGGTATCGTCCAGTCCTCGAACACTCAGCCTCCGTTAGCACTGTCTGTCGTCTGCATCCAACACAATGAGGTGAGGGCATAGCCCGTGCAGGGGTGAGTATAACGATACTCAGTAGGGACCCCGAGACCCTCAAGGTCTCACTAAAAACAACAAGGATAACCACAAAGAAGATCTCAACAGATAACCTCTACTTAGGTATATGGCCATACATATACCTAAGTTATCAAGTAATCCATCTCAATCATGAGGAAACACAAAGATTATGAAATCAACGGATAACCACCACCTAGGTATATGCCCATACATATACCTAAGTTATCAAGTGACCCATCTTAATCAAGAGGTAAACAAAAAGGTCATAGACTCAGCTCAAACCAGGATTTTCATTATCGAAACCGTAACTGCTGAAGAGCCCCGTCTCTGGAGTGTACAGTGGTCCTGTCACGACTCCGAGGTACTGCTCACTAACCTAATACTGCTGAGGTACTCCTCTTGTCGAGTACCGCGGGTCAGCCACCCAAACACAGTAGTGCTTCCCGCCGGGGTATGCCACCCAAACACAGTAGTGTACACCCCCTAGTAGCCTGCAGAGGTACTCTCCAGACGAGTACCGTAGGTCTTCACTGTCACACAGGTAGTGCTCCGTCCTCTATGGGTCTGTACCTCACAAAGTAGTGCTCCGTCCACTGGGCTAGTCGACTCACTCCAAGTCGAGTCGGTCAAGCAGTCGTCAGGTCTCAGCCGGCTACACGGTCTCCGCACTCCGTATGCTCGACTTCGGGAGGGTCCGCTCCATGAGCTACAGGTCTACACTCCAAGTATCACAAGTCCCACTAAGATGTATCTCAAAGGACCGGCTCGTCATAGGGGTCTCAACGCAATAGATGGTGCGTCAATCAGACGCCCGGTCTGTGAGTTATTAGCCTTTTCATCCCAGGGGTCCGGTTGGCTTCGTGAGTGAACCAACCCGGCTGTATCTCAACTGTACCCCGAACTCTCATAGGGTATACTCAAAGGTACCGTTTCTCAATGTGATCACTAACGCCGCTGACGGTTCGTCAAACAGACGTCCGTTCTGAAAGATATCAGCTTTTCCGTTCCAGGGCCCAGTTGGATTTCGGGTACAATCCAACCCAGCCACTATCCAACTGCATCCAAAACTCAGGCGAAGTATTCCAATAGTTCCGTCTCATCAAGAGGAATTCAACGAGACAGACGACGCGTCAATCAGACGCCTGGTCTGTGAGTTATTGGCTTTTTCGTTCTAGGGGACCGGTTGGTTTCATGAGCGAACCAACCTGACCGCACTCCGACGACATCAAAACCTCGAGCGAAGTAAGCCAAAAGTTCCCCCTCATCAAGAGGAATTCAACGAGATAGACGGAACATCAATCGGATGTCCGGAGCTCATGATATAAGCGTTTCCGCTCCGAGGACCCGGTTGGTTTCGTATCCGAACCAACCCGGTAAAACCCAAAGTTCTCTGAAACCTTGAGTATAATATACCGAAACGACCGTATCGATCCAAGGGTCGCATCGTCGCTGACGGTATGTCGATCGGAGGTCTACAACTCAAGATATGAGTGACAAACCGTGAGGGGTCCGAAAACGGGGGGGTCTGGGCCCGGACCGACCTGGCCCAACCCCCCTGGGGTGACCCGACCCGGGTCCGGGTCCAACCCGGCTAAGCGTGGCACGACCCGGACGGCGCGGACTGGCCCGACCCTGCCGGTGCGGACCGGCCCGGCCGGCCTGGGCGGCTCGGCGCCGGCCGAGCGGTCGCGCCCAAGGAGCTGCGGTCCCCTCGCGCTGGGGGCCGCTTTGTGTCACCGGACGCGACGCACTGCCAAGTCCCGCACGGCCGGCGCGGCCGAAGCCGTGGAGGATTCTTCTGGCGGTGCTCCGTGCGCCGCCACCCCCGACCGCCGGCGCCGCGGTGCCGACGGGGGCTTCTGCGGACCACCGGACCTTCTCCGGTGGTCCGATTCGCCTGCAGTCTTCGCCAGAGATCATCCTAGGACCCGACCTTCACTGCAAAGCCTTAAAAACGCCTTTGCGGCCCGCCTCACCATCATCCGTCGATCCTCACTTCGACAACAAAACGCGAGTCTTCAAATCGCCTCCTTGACCCCGACTCCGCCCGCGGTTTCGTTCGGCCCCGACGGCGCGACGCGACGGTGCCGCGCTTCTTCGCCGCGTTCTTTCTTATCGTGTCCGCACGGTGCCGTTGCACTGTGCTGCCTTTGTTCGTACCACAACGAATCAAAACAACAAAGGGGGAGGAGAGTCGACCGTGTTCGTGTGGTCCGACCTCCTCCCGTTAAGTTGGTAACAAGCGGCCCAAAAGACGAAGAACAACAAGGAAATTCACGAACAAAAGAGAAACAACCCAAACATTTTTTCCCCGCAACAGATTATTCCCAACCCGCAAGGAAAACGTTCGCGGATCAACTAGGTAATAAGTTGATCTGTGTTCTTTGTTTTCTTTAGAAAGAAAGAAACAAGGGAATAAAATCATTCTCAAACATAATTCCCTACCTCAAGCGTTGTCGTCGAACGCGAGTTCGTCGCGGAATTAACCGTCACGGAAGAAGAGGATCGTCGCGGAAGAGAAGGATCGTCGCGGAAGAAACGTCGCAGAAGGAGCATCGCGGAAGAAGCATCGTTGGCGTCGCGGTACACGACGTCGCGTCGTCGATCTCTGAGGGTTTGGCATTCTTCATCAGCGGTCGGAGCGTTCTTCGCGTTCTTCGCGTTCTTCGTCGAAGAAGAACGCTTTCCTCCAAATCCTCTCCATGCCAAAAGTTCCAACAGAAATAAAATAAGAGTTATCTTATTTTATTAATGCACATGACACGTTTTAATTTCAAAAGAAAAGAAACGAACAATTAATTCAATGAATTAATTGTAATGATTTAACTGCCCAATTAATGAGGCGTTTCTTAACCAGAAAAATACACGGTTGACTTTCATTAAAGAGGGGGGGTTGCGGGTACGTTACTTAGAGGAAAAGAAACGGTGGGGCTCATGCGGGCCCCACCTCACAAATATCCTACCAAGTGGGTAGGATATTTTGGGTTCCACCCTATCCGCTTAACTTAGCTTAAGTGGCTTTAAGTGAAATAAAATAAAGTTGTCGCACCACTTTATTTTATTTCTTAACTTAACCCCAAAAATTAAAAACCACACCTGAGAAAACGCAACTCCGGAAAAGGCGTTTCTAAGCAAATACCGGAACTGTGATTCCATCGGTGCCCTTAGAATTTGATTCCGAGCACCGGTTCAAAAGTTAGAAAAACCCGCTCGTTCGTTCACTGAACGTACCCGAGCTAAAATTTGAAAATTTATTCCAGGCACACCGGGCCTCGGAATCAGGCACCGTCAGAAACTGTATTCTTGTAAAATTCCAAAGAAAATTAAGAAAAAAAAATTCCCTTGAAATTTTTGGGTCTTTACAGGTTGTTGTTGTTGCGGATATGGTCTCCCTGGGAACACTGCTGCACAATATTATGTTTCTTGGAGTTGTGGGCAACAGTCAGTTGGGTGAATTTTCTCAATGAAAATACCACAAGGCCTTGAAGGAGGGGGTTGGGATGTCTTTTGTGCCAAAGAAATCTGTCTCACCATAGTTGTCAATTCTTCCAACTTGGTATCAATCAAATGACTTTCAAGAGAATATGGAATTACCTGATGTACTCCCCTGACATGTGGTGTACCTCGATCGCCAAATTGTTGGGAGTTTTGGGCCATTTTTTTGATCAACGCACTTGCAACTACTGGTGTCTTGTCCACCAATGCTCCTCTAGCTACAACATCCACCATGATCCTCTCCATAGGTGTGAGTCCTTCATAGAAGTACTGAATGAGGAGTTGCTCACTAATTTGTTGATGTGGACTGCTTGCACACAACTTCTTGAATCGCTCCCAGTACTCATACATTGACTCCCCTTATGCTTGATCGATTCCTGAGATCTCCTTACGAATGGAAGTGGTCCTCGATTCTAGAAAAAATACCTACAATAAAAGACGTTTGAAATCGTTCCAACATGTTACATCTTCAGGTTGTAAATAGTACATCCAATCCTTTGCAGTTCCATCAAGTGAAAATGGGAATGCTCTTAATTTGATTTGATCTTCATAGACATTTCTATGTTTTAGGTTTGAGAAAACCACATTAAATTCTTTCAAATGTTTATTGGGATCCTCACCAGAGAGGCCATGAAACTTTGTAAGTAAGTGAATTAACCCAGATTTTAGTTCAAAGTCTGATTCGAGATTTGGTTATGAAATACAATTTGGTTGATAATTAATATCAGGTGAAACCAATTATAGAATGGTTCTATTTAGATTATTGTTATTATTTACAGCCATTGGTTCTTATTTTATGTTTGAATTTGAATCGCTTCCAATTTCAATGTTTCCAGAAGAGAGGAATTCACCAACTGGTTTAATATTGAAACTTCCCGTAGACTGAGACTATTTGATTCGAGCTTGAAGGATAAGTTCAATATCAAGGTCAATATCTAAGAGATCCTTGATATTAATTAGTGTCATAAATAAAAAAAATGAAAATAGGAAAAGTGGACCATAAGAAAAAATGAGAAGTTTGAGTTGATGGTCCAAAAAGAAAAGAAGAGGATGAAAAAAATGAAAACTTGAGAAAGGGGAAAGATGAAAGAGAGAGGTGAAGAAAATAATAAAATGAAAAATAAAAGAAATACCTATAAATGGTTTAATAAATTACTTGAATCCCTGGTAACAATTCCAATTTGAAGGATCACTGTCGTGGGTACCCTCAAATGATTAGTGTGATTTTGGGGTACTTAGGTGCAACAGAGTGGCGGACCAAGGTCGTCTTTCAAAGGAGGAAGTGAATTAAAAGAAATTTTTAGAGGTATTATAAAAATAAAAAAAAGAGAATTAAAACACTAATTTAAAGGATGGGGGTAAGTTATAGTTTATAAATCTAGAAGAAGTTTGCTAGAAGAAGAATGTATTTTTTTTGTTTTTAGTTTTGAAATGAATTTCGATTAAAATGACACAACAAGAAGATGTTTTTTAGAAAATATTTAAAAGACATAATCGATCTAAAACTACCTATTCAATCAATTATTTATCATTATCATTTAAATTAACATCCACTTAATTATGATCCTTTAACTTGTTAACCCCCGAACCCTACGAGAATTAACCTTTCCACAAAGATGAAGTGAATTAAACCCTAGGTAATCTTCGGAACATGTAATCGCAACTACCTGCTTTGATTGATGTTCTAAGGATAGATTATGGTCAGTGTTAAATTAAGGCACATATACATTATGTAAATGAGTACTAATTGAGTTTAGGGATTATTTTTGAACTCTACAAATTAATCCCATGTGGTTTTGAATTACCGGTTAAGGTTGCGCTCTCACAGTTCACACAATTCCCGACCTCGCGTGTTTTATGTTAACTATTCAATCGATTTCTTAGTTTCATTTAAATTAAATACTCAATTAATAGATCATAATATGTGAATTACAGTAGCTCATTGATTCAAAATAAATGAATGAATAATGATAGAGGTCGATCGATTACTAAAAAAAACTATCTTCCATGGGCGGTGTAGTCATCGTAGAAACGTTTTGCATGTGCAAAGGTTTAGAAAGGGTAGAACCCAATAAAATTTATACAATTGATTACAAACAAATTTTTAAGATTAATAGAAGAAGAAATTTAAACAAAATATAAGAAAATAGAAGAAATAAAAGAAGAACAAAGATGTTTATTATGAAAACACAAACATTACAACATGAGGAAGAAGAATAGAGCTTCGACGAAGGGATCCATGATTCAAGAGATACCCTTATTGAATTGCTTGAATCATTAGAGTGGAACCTATTATACTCTTCCCTAAACTTCCTAATTCACATCCCCAACCCAACCAAATGAGAAAAACACCAATTTATAGAGTGGTGGGGAGGCTAGGTTCAAAGTGGCTTCAAGTGTGAATGGGGAATCTCAGCCAAATATTTTATGCCAAATTTCACCGCCCATTTGACCACAAAAATGCATGAATCAGCTGTCCTTAAAGAAGGATGATCCGCGCGAAGATGAGTTATGTAGCTCCTCTCAAAATTGGGGCCTGATCCAAGCATTAATGAAGAGGTTATGGATCAAATACAGAACCCATTTCCATTCTGCCGAGTCCATCCCACAATTGCATTAATGACCCATTTACTCCATCCAAATGCTCTCTTTAGCTCTAGTGTCATGAATAAAAGTTGTAGGAAACTAAGTTAGGAACACTGTTACAAAATATTAAGTTCAAATAATAAATATTAAAATATTTATCTTCAAAATTCTACAGTACATTTTAAAAAGGTAAAACTGGAATTTTCTTCAAATTTTCCAATGAATGATATAATCCCAAATATTTCATAAATGAATATATTTAGCACAATGTGATGAAATTATATCATTTATTATCAATAAAATATCCAAAAAAATTGTGTTTTATTAGTTTGCCTCTTATAATCTATGTACCTTTATCTAACCTTGGTTTGTCACCTACTTCCTAATCCTTGAACAAAATAGTGTCCTTTCTTTGAGAATATTTATTGAAAAGTGAATCATTTACCATTTTGTGGTAAGTTTATTTATGGGTGTTGAGTTACTGTGGGAAAACACTGGCGTATCACAATGCCATCGAGATGTGTGTGTAGTAGGTGGTGAATTTGTTTTTCATTATGTAGAGTTTTACCTACAACCATCAATTGATTCACCAAGATTTGAAACTCATTATTGTGTTCAACAATAGAGTTTCCACTTTGAAACTAAAGATTCATAAACTGATTTAATAATAGAATCTTATTTTGAGTGTACTTTTACTATTATATATTCTCAAACTTCATCCAAAGTTCATATTTTTCGATCTCTTGAGTAACTTGGTGGTAGATTTTATGATCGATCCATTGAAAAATTTAACCAATCTTGTTCTTGTTTAGCTTCTTTAACAATGTTACCTTGGTATCATAGGGGTTTATTACCTTATTCTCAATGAGTTTTAATATATCCTTCTCATTAAGGATGTCTTCTATCCGAGATATTTAAATTGATTAGAGAAAGTATGTTGACATTTAAATTGACCACCTCTAAAAAAATATTTTAGATCTATTTTCAATGTCGTTTGTATCATTGGAATTGTGTTAACATGAGATTTTATAATTTTCACTTAAAAATTATATATGACCAACTTGAATCTTCCAATCATAAGAAAAACTCATATTCTCCCCATCATTTTAATGTAAATGGATCTGATACCACTTATTGTAATTATTAGATCATTAAGAAAGATAAGGGAGGAAGAAAATGAGGCTTCATTTCTCATGAACAAAGCTTTACAAAAACTATATCTCAACACCACCCTTTGTCTCTCTCTCTCGAATATCTAAAGGCTCACTCCTAAATAAAAAGAAATATTTATTTCTCAGATTTGATGATTACTGGAATCTCCCTAAGGCCTATATATATAAGAATGGTGGGAGGTGTACACATGGGTACACCCACCAAATATTTCACATCTCTCATTGATTCCAAAACATAGTGTGTGAATATGCACTGAAATCCATGGCTGAAGCCTTGGATTTGTGAGATTAGTGCACCAAACACCTACCAAGTCTACTGGACATCATCTATAGTTGTAATTTCTATTCATTTTATACAAAATATTGTCTTGTATACATGTTTTATATAAAGACATTTTGATGGAATGTATTTTTAATTTTTGACATGGTGAGAACATTATAGTGTTACTTATATGACATTTACTTAGTTTCTAATCCAATTTACAACAATTTAGTTTACAAAAAAAATTATGTTAAAAATATATCACTCATCTACATAGAAAAATCATCCAAAGAGGACTATATCATGTAAAAGGGTATAAATAAATTCCCAAGCAATAAAAAACAATAACAATGATATTATAATCTTATTAAAAGAAGAAGAAATTAAAATAATTTCACATTTACAATCAGTTGTATAAAGATATTAATTCCTGAAATGCATATAAGAATGATAAATACTGTCTAGTCAATTAAATTGGTACTCTCCAATTTTTTTTTCAAATGAACTATATAAAAAAAAAATAGTTCAAAACAAGCACACTAGATTACTATATGACATATATCATCCTTGGAACAAGTACAAAATTTCATGAGAATTTTAGTTCAATATGAAGTTCCTTGTCCTGCATAAAAATGATGGAAACAAATAAACACTAAACTTACTCTATCTAATAATGCTACCTTAAATTTCTCAAACCCCATAAAAGGAAACAAAAATACTTCTCAATAACTGGTGCTGACACAAAATTATTTATAAAGGTATCCACAAATATCCCAAACTTAAATAAAAATATCACCATTATTGGCATCACAATTAGAAATCTCCTGAGTGATGTTCATCCAATATTCCCGATCAACTTGGTATGTAGTGTGAAAATCTAAATATATTAATATATAAGTGTTAAAATCCTCATTACACTCTTCTTTCTAATATGAGTGCAACTGACCAATAGACAATATATACCATGATGCTTTTAAAACCTACATGAATTATGAATTAAATTATATCCAATCAAAGTACTTCCATTTCGAAAAAAATCATGTGAAATTTTATAGATATAAAATGAAATTAAATAGAAATTTATAACCAAATTAAGATAATTTATGCTTACATGACTGACTAGAATGTAGATGAGAAGATTTTATGCAGCCCCATCACATGTTGTCTTAGAAATAAACCCCAATAGTTTTTACAATTCACCAGTTCAATGGAAAAATTACAAACAAACTTGACACATATTGAATAAAAACAATAATATCCAAGTTTTTGTCAAAAGTGGTAGATTTTGGGTCTTTATATGCAGGTAAAATTAGCCAGATAACTATCTATAATAGCCAAAAAACAAAAAATCCATGAGCATTTGACTGGAAGAATAAAACATTTCGATACTTAATTTTTTTAACTAATAGTTCAATTTCTATTATATAAATGAATAATAAATTATAAAAAAAAATTCTTAAAAAAAATGAAGCCCACTCACAAATTGTTAGGAAGATTCAATGTGAAAAATAAGAAACTATCCAAAATCCATGCCAAATAGACAATTTTCTTCATCATATGTGAGGGTAAAAAATTGAAACCTTAACCCACACCCACATGAAAAGTTTGTTAAAATTTAACTAATAATGTAGTAACTTGTATAGGTTATTTATAAATCTAAAAAATGATGTGAAATGGGTATGAAAATAACATGACTTTTTTTTGAAGTAGTGTTTAAAAATGTGAATTTTCACTCTCCATTTCTTTGACTTTTTTTTTGTGTTAAGTATTAATGGGGTAGAGTGAATTTAAAATATATTTGTATTTAAAATTTTGATTTATTTATTTTAGTGAGAAACTTACTTGCCTTGGGCGTCTTTAATTTTTGATTATCAGAAATTGAGGATGAATATATGACGATTCCTATTATCTTCACACCCTTTTTTGAAACTATTTTTATAGAAATAAATAATTTATACACATTACAACATTAAAATGATAATTTTAACAAATTTTCATATGTGCATAAGGTAATGTGTTAAGAAACGATATAAAAAAATTCTCTTTAATAAAGAGTCCTATTATTTTCACACCATTTTTTTACACCTATGAAAAATTTATATAGATTGATTCATTAAAAAGTTAATACTCAACATCCTATCATAATTAATTTAAATTTAATACCCTTGTTTCAAATTTATTCATTGGGTATAAATCCCTACAAGAATTTAAAGATTGGTTCTTTTCAGGGGTGTACCCTGAATGTTTACCTATTATTTGAGGAAACGTTACTTAGGAAAACAAATACTTCTTACCTCCTTAAGTACAGGGATAAATTACGAACAAATTATATGTCTTTATAATGTATAAAACCAACTATCACAATTAATCCTTTATAATTGACAATTCAAATAGTTAAATTTCATTTAAATGTTAGGTGTTTTGTGCCTATTTACCGATCCACCAATATATAGGAATGCATGTATCATAAGTCAAGAATAAAAGGTTACTTAAGTTAATCTTACAAAAATGTGGTACTCTTTATTTATTGATATAGAGAACTAGATATAAGAATCACATAAATTTAATTATTAAGATTTCACATGCCTGTGGTAGCAGAAGGGAGACGATGAGATCAATGATGAAATCAAGATTCATGTACCAGATTGAAATTTTGGGAGCATCCATCACCAGTTATACTCTCCCAAAAACCCTAGAGATGGGAACCAAAAAGACTATATAAAAATTTATGATCATGTGTAGTAAGTATAAAAGATTATCCACTAATCAGAAAATTGTGATGGTGACAACAAGACCTGTGTTGTTACTGTGGCAGGGCGAGATGCTGCTAACAGGTATGTGGAAGTAGAGGGGTCCAATGAAAAGGGCATCGGGGAAATATGTGGTTATAGTGGATGACGCTATTATTAAATGGACCAAGTATCTTGTAGTTCCATAGGATTTGAAAAGGGTTGATATCGAGGTTTCAGGTGTCACAGATTGGCTGAGAGAGGCACTAGAAGGAGAGGAGTGAGTGAGAGTGAGTGGGGAATAATCTATTCGATGTGGAGTCCACTCAAATAAATTAATGAGGAAAATAATCAAAGGGAACATGTGATGAAAATTGGAGAGTATAAAGCTAAAATGGTGCAATTGAAAAGTGATAGATATAGGAGCCTTCAAATTATGATATCAGAATATAAAAATGGAAGCAGTTTGGGTGCACCTGTGAGGGCATGCCAATCGTTGGAGTCATTCGTGGGAATCCATGAAATGCATTTCCAATATGGAATTAATTTATATGAAAAATAATATTTTCAACTCCAAAATATGTGATATATCTTACAATAATATTTAACAACCTATAATTTTTAATTTCATTGCAAATAAGTTTGATCTTTTTTTTTCATCTCAATTATAGAATATATGTTATGTCTTGATAAGGAAAGCCCAAAAATTTTGATTGTACAAGACCTACGACGGAAATGTTTTCATTTTAACCTATTAAAAAACAACTATAATTTTTTTTGAATATCCTTATCAAATAAAAAAATGATAGACTAGAAGAACACAAGAAGGATTCATAGGAAGATATTGGGAAAACCCTAATCAGATAAATAAATGATTCAGTTCAAATCAGGAAAACTTGTCAAAATGTCAAATTAGAAACTAAAATGATGTTCTAGAAAACTAGAGGGACTGAGTGAGAACACCGGGCGGTAGAAATTGATCTATCAATTAGCCTATACAATGCCTCATGATTTATGATTGTAGTAACTATAACAAGGAGGAGGAGGCAGTGAGGTGGATGGCCATAAAATAGATTTGGGTGACTCTAGTAAATAAGGAATGCATGGAGTGGGTAAGGAAAGTGGAGTAGAAGGAGGTAGAGCTGGAATAGATGAAGTTTGAATGTGTGAAGAAGGTGAAGGGGAGAAGGAAATATCTGGATAAATGAGAAACTTAACCCTGATAAAGGAGGTGAGATAAGAAATTGTCGGTGGTAGGCTATTGATAGGAGGCGCAGAGGCACAACCGGAAGCGACACCATAAAGAGGGTCATCATGCCTAGAATGCTAAGAGACAAGAGGGGAAATAGTTTCTCCCTACCAACTAGTTTCCCTAGACTAGGGTCTCATTGGGATTTCTTCAAGGCTAAGCATGTATCTTGATCTACTAAATAAGTACTACACAAGTTCTTTATAAAATGAATTTTTTTTCATTTATGTAAATAATTATTTGTTATGATAAAACCAATATTTTTTTTTATAAATAAAGTCCGTGCATTACTCCATTCTATCTTAAAATGTTTTTTACTATATATTTCATTGATATTATTTTCATTCACTGGTAAAATAAAAGTTTAATGCATTAATATTTGAATGTGGATTATTATATAATCGATGTTAAAAACCCATAGTGGATAGTTTTTGCACTTATAATTTCAAAAAAATGTATAAAAATAGTTTATAACATTTTTTTTTAAAAACCGACATTAAAAATCATTTTTAAATTTAAAATACACAAATATTGTCTTTTAACACATTAATGTTGGACACACTTCTTTATAACCCTATTCACTCTTCTTGATCTATCTCATTACTTTCATTTTTATAACAATGTCAATGATTCTACTTTTCCCATAACAATCAAACCCACTTCATCTTTTACTACCTCAACATATCATAACCTATCCATCTTCTTAAAGTCGTTCAATCCTTATCCCATGGTTCTTATAATTCCTTTATATTTTTTTTCATTTTTTTCTGATTTTTTTTCATAATAGATCTATTTTTTTGAAGTTTTTAAGAATATGAATTATTATGATGGAGAATAAGTGATCATGGAACAGCCAAACCAACTAGGGCCCTACCTGAACTGGTGGTAAGAAGAGTGTTCCAACCCCATCTCACTTTATCATAGGGCATGAAATAAAGAATTCATGCCACTACCTTAAGCCTATCATACTATACTATAGGGCTATATCATATGAAAATTTTGTGAGTTTAATTGTATAATATGATTCAATCTAACACTGTAGAATTTTTTGGAAACTAATTGTTAAACTTTAACATACATGACTCTCCCACACATAACCTATAATTTTAATATTGTTTCATAATATAAAACATGTAGCGTCCCACAATTCGAACAGATAGAAAATTCAAAAAGAGTTTAAAACTTTTCATTTGGTGGATGGGAAAAATCTTAAATTGAGATATAAGATGTAAATCAGAGAGTTGGAACATTTAAAAGTAGTTTTTTGGATGTGGTTTAAGGCCCGAGAGTGGTTGCAGAAGTTTTAATAAGTTTCAGGAGCATCAGGCTATGAAATATCACATTTTGAGAGAAGCAGATATGGGTGCATGGTTTGTTTAAATAACATGAACCTCTAGAAGAAACTGTGCGGCCCTATAAAGGTTTTCACATGGTTTTTCAAACCATGCCACTAAGGTTAGATGATTGTGAAATAAGTCTACAATAAATTGTAGAAGTGGGCACATAGGTTATGCATGGGTTTTCAAACCGCACCTAGCCCGCATGGTTAGTGTCACTTAACTGGTAGCACCACATGGTTTGGAGCATGGTTAGCCAAATTTTGTGCCCTAACCATGCACCTCTTAAAATAAAAAATGACCATTTTACCCCTCTGACCCTTTAAGGGGTTTTGCCTCTTTTCCTCCCCCATTCACCCAGGAGGCCTCCCACTCAAGTACCCCTCCTCCTCCTCTTCCCATGGCGGGTTCTTCCTCATTGGAGCTCCGAATCGGACACCATTCAACATGTTAGAAGAATACCTATTATTCTAAAAATCCAGCTTCCCTTTTTTCATTTATCTCACCATCTTTGGAGATAAATTCATGAAAGATAATTTTCCATATGTTTAGGTCGTTTGATGATTCTTTTGGTTTATCTCATTACAACTCGAATCAAAGACCGATATTGGACGAGTGAATCTTCCTAAGAATGAGGTAGGTGGTATATTATTTTTCCCTAAAAAACTCATTCATTTATATAATATTTTCATTGCATTATATTCTGAACTTTCTTCGTGTTGCTTCTAAATGATGAAATGATTTAAATTAAATTACCTAGACCTTGTTTAGACATGGTAAGACACCCTTACGTGGTTGGAGGTAGATGAACTCAACCCGAACCACCTCTTAAGGTGAGTTTGACTTTATTCTAGCATGATTCCATTTTCTTGAGGCCCAACCACCCATTGGGTGCATCCTTTAAATCGACTTTTGAGGTGTAATATATATTCCTCATTAAGGATATGTCTAAATTGGATTGAATGATTTGGTGTGATAACCAAACTTCTATTTTCTAATAAAACCACCTTTTTGAGGTTCACTATATTAATAAAGGTCCACTGTGCTTTGGGAGATTCCAGATTCCTCTTTACAGAACGACTTGGATAAGGGCTTATTGGGAAAGTGAGAATACCTTATACCAATTAATTATAGAGGGACCTTGGTTAGGGTTGTGGAAAAGGAATT